>CM062811.1:695791365-697068718 GCA_031772625.1 Pinus tabuliformis | reverse complement strand
TGCAAGTCCAAGTGCCACTACCTTTTACTATTAATGTCTTAAATAATGGCTGCGTGCAGCTTGTCCTATATGCCACACCCAACCCGATGAATAGTCAAACTATTTAATCTTGACTATTTCATGTTATGAATTTCATGTTTATAGTTAGAAAATAAAAATTTGACCAAACAGTTTAATCTTGGCAGATCATTAGATAGGTAAGAAATAAAAGGACTCATCAGTTTAATCTAAGCCCTTGGAAGATATAATGTTAGAAGTAGATAGTTTTTTTTATAAAAGAAAACGAAAGAAAACAGTTGGCTACCTTAAGTTCACCCACCAAAGTGAAGAAAAAATGTTAGGGTAGGTAAAAGGTAAGTAAATAAAGGTTTCAAAAATACAAGTCATTTGGAGCATAAGCACTATTATCATACTTAACTATGTGTTTCAATTGTGCAGGTGCAGTTATCAATGAAAAAAGCATGCTCATAAGCTGATTTTCCTATCTCCCCCTTCATTGCTTTTCACCCCCCCCACTATATACTCACTAACTTCAATTTTACCCTTCATGGCTTATGAAAACCCCTTCCCCCTCATTTTCACTCCTACCCCTTAGTTTCACACATTTCCCTAGTCAATTACTCCTAAAATCCATTCCCCTAAGTGTGAAACCCCTTCCCCCCTTTTAAAATCATGTTTTCACTTCAATAATTACTCAAAACCCCTCTAAACCCTTTATCCTAACTCTAAAATCCCCTCGCCTCACTAACTCCGCCACTTAACCATTTTCCTAACTAAACTTGAGCTTAACCCACCACCCTAGTGAGGTAAACTGACCCCGCTACCCCTAAAACTCCACAGTTTAATTAATCTGCACTTAAACATGGGTTAATTACTCTAAACCATAATTAAAGCCCATGGGTCCCACTAACCTCTGCCCAGTCACCCAACCACGCAACATTCCCATGTGATGGCCATCTAATCATCCATTCCCAGATCCAACGGCAGTCACCCATATCGTGCTTGCGCAATGTCCGACCTTTAATGGCTGGAGAGCATACGATATGGGAATTTTTTCTCGGGGCCCATTGGCCTACGTGTTGACCTCTGGCATCGATTGCGTTCCCCTAACAAAATATCACCCAACCCCCATAAGTGGTGCGATGGCCTCCAAAACCACCTCCCCATCAAAGTGAAAACTAGCATTGTTAATAAAACATTTTTTCCTGCCATTTTTCAAACTGTTCACGTTAAAAGCCTTCCGACAGCCATTTTTACCCGTTTTCGTTCAAATTGCACTACTGATCCTTTAAATCATCTATGCCTTCCGAACTCCTGCAACTAGCTATCAACTATCAGAGCCTTCTAACATCACCATTGCACACCATCCTAGTTGTCGAAGCCCTCTGCAAACCCCAACTGAAAACCAGTTGCAACCCCGACTCTGAATTCCATGTATTTGAACAAGAATCAAGAATTACCCTCTTCATTAAATGAACATTAAATTATTAAAATAACTGAAATAATTTGATTAATTTCAAGTTAATTTAGAGTCTCTCATTCTGAAAGTACCAGAACCCCAACCTGGAAATTTCTCATACCCTACCCTGCCTATTCAATTACTGAAATTTCACTCCCAAAGCCATATAAAGCCCAATTTTCAACATTTTATCACAGAAATGGCTGCCCAGACCTCCCTGGATGTCAGACCAGTAACAACCCCTCACTTAGACATTGACCATTTGGCCCTAGTAGATAGGTATTTTCAAATCAAAGACATAGTCACCCAAGGAAACCTTCTTGGAATCCATTGTTGGGCCAAGGATAGGTTCCTAAACCATGCTGATGATATAAACCCTTGGGAATCCAATTCACCCAAGAATAAATTTTGAGAAGTCCATCCATTCTAAGACATAGTACATTTTTGCCATTCCTATTATGTTCCAAGCCATAGGGCTATTGAGGCACCAAACCATGAAATATTATTCACCATCAATGTTGAATCCATCAACCAGATGCTGGAAATACAGTCTACTCCTAATCTGACTCTTTTGTCTATTGCAAACCTATTTGACTTGTACACCACATTGGACCTAGCTAGGATCAAACAAATATTTCATAATTTCATCATTAAGGAGCGCCATACTCCTAAAGACATTCCACCCTATGTTTTTGCTATTTTTTCATAGACTGGTAGGAGAATAATCACCATGATCTCAAGCATCCTAGGATTCACATTAGGTGAGTTTGTGGATGAGATAATCATGGACTTCTTGTCTATTTTCACTCCAGGCTAGCCTCCTGCCATTGTGTATGATTATGCCCAATTCATTGCAGACAAAATGCATAAACAGTTCACTAGATTGCCCACTGAAAGAGTCTTCAAATACTCTTCAGTGTTTTTTCATATGTTCCTGTTTTATTAGATAGATAAATTCCCTTTGAAGATTTAAAAAATACATACCAGGGGAAAGGAAAGACCTATCATCTATTGTACACCCTTGGTCTAAAGGTATACCACAACATTCACATACAAAGACTTCATAGATTGTTTTGTTCACCCTGTCATAAACATGCTAACTTATAGCACTCAACCTAGATTCAGTATTGAGATCAAGAGAGTATTGCAACTGGCAGAGAACAACATAGTAGCAGACTAGTAGCTCTACTAAAATCATACTGAAATTGGGATCTATGGTTGTGAGTTAACCCCTTACAAATTGCATAAGTATCTCCCAATGAGAATATTTTCCCTGGAATACTTCAAGAAAATCATAAGTGCAGATGAAGTCAACTTCCTAGCTGCTAGGAAGAAGACACTTTTTAAGATCAAAAACCAAATGGGACCTTTCATCTGCAACACCAGAGAGGCTGGACCTAAGGCTGATAAAAATTCCAGCATAGTTTTATTTGGCATTATGAACCTCATAGGGTTGTGAACAAATTTAGACAAAAGGTAAAGCTAGGACCTTACATCCACTACACCATGCCTGACATTGAATAGTATGCTAACCAGTTAGAATGGGTAGAGAACACATTGATAGATATGGACAACACAGGATGTGCATCCCATAGATCAAATAGAATTTCACAAGAAGGCTAGAGAGATGATCTACTCCACCCTCACAGCAAAAGCAATGGCAGCATTCAAGCTCAACAACTCATTAGGCAATGTGATAGCCTAGTACAAACTAAAAAATCCATCTTTCAGCCCTAAAGACACAAGGATCAAATCCTTAGAAGACCTGATCATTTAGTTGGGCCATGACCCAAAGGACACCAAGGCTGCAGAACAATTAATTAAGAAGAAAAATGACGATAGTGCATGTTGGGTACCTATAATACTAGTGATTACCCCATTACTATTGTAGTTATACCCCTTATTAATATTTTTTTCCCCTATTGCCCCCATATTGTTATTACTGTGCCCCATAGAATCCTTGTATTGTTATTTTTGTGGCTTTATATTATTATTGTTAGGTCGGCTGGATTATATTGTGACTCCTTAGACTCCTATATATAGAAAGGAGGTTTTGTCATTTGTATCATCCAAGAATTGTTCATTTATGTAATGTAAAGGAGGTTTCCCCCTCAAAGAGGCTGAATTCTAAGGCGTTGATCTATCTTTTCTATCTTTTCTTGAGTTGGTTTCATAACATTTGGTATCAGAGCTTTGGATTCTAGGGTTTCGCTGCTCCAAACAGGTCATTGTGGCATTTTCGCTATAACTTTTTTCTGTGATGTTTCAGAAGTCGCAAAAAAAACCCATTTGAGAAGAAATCGCACTGAACCTTGGGTCCGAATTTCAGAGCTTTTCGCGTGATATTTGCGGAGATATGATCTGAGGAAGTTGGTCTTTTTGCAGACTCCTGAATTACATTCAAAACAGGTGACCTGGGGAAAATCGTCATAACTTTCTCTCTGGGGATCGGATTGAAGTTTCGTAAGAAGGTACAAAAAGAGGATAGACTGTAGCTTCTTGTGGTTCTCTCTCAGATCCAAAGGTCGAAACAGTGACTCGTGGTCTGTCATACAAGTTCTCCCTACTGAACTAGTCTATAATCAAGTCACTGTGGGAGATTTTGCATAACTCTTCCTTGGAGAATCCAATTTGGGTCAGACTTGTGGCATTGGAAAGAGGACACAGAGGGATACTACAGGTCACAAATTTAGAACTAGATAATCAGAAAGTACAGAAATACATTAGAGGCAATATCGAGCTCCTACAAAGTGAAAAAAGGTGTGTAGATTTTCTTTAATTTTTGCTTAAGCTTGGTTTGAAAATTTATTTTGAAGGAATTCAAAGGGCATATTAGAGAATTATTATCGGTAACTGATTCCCCGAGGAAAGAAAATGCAAACACCTAGTAAGGAACCTGAAAGCTCTAGCATGACTCATGAAGAAGAAGAAGAAATGTTATATGATATATCAAAATTACAAGAACAAGTGCAACAAGTGTCACTTGCAAAAAAAGCAACAGAATCTAAGATGGATGGTTTAAGGAAAGATGTAGAAGCTAAGATGGATGGTTTAAAGAAGGGTGTAGAAGCTAAGATGGATTGTTTAAAGAAAGGTGTAGATGCTAAGATGGATGGCATGGAAGCTAAGGTGAATGGCATGGACGCTAAAATTGATGGGATGGATGATAAGATGGAAGAATTGAAGATAAATATGAATAAGTTGCTACAAGAAATTGTCACTAAGGGTGAAAGGGTACTAAAGGAAACTCATGATGAGAACAAAAGAAATGTTAATCATGATTCCATAGACTCTAATGTTGGATCGAAGACTCACCATATTCCAAAAATCGATGTGAGGAAGTTTGATGGCAGGGATCCCGCCACATGGATATTACAGATGGAGCAATTCTTTGATCTCAATAATGTGCAAAACACACAAAAGGTGCGTATGGCAACTTTATATTTGGAACCAAATCAGTTTGTATGGTATCAATGGCTCTGCTCTCTAAACAATTTATCACTTTGGAAATTTTTACGGAAGAATTGATAGCACATTATGAGGATACTAAAAGCAACACTTTTTTTAGCCAATTGATAAGTCTCAAACAAAAGGGTTCAATAATGGAGCACATTGAGGAGTTCCAAAAATTGAACATAAGGGTAAAAGATATTCCAGAGGAGCATAGGATTGATGTGTTCATAGGGTCTTTAAAGGATAATATCCAACATGATGTTTGCCTTTGGGAACCTGATTCATTAGAGAAGGCATTCAGGTTAGCAAGAAAAATGGAAAGCAAAATTATGGCAACCAGGAAGCATACCACTCACAACTATAAAGACAAAAGTGTTGTTGCCGCTAGTCTTCCACAACCTATAAGGTTGACACCACAACAATTGGAAGAAAAAAGAGCAAAAGGGCTTTGTTACAGTTGTGATAGCAAATACACTAAAGGTCATAAGTGTGCTGAGAAGAAATTATTCTACATAGATTGTGAAGAGGAAGAAGAAAAGGAGCAAGAAAGGTCAAAAGAAGAGGATATACTCCAGGAAAAAAGCCTAGATAAAGAAGAAATGAATCCGACCATATCTTGTAATGCATTGGCGGGAATTACCACTCCTCAAACCATCAAGATAGAAGGACAAATCAAGAAGAAAAAGGTAATAGTGTTGATTGATTCAGGAAGTACCCACAATTTTCTTCATTGTAAGGTAGCAAGAGAATTGAATTGCTTCTTATATCCAGCACCAGAGTGTCAAGTGATGGTTGCAAATGGAGGAACAGTAAATTGCTCGGGAAAGTGCCATAATATCAAGCTATCCATGGGAGAATATGTATTGACTAGCCCAATGCTTTCCATTCCAATGGGAGGTGCTGATGTTGTACTAGGAGTCCAATGGCTACAATCCTTGGGTACAATAGCTTTTAATTTTCAAGAACTTTTCATGAAATTTTCTATGGAAGGAAAGGAAGTTGAATTAAGGGGTATTGCAGGGAAACTGGGAAAGATAATAGGCTCTAACGGTATGACAAAGCTTCTAAAAAAGGAACAAAGAGGTGTAATTGCACAATTATGTTCGCTAGATGTGTCCACAGTGGAATCATCTATTTCTCCAGATCTCCAAAAAGTCTTGGACAATCATTCCAAGGTATTTGAGACTCCCAAATGTCTCCCACCTATTCGTGATCATGATCATGCTATTCATCTAATTCCAGGAAGTGTTCCTCCAAACATCAGGCCGTACAGATATCCCTATGCCCAAAAGAGTGAAATTGAACGTATGGTTGCAGAAATGCTAGAAGCTGGTATAATTCAACCAAGTCAAAGTTCTTTCTCTGCTCCAGTCGTATTGGTGCACAAGAAGGATGGATCATGGCACATGTGTCCGGATTATAGGGAGCTCAACAAGCTCACTATTAAAGATAAGTTTCCCATTCCTATCATTGATGAATTACTGGATGAATTGCATGGATCAATTTACTTCACCAAGTTGGATCTTTGTTCGGGATATCATCAAATCAGAATGAAGATTGAAGACATTCCGAAAACAACATTTAGAACTCATGAGGGTCATTATGAATTTTTGGTCATACCTTTTGGCCTTACCAATGCACCTTCAACATTTCAAGGTTTGATGAATTCAATTTTCAAACCGTTCCTTAGAAAATTTGTGTTAGTATTTTTTGATGATATACTAATCTATAGAAAGTCTTGGAAGGATCATGTTGAACATGTTGACAGGGTGTTACAACTATTGGAGGAGAAACAGTTATATGCAAAAAGATCCAAATGTTTCTTTGGAATACAAGAGGTGGAATATCTGGGTCATATTGTATCTCATGAAGGAGTTAAGGTAGACCCTAGCAAAATTAAAGCCATTAAGGAATGGAAAATTCCCACATCCATAAAGCATCTTCGAGGATTTCTCGGCTTGAAAGGGTATTATCGCAAGTTTGTTAAGAATTATGGGAGAATAGCAGCACCTCTAACAACATTATTGAAGAAAGATGCATTTTCATGGACACCAGAAGCAACAAAGGCATTCGAACATCTTAAAGAGGCAATGTGCCAAGCACTGGTCTTAGCTACACCGGACTTCACAAAAACCTTTATTGTGGAATGTGATGCTTCAGGAAATGGAATTGGTGCTGTTTTAATGCAAGATGAAAGACCCATTGCTTTTGAAAGTCTTCCAATCAAGGGAAAGTTTTTACACAAAGCTATTTATGAGAAGGAAATGTTGGCAATACTCCATGCACTTAAGAAATGGCGACCCTACCTAATGGGAAGACACTTCAAGGTAAAAACGGATCATGATAGCCTTAAATACTTTTTAGAACAAATATTATCCTCTGAAGAGCAACAAAAGTGGGTCACAAAGATGTTGGGTTATGACTTTGAAATCATCTACAAAAAAGGGAAGCAAAATGTGGTGGTAGATGCACTCTCAAGAAAGGATGAGGATGTGGAAGCATTGTTGTGTGCCATTTCTATTATCCAACCAGATTGGATAAACGAAGCAAGGGAGGAATGGAAGAATGACGAATAAGTGTGGGCACTTATTCGAAAGTTACAACAAGATTCCAATATGTCTGATACATTTAGCTGGCAAAATGATTCGTTATGGTACAAAGGTCGCTTATACCTCTATAAGAATTCCCAGCTAAAACAAAAGATTCTTATGGAATTGCACACTTCTCCCATAGGAGGGCACTCAAGATTTTTAAAAACTTACCACAGGGTTAAGAAGGAATTTTTTTTGGGATGGCCTTAAATCAGATATTCAAAAGTTTGTGGCGGAATGTTTGGTTTGCCAACAAAATAAAGTTGAACAATTAAGACACCAGGTCTATTACAACCTTTATCCATTCCAAGCCAACGTTGGGAGGAGGTTTCAATGGATTTTATCACAAGTTTACCAAAGTTTGAGGGAAAGAGTGTCATCATGGTGGTAGTTGACAGACTTACCAAGTATGCACACTTTTTTGCATTATCACATCCATTTAAAGCCAGTACAGTTTCTACTACATTTATGGAAACAATTCAAAACCTACATGGAAACCCAAAGATTATTGTAAGTGACAGAGATCCCATTTTCACTGGAAATTTTTGGACATAATTATTTTCTTGTCTTGGTACTCAGTTAGCTCATAGCTCATCTTATCATCCTCAATCTGATGGGCAAACTGAGATAGTAAACAAATGTTTGGATGGATATCTTCATTGCTTTGTATCTGATAAACAGACACAATGGGTCAAATGGTTGCCTTTGGCTGAATGGTGGTATAACACTTCCTTCCATACAGCAACAAAAATGACCCCGTTTATGGCGCTTTATGGGTATCAACCACCATCCATAACATCATATTTAAGAGAAAATTCTAAGGTTCAGGCAGTGGAACATCACATCGAACATCAACAACAAGTCCTCCAACTCTTAAAGGATAACCTCTTGTTGGCACAGAATAGAATGAAACAACAGGCAGATCAACATCGCAGTGAAAGAAGTTTTGATGTAGGTGATTGGGTATTCCTACGGCTACAACCATATAAACAAATGTCCCTCAAGAAAGCTAAGAAGGATAATAAATTATCACCAAAGTATTATGGTCCATATAAGGTGTTGCAGAAGATTGGTACTATGGCATACAAATTGGAGCTTCCTGCAACTTCTCGATTACACCCAGTTTTCCATGTTTCATGTTTAAAGAAGGTTATAGGCGACAAGCTCCCAGTTCAAACAATATTGCTAGAACTTGACGAGGAAGGAAAAATTATATTGGAACCGAAAGTAGTCACAGAAACAAGAACTCGACAGCTACGAAATCAATCAATTTCAGAGTATCTTATCAAGTGGAAGAACTTATCCGCTGAAGATTCCACATGGGAGGATGAGAATTTTATGCAGAAGTATCCAGAACTACTCAAGCGTTGAGGACAACACTTTCTTGAAGGAGAGGGGCATCTTGGGTCCCTATAATACTAGTGATTACCCCATTACTATTGTAGTTATACCCCTCATTAATATTGTTGTGCCCCTATTGGCCCCATATTGTTATTACTGTGCCCCATAGAATCCCTGTATTGTTATTTTTGTGGCTTTATATTATTATTGTTAGGTCGGCTGGATTATATTGTGACTCCTTAGACTCCTATATATAGAAAGGAGGTTTTGTCATTTGTATCATCCAAGAATTGTTCATTTATGTAATGTAAAGGAGGTTTCCCCCTCGAAGAGGCTGAATTCTAAGGCGTTGATCTATCTTTTCTATCTTTTCTTGAGCTGGTTTCATAATAGTGCAACCCTTAAGAAATAGCTCAAGCTGCCTTAGTCACAACACCCTCAAACAAAAGAAGTCCTAGAAATCCAATCAAATCATGAAGAGATGATGGACTTAGTGTTGTAACTCAATGACCAATTGAAGGAGATGGAAAAGGAACTAGAAAGCTTGATTCAGCTCAAACAAGCTAGCATTGATAGTTCTCCTCCTACTATCACTCCAACAGTGACTACAACTGCACCATCCACTCTAGCAATAGTATTAGCTCCCACTGGTCCAATGGCCATTGCACTGCTAGCATTAACTTCGACTACAACAACAAAAAAATCAACAACAACAGGTACTATAGGTGATGAAGCAAACAGATTGGTCAAAGCAATGGAAGAAATGTTCATTCATACCAATGACATGAGCAAACTGAAGGAGAAAGTCAGCAGCCTTGAGACAGATTACAAACTTGACCAGATTATGCATAAGGAAGAACAAAAAAATCCTGCAAGAATGAATGAAAGGATTAAAGGCCTAGAGAAAGAATTGACCTTGACTGAGCCAATAGAAAAGGCTAAAGAGAAACTATGGGAAAATATCATTGACTCTATCAGTGATATTTGGCCATCTATCTAGGTCATATTTGAGAAGATTGATTTGAGCAAGCAAGCAACAGAAGCCATTGAATGGGTTAAAACAGAACTTGGATATATGCCAGAGGAAGCAGTAAGAATCATCCACTTCCTCAACTCCAAGAATAAATATGAACTACAAGAGCTTGAGATACCTGATAGTACAGGTACCATTTTAGAAGTCAGGAGAGTCCTCGCGAAGAGGAATTTGATGTTGATTCTAGAAGATAAGTGTCAGAACATGTAGCTGGCCATTGACAGATTCATTGAAAAATTTGAGCCATTGAAAGAAAAGGGATTACCTAATCCCTTAGTTGTAAATGACAAATTAATGACACAGGAAGATTACAATAAGAAGATTAGGGAATTAGTCAAAGAATAGGTGATGATTGCATCTATGAAGGGAATGACAATAGGCAAAGTCTTGTACAAAACATTTGAAAGCTTCTTTTACCTCTAGCATGAGGTAAAACACTTGTTTATTAATAAGCCCACCTTTTCCAAATACATAGAGGCAAATGAGATATACAGGAAAATGATCAATATCCAATTACTAATTATAAATCTCTGGAAAAAAGGTGAAACAATAGGGTAAAAGCATACTGACAGGTTGACAGGGTTAAAGTGTATCAGATGAAAGAGTATCAGGTGAAAGGTTAAAGTAAAACAAAGGATCCATCATAAAAGCCAAACAGTGTAGTAGCATAAAGGGCTAAAAATCAAAGTCTACAGCCAACATAACCAAAATAAAAGGGACAACATGAAACAGTTCAATAGCTATCTCTATCTTCTTACAAGAAGATATTTCATTTTTCATAGATTAGTTCTGAATACAGTTTCAGATATTTTAGAATTCCTTTTGTATAAATACTTCAAAATTCAAAGTATTAGGGTGGATTATTTTACATTTGTAGAGTCATTTTGATCTAAAACCTGAGGGTCAATGTAACCATTTTCAGGTCAACAGACTGGAGCAAGTAATAAAATCTTTTCACTCTAGGATTCATGAGATGAGCCATTTCCAATGAAGTACTTTCTTTGTGTGATCTTTTTATCTTTCCTATGTGTTTTCATTATCTTAAATGTGTTCTAAATTATAAATGAATTAACTGGAAATATCACTAAGAATTTGTTTAATTACACTCTGTTTTGCATAGTTAGTCATTTACATGTTTTCTTCTGATACCCACATCTGAGAATCCTTGATTGATCTCCCATCCCAATTGAATTCTTTCATTCCTTCCAAAGTCCAGCCTAGGGAACCCTTAATTGCTCCCTAGATCCAATTTGAAGCCATTCACCATTCAGCCTCTAAGACCTGCAGTAACTTATCTATCTTGCTCTATAGTCACTATTTTTAGAATTGAATCTAGTCTCGTTTGTCAGACATCTGACTCCATAGCCCAATGGTAGAAGTTGAACCTATGTTCATCTAAGTAAAGAGATCCCACAACCCAATTTTCAAAACAAAACCCAAGTGCATGCAACAACTAGCCTAAAATCATCTTCACTAAAACAAAGTTAAATTATAAAGAGAGAGCCCTCTCTGAGTGTCAGGAAGGCTAGGTCCTGATCTCCAAAAGTGGTTTGTAGTTACCTTTGGTTTTTCTTTCTTCTTACTTCAAAGGAAATATCAGAGTGATATCATTTCTGGCGACCATACTAGGGACTTCGATGCTCAGTCTCATAAAACTTTAAGGAAACCTTAAATTTGTTCTTGAGCACATTAAGGTCATTATGTAAATTAAATTTCAGAAAATTTCATAAAAACAGTTTAAAAAATTAAAATTTTCTCTCCTAAGAAGATTCACTATACCAAGGCAAACCTAGATCCAAACCCCGCAATTATAGTTGGTGACCTAGACAGAATTCTAAGAAAACCAGAAAACGAAGAAACCTAGGCAAGTAGTGGCCAGCTAGTCAGAGCCAACTCAGTCTGCGAGGAGTTGTCAACTTTCAAGTAAATCCCTTTTGATTTGTCATTTGATCTCTCATTATTTATAACTGAACCTGAGAATGGCATCCATGAAATAATCTTAGGCGCTGAGTTTACTCAACTCATTGAATAAAAAAAGGTTATCCATCCATATTTAGATAAATTTGTCTTGGATGCTTTTGACAAGTTAGAAGCTTTGACCTCTACTTTGATCAGCAATATAGATAGTGCTTACCTTCAACAATCTATTGAGCTAGCTGCCCTTACTAGTGTTGCCTCTGAAATTTTGGCATAGTCTTCACTCACTGTAAATATACCTTCTTTTTCCATAACCTCACTGGTAGTATCCATCACAATCCTGTCACCTAAACTGGTCTCAACCATCCTCATCATCATCTAGTTCATCTCCAGCCATTTCAAGCCCTTCTTTAAGCACTACAACTTTATCCCCTAGTCAAACCAGTATTACAGCAATGGCAAACCGATATGCTCCTCTTGTTTTACCTACACAACTCCATGCCATTCGTACAAATTATTAGAGTAAGATTTTCTCATTTGATGCTACTGGTCATTACACTGCCCAACAACATGTAAACAAGATGTCTGACTTTTTTGAATTGCATGGGATAGATGAAGCAGATGTCCAAATGACATTGTTTGCCCAAAATTTAACGGGGGATGTCAAGAAATGGTTCAAAACCTTTCTTGCCAACCATATTGCAGACTTAGCTAATTTTCATAGGTTATTCATTGATATATGGGAGAGAAATAAAAACCCATTGCAAATGCTTTCTGAGTATGACAACATTAGAAGAACTCCTAATGAGTTAGTTCAGGACTATTGCACTAGGTTTTATGATATCTACAATGCAATTCCAGCCAACATTAAGCCTCCACATGACCTAGCATTAATTAAGTTTCCTTATGGTTTTGACGCTGACATGTCATACCAGCTAAGGTAAAGAAACCCTGAAACACTTGAACAAATGCAGAGCAATGTTGTTAGTGTAGAGGCCAATGTACTAACTAAGAAAGCTCGAATGAGAAATGAAAAGAATGCTGTATTTAAAGAAGAATCTTCCAATTACGATGGAAAAGTGGATATTTTAGCTAAAAGTTTAGAAATAATCATGGATAGGCTAGAAAACATGGAGAGGAAAAATCAATGGGAGAATCAACAACAACAACTCCCAATAAGAAACCCAAATTTTAGGAAGAACCCTAATGCTAGAAAGAATGTTACACCAAACCAACAGATTAGGCCCCCCTTCCAAGAGAAATATTTTGAGGATTCACAGAACCAAGAAGCAGAGGATGGCACCCAGATTTACTTACTGGAAACCAAAGAGGAAGACATTGTTTTTCTTACTCAAGAAGAACATGAGTTATATATGTTGCAATGGTTGCCGTTAGAATCTAGTCAATCTTTTGATTTTAAACAGGGATATGAGTCAGCTATATATGAGGTACATAAACAATACAGCTTAAGTAAAAAGAATAAAGAGACCCCCATTAAAAGATCCATCCAAACCCAGATTAAAATGATAAAATAAGATCCAATTAACAAAGTGCTACAAATCCTCCCTAGGGGAACACCTAAAACTTCAACCCCTAAGATTGTACATGTAACCTCCACTGAAACCCAAATAGAGACAATAACTAAAAACAATCAAAATAATAGAAATGAAGGCAAAAAAATAGAAACACGGACTAAAATTCCTACTGCTGAGAAACTGAATAAGCACACTCAAACTACACATAGTAAGGAAGATCTAAATCAAATAAGCAAACCTCAACTCCCTTTCAACCTGAAAAATGAAATAGCAAAATTAAAGATATCAATTCCTTTAACTGAACTAGTAATGAATGAATCTTATAGGTCACGGATAACTGAGGCTTTGAACATAGGAGAGGGATAGGATTTTGTTAATTTGAATGATAACTAGCCTGAACTATTGTTTAGCCATGAGGACAATGGTATTCATCACCAGGGGGAGTTCCTCCTTTTTACATCAACCTAAACATTTATAATAAAATATTTCATAATGCTATGTTGGACTCAAGCACATCCCACAATTTGATGCCAAAGGCAATAATGAAAAGACTGAACATAGACATTACCTGGCCTTATAAGTACATGTTTTCTTTTGACTCCAACGAGGTTAAGTGCTATCAGGCCAGGAGGTAACTCCTCAAAACAAATCATGATATTCATTCAGGTTGGTCACTGTTATATACATGATGGAGTGGTTGTTCATTTCATCTCCCAATGACTCTTCATCTTTTCTATTATTTATTTACATTAATTACAGTTGTTCACTGAATCCCTATGATTAGGTGTCAACATTCCCCCCCTTAATTTGAAGGGATGTTGGTGAGTCCAAGCATCGTTCTGAATCTCTCAAGCTTTTCTCTTCCAAGCGCTTTGGTGAAGATGTCGGCAATTTTCTCATTAGTGGAAAAATGGCAGAGATGGATTGTTTTGGCCTCAACATGATGTCAAATCAAATGATATTTAGTATTGATTTGCTTCATTCAATCATGAAACTTTGGGTTCCTTGCTGACTTTATTGCCGAGGTAATGTCAATCATGAGTGGAGTCGATTGTACTTGTTTTACCTGCAAATATTCAAGAATTTTCGTGAGCCACACAATTTCTCTTGTTGCCTCAACTACTGCCACATATTCTGCCTCTGTTGTGGAATCTGCTGGAACTGATTATTTGTGTGATCTCCAGGAGACAACTTCTGATCCAAGACTTATAGCATAACCTGAAGTAGATACCCTAGTTTCTTTGTGTCCATCAAAGTCTAAATAAGAGTATCCAATCAAGTTGAAGTCACCCACCTGTGTATACTTGATTCCAAAGTCTTGAGTTCCCTTCAAGTACCTTAGAACGCTTTTTGTAGCAGACCAATGTCCCTGACAATGCCTTTGCATAAACCTGGAGAGGATTCCAATAAAAAACAAAATGTCTGGTCTGGTGGTAGTTAGGTAGTTGAGACTTCCTACAAGCTATCTATACTTTGTTGCATCCTCAAATTCTTTTCCTTCAATGGATGTGAGCTTTAAGTTTTGTTCCATTGGAGTAGTAAGAGGATTGCATTCTGTCATGCCAAACCTGTTCAATACATCTCCAATGTACTTCTTTTGAGAAGGGAATACAGACTTCAGATGTTGAGTTACTTCAATACCAAGATAGTAATTAACATAGCCCAAATAAGTCATTTCAAAACCTTTCCTCAATTACTTCTTTATGGATGCAATGTAGCTTTCAATGTTCCTTGTCATAAAAATATCATCTACATATACCAAAAGATATACAACTGTTTTGCAAACCTTCTTGATAAACAATGTTGCATCATCAAGATCATAATGTTTGAAATTGAGTTTCAGAAGATGCTCAATTAGTTTTTCATACCAGGCTTGTGGTGCTTGTTTGAGGCCATACAAGGATTTCACAAGTTTGCATACTTTATGCTCATTTCCTTCCATAGAAAATCCTTCAGGTTGGGACATAAAAACATTCTCTTTTAGATCTCCATTCAAGAAAATTTTTACATCCATTTGATGGAATTTGCAATCATTTTGAGCTGCTAGGGCAATGAGTGTCCGGATGGTAGCCCATTTTGCTATGGGGGAAAAAGTCTACTCATAATCAACCCCTTCCTTCTGTACAAAACCTTTTTCCACAAGCTTGGCTTTGTGATTGTCAAGTGAGCCATCATCTTTATACTTGTTCTTGTAGACCCACTTGTAGGCAATTGGTTTGGTTCCTAATGGAAGATTAGCCAGCTTCCAAGTGCCATTCTTTACCAGGGCATCATTACCCTTTTGCATCGCTTCTTTCCATTCATCATGAGAAGCAAATTCCTTGAAAGTTTTGGAAATAATACTGAGAGAGGGGGTGAAATAGTATTATCAGGTCAATTAGTTTTCATTTCACAATCAGATTTGCATATGCTACTTCAGTTAGGAAAAACGGCGTATGTACGCAACTGCAGTTAAGGAAACTAGCGTATAACCAGAAGACTTGTAATTTAAAATATTCTTCAGATGTTTTTCATTAATCTGTGCATCAAACCATATAAACAGTAACCAGGAACAGTAAAACAGAACAGGCAGTCACACATAAGAACACAAGATATAAGGTGGAAACCCAATGTGGGTGAAAACCCAATGTGGGTGAAAACCCAATGTGGGTGAAAACCACCTACTGCAATTCGTCTCTATCTTCTTTTAATTAGAAACTTCTTTTTACAATGTTTCTGTACTGGTGCAGTCTTATACCAGTACGCAGGCTGCTACCTGCGGAAGGCTACAACCTTCTCTCGTTCTCCTGCTTCTCCTAGGAGGGAGCTACAACCCCCTTTGCTCATGTACTAGCTGAGGTACTAGTATGTAGGTGCTGACCTACAGAAGGCTACAACGTTCTCTTTTCTTCAAGGGACCACGTTTCATATATTTTCAGATTGGATCCATGAATAACATCAATCAAATATCAAGAATATTTGCATCAACCAATCTCCTTTGCAACAAACAAGACTGAATCAAATAGTCACTTCTCTGAATGTTGTACCTAGAACACAATAACAATAACTAGACACCAATTCTGAACCCAGAACACTACAGTAATGAATAGAAGTAGCTAAAACATATTTCAAAAGACGTACGCTACTTCAATGTGTACAACATGTGTGGATATGCTGCTGGATTAAGGCCAACCTGTGTATATGCTATCTTGAATTACCTAATCAACGTGTATACACGCATTTGCTACACTAAACCTGTGTACAGATCTATAAAAGATAATTTATCCTTTTCACTTATTCAGACATCAGTTATACCCAGATTATCATATTTATAGATAAAGTCATGCACCAAATATAACAGATTAAAATCACACAAAGATACAATTATTCAAGCCTTATGATCTTGACCCATCAATAGAACTTATCCTTCTCCTTGCACTTAGGTTCCTCCTTCATTCAAATCTAGCTATGCACCATAACCCAATCACACGTATTCCAGATCTAGCTCTTCATAAGATATTCAATGGTTGAGACAATGCCCATGCCTAATGATCTCCTTCCCCTTTTATAGCCTTAGGCCTTACACAATACCATGGTCCAAAACCATAAAGAATCAATACCATGGACCCAATACCTAGGTTCAACACTTCGGATGAGGCACCATGGTCCAAAACCATAGGTCCAAATACCAAAGACTAAATACCATGGACCAGAAATAAGTTTTCCCACATGTATGCGCTTTTCCCTGCGTGAAAGTGCGTGTATACGCATACGCGTCTTTTGATCATCGAACCCATGTGTATACGCCACTTGGTCAAGGGGAACTTGTGTATATATCTTTTTCCTTCATTCTGAGCAGCTGAACTGTGATCTGTCATCAGAGTGAGTTGCCATCAAGGACAACACCTGTGTCATAGCGCCAAACCTGTGTCATAATGCCAACAATCTCCCCCTTTTGACTTGATGGCAACTCCAAGCTTCTCAAAGTTATTCTCCCCCTTTGTCATCAAGCGCAAAGGGTTATGCTCCCCCTAAGTACATGCTGAAATCTCTACTCCGTTGTGTTGTCCATGCTCCCCCTAATTGTAGACAAGATCTGTAAAAAGATGTTCTACAAGAAGAACCATGACTTATACATCATAAATGACCTTCTTATCACCAAAGACTCTAGACATACATCCATCTCCCAACCAAGTGAGGATATACCAATATTGACTCATCCACCCAACCAAGTGGGGCTACACCAAAAGTTTACACATGATAAACCGGTACATTACATCATTCATCTCAGGCATAGTGGGGAAACCAAAATAGGCCGTTACATGACCTTGATAATAAAATATATACATGACATAGAGAATAAATATCTATAACAAGACTACAAAAGTCATCAACAACTACTATCAGCAGCATCTGTCAATCATCATTCAGAGCAGCAACCATGTTTTCCCTCTGCACCTGTTCCTCCTGAACCCAAAAAAAACTGTGTACTTGAACCAACAACTTCTAAGGTAATGCCAACAATGCATTATTAGAAGTATATATGCTCCCCTTTAACCTGTGCCAGATTGTCTCTGTCAGACCCATATCAGACTCTTTTCGACCTGTGTCTGATTCCACTTTTTTCCTTCAAACCAACATATACGTGACTATATCCACATAAATCATCTTATGTACGCAGATCCTCCTCATGAAACTCGCGTACAACCACTTTTCTCTGAGACAGACAAGTTTCAATAGCAAGATGATGCATCAACTACTCCCAGCTTCTGTTTGAGGTATTCAAATGTTTCCATGGACAGTGGTTTGGTGAGTATATCAGCAACTTGTTCCTTGGAGGGAACATACTCTAATTTGACCTTTTGTTCAAGCACTTGTTCCCGGAGAAAATGATATTTGATAGGTATGTGCTTGGTCTTTAAATGCATGACTGGATTCTTTGAAATACTAATTGCACTTGTATTATCACAAAAAGTGTAGATAGGTGGGGTACAAGTGATTTGAATGTCTTGCAATGTTTGCATCATCCAAAGGAGTTGTGTGTAGTAGGCTCTAGCAGCCACATATTTTTCTTCAGCTGTAGATAATGCAATTGAACTTTGTTTCTTGTTGAACCAATATACTAATCTCGAACCCATAAAAAATGCACCACCACTAGTTCTTTTTCTGTCATCCACGGTTCCTACCCAGTCTACATCTGTATATGCATGAAGTGTGAGATCTGCATCTCTAGGATACCATAAGCCATAGTTTTGTGTTCCTTGAAGATATTTTAAAATTCTCTTAACTGCTTGGAGATGAGTTTCCTTTGGATTTGCCTGAAACATTCCAACTATTCCCACTGCATGCATAATGTCTGGTCGGGTACCTGTTACATAGAGCAGATTACCAATGATGGATCTATAGGCAGTTTGATGTACTATTGCTGATTCATCATTTGTGCTGAGGTTGCATCCTGTTACCATAGGGGTACCTACTGGTTTTGAATCCTCCATCACATATTTCTTCATGATCTGCTTGAGATACTTGTTTTGTGATACAAAAATATTGTCTTTGTTTTTTTGGACTTGTAAACCAATAAAATATGTGAGCTCTCCAAGCATGGACATTTCAAATTCTTTTTGCATCATCAAGGAAAAGTTTTGACTCATGTCTTCTTCATTACTACCAAAGATGATATTGTCAACATACACAACAAGTATTAGCAACTTATCATTGTCATTTTTTATATATAGATTGCTATCTATTGATCCTTTTGTAAAACCTTGTTGATGGAGGTACTTATCTAAACGATAATACCAAGCCCTTGGAGCCTGTTTAAGGTCATAGAGAGCCCTTTTGAGTTTACATATAAGTTTTGTATCATTTCCAAGGATAAACCCATTTGGTTGCTCAATATACATTTCTTCTTCCAAGTCTCCATTCAGAAAGGCGGATTTCACGTCCATTTGAAATACTTTGAACTTCTGAAAGCTAGAAAGAGCAAGGAACATTCTTATGGCCTCAAGTCTAGCAACTGGTGCAAAAGTTTCTTCAAAGTCTATACCTTCTTGTTGAGCATACCCTTTACAAACAAGTCTGGCCTTGCTTCTAATAACTTCTCCATTTTCATTTAGCTTGTTTTTAAATATCCATTTTGTCCCTATGACATTCTTATCTTTTGGTCTAGGAACCAACTCCCAAGTGTTATTCTTTTTAATCTGCTCAAGTTCTTCATCCATGGCCTTGACCCAGCATTCATCTTTGCATGCCTCTCTTACATTTTTTGGTTCAGTGGAGGAAAGCAATGCTAGATAGCTTGAAGCTTCAGAAATACTTATTCTTGTTTGTACACTTGTCTCTTTCTACCCCAAAATTTGAGTCTCTAGATGATTCTTCTAGACATACCTGGATGGAGTCTTTTCTTCTACCCTTATCTGTTCTTTTGGTGCCTCATTGGTTTCTTCTTCTTCATCATAAGTCTGATTTGATGTTGAAGGATGGTCCTCATCATCTTCAAAATATTCAGATTTTACCTGCCTTGGAGTGTTTCCTTCTTCATCAATCACTACATCAATACTTTCAACAATTTTTCTGAGTCTTTTATTGTAGCACTTATATCCTTTGCTATGGGGAGAGTAACCAAGGAGAATGCCTTCATCTGCTCTAGGTTCAAACTTGCCAGGATTTTCATTAGTCCTTTTGATGTAACATTTGCTTCCAAAAATTTTGAAATATTTTACCGTGGGAGTCTTACCATACCAAAGTTCATGAGGAGTTTGAGTGTTGTTCACCCGGACGTTTGTCTTGTTGAGAATAGTGACGGCAGCAAATGCAGCTTCACCCCAGAAGGTTGCAGGAGTTCCAGACTCATCAAGCATAGCTTGAGCCATTTGTTGAATTGTTTTATTCATACTTTCTGCTACTCCATTTTGCTGAGGAGTCCTTGCAGTAGAGAATTCTCTTCTTATTCCATGTTCTTCACAAAAATCGAAAAATTCATTCGAGGTAAATTCTCCTCCTCGATCAGACCTAAGGCATTTGATTCTGTGATCTGATTTGTTTTCAACCAAGGCTTTGAATGCTTTGAACTTTTCAAAAGCTTCATCTTTATGCTTCATAAGTCCTAACCAACACATCCTGGAAAAGTCGTCAATGAACAATATAAAGTATTCTTCTCCTCGAGGTGACCTTTTCCTAGATGGACCACATACATCAGTATGGACAAGTTCAAGTGGCCTGCTAGCTGATCCTTCCTTCTCAGGGAAGTTAGTTCTAGTTTGCTTACCAAACTGACATGATCTACATATTGTATTGTCTGGAATTTTGATGTCAAGGAGATCATGAACCGCCTAATATTTTCATGCTTTCCTTATTTGAGAGAAGCTTGGATGACCGAATCTTCTATGCCATAGCCAGTGTTCATCATTCTTACTTAGATAGCATCATTGTTGTCCTCCCTTGAGTATGTATAGATTATTTGGAGTTCTTATGCCTTTGATCATTGTTTCTCATGTATCAAGCTCACGAACAATACATCGATTTGATCGAAATATTACCTCATTTCCTTGATCACACATTTGACTGACACTCAATAGATTATGCTTTAAGCCATCAACATACATAACATTTCCAGCTTTGACCTTTTCTTTTAAAAGAATAGAACCTTTACCTTTTATGAGTGCAGGGGTGTCATTTCCAAATGAGACCTTCTTTTCGTTTTCTAAGACACTATATGACTGAAGTTTTTCTTGATCACCTGTCATATGTTTTGAGTATCCACTGTCGATGTACCACTGATTTTCCTACCCTTTCGCATATAAGGCTATACCACATCTTTCTGGTTGCTGTTCTTTCGTTCTCCATGTTTTGGCACTTAATGAAGCTTGCTCCTTCTGAATTGTTTGCCGAAACCTGCTCCTGCATTTCGAATCTTCATGACCAAAGTTATTACAAATAGAACATTCTATTTCATTTTCAAGAGCAGAAAAGTTATTGTAGGTCATTTTCATGATCCCAGTCATACTCCTTTGCTTTTAAGCTTCTCTAGTCATGATGGTCTTGTAGGCAACACATTGAGCATATTTGTGTCCAAAGTTATGACAAGAGAAACATTGGCCATTGAAGAAATTCCTACGATTATCAAACCTACAGACCAAATGATTGTAGTTTTCATCCATTCTTGAGGCAAATTGAGAATGATTTACCTGTGGTTAGTTGTAGCTTCTGTTCATCCTCGAAGTAGATTGTCCTCGATTTACTTGGTGATCTCTATTCATTCTTGAAGTAAAGTGTCCCTAATTTACCTAGTGATTTGCATTATGCCTTTGCTGTCGATTGTCAACTCGTTCACTTCTCCTTGCTGCCTCAAGATAGCTTTTGGAGGTGGATGGATTCTATGCTTGTAATGCTTCTTCAGTATATCCTAGACCTGTCTTGATTAGAGTAGAACGCTGCACTTTGATAATCTCATCTAAAGTTTCAGATCCTTTAGAAAATTTAAGATTAAGAGCTTTTGATTTCTCAATATCTTTCCTAAGTCCCACATTTCACATTCTAACTTTTCATTGTTTTTTTCTCTTTCAGCAAGATGGAATGTCAGAGTATCTATAATCATATTATTTTCCTCTAAACAAATTTTAAGTTTAGAAATTTCTTCATAAAGACCTTCTTCATCTATAGCATCCAAGAAATCATCCTCTTCAAAGGCCATCAAAAGTCTATAATCATTATTTTGTTCATCTTCATCACTATTTGAAAATCCATCACTATCTTCATGTGTATAATAGCTCTTATTACTTGCATTCTGTTTTTGTTCCATCTAACGGGTTCCTTACCTTTGTCAAGCTTATCTTTATAAGGACACTTGGCAGCATAGTGACCGACTCTTCCACAAGCAAAACATTTGAAAGGTAGCTTACCTCTGAATCTTCCAGAACCCCGTTGAATGTTCTTGACAAAATTTGATTCTTCCTCTTCTTCTAACATATGTCTTGAGTCATTGTAATCTCCATTTGCTTTGAATGCGGCTTCTCTCCTGTCTGATGGTCCCCCTTTTCTCATTTCGTAAGCAGTTAGGATTCCATGCAGTTGTGACATGGTAGTGCTCTGTAGATTCTGTTTTTCTTCTATGGCAGAAACTTTTGATTCAGACTTATAAGACAAAGATATTAGAACCTTTTTAACCAAAACAACTTCTTTTATTTCTTCACCCAATTTTTTGATACAATTAACAATCTCATTTATATGTTGGAAATAGTTAGCCACACTTTCATCATTGTGCATTCTGAGATTTTCATATTGAATTCTGAGAGTTTGTAGTTTTGCTCATTTTACCTGATCATCTCATTCATAGCTCAGAACGATCTTGTCCCATATTTCTTTTGCAGTTTTGAGCTGCAATAACCTTGATGAATTCTGATTGAGATAGACTCCCTAATAGAGTATTGACAGCCTTTGGATTTGTTTCATACTACTTACCAGCCGTATCTGTAGGAGTTGCTGATGGAAATGTGTATCCTGTTTCCACAATATATCAAACTTCTATAGCAAGAGATTGAAGATAGGCTATGATTCTTACTTCCCAATAGACAAAGTTGCTTCCATCAAAGTTTGGTGGCCTAATAGATGCTTCCTTTTCGTAGTTGCTCATGATGATAGATCTTCCTTGAAGCGATCAAGCTTCTTCTGAACGACCTTCTCTGATACCAATTGTTGGAAACAATACTAAGAGGGGGGGGGGGGGGTGAATCAGTATTATCAGGTCAATTATTTTTCATTTCATAATCAGATTTGCATACACTACTTCAGTTAGGAAAAACCGCGTATGTACGCAGCTGCAGTTAAGGAAACTAGCGTATAACCAGCAGACTTGTAATTTAAAATATTCTTCAGATGTTGTTCATTAATCTGTGCATCAAACCATATAAACAGTAACCAAGAACAATAAAATAGAACAGGCAGTCACACATAAGAACACAACATATAAGGTGGAATCCCAATGTGGGTGAAAACCACCTGTTGCAACTCATCTCTATCTTCTTTTAATTAGAAACTTCTTTTTACAATGTTTTTGTACTGGTGCATTCTTATACCAATACGCAGGCTGCTACCTACAGAAGGCTACAACCTTCTCTCGTTCTCCAGCTTCTCCTGGAAGGGAGCTACAACCCCCTTTGCTCTTGTACTAGCTGAGGTACTAGTACGTAGGTGCTGACCTACAGAAGGCTACAACCTTCTCTTTTCTTCCAAGGACCATGTTTCATATATTTTCAAACTGGATCCATGAATAACATCAATCAAATATCAAGAATATATGCATCAACCAATCTCCTTTGCATGAAACGAGACTGAATCAAATAGTCACTTCTCTGAATCTTGTACCCATAACACAGTAACAGTAACCAGACACCAATTCTGAACCCAGAACACTGCAGTAATGAACAAAAGTAGCTAAAACATATTTCAAAAGATGTACGCTACTTCAATGTGTACAACCTGTGTGCATATGCTACTGAATTAAGGGCAACCTACATATACGCTATCTTTAATTACCTAATTAGCATGTATACGTGCGTTTGCTACGCTGAACCTACGTACAGATCTATAAAAGATAATTTATCCTTTTCACATATTCAGACATCAGTTATACCGAGATTATTAGATTTATAGATTAAGTCATGCGCCAAATATAACAGATTAAAATCACACAAAGATACTATTATTCAAGCCTTAATATCTTGACCCATCAATAGAACTTATCCTTCTCCTTACGCTTAGGTTCATCCTTCATTCAAATCCAACTATGCACCATAACCCAATCACACGTATTCTATATCTATCTCTTCATAAGGTATTCAATGCTTGAGACAATGCCCATGCCTAATGATCTCCTTCCCCTTTTATAGTCTTATGCCTTACACAATACCATCATCCAAAACCATAAATAATCAATACCAGAGACCCAATACCTGGGTTCAACACTTCGGACGAGATATCATGGTCGAAAACCATAGGTCCAAATACCAAGGACTACCATGGACCAAAAATAAGTTTTCCCACATGTACATGCTTTTCCTTGCGTGAATGTGCGTGTATACACATACGCGTCTTTTGATCGTCAAACCCGCGTGTATACGTGGCTTGGTCAAGGGGAACCTGCGTATATATCTTTTTCCTTCATTCTGAGAGCCTGAACTGTGATCTATCATCAGAGTGAGTTCCCATCAAGGACAACACCTGTGTCATAGCGCCAAACTTGTGTCATAATGCCAATAGAAGGAAGTTGGTTCAAAATCTATAGACAAATTCAATTCATAATCATAAGAAACATCCATATCAACAGGTATATTAGAGTCATCTACATCACCTCCATTTTGTTGGTTTGAATTTCTAGTTCCTGTCTTTCCAACCTCATCAGGATGAACACTTTCAAGTGTCTTTGTCAACCACTTTGGGCAACCTTTCTCAGATGGTCCAGGATGCTCTGTTGATTGAGTTCGGACTGAATCAAGATTGAGACTCCCAATTATATCAATCACATCACTTAAGGTATCATCCATTGTTGGAGTTTCATGTAGGCGAGAGAGTGCTTCAGAAGAAGATTCCACTGGTTGATCTAGTATAGGAATCCCCCCTTCCAGATGTGGAATCTAATTATCAAATTCTTGAAATGATTTTGCATTTGCGAATCTATCCAAGAAATCAAGTTTCCACTCAACAACATTGTCAGTTTTGGATGATTCAAGAAAGATTACATCTCCAGATACAACAAACTTTTTATTGACTTCATCATAGAGACGGTGTGCTTTGGAGGTGTTTGAATACCCCTGGAAGATACACTTACGACTTCTTGTACCAAGTTTGCTTCTATGTACCTTTGTTATCAAGGCATAATAGGTGGAACCAAAGACCTTGAGATGCTTTACCGAAGGAATGTACCCATACCACATTTCATAGGGAGTCTTGTTTCTAATAGCATTAGATGGACATCTATTCTTTATATATACAACACATAGAACTGCATCAGCCCAGAACATCAATTTTACATTTTTGAAAAACATCATGGAGCGTACCATATTTAAGATTGTCCTATTCATTCTTTTAGCTACTCCATTCTATTGGGGATTATAAGGCACAGTTGTTTGATGTTTGATCCCATGTTGGTGAAGATAACTTTCAAATTCATTTGAAGTGTATTCTTTTCCATTATCAATTCGAATAGAGCCAATATGAGATTGTGCATCATTGTCAATCCATGTATGAAAGTTCTTGAATGTTTGAAAAGCATCAGATTTGTTCTTCAATAAATAAACCCAACACATTCTGGTGTAGTCATCAATAAATTCCGTGATATATTTATTTCGATTTGCAGAAGGAATGGGCATTGGACCACGTAAATCTAAATGAATGAGTTCAAGTTTTCTATGTGCTTTTGAATGTGAATCATGAAAAGACTGTTTGCTATGCTTTCATAAAATGCAAGCATCACATTGCTTAGCTTCCTACAAATTGTAGGCAAACCAGTAACACCATTTTTCTTCAACAAGCGGAGGCTGTAATAGTTCAAATGTCCAAATCTAGCATGTCATAATAAACTTGATGGAAGTGTACCTTCTTCATAATGAGAATTTTGTGAGAAATGTTGTGCACGACAAGAGGTACCCTGCAACTTGAGAAGCCTGTCTTCTTCTATCCCTTTCATGACAAGTGAATGGTCAGATTGTTTTCTCACCTCAAGCTTTCCATCAAAAATATGAATGGAGTGACCTTGTTGGTGGATGTGGACCAAGGACAACAAGTTTCTCCTCAACTGTGGGAGATATAGAGCATGATGTAGAAGAAAATCTGGAAGACTAGGCAATTTAAGCCTGATTGTGCCAAGCCCTGATGGCTTGAGTTTTGATTGGTCTACAAAGTATATTGCTCCATCAACATTGTCAGTAAATTCTTCAAAAGAATCTTTTCTATGAGTCATGTGGCAAGTTACTCCTGAATCAAGCAACCAATCATTTTTCGAACAAGCAAGTGAAACACTAAATATGTCTTCATTTACTCCAATATTACATTGTTCCACAACATAATGAGCGGATTCAGGTTCTTTACCTTTGTCTGTGTCATTATTTTTACCTTTGGGTTGGTTTCTGTGCTGCTCAATTTTGTCCCAAGGTAACTTGCATGTGGAGGCATCATGTGATCCATTTATTTTATAGCGTATGCCGTGCAAATCTGACTTTTCTCCTTGAGAGTGTCTACCCCCCCTTCCTTTGAAATATCTTCCTCTTCCTCTTTGACCACCTCTTCCTCTGGAAGAATCTTGAGCAAGATTCTTTTCTCTTTGAGCAAGACAAGCAACCTCTTAAGAAGATTTAGGGGCTCTCTTCTTCCCAAAATATTTCTCTCTTTTAGCAAATTTTTTTCACAAGAGAGTCAAAGGTAATATCTTTGAGATTTCCATTTGCTTGCAATGACTCAAGGTAATTAGAGTAAGTAGGATAAAGTGCCTTGAGAAAAATGATCACAGGAATATCCAATTCAACCTTAATGACTTTGATATCATTCATTATAGATTTTACTTCGGATGCAAGAGCAAGAGGATCATTATTTTGTAATTAAAGAGTGAAGAGTTTAATCATGAGTTGAGCAACTTCAAGTGTAGAGTGTGAGTCATAGAGTTCCTTCAATTTTTGTAAGGCTTCAAAAGCATTTGAAAATGGTGAAATATGGAAACTCACCTCTTCACTTACTGATGCTGCAATCAATGCATAGGCCTTGTTGTTCTTATTTTCCCAAATGGCGAACTCCTTGTCTAAGGTAGGCTATTTTGGCTCTTTGTCTCTATCTCCAACACACACTCCTTTCCACAACTCATTGAAAATGAGGGTGTTTTTTATGTTCTGGGACCACTCAGGATAGTTCTCCTTGCCAGTGAAAACTACTCCCACAGTAGATATGATTGAATGCATTGTAAAATCTGTGTACTCTGGAAAAAAATACTTTTTCTGCAAAATTTTACTCCTAAAAAATTTGATTCTGATACATGGAGATAGAGATATCACTGTACAAAATGTAATACCATACACCGCAATATCATTCAGTGTAATAGCATTCACCATTCACCATATACAATCTTCTAAAATCATTTGATACAATATAGACACAACATTCAATTTATCAAATGAATCCCTTCAAGAATTCCAATGTAACATAGTAGGAGTTTCCAGCAACAGTCAACACTGAGAGTAGAGAAAAATAGAATTTGGAGTCTTCAAATCCATGTTCACATTACCAAAAGTTGTCAGTCAGCATATACAGGAAGCCAACACACAGTCCATGCTCACCACGCTTCCACTACTTCACGTTAGGTTCACCACGGCCTTTCACATTTGAACATCCGTAACCTGTAGCAGAGTCATTTAGTCTTGAACACAACATGCATGGTCTACAGCCTAGAAACTAGACCACACTTATGCAACAGAGTCTCAGTCCACACTCACGGCACCATGGTTATGCAGCATTCATGGTCTTCCATAGAATTGCGTTCAACATTTAACGTAGTATTCAACGAGTTCAGTCTACCATAATCAACATTTCTCCAATGCAGAGGATTCAAATGAATGCAGAAGGTTCACGGTCTCAACATTCATAGTCGTTGTACTACATTGCACTAGGGCTCAAGCCACACATACTTCAAAATAAAATTGAAATGCACTGAGCGTAGATAGTGGATGTAGCGCAAAAAATTGGGACATAGGGACAGTATTACAGAGATTTTACAGAGATGAAAACCTACAAAAATTCATAACAGAGGTAGGAAGGAGTTACATGACAGAAGAAAACTAAAAGATAAGGTTGGCTTTGATACCATGTCAAGCCAGGAGGTAACTCCTTAAAACAAATCATGATATTCATTCAGGTTGGTCATTGTTATATACATGAGGGAGAGACTGTTCTTTTCATCTCTTGGTGACTCGTCATATTTTCTATTATTTATTTACATTAATTATAGTTTTTCACGCAATCCCTATGATTTGGTGTCAACAAGTTCCTTCGTCTGATTAAGGACTTATGTGTGACACTTGTCTAGTGCCCTGTAAAGAGAATTTTAATGGACATCGTAGTTGCAGACATCCCACTTAAATATGGAATGCTGCTATCTCATTCATGGGAGAAAAACTATAGGGATCCTTGAAGTTGGATATGTTTTATGCCACCATATCTGTTTTTGGTCAACCAAGAAAATTATATAGGGAGACCTTGATGAAATACATGGTCAGTAGTGAGGAAAATCGACAAAACTTCTCCATATACTCCATGCATTCAGATATGGACTCCTCATATTATATAATGCATAAAAATGATAAAAAAGGAAATCACAACCAAAGACCCAAAATATAGAACAACTGACAGTGAGAACATATTTCATGAGTCACTTTGGCATTTAGACTTTGATGGGTCTGTCAATAGATTAGGGGTTAGTGCAAGAGTGTGGATCCATAATATGGAGAATAATCATGTTGAGGGACATGCTTTTAGATTGAACTTCAAGTGTACCAATAACATGGCCGAGTATGAAGCTCTAATTTTAGGGTTACAATTGGTTAGGAAACTGGGAGCCAAAAGAGTTTGCATCATGGGAGAATCAGAGCTGATTATTAAATAGATTAGTGGTGAATACTCTGTGAATAATCCTAGAATTGGTCGATATAGGGATACTATTCTAGAATTGATCAAATATCTTCTAGAATCAAACTTTGCTACCATTCCTAGAAAACAAAATATGTAGTCCCATAGTCTGGTCACCTTTGTTAGTACTTGTAAATTTCCATTTCAACCCAACCATCAGTACACTACATAAGTCAAACATAGGCATGTTATTCCCGACAACCTAAAGTATTGGTAGATTTTCTCCCAGGATTCTTATATTTACGATATCATGAACAATGAAGCTAAGTTTCAGAATTGCAAGAGAGATACTGACTGTAAAATAGACAATAATATAGAAAGTAGCATAGATGTAAATATTGTAGATGTAGCTAAAACAACTAAATTTACTAGAGTAAAAATAGATAGTTTAGAAAATGTAGAGATAGATGAAATAATGGATGATGATTGAGAGATTCTTAATTTTAAAAACAATTTTTTTCCCAAGGGATTAGTCCCTTTAGAGGATTTATTTGACTCTAATGATGTAGCTAGGAAACCTAAAATGGAACCCCTAAGAGCAGACATAGAAGAGTGTAATATAGGAACTGAGGATAATCCAAAGCTCATTAAGATATCCAAAGCCTTACCTCCAGAGGAAAAGGTAAAATATATTAATCTATTTAAAGAATACCAGGATGTTTTTTCCTGGAGTTATGAAGACTTGAAGTCTTATGACACCAGCATAATCCAACACAAAATACCCCTAAAAGAAGATCATAAACCTTTCAAATAGAAACTTAGGAGGATAAACCCAGTTCTTATTCCATCCATAGAGAAAGAGGTTAAAATAATGTTTGATGCCCAAATAATAGCCCCCATTAGATATTCAGATTGGATTTCAAATTTATTTACCACTAGGAAAAAGACTAGAGAAATTAGACTTTGTGTAGATTTTAGAAACTTAAACAAGGTCTCTTTAAAAGACAACTACCCCTTACCAAAAATGGACCATATCCTTCAGAGGGTGGTGGGCTCTTCCAGAATCTCGCTACTTGATGGATTCTTTAGCTATAACCAGGGCTTGGTTCAACCAGAGGATCAAGCAAAAACTACATTTACAACTCCTTGGGGTACCTTCATGTATTTGAAGATGACCTTTCGACTAATCAATGTAGGTGCCACATTACAGAGAGCTATGGATATATCCTATGGAAAGGAGATCCATGATTTCCTAGTAGTATACCAAGATGACATTACAGTCTTGTCCAAATATGACAATCAACACCTATATCACTTAAGGAAAGTATTCATCAAATGCAGGAAATTTGGGATTTCTTTAAATCCTAAAAATACACTTGTCGGTCTAGAAGAGGGAAAGATATTAGTACACATCATATCTAAACATGGGATTAGGATAGAACCTACTAGAATAAAATCCATTTTGACCATTTCCCATCCCTAAAACATTAAAGAGCTGCAGTCATTTCTAGGTAAGATTAATTTTCTTAGGAGATTCATCTCAAATCTAGCAAAATTAATTAGGGAGTTAAATAAAATGCTAAGAAAGGACTTAGCGATTAAATGGATATTGGAGCCCAAACAATCCTTTAAAGCAATTAAGGAAGCTTTAACCAAAACTCCAGTCCTAATAAGTCCCGAATTTAACAAAGATTTTATTATTTTTTCTTTTGCTTTAGAACACACCATTGTAGTAGTCTTGCTGCAAAAGAACAAACAAGGATATGAACAGCCAATATCATTATTTAGTAAATCCTTAAGAGATGCCTCACTTAAATACAATATAATGGAAAAACAGGAATTAGCTTTAGTTAAGGCAATCAAATACTTCAGAGTGTACATTCTGTACTCTCACATTATTGCTTATGTTCCAAACTATGTATCTAAGGACATTATGACTCAAAATGATCCTGAAGTAAAAAGAGGCAAATGGATTGCCACAATATTTGAATATGACATCGAGATAAAACCCACTAAGCTCATTAAAAGCCAAGGCTTAGCTAGACTCATGGCTGAATCAAATTGTTAGGCCTTAGATATCAACTTGATTAGTGCCCTTGATGATCAGGAGGAGATGGCAACTCTACAGATCAGTGAACCTTTTACTGATTGACCCTGGTATGCAGATATTACATTTGTATTACTAAACTTCCAAGCTCATCTTGGATTGAAAAGAACTAAAGCTAAATTCTTAAGAATGAAGTCATTAAGATATTGTATTATAGATAACGCATTGTTTTGGAAGGACAATAGTGGTATTACTTTAACCTTTTTATTGAAATATGAAGCTGACAATATTTTACAAGAGTTTCATGCAGGGGATTATGGAGGACACCTGTACTGGAAGAGTATTGCTGAAAAGATTCTGAGGGTTGGTTTCTACTGGCCTACTTTGTTTGCAGATGTTAAAAAACATGTGACCTCCTGTCATAAATGCCAGATTTTTTAGGGAAAGAGAAAACTTTTACCCTTGCCACTTAAGCCAATTTCAACTGAAATGCCATTTCAGCAATGGGGGTTAGATTTCATTGGAGAAATACACCTAGCCTCATTGGCTCAGCAAAAATGGATTCGAACAGCTACTAACTACTTCACGAAATGGATAGAAGCTATTCCTTCTAGACCAGCCACAGACACTGTCATAATCTCACTTTTAGAAACAATATCCTATCAAGATTTGGCTACCCCAAGAAGCTCATTACTAATAATGCAGCTGCCTTCAAATCCAAAAAGATGGTAGACTTCTATAATAGATACCACATCACCCTTGGCCACTACGTAGCCTATTACTGTCAAGGTAACATGCCTGTAGAATCATCTAATTCGAGCCTGGTAAATATTATCAAAAAGTTACTGGAAGAGAACAAGAAGACTTGGAACAAGAAGTTAGTCAATGCCTTATGGGCGAATAGAGTAACTACTAAGGAGTCCATTGGAACATCACCTTATCAACTACTATATGGGATGGATGTGTTTTTTCCATCATCTTTTGGAGTACTAGTCATGAAAATCATCCAGGAACTATAGGTGGAGCCAAATGATATTTTGAGAAGAATCAATCAGACCATACAGCTACAGTAAACTAGAGAAGAAGCATATGTAAAATCACAGCTAATCTAAGGAAAAATTAAAAATGTCTTTGATAAAAATACCAAAGAAAATGATTTTTACATAGGAGATAAAGTTCTCAAGTGGGATTCAAGGAGAGAAGATAAAGGCAAACATGGAATTTGATTTTTTGTGGCAGGGGCCTTATGTCATTTATGGCTACAAAGGCAACAATGAATTTCTCTTAACAAACATAGATGCATCAGATCTACCAGGAGGACCTGCTAATGTTTGAATTATTAAGCATTATTTTTCCACTGACTCACAATAGTTCAGTTTACTTTGCATCATTATACATAACATTGCATAGTGTAGATTGGATTTGATGGTAATCCTTTGAAGTTGAAGCCCAAAGAGAAGGCCTAGAAATTTAGTGGGTTTATTGTCATAAGTATCAATAAAGTAGAAGTCAAAGAAGGATAGTTCACAAGGTAACTACAATCACAATTCAAAGGCTAATGGTCTTCATAGTTCTTGACATTTCACCAAAAGAATGTCATTCCCATGTGGATCCACTCTTAGAGTCCTATAGTGATAGGATTCATAATTTTGAATTGGCTGATGTCTTGTAATATTTTAGATACCTTTACTTTCTGCAAAAGTTTTCCATATTAAAATTAAAAAAATGTAAAGAGGGTATGTGCTAAAACAAATATCAAAGGACAATAAAATAAAAACAGATCAAAAAAATGAAAAAACATGAACCCCAAACAAAAAATAGACCATTAAAGTGTGCAAGTCCAAGTGACACTACCTTTTACTATTAATGTCTTAAATAATGGTTATGTGCAGCTTGTCCTATATGCCACAACCCATGAATAGTCAAATTGTTTATTCTTGAATATTTCATCCTTTGAATTTCATGTTTATAGTTAGAAAGTAAAAATTTGACCAAACAAGTTAATCTTGGTAGATCATTAGATGGGTAGAGAAATAAAAAGAGCTCATCAGTTTAATCTGAGCCCATGGAAGATATAAGGTTAGAATTATATAGTTTGTTTAATAAAAGAAAAGGAAAGAAAAGGGTTTTCTAGCTTAAGTGCACCCACCAAAGTGAAGAAGAAATGTTAGGGTAGGTAAAATGGTAAGTAGAGAAAGGTTGCAGAAATATAAATCATTTGGAGCATAAGCACTACTACCATACTTAACTATGTGTTTCAAGTGTGCAGGAGCAACTATCAATGAAAAAGCATGCTCATAAGTTGATTTGCCTAACTCCCCCTTCATTGCATTTCACCCCCACTATATACTCACTAACTTCTCCTTTATCCATTCATGGCTTATGAAAACCCTCTCCCCCTCATTTTTACTACTACCCCTTAGTTTCACACATTTTTCTAGTCGATTACTCCTAAAATCCATTCCCCTAGGTGTGAAACCCCTTCCCCCCTTTTTAAAATCATGATTTCACTTCAATAACTACCCAAAACCCCTCTAAACCCTTTATCCTAACTCTAAAAACCCCCCGCCTCACTAACTCTGCCACTTAACCATTTTCCTAACTAAACTTGAGTTTAACCCACCACACCGGTGAGGTAAACTAACCCCACTACCCCTAAAACTCTGCAGTTTAATTAATCTGCACTTAAACATGGGTTAATTACTCTAAATCGTAATGAAAACCCATGGGTCCCACTAATTTCTGCCCCATCGACCGACTACGAAACTTTCCCACGGGATGGCCATCTAATCTTCCACCCCCAGATCCAACGGCCATCACCCATATTGTGCTCGCACGTTGCCTGACCTTTAACGACCCGAGAGCACACGATATGGGCGGTTTTTCTTGGGGCCCATTTGCCTACGTGCCGGCCTCTAGCATAGATTGCGTTCCCCCAGAAAAATACCGCTCGAACCCCATAAGCGGTGCAATGGCCTCCAAAACCACCTCCCTGCTAAAGTGAAAACCAACACTGTTCATAAGACATTTTTTCCCTGCCATTTTTCCAATTGTTCACGGTTAAAAGCGTTTCGACCCCCATTTTTACCATTTTTTGCTCAAAACACACTATTGAACCTCTGAAGCACCTGCACCTTCTAAATTCCTACAACCAGCTATCAACTATCAGAGCCTTTTGACACCACCACTGTGCACCATCATACCTGTCGAAGCCCTCTGCAAACCCAATTGAAAACTAGTTGCAGCCCCGACTGTAAATTCTAGGTATTTGAACAAGAACTAAGAATTACCCTCTCTTTAAAGAAAGAACATTAAATTCTTAAAATAACTAAAAGAATTTGATTAATTGCAATTTAATTGAGAGTCTCCCATTCCCAAAGTACTAGAACCCCAACTTGTAAACTACTCATACCCAACCCTGGTTATTCAATTACTGAAATTTCACTCCCAAAGCCATATAAAGTCCAATTTTCCACATTTTATCATAGAAATGGCTGCCCAGAGCTCCCCGGATGTTAGACCAGTAACAACCCATCACATAGACATTGACCATTTGGCCCTAGGAGATAGGTATTTTCAAATCAAAGGCACAGTCACCCAAGGCAACCTTTTGAGATTCCGTTGTTGGGCCAAGGATAGGTTCCTAAACCATGTTGATGATATAAACCTTTGGGAATTCAATTTTCCTAAGTATACATTCCCAGAAGTCCATCCATTCCCAAACATAGTACATGTTTTCCATGCCTATTATGTTCCAAGCCATAGGGCTATTGAGGCACCAAACCATGAAATATTATTCACCATCACTATTGAATCCATAGATGATGCAAATCCATTCTACTCCTAATCTGACTCTTTTGTCCATTGCAAAATTCTTGGACCTATACACCACATTAGACCCAACCAAGATCAAATAAATATTTTAGAATTTCATCATTGAGGAGCGCCATACTGCTAAAGACATTCCACCCTATGTTTTTGTTATTTTTTCAAGGACTGGCAGAGAATAATCACCATGATATCAAGCATCCTAGGATTCACATGAGAATAGTTTTTCGATGAGATAATCATGGTCTTCTTGTCCATTTTCACTCCAGGCTATCCTCCTGCCATTATGTATGATTATGCCCAGTTCATTACAGACAAAATGAATGAATAATTCACTATATTTCCCATTGAAAGAGTCTTCAAACACTATTCAGTGTTGTTTCATATGTTATTGTACTATCAGATAGATAAATTACCTTTGAAGATTTAGAAAATAGATACCAGGGGAAAGGAAAGATCAGTCATCTACTGGACACCCTTGGTCTAGAGGCATAACACAACATTCATATACAAAGACTTCATAGATTGTTTTGTTCACCCTGTCATAAACATGTTGACTTCTGGCACTCAACCTAGACTCAGTACAGAGATCAAGAGAGTACTACAACTGGAAAAGAATAGTAGAGTAGGAGACTGGTACCTCTACTAGAATCATATTGAAATCAAGATCTATGGCTGTGAGTTACCCCCTTACAAATTGCCTAATTATCTCCTAATGAGAATATTTGTCCTAGAATACTTCAGGCAAATCATAAGTGCAGATGAACTAAACTTCCTAGCTGCTAGGAAGAAGACACAGTTTAAGATGAAAAATGAAATGGGACCTTTCATCTGCAACACCAGAGAGGCTAGACCTGAGGTTGATAAGATGCTTCAAGACATGAAATTCCAGCATAGTTTCATTCAACATTATGATCCTCATAGGATTGTGAACAAACTTAGACAAAAGGTCAAGATGGGACCCTACATCCCCTACCCCATGCCTGACATTGAACAGTATGATAATCAGTTAGAATGGGTAGAGAACACATTGATAGATATGGACAGCATAGTGGTGGATGTGTAGAACACCATGATTGACTTGGAGAAACAATTTGACCAAAGATCTTTCTTGCAGCTCCCAGGGTTGGAAGAGCCAATGAGTATCACTCCCATCATTTAGAATCCTATCAATGAGGAGAATAATCCCAAAAGAAATAGGGAAGAAGCATCAAGTTCTGTTATGGAGACCACTAATGAGTAATTCAACCTAAACAAAAGGCCCAAATGGAATCCTGTGTCTAAACAGGAGGAAAGCATTACATCAGAAGACATCATTGACATTGAGGTATTGGGGCAGAGCAGTAAATAGGCAATAGAGATAGCTGCATCAATAGAAACACAGAAGCCATCTACTTCTAACACGCAGATCATACAGAGATAGAAGAGTGTGGAGGTCATGTCTTCCTTTGTCAGTCCAGCTGACAAGGAAACATATATCAAACAAACATTCAAGGAAATAAAAAATAGGAATGAAAAGCTCAAGGAAAACACGTATGCCAAGCACTTGAAGATGACATCACCGAATCAAAATAGATTGATGTCATCTTTTGACATCAAAGAAGGGAATATGCAGGTGTCTTTCCTACAACCTATTGTACAATAGCCTAAAACCATAACAAACTACAAGAAGACTAACTTTGAGGTCTTAGCTAGGGATATGCATCCCATAGATCAAATAGAATTTCACAAGTAGACTGGAGAGATGATCTACTCCACCCTCACAACAAAAGAAATGGTAGCATTCAAGTTCAAGGACTCATTAGACAATGTGACAGCCCAGTACAAACTAGAAAAATCATCTTCTAGTGCTAAAGACACCAGGATAAAATCCTTAGAAGACTTGATCATTGAGTTAGGCTATGACCTAAAGGACATCAAGGCTGTTGAACATTTAGTTAAGAAGAAAAAGGAAGACATTGCAGTGCTTAAGAAACAGCTCAAGCTACCTTAGTCATAGCAGCCTCAAATAAAAGAAGTCGTAGAAAGCCAAAAAATCATGAGGAGATGATGGACTTGGTGCTGCAACTCAATGATGAGTTGAAGGAGATGGAAAAGGAACTAGAAATATTGATTCAGCTCAAATAGGCTAGCATTGATAGTTCTCCTCCAACTTTCATTCCAACAATGACTATAGTTGTACCTTCCACTCTAGCATAAGTATTAGCTCCCACTGGTCCAATGGCCACTACACTGCTAGCATCAACTTTGACTACATCAGCAATAGCATCAACAGCAACAGGTACCACAGGTGATGAAGCAAATAGGCCGGTCAAAGCAATGGAAGAATTGTCCATTCAGACCAATGAGATGAGCCAACTAAAGGAGAAAGTCAGTAGCCTTAAGACATATTACAAACTTGCCTAGATTATGCATAAGGAAGAATAGGAAAAGGCTGCAAGAATGAATGAAAGGATTAAAGGCGTAGAGAAAGAACTGACCTTCATTGAGCCAACAGGAAAGGCTAAAGAGAAACTGTGGGCGAATATCGTTGACCCTATCAATGATATTTTGCCATCTATCCAGGTCTTATTTGAGTAGATTGATTTGATAAAGGAGGCAGCAGAAGCCATTGAAAGGGTTAAAACCGAACTTGGAGATATGCCAGAGGAAGCAACAAGAATCATCCACTTCTTCAACTCCAAGAATAAATATGAACTACAAGAGCTTGAGATACCTGATAGGACAGGTACCATTTTAGAGGTAAGGAGATTCCTCACAAAGAGGAATTTGATGTTGAATCTAGAAGGTAAGTGTCAGAACATGCAGCCAGCCATTGACAGATTCATGGCTAAATTTGAGCTATTGAAAGAGAAGGGATTACCTAATCCCTTTGCTATAAACGAAAAATTAATGACACAAGTAGATTACAGCAAGAAGATCAGGGAAGTAGCCAAAGAATAGGTGACGAATGCATCTATGAAGGGCATGTCAATAGGCAAAGTCTTGTACAAAATTTTTGAAAACTTGTTTTACCTCCAACATGAGGTAAAACACTTGTTTATTAATAAGCCCACTTTTGCCAATTACACAAAGGCAGAGCAGATATACAGAAAAATGATCAATATCCAATTACAGAGAGAAAGATGGAAAAAATTGAATGATTTACTTTAGTAAAAACACATTAAATTATAAATCTCTAGAAAAAAAGTGAAACAATAGGGTAAAAGGATATTGACAAGCCAACAGGGTTAAAGTGTATTAGATGAAAGTGTATCAGGTGAAAGGTTAAAGTAAAACAGAGCATCCAGCGTAAAATCCAAACAACCTAGCAACATGAAGGGCTAAAAATAAAAGTCTACAGCCAGCAGAACCAAAATAAAAGGGATAGCATGAAACAGTTCAATACCTGTCTCTATATTCTTGCAAGAAGATATTTCTTTTTTCCTAGATTAGTTCTAGATACAGTTTCAGATATTTTAGAATTCCTTTTTTATAAATACTTCAAAATTCAAAGTATTAGGGTGGATTATTTTACATTTGTAGAGTCATTTTGATCAAAAACCTGAGGGTGAATGTAACCATTTTCAAGTCAACAGACTGGAGAAAGTAATAAAATATTTTTGCTACAGGATTCATGAGATGAGCCATTTGTAGTGAAGTACTTTATTTGTGTGATTTTTTTATCTTTCCTATGTGTTTTCATAATCTTAAATGTGTTCTAAAATCTAAATGAATTAACTGGAAATATCACTCAAAATTTGTTTAACTACACTCTGTTTTGCACAGTTAGTCATTTACATGTTTTCTTCTGATACTTGGATCTGAGAATGCTTGATTGCTCTCCAATTCCAGTTGACTTCTTTCATTCCTTCCGAAGTATGGCCACGGAAACCCTTAATCTCTCCCTAGATCCGATTTGAAGCCATTTACCATTTAGCCTTTGAGATCTGCAGTAACTTATCTATCTTTCCCTGTAGACATTGTTTTTAGAACTAAATCCAGTCTTGTTTGTCAGACATCTGACTCCATAACCCAATGGTAGAAGCTGAACCTTTGTTCATCTAAGTAAAGTGATCTCACCACCAAATTTTCAAAACAAAACCCAAGTGCAAGCAACAACTAGACTAAAATAATCTTAACTGAAACAAAGTTAAATTATAAAGAGAGAGCCCTCTCTGAGCATTAGGAATGCTAGGTCCTGATCTCCAAAAAATTTTTATGGTTACCCTTGATTTTTCTTTCTTATTACTTCAAAAGAAATATCAGAGTGATAACAATACGGATGAGGTTTTTGTTGTATGATTCTACTAGGCCATTTCCTTGAGGGTAATAGTTGGCCAAATGTTTCAACACGATACTATTTTCTAAAGCAAAATCATATAATCTTAAAAACGAAAAATATGTTGTGTTATTAAAGACAAGAGATGTTGGAACACTGAACCTAGCTATGATGTACTGCTTAATGAAGGATATTACCTCATCGTCATTCACCTTCCACAATGGGACGACCTCTACCCACTGGGTGAAATAGTCAATAGTCGTGACTGTATACCTGTGTCATTGATCGAAATGGAAAATGGCATCGACCCATGGTATTCATCCACCCATGTTATACATCCACCCATGGAATTGACCTGTGGTATTATGACATCCACCCATGGTATTCGTTAACCCATGGAATTGACCCATGGTATTGTAACTGAAAATTACTATAAGTAACAAGTTGCATTTTATGAAAGGACAGATTGTCCACCACAATGTACTCATTCTATTTATTATATGTTTCAATAAAAAAATTCTTTGTGGTTTCTTTGATTGGGCATTCTACTACTTTTCTTCTGGCATTTAAATTTTTCAAATCTTGGGGGCCTCTCCCCCAAAATCCATTTCAATTTTCTAGATCTTGGGGGTCTCCCCACAAGATCCAGATTAGTGGTATGAAAGAAAGATACGATTCCATGGGAATGAGGGTTTCATCCATATTTCAGTTTCAAATTTTTGCAGTAGTATTCAAAAAACTTCAGGCACGCATTGCAACCTCCACAAAGCACTTTCTTGGGCCAAGCAAGAAGAATTTTTATTTTTTCATTTTTTTGCAAGATTATTTTTTTGGGCAGAGAGTTTGTAGATCATATATAAAAAATTTGTTGCAATATTTACAAAAAAAAATAACATATCTTTATTCCTTGTGAAAAAATACCAAAATTAAAATAAAAAATCAGTGGAATCAGATTCTGGATGAGGGAGATATCGCTGATTTAAAATAACTATGTTGTAGAATTGTTTTCTGACGACAACTGGTGGAGGATGACTCTCCTATCATTTTTTGAAGTTTTTTGTGCATAATTTTAGGAAAAGGATTGTAGATCTGAGCTCCTCTTGAAAAATCACCCAATTTAGTACGGATGTGGGAGATATCGCTGATTTAAAATCAACTATTTTTTTAGAACTTTTGTGGCGGCGCAAAATTTGCAGCGCACATATGAGATTATAGAGTGTCCAGATAAGGATTTTCAACACATGGGAAGATGCAAAATGGTCATTTTCAAAAGAAATATCAGAGTGATAATAATACGGATGAAGTTTTTGTTGTATGATTCTGTTAGGCCATTTCCTTGAGGGTAATAGTTGGCCGAATGTTTCAACACGATACTATTTTCTAAAGCAAAATCATATAATCTTAAAGACAAAAAATATGTTTCATTATCAAAGACAAGAGATGTTGGAACACTAAACTTGGCTATGATGTACTGCTTAATGAAGGATATGTTGGAAATAATACTGAGAGGGGGGGGGGTGAATCAGTATTATCAGATCAATCAATCTTTTTCAATGCTCAAAAACATATATGCTACTTCAATTAAGTGAACCCGCGTGTACACGCTACTGTGTCTAATGAAACTCGCGTATATCCAGAGATCTTATAATTCAGTTAGCTTAATCTTCAGTAAATGCATCAGATCATTATTAAGCATATTAACAGTAAACAGGTGCAGTATAACAGAACAGATCATCACACAAAAGCCACACACATGAACACAAAGATATAAGGTGGAAACCCAATGTGGGTGAAAACCACCTGCTGCAAGTCATCTCAATCTTCTTCTTAATAAGAAAATCCTTTTACAATATTTGTACTGGTGCAGTCTTATACCAGTACGGGAGCTACAACCCCCTTTGCTCTTGTACTAGCCGATCCATTTACTAGTACGCAGGCTACTACCTGCTACAATGCTCCAAAGATCTCCTTTAGCTTTTGTACTAGCTTAGATACTAGTACGTAGGTGCTTGCCTACAATCTTCTCACCTCCAGGTACCACGTTTCATCAATTTTCAGACTGGATACACTGAAGCACAACACATAATCTGTAAGGCCACTTTTCATCCAATTTTCATACTGGACCCATAACTATCATTGAAGCTCAAAACAATCATCAAAACCTGAATCACTGAAACCCTGTTAACAACAGTCACCAGAACACAGAGCAGACACAGAACTCCATCAGATCCATCTGCAACTTCAAATATCAAGCTTTACAATGTATACGCTACTTCGATGAATCAAACCCGCGTGTATACGCTCTTTTACCAAAGACAACCCGCGTATAGATCTAAAAATAATTTCTCATAACTTGCAGCTGTACCAGACATCAGTCATACTCATAACACTTATAGAACTATACATGCGTCAGTATGTAGATCTAGAATAAGCATCATAAAGATAGTTCATTTCAAACCATTTGATCCCAATCTCTCCTTAGATCTAGTTCTCCATCAACCGGTGAGATCTCTCCTTAGCTCAGATCAAGCAATGCATCATCAACCCATAACCCTGCATACTGGATCTAATGCTTCATCAGATATTCAAGACATTTCAGATGCCCTTGCCTAATGATTTCCTTCTCCTTATATAGCCTTAGGCCTTGTTCAATACCAAGGGCCACAACCATAGAAATCCAATACCATCAACTTTAAAACTAGGGATCAACACGTCCGTCGAGACACCAAGGTCCAAAACCATAGGCACAACTTCCAAGGAATAACCGCCATGGACCAAAGGTACTTTTCCACATACACGCGCTTTTGCTGAAGCCAACAAGCGTGTACACGCGACTTGGGCTTAACGAACCTGCGTGTATGAACTTTCTCTTCTTCTTATAGTCTGATCATCAATTCTTTGCTGCTGACCTTCTGTACTATGATTTGTCATCAGTGAGGTTTGCCATCAAGGACAACACTTATCTCATAATGCCAACAATCTCCCCCTTTGGACTTGATGGCAAAGCTAACTTGTCACACTTAGAACTATCATCTGATTCCTTTGAGCTGTCCTCCATCAGTCACATCTGATATCTCTTCTGTAGATTCATCATCTGACACATCTGATATCTCTTCTGAAGATTCACCCAGTTATACATAAGTGAGATATTCTTCTATGAGAGGGTTGCCATCAAGTACAACACATGCATCATAATGCCAACAATCTCCCCCTTTGGACTTGATGGCAACAACACCAAATCACTCTCCCCCTTTGACATCAAGGGCAAAGGGTGGACCAAGATATTCTCTTCCTTTGCTGAATCATTCCACTGTCCATACTCCCCCTGAGTACCTGCTGAAATCTCTGAATAGTCTCCCCCTTTGTATATGCCAAGGTGTACCAATCTGTCCATGCTCCCTCTGAGTACATGCTGAATCTCTGTTCTTGCTGAAGTGTGCTGATCATGCTCTCCCTGACTGTAAGCAAGGTCTACAAAAGATGTTCTTCAAGAAGAACATGACTCTATACATCATAAAAGACCTTCCTATCACTTAGGACTCATACATACATCCATCTCTCAACTAAGTGAGGATAAACAAGAAAATGACTCATCCACCCGACCAAGTGGGGATACATCAAAAATTTACATCTGACAACCAAACACATTGCATCAATCATCCCAGGCATAGTGGGGAAACCAAAATAGGCCGTTACATGACCTTGACACCATGAAAGAGATACCACAAAAGAGATATATGACATAGAGACGTAAGAAGTAGACCAAGACTTATGAAAGTCACCAGCAGCATCTGATAATCACCATTCAGATCAACAACCAAGAGATCCTTCTGTTCTCCTTTCGCCTTTGTTCCATCTGAAACCAACAACAAAAGTGAACCAAAACCAAAAACTTTAAGATAATGCCAACAATGCATCATTGGAAGATTATCTGCTCCCCCTGAACCTGTGCCAGATGATCTCTGTCAGACCCATATCAGACTTTCTGCAACCAACATCTGTCCCTGCTGATTTTCTTCAAAACTCCATATACGCGTCTGTATACACATAAACAAGCGTATATACGCAGATATCCCTTACGAAACACGCGTACACCATATACGCGACTATCCCCTTGTAAAACGGCGTATGCACGCGGATATCCTTTAAACAACACGCGTACACAAATTTCCATATCAGCAACCTGTAAATGTCCTGTAGAGAATAGGTCATCAACCTATAACAAGGTATGTCTGCATCAATTCATCCCTTTGAACAGAATTCAGAGTCATTCACATTGTATCATGTGTGAAACCACCATAGCCATTTCATCAAGCTCTACATGATCCAAGTATCATTACTTGGGAACATCTGCATCAATTAACATATGTAAGGATCAACCTATCATCATATAGATAAGAACTCATCACCATGTCTCCAATAAAGCAACTTTGAGTAGTCATCCATGTATCAGCATTATGTATCTTGAGCTCAAGCTCATTTGACAAAACTTCTTGATATCATCAACAACAACAATCCTTATCCACAAGAGTGCCTGCATCATAACTGTATGATTTTTATGCATATGACAACAGCAGTATATGAGTGACTCATCATCAAATGAGGAAGATGTGTATTCAAGCTTTGTACTTCTCCTTGTCCTTATGAAGATCACCATGTAAGCACCATATATGCATCATCAAGGAATCAACCATAAATCTGATCTGAACATCTTCTATGTAACTTCAAGAATCATATGAGAGTTTATCATAGACAACTCACAACATCATATCATAGCAAGATATATCATTTATCCATATAAGAATCATCACCAAGGATTATTAACCATAATGCCAACAATGAATTACTAAAGGCATATGCTCCCCCTCAACCAGTGCCATTTGTTAGATCTGATCATGCATATATCAGCAGTAAGCATCAAAACATCTTCATCCTCAAGTAGGATCAAAACACTTCTAGACATCATACAAGTAACAAAACATTTCCACACATCCTCAGCAGACTGTAGCTATTAACCAATAGAGCAAATAATGGACTGAATCATATCAGATCCCTTTTCTGAGCCTGTCCCCACTGCTTTTCTTCAGACTGACATATACGCGACTTTGCAGTGTCGAACTCGCGTATATACGCGACTTCCCTTTAAGGAACTTGCGTATGAGATTCAGGACACTGAAGGTTTACACTTTCAGCTCCCCCTGAGTCTGATATGTCTGTGCTGTGCTGTGTCTCAGTACATTGTGCTGACTGTACTTCCTTCTTCCTCCATATCTTCAAGTGTGATGAGGTTTTCTCCTTTCGGTGTGATGTCCATCCTTTGTTCCTGCATTCCTTTGCTATATGTCCAAGCTTGTTACATGTATAACATCTTACATGTTTCATATTCCTCCTGTAGCAATCAGCAGCTTTGTGACCATACATATTGCAAGCAAAGCAATATCCATTAAAGTACCTTGATTGAGATGACCTGTCTGCATAATAGTCTTGAACTCTTCTTCTTCTACATCTAGCTGCAACATGTCCAAGATTATGACATACATAACATTCAACATTATTCATAGGAGGAGTAAAAGATTTTCTTTGAGGAGTCTCTTTCCTTGATTGTTGATGGGGTTGACCTTTCATCTCCTTGTTGATCATTTTAGATTTCTCTTTAGAGTTCCTTGCCTCACCTTGTGAACTAGATTCACCTTCAACAGATTCATGAAAACCAAGACCAGTCTTGATAGCAGGAGACCTTTGACTACTAAGAATATCATCCAAGGCTTTAGTACTATCTTGAAATCTCAAAAGTTTATCCTTTTCTTCTAATTTCCCTTTCAAGATATTTACCTCAACTTGAAGTTGTTCCTCCTTTTCTAGACATTGCTTCTTCATGTCTTCTCCATCTTTCCTTCCTTCTTCCAACTGATGCCTTAATTTGAGAATCTCCTTTTCTTGTTCTTCATTCAGATCCTGCTGCATTTCACGAACTCGGAAGGCACATTCTAGTTGAGATTTTAAGCTGGTGACTTCGTTTTCTTGTTTTGCAATAGCTTGGAGTAGATCTGTATTCTGCTTCTTTGATTCTTCAAGATCTCCTTTTAGTGAGGGGATTGTAGCTTCAAGATTTTCATAGTAGCTGGATCTATCTTTGAGTTTCTTGATGGTTGTGCTTCTTTCGTTGACTTCTTTTCTTAATGATGTCACTTCATGCTGCAATTTTTGACATTGGTCTTCCTTGTCCTTGAGAAGCTTTCTTACCTTGTTTCCTTCTTCTAGTTGGGCCTTTAGTTTGGTAACTTCTTCTTCCCTTTTGTTCAATAGATCTTGTTGATCTTTAACTTTGTCTGCAAACCTTCTAAACATTGCCTCTATTTGACACTTTTCTTGCTCACCCATAAAAGCATGTTCAGTAGTTTCACTATCACTTCCATCACTTTCACAAGGAAATATAGCAGGAACATCAGAGGATAACACATTCATACCTGATAATGATTCTGAATCTGATTCTGAATCTGAAGAACTTCTTATACCTAATCCCCAATCGACTCTCCCACTGTCATAGATCTTCTGAGATGTTTTCTTCTTCTTATGAGTTTTCTTCTTAAGCTTCTTTCCCATTGTTCCACGGATCTCCTTCAAGCGATCAAGCTTCTACCAAAGGACCCGCTCTGATACCAATTGTTGGAAATAATACTGAGAGGGGGGGGGGTGAATCAGTATTATCAGATCAATCAATCTTTTTCAATGCTCAAAAACATATACGCTACTTCAATTAAGTGAACCCGCGTGTACACGCTACTGTGTCTAATGAAACTCGCGTATATCCAGAGATCTTATAATTCAGTTAGCTTAATCTTCAGTAAATGCATCAGATCATTATTAAGCATATTAACAGTAAACAGGTGCAGTATAACAGAACAGATCATCACACAAAAGCCACACACATGAACACAAAGATATAAGGTGGAAACCCAATGTGGGTGAAAACCACCTGCTGCAAGTCATCTCAATCTTCTTCTTAATAAGAAAATCCTTTTACAATATTTGTACTGGTGCAGTCTTATACCAGTACGGGAGCTACAACCCCCTTTGCTCTTGTACTAGCCGATCCATTTACTAGTACGCAGGCTACTACCTGCTACAATGCTCCAAAGATCTCCTTTAGCTTTTGTACTAGCTTAGATACTAGTACGTAGGTGCTTGCCTACAATCTTCTCACCTCCAGGTACCACGTTTCATCAATTTTCAGACTGGATACACTGAAGCACAACACATAATCTGTAAGGCCACTTTTCATCCAATTTTCATACTGGACCCATAACTATCATTGAAGCTCAAAACAATCATCAAACCCTGAATCACTGAAACCCTGTTAACAACAGTCACCAGAACACAAAGCAGACACAGAACTCCATCAGATCCATCTGCAACTTCAAATATCAAGCTTTACAATGTATACGCTACTTCGATGAATCAAACCCGCGTGTATATGCTCTTTTACCAAAGACAACCCGCGTATAGATCTAAAAATAATTTCTCATAACTTGCAGCTGTACCAGACATCAGTCATACTCATAACACTTATAGAACTATACATGCGTCAGTATGTAGATCTAGAATAAGCATCATAAAGATAGTTCATTTCAAACCATTTGATCCCGATCTCTCCTTAGATCTAGTTCTCCATCAACCGGTGAGATCTCTCCTTAGCTCAGATCAAGCAATGCATCATCAACCCATAACCCTGCATACTGGATCTAATGCTTCATCAGATATTCAAGACATTTCAGATGCCCTTGCCTAATGATTTCCTTCTCCTTATATAGCCTTAGGCCTTGTTCAATACCAAGGGCCACAACCATAGAAATCCAATACCATCAACTTTAAAACTAGGGATCAACACGTCCGTCGAGACACCAAGGTCCAAAACCATAGGCACAACTTCCAAGGAATAACCGCCATGGACCAAAGGTACTTTTCCACATACACGCGCTTTTGCTGAAGCCAACAAGCGTGTACACGCGACTTGGGCTTAACGAACCTGCGTGTATGAACTTTCTCTTCTTCTTATAGTCTGATCATCAATTCTTTGCTGCTGACCTTCTGTACTATGATTTGTCATCAGTGAGGTTTGCCATCAAGGACAACACTTATCTCATAATGCCAACAGGATATTACTTCAACAGAAATATCAGAGTGATAACAATACAGACGAGGTTTTTGTTGTATGATTCTGCTAGGCCATTTCCTTGAGGGTAATAGTTGGCTGAATGTTTCGACACAATACTATTTTCTAAATGAAAATCACATAATCTTAAAGATGAAAAATATGTTGTGTTATCAAAGACAAGAGATGTTGGAACACTGAACCTGGCTATGATGTACTGCTTAATGAAGGATATTACCTCATCATCGTTCACCTTCCACAATGGGATGGCCTCTACCCACCGGGTGAAATAGTTGGTAGTCGTGCCTATATACTTGTGTTGTTGATCCAAATGGAAAATGGAATCAACCCATGGTATTCATCCACCCATGTTACACATCCACCCATGGAATGGACCCGTGGTATTGTGACATCCACCCATAGTATTCCTTAACCCATGGAATTGACCCATGGTATTGTAACTGAAAATACTATAAGTAACAAGTCGCTTTTTGTAAAAGGACAAATTGTCCACCACAATATATTCATTATATTTATTATATGTTTCAATAAAAAAATTCTTTGTGGTTTCTTTTATTGGGCATTCTATTGTTTTTCTTCTCGCATTTCAATTTTTCAGATATTAGGGGCCTCTCCCCAAAATCCATTTCAATTTTTTAGATCATAGGGGTCTCCCCCCAAGATCTGGATTAATGGTATCAGAGCAAGATACTATTCCATGGGAATGAGGGTTTCATGCATATTTCAGTTTCAAATTTTTGTAGCAATATTCAACAAACTTCAGGCATGCGATACAGCCTTCATAGAGCACTTTCTTGGGTCAAGGAAGAAGAATTTTTGTTTTTTCATTTTTTTGCAGAATTGTTTTTTGGGCAGAGAGTTTGTAGATCATATATGAAACATTCGGTGCAATATTTAAAAAAAAAATAACATATCTGTATTCCTTGCGAAAAAATACCAAAATTAAAAAAAAAAATTCAGCTGAATCAGAGTCTAGATGAGGGAGATATCGCTGATTTAAAATCACTATGTTGTAGAATTGTTTTTTGACAACAACTAGTGGAGGATGACTCTCCTATCATTTTTTGAAGTTTTTTGTGCATAATTTTAGAAAACGGATTATAGATCTAAGCTCCTCTTGAAAAATCACCCAATTCAAAAAAGACAATCGGTTAAATTGGAGTTCGGATGTGGGAGATATCGTTGATTTAAAATCAACTATTTTCTCAGAACTTTTGTGGTGGCACAAAATTTGCAGTGCAAATCTAAGATTCTAGAGTTTCCAGATAAGAATTTCCAACACACGGGAAGATGCAAAATGGTCCTTTTGCTTCCAAAAATAGGTTATAATAAATATTCTATGTTATATTGACCGAGTTATGTCTATTTTAATTTTGGAGCAGCATTCGGAGCAGGTTCCCATTGCAGACGTGCCCTCCCACCCCTCTTTAGTAGGCACCTACATCACATTCATCAGTTTCAACATAACAAAATTTGGTTTAGGTTATTTGGAGATGTGCCCTCCCACCCCAGGCTATGTGGGCACCTTCTACTTCATCAACAACCAACATCACAGTTATGGGTCAACCACACAAAATCCTTGTCATCGAAGTCCATTTGCTCGACCACACACTATTAGTATCACAATTGGTCACAAGAATTATAAGGTATCTCTATCCTCGGATCTTCGTTTGTCATGGGTATGGGTCATCCACAAACCCACACTTCATGGGTGTCCATCTTCTAGGCTGCACACTATCAATATCACAGTTGGTCACAAGCACTATAGGGTATCTCTATCCTTGGGTCTTTGTTAATCATGGTTATGGGTCATCAACAAACCCACACTTCATCAAAGTCCACTTTCTAGGCCGCACACTGTTAGTATCACAGTTGGTCACAAGCATTATAGGGTATCTCTATCCTCAGATCTTTGTTCATCATGGTTATGGGTTAACCACATAAAACGCTTCTCTTCAGTGGCTCTTCATATTCAACAAAGGCTTCGCAGGAGGGAACTTCACACAATGGGGACCATTGCTTCTTAAGGAGGGAGGAATGATCCGAATGGAAAATGGCATCAACCCATGGTATTCATCCACCCATGGAATTTACCCATGGTATTATAAGTGACATCCACCTATGGTATTCATTTACCCATGGAATTGACCCATGGTATTGTGACATCCACCCATGGTATTCATTAACACATGGAGTTGACCCATGGTATTGTAACTGAAAAATACTATAAGTAACAAGTCATATTTTGTAAAAGGATAGATTGTCCACCATAATGTAGTCCTTATAGTTATTATTTGTTTTAATAAAAAAATTCTTTGTGGTTTTGTTTATTGTGCATTCTACTCTTTTTATTCCATAATTCCAATTTTTCAGATCTTTAGGGCCTCCCCCAAGATATGGATCAACTGTTTTGACGATTTTGGCACAATCTCACCTATGAAATACAAACCTCATTGCTGAGAAGGTTCCTCAACTACTATGGGTTGGAGTGGGGCAAATGATATCACTTTGTCTACTTGCATGTTTCTGGCAAATGGGACACTTTCGAGGATATGCATGAGCATCTTTGAAAAGTGTAGGCTAGTAGAAACCTGCCCGCATGATGTTGTGAGCCGTGGTATCGCATACATAGTGGTCTCCTATAGGTCCATCATGTAGATCTTTTAGTACTTGTTGAGCCTCATCATATTCTAAACATCTTAGTAATATGTCGACGTGGTGCTTCCTAAAAAGGTTTCCTTGAACCAAGGCAGCTTTAAGCCTAACGGCTCTCTTCTGTCTGGTAGACATAGTCTCAGGAAGAGATCCCTACACTAGGTACTTCTTTAAATCAGGGTACATGAGGAGTCATGTGAGTCGAATAGTTCATTCTGGTACATTTTGAGTTCATGTTCCCAACCTTCTATTTCTGGGGCTGTTTGAGCAGGATCCATTTTTTGTTGATCAACTACCTCAATGATTAGCTTACAGAGTCTATGTCCTTTCATGGTGTGGGAGGGCTTAAATTCCAAATCATATTCTTGGAGGGAGGTCATCCAGTTGGCTCTCCTCTCCCACATCTCATGTTGTTCGAAGAGGGATCTGATGGGTAGGTGTGGAACCATTACTGTGACACGGTTTTTCAAGGTGCATTGTTTGAAGTGTTTCACTACTTTGTAGATTGTATATGGATACTTATCGATCTCTTGATAGCTTAGATCTCCACCCTAGAGCCCTGTGTTCATGAAGGATATAGGCTTTTTTGACATGATCGCAGTCCTTTTGTGTGAGGACCATGGCCAATGATGAATCTGAGGCAAAAGTGTATAAGATAAAGTCTCTAATGAAGTCTAGGTTGGAGAGTGAGGGAGCTTCCACGATCATTGTCTTAATACAATTGAAAGATTCCTTTTCTTCTTGATTCTATTTGAATATTGCATCTTCCTTTATCATATTCTGTAAAGGTTTGACAATTTGTGTGAAATTTGAAATAAATTTGGGAAGAAAATTAATTTTGCTGAGGAAAGATTACATACCATTTTTGGTGCTCGGCTGAGGGATCTGTTCTATAGCTTTAACATGATTGGGATCTACGTGATTTTATTCTTGGTAATGATGTGAACAAGCACGTTGCCTTCCAAAACCAGGAATATGCTCTTCTTTGGGTTGAGCAAGATTCCATATTTCTGACATCTTTCAAGAATCTGCTTCAAATGGTGAAGGTGGTCCCCCCCTTTTCTTTGAAAAAATGGTGACATTGTCTAGGTAGACCACGATGCTCTAAACCATAAGACCTCAGAAGGTGATATCCATCAATTTCTATAATGTTGCCTCGACATTTATGAGCCCGAACAGCATTCAGCGGAAAGAAAATGTCCCCCACTTTGTTTGAAATGTTGTTTTGATTTTATCCGACTCACCTAGCAGGACCTAATTGTAACTAGAGAGGTCATCTAGTATAGAGAAGACTTCGAACCCCGAGACATTTTGGAGTATCTGCTCTATGGAGGGAATCGGGTAGTTATCTTTATCTGATGCTCGGTTAAGGTTCCGGAAGTCAACGCATAGACATATCTCCAAGGATTTCTTTCAAACTAGCACTAGATTAGATACCCATGTCGAGTGCCTGACCCTGAAGATGATGCAAGCATCCAACAATTGCTTGACTTCCTTTTGGATGAGGTGTTCTAATGCGGGATGCACCTTCCTCAATTTTTGCTGAAATGGTTTGGCTCCTTCTTTCGTATGAATGACATGCTGAATAATTTGAGTATCCTGCATTTTTCGGTCATCATATGTCCAAGAAAAAATATCATGGCACATTCCGAATAGGCTGACGAATTCCTGTATTTCCTATGGGGTGCACCCCAGCCCCAAGTTGACAAAATTGGGGTCAGACTCTATCCCTAGGTTTATCTACTCGTGCGAAAGAGTGGAACTATGATTTTTGGTATTCGACAGGCCCCTGAACTAGTTCTGGAGGTTGAAAATCTTCTCTAAGGTCACCACCCCCTTAGGTAAGGGGTTTCCTTTCCATGAATCCGCTTCTTCTTGTAGCAATATCTCACGTTCCTCTTCTTCAATGGTTGCATCTTTGAACACTTCTGCATTTGTCATGAATTCCAGTATCTGTTGGTCATCATTGAAAATGCCCAAGTTATTTATGTTATCGAGTACTGTCAGTTTATACAAAATTTCAATGGAAAACCCGTCTCTAAGGGGTGTGAATCTAGATACAACATTAGCTAATGTGTCAGCGGCAACATTATTAAATTTAGGAACGAAAATGATATTTAAAGCTTTAAATGAGCTTATTAGATGCCATACCTCTTGCCGGTAATTCTTGAGGTGCAGGGACAAAAAATGGCTGGTATTTCATACCTGTCTCGTAATGATTTTAGAATCCCTGATTATCTTCAAACAGTCTGGTTTTAAGCCAATGGCCTTTTTTAGGCCAAGGACCAATGCCTCATATTCTATGGTGTTGTTGGTGCATTGGAAGTCTAACCTACAAGAGATCAAGAATCTCTTCCCCTTGGGGTCTAGTAGGACGCACCCTGCCCTCGCTCAGTCGTGAGTTTTAGATCTGTGATAATACAACATCCATGTCTCCGTAGTGAGGGAAGGTAAACCTGACTTATGTAAATTTAAGGCACAAAATTTGCGATCAAGGCTTAGGGTTTGCATGGGAATTTCAACCTGGGTATCCAGGGGAACGGTTGATGTCTAAGACTGATAGCACCCAAATAGGGACTCTAGGAGGCACATTCACAACTCTTGTTTCACATATCTAATTTTCTCATTAGAGCCTTCTAGGTCAATGAAGGTTTGCTTCTTACAAGGCTCACTATTGACACTAGTCCGGTTATTCCTTCCTCTGTAGGGTAGCCATAAGTGGGACTAGTTTGTGGTGAAGTAGCCCTGAAGCTTATAGGACAAATCTCTACTAAGAAGAAGGTCGTAGGCTTCTAGAATATCTACAACGATTATGTTAACAAATTAGTGAACTTAGGAATCAAAAGATAACTAAATGATGACATTATTGAATTCTCCCAGAGCCTGAACTTGAGACTTGTCGAGTTGGATGATTTTGGAATCAGTTTATTCTGGTTGAATATTTAGCTTATTGCATACTTACTAGGGCATGACGTTGGTCAATGTGCCAGAATCGAGAAGGAATTTGTGAACATTAAAATTGAACATCTCAAAGGTTAAGAGGAAAGGAGGGGTTGAGCCTCTTGAGTTAGTGTTTGTAGCACTCATTGTTGCTTGAAGGTCAATCACAACTGGGGATCTGTTAGGGCCTAAATATACCTCAGACTAAGAAAGGCGATATCTAGGGTAACATCAAACCATGCTTAACCTGGTAGCTAGACCTACCAGGTTGGGAGAGGGCTCTCTCCTTGTCAATCTCAAGAAAATATGATCAATGAGGTTTTAGATGACTAATGTAAAGACTAATTTTAAGCTAGGTATATGTTTAGAGGAGTTTGATTGAATTTAATGTTGGCTTGCTAGCTCAAATGTGAAAGGCAGTTTTGGGTCCAGGGAATGGACACAGTATTGCAAAGGTTTTTGTGGGGCGAGGTAGGAAAATGGTTTAGTAATTTGAAATAAGTGAGATGGAGAGTCTTAAGACTGGTGAGGAGTTTGAGAGTGCATGAAAGTCTTAGGGATCCTCTTCAAATAGTTGAAAACATGAATAACTAAACAAAACCCTAGGTAGAGCACTACAACATCAATGAATTCTACCTTTATCTTTGTTTCATTTAGTTAAGCTGAATAGAAAGAGATGATGGCATACATAAACACATGTAAACTTGCATTACAGAAGGAAAAACAATACCAAATCAAGTTGCCACAAGAATCCCACAAAATGATGCAAACCCGGGTCTATTCCTTTGCCAAACTGCAGAGATGAATGTACAATAATGCTCAAAGCATTCACAAGAGTCCAACTTTTACAAATAACTGAAAAAATACTAGATATAGGCAAAAAACAACTCATTCTAGGCTTTAGGGGTCAAATTCATGAGTTTAGGAGTTGTTTCAATTAGATCTAAACTAAGAACTTAAAAGTAGGCAGTGGAACAGCTTGCCTCTAAAACCTAGGAAACTAATTCATTTAGTTTCAAACTACCTTCTCATGATGTATCTACCTCCATGAGTGAAATTTTAGCATATTTACATCAAATTCCATCAATTTACATAAAATTACATCATGAGTTTGACTATGAGAGAGAGAAAAGTCAAACTAAGAAAAAACTAGGCGAAACAACAGAGTTTTTGGCAAAAAAGTCAATTTTCCATCCTGTGCACTGCGCCTCTGTCCCTGTGAATCACACCTTTTTGCAGCTGATTTTGGAGGCCTTCCTGTGCACCAAATTTTCTCCAAGTGGGCTTGTTGGAAATGCCTGTATATCTACTTTAGAACAGGTGGAATTTCTGAATTTTGTGTCTATTTGCCCATCCAAAGGTGAGTACTCCCAACACTGCTTCCTGTGTGGCCAAAAGGGAGAAAAAAGGGCATTTTTGAGGTGTTTTTGACCCTTTTGGAAGCTCAAAACTTGAAAACATTTCTTGGTCATTTGTGCGCATTCATATTTTTTCATGAGAAATCCAAAAATGCTGAGTTTCCCTCCAAACGAGGTCCCTAGAAAAAGCGCGCGCCAGGTGGCGTGGTGCACTACGTAGAAAAATCTGTGTTTTGCTCCAAAAATTCAAAATTGACAAAAAGTATCCCAAATTTCTTGAAATTTGGGCTGAGTGTCCTGCACCAAGTGCTATGTTGGGCTAAGAAAGCCTCAACCAAAATCTTGAGCTTGTCTTGCTCTTTCTTCCTCCTGAAGGTTTTCCTCAACTTGGCCTTCAAAGTCCTTATTATCGCTTTGCAAACTTTGTCTCTTTAGGTGACTACTGTTTGATGAATGGTACTGATAAGGGGTACTATGAATGGGTGATTTTGTGCTGACTGTAGGGTTATAAGGGAGTGATAGGGTTTAGAAATGCAAATTAGGGTTTTGGGGAATAATGGGAATTTGTGCTAAGGTTTTAGGGTTTTTTGGATAGGGGAGTAGGATGAGTGGAAATGAGAGAGGGGTAAGGGATATGAAATGAGGGGAGTGTAGTGGAGAGGAAAATGAAAAAGGTGCAGGGGACAACAACAAAAATTGCAACTTTGCAAACCCTAGGCAGTTTTTCAATGAAATTGTGCAACAAACTAGGGTTTGTATTTCACCTATTGAAACACCATCAAAGAGGACGAAAATATCTTGCAAAGGGACTTTGGGATGCTTGACTTAATTTTTGAATGAATATTGCACAAATTTGGAGCTTGGGCAAGTTGTTGGAGTGAAATTTAGGCTAAGCAGGTAGGTGCACCGCGCCATGCCTTTTTGCATACCAGTTTTGGAGGCCTTCCCAGTGTCAAAATTGGGTGTGGGATAGCTTGTTTGAAAGCTTATTGAGCTTACTTTCTGACACAACTTTAATTTTTCAATTTGAAGTTCATTTTCCCTATCAAAAGTCAAATATCTTAAGACTGGCCAAAATGTGCAAAATGAGGCTGGCTAAAGGCAGAGTGTTGTTGCAGTCAACTTTTGAATGTCTTCCTCAACCCAAAATTGAGCTCATGATAGCTCATTGGAAATATCTTAATGTCTAGTTATCATTTGACTCATCAAGCAAGTCATTTGGCCAACCAAACTAGGGTATAGATTGATTTTCCCAAGGTCACTTCAGAGGTACATCATTTATCCTAAGGCAATTGTATTTTTGACATTTGTCTAAAACCATGGCACCTGTGTAAAACGTGAAGGAGGTTTTTATTTCTTGGCCTATTGTGGACACAAAACTCTCTCAGTGTTTCCAAATTCATCTTTTCTTGCTCAGAAACATCATTGGAGTGAAACCTATCCCGATGTGTAGAACAGGGGATTTGTCGAAATGAAGTGAAATGAAGGGGATAAGGGACTTCTAAATTATTGAGAAAATTTTGGGAAGTAGGGAGGGATGTTAGGAAGTAGGGGAAAGTGGAATTTTAAATATTAAGTCATGGACAAGGGTCTAAAAGGGAAAAACACAGGCCTAGCCTAGAAAATTGTCAAATTGTAGTAAGAAACTAGGGTTTGTGCGAAAATGAGGAATTTGAGGGATATCAATGATGGGAAGTGTTTAATAAGGTACATTAAGGATAGGGGAAGGTGAATGAACATCAAGATACAAGTTTTTCTAATGATTTGACCATCCAAGAGAAATTACCTTCAAAACCCTAGGAGAGGGAAATGAACCTTACCTAGACACAACTGAAGCATGAACAAGGTGTAAAATGACCCATTGGAACTTGACATGATGATGACAACCCTCTGAATACCTAGTGACCAAATTTTGCTTCAAGACTCACTGAAATGACAAAATTTTACCTTGACACCTTAAAATCACTTTGTAAGAGCATCTTTAATCACTGGAGGAAGGTTTCCAAGACTGACACTAACATTGGCTCCAATGGGGATGGTAGCTCCTTGGAGGTGCCAAGAACCATAGATCTTTGGGAGAGCAGACAAGTTCCTTCATCCATTGGGAAATGGAGTCAATAACTTCAAAACATCCAAAAACAAATTACTATGAAACTTTGACTCAAGACTTATAGTTGAAATGACTAATTCAAAAATGAAACAAGACTCTCAAAAGCTGAAACTAGACACTCAGCTAAAACTATCTTTAAACTAACTGAAACAAAACATGACTCAAGACTAAAACACAATTGACAAACTGGAAAATATGCTCGAAATGGAGCTTATTCAATACAACCTACTCTAGTTTTTCCATTCATCACCTGATCAAGTGAAATGAAACAACCAATGCAACCAAGTAAGCATTCTGGCTGCTATTTGTATTCTCCACAAGTGCTTGCTTATGAAAAACAACAGAGAACTATTGAAAGGCAACTCCCATGAAAAGTTGGAAACAGATCCATTGAATGATATGGATTCTCTATCCACCTCCAAAAACACTGCATAAGGATCTTGAATTTCATGCACACTAGGACTTAGCTCATCCAATGGATTACTTCTCTTCTCCTCATACCATGAATGCAAACTTTCATTTGATCTTTGTGACGAGACTCCTGCTGAAAATGACAAAGAAACCGGTTGTCGGATCAAGTTTGTATCAATACTTGTTTCAAGCTCATAGGTAGCTAATGGAGAAGGACTTTGACTGTAGACATCATCCAACACATCAGCTATGGGATCGTGAAAAACTTGAACATATTGCTGCAACCGATTTTTTATTGGTTCCGATGAGATTACATGATTTCCTATAGGCTACTCATTTGAGGATATACTATGCAGTTTTCCCTTCAGAAACTGAAATGATTCAAAACAAAAAGGTACGAAATCATCTTGCATCATTTGATCATATAGCCCAGTTTCCAAGTCTTCATCTATAACTTCATAATCAATGGCATTCAGTGGCTGCAACTCTAGATAAGAGAAGTCCTGAACAAGGTTTTCATTTCTCTCAATATTTTCTAGATCAATACTTGTTGTCAGTTGATTTCTAATTGCATGAAAGTTGTCTCTGATGAACTGAAACGAAGAAAAACAAAAAGGGAAAGATCCTTCACTTAATTCAAAATTTGCTGCACTTTCCTCGTCACTTCCATAGCTGATATGTGATGGCTGAACATTGTATTCGAGCTACTGAAAGTGAACTTCTTTCTCCGACAAACAAGTTGTTGATTTGTCTGGAAGACTAGCTTCAGTTTGGACAACATAATCATCATCATACTGATCAAGCTGAGGAAAATTTTCAGTATAAAACACATCATCAAGCATACATGTCATATCAACAGATCTCTCTTCTCCAAGATGATCTATAAAATAATCATTATCAAGTCTATGACAACTGGGATAAGAAAGAAGATGTTTTGGATCAGTAACTTGTTCTTCTTCAATTAGCTAGCCATGGGCTTGAACATTATACTCATTCCTTGTGATGATCCTTTGCATCATCTCTTCCACTGCACTTACCAAAATGTCAAGCTTTACCTCTAGAGATGTCGATTCCTCCGGATCTATGTTTTTCATCTCTTCTTCCTTCAAATTTACCCTTCGGATCAGCGAATGAGCCTCTACATCCACTGCACTGTTATGCATCTCTTCAAGTGTTTCAAGATTCCTTTCTCTCAGCTGAAACTCCATTTTCGGATCAAAGGCACCCGGGTAGTGCAAGAGAGCAGATCTAAAGGAGGTCTTATATTAACCGGCATCGAAAAATAGACTTGGTTAAACCTGGTAGAAAATTGTTGTACTGTCTCCCCTAGCAATCTTTTCAGCTAATTATACTCTTCTATAATCAAGAAAGGGTTTTGTCTTACCACCCACTTGTCAAGGAAAACTTTGACGAACTGTTGAAAATCTGAAATGCTCGCATCAGGTAGGGTTTTGAACCAACTCTTAACTTTTCCTTGCAAAGAAAGAGCGAAAAGCCTAATACTGACATCTTCTTCATCAACTTCAAAAGGGTCGAGAAAAGACTCAAAATTCAATACATGTCTCTCAACAATGATATTGTCACGTTCAACATCAAATCTTGGTAGATATAGATCATGACTTTTAGGGAAAGCATGGGATATAGGAGGTAAAATCAGAGGCTTGTATCGATTTGGAATTTTACAAGGTATAGGGGTATGTACAGAAAGTATAGAATCAGTCTTGATCTCTTGAGGCTCATTAGTTTGAAGACGATCATCACAAGATTTAGAAAAAGGGTCTTCATCAGGCTCAAAGGCATGCAAATCTTTGGTATTCACAATCTTCAAAGGGAAGGAATCAAATGCAGGCTGAGGATCTTTTCTCAAATACAATATACTTTGCAAAGCCCTCTTGACATTCTTGGGAAAAGAGAAGAAATAATTTATAACAAAGAACAAAATGTCTTGCATGAAATTCCAACTTGAATACCTTATCTTTCCATATTGTCCTTTCATGTTTCTGCTGGTCAGGTTCATCCTCTAGTGGAGTCCTTGGATATGATCTCGAAACTGATTTAGAGTCACCAGATCAATGATATTAGCCTTCCGGTGTCTGATCGTTGTCCACCATCGACAATCAGATTTGAACTTGATCACATTTTGCTGAGGAAACCAGATGTTCAGTTCATAAACTAAACCGGAGATTGACTGAAGCAGCATTCATCTACTATGCACTTGCAGAGCAAAAGTAGTTCAAAGGCTACCTGGCTAACTTCAGGATCCATATGTAGTTTATAAAGCAAACAACAAAATTTTCATTTCCCTAGTACGGTCGTCAATATGTTAGGGCGTAAACCTACCTCAGGTTGAGAAAGGTAGGATCTAGGGTAACATTAAACCACGCTTAACCTGGTAGCTATCCCTACCAGGTCAGGAGAGGGCTCTCTCCTTGTCAATCCCAGGAAAGTATGATAAATGAGGTTTGAGATGACTGATGTAAAGAAATTTTTTTGGCTAGGTATATGTTCAGAGGAGTTTGATTGAATTTAATGTTGGCTTGTTGGCTCAAATGTGAAAGGAAGTTTTGCATCCGAGGAATGGACACAGTCTTGCAGAGGTATCTGTGGGACGAGGTAGGAAAATGGTTTAGTACTTTGAAATAAGTGAGATGGAGAGTCTTAAGACTGGTGAGGAGTTGGAGAGGGCATGAAAGTCTCAGGGATCCTCTTCAAACAGTTGAAAACATGAATAACTAAACAAAACCCTAGGTAGAACACTGCAACATCAATGAATTCTACCTTTATCTTTGTTTCATTTAGTTAAGCTGAATAGAAAGAGATGATGGCATACATGAACACATGTAAACTTGCATTACAGAAGGAAAAACAATACCAAATGAAGTTGCCACAAGAATCCCACAAAATGTTGCAAACCCTGGTCTATTCCTTTGCCAAACTGCAGAGATGAATGTACAATAATGCTCAAAGCATTCACAAGAGTCCAGCCTTTACAAATGACTGAAAAACTACTAGATATAGGAAAAAAACAACTCATGCTAGGCTTTAGGGGTCAAATTCATGAGTTTAGGAGCTGTTTCAACAAGATCTAAACTAAGAACTGAAAAGTAGGCAGTGGAACAACTTGCCTCTAAAACCTAGGAAACTGATTCATTCAGTTTAAAACTACCTTCTCATGATGTATCTACCTCCATGAGGGAAATTTTAGAATATTTACATCAAATTCCATCAAGTTACATCAAATTACATTATGAGTTTGACTATGAGAGAGAGAAAAGTCAAACGAAGAAAAAACTAGGCGAAAAACAGAGTTTTTTGGCAAGAAAGCCAATTTTCCATCCGTCGCGCCTCTGTCCCTATGCATCGTGCCTTCTTGCAACTGATTTTAGAGGCCTTTCCGTGCACCAAATCTACTCCAAGTGGGCTTGTTGGAAAGGTATTTCCATCTACTTTCTAGAACAGGTGGAATTTTTGAATTTGGTGTCCATTTTCCCCTCCAAACGTGCTTTCTCCCAACACTGCTTCCTGTGTGGCCAAAAAGGGGCAAAAAGGGCATTTTTGAGGTGTTTTTGACCCTTTTGGAAGCTCAAAACTTGACAAAATTTCTTGGCCATTTGTGGGCATTCATATTTTTGCATGAGGAATCAAAAAATGCTGATTTTTCCTCCAAAGGAGGTCCCTAGATAAAGCGTGCACCAGGTGGCGCGGCGCACCACGCAGAAAAATCTGTGTTTTGCTCCAAAAATTCAAAATTGACAAAAAGTATCCCAAATTTCTTGAAATTTTTGCTGAGTGTCCTGCATCAAGTGCTATGTTGGGCTAAGGAAGCCTCAGCCAAAATCTTGAGCTTGTCTTGCTCTTTCTTCCTCCTCCTTCAAAGTCCTTATTCTCGCTTTGCAAACATTGTCTCTTTAGGTGACTACTGTTTGATGAATGGGACTGATGAGGGGGATTGTGAATGAGGGATTTTGTGCTGACTGTAGGGTTATAAGGGAGTGATAGGGTTTAGAAATGCAAATTAGGGTTTTGGGGAATAAGTGGAATTTGTGTTAGGGTTTTAGGGTTTTGTGGATAGGGGAGTAGGATGAGTGGAAATGAGAGAGAGGCAAGGGATATGAAATGAGGGTAGTGTAGTGGAGAGGAAAATGAAAAAGGTGTAGGGGACAACAACAAAAATTCCAACTTTGCAAACCCTAGGTAGTTTTTCAATGAAACTATGCAACAAACTAGGGTTTGTACTTCACCTATTGAAACACCATCAAAGAGGATGAAAATCTCTTGCAAAGGGACTTTGGGATGCTTGAATTACATTTTGAATGAATATCACACAAATTAGGAGCTTGCGCAAGTTGTTGGAGTGAAATTTGGTCTAAGCAGGCAGGTGCACTGCGCCACTACCCAGGTACACCGTGCCTTTGTGCAGACAAGTTTTGGAGTCCTTCCCGGTGTCCAAATTAGGTGAAGGATAGCTTTTTGGAAAGAATATTGAGTCTACTTTCCAAAAGAACTTGAATGTTTGAATTTGGAGTTCATTCTCCCTCTCAAAAGTCAAATCTCCCAAGTATGGTCAAAATGTGCAAAATGAGGTTGCCTACAGGATGAGTGCTGTTCCAGGCAATGTTTGAAGGTCCTCCTAAACCCCAAAATGAGCTCATGGTAGCTAATTGGAAAGATATTTGTGTCTAGTTATCATGTGACTCATCAAGAAATTCATTTTGCGAAACAAGCTAGGATAAATCTTGATTTTCCCAAGGTCACCTCAGAGGTGCATCAATTCTCCTGAGGAAACTGTATTTTTGACATTTCTCTAAAACCATGACACCTATGTAAAAAGTGAAGGAGTTTTTTATTCCTTGGAATATTTTGGATTGAAACCTCTCTCAGTGTTTCCAAATTCATCTTTTCTTGCTCAAAAACTTCATTGGAGTAAAACCTATCCCGATGTGTAGAACAGGGGATTTGTCGAAATGAAGTGAAATAAAGGGGATAAGGGGCTTCTAAATTATTGAGAAAATTTTTGGAAGTAGGGAGGGATGTTAGAAAGTAGGGGAAAGTGTAATTTTAAATATTGAGTGACGGGAAGGGGTCTAAAAGGGAAAAATACAGGCCTAGCCTAGAAAATTGTCAAATTGTAGCAAGAAACTAGGGTTTGTGCGAAAATGAGGAATTTGAGGGATATCAGTGATAAGAAGTGTTTAATAAGATACATTAAGGATATGGGAAGGTGTATGAACATCAGGATACAAGTTTTGCTAATGATTTGACCATCTAAGAGAAATTACCTTCAAAACCCTAGGAGAGGGAAATGAACCTTACCTAGGCACAACCGAAGCATGAACAAGGTGTAAAATGACCCATTGAAACCTGACATGATGATGACAACCCTCTGAATGATAGTACACCCAGCTGAATGGTGACATGGACCGACATTTAGAAAACTTTGAAAGGAGTGAAAACAAACCCTAGACCTAATACCTAGTGACCAAATTTTGCTTGAAGAGTCACTAAAATGACAAAATTTGACCTTGACACCTTAAAATAACTTTGTAAGAGCATGTTTGATCACTGGAGGAAGGTTTCAAAGACTAACACTAACAGGATCGACCTGTAGAGTTCCCCTTGTTTGATGTGGAGGATTTGAAGGGGTAGGGGGAAAGGCAAAGGCTTTGGCAATTAACACATCTTAACTAGTCAACATTCATAACTCGTACAAAGAGATATTAGCTCGAGTTTTCTTCAAATATTCGATGATATTGTAATCTAAATCTACAGATGATGATTCTTGTGCTGAGTGCTGTGTTTAATAGGTCGTTTTAGTGGTAACCCCTTTGGACGAATTTCTAGGTCTGGATGAGTCTCCTTTTGTATGGATTGGTGACTCGTTAGGGCTTAAATCATTCGTTTCTCTAGGTGAAGAATTGGATGGCTGGTTAGTATTGGTGGGGGGTAGGATCGTTCGTAATAATGCTCTTTTCTTGTATTCTAGAGTAGCATCTGACATAGTACCTTTACTCCTAAGCTTGTAACTTTCGGGATGCTTGGGGGAGCATCACCAATGATGGCTTCTTGAGTAGTGAACAATCCGCCCCCCATAGACAACTTCGAAGGTTAACACAAGAAAAGGAGCATCATCATTCGGAGGGGAGTCATCCTCTTCGTAATCGTTACTATATTCCTCCCCCTCCCTAGTAGCTTGATATTCTAATGGCTACGTGAATATGGTAGTCATGTTATGGAGCCATTGCAAGCAGGCCTTCTCAAAGTGGGAGGCATGATGGAAACTACATAAGTTATCTTTTCCTAGTGCCTCCACGTTGATGGTTGAGCTGGACATTTGTGACACTTTAGGGGGGAGGTTGTTAGTTTTCTAGAAAATGGGCTTAGTGGGTTTTCCTCCTCCCAAAGCGTCATTAGGTATTCTCTTTAGCTCAGACACTTCATTAGTCAATTGTTTTAGGGATTTGGCCAGTCCCTTGAAATTGAAGGGATCTTTGTCTTTATCTACAATTTTACTTGATGAGGCCTGATTCTTCTTGTCGAAGGGCTTTGCATCCTCTTGGGACTCATGATCTAAGGCACCAATAGAAAGAAGGTCCTTTTCAACTTCGAGTACAGTAGCAAATTTACCTACCAGGGTGAGTTTTTCTTCGCGTTTAACGAAAACGACAATATCACTTCGCAGAGCCCTAGTGTAATAATCAATCATGATGGAATCATCAAGGGCTACATCCATTAGGAACTTATTCAAAATGGTGGTGAATCATTTATTGAAATATTTCACCTTCTGTTTCTTATGACATTTCATCGTGCTGAGCTCAGTGAGGAGCATAGAAGGTGTCTTGTCTTTTGAGAATTTGTCTAGGAATGTTTTATAAAAGTATTCCCAAGTGCGGATGGAGACGAAAAGTAGCGACTGATACCAAGTGGCTACTTTATTTTCAAGAGTGTATGGGAATAAACGACATGCTACATCGGCATACTGGACCTTCATCATCTATAAAGCTAGGTAGAAATTACTAATGTGGTCATCCGCTGAGGTCCCTTTCTCAGGGTCAAACTTCGGGAGGTGTTTCTCCAAATGGAGAGGCATGTTGTGGTGTAGACCTCTAAGACTCATTCGGGATTGAGCCATCCAGGCCACTGGTGGTGGGCGGTGATTTCCTCTAGGGTTGAAAATGAGGCAATGATGATTGTCTTCTGGTTCACTATCTGTGCCTGATACCCTGCTAGTGTGAGGGGGTCGCCTGCCTTCTTGTCTAGGCCCTCTGAGGTGTCTTAGATCTCTAGTGTTTCTCACATTCCTGGTATTCCTTAGGTTTCTCAGGATACGCTAATTGTTGTATAAGTTTATGTGGTCTCTAAGGTAATCCCCGATTCCTTGTCCTAGGATCCCTTGAGTGCCCCCAGTGAGAGGATAATTCTTAACAGAGGTCTCTTTAGTGATACGTCAATCATTCCCTTGCGTCTCCTCCCAACATGATCAATTATTTTCATTGGTGAATGTACTTGTAGGGTCACCTACCAAATCTTAAATCGCAACCCTTCAATAGATATCCTCTCAACTACATACGCATAGTCATTGAGCACTACGTCGATTAACTGGAAGCTAGAGTTAATAAGGACTCCTTGAAGTTTGTGGTGAAGCATAGAGGTGCACGTATTGGAAAGGGAGTTAGTGGCAGGAATGCATTTCAGACCCCTGGCAAACTGTCGAGTAATAGGGCGTAGAGCCTTGAGTTGTTTGCTAATGACTTCGAACATGGGAAGTTCCTCTCCTCTGGGAGCATATTCGAGAGGGAAGACTTGGGATTCTTCTTGAAGCAGCGTCGTGAAGGCTAGCCCATAAGGGGGATTGTATGGTATCTCAGCGGGCGTGGGAGGTCGGGGTTGGTTAGTACCTTGATGGTAAATTTTGGTGTGAGGGCAAGGATTAGTACTTTCCATGGCCCTCCTTTTAGCACCAAATATTTTGATGGGCTGGAATCTTCCACAAATAGCAAGGGGGACCTCCTTGGTGTAGGTTACCGACTAGAGCCTGCACCATTTGTGATAGTGGTCCCTTCCGATATGTAGGACTGACTGTCGTTCAGTTTTATTGAGCCTGCTTCGAATGGAGGCAAAACATGAACTCAATTGAAAGCATGTACCTCAATAAATACAACAAAATAATTTATAAAACTCTTATACTTCATAAACCATGAATAGCCAGACTATAAACAACATAAATCTTATGTAAAGTTACTAATATCAGGCTTCAAATAACACTCATGTTCGCCAATATAAAATTCTTAATAATTGTAAATCAGTTCACAATGATCAAACCTTTATAAGCATAAACAAAGGTGCAGTCAAAACAGATTATACCAATACCAAAGAAATATTTCACCAACATGAGCATAGAATTAGCGAATCCAATACCATTCATACGAAGCAACACAAATTTTGGAGTATGAGAGAGCATATGAGGAAACCACAAATCAAAGAGCTTTCAGGAACATCCGATCCATCAAGTGAAGAAAATACTCATGGCATTAAAGCATAAAAGATCTGAAGAATCCAATAGTGGAAACGTACAATCGCTCCTTGCATAAATTAGAAGAACATAAATTCTCTTAAGCAATGTATATATCTCCAAAAGAGTCCTCAACAAATGGTATTTACAAATGAGGCATGAGGGTATATTTATAGGGTGAGAGTGACTCTTGGCCTGCCCTTCACTCTTAAACTTCCTCATGACCTTTCATCTACATGATGACTTTTGGTATTCCACATGATGTTTCATATTCAAAAAAATCACTTTTGGTATTCTACATGACCTTTCATATTCAAAACGTTTTCTATGATACTTTAGAAAATATGTCACCAAAAATAGCTATCGACCTAATTCACTAATTTAATGATGGAAAGTTCTGGAATGTCAAGCCCACGTTGTTTTGTCAAATATGTGCGCCATAGGTTGTATTCTGTTGCAATGGGACTGATCTACGGTTGGTCTTTGTCATGTTGTTTCAAGCACTCGAGTGCATCTGGGATGAGGGTGGTTCATTTGGCATGCACATGATTATTCAAGGTTACCAGTTTGGTGTAGAGCCTCATTGGTTCTACCACATAACACGTAATATTTTCTTTGGTTATTGGCATGTCTTTCATATGGGCTGCTTGTTTATATGTCTCTAAGAATGCTTGTACTTCCTTAGAGATATCATCTTGCTTCCTTACATGTCTGAATTCCCCTATTAAGGGAACCCCATGTAGTTGTATCACTGATTCCAAGCCATTGAATGGATGCGTGTAGGATGCCAATACCCTCTCCACATCCTTGGTCAATTTGTCTTTAGACTGAATTTTGATGCGGAGTTGGACCTTACTATTCTACATGGTGATCCAATCCTTCTTAGGGACCACCAACAGTGCTCCTGGGTACTTGATGAACCATTCATGTATCTTATCCGAAGCAGTCATAGCCTCCTTAAGCATCGTGACTCTTTATTTTGTGTGGGCTTGGATGGCCATGATTGGAGCTACTCTGTAGTGCATTTTAGAGATCTCTTAATACACTAGTGCCATGGCCTCCCACAGAGTCTCTGTTTATGCTTCAATTTCTATCTGGAATTATGTTGTGCTTCTGTGTACTAAATAGAGTGTCACATTCTCTTCCTCCATCTTCCTTTTCTCCTATTTCGCCACGGTGGCCCTCTATTCGGATGTATAAATCCTGTTCTGCAGATTAGAAATCTATTTGGTTATCCGGGCCACGTTGTGTTCTGTGGCAGCAACAAAGTTTGTCCCATCTGAGGCAATCATCTGAGGGTTTGTTGTAATGTTAGGAACAATATCCGTAGCCATGGTTACTAATAAAGGCTCTGCTGGATTCCTGCTATAATAATTTTTCCTTTCCTGTACAATCTTGAGGTTTATTTCATTGAAATTAAGTCTATTGAGATCTAGGACTTCCTCGTCCTATTCCTCCAAGATACCTAGTTCTTGAGGGGGAAGGTGTCTGCCAGTGAGGGTAGTGGTAGGAGACACATCTAATGAGGGAAACTCACTTTGTCTTGTGCCCGAGTCAACTATCTTGCTAGTATCTCCTTGTTCACTTTCCCCTACTTCCTTCTCCTTGTTCCTCCTAAGATCTTCTTCATGTTTTCTTTTTCCTTCCTCTACAAGTGCTCACCGCCTCTCTAGCTCATCTTCCATATCTTTTAGCTCTTTCTCTAACCTCTTGTTCTCCTCTTTCCTTCTTTTCTTAGATCCTTCATCCTATTTTTTCTCCTCCTCCTCTTCTTGCACTCTTTTTTCTTCTTTCTGCTTTCTCTTCTCTACCTCTTCTTGTGCTCTCCTTTCTTCGTCTTGTTGCTTTATCCGCAGTTGTTTCTCATTTTCTTTCTCTTCATCCCTTCTCTTTTTCTTGCTCTCACCCTGGTTGTTGGAATCTTGAGGTTTTTTTCTCTCTAGCTTCCTTTTCCTTTTAAGCTCTTGCTTCCTCCTTGCCAAGTTGGCATCCATTTTTTCCAACGTAGCATCTTCCTGCTCATGGTCTCTCATGGTGTCTTCTACCTCTTTTCCTTCTCACTTCTCAGATTCCCTGGTGCCTTTTGGTGCCTCGTGTTCCTTTTTCTTTATGGTAGAAGCTTTTTCCTTGAGGCTCATGTCTTCTTGGGAATTGTCCTAGAGCTCATCTTTTGTGGCTTGTTGCTCGCATGCATTAAATTCCCTTGTACCTTTATAGTAGTTTTTGTCCCACCTTCGAGATCCTTTTTGGTATCAGAATAAGACCAACTGAATTTTGCCTTTTTTCAATGGGAAGCCACGACTTTCTCAGAATCATATGTTCAGGAGTTGAGGGTCACAAAGTGGCTTCCTTTCAATGCCTTAGCCTCTGCCTCCACTTGTTTGAAATTTTCAACCACATATGCTCTGACGGGGAGAGGGAAGGAAGTCCTGAGTTTCTTTTTTCCTTTGTTCAATATCTTTGAAAAACCCTATGCCAATTGTTAGCAAACCTCTGGCAAGAGAATTTTTTCCATGAAAAACTTGGGTAGGGCATGCAGAGGCTTATGGGTACCGAACAATCTAATGAGTGTTAGTTCTTCAATAGGAAACTAGTGCGCTACCTTGATGACTGTCTTGATAGCCCTCTTGGACATGCATGGTGGTTCATCCCCAAATAGTAGCTGGTACAACGAGTTGATTAAGGGTCCAGAGATCATATCTAGCATGCCTTTGTAACCCATGTCCCATAAGACCTTGTAATGGTTTTACACGGGGCTAGCTACTGATGGGTCCTAGTTCCAGCTCGAGTTCTCGAAGTAGCATCCAGAGTAGACAACACCGAGGAGGTATGAAGACATATAGAATTCCAGAGGCTATTTTGGTTGTGGGAGCTTTGAAGCAGCTATGTTCATTTTCAAGGTTGAGCAAAGGATGCTTGCACAATTAAAAATTATTCCTCGGGTGGCAACAACATACATGAGGGGGAACCAGGTGCCGTTAAAAACATCGTAGTCTCACTGGCCATGCAACCGACACATCGTTACAACAATGAATTAATATACTTTATGCAATCCCTTTTTCTTGTAAGCCTGATCTGTTTTGACGCACAACTTTGACGGGTCTTTCCGCCATTCCCTTAGGATGTCCATCACTAGAGTCACAAACTCAGTGAGCCACCTGGTACTAAAAACCTCTTGTTTCTGAGGGAGTCTATAGTAGGCACTAATATCTCTCAAGGAGATAAGGGCTATGGGCTCCCCATCAATGTCCCTTATCATCCACGATTTTGTGTCTTTACATTGAAAGATCCATTCAATAGTCTTTGAGCATGGGAAGACTTGAGGTGCACCGCTGCCTTGTGTAACCTTCACTTTTTGATGTTTAGGTATACTTGAAAATCCTCTTGGGATTCCGGAATGTCTCATTTCACAAACTCCTCGTAGATGCTATACTAGGAAAGCCTTGTGGCTTTACTGATGTTGCAAGCAATGTCCCTGAAGATGGGTGGCTCCTTGTCTTGGTCGGCCTCCCATGACCTACTTCTTGAGCCCCCATGAGTAGCCTTAGTGGTAGGGGAGCTATTTCGTCTTCGAAGAAAGATATGGATATGCACTCTAGATCTACATCACCTGGCATGTCAAAGATGCAATCCCACGATGAGAGAGACAGCATGAAAATCAATTGAAATTGCAAGACAAAAGGGTTTCAGTAGGTGGTAGGATAGTCACAGGGATGGCAGGTCACAAGGTCACATGTATAAAAAAGTGACTAAGTGACTTACTGTATAGGTTGTAAATTGATAGGAGTCACAAAGTCACAGGTCGGCTAGACGGGTGGCATGGTCGCAAGTCACAAGTCGCAAGACGATGGGGGTCGCAAGCTCACAAGGTCGTAGGAAAAGGGATATCTCAGCCTCAAGACGTGTGACTTAGGTTTTGAGAGGATCAGGGAATACACTGAGTGGCCTTAGGAGGCTAGGGTCTCATCTAGACAAGTAAATTTAGGCTTACTAGTGAAAATTGGGAAGGATAAGGTCGAGAAAAGGCTGATGTGTGGGCTTATGAATAATGAAAGCAACCAGGACTATTGTTTTAGGAAAATGATGTGTAAAGCTAAGTAAAATAAGCTAAGATCCTAGGGCGAGAGGAAGCCAATGGTCATGGAATGAGGACAGAGACACCTGGTAGAAAATCATGATTGCTAGGAAGGTGAACGGTTACTTACCTAGAGAAAGACGTGTGCACACCTAAGATGCAGACTTTCCTAGCGCTCCGTGCGACCAAAGGAGCAGTTACAAATGAGGTTGGGAAACCTTCCTTATATAACTTTGGTCGCACATGCATGGTTGCATGGGTCCGACATGCAACTTTGCAACTTATGTGACCACAATTAATTTCCCAACTCCAATTGAATTGTTGGCACCACAATCCATTTCTCAACTCCAATGTTTATAGGGAAAGGAAAACTTATTATTCTACTTCGTTGTCAAGTATGTTGAATTAAAAAAAAAAAATTGGTGCAGTTACTAAAGGAGGGAGTTCCTTTCTTGTGGGACTATCGTAACTAAATATCATTTGAAGCCTTGAAACAAGTTCTTACTTCATCCCCACTTTTGAGTCCTCCTGACTACTCGCACAACTTTTTATTATACCTAGTAGCCTCACCATCCTCTATTCGCATTGTTCTAGTTCAAGAAGATAACGATCATAGTGAGCATGTGATCTATTATCTAACTGAACTTGAACTTAGGGTATTTTCGTGTGCAGAACCTTTCCTTGGTAGTCATTTTCCTATCAAATTCTTCCAATATTACATTCTTCTGCAACAAACGATTTTCATGGCCTTGGAGAACCCTCTGAGACATATTCTGTCTCGTCAAATTATTGGAGGTAAGTATTTAAAGTGGAAAGTTACCCTCCAACAATTTAATTTGGCCTTCACCACTCTTATGTGAAGAAAATCTCTAGTTTTTGTTGAACTATTATCAGATATTGCTAGAGTCAACACAAATGAGGTAACCCTCGATCCCATGTCAGATGAATTAATCTATCTAGTTGAATATTTTGACTGATGGTAAGGAAATATCTTTTTTTATCTTTATATTCCATGATTTCTCCTAGATCTATCAAAATACAATCGTCGTCGCATCCACCACCAAGCTAAGGACTACTTAGTGCTAAAAGATACCTTGTGTCTTCATGGCGCTAACTTTGTTCTTCGACATTGTCTAACATTTGATGAAGTGGAACACATTCTTAATGACTTCCTAGTTGGGTCATGTGGTGATCATATTTAGAGCATGGCTATTTCCAAAAAAATCTCATGTGTAGGATACTATAGTTTGGCTTTGTTAAAAAAATTCATCGTTGTAGTCTAACAACACCACCCTTGTCAATATTTTACAAAGAAAATGTTCGCAACCCATACCTCCATGCACCGAGTATTTGTTTTCGATCCTTTGTCTAAATGGGGAATAAAATTCATCACTTCCAATCCTAATTTAGATAATGGTCACGGTTTCATCATTTTCACTGTCGACTACTTCACGAAATGGGTTAAAGCCATTCCGACATATAAGGCTAATGTCATGGCTTCCACATTATTCTTGTTTAATCAGGTAATCTGTCACTTTGGTGTGCCCCACGCAACGGTTACAAACCATGGATCACATTTCTAGAGTCACTTGATGCTATACATAACCTCTATGCTTGGATTTCACAAATATCATTCATTTTCATACTACCCACATGCTAACATCTAAGTCAAAGTCGTTAATAGCATCCTCGAAAGCATGATATTCCAGTTAGTAGGAAATCACAAGGCCATCGGGTATAAAATGTTATATTTTGTGCTTTGGGCATATCAAATTTCAATTGAAACTGTTATAGGCTTCGCACCATTTCAACTTGTTTATCGTCTAGAAGCAGTTCTTCCAATCGAGTGTCAAATCCCATCACTAAAAATCATTGTTGAACTCCCACCTGAAATTATTTCTGAAGAAGAATGCTTGTTATCACTCGATGATTTGGAAGAGACTAGTCAAGATGTTGCACTAGAGATTGAAGCAAGCAAACATCAAGTCAAATCTCAATATAACAAATGAGTTAAACTTCATTCTTACCAAAAGTACAATCTTATTTTAATTTATGATCAAAAGCATGACCTCTTGGGTCTAGGAATGCTTCAACCATTGTGGATTGGTACCTGCATTTTCACTAATTTTCTTTCTAAAGGATCCTATGAACTTTAGTATTGTGATGGAATTCCACTCACTGAGCCTCGCAATGAGATCTATCTAAAAACATAGTATGCCTAGTGTTTCACGAAGTGTATGCTTTGTGATTTTATGTATACAAGTTTTATTTCCTTTTTTTGTGTGCTCGTTGAATTTGCTTGCTTTTGGCTATGTTTGGTTATTTGTCTCATGCATGCTTCTCTTTTTACAGATATTTCAATTTCACTCTCACCATACATTGGATATGTGGATGGTGCCATTCGTCACATGTAGAACATTTCATCATCATCTTGGGTACTTTACACACTTGATTGAGAGCTACTTCGTTCTGAAGGGGTCTTCCTTGGTAATTCTACTAACAGTATTGCTGAGTATAGGTCTCTTATTGAACTCCTTACAGAATCTATATCTCTTGGTATTTCAAATTTAGTGGTCAGCGTAGACTCCCAACCAGTTGTTATGACTTTGAACAATCATTATCGCAATTGTAATACAACTTTATTGCATCATTTTTTTAGAGTTTAGATTTTGGAAAGTAATTTTGAGTATCTTACTTATAAATGCATTCCAAGACAATCTAATGAATTAGTTGATTCGTAAGGAAACTATGTATTATATTGTCATCTTTCACATTGTTTCTAGTTGCATTCATGTGTGTACATTTTCATTAAAAAATATACATAAAAAATGTCGAATAATCCAAAAAAAACCTAAAGGTATGTGTGTGTGTATGTATATATATATATATATATATATATATATATATATATATATATATATATATATATATATATAGTCCGGTACATCCAAAAAAAATCACAAAACTGTGTTTTATCCAAAACAGCTTCACTAAGCCTACCATTGTCACCCTACGACTATCATCTATCCTCTACTATTATTAAACTTATTTCTCATGGTAACAGATCACAACCCTAGCTAACATAATAAGAAGAAACAAAAATATCTTTGTTGCACCCACTATTTACCATTGTAAGTGGATCAGTATCTCTCTGATGGGAAGAGGCATCACACCCATGCTAAGACCTTTGAGGCTCCTCGCCACCTCAAAAGGGCTTTGAGTGTCAACTCGCTCTTCGAAGATTACTATGGCCCAAAGCCATGGTAGTTTCTCTTTCTACCCTGCATGAAATTTTATACCCATAGGATGAACAGGTACCACATATATGTCATGAAAAGCCTCATGTTAGATTGTTTTCACTTGCGTAATTTTTTTTCATAAAATTCAAAAGTAAAAAAGTACTTTGCTCACTGAGTTTCCTTCTTACCTATTAGTCCCCACTATGTACTAGGTCGAAAAATCAATTTTGAATCCCTTGAATAGTCCACCCTAGCATTTGGTAAGTCATCAATCATCGCCATCTGAACTTGTAGCCAGTCAAAAAGGTCTACGATGAAATAGTGTCTAATAGGTCTACCTCTTGTCCAAGGTACTCAGGCTACCCATATATCTAACCTAGGCTCACTTGGACCTTGTATAACAAGACTCACCCTTGGCCTCTAAATAGGTTCTCTCTTTAGCATAAAGGATATTATCAGTGTACCATATCCAAACTCTACTTGGGTCTGAGTCTTGCATGTTGTCATTTTTCTTTCACTCGAATGAGGACACTCTCACACAATTTAGAAACCTATGCTTGTATGCAATCTAATCCTAGAAGATTTTTGGATTTTGTGCCCACATGTTGGTTCTTAGACCCTTCCACTCATAATATCATCCACAAAATATACCTCAATGGTTTTTCTCTCAATTGTTGCACTGGAATTTTGTTACTGACCATAAGAGTACTTGATGTGCAATAGTTAATGATCAAATCACTAGTGGTTCTCGGATCTACTATCCCTCTTGTAAAATTTTCTCATGAACCTCTACATGATAAGCGACTGAGGAAATATATCTCATCTCTCTCAATTGAGAGCTCATGGTCCCCAATCCTGTATGTTAGTGTCAGTCTTTGCAGCCTTCCTCCAGTGATCAAACATGCTCTTACAAAGTGATTTTAAGGTGTCAAGGTCAAATTTTGTCATTTCAGTGAGTCTTCAAGCAAAATTTGGTCACTAGGTATTAGGTCTAGGGTTTGTTTTCACTCTTTCCAAAGTTTTCGAAATGTCAGTCCATGTCATCATTCAGCTTAGTGTACCATCATTTAGAGGGTTGTCATCATCATGTCAAGTTCCAATGGGTCATTTTACATCTTGTTCATGTTTCAGTTGCGCCTAGGTAATGTCATTTCCCTCTCCTAGGGTTTTGAAGCTAATTTCTCTTGGATGGTCAAATCATTAGCAAAACTTGTATCCTGATGTTCATACACCTTCCCCTATCCTTAATGTACCTTATTAAACACTTCCCATCACTGAGATCCCCCGAATTCCTCATTTTCTCACAAACCCTAGTTCTTTGCTACAACTTGAAAATTTCCTAGGTTGGGCCTGTGTTTAGCCCTTTTGGACCCCTTCCCCTCACTCAATATCTCAAATTCCACTTTCCCCTGCTTCCTAACATCCCTCCCCACCTCGAAAAAATTTCTCAATAATTTAGAAGCCCCTTATCCCCTTCATTTCGCTTCATTTCGACAAATCACTTGTTCCACACATCAGGATAGGTTTTACTCCAATGATGTTTCTGAGCAAGAAAAGATGAATTTAGGAAAACTGAGAGAGGTTTTTGTCCCCAACGGGCCAAGCAAGAAAAAAATCCTTCACTTTTTACACAAGTGTCATGGTTGTAGAGAAATGTCAAAAATATCGTTGCCTCAGGAGAATTGAATGCACCTCTGAAGTGACCTTGGGAAAATCAAGATTTCTCCTAGTTTGGTTGGCCAAATGACTTTCTTGATTAGTCAAATGATAACTAGACACAAGGATATTTCCAATGAGCTATCATGAGCTAAATTTGGAGTAGAGGAACACCTTCAAACGTTGACTGCAACAGCACCCTGCCTTGAGGCAGCCTCATTTGGCACATTTTAACCAGTCTTGGGAGATTTGCTTCTTGATAGGTCAAATAAAATCCAAATTGAAACATTCCAATTGGGTTGGAAATTAGACTCAAGGACCTTTCCAACGAGCTATCTTTTGCCTGATTTGGACACCGGGAAGGCCTCCAAAAGTCTCCTGCAAAAATCACTACGGACAGGCTCTATGCGCCACACCTCAAGCCCAATGCGTCGCGCCTTCCCTATGCGCCGCGGCAGTGTATTTTTGCACTGAGAAATGTAGCCCAATGTGTCGCACCCTCCCTATGCACTGTGCCAGTTTCCCAATACCCCATGCCACCAAAAACTTCAAAAACTTGCTCCAAATCGCTCAAAATGCGTGGGTCTTCACTTGTACAAGTAAGATGGGCTTCCATCATTGCTTTTCATCCAAGGTTAGTGCTCGTGGTTGTCTTATGGTGTTTTTATCATCAAACCCTACCAAAGAAAATAGTATCAGGGTTTTGTGTTAATTATTTGGCTGCCAAGTTATCCCCTCACCTCAATCACTCCCTACTCCATTTTCCCTTGATTTTCCTATCCCTAAGTCACATCATTCCATCTTATTCCTATTTCCCCATCTCATTTGTAAAATTCCCAAAACCTCAAGTTTTCCAAACAGTCAAGTAACTGTCCATTGTTCCTATATTTGTCAAAATTCCAAAGGGAAAAACATCACTTGACAAGACCCCACTGTCCACACTGCCCTATTTCCCACAGTCCCTCCCACATTTGGCAATTGCACCAAATTCGCATTCTTCATCTCATTGAAAGCCAAACAGACTTTGAAACACCATGAAGGCGGACACCGATACATCATATGACCGAGACAACGACTCTACAACTGAAACTGCATACACCAGGAGGGTACTGAGGAGGCGCAAAACACATGATCAGCTCCAAGTCTTGATCGAAGCTTCTTTGACTGAGCATGGCACTTGATGAGGGACCTACAGCCCAAATTTCAAGAAATTTGGGGCATTTTTGGTATTTTGACAAATTTTGGTACAAAAACGGGGTTTTTCTCCCTGTCTTAATAGTAAGGGTTAAACAGAGATGAAAATACTTTCACCAGAAACAATGAATTTTATCCAAAGTAAAAGTGAAAAACAGTTAAAAAAAATTTAAGGTTAAAAGATGAAATCAAAGCAGAAATGGTGCATTCTTCAGAAATTTCTTGTTTAAGTCATAGTTTTGCAAAAACTGTTGTGACCAATGCAAGATGTATTTTGAGATATTTGAGGTTGGATTTGTTCCTAAAAGGCTAATGTACAAAAACCTATCTCAAATTTTATACAGGTATTACCAAAAAGGAGATAAGTGCATGTCTTCACATACTATTTTTCAGTTTGTGCAAAGTCCTATTTTTGACATCTTTTTGCATAGAATAGTTTGAAAATATGGAGTTGGATTTTGGGAAACTAAGAGAGGTTATCTAAAAAACATTCTTATCTATAATAACCTCTTTCAATTTTTACATATCTATCTCGGATTGAGATATACAAAGGTATCAGTGGACCCTAGGTTTGCAGAATTTCTGGGGTAGAATGCACAAAGGAAGGAAGTAGTTAATGACTGGGATGCCTCATGGCCACTTAATAGTTGCTATCAAATTTTAATTTCTCTTCTTTTTCACCATAAATCCATAAAAATAGTGCCAAATAGATTCATTAATTTTGAATGGCCTTTATTTTATTTCTATTAATGTAAAACAGTTTGAGATATTTGTAAAACCAATCTTGATATTTCTTCAAGATATTTTAGTTTAGAATTAGTATAAATACTTCTTCATTTGAAGTATTTTGTGTGGATTCAAAGACATTTCTATAGACATTTTCTTCTCAAGTTAAGGAGCTATTGTAATTAAGACTGGATTGGCTTGCTAGATCATGGAATAAAGTTAAAGACATTTCACAGGATTCTTGTGCACAGTGGAAATCAATTAAGTATTATCTCTTCATTTTTATTATTGTTTTCTCTTCATGTTTATAAATATTCACATGTGTCTCTATGAAATCTGAATTGTGAACAAGGAATGATAATTCAGAATTAGCTTTAATAATCTTTTTCTTGATTGTTTACTTTCACTATGTTTTCTGCTAAGCTGTCTTGGTCTGCGAATTCTTAATTGCTCCCTTACTTCTGTAGTTTCCCCCCCCTAGGTCCATAGTAAAGGATTATTAGTTTCCTTTGCTACTGATCTCCTTTTGCTCTTCATCTTGATCCTAGTCTAAGGATTCTTCATTGCCCTTTCACCCTGGTTAGGACTACCTCATCAATTGGAACCTGAAGATTTTCATTTTGCTTTGATAGCCTGCCTTGTGAACTCTTCCTTTAGTGATTGATCTAATCTAGTTAAGCCATCCTTTGATTGATTCCATAGCCCAATGGCTTGAACGCCTTGCTCTATCCATCTGTTCCCAGAATTCCACCACCCAACCAAAATCAAAACCTTATGAGCACTAAGAACTAGCCTAAAATCCCACAAAAACAAAGTTAAATTATAAAGAGAGAGCCCTCTCTAGACTTAGGTTGGCTAGAACCTGAGTCTAAAAGATTAGGTTTGTGGTTACCTCAAAAACTTCTTTCTTTAACCTTGAGAAAATTCTAAGTGATAACATAGTGGCGACTCCACTGGGGAGAACTAACATTTTCTTCAGAATTGTTTTATAGGTTTAGATCTGATCTATGATGGTGGAAAGTGATCAGACACACAAAGGTTAAAATCATCGATATGGTGACTCCAAATCATTCTACAATCAAGACTCCACTGGAGGAATGAACGTGAAATAACTCTGTGAAAAGATCAGGCTTTTAACTTGGATTGTTATCTAAGACATTAAGTTCTTTCTCATTGATAAATTTTTTCAATGTATATTGTATTTTAGACAAGATTTTAGATTAAATTTTTATTATTTCCCTTTGAAAATTGTAGATATAAAGTCTCCTTACACATTTGAATAGCAGTCTTCTAACTCTTATGAAGATCATTTTCCAATTGAGGAACATCAAACAATTAAGACTAATCATACAATCCATGTACATATTCCAATACCTCATAAAGTTCCTGATAGATATAAACCACTCATTTTACCTGCTACACTCCATGCTTCCCTTGACGATTATCACAAGCACCTCCCTAGCTTTGATGGAGAGAATGTTATCACTACCCAAAAACATATTCAAGCTTTTGAGAATTATCTTAACTTATTTGAAGTAGATTAAGAGGATGTCCGTATTAGGACTTTTGCTCTTTCTTCGTGAGACAAAGCCAAGTGTTGGTTCAAAACCCTGCCTGAGGCAAGCATCTCAAATCTCCAGCAGTTTCTCAAATTCTTCCTTGATAGATGGGTAATCAAAGTCAATTTTCTTGTAATAATAGAAGCATATAATCAGTTAAAAAGACATCCGGATGAGACAGTACAACAATTTTTTGATAGATTTAATCAAATCTATTATTCAATGCCATCAAATATAAGAACTCCTGCTGATTCAGCTCTCTTGCATTATCCAGAAGCCTTTGATCCAGAAATGGAGTTTCAGCTGAGAGAAAGGAACATTACAACACTTGAAGAGATCCAAAACAGTGCAGTAGATGTAGAGGCTAATTTGCTAATCAAAAGGGCCAAGTTGAAGGAAGAAGAGATGAAGAACATAGATCTAGAGGAATTGACATCTTTAGAAGTTAAACTAGACATTTTGTTAAAAACAGTGGAAGAAAGGATACAGAAGATCACCATGAAAGATAAACTTTTTGTTCAAAATCACCATGAATCCTTTGTTTCACAAAAAGAAGAGGCTGACACCCATGAACAAATTCCTGTTAATTCCGACTACAATAAATCTAAAGATAGAGTTATAGAAACATATGTGGAGAGGCAATCTGCTGACCTAATATGTACATTTGGTGACATTACTTCTTATGATGATGTGCCTAAGTTTTATCACTATAACAATGATTATGTTCCACAAATACAAATTAACCTTGGAGAGGAATCAGATGTTACTTTGGGGAATAAGGAAGTGTAGGTTCAACAGCTTGAAAATAGTGATCAGCTTGTTCATTTCAGCTATGTGAATGAGGAGGAAAGTGCAGAAAATTTTGAAATCAGTGAAGGAACTTTACCATTATGTTTTTCTTCATTTCAGTTTACCAAAGATAACTTTCATGTAATCATAAATCAAATGTCAACAATTTTTTATATTAACCATCTAGAGGGCAATAAAATCCTTGTTCAAGACTTCTCATATCTAGATTTGCAGCCTCAAAATGCTATTGAATGTCAGGTTGCATAATAAGACTTGGAAGCTGGAACATATGATCAAATGATCCAAGATGATTCCCAAACATTCTATTCTGAGGCAATTCATTTTTTGAAAGGAAATTTGCATAATCTATCTGTAAAAAAGGATGAGCAGTTTTTAGATAATCATGTAGTTTCATTGGAACCAATAGAAAATAGATTACAATAGTCTCTTCAAGTCTTTCATGAACCAATAGCTAATGTGTTGGATGGCATTTGTAGTAAAATTCCTTCTCCATTAGATAACTATGACTTTGAAAAAGGTATTGGTACAGACTTGGCTAGGCAACTTGCCATTTTCAAAAGAAACATCATCACAAAGCTCATTTGAAAACATGCAGGGTGATAAAGATGGAGGCATTATTTTAGTTTCATGGCATGCAAGCGATACACAATAGAAGTACGGTTGTTTGAATCAGTTCAAGAATAGTGTATATATTTTACAAGATCCTTTTGTATAGCTTCTAGAGTCAACAAAGGAAATCAAGAATTTCCTTATCTTCTCAAAGGTTAACAAAGTTATATTTGATTTCAAGATCTCAATTTTAACCACAAACAAGCACAAGCAACAAAAGTCACCAATGTATATGATGCTTGAGTGGTTGCATTGGTTGTTTCATTTTACCTAATTAGTAGTCAGAAAGCTAATTAGAGTAAGTAGGTAGGATTTCAGTTTGAATAAATTCAGTTTTCAGCAGCAACCTTATGTTAGATCAGATTTCAGTTTGTAGAAAAGGTTAAAATTTCAGTTCAAGATTTTCAGTCACAAAGATTATACAACAGAGCATACACATGTGTGGGATTGGCCCAAAGGATCAAGCTACTAGTCAACGGTGTTCTTAACATTTCACAAGGAAATGCCATCCCAAAGTGGAGGCACTATTAGGTTCCTATACCAATAGGCATCATAATTTTTGAATGGCTGAGATTAAACTTGTAATATGTACATACCTTTGCTTTTTGCAAATGTTTTCCATATTCAAAAACTCAAAAAAAATTTAAAAAATGTAAAGATGGTATGTCCTAAAAGAAAAATAAAAGGACAAAAAGAATGAAAAAGGTCAAAAAATATGAAAAATGAACCACAGGAAGAAAGAAAAAGACCATGAAAGTGTGCAAGTCAAAATGCCACTACCATTTACTTTGATGTAGAATAAAAAGATTTTGTGCAGCTTGTTACCTTTGCCACAATCCATGGATAGTCAAAATGTTTAAACTTGGCTACTTCATGTTTTAAATTTCTTGTTTATAGATAGAGAATAAAATCTGACCAAACTGTTTAATCTTTGCAGATAAGTAGATAGGTAGAGTTAATAGAAGGAGCTCAACTGTTTAATCTGAGCCCTTGGATTTAATAAGGTTAGACTTAGATAGATTACTTTTGTAAAATAAAATAAAAAGGTTTGATAAGGTTTTGCCAGCTTAAGTGCACCCTAATAAAGAGTAAAAATAATGGTAGGATGAGTAGATGTGTAAGTAGTTGAATGGTTATAGAATTGTGATAATTGATTAGATAAGATCATATCATTTACCTTCATCATCAAATTTCTGAAGTATGGATGATAATTGAGTATTTACCAAAGTACACAAAGTCAATTGATTAACCTCTCTCGTTCATTACATTTTCCCCTAACTAATTTCCAAGAAAAGTCTTAAAGCACCTAAAACCTTAATTTAAAGGGGTTTAGAGCATTTCTTTGACTTCTGAAGGGACCGAACCCTCATCCCAATAACTTATAGGTCCTAAGTACTAAAATTCCCCTCACAAACATTCACCCCTCCATAATTCACTTATTTTCCCTAAAACACCCCTTTTTCGTAAGGATAAAACCTTAGAAAAGTGATCACCCCCATGGATACCCTTTTTATGAAAACCCACAAAATGCACTTAGCCTAACTTATAATGTTCTATCTAAAAAGCAAAATTACAAAAACACATTATGCTTAGCACACTTCGTTTATCCCTCGCAATCTTCATATTGACTTTCAACATTACTTATATATTAATTCCCCAGAAATACCCCTTTCCCATATATTTTATTAAACCCCTTTAATTTTAATATCCCACCCCGAAGTTTGAAACATAAACTTTATTACTGAATAATTAATGGGTTAATTAAGTCGATCAGCAACTAATTAATAACCATGACCCACCACCAAATAAGAGAGATTAATTAACCGATTTGTGGTTAATTAATAATCTATCACCGCCAATGAAATCACTCCTGATGTCATTAAACTTCCATAATCCACAATTAATTAATCCCGCCATGCTTAAACCTCCACTGGGTCCCTCCACTAACCTTCATATCAAATCTTTGCCCCAATCACCGTACAATCTGTTCCCTCTTGATCCAACAGTTGACGCTCATATCGGGCGGCCTCCGAAGGCCAACCTTCACCCGCCCGATATGGGTTGTTTCACTATTCACCCCGTTGCTACATGGCGCCTAATGAATGGCATTGGGCGGCCTCCGCCCAGTACCGCCAGGTGCCCAAAAGTTGTGTGAAACAAACGCTTACCACCTGCCCGCTACGCGATAAACCGTCTACTGTTCAGTTCCCACCATACTTTAAAAGTTTCCCTGTTAAAGTTCAAACCCCAAAAACCCAGGTTTTTTCACCATTCACCCATTCTATTGTGTAAATTTATGAAACCCTTCTGCTCCACCTAAAGCCTCTGCTAACCAATTCAAGCATGGTTTACCTCTCGAAATCACTTTGGACTCACTCCATAGACCTATAAAGCTCGATAAATCCATTAAAGACCCTCCCTGTCAACCCAACATTTTCCTAATAGTTTGTTTTATTATATAGGCAATCAGAAGACTGTAGCCTTGGATAAATAGTCTTAATACTAGTCATAAGACATGTTTACTCTGAGATTGTTATCAAATCGATTCAAACAAGATGGAAAATAAAACATACAGTTAAAAGACAAGCAGAGGAAACACAAAAATAAAATAATTTACTGTTGAAATAGACAGTAAAAACGTAAAATATATAGTGGAGATAAAAGGACACAGTAAATAACAGTCAAAGTGTATCAGGGTTAAAGAGTATCAGATTGAAGACCAAGTCAAATAAATCAGCTAGCATGAAGATAAACAACAGCGAAGGCAGTTACAAAGCATACAGATTCATCTCAAAGTGAAGATAGATGAAAAGACAGAGCGGTAAAAGTAAACATGGAGGCAGTAAGGGTTAAACAGAAGTGAAAACACTTTCACCAGTATCAATGAAGTTTATCCAAAGTAAAAGTGAAAACAATTAAAAGAAATTTAAGGTTAAAAGATGAAATCAGAGCAGAAATGGTACATTCTTCAAAGATTTCCTGTTTAAGTCATAGTTTTACAGAACCTATTGTGACAAATGAAAGATGTATTTAGAGATATTGGAGGAGGTTTTTGTTCCTAGAAGGCTAATATACAAAACCCTATCTCAAATTTTACACAGGTATTACCAAAATTGAAATAAGTGCATATCTTCCTTGTTTTTGACATATTTCTCCAGAGAATATTGTGAACAGATGGAGAAGAATTTTGGGAAAATGAGAGAGGTATATCTCAAAAACATTCTTATCTACAATAAATTCTTTCATGTTTTACATATCTATCTTGGATTGAGATATACAAAGGTATCATTGGACCCTAAGTTTACAGAATTTCTGGGCAGAATGCACAAAGGAAGGAAGTAGTTAGTGACTGGGATGCCTGATCATCACTTAAGAGTTGCTATCAAATTCGAATTTCTCTTCTTTGTCCCCATAAATCCATAAAAATAGTGCCAAATGGATTCATTAGTTCTGAAATTCCTTTACTTAAGTTCTATTAATGTAAAACAATATGAGATATTTGTAAAACCAATCTTGATATTTCTTCAAGATATTTCAGTTTAGAATTAGTATAAATACTTCTTCATTTGAAGTATTTTGTGTGAATTCAAAGACATTTCTATAGAAATTTTCTTCTCAAGTTAAGGAGCTATTGTAATTAAGTCTAGATTGGCTTGATGGATCATGGAATAAAGTTAAAGACATTTCACAGGATTCTTGTGCACAATGGAAACCAAATAAGTATTATCTCTTCATGTTTATTACTATTTTCTCTTCGTGTTTATAAATATTCACATGTGCCTCTATGAAATTTTAATGATAAACAAGGAATGATATTTCAGAATTAACTTTAATGCTCTATGTCTTGACTGTTGACTTTCTCTATATTCTCTGCTAAACTATCTTGGTCTGGGAATTGTTAATTGCTCCCTTACTTCCGTAGTTTTCCCCCACAAGTCCATAGTAAAGATTCTTCTTTGCCCTTTCACCCTGGTTAGGACTACGCCATCCATTGGAACCTGAAGATTTTCCTTTTGCTTTGTTAGCCTACCCGGTGAACTCTTCCTTTACTTATTGATCTGATCGAGTTAAGCCATCCTTTGATTGACTCCATAGCCTAATGGATTGAAAGCCTTGCTCTATCCATCTGTTCCCATAATTCCACCACCCAACCAAAATCAAAACCTTATGAGCACTAAGAACTAGCCTAAAATCCCACCAAAACAAAGTTAAATTATAAAGAGAGAGCCCTTTCTGGACTTAGTTTGGCTAGAACCCGAGTCTAAAAGATTAGGTTTGTGGTTACCTCAGAAATTTCTTTCTTTAACCTTGAGAAAATTATGAGTGATAACATATACTACAACTGAAACAAAACACTAATACTTACCCTTAGTTTCCACCTTTGTCTTGCCTTTTTATGCACTATGGATTAGTTGCCATAGCAAGCAATCATACAGTGACTTCTCTTCAACCATATGCACCTACACATGGTCTGCATGACACACATACAACTATACATGTCATATTTCATCCTGCACTTCGTGCATCCATACCAATTTCATATGTACAATTTGTAGAAAGTACCACCTATACACGTGTACCCAATACCAAATACCCATAGCATCACCTACATTACATATACGTCATCCACATGTTTTCAACCATGTTAGTATTATGCTAAAGAAATCTGAAATTTTTCATTCACACTACTTTTAGGTAATTCAAATCGAACCATGTTTGGTTTTTGGATTGGCGAATAAGGAATTCATGGACCTATTCAAATTTTGCAACTAGGGCATGACTGAAATTATTTTATGTCAAAGTATTCAAATGCTTTTATTTAGCTAATATTTTTCATGTATCTTGTGGTTGCATGGAATTTTCAACAAATGATAACATAGATACAGAATACAACATTACAAAACCCATAACTTTGAGTTTTGGGATTGAATCTATCCCATAGACAAGGTTTTAATAACAGTGGAATATGACCTTTTCTTAATCATAAAGCAAAATATTGACTATGATAGTTAATCTAGTATGGACTCCAATGTTATTTTTGAAGTTTAATTACCATATTAACCATGTCTTTAGCAAAGAAAGCAATTGTTTGGTACTCAAAAGTACTCCACACATAACCTAGTTATGCCATCTTCTTTCCTAGTTGCTCATCTTTTATCCAAAGATAATCGAACAATCAACATGTATGTACCCACATATATGTATAAATCATAAGTGAAGGTTACAATTTTATGCGTTCCACACCCTCCAAGTTTTTAGGCATTATGTGTACCAGGGTGTGAACCTACGTCAGTTACATGTTTACACCTCACCTTATGCATTAAATGACCCCTAGAAGATAAGATAATATAACCTATCTATCCATTATCACATTCGTTTATGAAATACTTGTTACATTGTCTTATTCGGAACTAGACAACACTATTAATGGAATCTGACAATTTTGATAGGAAATATGCATCTCAAATTGTACAATTGTCAATTGGTTTGAATAGTTTGCTAGATATCATTTTATCAAACTAATTATCTTTGTACACCACATCCCTATTTACCAGTACCACTTAGCCATCCAATATGGTTAAATCATCCTAACGATTTAACAATGAGTTGTTGTATGGTTTATTATTCTCTCTCTTCTAGAACCTTTTGTATGTCACACATTATCTGGTGCATGTATTATTTTATTACTAGCATAAGATCCTTACATCATCATAAGCTGTATTAATGCGAAACCTTTTGGATTTATCGAGAATTTGTCTATTAATTCATATAATCATGTTCTAAATCTAGTGTACAATTCTTATTATTCATTAGGCTACTCTGAATTGCTTTATTTACACTTCAAGTGCATTCAACACAACTACATCAAATTTGTTTATCATTTCATAAAGCATGTATACTTTGTTTATATATAATAGAAACATGTAGTTCATTTTCATCTTATCACTTCCCACAAGAATTACATTTGCAAGATCTACAATGCTTTTGCAGATTTCAAAGGTTCCTATTTGTGAGATATTAACAGAACCCCATCTATATCTAGATGGATATGTACATTAAGGTACACCTTAAGTTTCAAAATTTCACCCATTAGAATTTGAATGAGTTATTGGGAAGGTGCTCTTAAACTTAATCTTTCTACTATTAACCAAAAAGCGCTAGGATCTTCTTTCACACTACCATTATGTATTTACTCTAGACGTACTTTTGGTGAGAGTCCCATTGACCTTCTTATTGGAGTCATAATTTATTAATGTATGATTTCTTTTCTAACATGCATAGAGTGACCTGTATTACATTTGTGCATTTCATTCACATCTTTGGCCCTGTTCCATCAACATTGGAATATAATTTGTGCCTCGTATCTTCTTTAGTTATAATTATTCAGATATTTATCTACTCATACAAAATCTATATCTTCCAAACTATGCGTGTCCAATTAAATATGCATGTTGTTATTGAACATGTGAATAATTACCTATTAAGGTTCAGTTTCCTCCAACAATGTATATTTGGAAAAAATTTCCTGCTAAGGGTAAATTAAATGATTCATCCATTGCCAAAACCATATCATAAATGAATTACATTATTATATGTAGACGTGCCAATCAACACAACAATATTAAGTCGAAAGACAATAATAAAATTACACAGTCTCTGCATATTGGAGAAGCCAAGGTGCCGTACAATATTTTCCAAGATCTCTCCAAGATAGTCATATCAAAATCTTGGATGACCAAATTCCCATACAATGAGTTATGAGGGACTATTTATAGCAAAGGGTGGGGTGACCCTTGACATTCCCCTTTTTGATCATTCATCTAACCTCATGACTCTTCAACTACTTTATGACTGTTACGTTCAACTATCGCCACTTGAGCTTCCACTTGACAACACATTACATTACAATGCACATGTGCCCATGTGAGACAAAATTGCTTGAGCAAGCCATGCAAGACATCACTAACACTCAGACTGTTGTAGTGAGACCAACTCTTTGACATCCTTGTGATGGTCGAAGGTGGTGAGTTGATGCCAAGGTTAGTTGTCCATGAAGGTATCTATGCACTCAATGGTGACATCTTTCTAAAGAAAACTCTTGCCTTCGTTGTATCCGGGTTCACTAATATGGCTCCTCTGTCCAACTTCTTTGATACCATGTGCATGGTCATCCTGGGTACGACCAGACTGACAACATGTTGATGCATAGTGTCTACGCTGATCTCCAAGCATGTGTTGGTGGTCGTGCACATCAACCTCTCAAAATACATGAACAACTCCAGTCAAACTTGCTTCTTGCCTTCGCCTAGGTGACTGAGCCGAATGGGTGGGATCGCATGTGTGCACACAATGACATGCATGTTGCTACATTCCCTTGCATGTGATCAACAAGACTTCTCACCTTGTTTGCTTCATGTCAGCTGCTGGGATGGATATATAACTTGTACAGGTGTAGTTTCATCCGTCTGTGCATGTTGTGCCCCTTGTTGTACCTTTTCTTGTTGTAACTCATTCTCTTGTCCATCCAACTGCTGGTCTTCCTTGAGTTGCTTCTTCAACACATGCTACTCCTTCTCTGTTTCTCTCTCTACCTTTGTGTGATCTTCGTGTCGTATTGTCACCTCCTAGCCTCAATCTCCAAAGTTTCTTTCGTCACAAGTGGATCTGCTTGAGCTTGCAACTATGTTCCACCTCTCTTTTATCAACGACCTTCCTCTTGCATCTGTTGCGTGTAGGTGTGATGCCTTTTGATGCTTCTGATGGTGTTACATTTTGTGATGTTGTTTCCATTCATATTGATATCCTTTTCCATGAATAACTTGATGTCTTCATGGGTAGGCAAGTTCATAAACACTTGACGGACCGCATGCCCAAGTGTGCTCTAAGTGGTGTCTTCGACTCTGCTCTCCTGGAAGCCATTGCACCTGTTCTGCTGAGAGGCAGAGTAACACCTTTGATACTTGTAGACATAGCAACACTCATGAAAAGAAATCTATCAGTATAAAACCAAAACAAACTAGAGGACTAACATACAACATACCAATGTGACTCATTGTGAAGGTTGCACAATTTTCACCAGGAGGCTGGGAGATTGACTACCAAAACTGCGCTAGGAAGAGTGCGGACAAGAGGCTGATTGACTACTGGAACTACACAATGCATAGTCGATCCTGGCCTGCTGAGGACTGAAATTGTGCAACGAAAAATTTCAGTCAGTAGCGACATACAACCAGAAAGCTGCACTGCAAAATTTCTCGGACCAAAAGGACACTGCCTCCAAGAATTGCATAACGCAAGCCTGTAGGTCAGTTTTGGGCCAGAATTGCACAATTTTTGGAGGGAAGGCAGTGCCTTCGCTTCTATAATTGCATAGTACTAGCCAAGTGTTTTCGGGAAAAGTGTCCATTCAGAACGACCCTATCCCACAGGGTTGTGACAGTGACCTCAGAAACAAACAAGGAAAACTACTCTTGTATTCTTCTTTATGAACTATAAACAAAGATGATTAAGATGAACCGACCTGTGTCTTGCACTAGTTGTTCAATCCAATCTATCCTCTCTTTGTCAGCTTCCACCGATCTGCTACCTCACTTGCCCAGCGTCACCAAGTCCCTGCAAGTTCACAGAAGAGAGAAACTACAAAAAGACATAGATTTATGTTCATAAAAATCTTAGGATCAGATTTAAGCTAAACATACAAATATGACACACATCAGATATACAAGCATGTAGGAGAAACTCAAGTAGTTTTATTGATAAAACAAGAAGATCCAGGAGGAGTTACAACCGATGAGTCCTGATCCAGCATCAGCCTCCCAGCATAGAATCCCTTCTTCACCTCCAACAAAGCATAAATCACCCAATACTCTGATGTCAATCACAAAACCAACAGCAATTCTCTGCAATGTACAAAATTCCAGCCTCCGGATCTCTTGGTGAGGGATCCATTTATAGATGTATGCAAAGAGGATGAGTCATCCCATGAATTGATTAGTGGCTTCTCTCTATCAGTTCTTGCTTCCACTTGGAGACTGAGAGCCTCTTACTCATCACTGGTCGAATTCAGTGAGGCAAGTGTCATTGGAGAAGATTTTGGAAGCTTCCATTGTCTCTCCACCTCGTTGAATGACTCTGCCACTTGTCATTTCCCACTCAACGCACCCTGGTAGTGCATTCAAGTGCGTTGCAACGCACCTAGCCAGTGTATTTGGGTGCTTTGCAACGCAGCCAGCTAGTGGAGCATCTGAATTGATCCTGATTTGACTAGTTTTGAGCAGTTTCTGGTGGAGAACTTCTAGGAGAAGCTGTAATTTGTTGACCTTGTTTCTTTAGGAGCTGGAACAACATCTTTAGGGACTTAGGATCCCTTGGTTTATGGACATTTCATGCTTATAGCTGTAAGGGACAAAAATGTCTATAACAATTGCCCCCTAAAGTATGAGGCCGTTTATCGGGTGAAATGCTTTATTAGGAGGATCCGAAGTTCTTCTAATGCTGGAGAGGAGACCTGTAATGAGATACAATACAATACATTATTTTCATACTGTTTTCATGATCTAGTTGAGGCGGGAATTCCCATGATCAGCTTTATAAATTCATTTTCATGTACATAGGACAGACAATCGTCTGATGGTAGACTGATGATTCTGGTGAAGTCATCATCCTTTTGGTAGGATGATTATCTGTGCTGCAATGCTGTACATGTCAATTTTTTTATTTTTCCTGAATATATATCGCAGCCCAGATGGATGAAACTAGATCCGGGGTCTTCAATCTTGTCCGATCTTCACTCGAAGTACAAGTGGATCCATGTGAGAAATGTTTTGAAGTCGAACATGGAAAGACATCGCTTGATTACCAGTCGATGATGTAAACTGTTAACAAGCACGAGAGGAATCACCGATAATGATAATGACCCTCAAGGTACTGTAGTACAATTCATGTGGTGGAATAAAGGACTTGGCGTCGAACACCACGCAAAATCTTTCGGTCGAAGGTCATTGATGTATACCTGTCGCCGGAAGTGAGAAACTTGCCATTGAGGCATGCAAGCTTCAAAGTACTGAATGGGGTGTTCCTAGATCAACTTCTTGGATAATGAGCTGATGTCGACAAGAAGCGATCTGTCAAAGGAGGGCCTTAATGAATCCCACATCAATGACACGGAATAGAGAAAATGATTTTGATGGAGGTGAAAACAATCTGATGATATATGGTTCAGGATGGCGGTCATGAAGGAATGAAGTATAATGTATGGTAGTGGATGGAACACGGGTGACTTCTCTAGATGACTTCTCTTGAACATGTCGGCGACACTTGTGTGATGGATCGGTAGCATTTACCCCAAATGTGGATGGTATGACGTGACCATGGTGATGTGACCGGTGAATGAAATAACCCAACCCGACTCAAGCACAGAGTGGAAGTGTCATGTTCAAGAGCGACTTGCTACCAATAAAGTTTCTTTGAGTTTACTTCCCAATTTTTCCCCAGTCATTTCTGACCAGTACCTCTTTATTTTTGTCAAGCTTGAGGAGGATAACATATGCTTGTTCTATAATTTTCCCTTCGGGCAAACCCATCGCTATGTTTTAACGAGCCTACCGATAGTGAAACTCGTTCTCGTCTAAAGACAAGTTTGTCGCTATTAATCTTTTTAACGAGTTTAACGACAAAGATAACTCAGTCCTTTTCATTTTTAGAGAGTCTGAAAAGGTACGTAAAGATAACTCTGGAATTCCTTTTTTGTCATCTAATCCCTTAAGTCCGAAAAAGTATAAAATAATACAGAAGTGATGAATTTTCGATAGTTTTAATGAGCCGAACAAAACAAGCGCTCGATCTTTTTGTGCAATAATCCCTCAGGTCCAAAAATATTAAAATCTAGAGGAGGGATAGCTCTTCCTGTCACTTTAATGAGCTGGAAGGCCAAAACTCGGCAATCTTTTCATATTTTACGAGTCAGATGAAAAGAGCTTAAAGGAGACTCGTCTTTTGAGGAACGAGTGATAAACAGGGTAGCAGCTGATTCCAGGTAAGGTTTGGAATTTTCCAATCACGGCAGTGTCACAAGGATGGCTAGTGAAATCACTCTTCATAGCTGTTCCTCAAAATGGGTAAACAATCAAATGGAGGTGAATGATCGGCCAATGAAAAATGGAGGTGACGGTGCAAACATGACCAAGGCTTTAATGGCTGAAGTACTACATTCACGGTGGTTATTTACCGGGGAATAGTTCATTTTTTAACGAGCTTAAACGCGGGTGGAAACACTTGCTCGGTCTTGCGTTTATTTTTTAATGAGCTTGAACTATGTGCTAAAACTGCTCGATTAATCCAGTCATATGATAAGAATGTCTCATATAAAATTGGCAACTTTTAGATTTTTGCCCCACATCCTTTCTTTATGCAAGTTAGGAAACGACTAATCCAAAAAACAGATAAATAACCGCTCTTTGCTTGCACTCCAAAAGGTTTGCATGCCCCCAGGTATAAAATATGGTTTCAAGGTTACCCCTCAATTTGCAGACAAAACATTTGTTATATCAGGAAAGCCCTACCTCTTACAGGTCACCCAAAGATTGTTCTATTCACGTTGCAAACAGAACACTTCTTTGGCGATGTCTACCGAGATAAACAAAGGTAAGCGGCGCCAACACGCCAACTCACATAACTTTGACAAGAGAATCTTATTCTAGAATAACCCCTCTTCCAATCACGGACGGGGTACAGACTAGTCATATTCTCCCGCGGAAACCTACTCTATACCCGAAGTTTTCCTGCCGAAGCAAACCAGGATGCATGCCCCCTGGGTTTCAGTCATATCCCTCCGAATTACTCGCGCTCATCGGGAGGACGAACTAGGACTTGAGACATTTCTTGCACGAAGAGACCATTTAGGGACGGTATATGACTATTTGCGATGCGTGATCCAGGAAATGAAAGCTGGTCCACGAGCTTGACCACTCTTCCTTCCTGCGGAAAACACATTACTCTAAAGAGTGAGGAGACGATGGCTCCCATGCAATAAATATAGTCTCGTGCAAGGAGTAGGTTATAATCCAAGGGTCCTTGAACGACCATTACGTTCATTTGAACTGTCTTCCCTCTCAATGTTATGGGCACATTGGGAAGGATCCCTAAAGGTCGACTGGTTCCTTTATCAAAGCCTATCAGATTTCTCATCTCAGGCAACAGCGATGGCGAACCAAGCGCTTTCCAAGCAATAGAGGAAAGGATACTCACAGAAGCCCCCTCATCTATGATGGTGCCAGCCATGACCATTCTATATATTTGAACGATAATTCGGAATGGTATGCTTGCTAGCAAATGGGGTCTGCCTAGTTGATTCCAGTCGAAGGAGACAACTAGGTTGCTTGGAGGTGGGACCGAGTAGACGGCCGGGTACGGCTCTGACGAACTTCCTTCCTGCGGTAAAGGAATGGGTAGATTGCCCCCATGTTCGTCGGAGTTTGTGTTGATGAAGAGAATTTGGACGGTGTCATCCTTATCCTCTTCAGTGACTGTATCATTCGAAGATAAAACCTCTGAAGGCAAGACTGGGTCAACTGCTGCCTCGACCTTTTGACTTTCGTCTGGTATGGATTCAGTTGGTTTATCCTCAATGATAGACGCTTCAGCCGACCTCTTGAGCGGGCCAGCTGGATTCTCAACTAGTGACGAACTCGGCAAGAGTTTTTTATATCCAGGAGGAAGTCGTAACGGTGAAACCGGACGATCATCCAAAACTCTTTTAGCCTCGTCTAAGAAAGGACAACGGTGGAGGGCATGGTCGCCTTCGCACAGTCTATAGGGAGATCTAGCTTTCCCTTTTTGTCCTGGGGCTTCACTTTCACTAGTTGACGGTGTGCTTTCAACATGATCTCCAGAGGTTGATGACACCGGATTGTGCAAACGAGGAGACCAGTCCCTTAGTATCCGGGGGATGCAAGGACAATCTCTGTGAAAGTGGTCTCCTCTACAAATGACACATGGCGATTTAGGCCTGGTCGGTGCTGTGTGTGGATTTTCATTAGACGACACTCATTTTCCCTTATTCGCCTTTGGCTCCTTCTTCTTTTTCTCCTTCTTCTTCTTTTCTTTCTTCTCCTTAGGAACTTGGTTTTTAGCTTTACCAGTCCCGTTAAGCGAAGAGGAAGGAAGAGAGGAAGAATTAGAGGAAGTAGAAGGTTGGTGGGTAACTCTGGACTCGTCTAACTGCTGATTCGATTGTTCAGGAATAGTGGTGTTCTGAATGACATTGGTTGAGAAGAGCCAAACTGGCAAGCCAATTGTCAGTCCTGGAAGTGACAATGTGGCCATATGGGGCGCACCAACATCTCCCCAAGAGGAGAAGGGACTAGGATTTCCACCAAGGGGAATTCCTTGGTTGGTAGGCTCCATTTTCTCAACCTAAAGATCAACGCAGGAAAAGGGTATGAATATTCCGCTTAAAATAAATTTTAACACGCTTTGACACAACTTTGTTTTTTCAGTTTTAAAGAGTCGAGAAAAAACAAAAAATGACTCTAGTCTCCTTCGATTTTTAATGAGCCTGAAGTGACAAGTGCTCAGATGGACCTTTTCTGTTAAGGAGTCTGAAAAGGAACGAAAGGGACTGCTCTGGAGGTCTAGGTAGAGGGAGTGCCAAACCAATCGCAAAACTGCAGAATACTTTTTAGGGTACGGGTGGTCAATCTTCCCGAATGCTGTGTTCAGTGCATTGCGATCAGTAGGGCGGCCGACACGGCTTCCTATGGATAAAGGTTTTATGCCTATAGGGGTCTCCCAATATATACTCGACGGTACATGGGAGCACAAGTATGTACTGGCACTTATCGTCTCAAAGTGGAGGAATCACCCAACCAACAGTGAGGACAACAGTTACCAGGCTTTACGACACTGGAATACGTCTCTAGCCTAGACCTCTAGATGTTGTGCGTTAAGTTACAAAGCGTTGTTAAGTTCATTGAATTTATTTTAGGTTGATCTTTCTTAGAAGTTTGCCTTTTGGGATCACCATGAGATGTAGATGTAATTCCTAAAATGCAATCTAAAGATGATAAGCAAGCTTTTTTCTTTTCAGCAATGAAAATCCTAGCTACAAGGGGAAAAGAAAGACACAATCTTTTCTCAAAGAGCAAAGAGCACACTGTAAATGCACTTTTCCTAAATCAAGCCATACAAACTGTCAATATGCAAATGCACTTGTGCATGTATTTGTTTTTCACTTTCTTAATATTGATGCCTAAAAAGAAAGTTGTTGTACAAATTTGAATTCGATTTCAAGTGAAAAACACAAACAAGCTTCTTTTCGAAATCAAAAGGTAGAGATGATTACGACACTTTATGATTTTGAAGTAAACACTTGTTTCGACACTAGAAATTCACAAATTCAAACCAAAGACAAAAGTAAAAGCGTAATCAACTGTCAAAAGAAAATAAACTTTCCCCTAAGATCAAAACGACACTAACGACAGATCTAGATCTAAGGACGACAGTATGATCAGTTTACTTTTGCAATAGGAAACTGTAAATGACATAACAAATACACAAAAACAAATACAATTTCTTTTATACAACTAAGGCTGAATTAAAGCAAAGAAAAGGGGCTTTCAGATAGACAAACACACTGATCACAGGCTGCAAAAATCAGAGGCAAAACTGGAAAAAGTGAGCAAAGAACCTCAGCTAGGCAGGGTTAGGCTGATCAACGCACCTGCTACACAAAGAAACTGAATTGCAACACAGGTAGCCCTCTCAGGAACTGCGCTGAAATGTAGAGTCTCTTCACAGAGCCTGCGCTAAAGCAGAAACGAGAGTTTTCTCTGGGTTCTGGGTAATGGTTTGCAGTTTAATCTATGGTTTTTGGCTGGATAAAAAGCAATCAAATGTGCACAATCAGAGGGTTGATTTACAAGAGGTTTGAGAGCTATCACAAAGGGTAATCAGATCATTTGTGAATCAAGTGTTCAGATCATAAACAGGCCCAGTGAATGGACTAGAGTAGCAGATGTCTACTTTGCATTTGTAAATGGCAAATGCAGTTCGATTCGCCACTCCTAAGTTTATGAGATGAACAACAATAGAAACAAAAATAAACTAACTAGACACGATCCCGAGTGGAGTCGCCATTTTGTTTTTGGGAAAAGTGTCCATTCAGAACGACCCTATCCCACAGGGTTGTGACAGTGACCTCAGAAACAAACAAGGAAAACTACTCTTGTATTTTTCTTTATGAACTATAAACGAAGATGATTAAGATGAACTGACCTATGTCTTGCGCTAGTTGTTCGATCCAATCTATCCTCTCTTTGTCAGCTTCCACCGATCTGCTCCCTCACTTGCCCAGCATCACCAAGTCCCTGCAAGTTCACAGAAGAGAGAAACTACACAAAGACATAGATTTATGTTCATAAAAAGCTTAGGATCAGATTTAAGCTAAACATACAAATATGACACACATCAGATATACAAGCATGTAGGAGAAACTCAAGTAGTTTTATTGATAAAACAAGAAGATCCAGGAGGAGTTACAACCGATGAGTCCTGATCCAGCATCAGCCTCCCAGCATAGAATCCCTTCTTCACCTCCAACAAAGCATAAATCACCCAATACTCTGATGTCAATCACAAAACCAACAACAATTCTCTGCAATGTACAAAATTCCAGCCTCCGGATCTCTTGGTGAGGGATCCATATATAGATGTATGCAAAGAGGATGAGTCATCCCATGAGTTGATTAGTGGCTTCTCTCTGTCAGTTCTTGCTTCCACTTGGAGACTGAGAGCCTTTTACTCATCACTGGTCGAATTCAGTGAGGCAAGTGTCATTGGAGAAGATTCTGGAAGCTTCCATTGTCTCTCCACCTCGTTGAATGACTCTGCCACTTGTCATTTCCTGCTCAACGCACCCTGGTAGTGCATTCAAGTGCATTGAAACGCACCTAGCTAGTGTATTTGGGTGCTTTGCAACGCAGCCAGCTAGTGGAGCATCTGAATTGATCCTGATTTGACTAGTTTTGAGTAGTTTCTGGTGGAGAACTTCTGGGAGAAGCTGTAATTTGTTGACCTTGTTTCTTTAGGAGCTGGAACAACATCTTTAGGGACTTATGATCCCTTGGTTTAGGGACATTTCATGCTTATAGCTGTAAGGCACAAAAATGTCTATAACACCGAGGAAGGCACGGGCCAGGCCAGGGTAACCCAATCCGGCCAACAGGTGACTAAAAATATGAGACGTCTAAATGCATGGCGAGATGAGTGCAAACAATAACGAAAGATCATACATGCAAATGACAAGTGCAAGATTTAGAAAATGGGAAAGAATGCATGTGTGAGAAGTTAGTCACCGCAACAGAAACCGTTCATTCAGAACCGGTGTCATGCATGTGATAGTTGTGAGATGCGATCAAAAAATGAAACAGTGCTTCCACAAGCTAACATACATTAAAACGACAACAAGTGTTCATTGAAATCAAGAAGACAACACTCACACAAAGTGAAACATAAAAAGTGATAGAAACACAGAGCAAGACATGCAAAGTGAACTTACCTTGAAACAGGTGAGTTGAATGTGACGACGACTCCTAGATTCAAAGTGGGATGTTAGATCTGCAAGTTCGATGTTAGGAATGATCTTTGCAGCATCTAGTTGATGAGTTTTAATAAAATCGATGTTATGATGTGCACACTACAAATTTAGGAAAAGTGACACTTGACGTGAGGTTTCTGAAATGATCCTTGCATGTAAGCTCCAGCTACTAGAGATAGATCCTTGAATCAAGGGATTCCCTTACATGCTTTCTTGGGAGAAGTAGTCCATGCATGAAAATCAGTTTTTCTCAGTCCCATGTGGAACCGGTCAACCCAACGACACATGCAACAGTCTGTTCAGCTAAGGGGAAAACATGGGCATTTCTGGGAGGGAGTTGGGGTGAATTCCCAGAGGGATTGAATAATTTCTAGGCAGAGCAGTTGACTGCTGCCTAGAATTGCGTAATTTCTAGGCTGAGCAGTCTTGCTGAGAGGAATTGTGCAATTTTTCCAGTGAACAGTGACAGACATATTTGTGAAATTTTGGAGCCCAGCAAGCTGCGAGATAGGATTACATAACTTTTGGAGGGAAGGCTGGTTCCCCTCCATTATTGTGCAATTTCTTGATGGAGTTTCTCAACCTGCAACTGCACCAACTCTGGAGAAACAACCTGTGAGGAGGATGCAACAAGCTCTGACGCACATGCTAGGAATCTGGTAGAAAATCACTGAATCTTGTGTATTTGACAAGGCAAGACATGTTTCTATGAAAGGTTCATAGGGAGGCTCCAAAACAAAGCTAAGGAAAAATTTATGAGGGTGGTTCTAGCAGCTACAACACTTGGTGAGACACTAGTAAAGCTCTAGCTCTCTGAATGAACCTTGTTCACGAAAAGAAAGTCTAACTCCCCGGGAAGTATTGTTTAGTTCTCAGCTCATATTAGTTTCCACACTTTCTTGATTGTGAGATGTAACATCTGCAAAGATCTTGGTTGATTGACGCACATTCCAAGCGAAGTCAACACAGTTGTTTCAATTGGGGTTGAGGGTTATATTGGTGCACAAGAAGTATAGTCGTCAGAGTCTTAGTTCCATCTCTAGTTTTTCTCTACTGCCAACAGGCCTAGATAGTACCCCAAAGGAGTCACCCAGGAACACAAGCATTGCTCTACTGTCAGTGAGCCTGGTCAGTACCCCGGTGGAGTTACTTTCATTACCTCTCTGTGTAGTAATCCTTTCTCTTTTCTTTTTCCTTATTCATTTTTCATTTTTGAAATTTTTCACTTTTCATTTTTTTCATTTGACATAATTGTGCATCACACTTATTCATTTCAGAGGTGGAAGAGGTATACCTACTTATTGAGATTAGAAGAGGTTTTTCCCTTAGAGAAGTAGTTTATTATATACCTCTGACATGGTTGTTAAGGTTTCCCCCTCACCTTACTCTACTTGATTGAGCTAACAAGGGTTAACCCAAAAACAATAGACTAGAGAAGGTGACACTATCTAGCACGCAAGTGTTGTGTTTTCACCAAGGTTCACTTCGAATAGTACGTATTTTCCATCGAGGTATCATGGACTAAAAGTAACAAGTTTATCATATAGAGGCAGGATGATAGATAACCAAGTAGTGATAGCTGCACAAGGCCTCTTGTACTTTTCCCCAGCTTGTTTCAAGAGTCATGCATGGTTTCATGCAAAACTAACCTACGAATAGAAAAAGAAAACAAACAACAAGGCAAACCAGAAGTAGAAGTAAATTTGAAATCAAAGTGAGTAGAAAACAAGCAAGTAAACAAACAAGCAAAGAAAGTAAGAAAACATGCATGCAAGCAAACAAAATGAACGAAAACACTACTCCTACTCCTAAGCTAATGGTGCATGGTCTTATCACGTGAAGTGATATTTTCAATGCAGCCATCAACGCATTGGTTGACCCATGTTGGTGAATTCTTGGTCCGCGAACAACCCGGTTGTGCAAACCAGCAAACAAGAAAGATATAACAATGAAGACAAACACACTTGATGTTTAAAAGTCTCCACATGACATAAGTGAGTGCATGTACATGACATGTGGTCCATGTACTTGTCATGGTGTTGTGCGACACTACGTGTAGATTTGAAGCATACGCATACTCTTGACTGTGACATGAAAGCAAATGAAAGAAACAAAGACAACTTGTGTTGTGCACATGTGCTTTCAATGCTTCCTCCAATGCATGAGCGATGGGATCATGCGGTTTGAGTGGAGGAAGCATGATTTGTGTGTGAGATTGATATTCAATGCATACATATGATTGATGAGGAGCCTCAGGTGATCAGACAATTTTTTGATCAGAGGCAAAACCCACCTCAGGATAGTGAGGGCCTGACATAACCATTAGCTCAAGCTAAAGTGCCTCAATAGTCTAGGGTGTTTCGACTTCATCGTCAGAGAAATCAACTTAAATAGGTGGCTTTGAAATATAAACTACATGATCGTGATCAAATATGAGAGTAAATGGATCATGATATCCATGATCAAACAAATCAATGCTTTCATCAGCATCTTGAAGATTGGGTAAATCAAACAGAGGGGTATATGAGAAGCGAACAAATTCATCTTCTATTTTTATGAAAAGGTAGATGAAAGGTCAAGTGGATTGTCAATGAATAATTTATCATATCCATTGTGAGATGATGGATTGACATCTAGTGTTTCCTGCGAGTGATTGACAATGGGTGTATCTGTAGATGAAGATACAAATGCGAAATAATGGATGGCAAGTTCACCAAAGATGTCACGAAATAATGGAGGGGGCTCAGACAAAAGGGAGTCATCCTTTCCCGAGTATTGATGCTCAAGCTCTGAGTCATACTATTCATGAATGACAGTGCATGATGGTTATGCAACACCAACTTCGTCAATGCCCTGATCCTCATTCACAACAAGTGTAGAGTATGAAATGGAAGAACACAAGACATTATCATTCAGAGGATCATCCGAGTGCGAAGATGGAGGTTGTGGTACAAAATGTATATGACAAATCAATGACCTCACAACCAAATATGTGCAAAAATTAAGCAAAGTGATGTTGGGAGGATATGACAGTTGAACAAATGTGTGAGCATGATCTCTCGCGTCATTCTAAAGTAGTGGATATGTTTGATGAGGGGACAGGCGGATAGTCACTTGGGACAGTGACCGTATTCGTCTTTGATTGCACAGCTCCATCACTAAAGATTGTTGAGCGAGGTTTGAGTTCAAACTTCTTCTTGGGATGAGAATATTTCTTATGACAATACTTGAATCAGTCCCAAAGATAGAAAAATTTCGTCTGGCTCTTCAGAGCTTGAAACTGCAAATCACGGAAGTGTTACCAAAAATCCATAGGTGATTCATGCAGAGCCTTCCATTGTGGTAACACTTTCTTGGTCAAGATATTCTAGGTAAAAATAATAGAAAGTGTCTTCAATGCGGTCACATAAGTGATCAAGTGAGTGCACACTTTAGTTGGTAGGCTACATGGCTACTGATGTGCAAATTCGCAAAGTGTGTATGAAAGTAACAAACAAGCCTGTTCGTTAGAACATCCATCATCCTTATGAAGCAAGGCAAGGAAGTCATGTACGATTTCAGGCCAGGCCATTTCGCCTTCACCATCATACATGGATGTAGACAAGAGATCAAAGAAATCCCTCGTGATGGTGACAAATTCGGCATGCAAAAAATGTCATGGAGGGAGGAGAGTGCAACACTCCATGATAGATATGAAAAGGCTAATAACGGGATGAGAGGGCATAGCTTGTCATCTGTTCATCCTTCTAGCGCCAAAAACGTTGACGGTGCTGGAACCATCAACATGTCAGGGTATCTCCCTGGTAAGAACTCCCAATTGGACCTCAGACCATTTGGTGTAGGAGTCCCAGCTGTGGATCGTACGGTAATTCCTTGACCGCGGTTTCATAGAGAGGCAAGTTAGATGTGACAGTTGTGGAAAGACAAGGATGGTGCATGAATGGTTCTAACACACTGAGAGCGGGGTTGGAAACTTGTGATAGCACACAACTTGGAAGGGAACACACGAGAAAAGATGCATCACAAACTGGAAAGAAAGTTACCTAACAATCCAAAGTGATGGTTAAACCAATCAACAAATTTTAGTAAGATTCATACATACTTATACAGAATAGTCCATACATGCACATGTAAGAAAACAGATACATATACCGATTAGAGTAAACAAGATAGTTGGAATACAATATGAAATATGCATGAAACATGTTGGCTTTGTTGTATTGAGAAGCGTAAGTTCCAGTCATAAAATACATCCATGTCCAACCACTAGTTCCGACAGTAGAACGTTACAGCTAGAACTGCCTGCTCCTTCAAAGAGATATACTAGCTCTGTGCAGTGGAGAAGCCAAGGCACATTATAATACTATCCAAGCTCTCTCTAAGATAGTCTTATTGGAAGCTTGGCTGACCAAAAGCCCATACAATGAGTTATGATGGACTATTTATATCAAAGGGTGGGGTGACCCTTGACATTCCCCTTTGTGACCGTTCATCTATCCTCAAGACTCTTCAACTACTCTATGACTATTACATTCAACTATCGACACTTGAACTTCCACTTGACAAGACATTACATTACAATGCACATGTTCCCATGTGAAACAAAATGGCTCGAGCAAGCAATGCAAGACATCACTGACACTCGAACCATTGTGGTGAGATCAACTCTTTGACATCCTTGTGATGGTCGAAGGTGGTGAGTTGATGCCAAGCTTGGTTTTCCATGATGGTGTCCATGTTCTTAATGGTGACATCTTGCTGAAGCGAACTCTTGCCTTCATTGCATCTGGGTGCACTGATATGGATCCTTTTTCCAACTTATCTGATAGCATGTGCACTGTCATCCTGTGTCTGATTGGACTAGCAACATGTTGATGCATAGTGTCTACATTGATCTCGAATCATGTTCTGGTGGTTGTGTGCATCAACTTGTCAAATTACACGTACAATTCCAGTTGGACTTGCTTTTTGTCTTCGCCTTGGTGAGTGTTCCAAATTGGCAAGATCACATGTGTGCACATAATGACATGCATGTTACTGCATTTCCTTACATGTGATCAACAACACTTCTAACCTTGTCTTCTTTGTGCCAGCTGTTGGGATGGATCTATAACCTATACGGGAGCAATTTCATCCATCTGTGCATGTTTTGCCTATTACACAACATTTTGTCACTGTCCCCGTACTCCTTGTTCCTTGATCTTGGAGGGCCTTTACAATGAACCCCGCATGCTTTTCCTTCATGGAGAAACTCCCATCCCTCTTCATGAGTAGATCATTTCCCTTTTGAACCATTTCCCCTAAAACTTCAAATTTTACTCGTTTACAAGGTCGATGCTAATGACCTTTGTCTCCCACACGCTGATGTGCAAATATTAGCACTAATCCTCACGCCGATCAGAGCGACTAAGCTATGTTTTAGTCGCGTCAATCCTGTTATGGAAAGTTTTTTAAATTAAAGCCAAAACTTATAGCTCTAGAATCTTCATAACAAATGTCTGGTAAATAGTTTGGCCGGGTGGGGTCAAGCATGACAGTTTGGGCTCCTTTCCCCTATAATGATGGAACTACCTCAAAGGATAAGTCCTTCTCCCATGAGAAGAGGATCCATCTCCCATCCATATTCCCTATATAAACCTCCCTTGTTCCCAAGCACAAGCTAGTTAGAGTGTTGGTTGAATTTGAGTATACTATTTTGATTAGAAAAGTAAGCAATTACTAGTTGTAGCGATCTAGTTGTGTGAGGGAGAAGTGTGTTTGGTTTGGAGTGAAGCCTAAAGGGAAGGCCCTTTCAACTATTGTTGTTTTAAGCCATCATTAAGTGCTAGCATAAGTGTGTGGGAAGCCGGTCTTGTCAGAGGAAGACTACGATGTCAAGATGAATGGTTGTAATCTCTCTTTGATATTAATATATGCAACTATCGATTTATTTCCTACATGTTTTGTAATATTACATATTCATGGCTTAATGTTTCTTGACTCATTATGTAGGTTGAATTGCAATTTGTCTATCATTATGTTTGTGTTTTGTTGTTGTTTACTTGTTTCAGGAGCTTGAAGAAGGAAGTGAGATATTGCAAGCGAGGACATCATCAAGCAAGATAAGTGACCAGGAGGTAGGCCCTCTTGATTGATTCTAACCTAAGGAAATCTTCCATAGAATGTATATGTTGTGGCTAGACCCATTATTGGGCTAGAATAACTCATTCATGTCCGCACTTATAATTTTACTTCACCACAAATTGGTGACTCTACTGGGGAATCCCAATCCTTTTTTTTGTCTTGGATTTCATAATTTCATGAGAACTTTTCTAGTTTCACATTTTCCCTTTGGTTCTGTTCCTTTTCTCCTGCTTACTGTCCTAAGTCTAAAATTCATAGTAGCAGATCTGGTCCCTGTTTTGAATTTTTTTTCCTTATTTGCCTTGGCTAGCACATTTAATCCACTGATAGTCACACTGACCAGCACGAATTGCTAAGGAATAGTCGCGCTAACTCTGGCACTTGTTGTCAGTTAGGTAGTCGCACTGATGCCTGTAAGTGAAGATTAGGGCTTGACCCCAATCTTGGCCAGTGTGTTCTTCTCTTGTAGTTTTGACCCTGTAAGCCTTTTAGACTATCTTCTACTTAACTAGAGAGCTTCATTTAGCTTGGTTTTTTTTGCTTACATGCTTTATTCCACCCTCTGATGTGTTAAGTCTCGCCCTATGTGAAGTTCTTTTTTATTTTTTCTTTGAATCCCTCAATCAGCACTAGTTTTCAGTTAGGCAGTTGCGTTGACCAACCATTAGCGCTAGTTGTAGTGATGGTCAGTTGTGATGGTCTTGCTAATCAGCACTAGTGGTAGTACTGTTCAGTCGCACTAATCTCTGAGTTAAGAAAAGTTCAGAATTTCTCCCATTCCAGTGCTAGTGTGTCTTGACCCTTGGACTCTCTTCTTCTGCCAGAGGTGACTAAGATGCTTTGTTTTCTTCATTTTCAATTAAATGAGTGAAAGAGTCTCGGTTGTTCTCTTCTTTCAAGTGTCTCTTTTCTCTTTCCAAGTATAGATTGCTTTGCTTGGTTTGACAAATCAAGCATTTATGCGTTTGGTTTGTTCGATTCAAGGAAGAAGTTGCTTTTAGTTTCTTTTATCATGCTTTGGATTTGATTGATGCTTGTTTGTTCAGAATTGTGAAAATTTTCATTAAATTGCTTTATGTGAAAGATTCATTTTGCATTTTATGAAAAGGAGAACGTCATTCTAGTTTACTTAAGCGAAAATATTACATTAATAGTGTTATTGAGAAGATAGAATTGCATCACCATAAGCATTGGAAATCAAATGAAACTTCTTTTGTTGTTATAGGAAGGTTAAGTGAATTTAAGAGATTTATTAGTGAAATATTTCATTCTTCGATTGTTTCATTAGTTTTGTGTTTTCTATCTCTCAATTAGTGATAACTTTCATTGAAGACAAATATCTCTTTTCTCATATATCTGCATGTAGGATCTTTCGTCATATGACAATAGTAGGGCCTTGTAATCGAATCCTAATTCAAGATCAACCGTTAAAATTTATTGAATTAACCTAAGGAAGCATTGAAACTTAATGCTTACATTTAGTGGTCTAGGCTAGTGATGTGTTCCGACGTCTTTAAACCTAGCAACTGTCATTCGCTTCGGCACTAGACAACACTAGTACAGACTTGTGTTCCCCATACTATCGTGTATATAAAGGGAGACCCCACTAGGTTTCAATCCTTTATTTGTAGGAAGTCGAGTCTACTGCCTCGTGAATGTGATACATCAAACATAGCATTCAGGGAGATTTCCTTCCCATACTTCTCGGTTCGCCCAGAGGTATTTTGTAGTTCACAATCACCTGGTATTCCTTTTGCCTAGATTATCCTGAATAGTCATTTGATCTTTTTGAATCTTTAACTTAAAATAGCACCCCAGCACTTGTCCTTTCAAGTTCATTTCAAATTGAAAGTGATAGATTCACCTTTCATCCTTTTCTCGACTCTTAAAATATGAAAAGGCAAAGTTTTGTTTCAATGTCTTAAAATTAACTACCCATGAAATATTCCTGGTTAAAGTTATCTTCCTTAGTGACTCTTTAGGGTCGATTCCAATGGCAACATTTCTAGAGTCTACCAGTCAAGGATTCCCCTTGAATGGGAATCTTGGTCCTTTTCCTTCTTTTCGAAATATTGGTGCTCCTTATATGGCAAATTTTTCTCTCCCTAGGTTAACCATTGGTTTACCTGTTTCGATATTTTCATCCTCGGTGGTCCTAAGTGTCCAAACTCCTACCCCTCCATCTCCTTCACTCAAATCACGTCACGATGATTATAAGTTTGACCCCTTTCCTTCTTCCCCCATTTCTTCACCCTCCTATTCTACTTCGCTTGGTAAAAGTTTGAAATCCAGTAACCAGTTGGCTAAGAAGAAGAAGAAGATGAAGCAAAAGAAGTTAGATAAGCAAGATGCCAACTGTACAGCTGTTGCTCCAAATGCAGTTCCTACCAAAAAACCTTTTTATCCTCTGTGAAAGGTCAAATTCCCTTGTAAGTTGTGTAAGGGTGACCATCTCCTTCGAGATTGTCCTGGCATTCCTAGAGTCTTAGAGGTATGGTCTCAAAACTTGAACCGACCATCCTTGTTGACCTCTAAAGATCATGTTGATGTTATGCCTTAGATGATGATGGTAAGAAGAAGGGAAATATTAGATTCCCCTGTAGGTTATGTGAAGAAGGACATCTTCTTCACCTTTTTCCTATTATGGATAAAGCTTCGAAAATTTTGGAAAATCTTACAGCTCCTCAACCCCAACTTCTTGTTGGTTATCAGAGCCTTTCTTCTAACCCTCTCCTAGTTGGTAAAGAGATTGACTTGGATTCATCTCTTGCCCCTCCTTCTCTTCCTGAGAGAGACTCTCTTGTATCTATTCCTAACCAACCATTGGTCAAAAAGAGTGTCAACTTGGCTCCACCTTTAGTTGTTCAGTCTGTTCCCGAAGAGATTAGTGATCATATTGCTCATGTTCTTCTCATCTCCTCAGATTCCCATGAATAAAAGAGTGACCCTCCCATATCGATTATTTAGGAGATTCTTTCTCCTATTCCTGTACAACATGGGGGCAATTATATGATACCGCCACCAAGTAGTTTTTTCATTTCTTTCGATTGGGGTCCATTGACTACTTTCTGCCTCCCATCTCATGTTCCTTTCTAGATCATAGTACAAGCCTATAATATGGTAGTACCTAGAAATATATTATATGAAGGTGCATCTATTAACATCATGTCTTCCACTACTTGGCAAGCTTTGGGTTCCCCACAGCTTGTGTCTGTCACCCAAAATTTGTTGACTTTGCACGGAGGAACCAATCAACTATTAAGGATCCTTACGAAGTTCCCTATTATTTTGGGAGGAAAGACCATCTATATAGATGTGATGGTAGTCCAAGGTCCTTTAGATTTAAATATTCTCCTTGGACAAAACTATGTTTATGTGATGGGAGCTCTCGTTTCCTCACTTTTCCATGTGGTTTATTTTTTTCATGAAGGGAGAATACTGACCATTGATCAATTGTCTTTCATTGATCACCAGATGCCTCCTTTGAAACCATCATCCCCTATCAGCTCTTGCTTGCAAGCAGTACCTTCCCTGCCACAAGTTAATTATGTGGCTACTCGTTCCATCTCCGCATCAGCTAATGATCACGCATATGATCTAGTACATTATGTATTGGGGGCATTGGAACCTGATTTGTCTTTGGTACCAAATGACATGTATTCCTCCCGAAGCGTGGTTCTTCCGTCTAGTGAAGAACTCTTGGGAGCCATGTTCTCATATGGTTCATGAACAGGGATGATGAGGATAGTTCCTGGTCTTATGTTGACCTTGTTAAGAAATGAAACAGAGGGTATGAGGATAGTTCCTAGTCTTTTGTTAACCTCGTTAAAAAATGAAATAAGGGGTGAGCATAGTTCATTGTCTTGTGTCAAGCTCGTTAAAAAATGAAACAAGCATCTGAGGATATTTTCTTCCTATTTCTACCTCGTTTAAAAGTGAAACAGATGTCAAAGGATAGTTCTCTTACTATGTCAACCTCGTTAAAAAATGAAACAAAGGGTATGAGGATAGTTCCTGGTCTTGTGTTAACCTCGCTAAAAAATGAAACAAGGGGTAAGCATAGTTCCTTGTCTTGTGTCAAACTCGTTAAAAAATGAAACAAGGGTCTGAGGATTTCTTCTTCTTATTTCTACCTCGTTAAAAAATGAAACAGATGTCTGAGCATAGTTCTTTGTCTCATGTCAACCTCATTAAAAAATGAAACAAGGGTCTTGAGGATAGTTCTTTTACTATGTCAACCTCCTTAAAAAATGAAGCAACTCCCTTTTCCAAATTGAGTCTTTGATTAAGATCTCGTAAAATCCCAGTCGAATCTTTACAAGATCTCAAAAGTGAACCTTCATTCCATCTACCTAGTTGAATAAAATGAAGCTTAGGGGGCATGTAACTCGATTGTGTCATTATGCCGTGGGAATGCAAACTTATAGCAAGCATAGTTTTTCATTTCAAGCTTGTGTAAACATGAAACCGAATCCAAGCAGAGTTTTCCATGGTTCAAGCTTGTGTAAAAATTAACCTATGCCCAATTTACATCTCGTGATTGCCATTTTTATCAACTATTTTATGCTAGATGAGCCTTGGTTGTTTCATTCCATCGCCACCATCTCTTTGGCCAATCATGTGCTTTCACTTGGTTTTTTTTCCTTTCCTGAGGGACCGCAGTGATGAGTGGTTTTATTAGCTAGCCTGTTGACCATCACACGTTTTGAGTAGTTCCACCATTGTCGGAACTAGTTTCTACCCTTTATACCACTCATTCCTCCATGACGCATCACCTTTAAGCTATTTTCTGACTCGATAAGCTCATATGAAAATATTGCCGAGTATTTTTTTCCCTTTTTGACTCACTAAAGAGAATAAAAATGGGGGGTCCACTTTCAGCTCTTTTCCGACCATTTAAAATAAAAAATATGGCCAAGCCCTTGTCATTTCGAACTCATTAATGAATGTGAAACGTCATGCACCTAGTATAAGTTTACCCCTTTTTCGCTCTAGGAGGCACTATTTGAAAAAAAGGTACTCCTTGACTGAAATGGTCAAGCGGTTCTCTCAAGTATTATTTTCTACCTTTTCGTGCTTGAGAGACACAAACGTATGAAAAGGGACCATGTGGAGTTTTCTTGTACGTGTCTTTTTCAAACTCTCTAAACATGAAAAAAATATCGAGTTACACCTTTGTTAGACTTGTTAAACTATCAAACGAAATGAGATTCATTGCCAAGATGAACATGAGCTTCTCCTTCCTAGGGCTTGTTAAACTTACTAATTTGGATTCGTCCAAAGGATGAACTTATAGTGCAAGAATATGCTATCCTCTTCAATCTTGCAATTAAAAACTAATTGGGGTACCTACGAAAAATGGTGGAGGAAAATTTGGAAATCTATGAGTCATGTCGATAGCTCAATCTTGAACATGACACTCTTTGCCTCATGCCAGGTTGGGACATCCTCCTTTTTATCATTGTCCTTCTTGGGTTTGGACCATTCATTTTTTCCTTCCATTTGATCTCTGCCATGTCATTATGACCACCAATCTCATGGATCCAAAAGCTGCCAAACTTCCAACTGTGTCGCTAAGATGTTTAAGAATTTTCCTTCTGCAGTTACACTTACCTCTCATTCTCTGTATCATCCAAAATCATTTTGCATCCTCTTGTCTCATGTCGACGATGTGGGATTCATTATGGCCCTCCTTGGACATGGTCACTTTATGTTGACTTCAACTCATTATCCCAGAAGTTGACCGAGAGACTCCCTTCCAGTACCTTAGAGCTTACATGCCTCAATGGTGAGTTCTTCGCACTCAACAACAGGTTCACATCATTGGCTTTCAATCGAGTGATTTCACGGGTGTTCGACTTCAGTTCCTGTATTCACATTACGTGAATTATGTTGATAGTACTTTGAGGGCCATTGTCATTATTGGTGGTTTCTCTCGCGCTTGTTAACATTTTACATCATTGACTGGTAATCAAATGACTTTCTATCATGTTCAACATCAACACATCTATTCACATGCTAGGATCTGTACCTTGATCAGGTTGTGTTGGAGCGTAAGACCCTGGACTTAGATCACAGAACGTCCAGGTTGCAAAGTGGTGTGACATGGTTATGGTGATATGCATGTCTTTTTCAGATGCCTAGTTGTGACCAGACCATGAATTATCATATGTGATCCTTCTCATTATTGGATGTCTACAACCATACCTTCGTTTCATTATGATCCTCTTTGGTAGATGGCTACACCAATACCTATATCCATTTCCATGATCATTCTTTGGATGGTTGTGTCCATGCCACGATTCATGTATCATGTGATAGAGATCTAAGTTTATGTATATGTATATCTACTTGCTTGCAAGTTTTCTAATGGCAGACGAGTTCCCTGCATTAATTTATAAAGCATTTCATCCTTCACTCTGGCTCGGCCTTCACGCTTTAAGGGCCATCTGTTACATAGAATTTTGTCACTGTCCCTGTACTCCCTGTTCCTTGATCATAGAGGACCTCTACAGTGAACCGCACATGCTTTTCCTTTATGGAGAAACTCCCATTATGTCCCTCTTCATGAGCAAATCGTTTCCCTTTTGCACCATTTCCCCTAAAACTTCTGTCTTTCCAGTTTACAAGGCCAACACTAATAACCTTTGTCTCCCCCACGCTGATGTGCAAGGATTAGCACTACTCCTTAGACCAACTAGAGCGACTGAGCTGTGTTTTAGTTGTGTTGGTCTTGTTATGGAATTTTTTTTAAATTAGAGTCGAAGTTTCCAGCTCTAGAAGCTTCGTAAGGAAAGTTTGGTAAATGGTTTGGTCGAATGGGGTCGAGGATGATAGTTTGGGCTCCTTTCCCCTATAATGATGGAACTAGCTCAAAGTATCAGTCCTTCTCCCATGAGAAGAGGATCCATCTCCCATCTAGATTCCCTATATACACCTCCCTTCTTCCTAAGAACAAGCTAGTTAGAGTGTTGGCTGAGTGTGAGTATACTATTTTGATTAGACAAGCAAGCTATTACTAGTTGTAGCCATCTAGTTGTGTGAGGGAAAAGTTTGTTTGGTTTGGAGTGATGTCTAAAGGGAAGAGCCTTTAAACTATTGTTGTTTGAAGCCATCATGAAGTGCTAACATAAGTGTGTGGGAACCTGGTCTTGTCATAGGAAGACTATGACGTCAAGATGAATGGTTGTAATCTTTCTTTGATATTAATATATGAAACTATAGATTGATTTCCTACATGTTTTGTAATATTACATATTCATGGCTTAATGTTTCTTGACTCATTAAGTAGGTTGAATTGTAATTTGTCTATTATTATGTTGTGTGTTGTTGTTGTTTACTTGTTTCAGAAGCTTGAAGAAGGAAGTGAGAGATTGCTAGAGCGAGCAAGCGAGGACATCATCAAGCAAGATAAGTGACCAAGAGGTAGGCCCTCTTGATTGATTCTAACCTAAGGAAATCTTCCATAGAATGTATGTGTTGTTGCTAGACCCATGATTGGGTTAGAGGAATTCGTTCATGTTCGCACTTATAATTTTACTTCACCACAGTGCCCCCTGCTGTACTTGTTCCTACTGTAACTCATTTTCTTGTTTGTGTAGCTCATGTTCTTCCTTGAGTTGTTGCTTCAGCACATGCAACTCCTTCTATGTTTATCTCTATGCCTTTGCATGATCGTCATGTCATGCTATCACTTCATAGCCTCAATCTTCAAAGTTTCCTTAATCAAAAGTGGATCTGCTTGAGCTTGCAACTTCTTCCACCTCTATGTTGTCAACTACTTTCCTCTTGCATTCGTTGCATGTAGGTGTGATGCCTTCTGCTACTCTTGATAGTGATATGTTTTGTGATGGCATTGCCATTCATATTGATATCCTTGTCTATGAACAATTTTATGTCTTCGTGCGTAGGCAAGTTCATATACACTTGATCGACTACATCCCTAAGTGTGCTCTGAATGACGTCTTCAACTCTGATCTCCTGGAAGCCATTGTACCTATGCTGTTGAGAGGGAAATGAACACCTGTGATACCTGGAGACATATCAACACTCATGACAAGCAATCTGTTAGTAGAAAATGAAAACAAACTGTAGGACTGGCATGCAACATAACTGTGTGACTGATCATGAAGGTTGCACAATTTTCACCAGGAGGCTAGGAAACTAACTGCCAAAACTACACAAGGCACAGTCTGAGCTGTCAGGAGGCTGTTTAACTACTGGAACTATGCAATGCACAGTCTAGCCTGGCATGCTGAGGACTAAAACTACACAATTGGCAATTTCAGTCTGTAGTGACTGCAACCCGAAAAATGCATTGCACAATGTCTGGGGCCAGCAGGACACTGCCTCCAAGAATTGCACAATGCAAACGTAGAGGTCAGTACTAGGCCAATATTGTGCAATTTTAGGAGGGAACATAGAGCCATCGCTTCTAGAATTGCGCAGTGCTAGCCGGGCAAGGCACGGTCGAGGTCAAGGCAACCTAGTCCAGTCGACGGGAAACTGAAAACATTAGAAGTCTAAATGGATGGTGAGATGAGTGCAAACAAGAGTGAATGATCATACATGCAAACAACAAGTGTAGGATTCATAAAATAGGAACGCATCCATGTGTGTGAAGGTAGTCACTGCAACGACGACTGTTCATGCAAAATTAATGTCATGCATGTGATAGCAATGTGATCCAAATGAAAATTGAAACGGTGCTTCCATAAGCTAACACACATTAAAAATACAACAATTGTTCACTGAAATCAAGCAGAAAACACCCACACAAAGCAAAACACAAAAAGTGAAAGAAACACAGCACAAGACATGCAAAGTGGGCTTGACCCGTAACAGCTGAGTTGAATTTGTTGATGACTCCTAGATGCAATGTGTGATGTCAGAGTTGCAATTTTGATGTGAGGAATGAGCTTCGCAGTGTTTGGTTGATGAGTTTTTTAAAATCAAGGTTGTGACGTGCATGCCACAAACCTAGGAAAAGTTACACTTGACAGAAGGTTTCTGAAATGATCCTTGCATGTAACCTCCAGCTGCTAAAAATATATCTCTGAATCAAGGGATGCCCTTGCATGTTGCCTTGAGATAAGCAGTCCATGCACAAAAATAAGTTTTGTTTGGTCACGGGTGGAACCGGTCAACCCAATGGCACATGCAACAATTTTTTTAGCTGAGGGGGGAAAATTCACACTTCTGGGAAGGAGTTGGGTTGGATGCCCAGATGGATTACATAATTTTTGGGCAGAGAAGTTGACTACTACCCAGAATTGTTCAATTTATGGGTTGAGCAATCCTGCTGGGAGGAATTGCACAATTTTTCCAGTGAACAATGACATGAAGATTTGTGCAATTATAGAGCCCAGTAGACTACCAGATAGGATTCCGAAATTTTTGGAGGGAAGGTTGGTTCCCCTCCAGAATTGCACAATTTCTTGAGGGAGCTACTCACCTTGCAACTAGACTAAGTCTAGAGAAACAACCTATGATGAGGATGCAACAAGCTTTGATGTACAGGCTAGAAATCTAACACAAAATCACTGAAGCTTGTTTACTTGACAAGGCAAGACATGCTGCTGTGAAAGGTTGGTAGCGAGGCTCCAAAACGAAGCTAAGGAAAAATTCTGGAGGGTGGTTGTAGCCACTACAACAAGATTATTTGTGCCTTAACAACTTAAGTTTTGGGAAAAATTTTGCACCTATAATTTTAATCTTCACATAATTCCTAACATTTAATAAGTAGGCATAATTGAAAAGGTAACCTACTTATGGTTGACCATTTCTTTGCATTAGTTTTTATTCTTTTACAACATTGCAAGGTTTTATGTTATATAACATATTACATAATTATTTTTTCTATATAACCTTTCACAGTTCCTCTCTCCCCACAATGCTAATATAACTATCGACCATGGTGTATGAAATACCATACTTGGACTAAGAAATTCAAGTTAAAGTGCAGGGACTAAATCAAATTTGATTTACTCATCAAGCTCAACTATAGCCATTATAAAGTATCTTAACTCAATTTTAAAATCATGGTAATTTGTGAAATTTTTGATCCATCCATGTTTGTAGCAAATCAATGCATCTCAATGTAACCACACACATGAGCCATAGATGCAAGCCATTGGTATATGTAAGCACCTACATGAAACACATCACGCATATATCCTTCAAGCATAATGTAAATTATTAACTGCAAGGAGAGAATTCACATTTTTATGGGATGATTTATGCATAATGATAATATAGCTAATACAAAATTATACACACACATCGGTGTAGCATGGTTATATAAAATTTGTACATTCAACGATAACACCAATTATATAGTTTTGCATCTCCAACTACCATAATACAACCACCATAGACTTGTGAATTTCAAGATAAAGTACAAAGATGATTATGAAATGTGTATAAGGAATAAACGTTTTAAATTATGGCAACAAGCAATGCATACTCATGGCTCTGGAATTTTAGACTACAATATCAAATAGGGAAATTATTATTGTGATCTGGCAGTAATGCCATCCAAGCCAATTTCCTCAAACATTAACTACAATCTTGCATGTAGGTGCCTCACCATGAAGCCTGTCTTCAATCCCAACTATCCTCGTATTTCCAAGTGCAAGACAACCATGTCTTATCAAAAAATGTCATCACAAGCTAATTAAAAAAACTGAATCCATCACCATAATAGCCCACATCATTATCCTTACTTTGCCATCAAACACTATAATTTTGGTTCATAACAAATAAAAAAGAGCGAAAACCCGTATAGAACAAAATACGGTTCCTCCACTACAGGTCATCTTATTATTTCATTAGTATGGAATTACAATATAGCACAAGGACCTTCCCATTTGTACAACTTAGTCGAAAGGGATTTCGAGAAAGCCTACTTAACCCATCTAGTAAAAAAAATGTGGGTCTTCTTAGGTGCATTAGTATTAGGAATTTTTCTCCCGTCAAAACGATGACATTCAAGGCCATATGCGGTGGTATTCAATCCCAGGCTGTCATTGTTAAGAAAAATTTGGTTTTCAACTTGTTGGACACGTCTTCCATACTCTCATCATGGCAGCTTCGCCCCCATCGCACTACCTACCCAATTTCCTGGCCACAGGCTGACCAGAATGCTCTGACATCTAATCAAGATATATCCTTACTTAAAGATATTAAATTCATTTCAATGGAGGTGCAACCCAAGGTTAGTAATTTTGAGCCATCTGTAAATGTGTTAGAAAACCTGCACAGATGAATCTAGCTAGTAAAGGTTGAACACACAGCTTTGCAGAGCAAAAACACTAAAAGAAAATCGAAAGAAGAAAAGAATGATTCATTCGAAAATATGTTACAATGCTCATGATATAGCATCACTGGGTGAAGATCCCAAGGTAATGCACTATAGTGGTGATCAATGAGAAGACTCAACACCTACAACAAGTTCCGGAGATAACTAGTCAGTTGCGGAGTTAAAGAAGGAGCAAATCAAGGAGTAAATCATGCAAAAGGAATCTTGCATGCAATCCCATGCTCTAACTAAGAGTCCACATGTAGGTGTGTAGTAGTTCCAACATGTAAAAGGAATCTTGCATGCAGTGCCATGCTCTAACCAAGAGTCTGCATGTAGGTGTGTAGTAGTTCCAACACCCCCCCTGAACACCACTATGGGGAATAATAGAAAATGGGCCCTGGCAACTAAGGCCAAAGGTCACCCAAAATACAGTGCAACTTGTACTAAAATTGAGGAAAGAGGGAAAACCTCGTGGGAAAAAACCCCCCTCAAAATACAATGAAATCAAAAGAAAAGAGGAAGAAAAATACAGTTGCTAAGAAATCGTGTCCTTCACTCCAAGACGATCGCGCAAAGAGCGAAACTTCTGCTCAGTGAATGTCTTGGTGAAAATGTCTGCAGTTTGTTCTGCTGAAGGACAGAACTGCAAATCAATGACCCGATCATGTAATAAGTCTCTGATGTAGTGCATATGGATCTCTATGTGCTTCGTCTGCTGCCACTGTACTGGATCCCTACAAAACTTGAGAGTGCTCTGGTTGTCACACAAGATGACAATGGGCTGGTGGAACTGGACGCCCAACTCAGTGAGGAAGTGTTGTAGCCACAGAGCCTAAATGGTGATGTTGACTACTCCTCGGTACTTAGCCTCAGCTGAAGAGAGAGCAATAGCAGCCTACTTCTTGCTCGACCAACAGATAGGGCCAGATCCTAGACTGAGTGAATATCCGGAGGTGGACTTGCAATCAATGTTGTCTCCCGCCCAATCAGAATCTGTGAAGCCAAGGAGATTCAATGCAGTGCCTGCTGCATAGTGAATCTCGAAGGTGATGGTGCCCTGCACATATCGGAGGATGCGCTTAGCAGCATTCCAGTGTAGCTCATGCGGCTCTTGCATGTATCTGGAAACTGCCCCTACTGCATATGAGAGATCTGGTCTGGAGTGGGTGAGATACAATAAGCTCCCCACTAGCTATCGGTAGAGAGTGTTGTCAACTAATGGAGTGTCACCTCCATCCTCAAGGCGGACCCCAGACAGAAAAGGAGTCGGTGCTGGCTTGTATTCAGTCATGCGAAATCTCTTGAGGAGATTGTTTGGTCAATTTAGTGATGTCTAAATTGCAACCTTTAAATGTCAACCCAGGGCTCGTAAGCTGCTGAAGTGAGGTGTACTATATGTACTTAGGTAACCGTTTTCTTAGTCTTTTGTCGTTTTTAGCATTTTTAAGTTTGTTTTCGAATGTATCTTTCCTACTGTGATGTGATGGAAATGTAATAAAGCAAGTGAAATGTGGATGATTGTGGTGATCTCTAAATGATTTCTCAAAACTTAAAAAGTATTCTACAAGAAAGCTTGAACAACAACTGCAATAAAATCAACTCTTAAAGGAAAATAAAGACATCAAATAAAGGACTAATGACATCGGCCCAGTATCTCTGCTGCTGAATGAAAATGAAAATGAAATCTATATTAAATCCAACTAAAAGTAAGAACAACTATCTCACACTATTTCAACTCTTCAACTTAATCTTCTCCATGAAAAGATATCATGAAATGTTAAGCAATGTGAAATCTAAGTGAAACTACATAAAAGAGACTAGTCACAATACTTTAACTTTCCCTTAACCTTTTGCCTTTCAGCTGAATTTATCATGTAAGAAACATTTATGAATAAGTCAAGTAATTTGAGTTCTAAAGCAAACTAAATCAGGCTATACTAAGTGATATTTTGGCTCCCAATAAAGTTATTTGATTATGGAAAAGGAACCATCAATAGATGAACAACTTGATATCTAAGAGCAGAAAGTAAATATGCAAGTTAAAGAAATGACAGTAAGGAAAATCAAAACTGCAAAACAATGAAGGTCAGCAACATAGACAAGATGATCACGCATGCCACTAGTTATGAAAAGAAAAGAAGGAAAACTGTCCCGGGCTTGCCTAAGAAACCTGCATAACACACTGACCAGTCATGAACATAAAAGTGCAGAAATGTAAATCAACAGAAATCAAAGTTTATGTACAGCTAATATACATGTTGAAAAGAAATAAAAACGCAGCAATTTAAAAGACATCTGTACAACTAATATACATGAAACAAGAAAAAGAAATGCAAGAAATTAAAGGTTACTGTACAGGGCTTCAGGAAACAGGGTCCCTCTGCCTACTTCAGCCGGTTCAAGGAGCAGTTATATGCTTAAATGCAAAACAGTCTTCTCATGTATTGACAACAAATGTAAAAAGTACAGTGGGAGCTCAAAATTACATTAAAAACGATTACAAAACGATTAACTCTACAGCATTCAAGGACGCTTTATTTATAAGGAGAAAGCAAACTACTTTAACGAGATCTATGCTATTCAACCAACTGTTTAAAAACACGTGAATCCTCTGCGTCCCCGGATCTAGGTAACTGTCATCGTGTTCATTCAATCTGGAGAATATGGCTGTTGGATTCGTGCTTCTAGATTGTCTCTGTGGCTGAGGATGATGCCACCTAGCTTCTCGTGCCCAAAAACAGAGCAACGCAGAGCCGTGCCACCGCTGAACACTTCTGTTGACCGGTATTTGCCTCCTCGTTGACCGCAGGCTTTTATGGCTGTTTTGGGTGATCTGGAGGGACACGTGCCATGTCCTTGACCCCTGGAACTTGCCCATGTGGCTCATCTTCTCAGAGGACACCTGTAACATATCGTTCAATAAAACATCTGCGAAATCCTGTGCTAGCTGCAGAAACCTGGATCAGCTGCAGAAACCTGTGTTGGCTGCGGAAACGCAGCACTCTGAACCAAAATTCAAAACCAAACAACAGTCATTAGCATAGTTAGAAAACCATGTAAAAAGTCCTAAAATACAATGATTTAATCAACTTGGTGGATGAAATGAGTGGGAAAAGGAGGCTGAGAGGTGTATGGGAAGGTACAGGTTCAAGGCTCTACATGCCCCCACTGTGAAGGTGTTGCATGTCCTCATGCAACCAAAACTTAGTTCTTTTCCTCAATCCATGTGCTCTGATGCTTCTGCAAGAACATCCAGCCTTCTTCTCTTTCTCCTTGATGCCAAAATGGTCCTTGGTTTCTTGACTAGACACCTAAACTTCCAATTAATCAATGCCCTGCTCAGCTTCTTACACTTTTTCTTCAACTTTCTATTCTTCTTCTGCCACAGTCCTAAGTGAAGCATGGTATTGTCATGGACAATCTTGTCCACTTTACTTTGCTCTTTTAATGCTTCATTTTCTTGTTTAATGTGCCTGTTTAGGACTTCTAGCTCAAACACTTCCTGTTTTAAAGACTGCACTTGTGCATCAAGTGGCAAGGTGGTGCTTGGACCTGCAGCTGATTGTTCCAAGGACTCTAAGTAGTTATATGCTTCTTGCTGGGTGGAATCTACCTCAGGTGTTTTTCTCAGCCTGAACTCAAATTCTGGTAAAGGAGGACTGTTTTCTCTTTCCAGCTGAAAAGGACTTTCCTCACGTGGAGGACTTGCCTTAATGTCTTGCTGAGCTAGACCTTTTTCAGGTGTTCCTTCACCTAAATCAATAAAGTGTGATTTTTTTTCTTGGGTTACACTTTTCTTTCCTTTGAGCCTATTGCTCCTCCTCACATGTGGACTAGTGCTCTTTTTCTGTGCACTCTGTTTTTCTTTTTGTTTCTTTGCTGAGGCAGCAGCTTGAAGATGTGCTAACCTTTCTGCCAAAGTTTGAGATTCTTCATCTATGGATGGTTCAGTGGATGGATAGGTGTCTTTGTCCTTATCCTTATTTTGTTTCTTGTTTTTAGCTCCCTCCTCTTCTTCCTCCTAAAAAGTTTCCTGAGTGTCTACTGTAGGAGGGTCCTCGGCTGTAACATTTCTTTCTTTCCTCCTACTTCTTTTTGGGATTTTTGGGGAACTGCTGGCAGAGACTTCAGTCACTTCTTGGAAGTGATTTCTGATCAAAATTTTTTCCCAAGTATCGTTATTATTTTTCAATTGATCTTCAATGAGAATTCTGATGAGCCCGTGATGGTAAAGGTGGGATTCAATATGGCCTACATGTTTCTGAACAGTAGAGCTCATTTTCTTCAGGCTTGCTAACAGAAAGTAAGGTAAATTAAGGGTACAACCTTCCATGAAATTCATCATTATCCTAGCATGATACATGTACATGGTGCCAAAACGACCCTCGCATGTAATAAACTTCTGAACAAGTAATAACAACGTAGACCATTCTTCTTTGATTACATGCACAGGAATTCCTTTAGTAAATATAGAAGTATCCATACCTAGGTTTTTGAGCATGACTTTCCATCCTTGATCATCCAGACCTCTATTTTTAAACCATCTGTCTCCCTCTTGTGGTAAACTAGTTGCTGCTGCTATTGTGGCCTCTGTTATTGTAAATTTCAAGTCCCCTACCTCCACTACGTGTCCATTAAAGGACCGAGCAAAAGATTTAGTGACTTCCTTATTATAACCTCTGAACTTTTGAATAAATTTCAGCCACTTTGCTTTCTTCAATGACTCCTTCGTCTGTGGATACCCCTCCAGGTATTTTGGGCCCTCAGGTTTAGCTCTGAGTAACTTTCCCATTCTCGGCTTTCAACCCCGGCTGAAAATTTTACTGTGTGGACGTTCAAGGGAAAAATGAGCTGATTACGGGATTCTTAAGGTAAGTGGAGTGGCCGTAATCGAAATGCAAAGCGTATGCGGTGACTGTAATCAGGGTTTAGAGCAAAGCTATGGAGGTTGCAGCGGAAATGGAGAGTAGGAAATAGTATAAGCACCGAGGTAAGCAACAGTCATGGGTTTAGCTTCGAATGCATGTGGGAGTGAAGTGATAAATGGGCAGTATAACGGCTGAGTCCTTTTGAATCGGTTGGCTTATGCCACGTCTCAACGTTGGCTGCGGAAATTATGGTGGAGGAGAGCCGTAGTACAGTAGGTCACTTCTTCCACGTACGGCCAATAAATGAAAGAGCAGCCCCATTTCGAGTTTGAATTAATAGTGATTATGGGACCGTTAGAAAGGAATGAGGTGGATGGATTATCATCGTGGAAGAGGAGCGATATGGATCTTGTCGTATCAAATCATTGTATTTAGTGGAATTTCCATGATCTAATAACTATGCATACAATGACATTAAATTGTTATTTGGTAGAGATTTTGATCATACCTTTGGAAGTTTGCCATTTGTTGATTAAGGCTTCTGACCCATTATTGCTCTTTGATCTTGCAGATGCCTCATATCTTTGCTGCCTTTGGTGATGATGATGCTAACCTTTGACTGTGATTTTTTTGAAAACAGAGTGCTGCTGGCTGTAGAGATAGAGTGATGTTGGTTGCGGAAATCGTTTCGAGCTGCGGAAACTGGTTCTAGCTGCAGAAACGGTTTCCAGCTGCAGAAACTAAGACAAAACCCCTTTAACTGTACAAAGATAGTTAGAAAAAGAACTAACTGAATGAAATAGTCCTGAGAGGGACTTTTATTGATGGAATGGAATGAAATGAGTGGAATGAGATGGAAATGAAGTGGAGTGAAGTGGAATGGAGATGAAGATGAGATGGAGGTGAAGATGGAAATGACAAGTGAGATTTTTTTTTTGGAAAATATAGAGTGTCAGGTGTCCCTGATTTTCACTCTACATTTTCTGTATAAGACTGCCAATCTATGATTGGTTTTCAAGCTTATACAAAAGATTTTTTATTTTTTTTTCGACTGAAAGAAACAAAGACTAGGCTGATGGAGGAGAAGGATTCTTCTCCACTAGCCTCATTGCAGAATTTTCTTGAAACATTTTGACAAAGTCCTCTTTTGAGAGTGGCTTGTGATAAATTTTCAATCGGTGGCCATTCACAATAAGAGGAGTTTGAAACTCATCAATAGTCTTGACTCGAACTGCTCCATTGCTAAAGACTTCATCAATCTCATATGGTCCAAGCCAATGAGTCTGAAATTTTCCTTTGAAATCTTTAAACTTGGAATCAAACAGTAACGCCCAATCTCCCTTTTGAAACTTTTTTTCTTTGATATATCTGTCATGCCACTTAGTTCTTTGGTGCTAAACTAGATCAGTCCTTAAAATTGCATCTTGTCTTATTTCATCTAGCTCATTCAGCTGCTCCATTCTGTGCTTTTGGGCTTCTGATATATTCATCCCCAACTGAACTGCCATCTTGAAGGTCTTGACTTGAAACTCAATGGGGAGCAGGACTTCTTTCCCATAAACAAGTTCATAGGGAGAACGTCCTGTTGTATTCCTCCATGTAGTTCTATAGGCCCATAAGGCTTCAGGAAGCCTTTCTGCCCAATCTCTTCTGTGGAGATGAACAGTTTTGGTGATGATGCTCTCAAGAACTTTGTTTGTGGATTCCACTTGACCATTTGCTTGCGGATGGTACAGAGTAGATTTTCTATGCTTGACTTTGTATTCTTCCATCAGCTTTTCCATCAAGTTAGATGTAAATTGACTTCCCTGATCTGTCACAATTTCTCTTGGGACACCAAAACGAGTAAAAATATCCTCAAAAAGAAATTGAACAACCGAATTTTCAGTGGCAGAAGGCAATGCCTTGGCTTCTACCCATTTAGTAACACAATCAGTGCAAACCAATATATACTTCTTTTGTCTAGATGGTGGATTAATAGGTCCAATGAAATCTAAAGCCCATTTTTCAAAGGGTTCGATGAGTACCTGTGGCTATAATGGCATTTCATTTGAAAGAGTTGGTCTCCCAACTCTTTGGCAGTTGTCACACCTTCTAACATATTGTTTTGCATCTTTGAAGAGAGAAGGCCAATAATATTCTAAAGAAAGGATTTTATAGGTCGTCCTCTTGTCAGCAAAGTATCCACTGCACAGTTCATCATGACATGCCTTAAGGATGTCAGGTATTTCCTCTTCCCGAACACATCTTCTGATCACACAATCTAGCCCTGTTTTGAACAATTCATTAGAAATCCATGAATAATTTGAACTCTCCTGAATAATTTTCCTTTTCGCATTAGGAAATAAGTGTGGAGGTAGCTTCCCTGTAACCAAATAGTTAGCAATATCTGCATACCAAGGAGTTTTAGTAGTTACTGCAAACAAATATTCATCTGGAAACTTATCCTCTACAGGAGAATCTTCGTTAGTATTTTGGATTCTAGACAAGAAATCAGCTACTGTATTTTGTTTCCCTGGTCTATCTAACACAGTAATATTGAATTCTTGTAAAAGTAAAAGCCATCTTTTAACTCTGCCATTAGTAACAGGTTTGTTCATGAGATATCTAATTGCAGAATGATCAGTATGGACAAAAGTTTCATAGCCTGTTATATAATGTCTAAACTTGTTGATTGCATGCACAACATCTAAGAACTCTTTTTCAGTCACAGTATAATTTAACTCAGTGGGAGTCAAATTTTTACTGGTGTAATAAATGGCATAAGGAACTAAATCTTTTTGACCCAACACAGCTCCTAGAGCTGTATGTGAAGCATCTGTAGAAATATGGAAAGGAAGTTTCCAATTTGGCCCTCTTAAAATGGGTGCTTCAGATATTCTTGTTTTCAAAGTTTCAAATGCAGATTGACAGTCAGGATCCCAATTGAATTCACAGTCTTTTGTAAGTAATTTGAAGAGCGGAGATGCTATCTTGGTGAAGTTTTCAATAAATCTTCTATAATATCCAGTAAATCCAAGAAAACTTCTAACATCTTTTTGACAATTTGGAATAGGTAACTTGGAGATGACTTCAACTTTTGATCTATCAACTTTAATTCCATCTCCTGAAATATGATGTCCTAAAACAATCCCTTCAGTAAACATCATAAAACATTTTTCATGACTTAATGAAAGATTTGTTTCTTTACATCTTATAAGGACTTTTTCCAAATTTTCTAATGCCTCTTCAAATGAATTACCATAAACTGTAAAATCATCCATATAGACATCAACACAATCATGAATTAGATCAGAAAAGATTCCTAGTACTGCCCTTTGAAATGTTGCGGGTGCATTACATAATCCAAAAGGAAGTACTCGGTAAGCAAAAGTTCCCCATGGACAGGTAAATGTGGTCTTGTCCTGATCTTCAGGTGCTACCTGAATTTGATTGTAACCACTAAAACCATCCAAAAATGAGAAGTACTTTTTGCCTGCTAAAGTATCTAATACTTGACCAATAAAGGGTAAAGGAAAGTGATCCTTCAAAGTTGCTTTGTTCAATTCCCTGTAATCAATGCAAACCCTTCATTTACCATTCTTTTTAGGTACTATAACCAAAGGAGAAACCCAACGGCTATCTGAAATGGGGTAAATGAAGTTTACATTAAGTAACTTTTGGAGCTCTTCTTTCACTATCTCCCTAAGGTTTGGATTCATCCTTCTTTGAGGTTGTCTGATTGGTCTACTGCTTTCCTCAATGTAGATGTGATGAATGCAAGTCTTAGGGTCAATACCTTTCATATCAGTATACTCCCATGCAAATGCAGTAGAATGTTTTTGCAAGATTTTGGTTAGCTCCCCCTGTTGTGATTTTTCCAAGTTTCTGTTGATATTCAATGTTTTTCTTGGAAAAATCTCAATGGCAGAACTACCAAACTCTTCCATAGAGAAAAGAGACATTTGTCTAGATGATAGACACTCAATGTCAGAATCCAACTGAAATTGTGTGTGGTCATATTCTGAAGATGGTTCAAAGTTTTCTAATATGTTCAGAATTTGACTATCTTCACTAATCTCAGAAATGGTAAAGACAGGTTGTATAGTATCTTCATCATCAACCCACTCATTATCTCCTATTTCTGTAATTGCTTTTGCTGGAGGATACAGATTGAACTTCTTTGTTGAATTACCATCAGAAATATACATATCCCCAGACCTACAACTTATGAAAGCATCAGCTGTGGCTAGCCAAGGTCTTCCTAAAATAAGAGGATGTCCTCCTAGATTACTCTTGGGAGTTAAAATCATGAAATCCACTGGATATTCCCAAGAGTCTAAGGAGACTGGAATGTCTTCTAATACACCATCTGGTTTAATAATTGATCGATCTGCAAGTTGCAATAAAGTAGGTGTAAAAAGAAGATTAGGAAGTTTTAGCTGTTCCATAGTCTGTCTACTCATGATGTTGATAGCAGCCCCTAAATCAATCAAAGTATTTGGTATTTCTACCCCATTGATATGTGTTTTAACAATTGGGCTACCGGGATCTACATATTTCTGCATAGTAATTTTTCCCATCATGATATCTGCAATTTTCCCTACCAGGTGGATCCTTCTGGTATCTCTTGGTTTCCTTCCTGGTCTTTTAAGACTCAACTCCTTTATTGTTTTTGCTAGAATAGGAATCTCTTTAATGGCTTGTAACAAGGGAATCTTGATACAGACATTCTTCAATTCATCTAGAAAATTATAGTCAGGCAACCAAATTTGTTTTTCCACTCCTTTGTCAATTTGTAATCTTTCAGGAAGAGGAGGTGTGGATAAAGATGCAGGTTGCTCAACTATGGGAGTTGTGGGGGTTAACTCTTTTTCTTTTTCTTTTTGAGTACTTGGGTTTTGAAGAGATGCTTCAGAACCTTTATTGGTTTCAAGAGAATCTTCCTCAAAAATGCTTTGCTTTTGAGCATTTGTAGAAGGCTTATCTAGGACTCTACCTGATCTGAGTTGTACATCATTGAGAGGAACAATCATATAGGTAGGAAATTGTTGACCTTCCATCATGTAAGCATTTTGAGGGTTTTTATTATTGGGGTTTGGCAATGGCTGAGAAGGAAGTTGATTTGACTTCTGTTGGAATGGAAGCAAGAGTTGAGAATTTGGATTCTGTTGAGAAGGTTGTTGTTGTGGAAATGGCAATGATAGTTGTGGATTTTGATTTGGAAGTTGTGGAGCTTGTTGGTTTTGAAAAGATGGAGGATATTGGTAAAATTGAGCAAATCTCCCATAAGGATTTTGCATACTTTGTACCCATGATTGAAAAGGATTTTGAGGTTGGGACCAAGGTTGTTGCCAAGGATTCCAATTTGGTGGGGGTTGAAAATTCATAGAGTTGCTAAACCCTTGATTTTGTTGCCCCTGCCAAGGTCTCCTTGCAACAAAATAGAGAGATTCGATTGTATTTGGATCTTCTTGAAAGACAGCTTTGAGCCCAGGAATTGAAGGACAATCCTTGGTCTCATGATTCTCTGAACAAATTACACATGTTTCTACAACTTTTGCATCCAAGGGACATTCCCTTAGAGCATGTTTCTTCCTACACTTTGGGAAAAAGATGGCCAAAGCCTCATCTTCTGCTTTCTGTTTATTGTGAATCTTAAGGGTGTCTAGTTGCTCACTAAGACTCCCTAAGATATCAATTTTGAATTCATCAAGCATGTTGCCAATCTCAGCCCTACTTACCGATCCAGTTGCAGATTTATTTGCTCTGATGAGAGAAGGATCTCTAGGCCCTTTTTGAGTTTTAGATTCCCCCCTTGAGAGATGGACACATAATTCTGCTATATCAGAAAGTGGAAGTTGAGATATATCTCCCTTTCCCATCATGTTCAAAATATCTATCCATTCATCTCTAATGGCTTTTAATAGAAGGGCTTTCAAGGTCTCCTCATCCAAGTTACTCATTTTTGCTCTTTTCAGATTATATTGAAATCTTTCAAGTAACTCCTCCAAGTTTTCATCTTCTTTTTGCATCATTTTGAATGCCTCATCCTTGTGATTGGTGGGCATACAATAGTCCAGGTACCTATCCAAAAATGCTTGTTTCATATCATTCCAAGACCTAATGGATTGAGTGAGTAATCCCATGAACCATTTCAAGGCTGCTCCTTTCAATGTTGAAGGAAACAATTTGAGTTTTTGAGAGTCTTCCAAATAATCATAAGTTCGACACACTACCTCAAACTCAAATAGAAATGTTTCAGGGTCCTCATTCCTGAACCCATGGAAGTTTGGGAGGGCAGATGGTGAGATGTTTTTCATTGTGGCTCGGGAGTCCTCATCAACTATAGGAAACCCGAATGAGTTATCCCCATCCCTATTTCCCCCAATGTTACCTCTACCTCCTCCATTGTTTCCTCCTCCTCCTCTACCTCTACCTCTACCAAATCCAGTTGCTCCTTCCTCTGTCATAGTAGTTTCCCTGGAGACTTTAGAGTCTTCTGGTTCTTCTACTAAGGGTGTATGAGAAGGAATTTCTCCCTCTTCTTCAGATGATTCTATTTCTTCAATTACAATTTGTCTCTCTGTAGAAGGAAGGAAAGGATCTCTTTCTAGTTCAGATTCGATGGAAGGTGTGGGAGAGTCGACTCCTGCCTCTTGAATTCCAGGAATCCTAGGGCTAGGAGTGTAAGTTGGAGATGATGGAGGTGTCTATTGTCTATTCCTTGAAGTAGATGGAGTTGTAAAAATCGAACTTTTGGCTCTAGCTAAAAACCTTCCCCTAGAATCTCTTGCTCTATGCATGTCATTTTTTTTTTTTTCTTCAAGTCGGGCTAATAATTCTCTTTCTGATCTTCCAGATCACTCTAGGTACAAGAAGAGAGCATACTCAAGAAACTATTAAACCAATAATTTTCTCTTTTCTGATCCTCCAGATCACATTAAGTGCAATAGGAGAGCATACTTTGAGATGTTATCAATTTTCCTTCCTTCAAAGTTTCTTGTTTTTTTTTTTTTTTAAGAATTTGGCTACCTAATTTCACTTCCCCGGCAACGGCGCCAAAATGTTTGGTCAATTTAGTGATGTGTAAATTGCAACTTTTAAATGTCAACCCGGGGCTCGTAAGCTGATGAAGTGAGGTGTACTATATGTACTTAGGTAACCGTTTTCTTAGTCTTTTGTCGTTTTTAGCTTTTTTAAGTTTGTTTTCGAATGTATCTTTCCTACTGTGATGTGATGGAAATGTAATAAAGCAAGTGAAATGTGGATGATTGTGGTGATCTCTAAATGATTTCTCAAAACTTAAAAAGTATTCTACAAGAAAGCTTGAACAACAACTGCAATAAAATCAACTCTTAAAGGAAAATAAAGACATCAAATAAAGGACTAATGACATCGGCCAAGTATCTCTGCTGCTGAATGAAAATGAAAATGAAATCTATATTAAATCCAACTAAAAGTAAGAACAACTATCTCACACTATTTCAACTCTTCAACTTAATCTTCTCCATGAAAAGATATCATGAAATGTTAAGCAATGTGAAATCTAAGTGAAACTACATAAAAGAGACTAGTCACAATACTTTAACTTTCCCTTAACCTTTTGCCTTTCAGCTGAATTTATCATGTAAGAAACAGTTATGAATAAGTCAAGTAATGTGAGTTCTAAAGCAAACTAAATCAAGCTATACTAAGTGATATTTTGGCTCCCAATAAAGTTATTTGATTATGGAAAAGGAACCATCAATAGATGAACAACTTGATATCTAAGAGCAGAAAGTAAATATGCAAGTTAAAGAAATGACAGTAAGGAAAATCAAAACTGCAAAACAATGAAGGTCAGCAAAATAGACAAGATGATCACGCATGCCACTAGTTATGAAAAGAAAAGAAGGAAAACTGTCCCAGGCTTGCCTAAGAAACCTGCATAACACACTGATCAGTCATGAACATAAAAGTGCAGAAATGTAAATCAACAGAAATCAAAGTTTATGTATAGCTAATATACATGTTGAAAAGAAATAAAAACGCAGCAATTTAAAAGACATCTGTACAGCTAATATACATGAAACAAGAAAAAGAAATGCAAAAAATTAAAGGTTACTGTACAGGGCTTCAGCAAACAGGGGCCCTCTGCCTACTTCAGCCGGTTCAAGGAGTAGTTATACGCTTAAATGCAAAACAGTCTTCTCATGTATTGACAACAAATGTAAAAAGTACAGTGGGAGCTCAAAATTACATTAAAAACGATTACAAAACGATTAACTCTACAACGTTCAAGGACGCTTTATTTATAAGGAGAAAGCAAACTACTTTAATGAGATCTATGCTATTCAACCAGCTGTTTAAAAACACGTGAATCCTCTGCGTCCCCGGATCTAGGTAACTGTCATCGTGTTCATTCAATCTGGAGAATATGGCTATTGGATTCGTGCTTCTAGATTGTCTCCGTGGCTGAGGATGATTCCACTTAGCTTCTCGTGCCCAAAAATAGAGCAACGCAGAGCCGTGCCACCGCTGAACACTTCTGTTGACCGGTATTTGCCTCCTCGTTGACCGCAGGCTTTTATGGCTGTTCTGGGTGATCTGGAGGGACACGTGCCATGTCCTTGACCCCTGGAACTTTCCCATGTGGCTCATCTTCTCAGAGGACACCTGTAACATATCGTTTAATAAAACAGCTGCGGAATCCTGTGCTAGCTGTAGAAACCTGGATCAGCTGCAAAAACCTTTGTTGGCTACGGAAACACAGCACTCTGAACCAAAATTCTAAACCAAACAACAATCATTAGCATAGTTAGAAAACCATGTAAAAAGTCCTAAAATATAATGATTTAATCAACTTGGTGGATGAAATGAGTGGGAAAAGGAGGCTGAGAGGTGTATGGGAAGGTACAGGTTCAAGGCTCTACAGAGATCCCGTGCATACTTAGCCTGAGAGAGTTTGATGCCTGTGGCATTCTGGCTGATCTCAAGACCAAGAAAGAAGTGTAATGGACCCATGTCTGTCATCAAGAACCTATCATGCAAGGCCCTCTTGACTGTAGCAATGGCTGAAGCTAAGCTGCCAGTGATTAGGAGATCATCTACATACAAAACTAAGATAAGAAGAGAATCATGTGTCCTAAGCATGTAAACATTCGGATCAGACTTACATCTTTCAAAGTTTTGTGATAAGAGAAAAGAATCCATCTTTGCGTACCAAGCTCTCGGGGCCTGCTTAAGGCCATAGAGAGATTTCTTTAGTCTACAAACCAAAGATGAATCCTGAATGAAACCATGTGGCTTCTCCATGTAGATCTCCTCATATAGGTCTCTGTGAAGAAAGGCATTCTTCACATCCATCTGATGTACTTCCCACCACTGGGCAGACGCAATGGCAAGTGTAAGGCGTATGGAATCCATCTTTGCTACTGGAGCAAAGGTCTCGTCATAATCAATGCCATGCACTTGTTGGAAGCCTTTGGCTACTAGCCTCGCTTTCCGTCTGGTGATTTGCCCATCTGCAGCACTCTTGGTCCTGTAGACCCATTTGCATCGAACAAGTTTCCTTCCTGAAGGAAGGGGGACCATATCCCAACTCTGGTTCTCGAGGAGGGAGTTATACTCCTCCTCCATGGCGGACTCCCAAGATGGATGCCCAACAGCCTCAGCATAAGACTGTGGATCAGAAGACTGAACCAAATGACAATGCCAGGAGGGTGATGGTTCAGTGGCAGTGAGGACAAGAGGAGGCTCAATAAACTCTGAGCTAGTCCTCGGCAGATCAGAATTATCCCCCACAAGACCATTTCTAGCAGCTGGTTGGTCTTGTGCATATATCTCACATAAGCTCCTTGTTCTCTGATTTATGACAGGGGAATATGATTCACTGCTGGAAGCCCGATCTGGGCTTGGATGTGGATCATCATTTGCATGCACTAGATTTGTATCTGAAGACTCTGTCTTTGAATCTGCATGCTCTTCCTCGGCATCTGCATGCTTTTCCTCAGCATCTGCATGATCTGTATCTGCATCTGAGTGCACTGAGTCATCATCTCGGACATGAGGTAGATAAGAAGTGTCTGCATGTGGCGCTTGAGGTGCATGCAAGAGACTTTCCTCAAATTTGACACTTCGCTCAATGATGAGCTTGTCTGTAGAGGGAATCAGGAGTCGATATCCCTTCACACCATCAGGGTATCCAACAAAGATGCACTCAATGCTCTGTGGATCAAGAGCTTTCCTCTTTTCAGAGGGGATCCGGGCCCATGCTCGAGAGCCGAAAACACGGAGGTGAGTGACCTCTGGTTTAGTGCTGCTCCAAGCCTCAAAGGGGGTCTGATCCTTGACAGACCTATGAGGAGATCTGTTCTGGATGTAGTTAGCACAATTAAGTGCTTCGGCCCAGAGCTTATGAGGCAGTGACTTGGCATGCAACATGCAGGAAGCCATCTCTTTGAGAGATCGGTTCTTTCTCTCAGCAACTCCGTTCTACTGCGGAGTGTATGGAACTGTGTACTGCAACTGTATGCCGGATTGAAGGCAAAGGTTCTGAAGTGCTATGTTAACATATTCCCCCCCATTGTCTGTACGGAGGGCTTTGATATTTCTCTCTGACTGTGTCTCAACTAGTGCTTTGAAATCTTCAAAGTGCTCAAAAACTTCAAATTTGTTCCTGAGAAGATACACCCAAGTATACCATGAAAAATCATCAATAAATGTAAGCACATACCTTGCTTTGTTGATGGAAGGATGAGGAAAAGGCCCCATGAGATCACTATGGATCACATCTAGAGGAGAGGATACTCTGTGAGTCTTGCCAGTGTCAAACTTTTCTCTGGGATGTTTGCCAAGAACACACCCTTCACAAACTCCTTTGCAGAAACTGATATTTGGCAAGCCTTCCACCATCTCATTCTTGCTTAGTTGCTGCATATACCTGTAATTTAAGTGACCAAACCTCTCGTGCCAAAGCCTACTACTATCATCAGCATGTGTAAGTAATAAGGAGGATTCAGATTCAATAAATTCAGAAAATGTATACAGTCTGGCTCCATTGTTTACTTCACCAGTTGCAATTTTGGCGCTGCTATGTAGATCATATATGTTCACTACATCTGGAGTGAATTCCACTCTCTTTCCGGTGCCAGAATGAGTGATCTGATAAACTGAAAGCAGGTTTACCGAAAGTTTTGGAACATGAAGCACATCTTCAAAGCTTCCATGTAAAAGTTCCACTCTACCTTTTCCAGTGACCTCAATAGGTGAGTCATCTCCCATGAGGATGGGAGGTCCTTTGCATGCATCCAAAGAGGAATAGACTTCCTTTGCAGTAGCCATATGATGTGATGCACCAGAATCTATAATCCATGCATCAAAAGAAGAATTAATTGCAACTAAAGCATGAAAATTGTTACCTTTCCCGTGTGGCGGATCCTCAATTTTCTTCTTGGCACCTTGAGGGATGTAGGTTGTGCTTCTGAAGGATTTCTGCCATTTGGTCAATTTGTTTCTTCATGCAAGAGGATTTTGGATGGAATCCTCTTTGACAGTAGGTGCATCTGTTTCCTTTCTTCCCTTTCTCATTTCTCGAGCCGGAGGAGTCATTGAAGGGCTTGGTGTACCCTTCCTTCTTTGGATGGGAATGCGCTTTTCCTTTGTCTTTTTGCTGCTGATTTTTCTGATCTGAATCAGATCTGTGATTTTTATTGTGGCTGCCATCATGCACAGCAAGTGCATGTGCTTTTGGAGGTTTGATTTTCCCCATGCCAATGAGTTTATCTTGCACAAAAATAAGGGACTCCATAAATTCTTTGAGAGAAGGCATAGTGTAGGTTTTACCTGTTGCGAGCCTTACTGAATGAAATGTAGACACAAAGATGGAGTATTCAAGTCTGAGCTTTGACATAATAGAGAGAACTTGGCGACTCTCCTCTTTGGATTTGTCAATTCCACAACCCTTGAGTTGCAGCAATACATCATTATATTTGGTGAAGAAGTCTTGAATTCTGCCATAGTTCCGTGGATCCAATGATAGCAGCTCGACTTCAAGCAGATGTCCTTTCATCTCATCCTGTTTCCCGTAGAGATCTTCAACCTTTTTCCAAATCTCATTGGGAGTATTGCACGCAGATAGATGAAACTGCAACTCTGGAGCGATGCACATGCATATGGATCCATGGACCTCATCCATATGGTTGAGGTACTTGGATTTCTCTATGGCTGAAGTGGGTTCCACTTCTGTAGCCATGGTAATCCTGTACAACCCTTTATGACGAAGGTATCGAGCCATTTGGTCCTTCCATTCATGATAGTTGTACGGTGTTAGGATCGATGCTTTGGGAAACTCCATTTTTCTATCAATCTTCGATCTCCAAGCTGTAATACTTGCAAAATAAAGTACTGGTGCGCCTTTTATCTAGCAACCTGTGGGCTTTGATACCATGTAAATGTGTTAGAAAACCTGCACAGATGAATCTAGCTAGTAAAGGTTGAACACATAGCTTTGCAGAGCAAAAACACTAAAAGAAAATCGAAAGAAGAAAAGAATGATTCATTCGAAAATATGTTACAATGCTCATGATATAGCATCACTGGGTGAAGATCCCAAGGTAATGCACTATAGTGGTGATCAATGAGAAGACTCAACACCTACAACAAGTTCCGGAGATAACTAGTCAGTTGCGGAGTTAAAGAAGGAGCAAATCAAGGAGTAAATCATGCAAAAGGAATCTTGCATGCAATCCCATGCTCTAACTAAGAGTCCACATGTAGGTGTGTAGTAGTTCCAACATGCAAAAGGAATCTTGCATGCAGTCCTATGCTCTAACTAAGAGTCTGCATGTAGGTGTGTAGTAGTTCCAACACCGTCATGCAATGGTCACAGACGCTATTTAAAACGATCTTACACACTCAAGTTAAGTTTCCTATGTCCATACCCTAGAGATGTGAATTGGATAATTCTTATCCTATAGAAATTCAATGGATAAGGCAATAAGAGCACGTGATACTGAAAAAACCATCAGCCTTGCCAATCTAATCTTCGATGGAAAGGTAAAAGATGGCTATGAATGTTGTCAAAGGATAAACATTATCCATCCGGTTGCCTTCAAGGAAAATAAATCCGCAATTCCTCTCGAACATTTCCACGTAAGCAAGATAATTGACTTTGTCGATCCAGGGAACTCGAACATCTCCGGATCATTGCCTAAAGTAAAAAATCGATACTGTGGATTGGAAAGAACCCCAATGGTTCTCAATGGGATTTTCTCTGAGAACTGATTTGGGAAGGTTTTTTTTTTTTTTAACACCACCGATCACGTACATCCTTCCTAAAAGTTTCTTACCAGCACATGACACTTCGGCAGGATAGTCGTAATTAAGTGCTTTGTGCTTTGATTTAAATTATTTTTCTAGAAAAATAGCGCATGACCATGCCTCGGGCAATATGCTTAGCTAAATTTCTATGAAATTTCTCTGGTTTATCATTCACACAGGTTCCTTATGCCAAAATATTAGTGATTCTCTATTGTGATTATTTTGTACGAGGAGTCAGTAACATCATCTCATAATCATACACCCAACATCATTACATTCAATCTGATTATTTGTTTACTATCCCAATGACATTCACTTAGTGATGATCTAATGGATTAAGAAATTTTCCCACTTCGTTGTACGCACAAATCCTGTCATCTCCCCATCATGGTTGATTCAGAAATCAAGTGCCTTGAGGCCTTTTCAACATTATAACTCGCTTAACATCTCCTCTAAGGTATCCATCCTACATGATGATGAAGTCTGAAATCATATTTTTGATACTCTTCGGGAGGCTCTAATTATGGCCAGTCACCCGGTGGACAGTTTAATGAGGTTTTCAACTGCAACCCACCATTGTCTAATGAAAATGAAGGCATGAAATTATCCACATCGAATGATGTCCTCCTGAAGAGTTTTCAATCATCAACTCCCCACAATCGAATGAGTTATCCACGTGATGTGTAAATGTGACAAGCGATTCAAGCGAAATTTTTCGACCTTAAAAACCATTGAAAAAGTCGTTATGATATTGCGATGTGAATGAGGGGTTTGGCATTGAGTCTTTAGTAAAAAACGATAAAAATCCGAGGGGGCCTGTGAGTTTTATTCAAAAATAAAATTGGACCGTGGCTTTCAATTTTGGGCAGGTGGGCTAATTAGATTAATTGAAAACAATTCACATAAAAACAAATTTGAACACAATGCTACCACATGAGGTTTAAAAATAAGGATCATTTCACCAAAAATATATGATGTTGGATTTATGTTCAATGTCACGAAGGCATAAGATGGTGATGTACTGGAAGCTGTGTCGCCATTGTTTGAGGAGGGACGGTGATGTCAGTCTAAGTTGATGCTGAACCAATAGTTTCATTGCACCACCAACATGTAGGCTTGCTAACTTCTTTTGGGTAATCAATACGTCAATGCTTTTCGTATAAATTCTTTAGACTTAACTGGTTAAGTATATAATAGTTTGATTGAAAATCTATACGAAGTACTATTTAAACTCACTCTGAAAGTTTAGAAAAACTACTAAATAGAACACAACATTGTCATATGAAGTGTGCATCCACAGTATACTTCCTTGGCAATCGTTGTGTCTTAGTCTCCTTCTTCGCCGACATTTCCTAGCAAAGGGGAGAGGTATAAATATAAAAATATTAATTAACCACCTTTTGATTTGATATAAATGTGGCCGTGGCCATATCTAAGATCCTCGCTTGCAATAATTTATGTATAAACTTTACAATGATGATTTGGCCCTTACAACGTTAATCAAACCTTGGCCAATATAAGAATGGATTTTTATTTTTTTTTATAGAAGTTATTGGATATAGTATTACTATATATACTATATTATATATGTTCTTGTTACATCTGATAAATCATTTTAAAATTCAATTTCAACCTCCATGGATTCTCATTGGAACCTCTTATTTGTGTAGGATCTAATCTAGTACCCACGACTTCTTCATATCTTATAAATGTGGATTGCTCCATAGGCCTAAATGTTTGAACTTAGGGTTCTGATAAGATTTGTCACATACCCCCATGGTCTAATTTTACAATTAATTACTAGGCTCTCATTCCCTTATTCACACTTCGATTAACATTCAATAGTCGTCACAAGTATAATTATTTCATCATTTTCATGAAAATATTATTCATGCAAATATACTCATACTCTTAAAATTTGACCAACATAAAAAGTAATGAACCATAAGATAGCACAATTTAATTATACTCTTAAGTTTAAAAATGCGACACATAAAGAGTAAGGAGCCACATACATAACATCCCAAGCAATTGAAGCCAACTAGACTAGCTGAAGAAAGTCACTTGGAAAACCGAGCACTATCACCTAACCTAGAATTGAATTCTTCTAGTTCACCCCAAAGCTGAGAGTTCGTTCAATCGATCAACTACCCATATAGATCTCTGTAATGGGAATTTAATGCCCTCTTTCATGATATGGTTTCCATTAGTGGCATCCTGCTTTCATGGATCTTTTTTTATCCATTTGCCTAGGATTTTCCCAAAAATTCTCGCCTTTATCTCCCACGAGGCTTTTCCTCATAAAAGCTTGCCTTTATCTCCCGCAAAGATTTTATGTTTTTTCTTAACTTAGCAGCCTTCTCTAGCTAAATAACTTAATGAATATTTATCTCCAAATCCATTAAGCTTATCTAGATTTGGATCTAGCAGTCTTATAATGAAAAAATTATCCATTCCCATTAACCAATGGGATTTGGCAAGAATCTCATCTCTTGGTGTCTTTCTTTTCCAAGTGGTTAAATTATTTTATTTAATAATAAATTATTTACTTTCATTGTTACATATGAGACCTATGTTTTCTTATCTTAGGTCAATAGAGTGTTACATACAACGAAGGGGCATTATATCCAATCTTTATATATCGTTGGGACATTGTTTATATTTTCTATATTACCTCTCTCTCATGTAATCTTATTTATAAAAATATATTCCACTCATGATGTCTCTTTCTTGTTGTCCTCATTCTCTTTCTAGAAAAAATCCTCTCTTAGGTTGGAGTTTTCTTTCTTTTTGTGTCCTTTTCTTTTCCTAGACCATCACCGATTCTAACTATTTCATAAGAATTGAGAGCCTAACTAGTCACATGGTAGCTCATCTTATATTTTCCTAAATAACAATAAGTTAAAATACAACATTATTTTATTACTAAACAATAACTATTTACAATCTCATAACTATCAACATCGTTAAACTTTCTAAAATTAGAAAAAAAATTGAATAAAAAAAAGATTTCACCAAATTGTAAACTACACTAGTGCAATAATCCTTTATTTAAATATTTGTGATGGTTAAAAATAAATTGAAATAATAATTTTATCATAATAACAAAAATATATAAACAAATTTTAGAAAACTTATGATAAATTAATATGAAATTATTTAGGAATTTCTAAAGCATTAAAATTATCGAAAATATATTTAATTTTTACAAATAAAAGGGAAAAATTAATATTAAATATTTAATAAATTTCATTGAAATTTTATTATATTTTTAATAAAATATTTTTATTTTGTCATTATAATTTATAAATTAAAAATCATTAAATAATTTTTAAAAATTAAGTTATTGTGCATGAAGGAATAATACTTAAAGCATTACCTTTAACACATTTCACTCCTAACTCGAAACATGAAGCAATTGATTTGGCAAGTGAAAGTTTTTACACCTGGATTGGAAAACTATTTTTAGGTTACATATAAGAGGATATGTTTTCATTTATTTTACTGTGACATTTTAGTGCATTGTCTAGTTTAATCAATAAGACAAGACAAGCCAGTAGGAAAGAGAGTTTAAAAAAAATATTTTTATTAACTATAAATAAATTATTTTTATATCATATGAAGTGGTATAATTTTATAATAAATATAGAGAAATAAAATAATTCAAATAAAAATAAAATATTTTTTATTTTTTTTTATTTTTTATTTTAGTGTAAAAAATTATATAATTCTTATACTCTTTAAAAAATATTTCAATGCATAAATTAAATAAACTATTTAAATATCAATCTCTATTAATTTATATAATATGAATTTCTATATATATATATATATAATATTTCAATAAGAAGAAATAAGTAAAGGGGAAAAAAATTAATTAGTTTCTCGTATAAATAATAAAAGAGGTGTGTGATTCACTCATTTATTTAATATAAAATTAGCTTGTACTATTTAAAATAATAATAGTAAAAATAAAATATAATATAGACCATAAATAATTTAGGGTGTTGTATTTATGATCTCTCAACGGTAATAATTTACGATCTCTTTGCAGTAATAATTAACGATCTCTGTGGTCATAATTTACGATCTCTCTGTGGTAATAATTCATGATCTCTCTGTGGTAATAGAAAAACAATCTGGGGCACGTGCGTCTGCCATCTGGCTTGCTAATATCAAGTGCACACATTCCTTATATTTTTCTAATACATATCTACTCATATATTTACAAGTATGAATAATTCACCACAAGTACCAAATATTACCAAAGGTAGACCTAGCACAGTTACTCTACATAGCCTCTATGAGTATATAGATTCTTTAGAGAAATGTAGAGAAGAAAGAGAATTCAAGCTACAAACACAGTTAGCAACCATGTTGGAAAATAAATTCACATCTTTTGGAGACAAGATCTAGAAACAAATAGAAAATAAAATAGAACTATTTGAGAATAAGATGGAGGCAATGGAGAATAGGTTACAGTTTATAGAGAAATAAAACCAAGATATGAACCATACATCCTAGCAAGTAGATACTGATACTTTAGAGAGTCTTAAAATGAACGACATGATTAAAGAGCTAGAAGGAAAAGTTAATAGTTGCCTCACCCTAAATAGTGTGGTAGGTAAATTAGATATCAATACAATTAAATAAGAAATGAAAAAATTGATAGAATTAGACCATGAGCGTAACAATAGGGCCTTGAACCTTATAATGTTCGGTTTGAAAGAGGAGGTAGACGAGGATACTTTAGCCACAGCCCAGACAAAATTACATAACAGATTACAAATTGAAACAACGTGTCTCATAAAAGCAACAAGGTTGGGGAAACTAACTGAGAATAACAGAAGGTTGATCCAAATAAAGTTGAGATCTACTAACCATAAGTATGACATACTTAATAAAAACTCAAATCTAAAAGTGACAGAAATATTTATAAATGAAGATCTCATTCCGAAAGATCAAGCAGAATTGAGAAAGGAGGTTCAAAAAGTAAAGGAAGCTAGGAAGGAAGGAAAATTGGCAATAATCAGAAATAGAAAATTCGTCATTTGAGATAGAAACCAAAAAGATAATAATAAATAGCGATTAAACATGCTCTAGATTCCTTCTTGGAACTGTCGGGGCTTTCCATGGAACAAAGGCCCCAAGCTAAGTTGGATCTCGAATGATGTTGATATTATTTTTCTTGTTGAAACTTGGGAGCACAAAGAATCTAAGGTCCCTAACATAGATGGCTTTACATTATGGTCTAACTGGAATAAGTGATCCTTCCATAGAGGCATTGGGCATATAGCTTGTTACATTAAGAAGAACATCTCTCCCCATGCTAGGATTTATAAAAGCGACCCTTATAACCAATATAGTTGGATAGAAATTATTTACATTTATGATAAAAATACCTACACAGCGATCTGTTACACCCCCCCATCAATTCTAACTTCTATAAAAAGAAAAATCTAGATAAAAATAGTCCTTACAATGGTTTAGAGAATGATATTTCTAGCCTAAGGAATGAAGGCAATTTCCTTTTAATGGGTGACTTTAATACTCGAACTTCAAGCAACCAAGCTATTCTTCTAAGCAATCATTCCATCCCTAATCCTCTTTGGTTAGACGAAGACCTTCCTCTCGCTTCCCGGTACAAAAGGAGCTCTGAAGACCTCGGGGAGAATTTGTTTCGGTCGGAGCTAGTCAAGCTCTGTAGTGCTCAGGATCTCATAATTTACAATGGTATAAAGAAGTGGCCCAATTCTAGCCAGATGACCTGCATCCATTGGCTTGGTAGCAACGTGGTCGACTATATTATCTCCGATATCCCTCTATACAACGAAATAACAAATTTTGACAATTTAAATGACCACGAGCCTGACTCTGATCATAGGCCTTTACTTATAACTCTCAATTTTGTCATGCATAAAGATCCCATAGAAGATAATCCTTATAGCCGAAAGGAGTTAACCTTTGATAGAAATAAAAAAGATCTCTTTCTAAATGAATTAAAAACTAATTTGCTTCCATTATCTAGTACAGACAACATAGAAGATCTCTATCATGATTTTACTACAACCCTCTCATATTCTATTAACAAGCTCTCAATTGAAGTTTCAAGTAATAAAAGAAATAGCAAAACCAACCCATGGTATGACAAAGATTGTAAAAGTGTGAGGAGAGTAATTAAGGAAGTTGTTAATGAATCTCTTAAAATTGGCAGAATAAAAGAATACAAAGCCCTAACTAAAAGGAAAAAAAGGTAGTATATTCATAAAAGACAAGAGAATCTCTTACACCTCTCTAAGGTAGCTACTAAGAAATTTTGGAGGCAGATTCTAACTAGGAAAACTAAAGATAATGATAAAATTTCTTTACACGACTGGAATTCCTACCTTAAAAAGCTTTATGAATCTCCAAATGTCATGGATAACTATGAAACGCTACTCACAACGAAAGAATTTTTCTCATTAGAAGAAATTGATTTTGGGGTTAATCGCTTGGCTAATGGGAAAGCTAAGGACATTGAAGGTTACCAGGTGGAAAGCTTAAAAGTTGGAGGTCCTGTCCTAATCCCCCACATTCACAAGCGTTTCAATCAAGCGGTCAAGAAAGGGTTCCCTAAACCATGGACTCAAAGCCTCATTATCCCTATTTTTAAAAGTGTGAATAGAAATAACCCCTCTAATTATCTGACAATTATGGTCAACACTCTCCTAGCTAAGTTATATGGTATTATTTTGGTAAGGAGGTTGAGCATATGGCTTGAAAGTGAAGGTAAGTGGGCTAAAGGCCAAGCAGGTTTTAGAAAGTAGCACTTAGCAATAGAACACCTCGTTATGCTTAGGATCATTGTGGACAAATGCCACAATCATAAATCCAATCCCTTTTGTTGCTTTGTGGACTTTAGAAAGGATTTCGATACGGTTCCTAGAAACAACCTTTGGAATAGATTAGAAGAGCTAAAGATTCCTTTTGAGTTGAGAGTTGTCACTATAAGGTTATACGAGAATGTAATTGCCAAGTTAAAGAGCAATGAGGGGTGGTCGAAAGATATTAAGTGTAATATCAGAGTTAAACAAGGTTGCCCCCTCTCCCCTACTCTATTTGGCATTTACATCGACAAGCTAGAAGGTTGTTTAGAGGAAGTAGGATGCGCTAGCACGATCTTAGCTGGGATAGTCATCATCCTTCTTCTCTACGCTGATGATATTGTTATTCTTGAAAGGTGCCCATCTGATCTTGATAAGAAACTTATACTTCTTAAGGATTTCTGCTCTACCATGGGTATGATTGTTAACACTGACAAAACAAAAGTTATGATTATCAAATCCAAGAAGGACACTTATGCTAATTTTATGTATGACAATAGTAACTTGCAGGAAGTGTCTTCCTACAAGTACATAGGAATTGATATTCATCACAAGCTTAACTTGAACTATAGCATTGAGAAAAGAATTAATGGGGGATGAAAAGTTAATTCTGGTCTTGAAAATAATTGCAAAATGGAAAACCTCGTAATGTGGGATAGAAATAAGTTCCTCTTTGAAACTTTAGTCACTCTAGATATCTTCTATGGATGTGAGGTTTGGGGTTGTAGCATCTCTAGGGAATCCTAGAGAAAGATTGAGCAAATGTAGAAGCATTTTATAATGTATAACCTCAAAATTAAAAGCAACACACCCTATCATATTCTCCTTATAGTAGTGGGTTTTTCCCTATCGAGAGCCTAGCTATGACTAGGCTTCTGTTGTACAAGCACAAACTCAATAACATAGGAGACCATAGACTTCCTAAGCTAGCTTTAAATTCTAGCCAAAACCACCTAAGGCTCAAATGAGGTTGGTATAAAGACACTAAGGCCTGGTTAAACCATTGGGAGATTGACAAGAATGTTGCATTGCAAAACATAATAAAATTAAAAATATTCTTACTTCTAATTTCAAAGAAAAATGTGGTTTGAGAAAGATTTAGTAGCTAAAAGAAAATTAAGATATTATAAGGAGGTCATCAACCCCACCCTAGAAGATGAAAAGTATCTTTCTATTTTAACTAGATCAAAGAAGAAAATTAATATAGCCAAGATTAGAATGAACTCTCATGAGCTCCATATTGAAACGAGTCATTGGGTAGTTCCTAAAACACCATGGATGGAAAGGTTCTACCATCTCTATGAGAATACAAACATCACGGATGAAAATCACTTCCTCTAAGAGTGCCCGCGTACAACCACATTAGATCTCAGTTTCAAAATCTTTGTTTCAATAGTGACCTTCCTAGCCTTTTACGTTGTCAAAATTACAGTGAACTCGAGAGGCTTCTCTCCAAGATTTTTGAGCATATGAATAAAATCTTAAATCAAACTAAATAATTCGTTTCTTTAGGTGATCAAACCAGATTTTGGTCTCATTAGACATTGCCATCATCATCATCAAATAAATACAAAATTAATAAATAAAATTAAATAATATTAACATGTATTTGAAAACATATTACTGCATAAATTATAGTGTATAAATAAAACATTTCACTTCTGATTTAAATAAATAATAATGCATTAATAGATGTATAAATAAAATAAAATAAAAATACCTATTTAATTAGTTTATAAATGACAAAAATGATTTTTTTTATTATTTATCTTTACTCTTTTATATATAAAATTCTTTATTTATCCTCTACTCTCATATATATATATAATATACATGCCTATTAACCATGATATGATCCGTTCGCTAAAATGTATCTATATTGATGAAATAGTAAAATGATATAAATAAAATGCCCAAGTGTCAATCTTATCAGAGTACATTTTTCAAAAGTACAAGAAACAAAAGCTTAATACTAGAAATAGTCATATTCACGTATATAAGGCAACCTGGTTCTGCTTCATGTCGTATAACTTTTGCACCAATTGGAGGTTCCCCAAGAGCAACAAATGTCATATCAATCGTATAGAAGTATAATTTTCAACAGGGCAAGAATCAAAAGCAATCTTAGAAAAAAATTAATTATATTCGTGTATAAAACACCATGGATGGAAAGGTTCTACCATCTCTGTGAGAATACGAACATTAAGGATGAAAATCACTTCCTCTAAGAGTGCCCCGCGTACAACCACATTAGGTCTCAGTTTCAAAATCTTTGTTTCAATACTGACCTTCCTAGCCTTTTACGTTGTCAAAATTATAGTGAGCTCCAGAGGCTTCTCTCCAAGATTTTTGAGCATATGAATAAAATCATAAATCAAACTAAATAATTCGTTTCCTTACGTGACCAAACCAGAGTTTGGTCTCATTGGACGTTCACCACCACCACCACCAAAATACATAATTCATAAATAAAATTAAATAATATTAACATGTATTTGAAAACATGTTACTGCGTAAATTATAGTGTATAAATAAAACATTTCACTTCTGATTTAAATAAATAATAATGCATTGGTAGATGTATAAATAAAATAAATATACCTATTTAATTAGTTTATAAATGAGAAAAATGATTTTTTTTATTATTTATCTTTACTCTTTTATATATAAAATTCTTTATTTGTCCTCTACTCTCATACATATATATATATATATATATATATATATATATATAATATACATACCTATTAACCATGATCTGATCCGTTCGCTAAAATGTATCTATATTGATGAAATAGTAAAATGATATAAATAAAATGAGCAAGTGTCAATCTTATCAGAGTACATTTTTCAAAAGTACAAGAAACAAAAGCTTAATACTAGAAATTGTCATATTCACGTATATAAGGCAACCTGGTTCTGCCTCATGTCGTATAACTTTTGCATCAATTGGAGGTGCCCCAAGAGCAACAAATGTGATATCAATCCTATACAAGTATAATTTTCAACAGTGCAAGAAACAAAAGCAACCTCAGATATAAATTAATTATATTCACGTATAAAAGGCAACTTGGTTCGGCAGTCATGCCATATACCTTTGCATGGATTAATATGTGTTTTAAAAGGTTTGGATGTGCTACAAGAGCTATAAAACATCAATGAATATATAATATGTGATGGTCCCAAACCACGATTTATCTACTCGCTGTGGATTTATTTTAACTGAAATCTCTGTAGCAGCAGCAATAAATAGTAGATAGATCGGGAATAAGAGATTCTGTTACTTATATAACAAACTAGTTCTAGTGCATTTCTGTAGCTCGCTGGAGAAGCTGTCGCCATCTTCGCTGCTGTCATATATTATAATAAGGAAATCTGTCAATATAGTTCTCAAATTCCTTCTAAAATAGGACAAAGATAGACAGAAGAAAAAAACGGTGATTAGCACGGATGCATCAACAAATAATTTTGGTTCAGAAGTGGAGGAATCGACTGTAGCAATCAACTGCTACACAACCATGCCGTTATGTAAATCATCTTATGGAGATCTTACACCTGAAATTATATTGATGTTAATAGAATTTAGAGTTTGAGGAAAGTAGTACCTTGGTAAGAAGCTCAGTATTTTCCTCTTCCAGAGAGCGTACCTATCGCTCAGCAAAGCAATGTTACATTGTCAATCTCCATTATAGGTCTATTTGCGTAGGCTACATTACACTCCTCGTTGTTATGCGTCATATAAAAACTAAAAGAAATAAATTGGTTTAGTTCGTACTTATTAATAGGAAAACTAAAAATATATAAAAATATAGTTAAGGTTTTCTAATTTCGTTTTTATTTATAGTATGGGAAAATTCACGAATTCAATTTTGATATTTTATTGTTAAAATTAATCGTAAATAAAAAGAATAGTAATAGAATATTAACCCATCAGATTACTTTAGAGGTCTTATAACTCATACCATTTCTTATTTACATTAAAATTCTAATAATGATTAACATATGAGTGACTTAAAACATTTGTTCCTTGAAGACAACTCTCTAAAAAAATTTATACTTTTTATTTCTCGAAAATGGTCCTCGTTGCATTATTCTTAACTTAGCTTTCTATACATATCATCATTTTTATTAATTAATACATAGCCTTTGACTCAGTTTCATTGGGTATTAGTAGGCAGATGTTGTGTATATGTATATCCATATTTATATATGGATAAGTTATTTTTGTATTTCAACAAAAAAAAAAAAAAAATTTATAATAATTTTGCAAAATTAGTCTTTCTCTTGCCATATTGGAAACCTCACTAGAGGGTGTAATAAAGACAACCCTCAATATTGGAAATCTCACTAGAGGGTGTAATGTAGAGAGTTAAAAATTTGCAAAATTAGAGGAGAGTCTATGAAAATAGAGACCAAAAATATTTGTTTTCCCAATGACAAGAGACACAAATAAGAGCTTTGTTGAGCCAACAACAAAATTAAGCTCAACATAAGTAAAGGAAAACATAATAGTAGCCGAGGTCCATTTATTTCATTTCTTGCCACCTACATTAGTATGGATATCTTGAGCTATGATTTCCTGACATTCTTTCTTTAATTAGGAAGTGGGGAAGGAAGATCGAGAGGAATGGATCAACATAGACATTGCACCACAATCTTCATTGGATGATCCATCTATGAATCATTTAGCCTACTTGTGCATATGTGATGGAATGACAACAGAGGTTCAGGGAAGGGGTTGTTTGATGAGATGTAGTGACCTTTCATGTCTCCAACATTTTGTGATTTTGAGAGATAAGGTGATGCACCCCACTAATAGGTATATAATAAGGCCCATTTTTCCATCCTCCAGCCTATAATTTCCTATTTTATCACATTTAAGAACATATTTTTTACTATAATGTGCATAATATGGAGACGAAAGGATGTTTGTCATACTTCATGGCCTAATGTGATTAATATCCAACGAAAGAGTTCTTTTGAGTGCATTTACCATTATAGGTACATTGGAGGCAAGTGGAGGATATGTAGGACACTTTTCTACTACATTTACTCACCTACAACTTGACTTGATCCCTAAAATCACTCACCTAGTGCTTAAAGCTTTGCTAGTAGGCAATGCACACAAGGAATTGTGAGGATCTAAGGGAGCTAGATCCACTTTTTTAGAGATTTTGGAGGGAATGAATCGTCTTTCCAAGGAAGCTACCCGTCAGCCATTTTTGTATAAATAGGCAAGCCTATGGGCTCAATAAGGTTCAAACATTTGGAGCAGATAGGAGCTACTAAGAGCTAGGAGCCTAAGACTGTCATTTCAATTCCTATGCATGATGTACTTTAAGTCTGTTTTATATCAATGAAAATCTTATTGTTATCTTCCATCTAATTTTGTTTGAGAGGGTTGAGTCCCCTTAGGTTAGTGCCTGACCCAAAGGCTTTAGGCTATCTTTTTGTATTTTATCCATACATTACCTTTCATAGCTACATCTCTTTTCTTTCTTGATAGAAGTGTGATTATAAATGTTGCATATGGAAGTCTATCTACCACCTCTCTTGTGGGAAGCATGGTTGAGGAATATGGATTGGAAAGCCAAAAACATATGGTACTTTCCTTTGCAATTGTTAGATCCTAAACGAATTCTCTTTTACATACTTAGTTTATTGCATATATAGAAATTAAATCATAGTATTCTTTAAGCTTTAATGGATGTAGGTAATATTCATGCTATAAGCTAGATTGTATTTTGATGCAAAAAAAATCAACTCATCCTTTCTTACTTAGTTTCATAAAATGTAACTCATCCTTTCCTGTTTAAGTTCCATTTTGCTGCAATTTGGTTATTAGTTTGGCATTTTTTTAAGTTGCAAAAGGATTATTTGTGTGGTGTCCAAGTACTACTATTTTCTTACAAGGTTGGTATAATCATCCCATGTTCCTCTTACCATAATTAGCCTCTCTCTCCTCACCTCACAACATCTTCAATTATCTTCCATCGAAAGTACAATTCTATGTCATTGAAGGACACTGTGTACATTTTCTTTTCTACAAGATGGGCCTCTAAGAAGTGTGAAGATTTTAAAAGGATTGATACATCCTTCGTATACCTTCATCTACCCTTTCCCACCTTTCAATCACCATTTCCACTCTCATAATGCTCACATATCTATTTTTGTAGCAAAACAGGAAAATCTTGTAACAATCATGTAGCATCCTATAGCACCATGTAAACTCGATCAGATTTGTTCCAAAATATTTATTTTTCCCTCTTAGCCTTAAATATTTTCCCCTAGGCTCTAAAACCATTATTGAGGGAGACAAAATACTACATAGGATTTGTCTTTTCTTCATCGCGACACATTTTTTCAATTTGGGTTAGTGGTTAGATTTGTGAATTTAAAGATATAGTGATTATTTTCTTGATTGCCTCATGAAATTCCTAATGAACTTTGTCACTAAAGCTAATCTCTTTGAACACAATTATTAATGGCTGAATTCATGCTAATTCATTTATGCAAGATATACTACAATTTTTTCTCTTGGATTAATGCTTCATCTAGGGTTTCAATTTCAAAGCATTATTATTTCCATTTCATAGGTTAGGTTTCCTTTTCAATGCAACCTTTACATTCTACAATTAGATTAGTGTTCCTATTCTTGCAAGTATCATATAATTTACATTTTGCAAATGCATTAATGTTTCCATCTCTACTAGTAATATTGCTTTTACTTCCCGCAACTAGGGTTAACATTTAGATTTGAACAACTAGCATCTTCGTTCCTTTTGCAAGTAGAATAATATTTCCATTTCTGCAACTACAATAGAAATCTCCTTTTATGCAAATTCATTCCTTGATTCAGCTAATAGAGTGGTCTTTATATGCCTTGGTCTGGTCCATTACTTAAAGGTGGCATCAGTAGAACTTAACCTATTGTGCATATAGCATTGTCACTACTTAAGTTTGTACGAAACCCAGGTTGATAAATAAAGTTCATAGCCTTGGGAGTTGCAAAACTCTCTTTGCAATACTGGGGCTCATCAGCTTTCCGAGGAGGTTTCCAAGTAAGTGTTGTTTCTGCTTAGAAATTTCCTTTATTTTTCATCTTTCTATTGCTTTGCATCAATATTGATTGATTTGAGAAAAAATTGAAAAACAAAAAACGAGGAAAACATAAAAAGCATAATTTTTTTCATTCCTCATAGGATTAGGGATGATCAAGGGAAATTTCTACCAAAAATCCCCACCCCTTCAAGCAGTTAAAAAACCCTCTTCTTTGGTGACTGTGAAGTCCCCACACTAACAACATGGGAGCTAGAGAATCCTTTAGGTGAGCAAAAATAAATATTTGAAGAACCCAAAGGGTAGGAATAACCTATATCACCTATCCAAAACATGGTTGTGGGTAGGTAGAATGAGCTCTTTAATATCCAATTCTACATAAACAGGGGTACAAGATAAATAATATAAGCCCTACTCCTCTTCCACATTTAAATGGCCTAGCCTCTGAGGAGCCTAACACATTCATGTTCGAATTTGTTGTAGTTTGTAGGAACTATGATTATATTTCTAATGAACATAAGTTCAAGTTATTCCCCTCCAACCTCAAGGATGCAGCCTCGCACTGGTTCACAGACCTACGTGGCAGCATCATCACTTCTCAGGAACAAATGGAGCAAGACTTTAATGAGAAGTACAAATATTATTTTAGGTTTAAGGAGACAAAGGATGAGATCTTTAGGATGGCCCTAGGGAAAAATGAGTCCTTAGAATATCATCATGAAAGGTTTCAGCTTAACTATAGAAGGGCTAACTATACCTTTGACCCTAAATCTCTCAAGAATATACTTCTCTGTGGGATTAGGGAGGATTTAATGCAGACCTTCAATATGTTGTCTAGTGGAGATATTTACCACTTGACCTATGATGGCATCAAGAAAGTATTCAAGAATCATTCTTGTGCTGCAAGAAATAGAGTTAGGTCTAGTCAAGGCCTGGTCAACTCTTCTCCATCCACCTTGACCATCAAACAAGAGATAGGGATTATGCTAAAAGACTTAAAGAGTGAGATCTTGCACACATTTTCCTTACATATGGATACTATGCAGATTAAAAGGAAGGAAGAGGAAGGAAAAGGGCATTACCTATATTTTTCCCCATATGCACCAAGAGGCACCCAAGAAATGAGTGTCCAATGAATGCCATAGAGGTCTTCTCTATTTGTGAGGAGAACCATGCAATAGAAAAATGCCCTTCTTTTACGGCTTAAGATTTTATACCAATGGAGCAAAGAATGGCTTAGAGAAGATTTAATTCATCAACCAAAGGAGGCCACAAGGACCTCACCTATACCAACAAGGTTTCCAAGGTGCACAATATCCTTCTTTCAATCTAAATAATAATGTACCCTTCCAGCCTTGTTATCCTCTAACTCACTCATACTGGCCCATGCCCTCCCACTTGGTCCTATACTCCTCAATACCCTCCTCAGCTTGTCAATCCACATTTCCATACTTATTAACATCAACTTCCTTAATGGGGCAACCCTTCACAAGGATGGAGAAATCAAGAAGCCCAACCTCCTGCCTTAATTCTTCCTCCTCGACCTCAACGACAACTACCTCACAGTAACCCATTGAAGCAACCTCAGATGCTTGACTAGCCCAATTTAACCCCAACAATAAGTAGGCACAATAGGTCTACAGTGGGGAAACATCCTATCATGCTTATGTTGTGTAAATCCAAGAGATCAACCTTATGTCTGGGAAGGTACTTCAAGATGCTCACTCACCTCTCCACCTGATGATCTTGAAGAAGAGATGGAGGACATTACTGCTCAGTCTAATATAGCTCGCTATCCTAAAAGGTTTGTCCAACCTAAATAACACACCCTAGTAGAGGCTAAACTTCCAAGAGAATTGAAGAGCTTGGGTGTTAAGATATCACTTCTTGAGGCCATCAAATATGTCCCAATTTACAACAAGCTTATTATGGAAGAATGTTTCAAGAAGCTTAGGAGAAGAAAAAAATATGCCCCTACTATCAATATTGCTGGCGAGTTGTTTCAACTAATGTTGGGGATAATAATCTCCCCAAAGTACTTGGACATTGGTAGCCTAGTATTGTATGTGCACATTAAACAAATTGTAGTCCCCAACACCTTGATTGACCTAGGGGCTGCAATAAATTTCATCAGCAAGGAAGCCACACTAAACATCAACCTCCAAGGAGGCTTGCGGAGGACGACTATAGTGTTGTAGCTTGTAGATATATCCACAGTATCCCTTGATGGAGTTATGAAGGATGTGATGGTATCCAATGACTTCAGGAAATTTCTAACATATTTCCTTCTCCTCCAACCAAAAACCAAGTTTAATGGGTACCTTGTCATTCTCAAGAGACCTTGGTTAGTCACTATTGATGCTTACATTAGCTGTAGGGCTGGGAACATGACCATTAAGAATAGGAATCTTTGAAGGTAACTCGTATAATATCCCCCTACTCAACCCTCTATTAAACATGATTTACCCTTGTGGGTAGAGGCGGAGTAAGAATAAGACCTTTATCATCCATCCCTATACCCAGTTTGTGAATTAGAAACTGTTATAAGAAGAAGGAAACTAGATGGGGATGAGATTATTGATCACTTCTTGTAGAATCACCCTCCTACTTCCATGAAAATTGATGAGCTAGTGGAAGAATCTTTAGAGAAACCTGATATCAATTCAAGGGTTAAGTTGTGCTCTGATAACTCCAACCTAGATCATGACAATATTGTGGAAATCAGCCCGTCCAAAACTGAAAATAAACCTAATTTTGGGCTATAATTCACTTCCAATATCTAGGGGACTCTGCGATGCAGAGTCCTAATTAGACTCTAAATCGTTTGGTTTAGGGATCCCATCCGGTATGTAGGATCAACTATTGTATAATTGGTTGGTGTTGGCTTCACATGAGAAAAGGAATATGGCTAAACATAACATATAAACTTCAAAAAACACGAGTGAGTAACTAATGAACACTTCATAAAATAGATACCATAAATAGTAATATTATAACTCGAAAGAATGAATATTAAGTAAAGCATCATTATCAAAAGTTCAAATAAGACCACACATATCTAATGGATAAATTTAACAACCAAGAATGTGTTCAAGATGGTTAAAAATTTACAAACACAAGTGAGTGCAAAATCTACAATAGCATCATGTTAATGTAAATAAAGTTGTTTATCAAGATAAGCATAGGTTCAACATATCATATAGCATCCATGTGTTGCAAAGGAAACTAATAGCATAGGGAGATACATGAGGATACGTACACAAAAACTGGTAGGAAACTCCAATTCATCAAGTTAATAATATTCATGGAATCATAATACAAAGTGTTCATCCAATCGAGCACTGGAATTCAACTATTACTCCTTACATTTATTAGAAGAGAAGAAGTTCTCAAAACAATAGTTACCAAAATAAGTGCAAAGCTAAAATTCCATTACAATATGCCATGTGGGTGTATTTACTAAAAAGAGGGTTAAGCTTGCTCTGCCCTTGACTCTTAGACTTCCTCATGACCTTTTTACTTCCTTATGAACTTTAAACTTCTTCCTTACTCTTTGAATTCCTATTTTTCTCTAATCTATCCTATATTGCTATTCTCAACAAAATAAGTTAATTTATATCATATAAATTTGATAATAGATAATTCTAGAACATCTAAATGTAGCTTCGCCACAAGGAAAGTGTGCCAAAGCTTGTATTTGACAGTTATTTGAGCTATCTTTGGCTAATCCTTTCCATGCCTATGTAGACATTCAAGGGCATCTGAAACGAGGGTGCTTCTTTTGACATTGATTTGATTGGTGAGATTCGTTAGCTTTGTGTACATCCTCATGAGTTCCACTATATACCGTGTGATGTTTTATTTTGTAACCTGCAAACTATGTGAGTTTGAAGCTTGCCTGAAAGTGTCAGTAAATGTGTGAACCTCCTATAGGATGTCCTCCTACTTCCTCACTTGTTAAACTACCCCAACAGAAGGAACCCCATGGTTTTCAGTCAATGACTCCAAACCACATAGAAGATTCATGAAAGAAGCAAGAAATTAATGTGTAATTTGAAATTATTGTTCTGGTAGTCATCCAATCTTTTCTTGGGAGAACCGTTAGTGTGTCTAGATATTTGAGTGTCCACTCATAAATGTTATCCAGAGTTGTAATGCCCTCTTTTAGCATAGAGGATTTATCTTTTGTGTTGGATGATGAGCACCAATATTGCAGCAAGAATGCTACAACTCTTGGGGCTACCAACTTTACCTTATCAACTCAGGGTTCAAACAAACTTGGAGGTGACAGTGTTGTATACACAAGTGAAAGTGATGGTTCTACCTTTTTTCAATGTTTAGCTGGCAAGGGACCACTATGGTTTTTCAAGACAGACTTCTATGGATTTAGAAGAAGTTGGATTACTGATGAGGGAAAGAGGAATCTACTCTAAGAGAAAGCTTGTCTACTCCAGTAAGGAAAAAGATTGAAATCCAATTCTAAAACACACCATTTCCTACCAAACTCCTAAGACACTATGTTTCAGAAGGAATGCTACGTTAACATGTATGAAATTCAACTATCTTAAGCATGTAAATTTGGAGCATCAAGATTCTACTACTGTGCATGTAAATGGCTACAACAAATCTATTTTTTTCTTTTTGTCTCTTTCCCTTTTTATGGAGAAGTGTGAAATCTACTCTCCCTTGGAGATGTGGCAGGTGGCTTAGGGATGTTGGATGATGGTTGGAAGGTTTTGGAGACCCTTATGTGACCTTTCTTGGCTTCCTAGAGGTTTTCCCTCAATTCGGCCTCAAAACAGGCCACTACAAGAAAACCTACAGAATGTCCTAAAAGCCTACAGGATTCCATGTATTTATACAAGATACAGCCGAGAGAAAAACGATGGGTGCTGAAGGTGATGGAAGGCTTAGGGAAGGTGGTTGGTGGATGGAATGAAGTGAGAAAAGTCCTAGGATTAGTTAGAATGCAAAACCAAGGTTGGAAGATGGTTGGATTTTCTCAACATGCTTGGAGGAGTTTCCTTGAAAAATTATGAAATTGGTGAGGGTCTTAGTGAAAGAAAGGAATGATCATGGATGGATGAAGTTGGGTTGCCGACTATGAGATCTCTCTTTTCTTATGAAACACCTACACTGCATCAAACAATTATATTTTCCAAAAAATCATGTAAACAAGAAGGATTTCAATAAGCTAGAAAAACAGAGTTTAATGAGCTAGTTGTCTACTTCATGCATGAGGAAAATTTGCAGAATAAGATGAAACCATTGATGAGATCTATTGTAATATTGAATATGGAAGAAATAATAGCTAAATCCTACACTTGCAAACTGGTCAAATGCTCGCTTAAGCACAATAAACTCTAAATTCTATGAGAAAGTACAATTATGTCCTTTTTGGGGCTGCATAGGGGTCCTTTCCTCAAATCATGGTCGCTGAAGGAAGAAATGAAGCCAAAACACCTATTGATAGCTTTTTGATGTTCCTTTTTATCCCTTCTAACTACTATTGAAGTGAAGCAAAAATGGAAGCAAACTAAAAAACAAACTAATCAAATCTATACTACTTGCAATGAGATACGTCTAAGGACAATTTAACCATGAATCTATGAAATTAATCTAAGCATATAGATACAAGAAGAGGAGCCTTTGCTACTAGGGTTGGGTGCTAACCCAAGAGCTTCAAACCTCTAAGTTAACTCATTGCTGGATCAAGAAAAATGTCATTCTCATTATCAAAATAGAAAATTACATAGTAATGTCTTGCACAAGTTTGAAGCTCAAAAATAACTAGTGTTTTTATAACAAAAATTCAAATCCTAATGAGGCTCTAGGCCTCTTTATTTATACAACTGAAGTCCTCAACGACTTCCTTAAATATAGGGAGGCTCGGCTCCCAAACTCAAGATCAGCTACTTCTTTGATTGTCACTTGCTCGGTTGCCTTTTGATCTTCATGACTTGGCTACTTGTACTCCGAGCTAGTGTGATTGATGCAGGAATATTCAAATGAGGGAGGAGTAAATAAAGACGATTTACCTCCCATAATCTCTCTTCCTTGTTCCATTTGAGTTTTAGCATTTAATTTTGCCAAAATTCCCTGATTTTCTCTCACAAACCTGCATTCAATGCATATTAGTCCACTAGGCATAATATCTCACTTTGACTCATCTCATTAAACAAAATATAATCAAAACATGTAATAAATTGTGAGAAGAGTTAATTTTACTAATCTAGGAGGTGAATTAAGGTCCATATAGTTACCCAATGATGAGGCTCATCATCACCCCCTATTGAAAGTGTTTCTCATCCTCTAAGCAACTCAATCAATATCCATATCTTTCATAGCCCTCGTGGTCTCCCTGACATCCCATGCTTCTGTCGTGGTCTCTTCTTCTTGTGCATAGAATCATGCCTTCCTTTCTATGTCCTCCCACTGCTTTCTTTCTTCCTCTTCCTTCCTTATTTCTAACATCCCCAAGAGCAGTGTTGGATTGAGTCTCAAGCCAATCCAATTGAGATTGAGCCTTTGGATGGTTTTCTTGTACATGTGTGTCCTGTTTAATGCTTCTCTCATTCTTGGAGGAGAATTGTACTCTCTGATTTTCAAACTGTATGGAAAAGTATTCCATCTCCTTTGGCAAGATTGCATGTTATCATTCCCTAATGGCCTGAACATATCTTCAAAATGTGCAATTTCTTGCTCTTTGATAGCAAGATACCTAGGTGAAAGTTGAGGATCGTTTGCAATTAAATTTTTTGTGCTAATGACAACCATTGGATTTGACTGCTCAGCTCTTGTCAGATAGGCTATGTTTGTTCCCTTACCAATATCTTCTTCATTTATGCTTCCATCGCTTCCTCATGGTTCATCCATGATGCTAAAGCCATCAACTGCAGATCCCCTAGTTTTTCATTAGGGTTCCATATATTTAGATTTATCAGAACCATGTTATGCAAGTAGAATTCAGACATCTTATCCCTATCCTCCAATGTGCTTTGATCACAAATATCAATGAACTATCTATAATTCTAGAATGGCATAGTGCCTCTCTATGCTAGGATCTTGATTTGGAACTGCAGTCACTATTACTTAAGGTATAATGCATATGACTTAGCTGGCATCCTGAATTGGATTCCCTTTAAAGATATACTAGCCATGCTTGCCAATTGATTCTATTTTTCTTACAACAATCCTTTAAACCATGCATTTTCTGCCTCCAACTGAGTTTTCATTATGGCCTCTCTATCCTTGAGGCTGCTTAGTTATTTTCCCATCTCCTTGAGCTTTTCCTCCATGTGACCTATGTCCTCCACTCCCTTGGACTTGGAAATCTACATCCATCTATGTGTTACTTCTCTTTCTTTCTCAAGATCAAAGAATTATGGCTTGGAAACTTTTGTGGAATGACCCTACCCCCTTCAATAAATCTGTAGTAGGAGTCAAGGTTAGGTTGAGGACTAGGTTCCTTTAGCTATGGGTCCTCCTCCTTTGTTTCTTGCTGCATGCTCTCTTCCTTATCCAATTTTTGAGTTTCATCTAGGTTTAGCATAGTTTCCTGTAGGATTGTCTCTGCTTCCTATAGGTCCTATTGTGTAACCTGTAGGATGTCTTTTCCTTTGGATGAGGCAGACCTAGTCACAGGCCTTCTCACATAAGTGATAGGAGACTTAGGGGAGGTTTGTCCTCGGGATTCTTCTCCTTGCGTTTGTACAAGAGTAGCCATCTTCTGCTACTGTTTAGGCGAGTCCTCAATAAAAATTGGAATCTTAGTGGGAGTTTGAGTTTTTCCCTAACTTATTCTTGTACTTTTTCTTGTTCTGAAGTATAATGGATTTTGTCTCTGTATTTTTCCTTTTTGTTTGATAGGGGTGCTAAGGGTAGTGAGCGCAGCTATTGCGTCCCTCTCAGTGGGTTCTGGAGACACCCTGGGTGACTCCTCCTTGTCTTTTTCCTCCTATTTTCCATTCCCCTTTTCATTTTTCCCTTTCCCCCCTTCTTCTCCCTCTACATCCTCACCTTGTTCATTAGTTTCCTCCTTGGGATCTTCCTCTGTTTCTCCACCACTTTCATTCTCTTTCTCTCCCTCTTCTTTCTCATCTATTTCCTCTTCATCCCTCTCTACTTCTTCTTCATCTGTTTTAGTCTCTTCTTCATCCCTTTCACTGGCAGTAGTGCTCTTGTCATATTCGAGGTCTTTTATATCCTCCTCTATATGCATGTCTCTAAAAGTTTCCCATGTGATAGGAATTCTAAGTTTGTGGAGGGCATACTCTATGATCAGTCTAATTAACCCATGATGGGCCAAATGATGGTAGTTTCCTTCCTTCACTTTTATGCTCATACCTATCAAGGATTGAAGAAGGAAGTAGGGTATGTTGAGTCAGTGGTGAGGAGGTGTATCTACTCCAAACCTCAATTCCTCAAGAAGCCTAAAGTGGTATCCATATAGCACACTATACGTACCTTCACATGATATGTAATTTATAAGGTGGTAGATTATAATTTTCATTCCAGCGATACGGTAGGCTTGTTCTTCTCACTCCATTCTTATCTTACATGGCCTCCTCTCCATCTAGAAAGAATTTCTTCTTTGTAGTTTGGCTATTTCCCTTGTCTTGCTTTCTCCAAGGCACTCGTAAGGGAAGCGTGGTAATTCTGCTTATGAGTTTAGGGGTGAGCTCTATGGAGAGGCCTCTCACCACAACGGTGGCATGGGTCCTTTTCAGTGGAATGAAGGAGAGAGAGAAATGTTTGGCTAATCCATCATCATACCCTCTCAATTTCTCAAAGTACCCCATCCAGGTATGCTTTGTGAATATTTCTAGCAGAGGAGGGTGTTGGTGAATCCTCACAATGTTCATGGGCTCCCTTCTATTAAACCCCCCTGTCATTTTGTCTAATAAATGGAGGACCAATATGTCTGATACAAAATCTTAATGAAGGAGGAAATGGAACTAAAATTTCTATGGATATAATTCCCTTATACTACAATCAATTTCAGTAAACTAGAAAATTTATGTTGCTTTTACTTGGAAAAATACGATTGAATGTAGAGCCTACCTCCTTGCAATGCTTGATGTAGCCAACCCCTATGTCTCCTCCTCTAAAATTGCTTACTGCCAATCCTATAGATTACTTGATTGTATCCCATAGGAGTCCTGTGGGATCCTATAGGATTTCCCGTAGGATCCTATAGGAGATCACGCGTAGGAAAAAAATGAAGTTTTCCTCTCCTGTAGGCTGCTGGAGGGCCAAGAGCGAATTTGCTAGTGTGAGCGTCAAGAATGTGAAGGAATCTGTGCATTGGGGATCAATGTTTATTTCCTCTTATAGTTGATTAGAGTGAGGTGGTGTGCTGGTAGCCGAGGTACAAATATTTATTTTTGGACTGTTGGTCCCACAACCACATATTCATTCCCCCTCACCTCGTAATCAATTCCCACTTCGGGCATCCGTAGTCTTAACTTCTTCCGACCTCATCCTCCTTTTCTTTGACTTGACTTCTACCATGTGTGTGACGACTAATTGTTTTGTCCTCGTTGACTAATCAACTCCCACTTCAGGCTTCCATAGTCTTAACTTCTTCCGACCTCGTCCTCCTTTTCTTTGACTTGACTGCTGCCATATGTGTGATGACTAATTGTTTTGTCCTCGTTGTCTAAACAAAGGTGGCAAAGTTAACTAGCCACCTTTCTCTTATAAACCAACTCATTCACAATTTTTACATCTTTCGATTACATTATGAAAATGAGAGAGTGGAAGTGAGATACTTACATGTGGTAACAATACCTTGCTGCAGTTTGTTAAAGAAATGAGATTTTTGTTCTATGTTCACTGCATGTGATTTCTCCTTTTTTTTATTGTCCTTTGATGATTTTATTTGTTGTGCAGGTACCTAGTTTTGATGATGATGATATTGTTGCTACTGCTACTAGGCTTTGGAGGAGCCTCTTATACCTTTGGATCTTCATGCTTGACTTGTTGCAGCCTATTATTTTTTCTTTATTGGATAGGCTGCTACAGGATTGCCTATAGGATGTCCTGTAGTTGCTTCTCCCTCAAAAGTTTTAATCATATTCTACTGCTAGGTCTTGAGGATGATGATTATGGACAAAGAGGAGGTCTAGGGGTGTCTTCATGATGAAAAATAACCTTCAGGTGTTGTCTCCTTGCTCTCTATCTCATCTTTTTTTTCTTTGTGTTTTTTTCTTGGAAACTATAATTTTTTTGAAAACTGATTTTTTCTAATGATGAATGCAAGGGTGATCAAGGTGTATAATGAGATGGTGATGTAGGAATTTATTTTTTTGATATGGGTAGGTCATTTCCTTTCCCTAGGATTACCTCCTTTAGGACTCCCAAGCCTCTATAATTCTAATAGGATCATCCAGTAGGTTTTCAGGGGATCCTATAGGTTTATAGGGAATCCTATAGAAAACACAGAACCCTTGTAAGTTGAGGCAAATGAGTGAAAAAAATGAAAGGAATGGTGGAATGATGAAGGATAATAAATGGAGAACTAAAAACATGAGCTGAATAGGTCCCATTTAATTCTCCGTTGCTGCAATAATTGTCCTCCTGCTGACCTGCAAACAATATTTTCATGATTTTTCTTTCCCCTTATTTCTTTTTCTTTTTAAAACAACTAATCTACCTCCAACAGGTTTTCATCCTAGTTCTTTACCCTGGGAGCCTCAAAAGAGATTTTCACCTAGAGATATTTTTATTTATCTCTCTTTTTTTTTTGACACCGTTGGTCTGCCTCAAGAGGTTTTCAACCCAATAGTGGGACTCAAGTGCCTCATGGAGGTTTTCACCTTAGTCTCCATATTTTTTCTTTTTTTTTTTTTTTTTTTCTCAGTGACTTGATGAGGTAAGAGTTGAGACTTGATCCACCACCATCATTGTTTTGTTGATACCATCAATGAACTCTTTCTTTGACAATGGCCTTTTGTAAACTTTCAATTTGTGCCCATTAACAAGTAAAGGAATGGCTTCTGCATCTATGGTTATGATCTGCACTAAACCATTATCGTGACATTTCTCTATGACATAATGCCTTAACCATCTAGTCCTTAACATGCCCTTAAAGTATTTATATCTAGAATCATATAACAAAGCCCAATCACCTTCTTGAAATTGCTTTTCCTTGATGTTCTTGTCATGCCAGATCCTCCTTTTAATTTGAGTTACATCTATGTGTAGGAGGTTGTGCATTCTAAACCCATCTAAACCATTCAGCTGGAGCAATCTCTCTTTTTGTGCACTTCTGAGATCTAGATCTAGTTGGGTTGCCATCCTCAATGTATTGTACTCAAATTCAATGGACCGCAGGGCCTTTTTCCCATAGACCAACTCATAGCCTGTGAATCCAGTGGTGGTCTTTGAGGTGGTATTACAGGCCCAAGTGGCCTCAACTAGTCTATCTGCACAATCTTTTCTATCGCTACTAACCACTTTGGTTAGAATGCCCTCTAGCATTTAGTTGGTCAATTCCACTTGCCCATTAGCTTGTGGGTAATAGGGAGTGGAGGTTCTATACTTAATCTTATGATGACTTAACAAGTCTTCAATCATGTTGGAGGTAAATTGGTTGCCTTTATCAGTGACCAATTCTCTAGGGCACCCAAACTTGTAGAATACATTCTCCTTTAAGAACTCAGCCACCTTCTCCTCTTTTATTGCCTTGATTGCCTTGGTTTTGGCCCACTTAGTCAGATAGTCAGTGCACACAATTATATACTTCTTTTGCTTGAAAGGAGGGTCAAGAGCCCCAATGAAATCCATGCCCCACTTGTTAAATGGCTTGAAAGTAACTTACAGTTGTAGAGGCATTTCATCCCTTGGAGTAGGCTTTCCCATCCTTTGGAACTGATCACACTGACTAGCATATCCTTTGACATCTTGATGAAGAGTGGGCAATAATAACCATCTTGTAACACCATGAATGTTTTACTCTTTGCTGCAAAATGACCTCCATAAGGACCATCATGACAGGTCAAAAGGATGTCAAAGACTTCCTCCTCCCTGACACATCTTTTTATAATTTGATCTCGGCCCAATTGGAAGAGGTTGCCCCCAATCCAAGTGAATGGGGCGCTCTTCCTAACAACCTTTCTTTTCTCTTTGGAGGACAAGTTCGGTGGGAACTATGCATATACCAAATAGTTTGCTATGTCATAAAGCCATGTAGAGAGAACTGAAATGGTGAATAAGTGTTCATCTGGTAATTGATCATCAACCATTCCTTCCTCACTTGCAGGAAAATTTAATCTTGACAAAAAAATATGCAGCAACATTTTCCTTGCCAGGCTTATCAACAATAGTTAGATGAAACTCCTATTATAAAAGCAACCATCTAATAATCCTGGCATTCACATCAGCTTTATTCATTAAATATTTGATTGCAGCATGGTCAGTATATACAAACGTTTGATAACCTGTAATGTAATGCCTAAATTTGTTCAATAAATGCACAATATACAGGAGCTCCTTTTCAGTCACTATGTAATTCCATTCAGCCTTTGACAATTTCTTACTGATAATGTAAATGGCATAAGGCAATTTTTCATCTATCTGGCCTAGAGCTACTCGTATGGCTTTGTGTGAGGCATCATCATGTATATGAAAAGGAAGGGCCCAATTTGGGCCTCAGAGAATTAGTACAGTGGTTAACTTGTCCTTCAGGGTGTCCAAGGCCTTTTGATAGCTTTTTGACCATACAAACTCAAAGTCTTTGGCCAACAACCCAAATAAAGGAGAAGCTAACTTGTCAAAGTCTTGTATAAACCTTCGACAGTGTCTAGCTAACCCTTCAAAACTTCTAACATCTCTTTTATTTTGCGGAGGCGGGACCCTTTGGATGATAGCTATTTTTTTGGGTCCACATGTAGTCCTTGCTGGGATATTGAATTACCTAGCATAGTCCCTTTAGTCATCAAGAAGTCACATTTTTTGGGACTATGGGATAGGTTCATTTCATTGCATTTGTTTAGCACCTTACCTAAGTTGGACAGAGCCTCCTAGAAATCACATCCATAAGGTGGAAAATCATCCATATAAATATCTACTGCATCATGGACTAACTCGACCAAGATACTCAGGACTTCTCTCTGGAAAGTGGTAGGAGCATCGCATATGCCAAAAAGAAGGACCCTATAGGAAAAAGTACCCGAGGAACAAGTGAAGGTGGTTTTATCTTGGTCTTCTAGGCTGATCTAGATATGATCGTACCCACTGAATCCATCTTGGAAAGAGAAAAATGTTTTCCCTGCCAGGCAATCTATCCCTTGGTCGATGAAAGGTAGAGGGAAATGGTCGTTCTTTGTGGCTTTGTTTAACTCTATGTAATCAACACAAATCCTCCACTTACCATTTTTCTTTGGAACCAATAGTAAAGGAGATACCCACTCACTATCAGTGATAGGGTAAATGAATCCTGCATCTAGCAACTTTTGCAGTTCTTCTTTGACTATATCTTTGAGAGTTGTATTCAACCTTGATTGGGGTTGTCGGACTGGTTTACAACCTTCTTTGATATAAATGTGGTGAGTACACACTGAGGGGTGCACTCCCTTCATTTATTTGTAACTCTAAGGAAAGGCATCCAGGTCTTCCTTAAGCATGTTACATAATGTTTCTTCTTGGTGAACAAAAAGAGATGTGTTGATTTTCAAAGTTCTTTCGAGGCCGAATTCTATGGTTTTGACATGGATAGGGTTGGAATCGGCTAAAAAAAGATCAATTTGATGGTTTTTCTAGGTTTCCTTTACTACTTCTTCTAAGGATAATGTGTTGGGATTTGGACTTTGGAATATGTGTTTAATCAAATCATATTCATCTAGTTGTCCCCCTCCCATGATCGTTTCTAAGGTACAGAGATGGGCAGAATAAACGTGATCTTCTTCCTCCTCTTCCATCCATAAAGGTAAGTCATGTTCTAGATATGGCCGGGTAGGAGGATATAGGACTAACTATTTGGACATATGCCCATTCTTGAAAATAATATTCCCAACTCTGCATCTAATGTAGGCATCGATAGTGGCTAGCTAGGGCCTTCGAAAGATGAGAGGGTAACCAATAAGCTTTGCCTTACGCTGGAGAACTAGGAAATCTGTAGGGTATTCCCAAGAGTCAATGGAGACCATCACATCCTCCACAATCCCCTCAGGGTAATTGTGGAGCGGTCTGCAAGTTGCAGTACCATTGTGGTCTTTCTCAATGAACCCTGGAGGTTGAGCTTGAGCATGGTGTCCTTGTTGATCACATTAATGGCAGCCCCAAGATCAATCAAAGTGTTGGGGACAATGGTGCCATTGATGTGCACTACTACAATGATTCCATAGTACAAATAATTTAGACAGATTACTTGCGCCAGCATTAAGTCGGGTAGTTGTCCAATGACATTAATGGTAGGGGCATCTCTTCTTCACCTCCCTGGATGCTTGAAGAACTTCTCCTTGATAAAGTTGTTGTAAATAGGCACATCTTTTATATCTTGACGAAGTGGATTTTGACACATAGATTTTTCAATTCTCCCACAAGTTCAGTCTCCTCTCGGGTTGGCAGGAATGGTTGGGTTAATCTCTCCGGAAAGGGTGGTGGATTTACTTTAGGCATTCTTTCCTCTATTTCTTCCTCAACCCCCCTACGTGGAGGTAGAGGTTGGATGTCTCGGAGCACTCTCGCACATCTCAGGTTGATTTCCTGAATTTCCACATCATAAGCTAGATAGGATATCTCTCCAATGTATACTCGTGGTGCCTATCTATTGTTGAGGTTCAGATTTGGTTATGTAGGCATCTAGGGTTGTTTAGGTGGAGCAGAATGTAAAATCTATGGTTGAGTAGGTGGTGAAGGCAATAAAGCTGGAGAATTGTTGTATGTGGACCTCCACCCATGTGGTGCTGCATTCCATTGAGGTTGTAGCAGAGCATATGGTTGAAATGACTGGCTGGTTGGCTGGGAATGATACTGAGGTGCACAAGACCAAGGAGGAGGTGTATACTAGGAAGGATGAGCATGGTGGCCCCAAGAGGGAATGGATGTGGTTTGGTTGGGGTTGTAATATGCATGAGATGACCCTTGCATGCCCTGCTAGTATGGCCTAAGCTAATGAAGTCTCCTTTGGTTTATGTCAAAAATTTGTTTAGTTACCCCTTTAGCTCTTGATATACAACTTTTAGTCCAGGTAGAGAAGGGCATTTTTCTCTGGAGTGGTTTTCTTCACAGAATCAGCAGATTTCAATCGAATTCAATGGACATTCATTCGTACGGTGCCTCTTGTTTCATCTAGGGAAGAAAATGGCTAAGGCTCTCTCCACTTCCTCATGTTTCCTCTTAATGTGCATATTGTCCATCTATAGGCTCATGTTTCCTCTTAATGTGCATAGTGTCCATCTATAGGGTAAGGGTTTGCAATGTCTCACTCTTGAAACCCTCCAGCATGTTTCCAATTTCACCCTTGATGGATGAATTGGATGAGGATGGACTGACCATAGGTCGACTACCCCTATCCTTTTTCTGAGCTTCCCTAGAATTGTTTCTAAAGATAGTCTTCATATCCTCATAAAGTAACTGGTAGATGTCCCCTCCTACTAACAAGTTTAGTGTATCTAGTAGATCTTCCCCTACTCCTCTAAGCAAGACTAGATTTAGTGACTCAGGGTCAAGTGTGCAGTTGGCCCTTTTGTAGCTAAGCTAAAATTTTTGTTCATAATCTTCTATGGATTCATCATGCCCTAAGGTCATCCTCTTTAGTGTCTTTAGACCTACAGTAGTCTCGATACTTAGTGTTGAAGGCTTGCTGCATGTGAGCCCAAGTGATGACTCTATCCTCAAGTAAACCCATGAACCAACGCAAAGATGAATCCATGAGAGTGGACGGGAATAGTTTCAACTTCTGATCATCATTAGTATAGTCATATGTTCAGCATATGACAAAAAATTCAAATAAGAAAGTGTCTGGATCTTCTGTGGTTAGGCCATGGAAATGAGGAAGGGAAGAGGGGCTTATACTCTTTATCTTAGTATCCTCATTGGTTTCCCTAATGGGGAAGGAACCTCAACTCTTTCTCTATTTCCTATGTCATTTATTTTTTCATCCATTGGATCAGTAGGAATGGCTTCTTCTTCTTCTTCTTCTTCTTCCCCTCTAGGTTCTTCTAATATTTCAGGTTTTTCACCTAAGGGTTCCTCCAATTCACAGCCATCAAGGAAGAGGGAAGGTTGGTTGTTTGAAGCAGCGGGGGTATTTGGCTAAAATTTCCCTAAGTTACCCCTATTCCTATGAGGCATGAAAAAAATGCTTTTGTTTTGTTTGGTGTTTCTTTCCCAAAATTTGAAAGTGATTGCAGAATTGAAATTACAAACTGAATGAAAACTAACAAATCTATTTTTTCCTTTTTCTCTCTTTCCCTTTTTATGGAGAAGTGTGAAAGATAACCTTTCTTTGTGATGTGCAAGTGGCTTAGGGATTTTGGAGGATAGTTTGAAGGTTTGGGGGACCCTTAGGTGACCTTGTCTGCCTTCCTAGAGGTTCCCCCTCAATTTTGCCTCAAAACAGGCCACTACAAGAAAACCTACGGGATGTCCTAAAAACCTACAGGATACAGTTGAGAGCAAAATGATGGGTGTTGAAGGTGATGGAAGGCTTAGGAAAGGTTGTTTGTGGATGGAATGAAGTCAGAAAATTCCTAGGATCACTTAGAACTCAAAACCAAGGTTGGGAGATGGTTGGATTTTCTCAACATGCTTGGAGGAGTTTCCTTGAAAAATGATGAAATTCGTGAGGGTTTTAGTGAAAGCAAGGAATGATCATGGATGGATGAAGTTGGGAGGAGGTTGCTGACTATGAGATCTCTCTTTTCTTCTAAAACACCTGCACTGCATCAAACAATGATATTTTTCCCAAGAATCATGTAAACAAGAAGGATTTCAATAAGCTAGAAAAGCAGAGTTTAATGGGCTAGCTTTCTACTTCATGCATGAGGAAAACTTGAAGAATAACATGAAATGATTGATGAGATCTACCGTAAGACTGAAGATCGTAGAAATGATAGCTAAATCCTACACTTGCAAATAGGTCAAATGCTGGATTAAGCACAGTAAACACTAAATTCTATGAGAAAGTAGAATTATATCTTTCTTGGGGTTGCATAGGGGTCCTTTCCTCAAATCATGATCCCCGAAGGAAGAAGTGAGGCTAAAACACCTATTGAAAACTTTTTGATGTTCCTTTTTATATCTTCTAACTATTGTTGAAGTGAAGCACAAATGGAAGAAAACTAATAAATGAACTAATAAAATATATACTACTTGCAATGAGATACTTCTAAGGACAATTTAACCATGAATCTATGAAATTAATCTAAGCATACAAATACAAGAAGAGCAACATTTTTTGCTAGGGTTGGGCCCTAACTGAAGAGCTTTAGCCCTCTAATTTAACTCAGTGTTGGATTAAGAAAAAGCTCATTTGCATTATGAAAACAGAAAATTACATAGCAATGTCTTCCACAAGTCTAGAGCTAAAAAATAACTAGTGGTTTTACAAAAAAAATTAGAATCCTAATGATGCTTTAGGCCTCTTTATTTATACAGCTAAAGTCCCGAATGACTTCCTTAAATCTAGGGAGGCTCAGCTCCCAATCTCGAGATAAGCTAACTCTGACTGTCACTTGCTCTACTGCCTTTTGATCTTCATGACCTGGCTGCTTGTACTCCGAGCTAGTGTGATTGATGGGGGAATATTCAAATCAGGGAGGAGTAAATGAGGAGGATTTACCTCCTACAATCTATCTTCCTTGTCCGATTCGAGTTTCAGCCTTTAATCTTGCCAAAATTCCTTAATTTTCTCTCACAAACCTACATTCAATTAACATTAGTCCACTAGGCATAATATCTCACTTTGACTCATCCCATTAAACAAAATATAATCAAAACATGTAATAAATTGTGACAAGATTTCATTTGACTAAGCTAGGTGGTGAATTAAGGTCAATGTAGTTACCCAATGATGAGGCTCATCATTGGCTTGTATGGCAAGGATAAGGGCTAGAGTATGGTGCAATTTTTACATCCCTTCATAAACCATTTCCATGGCTCCTCTGAAGATTTCATTCTCTTCCTTAATTAAAACCTATAATTCCTTCATGTAGGAGTCAGATAAGAAATTTGTTTCATTCACTTCTTCAATATTCCTTATATATTCTTCTGCTCTAGCAGCCATTTTTCATATAAGTAGAGCTTGTTCCATAGTTCTTCATATTTCTTTCCCATTCTGATAGCGTTTAGCTTAGTTGCAGTCACAAAAGAGGTTCGAACTAAGGCAATCATATCAAATAACTGTCATTTCTAGGAAAATATCTTTCTCCATGGTCATGGACAAACGCTCTATATGGCTCCTACCTTCATACTTCCTCATTTCTCGGATAAATGTCATGTCTAGGAAAATATATTTCTCCATGGTCATGGACAAATGCTCTGTATGGTTCCTAGCTTAATACTTCCTCATTTCCTTCATGATATTGTAATTGTGTTGATTAAAATTGAGCTTGGTAAGGTCTAGGAGTTCATCTTTGGCCTCCCTAGGAATGCCTAGCTCTTTGAGAGAAATATGCCCTCCGGTGATGGGAGTGGTCAAGGGAACATCTAGCGGAGGCAGTGACACTTTCTCACTCAATTCTTGTTATTGTTTAGATTCCACTTGAACATTCCTATTAGACTCTTCTTGTAATTTTCTTAATTCCTCCTCTTCCTCTCTTTCCTTTTCTTCCTCTTCCAAACTCTCTTTCTTTTCTTATTGTCGGGCTATCTATTCCTATTTCATTTTCACTTGTTACTCCTACAGTTGTTTCTTCCTATTTTCCTCCTCCTCTCACCTCTTCTCAAGTTGTTCTTCGGGCTGTTTAACACCCGACCCCTAGGATCATCTGAGTTCTTCTTCTGTTTTTCTTTTCAGCTCTTTATTTTTATTTTCCAAGATCACATTTCTCTTCACCAATGTTTCATCATATTCCCCCTCATCTTGGTCACGCGAGGATCTTCTGTCTCTTTACCCTTGTATTTCTTCAGTTTCCCCATTGGCTTTTGTTTTCCTTTCTTCCTCTTCAATGAAGTTGACATCACTTGTAAGATCACATTTTCTTTGGAATTCCTAACTTTCTCATCATCCCTTTATTGAAGTTCACTGGGGCTGAACTCTCTCACTTCATTGTACCAATTTCTAATTTTATCTTCATGTGTGTGTTTGGTGTGTGGGTACAACTAGTTGAAATTGGATTTCTTGCAATGAGTTTCCACTACTCTTTTGGGGCCATAGGTACGGTTATTCACAATCACAAAATGGCACCACTTTCTCTCCTCAGCTTCTTCCTCCACTTCTTTGAAATTTTCAGTTGTGTAAGCCCCAATAGTAAGAGGGAAGGTGGGTTAGGATTTCTTCTTCCCTTTTCAAAGTGTCTTTGAGAAATATTGGGTCAATTGATAACATACTTACTGCATGAGCACTTTATCTATGTTAAATCGAGGAAGCACATGAGGGGTCTTATATGAGCCAAAGAACCTAATAAATGTGCCCTCCTAGATGGGCAACCAATGTTCCACTTTAGTGAGATTCTCCATGGCCCTTTTTGACATGCAAGGGGACTCTTCCCTGAAAAGAAACTAGTATAATAGGGAGACAAATGTTTTAGAGTTGGAGTCAAGTATATTCTTGTATCTTGGGTTCCAAAAGATCTTGTAGCATTGCGGTACAAGCTCTTCCTATTAGAAAATTATATATTACAAAGCAATGGAGCACATAAAAAATTGCAGAAGTATAAACATAGAAAACACATAAAACAAGAGAGACATAGATAGACATGGTTCACCCAGTTTGGGCTACATCCACTGAGAAATAGCCAGTCCTTCTTTTATATTATCCACTGAAGAGGTACAACCTACAACAGATTCACTGTAACTGCCTCTTTGCTCTCTCTTCCTCACTCAGAATATAGATCTACATTGACGCAATACAATTCCCTCATATATAGTGAGGGGTTGCCTTCTAGGGCAAGAAACCCTAAATTAAACATAACTTATACTGTCAGATCATTCGCCTAATGAACGACCCTGATTGACTAGAAATTACTATACTTTTACAAGGCAATTTTGCATCTGTTTTTAGCTTCAGGGGTGCTTCCCCCGAATCCCTGCTAGCGGACTGCTAACCCATGGACCCCCCCAGCTAGGGGGGGTTAGCCCCCCTGGACCCCTACAGGGTGGACAAGTCCCCCCCGTACCCCCCCACATGGAAGGGTGTAGAATCTTACTGGGGTATACATCCAGCTAAAACCTTTGAATATAGAAGATAATCAGGCTCCACACCCAACAATCTCCCACTCAGAGACTAATTATAACAACTCTACCGTTCCTTCATTTGCTAGACAATCACTCCACTTTGGACCTGGTTGTTTCTCATCTTCTTCTTCATACTTGTAAACCAATTGAAACTAAGCAGATTCTCAGTTTCTCCCTAGTTACAATTTTTATTAACATATCAGCAGGATTTTGGCTAGTGTGTATCTTTTCGAACTTCAACTATCCATCTTCCAATTCTAACCATATGAAATGGTACTTGATCTGTATATTCTTATTCTTGGAATGAAATGCAAAGTTCTTTGCAAGATGTATGGCACTCTAGCTGTCACTGTATAACCTGCCCAACTCCTGCTTCTTACCCAATTCTTCCAGAAACCTTTGTAACCAAATCATTTATTTACTAGCCTCTATAGCAACAACATACTCCACTTCTGTTGTTGAGAGTGCAACAACACTTTGCATTTTTGAGACCCAACTGACAGTTGTTCCACCTAGAGTAAACACATACCCTGTTGTGCTCCTCCTGTTATCTCTATCACCCGCCATATTTTCATTAATGTATCGCTACAGAGAAATGTTTGAACCACAAAAGCACAATGCTTGATTTGTGGTACCTCTCAAATACCTGAGAATCCACTTCACTGCCATCCAATGTTCTTTTTCTAGATTATTCATGTACCTACTTACAACTCCCACTGCATGTGCAATATCAGGCCTTGTGCAAACCATTGCATACATTAAGCTTCCAACTGATGATGCATATGGAACTTTAGACATATAATCCATGCCTTCTTTGGTCTTTGGGCACATCTCCTTACTAAGTTTGAAATGGCTAGCAAAAGGTGTACTAACTAGTTTTGCATTTTGCATATTAAATCTTTTCAACACCTTTTGCATGTACTCATTCTGAGACAATGTTAATTTGTGATTTTTTCTATCTTTAGTTATTCTCATACCAAGGATTTGTTTTGAAACTCCCAAATCCTTCATTGCAAATGAATTTGCCAATTTTATTTTGAGCACTTTTATTTCCTGCATGTTAGACCCTGCAACAAGCATGTCATCTACATACAACAACAATATAATATAGCTGCCATCATTTTCCTTTTTCAAGTAAACATAATGATTAGAGTTACATCTAGTATAACCTTGTTCAGATGTAAACTTGTCAAATTTTAGATACCACTGCCTTGGAGCCTGTTTTAAACCATACAAGCTCTTCTTCAACCTGTACACTAGTTTCTCCTTCCCTTTTACCTCATATCCTTGTGGTTGCTGCATATATATCTCTTCCTCCAAATCCCCATGTAGAAAGGTTGTCTTTACATCTAACTGCTCAAGACGCAAATATTCAACTGCTACTAGACTTAAAATAGTTCTGATAGAAGTAACAATAGGAGAAAATATTTCATCAAAATGAATACCTTTCTTCTGTGCAAGCCCCTTCACCACAAGTCTAGCTTTGTACCTTTTTCTACCTCCATCTTCTTCCTTCAATTTATAAACCCATTTATTATGTAATGTTGTCTTACCTGCAGGCAACCTGACTATGTCCCAAGTCTGGTTATATGCTAAAGAGTCCATTTCTTCTTTCATGGCGTGCTCCCACTTCTTCCTAGTTTCTACCTGCACTGCTTCTTCATAACATTCTGGTTCACCAGAATCAATCAACAATACATAATATAATGAAGGAGAGTATCTTTTAGGAGTTATACTTATCCTAGTAGATCTTCTAACACCACTTTCAGGTGTTTGAAGTGCTTGTTGTTCTAGTTGTTGATCATTATGATTTTCAGGCACCATCACTTTTCTTATGATATCGTCAAGCATTGTGTATTCTTTGTTTTCTTTTTCCTGTAGCTGATCCTTATACAAAAACTTCATTGAATATAACATCTCTTCTCCTAATGATTTTGTGTTTTTTATAATCATAAAAGCGATAACCAAAATCAGTAACACCATATCAAATAAAGGTACATTTATTTTATTTTGCCTCAAGATTTGTTCTATTTTATTTATTAATGTGGACAAAGGCTTCACAACCAAAAGTTTTTAAGAAAGAGTAGTTTACCTTTTTACCTGTCCATGCCTCCTCTAGAATACCACCATCCAATGAACATGGAGGCCCTCTGTTTATTAGATAAACAACAATATCTACAACATCTATCCAAAATTGTAAAAGCAATCCTGCATGCAATCTCATGCACCTTGCACACTCCATGATTGTCCTGTTTATCCTTTATGACAAACCATTTTCTTGTGGTGTTCCTGGAACTGTCTTCTCTCTACGAATTCCATTCTCTGAACAGTAATTATCAAACTCTTTGCTACAATATTCACCTCCATTGTCTGATTTAAGACACTTCAACTTTTTTCTTGTCTCATTTTCAACCAAAGATTTCCATTTCTTGAAAGTATCAAATGCATCATATTTATTTCGAGTACAATAAATCCATGTTTTTCTGGTTGTATCATCAATAAAAGTAACATAATAATGAGATCCACCAAGAGATGATACCTGAGTAGGTCCCCATACATATGTATGCACAAGCTCTAATTTTTCGCTCTTCGTTTCTTTCCCAACTCTAAGGAATTTGACTCTCTTCTGTTTTCCATAAACACAATTCTCACAGAATTTTAAATCAACATGCTTCAAACCTGGCAACAAATTTCTTGAGTGAAGAATCTACATCCCCTTCTCACTCATGTGCCCAAGACTATGATGCCATAATTTCGTATCTTCTCCTATAGAGGTTAAAGAATTAACAAAATTAGAAATACTATTGCATAAATACAATGTAACAACCTTTCCTCCTTTCACTATTACTAGGGATCCTTTAGTGACCTTCCCGGTTTTATCTGTGAAAGTAGTTATGCAACCTTCCCCTCCCAACTTCCCTGTTGAAATCAGATTTTTCTTCAGATCTGGAACATCGCTTACCTCCTTCAATATCCAATGATTTCCATTTTGTTGTTTTATGAAAACTGTACCCATTCCAATGATTTTACATGGTTTATCATCACCCAATCAAACCTCTCCAAAATCGCCTTGAACATAATCATAAAAATGTTTCCTGTCAGGTGTGGCATGGAATGAGGCCCCCTGAATCTACCACCTAGGCATCAATAATATTTTCTAATGAAAAAATCAAAGAATCTTGCAACACATCACCTGTTACATTCACTTCATGCTTATTTTCTTGCTACGTGTCTCCTTCTTTTGCCTTCTGAGACTTGCAGTCTTTCTTCAGGTGTCCTTTCTTCCCACATTTCCAGCACACTATCTTTGATTTGGACTTAGATCTGGATTTTCTTGACTTACTACGATACCCTAGGCTCTTTCCTCTTTCCATTTTTCTTCCCCCAGTCTCTGCAGTCAAAGCATTACCTGATGTCTCACTGGAGCTTTTCTGTCGCATTTCCTTGCTAAGGATTACACCGACAACATCATCAAACTTTAAAGTACTAGATCTAGAGATAGAGTTACTAATGGCCATAACTAAACCATTCCAACTTTCTGGCAATGAGCACAGAAATAAAAGAGCCCTAACTTCATCATCAAAATTTACCCCTACAGAACTTAATTGGCTTGTAACTGTATTAAAATCATTTAAATGATCAGCAACAGATCCACTTTCTGACATCTTCATATTAAATAAACGCTTCATAAGAAATACCTTATTTGAGGCCGAGGGTTTTTCATATAGTTTGGCCAATGTTGACATTAAACCCTCTGTTGTCATTTCCTTTGAAGTATTAAACTCTATCGACACCGCTAGGCACAGCTGTATTGTTCCAAGTGCCTTTCTGTCGAGAATATTCCATTCTGTGTCTGTCATACTCGTCGGCTTCTTTGTCTTTCCATTCAATGGTAGGTACAGATCTCTCTGATACAAATAATCTTTCATCGGCATCTTCCACAGCTGGTAGTTTTGGCTGTTGAATTTTTCGACCCTAAACCTACCATCTTCCACCATTGATCTCACTCGAACCAGGAACCCTTCACTCCTTTGAGTTTATAAGCCAAATAGACCTTCGGCTCTGATAGCATTTGTTAGAAAATAATATATTACAATGCAATGTAGCACATAAAAATTTGCAAAAGTATAAAGACAGAAAATGCATAAAATAGGAAAGACACGGATATACGTGGTTCACCCATTTTGGGCTACATCCATGGAGAAACAGTTAGTCCTTCTTTTATAATATCTAGAAAATTGAAGAGATACAACCTATAGAAGATCTACTGTAACTCCCTCTTTGCTCTCAATCTCCTCTCTCATCCTCACTCAGAATATAGATCTACATAGACGCAATACAATTCCATCATATATAGTGAGGGGTTGCCTTCTAGGGCACAAAACCCTAAATTAAACATAACTTCTACTTTTAGATCATGCGCCTAATGAATGGCCCAGATTGATTAGAAATTAGTATACTTTGACAAGGCAATTTTACATCTGTTTTTAGCTTCAGGGGGCAACCCCAACTGGGATATCACTGGCCCCCAAACCCCCCACCAGAGGGGGATTATCCCCCCACATGGAGGGGTGTACAATCTTCCTGGGGTATACATCTAGCTGAAACCTTTGAATACAAAAGATAATCAGGCTCCACACCCAACACTGCCACAATTGAGTTCTAGTTGTAGCTCCAATGATCGAAATGGAATCTTGCGCAAATCGCATCCAAAAAGTACAAGGCCATGTAAAACTCTGACACTTGGTCAATATCACGATGCTTTCCTACAATTATATTAGTCCTCAATGTAGAAGCTAGGATACTAGCCCAGTTGAAAATTGTACCTCTAGTGGTGATGACATACATGATAGGGACCCATGTCGTGTGGAAAATTTCAACATCGGCCTTGCCATAAAACCAATTCATCATGGTGGAAATAAGTTGGTAAACCATTTTTAGACCCTTTATCTTGTACAATTAGTCACTCCTTACTTAGAAATTGGAGGAGTCTTGCCACCAATCCCTCATAATTTCCTTTGTTGGGTTGAAAAAAAACTAACAACCATTAGGTGTTAAACAACTCCTCCTTTTACGACAATATGTAGTAAGCAATGATGTTTGCCAATGAGATAGTAGGGAATTTTGTGATCCTTCATTACCCATCGTGTATCTGTATTCTATATAACCAGTCAAGGGTTTGGATGCATGGAAATATAGGCTCAAGACCACTTTGTGGAGCCTAGATCTCTTGACATTAATATACACTTGGAAATCCTCTTGGTCCTCAGGGATGTCGTGTTTCGAAAACTGAATAAATATAAAAAAAGGAGAACTTGGTGCTTTTATTGTGGTTGCACGTGGTGTCCCTATAGATGGGAGGTGATGAGACCACATAAATATCCTATATGTTGCTTTCATAGCTTTTTCAAGAATACTTCACTACTAGAGGTGTCATCTCGCCAAAGATAGAGGAAATCAAGATGCACTCAAGATCAATGTGACATGCCATGTCAAAAAAATATTCCCACGATGAGAGACACAACATGAATAATTAAAACTAGGCGAAAACAAAAATCCTAGTTTCAGAGTTCTTGGAAAATCCTCACCAAAGAAATTTTCCTAATAGATCAGAAGGACATAGGGATCAGGGGGGTCGCAAGGGTCACAAAGATGAACTATGTGACATGGTGATTAGTAGGTTCGGTTGCAGGTAAAGTTAGTTGCAATTTAGGGTGGGTCGCACAGGTCGCAATCAAGGATAGGTTGCAAGGGTTGCAAAGTTTCAAGGTGGAAATGTTGCATTGAAGGCAGGTTGTGCAGTCACAGGTTCGCAAGGTCATATTTTTTTTCTGATCGTGAATTTTAGACATGGGACCTGTTGCTCAAGGAGACTTCATTAAGGGAATAAGAATCAAAGTGAGTATGTGGGGACCCCCTAGACTAGATTAATTTATCCTTGATGGGGCATGCTTGCTTCAGGAGGATATGGGGCTTAGTGACCAGCCATGAATGTATTTGGGAGGAAAGATAAGATGGCCAAGGGTCTCTAAGTGGAATGATCCATTAAGCTTTTATACAAACCCCCCAGATCAGGAACATGCATGATCAGGGTAGAAGAATGTGCCAAATGGCAATAAGTAATCATAATGATGAAGTGGAAGGGTCGGAAGGGTCGCATGCTTCCTCCGAGTCATTGAGCCTCTTCACCCCACGAGTGACCGAAATGAATTGTTGAAATGACCGGTGAGGTCATATTATTTATAAAAATGGTCGCATGTGTAGGGTAGAAGAGGTTTCTAAGTCACATAAGGGTAGGTTTTATGCTTCTGCAACCTCATGACCCATGCGACCTAGTGACTTAGGATGTCACAAAGTCACAAGGTTGTAGGGTTCGCAAGGTGTTTGTTTCAAGGGGTTTACAACCTTGTCACCTTGTGACCTCGTCGGGCATGAGGGCGCAAAGTCTCACGAGGGTAAAAGGTCACAAAGTTTTCATTGCAACTTAGAAACTTAACTTAGGCAAAACTTATGTAGGTAGCATGGTTGGAATTTTTAGGCCCTTTTCTAATTTCTTCATGTTTTCTTCTACTTAGGCCTTCTCGTCCTCTTGTATTTTCACTTGTTCCTCCTCTAGCTGTTTCTTCCTACTTTACTGCTCTTTTCACCTCTTCTCAAGCTAGTATTTAGGTTGGTGGTAACCTGACTCATGTGATAGTTTGAGCTCTTCTTCTCATTTCCTTTTGATCTCTTGCTTTTTATTTTCCAACGTCGCATACCTATTCTCTAATGTTTCATCATCTTTCCCCTCATCTTGGTCTCTTGGGGGATTTTTTATCTCTTTACCCTTGTGTTTCTTTAGTTTCTCCATTACCCTTTATTGTTATTTCTTCCTCTTCAGTGAAGTTGGCCTCTCTTGTAAGCTCACATTTTCTTTAGAATGCTCGGATTACTCATCATACCTTTCTTGTTCTTTACTGTGGCTGAACTCTCTGGATGCATTGTGCCAATTTCTAATTTTGTCTTCATGAGTGTGCCTTGTGTGTCGGTACGACTAGTTGAAATTAGATTTCTTGCAGTGGGATACCACTACTCTTTAGGGGTCATGGGTGCAGTGGTTTACAGTCAGAAAATGGCACCCCTTTATCTCCTTAGCTTCTTCCTCCACTTCTTCGAAATCTTCAACTGTGTAAGCACCGATAGTGAGAGGGAAGGTGGGTCAGGGTTTCTTCATCCTTTTGCTCAATGTTTTGAAAAACCTTCGCTCATTTCATAACATACTTCCTGGATGATAAATATACTTGTGGAAAATCGAGGAATCACGTGAGAGGTATTATATGAGCTGGAGAACCTAATAAATGTGCCCTCCTGGATGGGGAGCCAATGTTCCACTTTAATGAGAGTATCCATGGCCCTTTTCGAGATAAAAGGGGATTCTTCCCTAAAAATCAAATAGTAAAATAGGGAGATGAATGTTTCAGATTTATACTCAAGTATTCTCTTGTAGCCTGGGTTCTTGAAGATCGTGTAGTGTTGGTGTTCAGGCTATACTGCAGCTAAGGTCTAGTTTTAGCTCTAGCAATTGAAATGGAATCTCGTACAAATTTCATCCAACAGGTATGAGGCCATGTAAAAATTTGATGGTTGGTCCACCTTAAAATGGTTGGCTACAACTATTTTAGTCCTCAATGCAAAAGCTAGGATATACTGTCCCAGTTGAAATGTATAACTCTAGTGGCGACGACATACATGATAGGTACCCATGTCCCATGGCAAGTATCAATGTAAGGCCTTCCTTCTATATTGTATATTTGATCACTTGTTACTCAGAAATTAGATGGGTCTTTCCACTAGTCCCTCAAAATGTCCTTGGTTGGGACTACAAAAATCGAGAGCCATCGAGTGTTAAACAACTCCTCCTTTTCCATAAATTTGTAGTAAGGAGCGATGTCTATGAATGAGATACCTGCGAATGTTGCACCTATGTGATCCCTCACTACCCACCGATATGTATTTTTATTCTATATAATCTAGTCAATGGTTTAGACAAATGGAAATATAGGAGGATGCACAACAACTTTGTGGAGCCTAGACCTCTTGATATTAATATACAGTTGGAAATAGTCCTCGTCTTTAGGGATGTCCTATTTGGAAAAATCTGAATAAATATCAATCCAAAAGAGCTTGGTGTTATTGTTGAGGTTGCACTCAGCGTCCTTGTAGATGGGAGGTGATGAGACCTGGTAAATTTCCTGCATGCTATCTTCAAATATTTTACGAGAATACTCACTGCCAGATGTTCCATCTTTCTAGATAAAGAGGAAATCGAGATGCACTGAAGATCAACGTCACCTATCATGTCAAACAAATAATCCCACCATGAGTGAAGCAACATGAATAATTAAACCTAGGAGAAAACATAAATCATAGTTTCAGAGTTCCTAGTCAATCCTCAGTAAATAAATATCCCTAATAGGTCGCAAGTTAACAAGGGTCAGGGGGGTTGCAAGGGTCGCGAAGATGAACTATGTTGGCAACTAGTAGGGTAGGCTACACGTTAAGTTATGTTGAAAGATCACAAGTCACAAGATAGGGAGGGTCACATAAGCTGCAATCAAGGATTGGTTGCAAGGGTCGAACAGTTGTAAGGTCACAAGGTTGCATTGAAGGGAGTTTTCCTAGTCACAAATTCTTAGGGTCATAATTTTTTTCCTATTATGGCTTTTATTCGTAACACCTATCCTCAAATCAGCTCAAAGAAAGGAAAGAGGCTCAAAATGAGTCCCTGGGGACCCACTAGACTATATGACTTGATCCTTAAGGGAGGAAGCTTGGATGGGGAGGATATGGGATTGAGTGACTGGGAATAAATGCATTTGGGAGGAAAAATAAGGTGGCGAAGGTTTTATGAGTGAAATGAGCCATTATGTTTGGATAAAAACCCTGCATAACAGGAATATGTAGGGTCATAGCACAAGAATGGGCTAGATGATGATAAGTAATGATAACGAGGAAGCATAAAGGTCACTTACTTGACAAGGTCGCGTGCTTCCTCCAAGTCGCTCAGCCTCTTCGTCTGGTGAGCAACTGAAATAAATTGTTTAAATGACTAGAGAGGTTATCTTATTTATAAAAATAGCCACACGTGCAGGGTTGAAGAGGTTTCCAGGTCTTAAAAGGATATATTTTATGCTTTTGGAACCTCACCACCCATGCGACCTAGTGACTTGAGAGGTTGCGAAGTCACAAGGTCACAAGGGTCGCATTGTATCTGTTTCCAAGGGTTTACGACTTTGCAACCTTATGAACTTGTCTGGAACTTTATAGAAAATTCAGACAAGGGTAGAAGGTCATAAAATTTTCTTTGCGACTTAGCAACTTCACTTAGACAAAATTGAAGTAGGTCACAAGGTCACAATTTTTAGGCACATGAGAGTTGACTTGGTGCGACCTACAACTTGGGTAAAAGAATAAACCTTTTAGTCTCCAACAGCTAGGGTTGTGACTAGATTAGAATATTTTGTCCAACTAATGAGGTCTCGAATGTAAGAAATAGACATAGAAATAGTTCAATGGCTCCAAAATTTGAAAAGATAGGAATTTTCGAGGGTTTTTACAATGGCTACAACAATTGGTGATTCTCTGGTATAACCTCAATAGCTCTGCTTACACTTGCCCTTGGGATAAATATGAATTTTATGAGTGCTTTGTTTCAATATTGGGGGTCCCACTGATGCCTCCAGGTTTTCCCGTAGTATTGATCAGCAGTCCCTAGGTACTAAGACTACACCTATTATCACACAACGTAAAGACCTTCTTGATGGCTCGATATAGGGGTACGGATAATGATATGATTTGTAAAGGTTTTCGGTATAGTATTTACAGTTACCTGGTGTTGCTCCATTGTGAGTAAGCCTAAACAGGACCCCATCAAAGTCACTACCAAAAAATCACAAACATTTTTCCCCTGCCAGTGAGCCCAAAAAGTACCCTGATATATTTTTTGCATCACCTCGCTACGTAGGAAGTCTTTCTCAATCCTTTGGCCTTCATTGATTTAATTCATGTGCTCATTGGAACTTATTCACATGTGCTCATTAGCACTTATTCACATGGAATCTTTTAGCCTAGGAAGATGACAGATCCTAACTTAATTTACTTGCAAGAGAGGTTGTTTCTGGTTTTCTAGAGACTTTATTATTTTCTAGAAATCTGTATGCTCATTAAGGTTTTTCATTTCCCCTTTTCAAGCCAGCCATATAAACCAATTCATTCAAAACTTACATCTATGTCAATGGAAAGGACTAAATGTTGAAGGATAGGGTACCATGGATGGCTAGAGTTCCCTACTACAACAGATTTCAACACTCTACCCTATTCGTGACTTTAGGTTTGATCAAGTGCAGGCACAGAAAGAAACACAACTCAGCCACCAATGTAGAGGCTACCTCAACCCCAGGGTGTCAAACCAAAGTAATCTTCTAGAAATGGTATGCAGGGTAGAAACATTATTAAAGGACAAAAAATAAAAGGCATCAAGAAGGTGAAAACGTAAAGGCAACAGGAAAGGCTAAACTAATAAAATTTGGAAAATGGCAAGAAGGAAACTATAGTACATGGGTGGATAAGTAGATGCGGGAGCTACTAGGTGAAATAAAAATTTATGTTCATGGAATTCACCGGAAGGGGTTCAAACCACCCTTCTAAATTTTGTAATCTATAGGTATTTTGGCCAATCTTATCCTTAACTCAAAAGGGGCCAATCCACAAGGCCTATAAGTTACTGTGTTTACCTTTTTCCTCATGAGCCTTGTCCCATTTGAGGATGACTAGGTCACCCATATTGAACTCATTACTCCCTGCAGATTTCTTATTAAACCATCTCTTTTACCTAGCCTTTTGTTTTTCTTCTTCTAGTTTGAGGAAGGTGTCAACTCTATTTTTCACAGTAGGGCAAGGGGTGCCATGTGACTCTTGTGACAAATGGTGAGCAATAAGGTTCAAGTTGGGTGGTAAGATGGCTTCTTTCCCATAGACCAAAAAGTAGGGGGCTGTTATGAGAGATGGTATTGGGGTGACCAGGTCAGTCCACAAGGCATTACACAAGGTATTGTGTCAATTCCTTTGGTGTGACAACATGTTCTTCTTGATAATGCAGCTTAGGTTCATGCTGGTGGATTTTTCCAAGCCATTTCCCTGGGAGTGATAGTTAGCTTAATCTTTCAAAACAATGTAATTTTAGAAAGAAAAATCATATAACCTTAAAGATGAGAAATAAGAAGATTATAAAAAAGAATGGATGTTGGAACATCGAACCTCGTGACGATTTACTAATTTACAAAAGATATTACCTCTTCATCATTGATTTGCTGTAACGAAATCACTTCCACCCACCTTGTAAAATAGTCTGTAGTTATGAGTATATACTTATGTTATTTTGACAAGTGTGGCGTGATCTCCTTGATGAAATCCAATCCCCACTACTGAAAAGCTTCCTCTACTGCTATAAACAAGAGAGGATCGGTTGACCGAGGTTGTCTTCTAGTGTACTTTTGACAAATTGGGGATTTCAGAGCATACGCATGTCATCGTTGAAAAGGGTATGCCAGTAAAATCTTACCCTCATGATCTTATGTATAATAGTATCATGAACATAATTTTCTCCTATTAGCTGATCATGTATCTCCTTTAGCACTTGTTGGGCTTCATCAAATTCGAAACATCTAAGAAACACGTCGTGATGGTGTTTACAAAATAAATTTCCTTGTATTAATTGGTAGGATGCAGCTTTGAGTCTCACTGCCATTTCCTGTGTCAGGGGAAAGGTAGGACAAAAGGTCCCTTGCCCCGGATACTTCTTTAGATATGCGTACCATGGTGAAGATTCATGTGCAGCGATGAGTTTGTTTTGGTGCATCTTGATCTCAGGATCCCAACCTTTTGATTCTTCATTTTGTTGGTCTACAGATATTGTGGTTAGTTTACATAGCCTATGCCCTTTAACTGTGTGGGTGCGATTGAACTCTAAGTCATATCCTTGGAGGCAAGTCATCAGTTTGTCCCTTCTATTGCCCAGCTCTTGTTGAACGAATAGTGACTTAACAACAGGGTGAGAGACAAACATCATCACATGGTTCTTGAGAATGTAGGGTCTGCAATGTTTCACCGCTTTGTAGACTGCATACACCTACATATCTATGCCTGGGTAGTTGAGTTATGTGCCCTTTAGTCCCGTTCTCATAAAGTACATGGGTCGCTTATTGTTGTTACTATCATTCTATGTAAGCACAACAACGAAGGACGGATTTGAGGGAAAAGTGTACAAAATGAAGTCCTTACTGAAATCGAGGTTGTGCAGAGAAGGGGCTTTTGTTATAGCTTTCTTGATATGATCAAATTATTATTCTCTTCATGATTCCACCTAAAAAATAATTCCTTATCTATCCTATTCTATAAGGGATTAACGATCTTGGAAAAATTGGAGATAAATTTGTGAAGAAAGTTGCTTTTACCCATGAAAGATTACATAACTTTTCTGCCACTAGGAAGAGGGATATGTACAATAGATTTTACACAATCAGGATTGGTAGTAATCCTGTATTTTTTTGTTATATGACAAAGGATATTCCCTTATAATACTACGGATATAATATTTTTAGGGTTGAGCGAAAACCCATATTTTCACCCTCACCCAAAGATCTCCTTGAGCTGATGAAGGTTGTCAGATCTCTTCTTTGAAAACTCGGTGAAATAATTTAGATAAATGAACATGAATTGACCTATTAATCATATAAAAGTGATGTCCATTATCATTTGGAATGTTTCTCTGCTATTGATAAGGCCAAAGAACATGTGTCGAAATGCAAAAGTTCCCCACTTCATTCTGAAGGTCATCTTTAACCATTCTGGTTCGGCAAACAGTACCTGGTTGTACCTAGACAAACCATCGAGTAAGGAAAACATTTTATAACCAGATATTGTTTAAAGAATCTGCTCCAATGAGAGAACTGGATAATTTTCTTTATCTGAACCTCGATTTAAATTTTGGAAGTCGACGCACAACCGAACTGGATTTCATAGTGCAACTAGGTTTGAGACCCAAGTAGCATGCCTGAATTTGAAAGTAATATATGCATCCAACAATTTGTTTAGCTCCTTTTGAATGAGGGTGTCTAATGTAGGATATACTTTCCTTAATTTCTATTAGAATGGTTTGACCCCTTCTTTTGTAGGAATAACATGTTGAATGACCTAAGGGTAATATGTCTTCAAGTCATCATATTTCTAGGAAAATACATCCTCGTACCTCTTAAGTTAGCTAATGAACGATTGAATTTCATCTGGAGAACACTCGACACCTAGGTTGATGAACTTGGGTTTAGTCTCAGTCTCGAGATTAATTTTCTTATGTGAGAGTGTGGAACTTTGTGTCTTGGTATTTAGTGGACCCCAGAAATAGTTATTTAGATCAAATAATATTTCCAGCATAACCACCCCTTTGGGCATAGGGTTTCCCTTACACTCTTTTTCTTCTTCATTTAGGGCACTTTCTTGCTCTTCCTCCTCTATCACCGCATCTTTAAACACCTCAACTTTTTCCATAAAATCGAGTATATGTCGATCATCATTGAAAATGGTAAATTAGTTACATTATCTGGGATAACAAGTTTATAAATAGTCTCAATTGAAAATCCATCCCTTAAAGGTGTAAACCTAGCTGCGGAATTAGCTAAAGTATCAAAAGCTACATTATTAATCCTAGGAACAAAGTTAGTATTGAAAGCTTTAAGAGAATAGATTCATTGCCATACCTCTTTGTAATAATTTTTTACATGTGGTGATAGACAATGAATTATGTTTCGTAGCTACCTTGTAATGACTTCTAAATCACCGATCACCTTCAAACATTTGACCTTTAGGTCAATAGATTTCTTGAGCCTAAGGATCAGTGCCTCATACTTCACAGTGTTGTTAGTGCATTATAATTCTTACCTACAAGAGATTAAGAATTTGTTTTTTGTGGGGTTCATGAGGATACAAGCTACACCGTCTCCATCATGAGTCTTGGACCCACCATAATATAAATTCCAAATTTCATTTCTACATGAATATACTCTTAACTTATTTACATCTATAGTACAAGTTTCATCAACATCACCTAGAGGGCAAGGAAGGAGTTCTAGTTACATATCAGGTGGGATAGGCAATGGAATGGCTTAATAACACCCAATATCAGTTTCCAAAAAACCCATTCCCAACTCTTCTTGGTTAAACATAACGGGTTCACTCGAGCCCTCAAGATCTGTGAATGTATGCTTCATGTAGGGTTCATTGTTTACTCTGATTCGGTTTTTCTTGCCTTTGTAAGGCAGCCATAAGTGTGACCAGTGCCTAGGAAAATAACCGTGGATTTTACTCGATCGGTCCCTACTGAGTAACAAGCCATATGCTTCTGGAATGTCAAAAACAACCATTATGGGAATTTTGAGGTCTAAAATGGGCGTCCTAAGGAAATCATAAAATAATAGTGGAAATAATAAAATAAGATTACATTACATCATCAAATTTTAGACTGAAAAATGAAAACACTATATTTTCAACTCATATTTTTAACTTACTCGCTATGGGTTTACAAAATTTAAATCGGGAACACTCATTGGATGTAGAATTTGATTCCTCCTCCAATGAGTACCCATGTTCCATACTTTCGATGGACCCCACTACATGAAAAGTGAGAAATACAAAAAAAAAGCATGATTGTAATCCTGTTTTCTCATGTATTTCTCATTTTCCATGTAGCAGGGTCCATCGAAAGTATGAAACATGGGTACTCATTGGACGAGGAATTGAATTTTGGATCCAATGAGTAGTCCCTCTTCAAATTTGACTGAAACATTAGGGAGATAAGTTGAAAATGTGAGTTGAAAAAGTATTTTTATTATTATTTTTTTTTAATCTTTTTACTTTTTTACTCCAAAAATGGTGAATCATCCCCAATGGTTGACATCATCATCTTGAATCCTATTGGTTCTTATAAAGTTAATTTTTGTTGTACATTTTTCTTAGGAGGCCCATTTTAGACCTTAAAATTCCACTAATGTATGTTGATGCATTGATGCACCCTAGAGTCGGAGGACAACCTGATTATCACATTGTTTAACTCACCTACAGCGGGGACTTGAGACCTATCGGATTGAATGATCTTGACATCTATCTTATCAGGTTGAATGTTTCACTTCTTTTAGACCAACAAATTCATGAAATTAGTTGATGCACAAGAGTCGACAATTCAATTGTGCACATTGTAATTGAAGACTTCAAAAGTTAAAAGGAACAGGGGAATCAAATCTCTCGAATTTGCATTTGCAGCATTAAAAATAGATTAGAGGTTAGATGAGGCTTGAGACTGACTAGTAGAGCTAGTATTTGTAGAAGAGGAAGCTTTGTTGGTTGAGACGATGTAGCGAATAATTTGAAAATTAATTCATGTTGGCTAGCTAGCTTGGAAAGTTCATAAACTGAAATGTTGGCCAGCATCTTCTTCATATCTTTGATGATTTTATACCCCAATTTTGAAGGTGTAGTGCCCTTTGAGGATGTATAATGGAGTGAAGGGGATAGAAGAGACTTCACTAAGGTCCTAGGAGTAAATGAGTTTCCCTTTCCACTTACTCATGCATCCTTCGGGCTTTGGCTACATGAAATCTTAGGAGTAGCGCTCAGTGGATGACTTGAGTTGTTAGGAGGAGGGATCCTCCTTAGTAATGCCTTATTTTTCTCTTCCAGAGTACCCCTTTCTCCTGAGATTATAAGTATTTGGAGGCCTAGGGGTGGAGGTTGCCTATGTTAGCTTCATGGGGGGATTGGACCTCTCCCCCATGGATGACTTCAAATGTTAGGACAACGGAATCGATGTTTTACTCCGGAGGTGCAGTTTCTTCCTAAAGAATGTTGAACGCTTTCTCATCCTCTCCCATAGCCTGATCCTTAAGGAGCTAGATCCCTACCTCAGTCATGTTCTGTATCCATTGTGGATAGTTTTTGTCGAAATGAGAGGCTTGGTGAAAATTGTAAAAAATATCCTTACTTAGCTCTTCCACGTTGAAATTTGTATTAGAGCTATAAGATGACTTCACGGGGGGATTATTGTTCTTTTAGAAGAAATTTTGTTCTAGTTTAGTGCCAAAAGAGGTCTCGCTAGTATTCCTTTTCAATTAAGAGACTTCATTTGATAATTGCTTCAAGGATTTGGCTAACCCCTTGAAATCAGAGGAATCCTTGTCCTTATCACTAGATTTTCTACTTGAGTCTTTATCTTTCTTGTTCGTTGGCTTAGAGTCTTCCTTTGTGTCATGCTTAATGACTCCTATAAACAACAACAATTTCTCCATAGCAACATCATACGCAAAGTTCTCCACTAAGGTGGCTTTGGCTTCATGCTTGAAGAACACAACGATATTGTGTGGGAGGGCCCTAGTATAATAGTCAACAATAATAGAATAATCAAGAGCCACATCTATTAGAAACTTATTTAATATGGTAGTAAATTGCTGGTTAAAATATTTGACCTTTTCCTTCTTATGGCACTTCAATGTCCTCAATTCAGTCAAGAGCATGGATGGTGTCTTGTCTTCGGATAACTTCTCAATAAATAGTTTCTAGAACTCCTCCCAAGTCCGTATTGATGCCATAGGTAGGGAACGATACCAAGTCATGACCTTATATTTGAAGGTATGAGGAAAAAGCCTACTAGCCACATCATCATATTGCACTCTCATCATTTGCAGGGCTAGATAAAAATTGATGATATGGTCCTCAATCATGATTCCATTTTTGGGGTCAAACATTGGAAGGTGTTTCTCTGGGTGATAGGGCATATCGTAAAGGGGGCCATAGAAGACTAGAGGGGACTTACCCATCTAGGCGAAAGGTTGTTGAAAGTTGGCTCTTGGTGGTGGAGGAAATATAATGTGGTTGGAATTTCCCTCAAAATTACTTTATGTGACTAGACTAAACCCTTCACTGGTGTGGGGTCATTTTGTGTCGTTACCCCGGGAAACTCTCAAGTGTCCTATGCCTCAGAAGTTCCTAACATTTTTGAATTTTACTAAGGTCCTAGTGAACCTAAAAGGCTGCTCATTAAGGGGAGGATCTACATTGTAAAGATTAATGTTGTTTCTGATATGCTCATCATTTCCTTGCCTTAGGGTCACCTCAATGTTTCCCTCAGTGGTTCATTGTTAACCCAAGTATTCTCCTGCGTTGGTTGATTATTTTCCCATGTATCTTCTTGACATGGCTAGTTATTACCTCCTGTGATTGTGCTTCTTGGGCCTTCTCTCTTACATGTTAGGGGGCTTTCTAGTACTTCAATTAAGAGTCCTTATATGGCATTCGTATAATCATCCAAAATCATCTCAATCAAATGCGGTACTAGATTAAGTAGGATGCCTTGATAGGTATGGTGAGGCTTGGAGGTGCATCGATTAGGAAGGGAGCTAGTGGTAGGGATGCACTTCACACATCTAGCGAATTGACGAGTAATAGGGCGTAATTTTTTTAACTGATCATATATGACTTCATAGACAAGATCTTCCTCTCCTACTGGGGCTTCCTCCATTGGGGGATGTTGGGAGTCCCTGATATGGATATATCTCAAATGCAGGTCAAATATGGGATAGAGAGGTATTTTAGGGGAAGCGAGATGGGGTTGATTACTAGCTTGATGGGAATTTTCTGTGCAAGGGCGTGTGTTGGTGCCAGCCATCATGCTCTCCTTCTAGCACTGAAATTCTTGATGGGTTGGAATTTACTGCCAATAGCTAATGGATCTCCATTGTACAAAATCCCAGCTAGACTCTACACCAGTTGGTTTAGGTATCATGTCCAGTATATAGGCCTAGCTACCATATAACTGGTTGAAGTTGGCTTCAGATAAGAAAAGGAATATGGCTAAATATAACCTATAAGCTTAAAAAAATGTGAGTGAGTAACTAATGAATACTTCATAAAGAAGATACCATAAATAGCAATATTAGAACTTCAACACAAGAATCTTAAGTAAAGCATTGTTAGCAAAACTTCAAATAAGACCATGCTTATCTAACGGATAAATTTAACAAACAAGAACAAGTTTAAGATGGTTAAGAATTTACACACACAAATGAGTGCATAGTCTACAATAGCATCATGCCAATATCAATAACGCAGTTCATCATCATAAGAACAAGGTCAACATATCATATACCATCTATGTGTTGTAAGGGAAACTCAAGGCACAGGAAGATACACGAGGAGACCGTACACCAAAACTCATAGGAACCTCCAATTCATCAAGCTAATAATATGCATGGCATCATGATACAATGTGTTCATCTAATCCAGTAGTGGAAATAAACTATTACTCCTTTTGTTTATTAGAGGAGCACAACTTAAAACAATATCTACCAAAATAAGTCCAATGCTAAAAGTCCATTACAAGATCCCATGAGGGTGTATTTATATAAAAGAGGGTGAATTTTTGTCTACCCTTGAATCTTAGACTTACTCATGATCTTCTGACTTCCTTGTGACTTTTAGACTTCCTCCTGACTCTTCGAATTTCTATTTTTCTCTACTCTATCCTATCTTGCTATTCTCAACAAAATAAGTTAATTTATATCCTATCAATTTGACGATAGATAATTTCCGAAATCTAAGTGTAGATGATTCACAAAGTAGGTGTGCTAGAGCTTGTATTCATCAACTATTGGAGCTGTATTTGGTTGATCCTCATCATGCCTATGCAGACATTCAAGGGCATCTGGAATGAGTGCTTCTAGTGTGCGGGTATGACTAGTTGGAATTGGATTTCTAGTAGTGAGCTGCCACTACTCCTTCGGCGTCACAGGTGTGGTGGTTCAAAGTCACAAAGAGGAAGCCCTTAATCTCCTTGGCTTTCGCCTCTACTTATTTGAAATTTTCAACCATGTAATCCCTAAAAGTAAGAGGGAAGGCGATCAGGGTTTCTTCTTTCCTTTGCTTATTGTCTTTGAGAAATCTTGCGTCATTTGATAACATACATCCTGCATGAGCACTTTATCTATGGAAACTTGAGGAAGCATGTGAGGAGTCTTATATGAGCCAAAGAACCTCATAAATGTTCACACTAGGATGGGGAACCAATGGGCCACTTTAGTGAGAGTCTCCATGTTCCTTTTCAACATGCAAGGGGGTTCTTCCCCAAAAAGAAGCTAGTATAACGTGGCAATCAATGTTTCTGAGGTGAAGCCAAATATACTAATGTAGCCTAGTTTCTAAAAGATCTTGTGGTGTTGTTTTACATGCTCTACCATAGCTGAGGTCCAGTTGTAGCTCTAGTTATCGAAATCGTATCTCGCACAAATCGCATCCAAGAGGTATGAGGCCATGTAAATCTCTAATGGTTGGTTGACCTCAAGATGCTTGGATATAATTATATTAGTCCTCAATGCATAAGCTAGGATACTAGCCTAGTTGAAAACCGTACCTTTAGTGGTGACGACATACATGATAGGGACCCACATCTCATGAAAAGTGTCATTGTTTTCCCTATCATATAACCAGTTCATCATGCAAGCAATAAGTTGGTAAACATTTTTTAGACCCTCTCTCTTGTATATTTGGTCACTCCTTACTCGAAATTTAGATGGGTCTTTCCACCAATCACTTGAAATTTCCTTGGTTGGGTCTACAAAACCTAAGATCCATCGGGTGTTAAACGACTCCTCCTTTTCTAGAAATCTGTAATAAGCAACAATGTCTGTAGATTAGATATTTGAGAATGTTCCACCTGTGTGATCCCTCACTATGGACCGATATGTATCTATATTCTGTATAATCCAATCGATGGTTTTGGCACACGGAAAGATAGGAGGATGCAAGGCCACTTTGTGGGGACTAAATCTATTGATAATAATATACAACTAGAAATCCTCCTAGCCTTCAGGGATGCCCTGTTTGCAAAACTCTGCATAAATATCAAACCAGGAGAGCTTGGTGCTCTTGTTGAGGCTTCATTCATTATCCCTCTAGATGGGAGGTGATGGCATCTGGTAAATTTCATGTATGCTTCTTTCAGAGGTTTTATGAGAAGTCTTTACTACTGGAGGTGTGATCTCGCTAGAGAAAGTGAAAATCGAGATGCACTCAAGATAAACGTCACCTGACATGTCAAACAAATATTTCCATGATGAGAGAGATGACATGAATAATTAAACCTAGGAGAAAACAAAAGTAATAGTTTCAAAGTTCCTTGTAAATCCTTGGGGAATAAATCTCCCTAACAAGTCGCAAGGTCAATAGTTGGGGTGGTCACATGGGTTATGAATATGTACTATGCAATTTGGTGACTAGTAGACTAGGTCATAGGTCAAGCTAGGTCATAATATAGGTAGGGTTTCATAAGTCATAAAGAAGGATTGATCGTAAGGTTCACACAATCACAAGGTCGCATTGAAGGCATTTCACACAGTTGCGAGGTTGCAAACTCACATATTTTCTCCTATCACAAATTTTATTCGCCCGACTTGTTCCAAGGGGCTGCTCGATGAAGGGAAAAAGGTTTAAAATGAGTCCCTGGGGATCCACTACACTAGATGACTTGATCCCTAAGGGGGGAACACTTGCCTGGGGAGGATATGGGGCTGATTTACTAGGAAAAAATGTATTTGGGAGGAAAAATAAGATGGCAAAGGGTTTCTAATTGAAATGAACCCTTAAGCCTAGACAAAAACCCCCCGAGATCCGAAATATGCAAGGCTAGGGTAGAATAATAGGCCAAATGGAAATAATTAATGAGAACAAGGAAGTAGAGGGGTCACTTAATTGGCAGGGTCACAGGCTTCCTCTAAGCCACTGAGCCTCTTCATCCCATAAGCGACCGAAATGAATTGTTCAAATGACTGGTGATGTTATATTATTGATAAAAATTGTTGCACATGTGGGGTTACAAAGGTCATCATTTCACATAAGGGCATGTTTTATGTTTTTTCGACCTTGTGACCTATGCAACCTAGTAACTCAGGAGGTCACAAAGTTGAAAGGTCATAGGGGTTGCAAGGTGTCTGTTTCGAGGGGTTTGCGACCTTGCGACCCCATCAAGCACGAGGTACCAAACTTGCACGAGGGTAAAATGTTGCAAAATTTTCTCTGTGACTTAGTGACTTAACCTAGAAAAAACTGAATTTGGTCACAATTGCAATTTTTAGGCTCATGAGATTTGACTTGGTGTGACCTACAACTTTGACAGAAGAATAAACCTTTTAGTCTTTGATAGTTAGGCTTCAAATGGGATTAGAAGGGTTTTGGCCAATTTATGATGTCTCAAAAGTAAGAAAGAGACACATACATAGTAGAGGGTCTCCAAAATTTTGAAAACTTAGGAATTTTGGAGGGTTGTAGTAGCAGCTACAACATAACCCTTCTGTCTCAGCGAAATAAGAAGAGAAATTATGGAATGTGTTGAGGCAACATCGTGATGTCTTTTCTTAGGACTATAAGGAAATAAAAGAGGCACATCCCTTAGTTTGTACTCATCATATCTACATTAAGGAGGGATGAAAACATGTGTGCAAACCCCACAAGAGGATGAATAATTCCCTTAAGGATATTGTGAAGGAGGAACTGCAAAAGTTATTTGATGCAAGTTTCATCTACCCCATTTCAAATAGTGAGTGGGTGTTATCTCTTGTCATAACACCGAAGAAAAATGGGAAGTAGAGGATTTGTGATGACTATAGAGAACTCAACAAAGGTACAAAGAAGGAACATTTCCCTTTTTCCGTTCATTAATCAAATCCTAGATGGCCTTGTAGGGAATAAATTTTTTCATTCCTAGATGGATTTAGTGGATACAATCAAAACTATATCAACTCTAAGTATCAGGACAAGACCACCCTTACATACCCATGGGGGACCTTTTCCTATAGAGTCCTTCCTTTTTGTTTATGCAATGTACTTTCTACCTTCCACAGGGTATTCTACATTATTTTTATTGATCTCATGCATGACACTGCCGAAAGCTACATGAATGACTTCACCCCTAGTGTAAATTATTTCCAGGAAGCTCTTTCAAATCTGTTTAAGGTCTTAAATAAATGCATTAAAATGAATATTTCACTGAATCCCAAAAAGTGTGAATTTTTAATTAATGCATGGATTGTCCTAAGTCACTTTCTTTATAATGAATGGATCCAAGTTGGCCCTAACAAAATGAAAGTGGTGTTAGAAGTTTTCTTGGTCTAAATGGGTACTACAAAAGATTCATTAAGGACTTTACCAAGTTGGCTTCACCTTTGCTTGGATTGTTAGATAAATATTCAGACTTTTTTGGACAGATGGATGTGAAGAGGAATTTGAATAATTGAAGAGAAGTTGATCACTGCACCAATTCTTAGAGGTCCCAATTGGAAATTTCCTTTCCACATCCATATATATCCATCAAACAAATTTTTGGCAGCAACTTTGGGACCCATGGAAGACAATTTTCCCTATGTTATATATTTTGTAGTAACAACCTCTTCAAAGTTGAACTTAATTATAAAATTACTGACAAAGAACTCTTGGTTATCGTTCACTCTGTGAATAAGTTTGGGAATTATATCATTAGGTGATAAGTATTTTTTATATTGATCATGTAACAATTAGAAGCTTAGTGAATAAACTCTTTCTCAATACTAGAGTCTTTATATGGTTGTTATTGTTGCAAAAATTTGATCTAACCATTATTGGCAAGCAAGAAAAAGAAAATGTGGCTGCGTATTTTTTGTCTAGACAAACATTTGTTTCAAGAAATGAGGAGTTGGTAATGATAAACTTCCAGATGAAATCATTTTTCCTATCTCAGTATTTTTTTTCACATGTGGTTCACGGATACCCATGGTCAATGGCTACGTCCACGGTAAGAACTGGAAAGGGGAGCATCTATACTGACCTGACCCCAAGAGCTTTCGGGATTTGACCCTGTGACCTCCCGATTGGCGAGGCACTGATTGACCGATTGAGCTAACTCTTGGGGCTTCCTATCTCAGTATTATCTACTCAATTTAATGATATAGAAAATTACTTGGTTGGTGGGAAGTTCTCTCCTAATCTATCCTCCAGGGAGAATGTTAGGTCCCTATAATACTAGTGTATTCCCTTATTGTTATTGTCAGTGTGGCCCCTTTATTCTTATTTGTGTGATCATTTTGTCCACATATTGTTATTATTATGCCCCATAGTAGCCCACTATTGTTATTTTTGTGCCCTTACATTATTATTGTTATGTCGTCTCTGATTATATTGTTACCCCTTAGACTCATATATACTAAAAGGAGATTTTTTCATTTGAATCATCCAATAATTTTTCATTTGTGTAATGTAAAGGAGGTTTCCCCCTTGAAGAGGTTAATTTTTAAGTCATTTATCTATCTCTTCTTCTATTTTGTGAGCTAGCTGCATAAAATTTGGTATGAGAGCTTTGAATTCTAGGGTTTCATGGCTTTAGTAGGGCATCATGGAATTTTCGCTATAACATTTTTTCTTTGAAGATTCCAAAGCTAAAATTAAAACTATGTAGAGATGAAATCTTGATAAACTTTGTGTCCAAATTTCAGATCTTTTCTAGCTATATTTTTGGAGATATGAGCTAACGAGGTTAGGGTTTTTGCAGGCTCCAGAATTCCATCTCAAATAGGCGACCTAGAGAAAATAGTCATAACTTTCTCTATGAGAATTGGATTTGAATTTCTTAGAAAATAAAAAAATGAGGATGGACTGTACTTTTTTGGGTATCAATTTCAAGCCCGCAGTCTGAAACAGTGACACATGGTACTCTGTATAGGTTAGCTCTACTAAACAAGTCTATAATCAGGTCATCATGGGAGATTGGGCATAATGTTCTCCTGAAGAATCCAATATTGGTCCAACTAGTGGGGTTGGAAAGAAGACTCTGAGGGCTACCACAAGATGAAATTTTAGACCTTGGATATCTAAAAGTACAGAGATACAACATATTGAATATCGTGCTCGTACAAAGAGAAAAAAGGTGTATAATTTTTAAAATTTGCATAAGTTTTATTTAAAAAATTAGTTTGAAGTGATTCAAAGGGAAAAGTGAAGCATAATTATTGTTAATTGATGCCATGAAGAAATAAAATGGAAAAACATACTAAGTAGCCTAAAATTTGTACCATGACATATGAAGAAGAGGAAGAAATGCAACACGATATATCAAAGTTACGAGACCAAGTGGAACAAATTTCGCTCTCACAAAAACTAGCAAAAGCTAAGATGGATGGTTTGAAGAATGAAATCGAAGCTAAGATAAATTCTTTTAAGAATGGCATGGAAGCTAAGATCTATTGTATAGAAGTAAAATTGAAAGGAAACATGGAATATTTGAAGAAAGACATGGAAGGTTTGAAGGAAGGTTTGAAAGAAGCTTTGACGAAGTTGCTACAAGAAAGGCTTTCTAATGGCGAAAAGGTAGTAAAGGTGGTGCAGGGAAAACCCCGCACATACCCACAGTATGCAATAATTTGCATAACACAACTGTCCCAGGTATTTGACTCTACAATGGAGTCAAATCTTCATACATAAAATGGTCAAGGCCCTTTATAAGCTCCTTTGTATTAGAACCAATAAAATCGCCAAACCTTTCTATCAGGAATCAAAAACCCTTCAAAACCTTTATATAAACCATAATCCATATATATATAACCATTCCCCTTTCAAACTTGGTTAATATATATGTCTGTCGCATAAATGCTTTATAAGCGCTTTTTCTTATAAAACCCATTAACAAATAAAATGTCGCAAGCATACCTTCTTTCCACCTTCCGTACAGACTTATACATATTCCTTGAGGTTAAACCTCATCACAATCAGCCATCACATCTTTCCTTAGTCATGCATACATATATATACCTCCTATTCCCCAATACATTATTGCCCTCTAGGATTGGGAAATACACTATCATGCTTAATTCATACCCCTTTTGTTTACAAAGGGAAACTCTGCCCGAACATATATATTGGACTTCAAATTCATTGAACTTGCATTTATAAATGCGTCAGCTCCACTTCCTTTAGTCGCTTCTCAATTCGACACTACATTAAGGCCCGATCTCTGATTAGATGATATCTTCGATCACCGATTACACTTATTAGCAATATCGCTATCGGCATATCACTACGCTCCATTCCATGGTCATTGTCATTTAGTTTGGTCGAAATTCGATTGCGATTTTGATTGTGACCATTGCTTTGATCCCAATCCAATGGTCCATGATCGATTAGCAGTCGCTTGCCGATTTCAATGCCCCCAAAAGGATTTTGTCGATTCGCCGATGCGATACAACCTAGACTGTTGATCTCACAAATCTAATGGCTCTTGAGTGATTAATACTTCACTTCTCCACTCGTCCCTTTACTTAGTTTTTACACCATTCAATGGTTTCTGCAGGTCTTTTGAGTTCTTTAGAGGTTCTTCCTCCTTTGCTATTTCACTGTGACTCTTCCTCTTGCCTTAACTTCACATGTTTTATTTTGATCACCGACCTCTTGATTCTTTGAATGGATTCAAAGATTCTTCTACAATCCCTCTAGTTCAAATCCTTTCTTCTGCGTCCTTCAGAATTCTATCTGTAAGCTATTACAGAGCCTACGAATTCACTGTAAATCATTTATGAAAAACTCTTCACATACTGAAACAGTCAGGAAGTAACATCTCCATATATTAATATAAACAACAATTTACATTTCAAAGACTCTGATTCTTGCACAGGTCAGTTCTTCAATGTTGCAGCATCTCCCTTTTGACTCTCCCCGTAGGCTTACATATATTCTATTTGTCCCTCTCTCCTCCTATTCTTTAACGTGCATGTTCATCACACATATATTTATATGGAAACATTGGATCGAATCAATGTGAAGGATCGAATCACATCCTTTCCTCAAAAATCTCAACTAAAGCCCTAAAGCTCGCTACATGCATACATTTATAGTAGTATTACATTTTATAAAGTCTTCAAGAGACTTATCCATTCCATCATTTTAAGCTCTTTTTTAAATAGAAAGTCCCCTTGTTTAGCTCGATGGTCCATGTCCACTTTGGATTCCTTTGTTTGATTGGGGGGGTTAGATGCTCTTGCATAAAGAGGAAACTCATGATGAGAACAAAAGAAATGTTAATAATGATTTCATAGACTCTAACATTGGTTTGAAGACCCACCATATTCCAAAGATCACTATGAGGAAGTTTGATGGCAGGGATCCCATCAAATGGATAATAAAGATGGAGAAATATTTCAATCTCCATAATGTGCAAAATACACAAATGGTGTGCATTGCAACTTTATATTTAGAACCCAAATGGTTTGTATGGTATTGATGGCTTTGCGCTCGTAAAGAATTTGTCACTTGGTCAATTTTTACGAAGGAAATGATAGCACATTATAAGGATACAAATAGAAACATTTTTTTTAGCCAATTGATAAATCTCAAACAAAAGGGTTCAATGGTGGAGCACATTGAGGACTTAAAAAAATTAAATATAAGGATAAATGATATTCCGGAGGAGTGCAGGATTGATGTATTAATAGGAACTTTAAAGGATAACATCTAACATGAGGTTCGCCTTTTGGAACCTGATTCATTGGAGAAGGCATTTAGGTTGGCAAGAAAAATTGAAATAAAAATTATGGAAACAAGAAAATCGGCCACTCACAACTATAAGGATGGAAGTGTTGTCTATCCTAGCCTTACACAACCTACAAGGTTGACACCACAAAAACTGGAAGGAAAAAGGGCAAAAGGGCTTTGTTACAGTTGTGATAGAAAATACACTAAAGGTCATAAGTGTGCTAATAAGAAATTAATTTACATAGATTGTGAAGAGGAGGAAGAAAATTAATAAGAAATTTCAAAAGAAGATGATATACACTAGGAACCAACCCTTGAGAAAGAAGAAATGAATCTGACCATATCTTGTAATGCATTGGTACAAATTACCACTGCTCCAACTCTGAAGATAGAAGGACATATCAAGAAGAAAAGGGTAACAATGTTGATTGATTCAAGTAGTGCCCATAATTTTATTCTTTGTAAGATAGATAAAGAATTGAATTGCTTCCTATATCCAACACAATAGTGTCAAGTGATGGTTGAAAATGGAGGAACCATAAATTGATTAGGAAATTGCAATAACATCAAGATATCCATGGGAGATTATGTATTGAATAGTCCAATTCTTTCCATTCCAATGGGTTGTGTTGATGTTGTAAGAGGAGTCCAATGGTTACAATCTTTGGGTATGATAGCTTTTCATTTTCAAGAATGTTTCTTCAATTTCTTTTGGGAAGAAAAGGAAGTCAAATTAACGGGTATCGCAGGGAAAGCAGGAAAGATAATAGAATCTAATGGCATGACAAATATTCTAAAGAAAAAACAATAGGGCGTAATTGCACAATTATGTTCACTAGAGGTTCAATCACCGAAATCATTTATTTCTCCATATCTCCAAAAATTCTTGGAAAATCATTATAAGGTTCATGCAGTGGAAGATCACATCGAGCATCAAAAACAAGTTCAAAACACTTAAAGGATAACTTCACGTTGGTACAAAAAGGAATGAAACAACATGCATATCAACATCATAGTGAAATAAGTTTTGATGTACGGGACTAGGTAGTTTTATGGCTACAACCATACAAATAAATGTTCCTCAAGCAAGCTAAGAAAGGTAATAAATTATCACCAAAGTATTATGGTCCTTACAAGGTGTCGCAAAATATTGGTACTATGGCATACAAATTGGAGCTTCTGGCATCTTCCCGAGTTCACCCAACTTTCCATGTTTCATACTTAAAGAAGGTTATAGGTGACAAGTTCCCATTAAAAACAATATTGCGAAAAATTGATGAGGAAGGAGAAATCATATTGGAACCTGAAGCAATCACAGAAACAAGAACTCAACAGCTATGAAATTGATCAACTTCAGAGTATCTCATCAAGTGGAAGAACCTACCCACTGAAGATTCAACATGGGAGGATGAAAATTTTATACAGAAGCATTTAGAACTACTCAAGCATTGAGGACAACACCTTTTTGAAGGAGAGGGGCATGTAAGGTCCCTATACTAGTGTATTACCTCATTATTATTACCAGTCTATCCCTCTTATTGTTATTATCGTCTCCATGTCGTCCCGATATTGTTATTATTGTGCCCCATAGAAGTCCATTATTGTTATAGTTGTGCCCTTACATTATTATTGTTATGTCATCTCTTATTATATTGTGACCCCTTAGACTCCTATATATAGAAATGAGGTTTTGTCATTTGAATCATCCAGGAAATGTTCATTTTTGTAATGTATAGGAGGTTTCCCCCTTGAAGAGGCTATTTATGAAGTCATTTATCTATCTTTTATTCTATTTTGTGAGCTGGCTGCATTACAAGGAAGCAAAAAATTCTTAGAGAAAGAGCCACTTTCACTTTCATTGGGTGAAATCTCTTCAAATTGGGGTGAGATCAGATCTTGAGAAGATTTGTGAGAGAGGATGGGGTATTTGACATCCACTTAGCATGCCATGATGGACCTTGTGGAGTCCATTTTGTTGCTAAGAGGATAGCCTTCGAAGCTTTACAAGTTGTTTACTACTTTGTTACTCTACACCAAGAAGCTAAAAGGTAGACTACTATATGTGATGAGTTCCAAAGGATGGGAAATCCTACACACAAGGATGAAATTCCCCTATGACCTTAAGTGACTCTGGATCCACTTGAAGTAATGCGGCATGGATTTCATTGGGTCAATTGATCCCCCATAGAAACAAAATAGATACACCATTGTGTGCATGAATTACTTGAAAAAGTGGGTTTAGGAAAAAGCAGTAAAGACAACAACTAAGCAAAAACTGGGAAAATTTTGAAGAGAAAGCATCTTCTACAAGTTTGGATTTCCAAGGAAGTTTGTCACTGATCAAGGAGCTCATTTTAATTCAAATATCATTTAGCTCACCATGGAACAACATTATATCAAACATAAAAAATCAACTACATATCATCCTTAAACAAATGGGAAAGTGGAGTTCATAATCAAAACTTTGGAGAACATTTTGACTAGTGTTGTCAGTAGCAACATAAGAGATTGGGAAACTTGACTTATAGAAGCCACTTCGGTCTATAATACTAATTAGAAAGCCACCCATGGATTCTCCCCCTTTGAGCTGGTTTATGGCAAGAAGGCCTTGGTTTCCATTGAGTTTGAATGCAACATCTTGAGAATGGAAACATAGTTGGATTCAGAAATCATTGCATCTCATCAGCAAAGGTTGGTCCAGCTCAATCATTTGGATGAGTTGAAGTTGTAGGTTCTCATGCACACTGTAGTTGTCCATGTGCATGGGAATATTTGGTATGATAAAAAAAGTTAGATAAAGGGTCTTCCAAGAGGATTATTGGGCCATGTTGTATGATTCTAGGTTCAAGGATTTCAAAGAAAAAATCATGACAAGGTGGTTGGTCCTTTATCTGTTAATTTTTTTATGAGAATGGATCTTTCAAAATCAGAAAAATTGATGAGGAATGAATTCCATTGCTTGTTAATGGTTACTAGTCAAAGTGGTACAAGAAGCCTTTGTCAAAGGGTGAGTTTACCAGGTCAATAAGAAAGGAGATGAATAGAATTTAGGGTCTCATAGCTCTCAGTTCGTAAAGCCCTTGATCAACAAAAGAGTCAAAAGGAAAAAGAAAAAAAGAACTGGAAAAAATAGCCTAGGTGAGAACCTCCATGATGCATCTAAGTCCAACTGTAGGGTTGAAAACCTCTATGAAGCATCCCAAGAGGAAAAAAAAAGGGAAAAATTAATTGAAAAGATACACAGGTGAAAAACTCCTTTGAGGCACCTAGGGCAGGCCTGTCGGTTGAAAATATCTTTTGAGGAAGTTTGCAGGTCTCAAAAAAGAGAAAAAAACCCAAAAAACATGAAAAAGTCAAAAAGGAAGAAAAAATCAAATAGTAAAAAACAAAGGAGAAGCAAGGGAACCCTTACATTAGTTTCGTAAACATGTTTTTTCATGGCTCTATCCATAGTCAAATGGACCATGGTCAAAGGAAGCAGCCTCTACACTCCACTTCTCCACCTCTGAAGCTAGCTACATGTATGTCCTTCATCATTTCATGCATCTTGCCAAGTTCCTCCATCATCAAGAAAACCTACCACACTCAATTCTTCCTTAGTCCTAAGGTGCTATATAATTTCCCTAAATTGCTACATGATTAACTGGAATTGCTATAGGATTGTGATTGGAATTGAGAGAGGATTCAAATTTTATGTTTTCCTTGAGGGAATGGAAAAATAACTCCACCACACCACCAACATCCATCCTCACATCATTTTTCCACTTCTCCATCCAAAAATTCATCTTTTCCATGAAAAAAACAATTTCCGCCCCTTCTTCTATAGTTTTCACCGCCACCAAAGTCTCTAGCCCCTATCCTTGAGTTCAGCATGAAATATCTTATAACTGGAATGCATTCCATGTAGGTTATTGTGATTTTGGAGGGGTCTATGTGACTGCTATAGGAAAGGATCCAATCTTATAACAACTTGTACAAACCCCATAGAACCTTAGTTGGAAGCACTCGACAACACCAGAATGAAGACATTGTTGGAATAAGGAATTACCAACATGGGGGTGAATTAGTAATAGTGAGATTCTTCATTATTTTTCTAGTATGATTACAGACTATTTTTTTATATGATTTTACTTGTGAGAGCATTCATTCATAAACGAAGTGACCAGCAAGGTTAAACATTCATGTTCATACAATCAATCACATGAGCAATAGACACATTTGACATAGTGTTTTTCATGGGGAAACCCTTTCAAGAAAAAACACAAAGCTTATTGTTGTTATTGATGTAAAATAAGAGCACCTACTCTATTACATCAATCTATTTTTTGAGCACCCACTCAGAGGAAGCACCAACTCCCTTTGATTGTTTCCTAGCACCAGCTAGCAGGAAGCACCAAATCCCTCCATTTTTAGACACCATTCTAGCTTACCAGAAGCACCATGTGAGGCACCTACCTAACAGATTTAATGCAAGCACCAAATTGAAATTCCTTGGAATTTTGCAAGGAAACTTGCAAGAGACACCAACCCCCAAGCCTTCTCATGCACCCATTCGAGATGGAAGGACCAACTTCCTATATGGAGGCACCAACCCACATTAAAATAGGAATAGAACATCCTCTATAATTTGGAAGCCAATATGCCTGATAACAACTGCGTTCTCTCTGCTCACACTGCACACTTTATAGTAACCCATTGATCTGCTCAACAATAGTCATTCCTCATAGTCCACGCAGCTCTTTATTCTCTACTCTTCATCATTATACAATCAGCTCTCGGACATATGCTCTCCATAGTGCACAATCATCTCTTGGCCTTCATTCTCTACATAGGCACCTTCTCCCTTTCTCACACAGCATAGGAAACTTTCGGCCTTACACATAGAGCACAGTCAACTTTATACCTTACACATAGCACAACTCTTGGGGTCCTTTCTTACCTCTACATAGGCACTCTCGACCATTCTCTACACAACACTATCTCCTTCAACCTTATAGAACAATGCACAAACTCAAAGCTTTTTCCACTTAGCTCTCACTGGAAGCTATGTTGCTTCCCCCACATTTCTCATCTGAGCTCCTGGATTTTGTTCCTCTGGTGCCTCCCAATCGATGCTGCCACTTTGTCCTACTCTCACACTGTGTGAATTTACCTCGTCATGGATCTTGATTTTGTTTTTGTTTCTGACTTGGTCTCTTCCACTGTTTTAAACAAGATAAAGGCCACTTTACTATTTCTCCATACTGAGAATGAATTCTTAGTCCTCCCGCACACCCTAATCAGGCACAATCATCTTTATATGGAACTCTCGTGTCACTGAGGCTCTCCATGGTTATTCATGGTTTCACAGTACTTCGGCATGACTTTTATGTGAAACATTGTCCTTGTTTCCTTATCTCAAGGTTTTCTATTGATCTGTCTATCCACTTAACTCACCGAGATGTGCATCAGAGCATAGTAATAGCTTGTCTCACCTCAAGGCAGACCCAACACACTTTCCTTAACATCATGGTCCTTTCCCTTGACCTAGTGATCTATGATAGTTTCAATTTACTTATGTGACCAAATCCCCTGGCTCTACATTCAATCTTGGAGTTGTCGACCCTTACACCTTTAACTCTCGATACTGCCTTATTAGAGCTTCTACACCACATTGCACTTTAAGAGATTTTCCTTATCAGAACTTCATTCTTAAAATACATTAAAAAAACATCGAGTTATGATGTCCTTATCTGTGTTTGTTTATCCCCTTTCTATTTTCGTCCATGGAACTAGGTGCAGTGACCAAAACTTAGCCTTAAGGCGCTAGGGTATTTTTTTCCGTACCGGGGGCCATTTTTCCTTTATTAAGAGTTCAGTGCCCTTGGTTCTATAAGTTATTTAGCATCCTGTCAGGCGCCTTTCTCCACGTCTTATTGCTCTACAACACTAGTTTTCTTGGCTCCCCTACAAAGTACAAACAACATTGGAAGCTCTTCTTATCAAACCTTTTCAATAACTCATTTAAAGCAGAGTTCCGAAATCTGCAACCTCCAATATGCTCCACAACACTTTCGTGCTAAGCCTTGCTCTACACCCTTGGCTCTATTATTTTCCTCGACCAAGTTTCAACACATTGGAGCCCCTTCCATCAAATATTTTCAATAACCAATTGTTACAAAGTTCCAATATCTTCAATCCTCAAATCACCGACTTCAGATATGACATCATCACTACCATGTGTTGACTCCTTAGAGGTGACACATGTCACCCAGTTATGGCCCATTAGGCCCCTCAAAATGCAAAAACTTCATCCCACATGTCCTTCCGTATTGCCATGTCATGTTGACTTCTATTGCCACTTGTATCTTATTAGAGCCAACTAGATGTTGCCATGTGTCCTTACCGAAGCCAACCACATGCTGCCATGTGTCCTTATTGGAGTCTATCATATTCTGCCATGTGTCCTACTAGGGGAGAGGGAAAACGACTTGCCAACCTTAGTTTTGCAATAAGTTTTTTTTAAATTCATTATCAGCATTCCCAATGGATTTTAATGCTATTGGAATTTTTAACAATATCGCAACTTTTTAAAGGTTTTCACTTTCAAAAGTTTAGATCTTGTAATTGCCAATGTTTTTATCTCCTTTGAGCTCTAACGTTGCCTACTCCGATGTATTGGAGCTCCTACATTACGACTGCTGATAATGCAATGCGTCAATAATGAGACCATTGATATACAATCATTAATATCTCTAGATCTCTGATGTTACAATCATCGATATCTCTAGTCCTCCGATATGCGATCTTCAATATTCCGGATCGTCGATATTCCTTCCTGCCTAAGGTTTCAAATCCATGAACTTCAACAAGTCATGACGTTTGAACCCATAATCCATTTATGGGCTTCCACATATCACTAATATCTTCCAGAGGACATTCCAATAGAGAGGGTCTGATGTATGCTTTGAGCCCATTTTCTAACTCTAAGATGGCTCCAAACTCTCCGCCACTCTTCTACTCCTTGACTCTCCGGACAAAGAAACTCACAGCCACCATGACGATCCTCTTCATGAAGCCTGTAGCTAACATTGAATTCCTCCTGGGCCATTGCTATAATCATTAGTTTATGGTTTCTTGAGTAAGCCTACTACTGTGATGATTCTCTAAGAGATGTTTGCAGCTACCTTGAGATTTAATCTTGACCAGCATAGTAGTTCATCATTTTACGACTTTTCCACTAAACTTGCTACTGTGATGATTCTCTACAAGAAGGATGCATCTACCTTGAGATTCCATCCTGACCACCGTAATAATTCACCGTTTTATGTCTTTTTCACTAAGCTAGTTCCTATGATGATTCTGTACTTAATCTTGTAACTATGATAGGAATCCTTCTAAGTCATGAAAAACCATGGGATTACTCCCATGCCATCACTGCCAACATCTGATCTGACAATCATCCAATCTAGTATGTTTGACATCAATGCCAACACTCCTACAAATCAGTTAGGAAATAACAACTTCCCATCACATCTCCCGAGCATCATTATTGACATCAATGCCAACACACTTGTAGATGCCTTCACTAGGCCACTAGCCATTCAGACAATGCTAATTGTCTACCAATATCCTACTTTGGCATTGATGGAAACACTCCATCCTTCTCTTCATGTGATGGCCAAAGCTCATGTTTCTTCCTCATATCTCATTGCATGAGACACGAATGGCCTGCTTTCTTCCAACATGAGGCTCCATGTAGTGTTCTAACATCTTGCTTCCTCATATCTCATTGCATGAGACACCAATGGCTTGTATGGTTAAGATAGGGGCCATAGCATGGTGCATTTTGACATCTCTTCATAAATCATCATCATGGCCCCTATCAGGGTTTCAACCTCTTCCTTGATTGCCACATGTAATTCCTTCGTGCTTGAGTGAGTTAGGAGAAGTGCTAGTTCTCTTATTCAATCTTCCTTTCGTATTCTTCTACTCTGTTGGTCCTTTCCTCATATGCGTAAAGCTTGTTTTTGAGTTTTACAATTTTCTCCCTCCTTCTACCAACATTTAGCTCAGTCATGGTCACAAAAGCATTCCTGGAAAATTCGATCATCTCAATATTAATTGTCATATCTAGGACAATCTCCTTCTCCGTGCTCAAGGACGGAGGCTCGACAAGGTTCCTAGCATAATAGTTCCTCCTTTAGTACATGATCTTGTAATTGATTTGATCAAAAGTGAGCTTGGTAAGGTCAAGCACTTCATTAGCCTCATTAGGAATGCGTAGCTCTTTGCGAGGAAGATTCCCTTTAGTGATTGGAGTGGGCTACACTAAAAATAACAATGAGGGAATACACTAGTATTATAGGGACCTCACATTCTCCTTCGAGGATATATTAGGAGGGAACTTCCCAGCAACAAACTAATCTTCTATATCATTAAACCAAGGAGATAACACTCAGATAGGAAAAAGGAGTTCATCTGGAAGTTGATCATCTACCAACTCCTCATTTCTTGTAGGCAATGTTTGTCTAGACAAAAAGTATGCAACCACATTTTCTTTTTCTGCCTTGTCAACACTAGTTAGATCAAATTTCTGCAACAATAACAATCATATAATGATTCTAGCATTGAAAAAGAGTTTATTCACTAAGTAGTTAATTGTTACATGATTAATATAAAAAATACTTATCACCTAATGATATAATTCCAAAACTTATTCAAATAGTGAACCACGGCTAAGAGCTAATTGTCAGTAATTTTATAATTAAGTTCAACTTTGAAGAGGTTGTTACTGCGAAATATATAACATAGGGAAAATTGTCTTCCACGAGTCCCAAAGTTGCTTCGAAAAATATGTTTTATGGATATGTGTGGATGTGGAAAGGCAATGCCCAATTGGGACCTCTAAGAATTGGTGCAGTGGTCAATTTCTCCTTCAACTATTCAAATTCCTCTTCACATCTATATGTCCAAAAAGGTCAGAATATTTATCTGACAATTCAAATAGAGGTGAAGCTAACTTGCTAAACTCCTTAATGAATCCTTTGTAATACCCGTCTAGATCAAGAAAACTTCCAACACCACTTTGATTTTGAGAGACAGGGACCCTTTTTATAATCCAAACCTTGTTAGGGTCAACTTGGATCCCTTCCTTAGAAAGAAAGTGACTTAGGACAATCAATGCATTTATAAAAAAATTCACTGTTTTTTGGGATTAGGTGAAATATTTATTTCAATGCATTTCTTTAATACCTTACATAGATTGGAAAGAGCTTCCTGGAAATAATTTCCATAAGGGGTGAAGTCAAAGAGACCATGGTCAAAGGAAACAACCTCTGCACTCCACTTCTCTGTTAGGATATTCCGACACATAGGAAATAGTTAAGTACAACTTGGTCTAATGTATAGTTAGGTATAGAGTTAGGTAAAGTGTGTTTCTTTACCGTTGTACATTTTGTAACTTACAATCTGACGATCATGATATGTAGTGATCTGACGGTTCATTCTCTCCTCGGTATTACCGACACTTGATTCGTGGCTTGACACCCGATTGGTCCATGAATTATATTTAAAGCGCATGGAGGGTCATTTGTAGGGTAATCTTTGCATGAGAGAAACATATGTAAATTTTCATTCTTTTATTAATAAATTGCCTGAAGTGGCCGCGTTGGCTCAGGCCCTGGACTGTTTCCCTCTTTGAGGGTTTTAACCACGTCAAAATACTGGTGTATTGATCTACGATCTGGTTGTGAGCGGTGTCCTTTTGGTGTTCTGTCTGAGGAACTTACCCTGTAAATTCCTACATGGTATCAGAGCTATTTGAGTGCCGCGTCCGTTGGTGATCCAAATTTGAAGCCGGTAGAACTGCATCCGACTCCCATTTCCTAGATCTGCTGTTTCTGACTGCTTTCGGGCCGAGAGGACTGCTCTGTTGTGTTGGGAGCGTTTGTTCCAGTGAGAAACCCCTTTCGTTTCACGCGAAAAGGTTTCCGGTAGCCCTAGCTGCGTCATTTTTAATATCTGGAGGTATACAATGTTTATTTGCAGTTTACTATTATTTTCTCTCTGTTTATTTCGGTTTCGGTTTATTTAGCTTTTTTATTACCAGATCTATACCTTTCATTTCTGCGTATGCTCTTTGCCCTGCGATTCTATGCGATCTGGGAAAATCAGAAACAGAAAGGAAGAATTTTTCTCATGCGTATGCTCTTTTCCCTGCGCCTTAGGGTGATCTCGGAAAATCAGAAACATTGAGGAAAATATTTAGTTTTCGGCCAAAGCTAACTTTGAGCCGCAAGGTTCATTTTTGAAAATATTTAGTTTTTTGGCTAAAGCTAACTTCGAGCCATAAGGTTCGTTTTCTTTGCATGTCCATGTTGGATTTTGTGTTTTTTGTTTTGGAGGTTAAAAGAGCTTTCTCAAAGCAAGCACGCAATCCAAAGCACCCCCCCCCCCTCTCTCTCTCTCTCTCTCTCAAATTTTTTGTATAGATCAATTGGTTCAAAGCTATTTTTAGAGAGTAGAGGTCTTGGGTTCAAGTCTCCATTTTGTGGGGGCGGACTTTTTCATTTCCGCACATTCCCGCACTTCGTCGGCAACTTCAACAACGTTTTTTCAAAAGCCATAACTTCTTCATCTGGAAGCCGTTTTCAGAGCCATTTTTTTTAAACCAGCCTAATTTTTCGAGATATATCAATTGGAACACTTATTTTCAGCATCTTTAGCTTTAGTTTCCATTGAAATGGAAAGTCAATACCAAGTTACCCTTGACAGCACCAACTACTTCCAATGGTTGGCTTACATTGAGGATTTACTTAGAAGTAAAGGTGTCTACAGAATAGCCTCAGGCCAAGAAAAGAAACCGAAGGATGAAGATAAGGCTGCTAAATGGGAAAATAGGCAAGATCAAGCACGTGGATTGATAGGGATGTCTATTTCTCCAGATCTTAGATTCCATATTGCAGAAATTGATACTCCTGATGAAGCAATGAAACAAATCAATAAATTTTTTGGGATTAAAAATGAAATTAGAGCCCATCAACTTGAAAATGAGTTGCTTACATTGGACCCTAATAATTTTGTTGGAAATAATACTGAGAGGGAGGGGTGAATCAGTATTATCAGATCAATCAAACTTTTCAATTTCATACTCAGAAACATATACGCTACTTCAATTAAGTGAACCCGCGTGTACACGCTACTGTGTCTAATGAAACTCGCGTATATCCAGAGATCTTATAATTCAGTTAGCTTAATCTTCAGTAAATGCATCAGATCATTATTAAGCATATTAACAGTAAACAAGTGCAGAATAACATAACAGAACATCACACAAGAGCCACACACATGAACACAAAGATATAAGGTGGAAACCCAATGTGGGTGAAAACCACCTGCTGCAAGTCATCTCAATCTTCTTCTTAATAAGAAAATCCTTTTACAATATTTGTACTGGTGCAGTCTTATACCAGTACGGGAGCTACAACCCCCTTTGCTCTTGTACTAGCCGATCCATTTACTAGTACGCAGGCTGCTACCTGCTACAATGTTCCAAAGATCTCCTTTAGCTTTTGTACTAGCTTAGATACTAGTACGTAGGTGCTTGCCTACAATCTTCTCACCTCCAGGTACCACGTTTCATCAATTTTCAGACTGGATACACTGAAGCACAACACATAATCTGCAAGGCCACTTTTCATCCAATTTTCATACTGGACCCAAACTATCATTGAAGCTCAAAACAATCATCAAACTCTGAATCACTGAAACCCTGTTAACAACAGTCACCAGAACACAGAGCAGACACAGAACTCTGTAATAACCATCAGATCCATCTGCAACTTCAAATATCAAGCTTTACAATGTATACGCTACTTCGATGAATCAAACCCGCGTGTATACGCGCTTTTGCCAAAGACAACCCGCGTACAGATCTAAAAATAATTTCTCATAACTTGCAGCTGTACCAGACATCAGTCATACTCATAACATTTATAGAACTATACATGCGTCAGTATGTAGATCTAGAATAAGCATCATAAAGATAGTTCATTTCAAACCATTTGATCCCGATCTCTCCTTAGATCTAGTTCTCCATCAGTCGGTGAGATCTCTCCTTAGCTCAGATCAAGCAATGCATCATCAACCCATAACCCTGCATACTGGATCTAATGCTTCATCAGATATTCAAGACATTTCAGATACACTTTGCCTAATGATTTCCTTCTCCTTATATAGCCTTAGGCCTTGTTCAATACCAAGGGCCACAACCATAGAAATCCAATACCATCAACTTTAAAACTAGGGATCAACACGTCCGTCGAGACACCAAGGTCCAAAACCATAGGCACAACTTCCAAGGACTAACCGCCATGGACCAAAATGAGTTTTCCACATACACGCGCTTTTAATGAAGCCAACCTGCGTGTACACGCGACTTGGGCTTAACGAACCTGCGTGTATGAACTTTCTCTTCTTCTTATAGTCTGATCATCAATTCCTTGCTGCTGTCCTTCTGTACTATGATTTCTTATCAGTGTGGTTTGCCATCAAGGACAACACTTATCTCATAATGCCAACAATCTCCCCCTTTGGACTTGATGGCAAAGCTAACTTGTCATACTTAGAATTAGCATCTGATTCCTTTGAGCTGTCCTCCATCAGTCACATCTGATATCTCTTCTGAAGATTCATCATCTGATTCCTTTGAGCTATCCTCCATCAGTCACATCTGATATCTCGTCTGAAGATTCATCATCTGATTCCTTTGAGCTATCATCAGTTACATCTGATATCTCGTCTGAAGATTCATCCAGTTATACATAAGTGAGATATTCTTCTATGAGAGGGTTGCCATCAAGTACAACACATGCATCATAATGCCAACAATCTCCCCCTTTGGACTTGATGGCAACAACACCAAGTCACTCTCCCCCTTTGACATCAAGGGCAAAGGGTGGACCAAGATATTTTCTTCCTTTGCTGAATCATTCCACTGTCCATACTCCCCCTGAGTACCTGCTGAAATCTCTGAATAGTCTCCCCCTTTGTATATGCCAAGGTGTACCAATCTATTCATGCTCCCCCTGAGTACATGCTGAATCTCTGTACCGCTGAAGTGTGCTGTTCATGCTCTTCCTGACTGTAGGCAAGATCTGCAAAAGATGTTCTTCAAGAAGAACATGACTCTATACATCATAAAAGACCTTCCTATCATCAAAGACTCATACATACATCCATCTCTCAACTAAGTGAGGATATTCAAAAATTGACTCATCCACCCAACCAAGTGGGGATACATCAAAAGTTTACATATGACAACCAATCATATTGCATCAATCATCCCAGGCATAGTGGGGAAACCAAAATAGGCCGTTACATGACCTTGACACCATGAAAGAGATACCACAAATGAGATACATGACATAGCGACAATAGATCTAGACCAAGACTTATGAAAGTCACAAATAACTGATATCACCAGCATCTTGTCAATCAGCATTCAGATCAGCAACCAAGAGATCCTTTTGATCTTCCTCTGACTTTGTTTCACCTGTGCCAGATGATCTCTGTCAGACCTATATCAGACTTTCTGCAACCAACATCTGTCCCTGCTGATTTCCTTCAAATCTCCATATACGCGTCTGTATACACATAAACAAGCGTATATACGCAGATATCCCTTATGAAACACGCGTATACCATATACGTGACTGTCCCCTTGAAAAACGGCGTATGCACGCTAATATCCTTTAAACAGCACGCGTACACAAATTTCCATATCAACAACCTGTAAATGTCCTGCAGCAAGGTATGTCTGAACATAGATGTCAACTCCTCCTTTTAAACATCATCATGAAATCATTCACATTACATGTGAAACCACCATAGTCATTACATCAACGTCAAGATCTACAAGATCCAAATATCATTTCTTGGGAACATCTGCATCAATCATCATATGTAAGTATCAACCTATCATCATATAGATAAGAACTCTTCACCATGTCTCCAATAAAGAAACTCTGAGTAGTTATCCATGTGTCTGCACTATGTATCTTGAGCTCAAGCTCATTTGACAAAACTTCTTGATATCATCAACAGCAACAATCCTTATCCACATGAGTGCCTGCATCATAACTGTATGATCTTTATGCATATGACAACAGCAGTATATAAGTGACTCATCATCAAGTGATGTATTCAAGCTTTGTACTTCTCCTTGTTCTTATGAAGATCACCATGTAAGCACCATACATGCATCATCAAAGAATCAACCATAAATCTGATCTGAACATCTTCTATGTAACTTCAAGAATCATATGAGAGTTTATCATAGACAACTCACAACATCATATCATAGCAAGATATATCATTTATTCATATAAGAATCATCACCAAGGATTATTAACCATAATGCCAACAATGAATTACTAAAGGCATATGCTCCCCCTCAACTAGTGCCATCTGTTAGATCTGATCATGCATATATCAGCAATAAGAAACATCATCATTCTCAAGTTAGGATCAAAAACACTTCTAGCCATCATACAAGTAACAAAACATTTCCACACATCCTCAGCAGACTGTAGCTATTAACCAATAGAGAAAATAATGGACTGAATCATATCAGATCCCTTTTCTGAGCCTGTCCCCACTGCTTTTCTTCAGACTGACATATACGCGACTTTACAGTGTCTAACTCGCGTATATACGCGACTTCCCTTTAAGTAACTTGCGTATGAGATTCAGGACACTGAAGGTTTACACTTTCAGCTCCCCCTGAGTCTGATATGTCTGTGCTGTGCTGTGTCTCAGTACATTGTGCTGACTGTACTTCCTTCTTCCTCCATATCTTCAAGTGTGATGAGGTTTTCTCCTTTCGGTGTGATGTCCATCCTTTGTTTCTGCATTCCTTTGCTATATGTCCAAGCTTGTTACATGCATAACATCTAACACGTTTCCTGTTCCTTCTGTAGCAATCAGCAGCTTTGTGACCATACATATTGCAAGCAAAGCAATATCCATTAAAGTACCTTGATTGAGATGACCTGTCCGCATAATAGTCTTGAACTCTTCTTCTTCTACATCTAGCTGCAACATGTCCAAGATTATGACATACATAACATTCAACATTATTCATAGGAGGAGTAAAAGATTTTCTTTGAGGAGTCTCTTTCCTTGATTGTTGATGGGGTTGACCTTTCATCTCCTTGTTGATCATTTTGGATTTCTCTTTAGAGTTCCTTGCCTCACCTTGTGAACTAGATTCACCTTCAACAGATTCATGAAAACCAAGACCAGTCTTGATAGCAGGAGACCTTTGACTACTAAGAATATCATCCAAGGCTTTAGTACTATCTTGAAATTTCAAAAGTTTATCCTTTTCTTCTAATTTACCTTTCAAGATATTTACCTCAACTTGAAGTTGTTCCTCCTTTTCTAGACATTGCTTCTTCATGTCTTCTCCATCTTTTCTTCCTTCTTCCATTTGTTGCCTTAGATTGAGTATCTCCTTTTCTTGCTTTTCATACAGATCCTGCTGAATTTGACGAACTCTGAAGGCACATTCCAACTGTGATTTTAAGCTGATGACTTCGTTGTCTTGTTTTTCAATTGCTTGGTGTAGATCTGTATTCTGCTTCTTTGATTCTTCAAGATCTCCTTTTAGTGAGAGGATTGTAGCTTCAAGATTTTCATAGTAGCTGGATCTATCTTTGAGTTTCTTGATGGTTGTGCTTCTTTCGTTGACTTCTTTTCTTAATGATGTCACTTCATGCTGCAATTTTTGACATTGGTCTTCCTTGTCCTTGAGAAGCTTTCTTACCTTGTTTCCTTCTTCTAGTTGGGCCTTTAGTTTGGTAACTTCTTCTTCCCTTTTGTTCAATAGATCTTGTTGATCTTTAACTTTGTCTGCAAACCTTCTAAACATTGCCTCTATTTGACACTTTTCTTGCTCACCCATAAAAGCATGTTCAGTAGTTTCACTATCACTTCCATCACTTTCACAAGGAAATATAGCAGGAACATCAGAGGATAACACATTCATACCTGATAATGATTCTGAATCTGATTCTGAATCTGAAGAACTTCTTATACCTAATCCCCAATCGACTCTCCCACTGTCATAGATCTTCTGAGATGTTTTCTTCTTCTTATGAGTTTTCTTCTTAAGCTTCTTTCCCATTGTTCCACGGATCTCCTTCAAGCGATCAAGCTTCTACCAAAGGACCCGCTCTGATACCAATTGTTGGAAATAATACTGAGAGGGGGGGGTGAATCAGTATTATCAGATCAATCAAACTTTTCAATTTCATACTCAGAAACATATACGCTACTTCAATTAAGTGAACCCGCGTGTACACGCTACTGTGTCTAATGAAACTCGCGTATATCCAGAGATCTTATAATTCAGTTAGCTTAATCTTCAGTAAATGCATCAGATCATTATTAAGCATATTAACAGTAAACAGGTGCAGAATAACAGAACAGAACATCACACAAGAGCCACACACATGAACACAAAGATATAAGGTGGAAACCCAATGTGGGTGAAAACCACCTGCTGCAAGTCATCTCAATCTTCTTCTTAATAAGAAAATCCTTTTACAATATTTGTACTGGTGCAGTCTTATACCAGTACGGGAGCTACAACCCCCTTTGCTCTTGTACTAGCCGATCCATTTACTAGTACGCAGGCTGCTACCTGCTACAATGTTCCAAAGATCTCCTTTAGCTTTTGTACTAGCTTAGATACTAGTACGTAGGTGCTTGCCTACAATCTTCTCACCTCCAGGTACCACGTTTCATCAATTTTCAGACTGGATACACTGAATCACAACACATAATCTGCAAGGCCACTTTTCATCCAATTTTCATACTGGACCCAAACTATCATTGAAGCTCAAAACAATCATCAAACTCTGAATCACTGAAACCCTGTTAACAACAGTCACCAGAACACAGAGCAGACACAGAACTCTGTAATAACCATCAGATCCATCTGCAACTTCAAATATCAAGCTTTACAATGTATACGCTACTTCGATGAATCAAACCCGCGTGTATACGCGCTTTTGCCAAAGACAACCCGCGTACAGATCTAAAAATAATTTCTCATAACTTGCAGCTATACCAGACATCAGTCATACTCATAACATTTATAGAACTATACATGCGTCAGTATGTAGATCTAGAATAAGCATCATAAAGATAGTTCATTTCAAACCATTTGATCCCGATCTCTCCTTAGATCTAGTTCTCCATCAGCCGGTGAGATCTCTCCTTAGCTCAGATCAAGCAATGCATCATCAACCCATAACCCTGCATACTGGATCTAATGCTTCATCAGATATTCAAGACATTTCGGATACACTTTGCCTAATGATTTCCTTCTCCTTATATAGCCTTAGGCCTTGTTCAATACCAAGGGCCACAACCATAGAAATCCAATACCATCAACTTTAAAACGAGGGATCAACACGTCCGTCGAGACACCAAGGTCCAAAACCATAGGCACAACTTCCAAGGACTAACCGCCATGGACCAAAATGAGTTTTCCACATACACGCGCTTTTAATGAAGCCAACCTGCGTGTACACGCGACTTGGGCTTAACGAACCTGCGTGTATGAACTTTCTCTTCTTCTTATAGTCTGATCATCAATTCCTTGCTGCTGTCCTTTTGTACTATGATTTCTTATCAGTGTGGTTTGCCATCAAGGACAACACTTATCTCATAATGCCAACAAATTTTTCTTGCATTGAAGATTTCTTGTCCAAGTTCAAGATCCTTAGATATCTTTTGGAAGGTGTTAAAGTTAAGAAAGAAGATAGTAACCTTATCTATTCCATTCTTACAAAGTTGGGACTAGCCTACTCTGTGTTTGTTTCCACTTTCCATTCTACAAGAGAAGCCTTCATTTCTCAAGGAACAGACTACAAGTCCCCTTCCTTTGACTCTTTTTGTGATTCTTTAATAAGAGAACAAGAAAAAATCCTACACCTTGGTCTTCTTAATCTTGGAAACTCTTCCAAGAAATCGTTAGCCGCCCAGCAACAACCAAATTCAAAGAATCCTAAGAATTCATATCCTAAAAAGAATGGTCCTAAACCAAACAAGGGTCCTAAGCAATTTCAGCCCCAAAATGAAAAATCATTTCAACAAAATGATAAGATAAATAAAAACAAAGCGAAGAAGACTGATAGACATTGCAATTTTTTGTAATCGAGATGGCCACTTAGAATCAAAATTCTTTAAGAAGATGGAAGCCTTGGAAGCGGAAATGAAGAAGCATAACATCCATTTGGGGCAATCTTCAACTTCAACTTCATCTTCAGGAATGGCACTTTCTGCATGTGGTTATCAAGCATCTCGGTCTGGCTATACATTAAATGTATCTTCTTCTTCTCATTCTCATGAGTGGCTCATTGATTCTGGAGCTTCTTATCACATGACCAAAAACAAAGCCATGTTTTCTTCTTTAAATGATTGTAACACCAAAAATATATATGTTGGTGATGATAGATCTCTTAATGTTGTAGGGACTGGAACTGTTCATCTAGACAATGGTCAGTTTAATGATGTATTATGTGTTCCAACCTTATCCTGCAACCTTCTATCTGTATATCAGATAACTCATTCAGGTGAAGGTAAAATCGTTGAATTTTCACCTCATGATGTTGTAATCAAGGACTTAAGAGATCCTAAACAGATTTTGGCTACTGGCATTGCTAATGATTCTACAAGGTTGTATAAGTTTCACAACTTTGGGTCATCAAATCTTCCCTCAATATTTGTTGCTCATAACGATGAAGTGAACAAACTTTGGCATGAGCGATTTGCTCACTTAAACTATTGCTCCCTTCAGCATCTATATAAAGAAAATATGGTGACAGGTCTTCCTATGGTATCTTGCAGAGATGGTGTTTGTTCCGGATGTGTACTTGGAAAACATCATTGGGACAGTTTTGAAAAACATGCCTCTTGGCACGCCTCAGCCCCTTTACAGCTTGTGCATAGTGATTTATGTGGTCCACTTCTAGTTGTGTCATTCTCTGGCTGCAAGTATTTCTTAACTTTCATTGATGATTTCTCCAGAGGCACTTGGGTATACTTCTTAAAACTCAAGAGTGAAGTATTTAACACTTTTTTTGGCCTTCAAGGCCTTTGTTGAAAAATAATCTGGACATCAAATTCTTAAGTTAAGATCTGATAATGGCGGAGAATATGTTAAAAACACATTCATCAACTATTGCACTGAGAATGGAATTCAAATGCAACATAATGTTCCATATACTCCACAACAAAATGGTGTAGCTGAAAGGAAGAATCTCACCTTAAAGGAAATGGCTAATTGTATGCTACAATCTAAAGGACTTGGTCTTAGCTTTTCGGCAGAAGCAACTAACTGTGCAAATTACATAATAAATCGCACTCCTACTAAGGCTTTAAAGAATATCACTCTAGAAGAAGCATGGAGCTCAATCAAACTAGATGTAAGTCACTTTTGTGTTTTTGGAAGTGAAGCGTGGGCCCATATTCCAGATGAAAAGCATAAAGCTTTAGAACCTAAGAGTGAAAAATGTACTTTTGTTGGATATTCTCAAGATGTCAAAGGCTATAGACTTATTCCATTTAAGTCCAAAAATGTTATCATTAGAAGAGATGTAAAATTTGATGAAAATATATCGGCCTGTGAGCCTAGTCCGGCGGATGTGCCCCCTCTCCCTATCTCTTCTACCTTTGAAAACATTTCTTCTTCAGATGATGAAAGTGAGGATGACAATCCTCCCCCACCATCTCAGGATCCTCCTTCAGCTCCTGAGCTTCCAAAACGGGTTCGTGCTACTCGAGATGCAGCAGGTGATCTTGCCGGTGATCCTACAGATCAGCGACGTACACGTTCTCAGTTCGAGAGAGCCTCTTCTTTACTGGCTCAAGCTCCAGTAAATTATGATCCTGACACCTTTGCAGAAGCTTCAGGGCATCCAGATTGGGAAGCAGCTATGAATGAAGAGTATCATTCATTGTTGGCAAATGATACATGGGATCTTGTTCCTCTACCAAAGGGACGAAAACTTGTTAGATGCAAATGGGTTTACAGAACCAAGTATGGACCAGATGGGAAAGTTGATAAACATAAAGCTCGTCTTGTTGCTAAGGGTTTTTCACAGGTTGAAGGCATTGACTACACTGAAACCTTCTCCCCTGTTGCCAAAATGAACTCTATCCGCCTTATTCTTTCCCTTGCTGCCTCTTTCAAATGGGAAGTCCATCAAATGGATGTTAAATCTGCCTTCTTGCATGGAGACTTGCATGAAGAAATCTATATGGAACAACCCATTAGCTTCATACAAACAGACTCCAGCCTTGTATGTCGACTTAAGAAATCCCTTTATGGTCTCAAGCAAGCTCCTCGGGCTTGGCATGCCAAAATAGATAGCTTTCTTTTAGAATCTGGCTTTTCTAGGTGTCATTCTGACAATACTGTCTACACCAAGAAAGTGGGCAACTCTCTTATCATCCTTGTTCTTTATGTTGATGATCTTATCCTTACTGGTAGTGATCCCAACCTTATAAACCATGTGAAGTCTAGCCTTAAAAGGAAATTTGAAATGACAGACTTAGGACACTTACACTATTTTCTCGATCTTCAAGTCTTGCAATCCAAGGAGGGTATTTCCCTTTCCCAGTCCAAGTATGCTTGTGATATTCTACGTCATTTTCACATGGAAGACTATAAGCTAGCCCCTTCTCCCTTTCAGTCTGGAGTCAAACTTTCAGTCACTTGTAATTCTCCTGAAGTTGATGCTACCTTATACCGTCAACTTGTAGGAAAACTTTTGTATCTAACCCATACTCATCCTGACCTTTCCTTTGTCGTTGGCCTTGTTGCTCAGTTCATGCAAAACCCCCGTGAAAGTCATTGGAAAGCAGCTAAAAGAATACTTCGTTATGTTCGAGGTACAGTTTTGTTTAGGATTCATTACAGTGCTGAAGCAGCTCCTCTATTGGTTGGTTTCACTGATTCCGATTGGGCTGGTGACCCTGATTATCAGAAGTCTACTACCGGTTATGTGTTCACTCTTGGTTCAGGACCTATTACATGGGCTTGTAAGAAACAAGCTGCCATTTCTCTTTCATCAATAGAAGCAGAGTATCGTGGTGACGTAGAAGCTAGTAAGGAAGCCTTGTGGCTTCGTTAGATCCTGTCAGAGTTTGGCTTTCAACAGCAGCATCCGACTACACTTTGGTGTGATAATCAAAGTGCCATTCAGCTATGCAAAGATCCAGTCCAACATCAGCACAGAAAACACATTGAACTGCACATGCACTTCATCAGAAAGCTCATTCATGACCATGTTCTTGAAGTGCAATATTGTTCAACAGATGATCAAGTGGCAGACATCTTTATAAAGGCTCTCACAGAGGTGAAGTTCACTAAACTTCGATTTCTGGTTGGAGTTCAGGAAGTTGTCACTAAGGGGGGATAGGCTCTAGTGCCTCCTTCCTTCTCCTATTGTGTCATATTTGTAAATCCTTCAATCCTATCCCAAGTTGTTCTTAAGGGGGGATGTTAGTATATTTCGACACATAGGAAATAGTTAAGTACAACTTGGTCTAATGTAGAGTTAGGTATAGAGTTAGGTAAAGTGTGTTTCTTTACCGTTGTACATTTTGTAACTTACAATCCGATGGTCACGATATGTAGTGATCCGACGGTTCATTCTCTCCTCGGTATTACGGACACTTGATCCATGGCTTGACACCCGATTGGTCCATGAATTCTATTTAAAGTGCATGGAGGGTCATTTGTAGGGTAATCCGTGCATGAGAGAAACATATGTAAATTTTCATTCTTTTATTAATAAATTACCTGAAGTGGTCGTGCTGGCTCAGGCCGTGGATTGTTTCCCTCTTTGAGGGTTTTAACCACGTCAAAATACTGGTGTATTGATCTGCGATCTGGTTGTGAGTTGTGTCCTTTTGGTGTTCTGCCTGAGGAACTTACCCTGTAAATTCCTACATTCTCCACCTCCAAAGCTAGCTACGTGTATGTCCTTCATCATTCCATCCATCTTTCCAATTTCCTCCATCATCAGGAAAACCTACCTCACTCAATTCTGCCTTAGACCTAAAGTGATATAGGATTTCCTTGAATTGCTACAAGATTAACCAGAGTTTCTATAGGATTGTGATTGGAATTGAGAGAGGGTTTAGATTTTATGTTTTCCTCGGTGGAATGGAAAAAGAACTCCACCACACCACCAACATCCATCCTCACACCATTTTTCCACTTATTTGTCCAAAAATTCATCGTGTTTGACAATGCTAGCTGGTTCAACTTGCTAGACCATAATTGATAATGGTTGACCATCATTGATCTCAGTTGAGCATTCTAACCAAGTTCATCTTTAATGACCTTGTTTAGCCATGGTCTTCATTAACCATTAGAGTTTTTTTATGGTTTATCCTGGTTGACCATTATCATCAATCATAGTTAACCATGGTTGGACAAGGTTAACCATGTCTAACCATTTTAACCATGATGATCTTGGTTTAATATTGTTGACCATGGTCATGGATGAACTTAGATGAGCTTGGTTGACCATTAGTTGAACATCATTGGTTGATCACGGTTGACCTTGGTTGAACATCATATAGCATCAATCGTGGTTAACCATGGTTGGACAAGGTTGACCATGTCTGACCATTTTAATCATGATGATCTTGGTTTAATATCGTTGACCATGGTCGACCATGGATGAAATTAAATGTGCTTGGTTGACCATTGGTTGAATATCATTGGTTGATCATGGTTGACCATGGTTGAACATCATATAGCACAGTTGCTCATGGTTGCTCATGGGTAATGAGGGTTGATCATGATTAACCATGGTTGATAATTATGGTTCTCTATAGTTGAACATCGTTGACCATGCTTGACCATGGATGGTTGATGATGATTAACCACTGTAAACCATTCTAACCATGTTCAATAATTAAATTTTTTTGATCAAGGTTGACCTTCGTTGAACAAGGATGATTATAGTTTACCATTGATATCCATATTATATTTTTATGTTTTTAATAATATTATGTTCAAAATAATATCAATACAAATGTTAATATTAACATTATATTAGACATTATATCATGTTTTTAATAGCATAACATATTAAATGTTACTAATAATGTTATTAATAACATCAATATTAATATAAAATATGTAATGTGTCACATTACAACATTCATAATATTTTTGTAAAAAACCTAATTATAATAAAATGAGAAAACCTAAAAACACATATTATATTAAAACACAAACTTAAAATTAAACTTATTATATTAAAACTACATAATACTATATTAAACCTAAATTATTATTTTATATTATTTTCAAATAACATAAAATAACTTGTTTATATTAAAAAATAATATTTTTAAATTTTAACCATTTTACAATAAATTTATTTATTTTTAAATAAAATTTCATAGTTAATTTTTTACAGCTAAAATAAAATGAAATTATAATACATAATTTTTATTAACACAAAATTTTTATTAAAATTTTAAAAAGAAATTATTCACATATAAATTTGGTAGGGATAAATAATATCTATTTCATTTAAATTTATCTTTTAAATAAATGAAAAGATATAATATCAATTTATGATTTCTTTTTATTTTTAATAATTTAAAAAAAAAACAACTATTTACCTTGCTTAAAAAAACTTTAATAATTAAAGTAAAATTAAAGATATAATCTAATTATTAGTATGTCTAAGATCAACATTATTATTTACAAGAGGATTATTGTTAACCTAAATGGTAATAATAATTAACCAATGAATATTAGCTTTAAATAAGCACATGCCCTTCTTTCCATTCTTTTTAACTCTATGTTAATAAAATTGAGCATGAGATTGGTAGGGAAAGGGTCACTTGCAATTTTAGTACCATATTGTTTGTCCATGTTCTGTACCCAATCGTACCACATGTCCACGATGAATGATATTGGGATTTTTCGGCTGATTGTCGATGTTTTGTACCAAACCAAACCATGTGTTTACGATGAAGGCTCTTCGGGATTTCCAGCTGAGATCAACGGTCAGAGTTAACCCTGGTAGTTTTGGGTAACCACTTCGACTCTACTACTGGTACAATGTCCTCATTCTTCTTCGCCATCTTTGTGAAGTGATGTTCTGGGCCTTAGGGTTTTTCATGCACTCGACCGCTATGTTCTCCCCTCAGTTTCAGCATGACTACCTGTTGCATCCTCTGCAATAGGTAAAATTTGTCGAATAATCCTAGCCAAGCTTAAAAATCTGGTAATTTATGAGCTGTATCTTTTTGAGGGGTTTCATCTTTATTTTTTTGGTGAAATCGAAGGGTTTCCTATTTCTCATTCTTTGTTAATGTCTTTGCATTTCTCCGCTGGTTTGCTGCGCGATTCCTACTCTATGGAAGTTTTGCAGACAACCAAGGTAGGTTAGAAAACAGAACATCTCAGTTGCTCTAATACTAGGAATTTAACTGAATTGAGAAGTCTCCTCTATTTTTCCTCGGGGTTCCAACAACGATTGGGCTGAAAGGAAAATGAAATATTCATATCGAAGTAATTGATAATTAATTATTTGCAACCCTATATAATGTTATGGATTTATTGTTTTGCTCAGAAAATACTTACTCTAACCCCTGGGTTTGACTCCTATCCTTCTCACAGGTGTGTAACAGTACTGGCATAGGGTCACATGCTTGCTGTAGCAATGGTTTGGTGCCTCTATTTTCCCTTTGGCTCCACAATTCTTTTACTGGCACATGCTTATTTCAAGGTTCTTAATTTCGTCTTTCTCATAAAGACTTAGGTAGAAGAGAAAAATTGGAGTTTCAGACCCTTACCAATTAACTAAAGAAAAATTGCGGTTTTTGGTTGTATTTCGTGATTAAGTTATGGTCAGCTAAGGGCTTCCCTCTGAATTATGCATTTTTTTATAACCCCTCTTTGTATGCTCGACTCAACAGTAATGAAAAATTTTGGAATATGTTTTGAGAACATTTTTGGTCTCTTTCATTTTAAGCATGGATTTAATGTTTCGCTAAAAAAATACTTACCCTAACCCTCGGGTTTGACTCCTCTCCTCCTCAGAGGTGTGTAACAATACTGGCATAGGGTCACATGCTTGTTGTAGCAATGGTTTTTTGCCTCTATTTTCCCTCTGGCTCCAAAATTATTTTACTGTGGCATGCTTATTTCAAGGTTCTTAATTTCTTCTTGCTCATAAAGATTTAAGTAGAAGAGAAAACTTGGAGTTTCAGACCCTTACCAATTAGCTAAAGGAAATCTCTAGTTTTTTTGTTGTATTTCACGATTAAGTTATGGGAAACTAAGGAATTTCCTCTGAATTATGTGTGTTTTTTTTAGCTCGTCTCTATATGATGGACTAAACAGTAATGGAAAATTTTGGGATATGTTTTGAGTACATTTGTGGTCTCTTTCATTTTAAGCATGGTGCTCTATTCGACACCCAAAGTGGGTTACAAAGTTGATATTTATATTTCATCCAATTATCTGAAAATGGGGCACCAAAGGCTTCTTGTCAAGCTTACAAGAACCTCTCCCACTTCCAAAGCTCAAATATTCCCAAGATCTAGTGATTAACCAATTGGAGAATTAAAAGTGCTTGAAAACAAGTGTATGCTTGTGTTTGTTTTAAACTATTTATGTGCTTTAAGTTGATTTGCTTAAACTGATATAAGAAACATATAACAACAAATAAAGTAGACTAGGCTCCCTGGGATTATAGCTGAATTCCTCTTACAAGCTCCACAGTCAACCCCATTGGTTTACACCGAACCTATGGGTTTAGAATGCCATCTTATCCTGCTGGTTGTCGTCACTCTACAGATAGATCTAGGCTTCTTTGGACTTAGATCCATCAATCAGCGCTCCGAACGATCTTGCTCTAGCTTGCACCAATTCCCTCAAAATTCCCTCATTGTCTCCAGAATGCCTTCTTCTGTCTTTAGCCCACTTTGCACACTAGCAATAGCTTGATCATTTCAACCCTTTGTTGTTCTGCAACTTCACTACGACATCACAGGTCTTAGAAGTCTTCTTTAAGCTCTGTGGCTCTGAGGCTCTGCCTCCAACCTCTGGTGGCCATGCCTCTATCAAGCACTCTAGCTCTGCAGCTCTGGTGCTCTCGCTCTCGGCTCTGGCTCTAACTCTGGCTCTTGGCTCTCGCTCTGGATCTCACGAGCTTCTCCCAGCCTCTGCGTGCATCAATGGATTGTTCAACCTCCAAGCACCCCTTAGCAACCTTCCAACGACCTTCCACAACAACTCGTTGTTCTCAATTGAGCTCTCTGGTTCACTCGACCTCCAAGTGACTCCAAAACTCTCTGCCCTTTGCATTGCTCCTCAACCATGCTCTCTGGCTTCTTTGAGGTATTCTCCCAGCTCTGTGGCTTCCTGTCCATTTCTCTTCGTGTAATCATTCCTCTGTCTCTTCAGCTGGCCCTCTGGCTTATGGCTCTATGGCTCTGTGCATTACAAATGCATCATTGTTCACAAAACACCTGCTTGCAGTGTGGCACAATGATTGGGGGCAGCTACAAAGGAGTCGGGGCCTTTCTTCACGTGAAAACACGAAAACAACAACATAATAGAATACACAGGCAGAAGCGTTAAAAACACATCATTTTCCTTTTCGCCAGACTTCAAATATTATAGAATCACGTCTATAAACCCATCAGGTCCGTTCTATCATCACAAATCATGATCGCATAGGCGTGAGGTCAAAAATCCAAAATACAAAGGAATACATAGAAAACCTGAAAATACGGATCTCAAAATTTATGCAATTGAGTCTTTAAATCCCATCGGGTCTGTTCTTATTGGCATATCACTATCACAATCGCATTGGCCCTAGCATCGTGGATCATCAATTAAATTTGGACCATTGATTTTCTCCTTGGTTGGACGGTCGATATCGCATCACATGTCCTTATCACATCGGCCCTTTGTATCAGGGGTCACCAATCTCTTGACCGCTGATTTAATCCTGACCGTTGATCTCTTTTCTCAATATGACGGCTGAGATTTCATGTCGCTATTAGCATATTGCATTCGCTATGGCCCAGGGGGTTTGTACATCACCGATGTTGATCACTGATCTGCCAATCGCTGATATCGCACATCACATATCGCATCGCCATATCACAATCGCCAAGTCTAGGGTCCCAATATCAGGCGAAGGCCTACCTCCAATGAGATAAGTCAGAAGTCGCAATCGGGGTTCCTTCTACCCTTGCGTTAAGTCGTCCTCTTAACCCTTCTGATGTGATTTTCCTTTATAGGCCTTAAGCCCATTTTTGGAAGAATTTGCCTCCTTTTCAAAGGACAAAGGCAAAATTTGTTTTGCAATAACTTCTTCATCCAAAGTCCATTTTAGCCCATTCAAATTGTAGTAGATTCAAACTAAAAATATCTACACAATGCGACTATTTCTAGGAGCATCCTTGGACTTTCATTTTCTAATGTGAAGAACACTTTAGACTTAGAAGTCTATCTAAGATCCATTTTGGATCACGCCTTCCCACTAAAAGAACTTTTGGTCTCCAAAAGACTGATATACTGATCTAAATAGTAAATGAGAGTACCTCACCCTCTTCTTTAACCATCCATACACTTGCCTCTACATAATGCCTCTAAACCAAATTCTCCGACCACTTTCCTTCTTAGATGCGCTGGTCCTCTTGGAAAGAAATGTTTTCCTCCTTGACTTCATGCAAAACTCTTACTAAGAAGGTTACAGAAGGTAGTTTGAACTTCTTTGCCTTGATCATTGATCCAAGGTGACTCAAAAAATGTGAAGTTACATCTGCTTCATAAAATTTCTATTTGTACCTGCTTGAAAAGTTGTCAACAAAAACTGTTAACAACAACAGAAATATAGACAACAACCGGATGGTCTAAACTCCTGCTTCAACAAAAGAAACATATTTCACATCTTGTGAACACCTCCATGTCTTACATCTACATACAAATGATGGCCTAGATAACAAGCCCACAAAACATGCCTTTAAAACAAATGACCCTTCAAGTCAAGCATGTAGAAAAATACCTCTACGACTCTGTTTCAAAATATGAAACACTTCATCATTATCTCCATCTTGGAGACCAAATCAACTTTTCCCAAGTCAATATTGCATCACATGCATGTCAAAGCAATTAACCTTGCAAGTTAATTACACATACATGTTCAAATATAAGGAAATCATCAGCATCGAGCTCATGCATGCATTTCATCTTTCAACTTTTGCTTAAGCACATTGTACTTTCGAAGCTGAAATGAAATATAATGTTGCAGCAACAAAGTGAGTCTCCTACTCAACCTTTTTCCATTCACCATCTTGGTAAAAACCTGCAACTTGCATTCCATCAACAAAGAAATGAAAACAGATGTCTTATATCAATAGACATGTAATCTTAATTGGATAAGGACTCTAGCCATTTATTACCAATCCATTTCAAAGGTCTTTCCTTTGTCTGCACATCAGCATCAACATGTGAATCATCCTAACACACATCAACCACGGAATCTTCCTTTCCATTGCTGCCATCTTCTCTTTCCACCTTCTTCAACTTCCGTGGAAGCATTTTTGGATTCAGAGTCCAACACTTTTCCGCAAGATTTCCTTGCTTATTGTAGTAGGTGCAACACATGTGCATTCTCCTGATAGCATGATTTGCCTTGTCCAATGGACCTTTGGCTTCTTGCTTCCTTTCCTTCAAAATTTTCTTGCATGTGGCTATCGTCTTCCAACATCTAGAAATAATATGGCTACCCAAACCACAAAAGGAACATGCAATTCTTTTCCCATATCTATGTGGAAATTTATCATGCTAAACATAATCAAAAGGAATATGCCAGATTTATACCTTTTTCCCTCACCTTCGTTGCCTTCATGAGGAGGTGAATCAAACGAAGTAGTGGCTCCCTTTGGAACACCATCAATCTCTTCAAGGCTTTCAGAGTTTCCACAACTCTATGGTTCAAGCGTGTTCTTCTAAACACTTGCATCCTACAAATGATGCTTCAAGCTATTGTATTCCTCCTAAATACAATCGTCACACTCTTCAGGTAGAGGACCTGAAATGAGACTCCATATTGAACTATTTCAATGGCCTTCACGGCAACTTTGGAACTCTTTCCATAAGACTGTCCACAACCAAGACCCAAATACTTAGGCCTTTCCTCAACCATTATTGGCTCAATAATACCTTGTGCATGTTTACCCAAGCCTTTTCCCTGATAGCCCATCTGGGACATTAGCTTGGAACCTATGCCTCTGGTATGCTTTTCAAAAGAACCAATATAAGCATTCTTAGGAGAATTTGAAGACAAACAGAAATTATTTACCTCTTCTTTATGCTGACACTTGACTAAGGCTTCTTTGGCAACAAAGAATTGTGACTCCAACTCATGCATCCTTTTGAGGTTCATATTTGCAATATGAAGTTGCCTCTCCATTTCCTGCAATTTGTCAGAAAACAACTGTTTCTCTTCCTACACAGAATTCAACTGCTCTCTAAGTATGTTGCTCTTCCTTCCATCCTCATACATTTCTCTAACCTTGTCCATCATGATGAACAAGTCTTGCTTCATGTCTTCATCAAAGAATCTTGTGATGAAGAAGGAATTTGAGGACTCACTTGTAGAAGTTGTCACTATGCAAATGAACAAAAGAACTTCAACCAATATCAAAAAAGAGCTTATTCAAGCAACCTTTTGCAACAAACTTCTTGTGCTTGAAGGATTGCCTTGAGGTCCTTTGGTATAGAAGAGTGCCTTCAGCCCTTCTTCCTTCTTGTCCTTCCTAGACTGAACTATCAATAACTTTCCTTTCACCTCTACAAACTCAAACAATAATCAGTCTACAAACAAGCATGCAATCAATCAGACAATCAATCCTTGACTGCCCAAACACCTTTCAGACAACCAATCTTTGCTCTATCAATCAAGCATTCTGCTTCATGATACCACTTGCTCTGGTATAACCAGCTTTGATATCACCTTCTTGAAGGTGGGGTTAACCAATCTTAGGCTTTGATACCACCTGATCTAAAAATGGGGTGCCAAAGGCTTCTTGTCAAGCTTACAAGAACCTCTCCCACTTCTAAAGCTTAAATATTCCCAAGATCTAGCGATTAACCAATTATGGAATTAAAAGTGCTTGAAAGCAGGTGTATGCTTGTGTTTGTTTTGAACTGTTTATGTGCTTTAAGTTGATTTGCTTAAAATGATATAAAAATATATAACAGCAAATAAAGCAGCAATTATAATGCAGCAATAAGAAGTCACACATAACAACAATATTAATATGGAGTTCGCCCAAAACTCTTGGGCTATGTCTCCTTGAGCTCTATTCAACTCAACTAGGCTCTTTGGGATTGTGGCTAAAATTATTTAACAAGCTCCACACTCAACCCCATTGCTTTACACTGAACCTATGGGTTTAGAATGCCATCTTATCTCGTCGGTTGTCCTCACTCTACAAACAGATCTAGGCTTCTCTGGACTTGACTCCTTTAATCAACGCTTTGAGCGATCTTGCTCTAGCTTGCACCAACTCCCTCACAATTCCCTCATTGTCTCTGGAATGCCTTCTTCTGTCTTCATCCCACTCTGAACACCAGCAACAACTTGATCATTTCAACCCTTTGCTATTTTGCAGCTTCACGACGACATCACGGCTCTTAGAAGTCTGTTTTGAGCTTTGTGTCTTTGAGGCTCTACCTCCAACCTCTGGGGACTATGCCTCTATCAAGCACTCTGGCTCTACAACTCTAGTGCTCTCACTCTTGGCTTTGGCTCTGGTTCTTAGCTCTAGCTCTGGCTCTCATGAGCTTCTCTTGGCCTCTATGCGCATCAATGGTTTGCTCGACCTCCAAGTGCCCCTTAGCAACATTCCAACGACCTTCAGCAACAAATCGTTGCTGTCAATTGAGCTCTTTGGTTCACTCGACCTCCAAGTGACTCCAAAACTCTCTACCCTCTATCCTATTCCACAATCATGCTCTCTAGTTCCTTTGAGGTATTCTCCTGGCTCTGCGGCTTCTTGTCCGTGTCTCTACGTGTAATCATTCATCTGTCTCTTCAGCTAGCCCTCTGGCTTTTGGCTCTATGGCTCTACATGTTACAAATACTTCATTGTTCAAAAAATTCTCGCTTGCAGCGTGGCACAATGATCAGGGGCAGTTACAAAGGAATTGGGGCCTTTCTTCAAGCGAAAACCCAAAAACAGCAGCATAACGGAATACACAGGCAGACAAATTAAAAACGCATCATTATCCTTCTAGCCAAAATTTAAATATTATAGAATCACGTCTATAAACCCATCGGATCCATCGTGTCATCGCAAACTGCAATCAGGTATACGAAGGAATACATAGAAAATATGAAAATACGAATCGCAAAACTTATGCAATCAGGTATTTAAATCCCATCAGATCTGCACTTATCGGCATATCGCTATCGCAGTCACATTGGCCCTTGCATCGCGGATTTCCAATCACCAATCACTGATTAAATCTAGACCGTTGATCTACTCCTTGATTGGACGATCGATATCGCATCGGCCCTATATATCAGGGATCACCGATATCCTGACCACTGGTTAAATCCTGATTGTTGATCTCTTTTCCCGATCCGACGGGCTGATATTGCATGTTGCTATCATCATATCGCATTCGCTATGACCTAGGGGGTCTGTACATCACTGATGTTGATAGCCAATCCACCAATCCGATGAACGTCGATATCGCACGTCGCATATCGCATCAGCATATTGCAATCACCAACTCTCGGGTCCTGATATCGGGTGAAGGCCTACCTCCGATGAGATAAGTCAGAAGTCGTAATCAAGGTTCCTTCTGCCCTTGCGTTAACTCCACCTCTTAACCCTTCCACTGTGATTTTCCTTTATAAGGCCTTAAGCCCATTTTTGGAAGAATTTGCTTCATTTTCAAAGGACAAAGGCAAAAGTCTTTTTGCGATAACTTCTTCATTCGAAGTCCATTTTAGCCCATTCAAATTGCAGTAGATTCAGAATGAAAGGATCTACACAATGGGACTATTTCTAGGAGAATCCTTGGACTTTCATTTTCCTCTTTGAGGAACACTATAGACTTAGAAGTCTATCCAAGATCCATTTTGGATCACACCTTCCCACTAAAAGAGCTTTTGGTCTCAAAAAGACTGATATACTGATTTGAACAATAAATTAGAGTACCTCACCCTCTTCTTTCATCCTCCATACACTTTCCTTTGCATAGTGCCTCTAAACCAAAGTCTCTGATCACTTTCCTTCCTAGATGTGTTGGTCCTCTTGGGAAGAACTGTTTTCCTCCTTGACTTCATGCAGAACTCCTGCTAAGAAGGTTACAAAAGGTAGTTTGAACTTCTCTACCTTGGTCATTGATCCAAGGTGGCTCAAACGAATGTGAAGTTATGTTTTCTTCAAAAAAATTTCATTTGTACCTGTTTGACATGTTGTCAACAACAACTGTTAACAACAATAGAAATACAGACAACAACTAGATGGTCTAAACTCCTGCTTCAACAAAAGAAATAGATTTCACATCTTGTGAAAACCTCCATGTCTTACATCTGCATACAAATGATGGAGTAGATAATAAGCCCACAAAACATGCCTTTAAAACAAATGACCCTTCAAGTCAAGCATGTAGAAAAAGACCTTTAAGACTCTTTTTCAAAAGATGAAACACTTCATCATTATCTCCATCTTGCAGACCAAATCAACTTTTCCCAAGTCAATATTGCATCACATGCATGTCAAAGCAATCAACCCTACAAGTTAATTACACATACATGTTCAGATACAAGGAAATCATCAGCATCCTTGTGTTCATGCACATCAAGCTCATGCATGCATTTCATCTTTCAACTTTCACTTAACCACAATGTACTTTCGAATCTAAAATGAAATATAATGTTGCAGTAACAAAGTGGGTCTCCTGCTCAACATTTTTCCATTCACCATCTTGGTAAAAACCTGCAACTTGCATTCCATCAACAGAGAAATGCAAACAGATGCCTTATATCAATAGACATGCAATCTCAATTGGATAAGAACTCTAGCCATTTCTTACCAATCCATTTCAAAGGTATTTCCTTTGTCAGCACATTAGCATCAACATGTGAATCATCCTAACACACATCAAGCATGGAATATTCCTTCCAATTTCTGGCATCTTCTCTTTCCACCTTCTTCAGCTTTCGTGGAAGCATTGCTGGAATCAAAGTCCAACACTTTTTGGCAAGATGTCCTTGCTTATGGTAGTAAGTGCAACACATATTCATCCTCTTGACAGCATGATTTGCCTTGTCCAATGTACCTTTGGATTCTTGCTTCCTTTCCTTCAAAAGTTTCCTGCATGTTGCTATCCTCTTCCAACATCTTGAAACATTATGGTTATCCAAACCAAAAAAGGAACATGCAATTATTTTCCCATATCTATGTGGAAATTTATCATGCTAAACATAATCAAAAGGAATATGATTAGAACCATATTTATACCTTTTTCTTTCACCTTTGTTGCCTTCATGAGGAGGTGAATCAAATGAAGAAGTGGTTCCTTTTGGAACACCATCAATCTCTTCAAGGCTTTCAGAGTTTCCACAACTCTCTCATTCAAGTGTGTGCTTCTAAACACCTACATCCTACAAATGATGTTTCAAGCTATTACAATCCTCCTAAATACAATCTTCACACTCTTGAGGTACAGGACCTGAAATGAAACTCCTTCTTAGAACTGTTTCAATGGCCTTCATGGCAGCTTTGGAACTCTTTCCATAAGACTATCCATCGCCAAGACCCAAATACTTATGCCTTTCCTCAACCATTACTGGCTCAACAATACCTTGTGCATGTTTACTTGAGCCTTTTCCCTCATAGCCCATCTTGGACATTAGCTTGGAACCTATGCGTCTGGTATGCTTTTCAAGAGAACCAATATAAGAATTCTTAGAAGAATTTGAAGACAAATAGGAATTATTTACCTCTTCTTCAAGTTGATACTTGACTAAGGCTTCTTTGGCAACGAAGAGCTGTGACTCCAACTCATGCATCCTTTTGAGGTTCATATTTGCAATATGAAATTGCCTCTCCATTTCCTGCAATTTGTCAGAAAGCAACTGCTTCTCTTTTCCATGGAATTCAACTGCTCTCTAAGTATGTTTCTCTTCCTTCCATACTCATAAATTTCTCTCACCTTGTCCATCATGATGAACAAGTCTTGCTTCACGTCTTCATCAAAGAATCTTGTGATGAAGAAGGAATTTGAGGACTCACTTGTAGAAGTTGTCACTATGCAAATGAACAAAAGAACTACAAACAAGACCAACAAAGAGCTTATTCAAGAAACCTTTTGCAACAAATTTCTTGTGCTTCAAGGATTTCCTTGAGCTCCTTTGGGATAGAGGAATGCCTTCAGCCCTTCTTCCTTCTTGTCCTTCCTGGACTGAGCTACCAATAGCTTTCCCTTCACCTCTGAAAACTCAAACAATAGTCAGTCTGAAAAGAAGCATACAATCAATTAGACAATCAATCCTTGACTACCCAAACACCTTTCAGACAAGCAATCTTTGCTCTGTCAATCAAGCATTCTGCTTCATAATACCACTTGCTCTTGTATAACCAACTTTGATATCATCTTCTTGACGGTGGGGTTAACCAATCTTAGGGCCTGATACCACCTGATTTGAAAATGGGGCACTAAAGGCTTCTTGTCAAGCTTACAAGAACCTCTCCCACTTCCAAAGCTTAAATATTCCCAAGATATAGTGATTAACCAATTACGGAATTAAAGGTGCCTGAAAATAGGTGTATGCTTGTGTTTGCCTTAAATCGTTTATGTGCTTTAAGTTGATTTGCTTAAACTTATATAAAAACATATAACATCAAATAAAGCAGCAATTACAATGCAGTAATAAGAAATCACACATAACAACAATATTAATATGGAGTTCACCCAAAACTCTTGGTCTACATATCCTTGAGCTCTAGTCAACTTGATTAGGCTCTCTGGGATTATGGTTGAAACATTTTTACAAGCTCCATGCTCAAACCCATTGGTTTACACTGAAACTATGGGTTTAGAATGCCATCTTATCCCAGTAGATGTCCTCACTTTGTAGACAGATCTAGGCTTCTTTAGACTTGGCTCCTTCAATCAGCGCTCTAAGCGATATTTCTCTAGCTTGCACCAACTCCCTCAGAATTCACTCATTGTCTCTGGACTGCCCTCTTTTATCTTCAGCCCACTCCAAACATCGACAATACCCTGATCATTTCGACCCTTTGTTGTTCTGTTGCTTCCCTACAGCATCACAACTCTTAGAAGTCTGCTTTGAGCTCCATGGCTTTGAGGCTCTACCTCCAACCTCTGGTGGTTATCCCTCTATCAAGCACTTTAGCTCTGCAGCTCTACTACTCTCTCTCTCAGCTCTAGACCTGGCTCTTGGCTCTGGCTCTTGGCTCTGGCTCTAGCTCTCACGAGCTTCTCTTGGCCTCTGCATGTATCAATCAATCGCTTGACCTCCAAGCACCCCTTAGAAATCTTCAGCAACAACTCACTGTTTTCAATTGAACTCTCTGTTTCACTTGACCTCCAAGTGACTCCAAAACTATCTACCCTCTGTCGTGCTCCTCAATCATGCTCTCTGGCTTCTTTGAGGTATTCTCCCTGCTCTGTAGCTTCCTGTCTATTTTTCTGTGTGTAATCATTCCTTTGTCTCTTCAGTTGGCCCTCTGGCTTCTTGCTCTATGGCTCTACACATTAAAAACACATCATTATTCACAAAATGCCCATCTGCAGCATGGCAGAATGATCAGGGGCAGTTACAAAGGAATCGGGGCCTTTCTTCAGGTGAAAACCCGAAAACAGTAGTATAACGGAATATACAAGTAGACGTGTTAAAAACACATCATTTTCCTTTTAGCCGGACTTCAAATATTATAAAATTGTGTCTATAAACCCATCGGGTCCATGCTGTCATCGTAAATTGCAATCGCATAGGCAGGAGGTCAAAAATCCCAAATACAAAGGAATACATAGAAAATCCAAAAATACGAATCTCAAAATTTATGCAATCGGGTCTTTCAGATTCGTGCATATCAGCATATCGCATTGGCCATGGAATTGAGGATCACCAATCTCTGATCGCCAATTAAATCTAGATTTTTAATCTGCTCCTTGATCAGATGGTCGATATCGTATCGTATGTCACTATCGCATCGACCCTTTGTATCTGGGATCACCAATCTCCCGACTGCCAATCCTGACCGTTGATCTCTTTTCCCAATCCGATGGCTAATATTGCACGTTGCTATTGGCATATTGCATTCACTACGGCCCAGGGGTTCTATACATCATCGATGCCAATCTCTGATCCGTTGATCCGTCGATCAGTGTATCGCATGTCGCATATTGGATCAGCATATCGCAATCGCAAACTCTGGGGTCCCAATATCGGGCGAAGGCCTACCTCAGATGCGATAAGTCGGAAGTTGCAATTGGGTTTCTTTCCACCCTTGCATTAAGTCCTCCTCTTAACCCTTCCAATGCGATTTTCTTTTATAAGACCTTAAGCCCATTTTTTGAAGAATTTGCCTCCTTTTTGAAGGACAAAGACAAACTTATTTTTGCGATAACTTCTTCATCCGAAGTCCATTTTAGCCCATTCAAATTACAGTAGATTCAGAACGAAAAGATCTATGCAATGGGACTATTTCTAGGATCATCCTTGGACATTCATTTTCGTATGTGAGGAACAGTTTAGACTTAGAAGTCTATCCAAGATCCATTTTGGATCATCCATGGCTTCTTGTAATTACCAGAGCTTCTTTTAGGTAAAAACTCAGTTCTTTACCAGAAGTCGATCAAATTTTTTTTTTATGGAAAATATTGAATACTAAATTTACAGGTCTTATTTTTTTAACTAGTTTTTCCAAAGAGTGCCAAGTACAGTAAGTTTGACCCTGACTCTACTCTATCACTTATCCCTGATTTTCACCCCTATTACAATAGCATTGTTCGCTTTCATTTTTTACTCAATTCTCAGGCTTCAACATTCTAGCCCTGCAACACTACTTTCTATTGTTTAACTAATATATTTGTGCAACTGATATTGATATTGTCCTTTGTGCCAATAACTTGTCTGGTCATCCTTGTTGATTACTATACACAAAAGTGATCAATAATGTACGATTTCATCCTTATACAATACAAATATGGTTAGTGAAAATCTCATGGATATGGATCCTTCACTAGAATAATACCAAATAGCTATGAAATAGAAATCTCATTAAAGGTTTTATGCTCACATATGCATTTGCTTCTGAACATAAAAGATTTAGAAAGAAAAGTACATAAACATATTTCGAGAACCATGGAAGAGATAAGTTGAAAACTCCAAAGGTACTTGTGTACATGTAAATTGAACTGTTCAAGTGTTAAAATAAACTCAAAAATCTGGATGGAGCCATCGCCAAGATATTAGATAGAAGGCTTGACTTACAGGTGACATTACTCCCTTAAATTCATTGGTTCTGTAAGGGTTTTGCAAGTAAAAGAAAAACCACATGAAAATCAGTTGATGGGAAAGAAAACAAAACCTTACGAAGTGATTGAAGGGTTTGAAATTAAGAAATTGAAGGGTTTGATCATGTGATTTGCCATGGGAAATTGATGGTCATTCTATTTGGGTCTGCATGTGATCTGAAATGGGAAAATATGATATTCATTGGGAAATGCAAGGAGATTTGCATTTTGAAAATACAAGATTTTTTAAGCGTTGGCCCTACACTGTGATTAAATGACAGAGAATGGAAGCATGGGCCTTACACCATGATTTAAATGATAGAGAATGGAAGCGTCTTTCATTGAAATGAATGCTTCCAGAGGTTAATTTCCTTCTATTTTAACTATATTTTGATGCCAATTAGAATGGAAGCTTCGACCGTTGAAATAAACACTTCAGTTATGCACATGTCACCTCCACCTACCCTTTTAATTCAAGACAGTTATCGACCTATGTCAATCAAGAAATGGATGCAGTAGTGCTACATAGTCTCGTAGCATTTTAATTTAAGAATAAATAAATTTAATACTAACCCAACCACCAAGAATTGTTAATTTAATTCTAACCAAGTTTAACACTAACACGCTCACCGACCAACCCTCTAAGACTTAGAAAGTCTATTGTACGACGTGTCTCTTCCACACATTTAAAATTGATTTAATTAAATCAATTTAAAATGGCATCACTTCCTTTGATCCCTCCATTTCGCACTCAAACCAAATATGGTCCCCTTACAATCTTCTCATCCATTATTAAGAAAACACAAAAGTCAACAAACCTCGTCGCACCAAAAGTTGATATATATATATGCCTATCGATCAATAATATTTTTGAAAAAATAAGATAGTGGAATACATAGAATAAGTCAAAAATTCTTAACAATGAATTAAGGAGAATAAAATTGAAGAATAAACGAATGAAAGATGTGTTAGAAAATGTCAGAAAATGAATTAAGGAGAATAAAAATGAAGAATAAATGTAAGAAAAATGTGTAATGTGTCAGAAAAAAGAATAGTATGAAAAATAAGTTTAAAATTTCTAACAATGAATTAGGGAGAATAAAATTGAAGAATAAAGCAAAGAAAAATGTGTCAGAAAAAGAATATTATGAAAAATAAATAGTTATGAGAGTCACAAAGAGAGGGTCCAAATGACATTGTAAAGTAAAGTTGCCTAAAAAGTCACTGATAATTTAATAAAGAGTCATTACTTCCAAAGAGAGGGTTCCAAATGACATTGTAAAGTAGGGTTGCCTAGAAAGTCAGTGATAGGTTAATAAAGAGTCATTACTTCCAAGAGTGTAAATTATGTACCATTTCCATATATATATAGAAAGAAAGAGAGAGTTCTATGCCATGTTATCCACATGTTAATATTGTTTAGAAAATGTATTATATTTATATGAAATTTTCATTTAAGTCTTTGTGTAGCAGTGGGAAAGAACTAGGAATATCGTGCAACTAATGATTATACATATTCAATGACATCAAGTATCTTAGAAAATACTTAAATCAATATTTTCATTTAGACATCAAGTGTCTTAGAAAATACTTAGATAAATTTTTCATTTGGCCATAGAAGTATATATAAAAATATTAAGGTTACTTTCCCTTCAGACTCATAGAGATTTTTAAAAATATATGCCACATAACATCAGTTGTCAATGAGGAATACATGGTTAGATAATGTAACATAGGTGATTATTCCATGAATTGATAGTTTGTTTTTTAATATTATCTTACTTTACAAGCATAAATATCCAAGTTGCCCATGAGGAATATATGGTTAGATAATGTAACATAGGTGATTATTCCATGAATTGATATATATTTTTTTTAATATTATCTTACCTAGCATAAATATTTCATCGAGCCTAAGACATTTTCAAAAAATTATAGTTTGTATGTTTGAAGAAGTTTTAATATGGTTATATCACTCAAAACCCTTATTTTATCGTTTTATGTGGAAATAAACTTACAAATTAAAAAATAATAACTCTATTTACAATGAAGAATTTGACATATATATTTTATGAGCATGTTAGTAAATTTATATTTTTTCAAAAAAAAATAATATTTGTTATGTATGCACGGTAGTAGTCATTATTACAGTGTTGTTGTCATATAAAATTAGATGTGTATATTTCTATTTACAACTAATTTTCTGAACATTATACTCATTAAGAAAAATATTATATAATTATAAATAAATAAATAAATATTATATAATTAAAAATAAAAGAGATGTTAAACGTACTTTTTCTAATAATGAGTTCAAAGATTGTGAACTTACTTTCATCTAAAAATGTAAAAAGATTATTAAAATTTTTATTAATAATTAAATGGAAAATAATAAATGTGAAGATTACTTTCATATTTGATTACCTTCTTATCATAAATACTTTTTATAGCCTTCTGTAATTGCTTTTAATTATTTCAAAGTTAATAACTCGAATTTCTCACCAGCCATACCGACACATAGGAAATAGTTAAGTACAACTTGGTCTAGTGTAGAGTTAGGTATAGAGTTAGGTAAAGTGTGTTTCTTTACCGTTGTACATTTTGTAACTTACAATCCGACGGTCACGATATGTAGTGATCCGACGGTTCATTCTCTCCTCGGTATTACCGACACTTGATCCGTGGCTTGACACCCGATTGGTCCATGAATTCTATTTAAAGCACATGGAGGGTCATTTGTAGGGTAATCCGTGCATGAGAGAAACATATGTAAATTTTCATTCTTTTATTAATAAATTGCCTGAAGTGGCCGAGTTGGCTCAAGCCATGCACTGTTTCCCTCTTTGAGGGTTTTAACCACGTCAAAATACTGGTGTATTGATCTGCGATCTGGTTGTGAGTGGTGTCCTTTTGGTGTTCTGTCTGAGGAACTTACCCTGTAAATTCCTACATGGTATCAGAGCTATTTGAGGGCCGCGTCCATTGGTGATCCAAATCTGAAGCCGGTAGAACTGCATCCGACTTCCGTTTCCTAGATCTGTTGTTTCTGACTGCTTTCGGGCTAAGAGGACTACTCTGTTGTGTTGGGAGCATCTGTTCTAGTGAGGAACCCCTTTCGTTTCATGCGAAAAGGTTTCCGGTAGCCCTAGCTACGTCATTTTTAAGATCTGGAGGTATACAATGTTTATTTGCAGTTTACTGTTATTTTCTCTCTGCTTATTTCGGTTTTGGTTTATTTAGCTTTTTTAAACCGGATCTATACCTTTCATTTTTGCGTATGCTCTTTGCCCTGCGACTCTGTGCGATCTGGGCAAATCAGAAACAGAAAGGAAGGATTTTTCTCATGCGTATGCTCTTTTCCCTGCACCTTAGTGTGATCTCGGAAAATTAGAAACATTGAGAAAAATATTTAGTTTTTCGGCCAAAGCTAACTTTGAGCCGCAAGGTTCATTTTTGAAAATATTTAGATTTTCGACTAAAACTAACTTCGAGCCATAAGGTTTGTTTTCTTTGCATGTCCATGTTGGGTTTTGTGTTTTTTTGTTTTGTAGGGAAAAAGAGCTTTCTCAAAGCAAGCACGCAACCCAAAGCACCCCCCCCCCCTCTCTCTCTCTCTCTCTCTCAAATTTTTTGTATAGATCAATTGGTTCAAAGCTATTTTAAGAGAGTAGAGGTCTTGGGTTCAAGTCTCCATTTTGTGGGGGCGGACTTTTTCATTTCCGCACATTCCTGCACTTCGTCCGCAACTTCAACAATTTTTTTTCAAAAAGACATAACTTCTTCATCCGGAAGCTGTTTTTTTTAAACCAGCCTAATTTTTCGAGATCTATCCATTGGAACACTTATTTTCAGCATCTTTAGCTTCAGTTTCAATTGAAATGGAAAGTCAATACCAAGTTACCCTTGACAGCACCAACTACTTCCAATGGTTGGCTTACATTGAGGATTTACTTAGAAGTAAAGGTCTCTACAGAATAGCCTCAGGCCAAGAAAAGAAACTGAAGGATGAAGATAAGGCTGCTAAATGGGAAAATAGGCAAGATCAAGCACGTGGATTGATAGGGATGTCTATTTCTCCAGATCTTAGATTCCATATTACAGAAATTGATACTCCTGATGAAGCAATGAAACAAATCAATAAAGTTTTTGGGATTAAAAATGAAATTAGAGCCCATCAACTTGAAAATGAGTTGCTTACATTGGACCCTAATAATTTTTCTTGCATTGAAGATTTCTTGTCCAAGTTCAAGACCCTAAGATATCTTTTGGAAGGTGTTAAAGTTAAGAAAGAAGATAGTAACCTTATCTATTCCATTCTTACAAAGTTGGGACCAGCCTACTCTGTGTTTGTTTCCACCTTCCATTCTACAAGAGAAGCCTTCATTTCTCAAGGAACAGACTACAAGCCCCCTTCCTTTGACTCTTTTTGTGATTCTTTAATAAGAGAACAAGAAAAACTCTTACACCTTGGTCTTCTTAATCTTGGAAACTCTTCCAAGAAAGCGTTAGCCGCCCAGTAGCAACCAAATTCAAAGAATCCTAAGAAGTCATATCCTAAAAAGAATGGTCCTAAACCAAACAAGGGTCCTAACCAATTTCATCTCAAAAATGAAAAATCATTTCAACAAAATGATAAGACAAATAAAAACAAAGGGAAGAAGACTGATAGACATTGCAATTTTTGTAATCGAGATGGCCACTTAGAATCAAAATGCTTTAAGAAGATGGAAGCCTTGGAAGCAGCAATGAAGAAGAATAACATCCATTTGGCGCAATCTTCAACTTCAACTTCGTCTTCAGGAATGGCACTTTCTACATGTTGTTGTCAATCATCTCGGTCTGGCTATGCATTAAATGTATCTTCTTCTTCTCATTCTCATGAGTGGCTCATTGATTCTGGAGCTTCTTATCACATGGCCGAAAACAAAGCCATGTTTTCTTCTTTAAATGATTGTAACACCAAAAATATATATGTTGGTGATGATAGATCTCTTAATGTTGTAGGGACTGGAACTGTTCATCTAGACAATAGTTAGTTTAATGATGTATTATGTGTTCCCACCTTATCCTGCAACCTTCTATCTGTATATCAGATAACTCATTCAGGTGAATGATGTTGTAATCAAGAACCTAAAAGATCCTAAACAGATTTTTGCTACTGGCATTGCTGATGATTCTACAAGGTTGTATAAGTTTCACAACTTTGGATCATCAAATCTTCCCTCAGTATTTGTTGCTCATAACAATGAAGTGAGAAAACTTTGGCATGAGCGATTTGGTCACTTAAACTATCGCTCCCTTCAGCATCTATGTAAAGAAAATATGGTGACAGGTCTTCCTATGGTATCTTGGAGAGATGGTGTTTGTTCCGGATGTGTACTCGGAAAGCATCATCGGGATAGTTTTGAAAAACGTGCCTCTTGGCACGCCTCAGCCCCTTTACAGCTTGTGCATAGTGATTTATGTGGTCCACTTCCAGTTGTGTCATTCTCTGGTTGCAAGTATTTCTTAACTTTCATTGATGATTTCTCCAGACGCACTTGGGTATACTTCTTGAAACTCAAGAGTGAAGTATTTAACACCTTTTTGGCCTTCAAGGCCTTTGTTGAAAAACAATCTGGACATCAAATTCTTAAGTTAATATTTGATAATGATGGAGAATATGTTAAAAATACATTCATCAACTATTGCACTGAGAATGGAATTCAAATGCAACATATTGTTCCATATACTCCACAACAAAATGGTGTAGCTGAAAGGAAGAATCACACCTTAAAGGAAATGGCTAATTGTATGCTACAATCTAAAGGACTTGGTCTTAGTTTTTGGGCAGAAGCAATTAACTGTGCAAATTACATAATAAATCGCACTCCTACTAAGGCTTTAAGGAATATCACTCCAGAAGAAGCATGGAGCTCAATCAAACCAGATGTAAGTCACTTTCGTGTTTTTGGAAGTGAAGCGTAGGCCCATATTCCAGATGAAAAGCATAAAGCTTTAGAGCCTAAGAGTGAAAAATGTACTTTTGTTGGATATTCTGAAGATGTCAAAGGCTATAGACTTATTCCATTTCAGTCCAAAAATGTTATCATTAGAAGAGATGTAAAATTTGATGAAAATATATCGGCCTGCAAGCCTAGTCCGGTGGTTGTGCCACCTCTCCCTATCTCTTCTACTTTTGAACACATTTCTTCTTCAGATGATGAAAGTGAGGATGACAATCCTCCCCCACCATCTCAGGATCCTCCTTCAGCTCTTGAGCTTCCAAAATGGGTTCGTGCTACTCGATATGCAGCAGGTGATCTTGCCGGTGATCCTACAGATCAGCGACGCACACATTCTCAGTTCGAGAGAGCCTCTTCTTTACTGGCTCCAGCTCCAGTAAATTATGATCCTGACACCTTTGCAGAAGCTTCAGGCCATCCAGATTGGGAAGCAGCTATGAATGAAGAATATCATTCATTATTGGCAAATGATACATGGGATCTTGTTCCCCTACCAAAGGGACGAAAAATTGCTAGATGCAAATGGTTTTACAGAACCAAGTATGGACTAGATGGGAAAGTTGATAAACATAAAGCTCGTCTTGTTGCTAAGGGTTTTTCACAGGTTGAAGGCATTGACTACACTGAACCCTTCTCCCCTGTTGCCAAAATCAACTCTATACGCCTTGTTCTTTCCCTTGCTGCCTCTTTCAAATGGGAAGTCCATCAGATGGATGTTAAATCTGCCTTCTTGCATGGAGACTTGCATGAAGAAATCTATATGGAACAACCCATTGGCTTCATACAAACAGACTCCAGACTTGTATGTCGACTTAAGAAATCCCTTTATGGTCTCAAGCAAGCTCCTTGGGCTTGGTATGCCAAAATGGATAGCTTTATTTTAGAATCTGGCTTTTCTAGGTGTCATTCTGACAATACTGTCTACACCAAGAAAGTGGGCAACTCTCTTATCATCCTTGTTCTTTATGTTGATGATCTTATCCTTACTGGTAGTGATCCCAACCTTATAAACCATGTGAAGTCTAGCCTTAAAAGGAAATTTGAAATGACAGACTTAGGACGCTTACACTATTTTCTCGGTCTTCAAGTCTTGCAATCCAAGGAGGGTATTTCTCTTTCCCAGTCCAAGTATGCCTGTGATATTCTACGCCATTTTCACATGGAAGACTGTAAGCCAGCCCCTTCTCCCTTTCAGTCTGGAGTCAAACTTTCAGTCACTTGTACTTCTCCTGAAGTTGATGCTACCTTATACTGTCAACTTGCAGGAAAACTTTTGTATCTAACCCATACTCGTCCTAACCTTTCCTTTACTGTTGGCCTTGTTGCTCGGTTCATGCAAAACCCCCGTGAAAGTCACTGGAAAGCAGCTAAAAGAATACTTCGTTACGTTCGAGGTACAGTTCAGTTTGGGATTTATTACAGTGCCGAAGCAGCTCCTCTATTGGTTGGTTTCACTGATTCCGATTGGGCTGGTGACCCTGATGATCAAAAGTCTACTGCCGGTTATGTGTTCACTCGTGGTTCAAGACCTATTACATGGGCTTGTAAGAAACAAGCTGCCATTTCTCTTTCATCAGCAGAAGCAGAGTATCGTGGTGCTGTAGAAGCTAGTAAGGAAGCCTTATGGCTTTGTCAGATCCTGTCAGAGTTTGGCTTTCAACAACAGCATCCGACTACACTTTGGTGTGATAATCAAAGTGCCATTCAGCTATGCAAAGATCCAGTTCAACATCATCGCAACAAACACATTGAACTGCACATGCACTTCATCAGAAAGCTCATTCATGACCATGTTCTTGAATTGCCATATTGTTCAACAGATGATCAAGTTGCAGACATCTTCACAAAGGCTCTCACAGAGCCGAAGTTCACTAAACTTCGATTTATGGTTGGAGTTCAGGAAGTTGTCACTAAGGGGGGATAAGATCTAGTGCCTCCTTCCTTCTCCTATTATGTCATATTTGTAAATCCTTCAATCCTATCCCAAGTTGTTCTTAAGGAGGGATGTTAGGATATTCCGAAACATAGGAAATAGTTAAGTACAACTTGGTCTAGTGTAGAGTTAGGTATAGAGTTAGGTAAAGTGTGTTTCTTTACCGTTATACATTTTGTAACTTACAATCCGACGGTAACGATATGTAGTGATCCGACGGTTCATTCTCTCCTCGGTATTACCGACACTTGATCCATGGCTTGACACCTGATTGGTCCATGAATTCTATTTAAAGCGCATGGAGGGTCATTTGTAGGGTAATTCGTGCATGAGAGAAAAATATGTAAATTTTCATTCTTTTATTAATAAATTGCCTGAAGTCCCGCGTTGGCTCAGGCCGTGGACTGTTTCCCTCTTTGAGGGTTTTAACCACGTCAAAATATTGGTGTATTGATCTGCGATGTGGTTGTGAGCGGTGTCCTTTTGGTGTTCTGTCTGAGGAACTTACCTTGTAAATTCCTACAAAAATTAATTAATATAACTTAAAATAATAATTAACTTTAAACCTATTTATATACTAAACAACAATATTTCGTATTCCATCTCGCGTTTTTCGTTTTCTCCAATTTATCTATTTTGTCGTGCAGCAACATGAGTTGTAATTGATCACACTTTGCTGCATGAGTTGTGATTGATCACACTAAAAGTATGGTAAAAAAAAAATATATATATGTAAACTAAAAAGTATTGAAATAATAAAAATATAAACAAAATCTGAGTTGTGATTTGATAACACTAACAATTTCCTTCTATATATTTGACCGTATTTTTATTAATAATATTTTATTAAAAAATATATAAATATGGAAATATTAAAATAATATATAATAATAAAATAATAAAAATTATATATTAATTTAAGGTAGTGTTTTGGTCTTTATTTTATATTAAAAATAAATAAAAGTATCTATAATTTTCATATTGTTTTCAAACATTCATGTCAATTTTTTTTTAAATTAAAAATTATTTTTTATTTTTTAAAAATCATTTTTTTTTATTATTAATGGTTAAGAATTTTTATAACAATAGTCAAGGAAAAAAATAAAATAATAAAAAACCTAATAATTAAATCTATCACTATAATTTTAGTAATTATTTCAATATTGGAAAGATTTTACTTCCATACATATATTACTATCTCTCAAAAAAAATATGAAGCTGTATTACTAAAATTTTACAATGATAAATTTTTAAATAGTTAAAATTAACAAAAACTGAAAGTTGGCATAAAGCTTGCCAAGTCTCCATCTCTTACGTGTTTATGTGTATAAAGAAATTATTCAAATATTTAGAACTTTTACATCGAAATTTATAAATCTAGTTCCATTACATTATAATTTAATTTATATTTTTAAAATAAGATTTCAAAAGCTAAAAAACAATAGATCTATATTAAAAAATATAAAAGGTCTTCTTATTATATTAAATAACTTTCATAAAGCTTGCCAAGTCTCCATCTCTTACGTGTTTATGTGTATAAAGAAATTATTCAAATATTTAGAACTTTTACATCGAAATTTATAAATCTAGTTCCATTACATTATAATTTAATTTATATTTTTAAAATAAGATTTCAAAAGCTAAAAAACAATAGATTTATATTAAAAAATATAAAAGGTCTTCTTATTATATTAAATAGATAGTCTACCAGATTAGGGGGAAATTTGAATTGATATTTGAAATTTGTAGATTAATCAAATAAATTTTTAAAATTATTTATAAAATAATAAACGTTTTAGATAATCTACTAGATTAGGGGAAATTTGAATTGATATTTGAAATTTGTAAATTAATCAAATAAATTTTTAAAATTATTAATAAAATAATAAACATTTTATATTAATAATTATATTATTAATAAATTTTAAAGTAAAAAAATATTAAATTTTTTAAAATAATTCAAAATTTTTAAAATATTAATTTATAATTTCAAAAAATATTTATTACTATAAAAAATCAAATATATATTTATTAAGTAGCAATTCTCTATATTACACTTGTTATACTTGCGTAGTGTTATATAGGCTATGGTTTTGGGTAAAAAATATTTGAATTAAAAAAAAAAAAAAAATCTTCAAAAGTTTCCATGATGTATTAAAAAATCTATATTAAAGTCATTTTTTTCAAAAAATTAAAAACTATTTTCTAATTTTTTTAGGAATCAATCTTTTTACTTTTGATTGGTTATTGAGAATTTTTGTGCCTTTTTAAAGATATTTTAATAATAATAATAATAATAAAACTTGGAACTATAATTTTAGTAGGTACATAAAAGTTGGAAAGATTTTACTTCCATACATGTATTTATATCTCCCAAAAAAATATGAAGGTATATATTAGTAAAACTTATTAATGATAAACTTTGCAATTACTTAAAGTTAGAAATTAGCAATAAAACTATTATTATTACTCAGAATTATCAATTACCTTTTGCATAAAAGAAAATATTAAGTAGCAATGTTACTTATTACTCTTGTTTTATTTTATTTAAAATTTCATGATATATAAAAAAAATGAGATTCAATATAATTATGGAAGACATATTATTACATAGAAATACATTGATATAAATAAAAAGATATGAAATCATAATTTTTTACCCCATCATTCCACCTAAAAGTTACTATATCCAAATTAATTAAAAATAAGATAGCGCTACATTTTCACAATAACAAATAACATTTGAGTTGTAACTTCCTAGAGAAAGTGGAAAATTACTCATAACATTAGTAATTAAGAGATATTTTACGACAGAAAAAATCATAAAACTCAATTTACTCAAATGGCGGAATGTATTGAATGTCATTTGTCGGCCTCATCGATTCAAATTGAGCGCTGAACAACTTAGATAAACAACATGTTGAACCCTTTGAAAATTAGATGGTTAAACAGTGCACATAGATTAGAGGAGTACGTACTCATAGACAAAGGCTATGGAATGTTGAAACAAAGTGTATGGATTATCTAGTTCAAATAGTGCATATGTCTTATAGAGCATGATGATAAGGATGTAGCATGATTTGTGTGCATAACTTGTGAAGGATGACAGTGAGTGTAGTGTGGGACTTCAAGCTAATATCAATGAGAGTTGAGTTTCACATGTTTAGTAGCCATTGTGAGTGGTGAGCTATGTATGGAATGTAGTTAAATTTTCCATATGCATGGTTGGTGCCATCCCTAATCTGAGAGTGTATGACAGAATATTGAAGTGACTCGTGCATTGATAGAGGTTGATTGAGCAGATTGTTATGATGATCATAGTTGTAAATCATTGTAGAAAAGACATGTGTGTTTCTCGAGCACACACCAGTAGGTTCCTTTAGTAGTGCATGGGTTGATGATGAAAATCTATGTCTATGTAGAGAGACAAAGCTAGTCCTTGAGATCAACTGAATATTCAAAGGTAAAGTTTAGAATGAATCCTATATGTATTGACATAGGAATGGTTTCTAGTGTCAATGGACATAGAATGAAATGTCAGATCCTGGTTGTTCATTTGTGCAAATTTTCTTGCTATCAGAATACCAGAGTTTCACCATTAAGTATGGTGTTTTTGTGTTGTGTATGACTAATAGTGTGTTGTGTAGGGCCTACATATCAACTATTACGACTATATTTGCTATAGCTTTTGTCATGAGCTAAATTTAATGCATGTCATATATTTGGTATTGAAGCATTGTAAAACTGCATGTAAACTCAAAGTTTGATGTATTTTATTGAGGGTACAATATTGATTCATTGTTGATATACTATTGGGGTCATGTCCTATGATTGTACTTTGATGTGTTATTTATATAAATAGATTTGTTTGTGTCATCTGATGTGATTACAGTTGAGAGTATGTCGTTTATAATTGGTTAAATAGACATTATATTATAGAGAGAGTTGGTTTGTTGATGTGGTGCAGGGAATGTTTGTTTGTATTAGGGTCCAATATGAGAATTTATTAAAGGGTGGCTCTTAGGGTTTGAGGATATTTGGGCTTTTGGAAAATGGTGGCCTTCTAAGATAGGACTAGTGGTTCCTTTCTTGGTAGTGGCCATTAAATAGTTGAGAGGGAGTTGGGGATTCTTAGGTAATACTGGTTAGCAAACTATAGTGGGGGTTATGGCTTCTAGTTGGTAGTGCTTGGCTAAACTATGTAAGTAATTTTACGATTAATAATAGAAGAAAGAGAAGCAATTTAGTTGCGGCAAGGTGGTCTTTCTCTTCTTTAGAGATTCCACCAAAAGCAATTGTCTCCCTTGTGCATGATTGTATTTTTGTGTGATGGTTATTATGTGTTGATTCTTTGATATTGTTACATCCTCTAATATATTTGATTATATGTTGTGAATTGATTGTTTATTAAATTGGAAAAAATATTTAAACATGTATAATTTATATCACTCTTGCTTCACCCCCCCTCTCAGTATTGATTTGATTCCAAAAATTGGTATCAAATCTAGTTCCCTCTAGTGCATCTTGATCGCTCAATGGTAGATCATGGACCTATGACCAAGAACAAGAAGAAGTTGTCTCAGGAAATAAACTATGACAATCATGATAGAAATATTCAGATTGAGAAGAACCCCTCTTTTCATTGTTTGAGGATGTTGATGATAGTCATGAAGGTAGGCCAGGTAGTGCATTTTACTTCAACTACAGATGTGATGATCATTATAGGTCTAGATGCCCACTTCTGGGTACAAATAATGATGATTTTGTTCTTGAGAATCTTGGGTTAGAGCATGATAATCCATTGATTGAAATTGATCTCCAACTGCAAAGGTAGTTGATTGTTAGATGGAGAAATCAAGATTATAAAGTGTTAAATATGAAAAGAATGGCATAATAGAAGCACTTGGAGCTAAGATTAAAATTCTCACAGCAGAGAAAAAGGACTAATAGAATTTACTGAGACCAATGTGAAAGATTAGAAGCTAAAGGAGTTTCATTAAGAAGTTATCTAGATAAAAAAAACCACTCAGTTGACTTTGGAAAAGAGGAGCCAAAACTCTACCACTGTCAAATCAGATCTCAATCAGCACAAAGGAGAAACTAGTTTATTACCATCTTCAAGCAAATTAAAAGATAGAAATAGTGAGACAAGAAAGAAAGGAAGATAGAAACAAAATAAATAGTAAGAGATTTGACCAGGAAAAAAATTTTCTTCAAGGATATCATCTCCACCCTTGGGAGATGTCACATTCTCTATCTATCAAGGACTTGGAACCATTGTAATAGATTAGAGAAGCAAAATGATCAAACCATCCCAGGATAACATGTAGTAGAATATGCCATTGAATAGAAAACCATGTCAATTAAACAATCAATGAATATTGTTCTCATCATGAAGGTCATCAAAAGTCAGGTATAATAATTGTATCTATGGATATTGATACTCATGTTGTAGGAATTTACAGGGTAAGTTCCTCAGAAAGAATACCAAAAGGACATCGCTCACAACCAGATCTCAAATCAATACACCAGTATTTTTGACGTGGTTAAAACCCTCAGAGTGCAAGGAGGGAAACAGTCCACGGCCTGTCCCAACGTGGGTACAGACAATTTATTAATCAAAGAATGAAAATTTACATAAGCTTCTCTCATGCACGGATTACCCGAACAATGACCCTCCATGCGCTTTAAATAGAACTCATGGACCAATCGGGTGTCAAGCCACGGATCAAGTGTCGGTAATACCGAGGTGAGAGTGAACCGTCGGATCACTATATATCGTGACCGTCGGATTGTAAGTTACAAAATGTACAACGGTAAAGAAACACACTTTACCTAACTCTAACCTAACTCTATGCTAGACCAAGTTGAACTTAACTATATCCTATGTGTCGGAATATCATAACATCCCCCCTTAAGAACAACTTGGGATAGGATTGAAGGATTTACAAATATGACACAATAGGAGAAGGAAGGAGGCACTAGAGCCTATCCCCCCTTAGTGACAACTTCCTGAACTCCAAGCATATATCGAAGTTTAGTGAACTTCGCCTCTGTGAGAGCCTTTGTGAAGATGTCTGCAACCTGATCATCCGTTGGACAATATTGCACTTCAAGAGCATGGTCATGAATGAGCTTTCTGATGAAGTGCATGTGTAGTTCAATGTGTTTGCTGCGCTGATGCTGGACTGGATCTTTGCATAGCTGAATGGCACTTTGATTATCACACCAAAGTGTGGTTGGATGCTGCTGCTCAAAGCCAAATTCTGATAGGATCTGACGAAGCCACAAGGCTTCCTTACTAGCTTCCACGGCACCACGATACTCTGCTTCTGCTGATGAAAGAGAAATGGCAGCCTGTTTCTTACAAGCCCATGTAATAGGTCCTGAACCAAGAGTGAAGACATAACCGGCAGTAGACTTCCGATCATCAAGGTCACCAGCCCAATCAGAATCAGTGAAACCAACTAACAGAGGAGCTGCTTTGGCACTGTAATGAATCCCAAACTGTACTGTACCTCGAACATAACGAAGTATTCTTTTAGCTGCTTTCCAATGACTTTCACGGGGGTTTTGCATAAAACGAGCAACAAGGCCAACAGCAAAGGAAAGATCAGGACGAGTATGGGTTAAATACAAGAGTTTTCCGACAAGTTGACGGTATAAGGTAGCATCAACTTCAGGAGAAGTACAAGAGACTGAAAGTTTGACTCCAGACTGAAAGGGAGAAGGGGCTGGCTTACAGTCTTCCATGTGAAAATGACGAAGAATATCACAAGCATACTTGGACTGGGAAAGGAAAATACCTTCTTGGGATTGCAAGACTTGAAGACCGAGAAAATAGTGTAAGTGTCCTAAGTCTGTCATTTCAAATTTCTTTTTAAGGCTGGACTTCACATGGTTTATAAGGTTGGGATCACTACCAGTAAGAATAAGATCATCAACATAAAGAACAAGGATGATGAGAGAGTTGCCCACTTTCTTGGTGTAGACAGTATTGTCAGAATGACACCTAGAAAAGCCAGATTCTAAAAGAAAGCTATCCATTTTGGCATACCAAGCTCGAGGAGCTTGCTTGAGGCCATAAAGGGATTTCTTAAGTCGACAAACGAGGCTGGAGTCTGTTTGTATGAAGCCAATGGGTTGTTCCATATAGATTTCTTCCTGCAAGTCCCCATGCAAGAAGGTAGATTTAACATCCATTTGATGGACTTCCCATTTTAAAGAGGCAGCAAGGGAAAGAAGAAGGCGGATAGAGTTCATTTTGGCAACTGGAGAGAAGGTTTCAGTGTAGTCAATGCCTTCAACCTGTGAAAAGCCCTTAGCAACTAGACGAGCCTTATGTTTATCAACTTTCCCATCTGGTCCATACTTGGTTCTGTAAACCCATTTGCATCTAACAAGTTTGCGTCCCTTTGGTAGAGGAACAAGATCCCATGTATCATTTGTCATCAATGAATGATATTCTTCATTCATAGCTGCTTCCCAATGTGGATGGCCTGAAGCTTCTGCAAAAGTGTCAGGATCATGATTTACTGGAGCTTGAGCCAGTAAAGAAGAGGCTCTTTCAAACTGAGAACGTGTACGTCGCTGATCTGTAGGATCACCGGCAAGATCACCTGCTGCATCCCGAGTAGCACGGACCCATCTTGGAAGTTGAGGATCCTGAGAAGGTGGGGGAGGATTATCATCCTCGCTTTCATCATCAGAAGAAGAAATGTTTTCAAAGATAGAAGAGATAGGAAGAGGTGGCACATCCGCCGGACTAGGCTCGCAGGCCGATTTATTTTCATCAAATTTTACATCTCTTCTAATGATAACATTTTTGGACTTAAATGGAATAAGTCTATAACCTTTTACATCTTCAGAATATCCAACAAAAGTACATTTCTCACTCTTAGGTTCTAAGGCTTTATGCTTTTCATCTGGAATATGGGCCCATGCTTCACTTCCAAACACACGAAAGTGACTTACATCTGGTTTAATGGAACTCCAAGCTTCTTCTGGAGTGATATTCTCTAGAACCTTAGTAGGAGTGCGATTGATTATATAATTTGCACAATTAATTGCTTCGGCCCAAAAACTAAGACTGAGTCCTTTAGATTGCAGCATACAATTAGCCATTTCCTTTAAGGTGCGATTTTTCCTTTCAGCTACACCATTTTGTTGTGGAGTGTATGGAACAGTATGTTGCATTTGAATTCCATTTTCGGTGCAAAAGTTGATGAATGCGTTTTTAACATATTCTCCACCATTATCAGTTCTTAGCTTAAGAATTTGATGTCCAGATTGTTTTTCAACAAATGCTTTGAAGGCCAAAAAAGTGCTAAATACTTCGCTCTTGAGTTTTAAGAAGTATACCCAAGTGCGTCTAGAGAAATCATCAATGAAAGTTAAGAAGTACTTGCAGCCAGAGAATGAAGCAACAGGAAGAGGACCACATAAATCACTGTGCACAAGCTGTAAAGGGGCTGAGGCGTGCCAAGAGGCACGTTTGTCAAAACTGTCCCGATGATGTTTTCCGAGTACACATCCGGAACAAACACCATCTTTGCAAGATACCATAGGAAGACCTGTCACCATGTTTTCTTTACATAGATGCTGAAGGGAGCGATAGTTTAAGTGACCATACCGCTCATGCCAAAGTTTGCTCACTTCATCATTATGAGCAACAAATACTGAGGGAAGATGGGATGACCCAAAGTTGTGAAACTTATACAACCTTTTGGAATCATCAGCAAGACCAGTAGCTAGAATCTGTTTAGGATCTTTTAGATCCTTGATTACAACATCATGAAGTGAAAATTCAACAATTTTACCTTCACCTGAATGAGTTATCTGATAGACAGATAGAAGGTTGCAGGATAAGTTTGGAACACATAATACATCATTGAACTGACCATTGTCTAGATGAACAGTTCCAGTCCCTACAACATTAAGAGATCTATCATCACCAACATATATATTTTTGGTGTTACAATCATTTAAAGAAGAAAACATGGCTTGGTTTTTGGCCATGTGACAAGAGGCTCCAGAATCAATGAGCCACTCATGAGAATGAGAAGAAGAAGAAGATACATTTAATGCATAACCAGACTGAGATGATTGACGATGACATGCAGAAAATGCCGTTCCGGAAGTTGAAGTTGAAGTAGGCTCCAGATGGATGTTATGTTTCTTCATTGCGGCTTCCAAGGCTTCCATCTTCTTGAAGCATTTAGATTCTAAGTGGCCATCTCGATTACAAAAGGTACAATGTCTGTCAGTCTTCTTCCATTTGTTTTTATTGGTCTTGTCATATTGCTGAAATGATCTTTCATCTTGAGGCTGAGTTGGTTTAGGACCATTCCTTTGAGGATAAGACTTCTTAGGATTCTTTGAATTTGGTTGCTGCTGGGCGGCTAACGCTTTCGAGGAAGAGTTTCCAAGATTAAGAAGACCAAGGTGTAAGAGTTTTTCTTGTTCTCTTATTAAGGAATCACAAAAGGAGTCAAAGGAAGGGGGCTTGTAGTCTTTGCCTTGACAAATGAAAGCTTCCCTGGTAGAATGGAAAGTGGAAACAAATACAGAGTACGCTGGTCCCAACTTAGTAAGGATGGAATAAATAAGGTTACCATCTTCTTTCTTAACTTTAACACCTTCCAAGAGATATCTAAGGGTCTTGAATTTGGACAAGAAATCTTCAATGCAAGAAAAATTATTAGGATCCAAAGTAAGCAACTCATTCTCAAGTTGATGGGCTCTAATTTCATTTTTAATCCCAAAAACTTTAGCAAGTTTTTCTAATGCTTCATGAGGAGTTTCAATTTCTGCAATGTGGAATCTAAGATCAGGAGAAACAGACATTCCTATCAAACCACGTGCTTGATCTTGTCGATTTTCCCATTTTTCGGCCTTGTCTTCATCTTTGGGTTTCTTCTCTTGGTCTGTGGCTATTCTGAAGAGACCTTTACTTCTAAGTAAATCTCCCATGTAGGCTACCCATTGGAAGTAGTTAGTGCTGTCAAGAATGACTTGGCATGGACTTTCCATTTTTTTGAAAAACAACTGAAGCTGAAGATGCTGAAAGTAAGTGGTCCAATGGATAGATCTCGAAAAAATAGGCAGTTTTAAAAAAAACGGCTCTGAAAAAGGCTTCCGGATGAAGAAGTTATGGCTTTTTGAAAAAAAAATTGTTGACGTTGCCGGCAAAGTGCGCGAATGTGCGGGAATGAAAAAATCCGCCCCCACAAAATGGAGACTTGAACCCAAGACCTCTACTCTCTTAAAAGGTCTTTGAACCAATTGATCTATACAAAATATTTGTGAGAGAGAGAGAGAGAGAGAGAGAGAGAGAGAGAGAGAGAGAGAGAGAGAGAGAGAGAGAGAGAGAGAGAGAGAGAGAGAGAGAGAGAGAGAGAGAGAGAGAGAGAGAGAGCCTCGATTTGCGTGCTTGCCTTGGGAAGACTCTTTTCCCCTACAAAACACAAAACACAAAACCCAACACGAATATCCAAAGAAAAACGAACCTTACGGCTCGAAGTTAGCTTTAGCCAAAAAACTAGAAATTTTAAAAAAATCTCAAAGTTAGCTTTTAGCCGAAAAACTAAATATTTTTCTCAATGTTTTTGATTTTCCGAGATCACACTAAGGTGCAGGGAAAAGAGCATACGCATGAGAAAAATCCTTTCTTTCTGTTTCTGATTTGCCCAGATCGCACAGAGTCGCAGGGCAAAGAGCATACGCAGAAATGAAAGGTATAGATCCGGAAAAAAAAGGCTAAATAAACCGAAACCGAAATAAGCAGAGAGAAAATGACAGTAAACTGCAAAAAAAAACACTGTATACCTCCCGATCTGAAAAATGACGCAGCTAGGGCTACCGGAAACCTTTTCGCGTGAAACGAAAGGGGTTCCTCACTGAAACAGATGCTCCGAACGCAACAGAGCAGTCCTCTCGGCCCGAAAGCAGTCAGAAACAGTAGATCTAGGAAACGACAGCCGCATGCAGTTCTACCGGCTTCAGATTTGGATCACCAACGGACGCGGCCCTCAAATAGCTCTGATACCATGTAGGAATTTACAGGGTAAGTTCCTCAGAAAGAATACCAAAAGGACACCGCTCACAACCAGATCTCAAATCAATACACCAGTATTTTTGACGTGGTTAAAACCCTCAGAGTGCAAGGAGGGAAACAGTCCACGGCCTGTCCCAACGTGGGTACAGACAATTTATTAATCAAAGAATGAAAATTTACATAAGCTTCTCTCATGCACGGATTACCCGAACAATGACCCTCCATGCGCTTTAAATAGAACTCATGGACCAATCGGGTGTCAAGCCATGGATCAAGTGTCGGTAATACCGAGGTGAGAGTGAACCGTCGGATCACTACATATCGTGACCGTCGGATTGTAAGTTACAAAATGTACAACGGTAAAGAAACACACTTTACCTAACTCTAACCTAACTCTATGCTAGACCAAGTTGAACTTAACTATATCCTATGTGTCGGAATATCCTAACACATGTAATTATTTTTTCCATAAGGTTGTTGATTTCGGGACTAATAAAGAGACAAGAAAGAAGGTAAATAGGATATATGAGTCCTTCCCTCATTCCTCAGTTGTATAATCTGCCACATGTGTGATAATATTGGTCATCTGACTAAATATGGAAAGCTTCCAAGTTTATTTAGGAAATCTAGTCAAAAGGTGAAGATAACTCAAATCCAACGAGATAAGAGGACAAAAATAGATGTGCATGTTAGATATCAATCCCTAGAAATTTGGAAGAAAGAGAAACAACAGGTTGCAAGGAGAAATTGAGCACTTCATGGCCTCATGAGGAACGTATGGGAACATTTTAATCTTGCATGAAAAATCACTGAAAAAGAATACATGGTGGAAGTAAGGTGTGTGGATAGATTTTCATGTTAAGGAGGTGTAGAAGGTTTGAAGTCTTTCCTTTTATTTTTGGTTTATATATGTTCATATTGGTAATGGTTGGATCAACCATTATAATTGTTGATTGCATTGGAGTAGGTTTACTTGTTGAGACCATAATGATGCTTTCAAATACCTGAAAACCAATACTATGATTACACATGCATATTGAGCAATTTAATCTGATGTGAGTTGGGGTTGCTACTACATGCTTTCATTGATGAAATTGTTTCTATATGTAATGACATAATATGTCATAAGATCATTCTATGCTTCTATTGTTGAATGATATATGCAGTTAGGGTTTGTGACCAAATTGTGGTAGAATGCTTCATTTCCAATGTTTCTATCAATTTGTTTTGCTTATGATTATCTTTTTTTTTTCCAGTCATATGATATGTAAATATCATGAAGAGATGGCACATTTTCAAGGGGAGCATCTCAAATGTTTCCATTTGATCATTAGACGATTGTTGGCATTATGATCCCTTGCTGGAAAGAAGTGAAAAGGCACAACAAGAGGAGTTTACAATGCATTGATATGTGTTTGTCTGACAATTAATTTTTGCAGATGTATGAGATCTTTGTTGTTTCTTTGGTTGACCAAGGCAAGAAATCATGTGAGTTGGAGTTTGTACAACTAGGGTTTGCATGACTAATGTACTATCTAATAGAGTTCATATGTAGTTTCCTTGTATTATCTTGAGTAAGGGTTTATATATGTTTGAGAGGTCACATCTATGCCATGTATTCTTGTTCATGCCATGTACATTTGAATGTATGAGAGTGTGCTTCTTATATTCAAAGTGTTTTCAATGTTCTTTTTGCTTGGATTTTGATCTTAATGTATCAGTATGTTGACCTTGAATGCATGAGTCCAATTATTATGATAAGGTTATGAGCTACTAATAGTTATATATTGTAGGGTTTTATGTTGTTGTTGTTGTTGTTGTATAGATCAAAGTTCACTGTTGTTGCTTATTTTCTGCATTATTTTCTTGGTCACTCATGAATGATGTTGGTTAATGAGATTCACTTAGGGTTCAATATTGATGTCACTACTGGAGAGGATCTTGTATCAGGATGACTATGTTGTGGCTATTGAATCAAGAGATTGTTTTTGTGTTGAATCATATGTCGTTAGTGATTCTCTGTTATGCTACATGTTGACTTGTTCTTCGAAGTAAGAGTTTATGTTTTTATATGTTGTCAAGTCTCACATATGTATAGTTCTTATATTGATGATGAAGATTTTATAAACTTCTCCGTATATTGTGTTGTTTCTCAAGAACTTACAATTTGACTAATATGTTAAGAGAATATTGGCATGTATTGTCATGATGTATAGCAATAAGGTTTATCAATTTTGTATGATGTTGATGCATTTAATCTCATGTACCATTGAGAGGAAAAGTAGATGTATTGTTGTTGTTATTTATATTATTGTTTTTTGGTGCTATGTATTATTTTAAATTACCTTTGTTGTGAAGAGCACACATTGTTGCCTAGGGATGCCATGTATTGCTACCAAGTTCTATAAACCTAAGTGCGTGTGTGTGCATTGATGAGACAATGTTGATTAGAGAATGTGAGAGTAGAAACGTTATTGGGACAGAACCATTGTTTAGTTTTAGACATAACTGGTCAAGAATGTTGTTCACATGTTGGTTGTGGATCAATGGCACTGTGGGAGAGTGTTGGAATAGTGGTTGAACTCATAGTATATACCCTTTTTCATTAATTTTAAAGGTAGGGAGAGAGAAATAAAAATTCCTAGTGTTTGCAAGAGGTTGCCATCAATGCCAAAGGGTGATATTGTTGGAATTATGGTAGGTTAGCATGTTGACATTGATGTCAACGTAATGGTGGATCATGTTTGATGAATTTTTTATCCTACACAGGTGCTTGAAGGTGGTAATATGCAATATAATTTCTGGAGGATGTGTTAAAGTTGGGTGCAGTCCTAGATTAAAGAAGGTTTAATTTTCCTTAGTTAGGAGTAGTGACATGATCTCAGAATTGTCATAGAGTGGCAATGAAATAGTGTTGTGATATGTTCATTGTATGCCTACATAGTTGGTTGTAATCTTCTAGTTATGTTCCACCAACACTCTCTTGTAGCTTCATGAGAGAAAAAATCGGACCTTAACCATTATAATTTCCTAGGGTTTTAACATCAACAATCATGTTGAATTGCTCTTGATATAGTCCTTAAGGTATGGACACTTTTATCAATGGATCATGGTGTTATATGGCAAGATGGAATGAGTTACACACTGATATCATCATGGGTTATGTGTTAGATGAGGTTTAGCATTAATATATTTGATTTGGTCTCCTCAAAAGAAAGGGATCATGTTAATTTCCTTTAATCTATTCATCAAGTTGATTGCTAAAATTTGACATGGTCTACAAAACATAGTGCATTGATTGCTTAGCTGATTTGGTACAGAAGTTGTCGGTCTATCTATAAAATAGATATGAACTCATTTACATCAAAGTGATTCCTTGGATTTTGTCTCAAAATGGTGGAACACATCGAATATCATTTTTTATGCTTTATCCATACAAAGGGAGCACTGAACACGTCAAATATAGTGCATATTGAACCAATTGAAAGTTGGATGGTTAGATAGTGTGCATAGATCAAAGACTACCTATGGATAAATAGAGGTGATGGAACTTTGAAAGGAAGCATATCCATCTTCAGTTCATATAACACATATGTACTATAGAGTGCGATGATAAGGTTGTAGCATGGTCTATGTGCATACCTTGTGAAGGATGATAATGAGTATATTATTGGAGGGTTGATTTCAAGCTAGGATCGATGATATTTAAGTTGCAGGTGTGATCTATAGCCAAAGTGAGTGGTGAGGTGTGTAAGAAATGTAGTTGAATATCTTGTGCGCATGCTTAGTGACATCCGTTGTACTACATTGTATGGAAAAATATTGAAGTGATTGGTGCATTGACATAGGTCAATTGAGTAGAATGGCATGAGGATCATAGTTGAAGATAATGGTAGGATGCACCTATGTTTTCATGGAATGTGTACATATAGTTAACTTGTAGAAGTGAATGGGTTGATGATGAAAATTTGTCTAACAAGAGAGATAGAGATAGTCTGTGAGATTGATTGATAGTTTTGAGGAGGATTTTATAAGGAATCCTATATGTATTGATAGAGGAATGATTTGTTGCTCTGAATGGATAGAGAATGATGTTGTGTTGTGTATGAGTAAAAGTGAATTATGCAAGGGCTAGAGATAATTTGCATAGATTATATTGATGTATATTTTTTCATGGGTTGAGTTTAATTCGTGTATTATATTTAATATCGAAGCATCATAAAATTAAATATAAAGTAAGAGTTTGATGTATTACCTTGAGGGCACAATATTGAGTCATTTTCAAGATAATTTTGTTGTCATGTCCTATGAGTTTATCTTGGTCTATTATCTATATGAGCTAATTTTATTGAGGTTCAGAGCGTGTTGTTGTTCATTACTTAATTAGATATTTTTTTGCAGATAGAGTTTGCTTGTTGATGTGGAGCAAACATTGTTTGCCTGTTTTGGGGTCTAGTACAAAAATGTATGGAAGTCTATCCCATAGATTTTGAGGAGGTTAGGGCCTCTTATACATTGTGGATTCCCAATATAGGAGTAGCGTATCCTTTTTGGCGGTGGCCGACAAACTATAGTGGGGTTGTGGCATCTAGTTGGTTGTGGCCAGCTAAACTATGTAAGGACTTTGATGATTACTAATAGAAGCAAGAGAAGATGCACAACAAAAATAAAATGACTTTTCTCCCCTTGAGTGTTTCCACTAGAAACACTTGTGTCCTTCATGCATGATTGTCTTGATGTGCCATGGTTCTTGTGTGTTGATTCTGTGATGTTGTTACATGCTCAGATATTTTCATTATATGCTATGAATTGCTTGTTTAATAAATTGGAAAAAATATTTAAATATGTATAATTTATATCACTACTGAATCACCATACCCCTATCAGTAGTGATATGATTCGAATATTTTCGAACATTAACTTATTAGTACCTCCTATTAGAAAATGTCATGTATGACTTTCACACATTTATCGAGCTATATGCCTAATTACTTTAGTAATGTTAAATGACTTTTTCGTTCAATTTTTCTAGCTAGGTAAGTCAATTTCCCTGTTTTGTATCATACTTATCAACCTTATATTCATTTCATTTAGCTTGAAGTGTTTGACCTTTTGTCCTTGATTCATTTGAGAGTAATACATAGTCATAAAAACATTGAAAGTACAAGAAAAACATTCTTAAGATAATTGTTATTGTCCACATAGCCCTATTTTTAAAGTGTTAGTTTATTACCTTCTAGAAATATATGGTTATCATTTAACTCTTAGGAGACAAGCTCCCAAACTGAAAGTCAATTTTTGCCTAAATTGAATTCCATGAAATATTTGGTCCAACATTTGATCTTTTTTGTGTAGAAAACTACAAAGACAAATCACACATATTTTAAAATAGTGCATTTGGATGTAAAGCTTTTTCATGTCATTAAGCACAATGGAACCCCTACACTCTAATTCTCAACTCACCATGGAAAAAAAACTAGCTTCTCGCCATGGGATCCACTTTAGGTCAAATTATGTATATTGGTTAAATGGATGAGTACAAATACAATAACTGGAGTGGCCATTTTATTTAAAGTGAATGACCAATATGGAGTTGATACAATTCAACTTGATGCTCCAAAAGTACAAATGTACATTGCTTAGTGGAAACATTGGTTTTTAGTGGTGTTTATCTAAATTATTATACTCAATGTACATAAGCTTTTCTATGTGTATTTCCATGACATTCTCATAGGTATAATTGTAGAAATAATATTCTATGTAATATGGGCGCAATGATACTTATTTAATACTTGAATATTATGATGAGAATTGGGCCCATTTATGAATAAATACAACTATCACTCAATATTTATTGAAGAAAGTTCTAGAGTTGTCTTAGTTAAATTTAGAATAAATCTAAATTGTTTTATCATAGAAATCGCTACGAGAGCTTAGTTCTTTAGAGTGTCTTGATACATCTTCTCTAAAACATCTTCAGAGTATTTCTCTGTAATAAATTATATGTATATATGTTTGATTTGTAAGGAATTACAAGTGAAGAAATTTAGTATCAATGCTTACAAGTTAGTACTCATTTATGTGTTTTTCTATATGATTTTCTTGAGAATGTACAATTTTATCATGGATTTTGATAGTGAGATTTGGTCACTTACTTTTTGGAGTCAATTTCTTGTAGTAGAAGTAGTTGTTTAAAGGCCTACTAATCACACATCAACCAACTGGTTCCTCTAAGAGTTGTATAATAGGAAAATAACATAGGGACAACTTTCTATGTAGTGCATATTACAAGGAAAAGGAACAATTCGAGTTGGTACACATAGATTTGTGTGGACCTAGGGAAGCCAAGTATCATGGAGGACACACTTATTTCTTGATTGCATTGATAACTTAATTTTAGAAAAATTTAGTGCATTTCTTGAGATTCAAATATGAAACCTTTGATAGGTTCAAGGAGTTTAAGGCCCTAATTGAAAAGAAAAGTTCTTAATAAATTAAAATTTTGAGATTGGATTAAGGAGGATATGAATCCAAACAATTTATGACATTTTAAATATCTTAGAATCTAGATAAAATTTGTAAGGAAGAATAGAACAATTATGAATATGGATAAGGATTTGCTAACAAAAGAAATATATCCAAGTTTTGAGGTTAGGAAATCTATTGTTATATAAATATTTTAAATCAGTCTCTTATAAAGGATGTTAGAAACGAAATGGCACAATATGTTTGCATACAATCTCAAATTGATTTTGGAGAAATTTTTGCACTAGTATCTAGATTTTGATATAGTAAGGGAAACATTACCAATTGATATTTGTTGGAAATAATACTGAGAGGGGGGGGTGAATCAGTATTATCAGATTAATCAAACTTTTCAAATGCCCAAAAACATATACGCTACTTCAGTTAAGTGAACCAGCGTGTACACGCTACTGTGACGAAGTAAAACAGCGTATAAGCAGAAAACTCACAATTTAGTTGGCTTATTCTTCAATTAAGTGCATTAGGACATTATTCATCATATTAACAGTAAACATGTGCAGTATAATAGAACAGATAAAAAGCCACACACATGAACACCAAGATATAAGGTGGAAACCCAATGTGGGTGAAAACCACCTGCTGCAAGTTGTCTCTATCTTTCTTAATATGAAACTTCAGTTTACAATCTTTTGTACTGGTGCAGCCTTATACCAGTACGCAGGCTACAACCTGCAGAAGGCTTCAACCTTCTCTCGTTCTCCAAACTTCCTTGGAAGGGAGCTCCAACCCCCTTTTTCTTTTGTACTAGCCAAGATACTAGTACGTAGGTGCTGACCTACAATCTTCCTTCTTCCAGGTATCACTTTTCATACATTTTCAGACTTGGATATTCCTGAAGCACAACATTACAATCTGAAGACCACAATTCATTCAATTTTCACAACAGATCATTGAAGCATAAAACAACCCAACTTTGAATCACTGAACCACTGAACCCTGTCAATCACCAGTTACCAGAACACAGAGCAGACTACAGAACTCTGTAATAACAGTCAGACCCCACTGTAAACTCAAATCAAGCTTCAAAAGATATACGCTACTTTAATGAGCAGAAACCGCGTATACACGCGCTTTTACCGAATCCAACCTGCGTACAGATCTAAAAATAAACTTTCTCAATTTGCAGCTGTACCAGATATTAGTTAGACTCAGAACGTAACATTGCGACAATATGCAGATCTAGAAATACGCATAATCAACCATATCATGATAGTGCATTTCAAACCATTTGATCCCGATCTCTCCTTAGATCTAGTTCTCCATCAACCGATGAGATCTCTCCTTAGCTCAGATCAACCAACTCAGAACCTGCATATCAGATCTCTTTCTCTCTTAGATATTCATGCCTTGTCGAAAGATGATCTTTGCCTAATGATCTTCTTCTCCTTATATAGCCTTAGGCCTTTCTCAATACCAAGAGCCAAAACCATAGTAACACAATACCATCAACTTTAAAACTAGGGATCGACACGCCCGTCGAGACATAATGGTCCGAAATCATAGGCACAACTTCCAAGGTCTAACCACCATGAACCAAAGGAACCTTTCCACATACACGCGCTTTTTCTGAATCTAACTTGCGTGTACACGCGACTTGGGCTTAACGAAAGAGCGTGTATGAGCTTTCTTGCCATGCTGTACTGAGATCTGTCTTCTGATTGAGTTGCCATCACCTGTACTAACCTTTGAGCACCTGTACCATCCACTGAGTGAGTTGCCATCAAGGACAACACTTGAACCATAATGCCAACAATCTCCCCCTTTGGACTTGATGGCAACCACCACACCAAGTCACTCTCCCCCTTTGACATCAAGGGCAAAGGGAGGACCAAGATATTCTCTTCCTTGGTAATCCTTCTGCTGTCCATACTGCTGTCCATACTCCCCCTGAGTACATGCTGAAATCTCCAAGTGTGCTCCCCCTTTGTGAATGCCAAAGAGTACCAATCTATCCATCCTGCTCACCAAGTGCTGTTCATGCTCCCCTTGACTGTAGGCAAGATCTGCAAAAGATGTTCTTCAAGAAGAACATGACTCTATACATCATAAAAGACCTTCCTATCACCAAAGACTCATACATACATCCATTTCTCAACTAAGTGAGGATATACAAAAAAATGACTCATCCACCCAACCAAGTGGGGATACATCAATATTGACTCATCCACCTAACCATGATAATACATGAACATTTCATCATTCATCCCAGGCATAGTGGGGAAACCAACAAAGGCCGTTACATGACCTTGATACCATAAAAGAGACAAGAGAGATACATGACATAGAGACAACAGATCTAGACCAAGACTTAGGAAAGACATCAGCAGCATCTGATAAACATCTTGTTAGATCAGCAACTAGAATTTCTTTCTGAGCTCCTTCTCCTGAAACCAACAACCAAAAACATCTGAATGCCAACAATGCTTTATGAGACTTTTGAGCTGCTCCCCCTGAACCTGTGCCTGTTGCACTCCCTGAAACTGTGCCTGAATAATTCTGACATTCCTATTGCTGTTCAGAACTTCATATACGCGTTTTCTCCTGTATAAAACAGCGTATGTACGCGGATATTCTTTCTGCAACAAGCGTCCATCATACACGCGACTTTCCCACCATGAATCCGCGTGTATACGCTCATATTACTTCCGTAACCTGCGTATACCAACTTTTCTGTAGAACAAACAAATTTCAACAACAGGATGAAGCATTAACTACTCCCAGCTTTTGTCTGAGATATTCAAAAGTTTCCCTGGGCAGTGGTTTTGTGAGAATATCAGCAACTTGCTCCTTAGAAGGAACATACTCCAACTTGACCTTCTGTTCAAGCACTTGTTCCCGAAGAAAATGGTACTTGATTGGTATGTGCTTGGTCTTTGAGTGCATGACTGGATTCTTTGAAATGCTGATTGCACTTGTATTATCACATAAGATAGAGACAGGTGGAGTGCAAGTGATTTGAAAGTCCTGCAAGGTCTGCATCATCCAAAGAAGTTGTGTACAACAAGATGTTGCAGCTACATATTCTGCTTCAGCTGTAGATAAGGCAATCGAACTTTGTTTCTTGCTGAACCGAGATACTAATCTGGAACCCATGAAGAAAGCACCTCCACTTGTGCTTTTCCTATCATCCACACTTCCAGCCCAATCTGCATCTGTGTAAGCATGAAGAGTGAGATCAGTATTTCTAGGATACCATAAGCCATAGTTTTGGGTCCCTTGAAGATATTTGAAGATTCTTTTGACTGCCTGAAGATGAGTTTCCTTTGGGTTGGCTTGAAATCTTCCAACCATTCCTACTGCATGTGTAATATCTGGTCGAGTACCTGTCAAATAAAGCAAACTCCCAATCATGGATCTATAAGTGGGTTGGTGGACTGCTGCTGATTCATCATTTGCACTGAGGCTGCATCCTGTAACCATGGGTGTACATACTGGTTTTGACTCTTCCATGCCATACTTCTTCAAGATCTGCTTGAGGTATTTGGTTTGAGACAAGAAGATACCTCCTTCATTTTGTTGGATTTGCAATCCAAGAAAATATGTCAATTCTCCAAGAAGTGACATTTCGAATTCTTTCTGCATAACCAAGGCAAAGTTTTGACTCATAGTCTCTCCATTGCTGCCAAAAATAATATCATCTACATAAACAACAAGAATTAGCAATTTGTTATTTTCAACTTTTATATAGAGATTGCTATCTGCTGATCCTTTTGAAAAGCCTTGTTGGTGAAGATATTTGTCCAACCGATAGTACCAAGCCCTTGGAGCTTGTTTGAGCCCATAGAGAGCCTTTTTCAATCTGCATACAAGGTTTGGATCATTCCCAAGAATGAACCCATCTGGCTGCTCAATATATACTTCTTCTTCTAAGTCTCCATTCAGGAAGGCTGATTTCACGTCCATTTGAAATACCTTGAAGTTTTGAAAGCTTGAGAGAGCAAGGAACATTCGGATGGCCTCTAGTCTTGCCACAGGAGCAAAGGTCTCTTCAAAGTCTATTCCTTCTTGCTGTGCATACCCTTTACAAACAAGTCTGGCCTTGTTTCTAATTACTTCTCCATTTTCATTTAACTTATTCTTGAAGACCCATTTTGTTCCTATTACATTCTTATCTTTTGGTCTAGGAACTAATTCCCAAGTGTTGTTCCTTTCGATTTGCTCAAGTTCTTCATCCATTGCTTTGACCCAACATTCATCTTTGCATGCTTCTTTCACATTTTGTGGTTCAATGGAGGAGAGTAGAGCCAAGTAGCTTGAAGCTTCTGCAAGTGTCCTTCTTGTTTGTACTCCTGCTTCTTTCTGCCCCACAATCTGAGTTTCTGGATGATTCTTTTGGACATATCTGGATGGAGTCTTCTCTTCTATTCTTGTCTGCTCCTCTGGTTCTTCTTGAGATTCTTCTTCTTCTTGAGGTTCTTCTTCTTCATTATTTCGCCTTTGAGAGTAACCTTCATCTTCTTCATGATGAACTTGCCTAGGAATATATCCCTTCTCATCAACCACTATATCAATACTGTCAACAATTCTGCCAAGTCTTTTATTGTAGCACTTGTATGCTTTGCTATGTGGAGAATAACCAAGAAGAATGCCCTCATCTGCTCTAGGTTCAAGTTTGCCAAGTTGCTCATCAGTATTCTTAATATAACATTTGCTCCCAAAGATTTTGAAATGCTTCACGGAAGGAGTTTTACCACTCCAAAGCTCATGAGGTGTTTGAGTGTTGTTTACTCGAACATTTGTTTTGTTAAGAATGATAACAGCAGCATGTGCGGCTTCTCCCCAGAAGGTTGCAGGAGTACCTGATTCATCGAGCATAGCACGAGCCATTTGTTGGATAGTTCTGTTCATTCTTTCCACAACCCCATTTTGCTGAGGAGTTCTAGCTGTAGAGAATTCTCTTCTTATCCCATGTTCATCGCAGAAATCAAAAAATTCATTTGATGTGAACTCCCCACCTCTGTCAGATCTGAGGCACTTGATTTTGTGTCCTGATTCATTTTCAGCCAATGCTTTGAAGGATTTGAATTTTTCGAATGCTTCATCTTTGTGCTTCATAAGCCCTAACCAAACAAACCTTGAGAAATCATCAATGAATAATATCAGATATTCTTCCCCTCGAGGTGTCCTTTTCCTAAATGGGCCACATACATCTGTATGGACTAGCTCAAGAGGCAAGCTAGCTGATCCTTCCTTCTCTGGAAAGTTAGTTCTGGTCTGCTTTCCAAACTGACAAGATTTGCATATGGTGTTGTCTGGAATTTTGATATCTGGAAGATCGCGAACTGCCTGATATTTGCATGCTTTCCTTATTTGTGAGAAGCTTAGATGTCCCAACCTTCGATGCCATAACCAGTGCTCTTCATCCTTGCTAAGATAGCATTGTTGTTGTCCTTCTTCAAATATGTACAGATTATTTGGAGTTCTTTTGCCTTTGAGAACTGTTTTACCTGTATCAAGATCACGAACAAGACATCCATTCGATCTGAAAATAACCTCTGTTTTTTGATCACACATCTGGCTGACACTTAGAAGATTATGCTTCAATCCATCAACATACAAAACATTTCCAGCCTTGACCTTTTCTTTCAAAGGAGCAATACCTTTTCCTTTTATAGTTGCAGGAGTATCATTTCCAAAAGAAACTTTCTTTCCCTTTTCTAAAGTAGAATAAGATTCAAGTTTTTCTTTATCACCTGTCATATGTTTCGAACATCCACTGTCAATGTACCATAGATTTTCCTGTCCTTCTGCATAAAATGCTATCCCACATCTTTCTGTTTGAGGTTCCTTTATTCTCCATGTTTTGGTGCTTGTGGCTTGTTCCTTTTTCTCCTGAAACCTGCTCCTGCATTCAGAGTCTTTATGACCAAAATTATTGCAAATAGAACATTCAACTTCATTTTCAAGCACCGAAAAGTTGTTATAGGTCCTTTTTGTAATCCCTGTCATACTTCTTTGTTTTTGAGCTTCCCTAGTCATGATTGTTTTATATGCAACACATTGAGCTGCTCTGTGACCAAAGTTGTGGCAAGAAAAGCATTGTCCATTGAAGAAGCTTCTGCGGTTATTGAATCTACCAGCCAACTGATTGTAATTTCTATTTTCATCTATTCTTGAGCCAAACTGAGAAGATTTTACCTGTGGTTGGTTGTAGCTTTTGTTCATCCTTAAGGAGGATTGTCCCTGATAGTTTCTGTTTGTAACTCGTCCCTGCTTTACCTGATTATCTTCATTGTTCTTCCGCTCATTTCCTCTTGCTGCATCAAGATAACTTTTTGAGGTGGATGCTTGAGAGGTTTCTCCATTATAGCCCAAACCTGTCTTGTTTAGAGGAGACCGCTGCACACTGATAATCTCATCCAAAGTTTCAGATCCTTTGACAAATTTAAGATTAATAGCTTTTGTTTTCTCAATTTCTTTTCTGAGACCAACAATTTCACCTTCTAGTTTTTCAAGATGTTTTTCCTTTTCATCAATTTGAAATTGCAAAGTATCAATGATCACATTCTTTTCTTCTATGCCTCTCTTGAGTCTAGTGATTTCATTATAGAGATTATCCACATCTATAGCATCCTCATAATCATCATCTTCAAATGCCATTAACAGCTTATATTTATTACCTTGTTCATCTTCATCACTGTTTGATAAGCCATCACTATCTTCATGGGTGTAGTAGCTTTTCCTATTTGCACTTTGTTTCTTGTTCCATCTAGCAGGTTCTTTTCCTTTATCCTTATAAGGACATTTTGCAGCATAATGACCTACTTTCCCACAAGCAAAGCATTTGAAAGGTAGCTTACCTCTGAACCTTCCAGAACCCCTTTGAAGATTTCTGACAAAATTTGATTCCTCTTCCTCTTCTTCTGGAACATGGCTTGCTTCATAGTAATCTTCTTTTCCTGATGCCTTAAAAGAAGCTTCCCTTCTGTCAGATGGACCTCCCTTTCTCATTTCATAAGCGGTTAGAATTCCATGTAGCTGAGACATAGTGAGAACACGGAGATTTTCTTTTTCTTCTATTGCAGATACTTTGGATTCAAACTTGGGAGATAAAGATCTTAGAATCTTTTGAACTACTATAGTTTCTCTTATTTCTTCACCCAAATTTTTCATACAATTAACAATCTCATCTACCCGAAGAAAATAATTAGCCACACTTTCATCATTATACATCTTGAGAGTCTCATATTGAATCCTGAGTGTTTGAAGTTTAGCTTGCTTTACCTGTTCATCTCCTTCATAGCTAGTGATCATTTTGTCCCATATTTCTTTTGCTGATTTGAAGTGCATGACCTTCATGAATTCTGTTTGAGATATACTTCCTAATAGAGTACTGACTGCTTTTGCATTTGTTTCATATGCCTTTTTTTCAGCTGGATCTGTAGGAGTAGCTGAAGGAAAAGCATAGCCTGTTTCTACAATGTCCCAAACTTCTGTACCAAGAGATTGAAGATATGCAGTAACTCTTACCTTCCAATAATTGAAATTTGTTCCATCAAAAACCGGTGGCCTGATTGATGCTTCTTTCTCGTAGTTGCTCATGATGAATGATCTTCCTTCAAGCGATCAAGCTTCTCTGAAGGACCTGCTCTGATACCAATTGTTGGAAATAATACTGAGAGGGGGGGTGAATCAGTATTATCAGATTAATCAAACTTTTCAAATGCCCAAAAACATATACGCTACTTCAGTTAAGTGAACCAGCGTGTACACGCTACTGTGACGAAGTAAAACAGCGTATAAGCAGAAAACTCACAATTTAGTTGGCTTATTCTTCAATTAAGTGCATCAGGACATTATTCATCATATTAACAGTAAACATTTGCAGTATAACAGAACAGATAAAAAGCCACACACATGAACACCAAGATATAAGGTGGAAACCCAATGTGGGTGAAAACCACCTGCTGCAAGTTGTCTCTATCTTTCTTAATATGAAACTTCAGTTTACAATCTTTTGTACTGGTGCAGCCTTATACCAGTAAGCAGGCTACAACCTACAGAAGGCTTCAACCTTCTCTCGTTCTCCAAACTTCCTTGGAAGGGAGCTCCAACCCCCTTTTTCTTTTGTACTAGCCAAGATACTAGTACGTAGGTGTTGACCTACAATCTTCCTTCTTCCAGGTATCACTTTTCATACATTTTCAGACTTGGATATTCCTGAAGCACAACATTACAATCTGAAGACCACAATTCATTCAATTTTCACAACAGATCATTGAAGCATAAAACAACCCAACTTTGAATCACTGAACCACTGAACCCTGTCAATCACCAGTTACCAGAACACAGAGCAGACTACAGAACTCTGTAATAACAGTCAGACCCCACTGTAAACTCAAATCAAGCTTCAAAAGATATACGCTACTTTAATGAGCAGAAACCGCGTATACACGCGCTTTTACCGAATCCAACCTGCGTACAGATCTAAAAATAAACTTTCTCAATTTGCAGCTGTACCAGATATTAGTTAGACTCAGAACGTAACATTGCGACAATATGCAGATCTAGAAATACGCATAATCAACCATATCATGATAGTGCATTTCAAACCATTTTATCCCGATCTCTCCTTAGATCTAGTTCTCCATCAACCGATGAGATCTCTCCTTAGCTCAGATCAACCAACTCAGAACCTGCATATCAAATCTCTTTCTCTCTTAGATATTCATGCCTTGTCGAAAGATGATCTTTGCCTAATGATCTTCTTCTCCTTATATAGCCTTAGGCCTTTCTCAATACCAAGAGCCAAAACCATAGTAACACAATACCATCAACTTTAAAACTAGGGATCGACACGCCCGTCGAGACATAATGGTCCGAAATCATAGGCACAACTTCCAAGGTCTAACCACCATGAACCAAAGGAACCTTTCCACATACACGCGCTTTTTCTGAATCTAACTTGCGTGTACACGCGACTTGGGCTTAACGAAAGAGCGTGTATGAGCTTTCTTGCCATGCTGTACTGAGATCTGTCTTCTGATTGAGTTGCCATCACCTGTACTAACCTTTGAGCACCTGTACCATCCACTGAGTGAGTTGCCATCAAGGACAACACTTGAACCATAATGCCAACAATCTCCCCCTTTGGACTTGATGGCAACCACCACACCAAGTCACTCTCCCCCTTTGACATCAAGGGCAAAGGGAGGACCAAGATATTCTCTTCCTTGGTAATCCTTCTGCTGTCCATACTGCTGTCCATACTCCCCCTGAGTACATGCTGAAATCTCCAAGTGTGCTCCCCCTTTGTGAATGCCAAAGAGTACCAATCTATCCATCCTGCTCACCAAGTGCTGTTCATGCTCCCCTTGACTGTAGGCAAGATCTGCAAAAGATGTTCTTCAAGAAGAACATGACTCTATACATCATAAAAGACCTTCCTATCACCAAAGACTCATACATACATCCATTTCTCAACTAAGTGAGGATATACAAAAAAATGACTCATCCACCCAACCAAGTGGGGATACATCAATATTGACTCATCCACCTAACCATGATAATACATGAACATTTCATCATTCATCCCAGGCATAGTGGGGAAACCAACAAAGGCCGTTACATGACCTTGATACCATAAAAGAGACAAGAGAGATACATGACATAGAGACAACAGATCTAGACCAAGACTTAGGAAAGACATCAGCAGCATCTGATAAACATCTTGTTAGATCAGCAACTAGAATTTCTTTCTGAGCTCCTTCTCCTGAAACCAACAACCAAAAACATCTGAATGCCAACAATGCTTTATGAGACTTTTGAGCTGCTCCCCCTGAACCTGTGCCTGTTGCACTCCCTGAAACTGTGCCTGAATAATTCTGACATTCCTATTGCTGTTCAGAACTTCATATACGCGTTTTCTCCTGTATAAAACAGCGTATGTACGCGGATATTCTTTCTGCAACAAGCGTCCATCATACACGCGACTTTCCCACCATGAATCCGCGTGTATACGCTCATATTACTTCCGTAACCTGCGTATACCAACTTTTCTGTAGAACAAACAAATTTCAACAACAGGATGAAGCATTAACTACTCCCAGCTTTTGTCTGAGATATTCAAAAGTTTCCCTGGGCAGTGGTTTTGTGAGAATATCAGCAACTTGCTCCTTAGAAGGAACATACTCCAACTTGACCTTCTGTTCAAGCACTTGTTCCCGAAGAAAATGGTACTTGATTGGTATGTGCTTGGTCTTTGAGTGCATGACTGGATTCTTTGAAATGCTGATTGCACTTGTATTATCACATAAGATAGAGACAGGTGGAGTGCAAGTGATTTGAAAGTCCTGCAAGGTCTGCATCATCCAAAGAAGTTGTGTACAACAAGATGCTGCAGCTACATATTCTGCTTCAGCTGTAGATAAGGCAATCGAACTTTGTTTCTTGCTGAACCAAGATACTAATCTGGAACCCATGAAGAAAGCACCTCCACTTGTGCTTTTCCTATCATCCACACTTCCAGCCCAATCTGCATCTGTGTAAGCATGAAGAGTGAGATCAGTATTTCTAGGATACCATAAGCCATAGTTTTGGGTCCCTTGAAGATATTTGAAGATTCTTTTGACTGCCTGAAGATGAGTTTCCTTTGGGTTGGCTTGAAATCTTCCAACCATTCCTACTGCATGTGTAATATCTGGTCGAGTACCTGTCAAATAAAGCAAACTCCCAATCATGGATCTATAAGTGGGTTGGTGGACTGCTGCTGATTCATCATTTGCACTGAGGCTGCATCCTGTAACCATGGGTGTACATACTGGTTTTGACTCTTCCATGCCATACTTCTTCAAGATCTGCTTGAGGTATTTGGTTTGAGACAAGAAGATACCTCCTTCATTTTGTTGGATTTGCAATCCAAGAAAATATGTCAATTCTCCAAGAAGTGACATTTCGAATTCTTTCTGCATAACCAAGGCAAAGTTTTGACTCATAGTCTCTTCATTGCTGCCAAAAATAATATCATCTACATAAACAACAAGAATTAGCAATTTGTTATTTTCAACTTTTATATAGAGATTGCTATCTGCTGATCCTTTTGAAAAGCCTTGTTGGTGAAGATATTTGTCCAACCGATAGTACCAAGCCCTTGGAGCTTGTTTGAGCCCATAGAGAGCCTTTTTCAATCTGCATACAAGGTTTGGATCATTCCCAAGAATGAACCCATCTGGCTGCTCAATATATACTTCTTCTTCTAAGTCTCCATTCAGGAAGGCTGATTTCACGTCCATTTGAAATACCTTGAAGTTTTGAAAGCTTGAGAGAGCAAGGAACATTCGGATGGCCTCTAGTCTTGCCACAGGAGCAAAGGTCTCTTCAAAGTCTATTCCTTCTTGCTGTGCATACCCTTTACAAACAAGTCTGGCCTTGTTTCTAATTACTTCTCCATTTTCATTTAACTTATTCTTGAAGACCCATTTTGTTCCTATTACATTCTTATCTTTTGGTCTAGGAACTAATTCCCAAGTGTTGTTCCTTTCGATTTGCTCAAGTTCTTCATCCATTGCTTTGACCCAACATTCATCTTTGCATGCTTCTTTCACATTTTGTGGTTCAATGGAGGAGAGTAGAGCCAAGTAGCTTGAAGCTTCTGCAAGTGTCCTTCTTGTTTGTACTCCTGCTTCTTTCTGCCCCACAATCTGAGTTTCTGGATGATTCTTTTGGACATATCTGGATGGAGTCTTCTCTTCTATTCTTGTCTGCTCCTCTGGTTCTTCTTGAGATTCTTCTTCTTCTTGAGGTTCTTCTTCTTCATCATTTCGCCTTTGAGAGTAACCTTCATCTTCTTCATGATGAACTTGCCTAGGAATATATCCCTTCTCATCAACCACTATATCAATACTGTCAACAATTTTGCCAAGTCTTTTATTGTAGCACTTGTATGCTTTGCTATGTGGAGAATAACCAAGAAGAATGCCCTCATCTGCTCTAGGTTCAAGTTTGCCAAGTTGCTCATCAGTATTCTTAATATAACATTTGCTCCCAAAGATTTTGAAATGCTTCACGGAAGGAGTTTTACCACTCCAAAGCTCATGAGGTGTTTGAGTGCTGTTTACTCGAACATTTGTTTTGTTAAGAATGATAACAGCAGCATGTGCGGCTTCTCCCCAGAAGGTTGCAGGAGTACCTGATTCATCGAGCATAGCACGAGCCATTTGTTGGATAGTTCTGTTCATTCTTTCCACAACCCCATTTTGCTGAGGAGTTCTAGCTGTAGAGAATTCTCTTCTTATCCCATGTTCATCGCAGAAATCAAAAAATTCATTTGATGTGAACTCCCCACCTCTGTCAGATCTGAGGCACTTGATTTTGTGTCCTGATTCATTTTCAGCCAATGCTTTGAAGGATTTGAATTTTTCGAATGCTTCATCTTTGTGCTTCATAAGCCCTAACCAAACAAACCTTGAGAAATCATCAATGAATAATATCAGATATTCTTCCCCTCGAGGTGTCCTTTTCCTAAATGGACCACATACATCTGTATGGACTAGCTCAAGAGGCAAGCTAGCTGATCCTTCCTTCTCTGGAAAGTTAGTTCTGGTCTGCTTTCCAAACTGACAAGATTTGCATATGGTGTTGTCTGGAATTTTGATATCTGGAAGATCGCGAACTGCCTGATATTTGCATGCTTTCCTTATTTGTGAGAAGCTTAGATGTCCCAACCTTCGATGCCATAACCAGTGCTCTTCATCCTTGCTAAGATAGCATTGTTGTTGTCCTTCTTCAAATATGTACAGATTATTTGGAGTTCTTTTGCCTTTGAGAACTGTTTTACCTGTATCAAGATCACGAACAAGACATCCATTCGATCTGAAAATAACCTCTGTTTTTTTATCACACATCTGGCTGACACTTAGAAGATTATGCTTCAATCCATCAACATACAAAACATTTCCAGCCTTGACCTTTTCTTTCAAAGGAGCAATACCTTTTCCTTTTATAGTTGCAGGAGTATCATTTCCAAAAGAAACTTTCTTTCCCTTTTCTAAAGTAGAATAAGATTCAAGTTTTTCTTTATCACCTGTCATATGTTTCGAACATCCACTGTCAATGTACCATAGATTTTCCTGTCCTTCTGCATAAAATGCTATCCCACATCTTTCTGTTTGAGGTTCCTTTATTCTCCATGTTTTGGTGCTTGTGGCTTGTTCCTTTTTCTCCTGAAACCTGCTCCTGCATTCAGAGTCTTTATGACCAAAATTATTGCAAATAGAACATTCAACTTCATTTTCAAGCACCGAAAAGTTGTTATAGGTCCTTTTTGTAATCCCTGTCATACTTCTTTGTTTTTGAGCTTCCCTAGTCATGATTGTTTTATATGCAACACATTGAGCTGCTCTGTGACCAAAGTTGTGGCAAGAAAAGCATTGTCCATTGAAGAAGCTTCTGCGGTTATTGAATCTACCAGCCAACTGATTGTAATTTCTATTTTCATCTATTCTTGAGCCAAACTGAGAAGATTTTACCTGTGGTTGGTTGTAGCTTTTGTTCATCCTTAAGGAGGATTGTCCCTGATAGTTTCTGTTTGTAACTCGTCCCTGCTTTACCTGATTATCTTCATTGTTCTTCCGCTCATTTCCTCTTGCTGCATCAAGATAACTTTTTGAGGTGGATGCTTGAGAGGTTTCTCCATTATAGCCCAAACCTGTCTTGTTTAGAGGAGACCGCTGCACACTGATAATCTCATCCAAAGTTTCAGATCCTTTGACAAATTTAAGATTAATAGCTTTTGTTTTCTCAATTTCTTTTCTGAGACCAACAATTTCACCTTCTAGTTTTTCAAGATGTTTTTCCTTTTCATCAATTTGAAATTGCAAAGTATCAATGATCACATTCTTTTCTTCTATGCCTCTCTTGAGTCTAGTGATTTCATTATAGAGATTATCCACATCTATAGCATCCTCATAATCATCATCTTCAAATGCCATTAACAGCTTATATTTATTACCTTGTTCATCTTCATCACTGTTTGATAAGCCATCACTATCTTCATGGGTGTAGTAGCTTTTCCTATTTGCACTTTGTTTCTTGTTCCATCTAGCAGGTTCTTTTCCTTTATCCTTATAAGGACATTTTGCAGCATAATGACCTTCTTTCCCACAAGCAAAGCATTTGAAAGGTAGCTTACCTCTGAACCTTCCAGAACCCCTTTGAAGATTTCTGACAAAATTTGATTCCTCTTCCTCTTCTTCTGGAACATGGCTTGCTTCATAGTAATCTTCTTTTCCTGATGCCTTAAAAGCAGCTTCCCTTCTGTCAGATGGACCTCCCTTTCTCATTTCATAAGCGGTTAGAATTCCATGTAGCTGAGACATAGTGAGAACACGGAGATTTTCTTTTTCTTCTATTGCAGATACTTTGGATTCAAACTTGGGAGATAAAGATCTTAGAATCTTTTGAACTACTATAGTTTCTCTTATTTCTTCACCCAAATTTTTCATACAATTAACAATCTCATCTACCCGAAGAAAATAATTAGCCACACTTTCATCATTATACATCTTGAGAGTCTCATATTGAATCCTGAGTGTTTGAAGTTTAGCTTGCTTTACCTGTTCATCTCCTTCATAGCTAGTGATCATTTTGTCCCATATTTCTTTTGCTGATTTGAAGTGCATGACCTTCATGAATTCTGTTTGAGATATACTTCCTAATAGAGTACTGACTGCTTTTGCATTTGTTTCATATGCCTTTTTTTCAGCTGGATCTGTAGGAGTAGCTGAAGGAAAAGCATAGCCTGTTTCTACAATGTCCCAAACTTCTGTACCAAGAGATTGAAGATATGCAGTAACTCTTACCTTCCAATAATTGAAATTTGTTCCATCAAAAACCGGTGGCCTGATTGATGCTTCTTTCTCGTAGTTGCTCATGATGAATGATCTTCCTTCAAGCGATCAAGCTTCTCTGAAGGACCTGCTCTGATACCAATTGTTGGAAATAATACTGAGAGGGGGGGGTGAATCAGTATTATCAGATTAATCAAACTTTTCAAATGCCCAAAAACATATACGCTACTTCAGTTAAGTGAACCAGCGTGTACACGCTACTGTGACGAAGTAAAACAGCGTATAAGCAGAAAACTCACAATTTAGTTGGCTTATTCTTCAATTAAGTGCATCAGGACATTATTCATCATATTAACAGTAAACATGTGCAGTATAACAGAACAGATAAAAAGCCACACACATGAACACCAAGATATAAGGTGGAAACCCAATGTGGGTGAAAACCACCTGCTGCAAGTTGTCTCTATCTTTCTTAATATGAAACTTCAGTTTACAATCTTTTGTACTGGTGCAGCCTTATACCAGTACGCAGGCTACAACCTGCAGAAGGCTTCAACCTTCTCTCGTTCTCCAAACTTCCTTGGAAGGGAGCTCCAACCCCCTTTTTCTTTTGTACTAGCCAAGATACTAGTACGTAGGTGCTGACCTACAATCTTCCTTCTTCCAGGTATCACTTTTCATACATTTTCAGACTTGGATATTCCTGAAGCACAACATTACAATCTGAAGACCACAATTCATTCAATTTTCACAACAGATCATTGAAGCATAAAACAACCCAACTTTGAATCACTGAACCACTGAACCCTGTCAATCACCAGTTACCAGAACACAGAGCAGACTACAGAACTCTGTAATAACAGTCAGACCCCACTGTAAACTCAAATCAAGCTTCAAAAGATATACGCTACTTTAATGAGCAGAAACCGCGTATACACGCGCTTTTACCGAATCCAACCTGCGTACAGATCTAAAAATAAACTTTCTCAATTTGCAGCTGTACCAGATATTAGTTAGACTCAGAACGTAACATTGCGACAATATGCAGATCTAGAAATACGCATAATCAACCATATCATGATAGTGCATTTCAAACCATTTGATCCCGATCTCTCCTTAGATCTAGTTCTCCATCAACCGATGAGATCTCTCCTTAGCTCAGATCAACCAACTCAGAACCTGCATATCAGATCTCTTTCTCTCTTAGATATTCATGCCTTGTCGAAAGATGATCTTTGCCTAATGATCTTCTTCTCCTTATATAGCCTTAGGCCTTTCTCAATACCAAGAGCCAAAACCATAGTAACACAATACCATCAACTTTAAAACTAGGGATCGACACGCCCGTCGAGACATAATGGTCCGAAATCATAGGCACAACTTCCAAGGTCTAACCACCATGAACCAAAGGAACCTTTCCACATACACGCGCTTTTTCTGAATCTAACTTGCGTGTACACGCGACTTGGGCTTAACGAAAGAGCGTGTATGAGCTTTCTTGCCATGCTGTACTGAGATCTGTCTTCTGATTGAGTTGCCATCACCTGTACTAACCTTTGAGCACCTGTACCATCCACTGAGTGAGTTGCCATCAAGGACAACACTTGAACCATAATGCCAACAATATTTAGAAAATCAAAGGCATACAAAATAAATGTAAAATATACATTTTAAATAGCCTTTTAGAAGAATAATTTATGCACAATAACCAATAAAGTGTGGGATAAAAGGGAAATAAGATAAGGTATACAACTTCGAGAAATCTCTTTATGGGCTCAAGTAAGCTTTAAGAGCTTGGCACAACATGATAGGCTCTTACATAATGAGCCAAGGATTTACTAGAAGCGCCACTGAACCCACCCTATATATGAAGTTATGTTAGCAAGCAGAAATTAAAATTGCTTGTTTATACATAAATGACATGATTTAGATCTAAAACATGTTGATAGATTAGTTTAAACCAATAATGAAACGAGCACATGAGATGATGGCTTGATGAAGTACTTTGTTCACATCAAATGATCTTCAACAAGGGTATGAAGGTCCAATTGCAATATATCGTAATAACAATTTAGCTGTAGCTCTATCCATAAATAATATTTTTCATCGAAAAGGAAAGATATTATATCGAAATAACAATTTAGCCGTAGCTCTATCCATAAATAATATTTTTCATCGAAAAGGAAAGATATTACAGGATATCTTTTTATAAGTGAGCTTATAAATAATGGTGTTAGATATTTGGAATTCTTTATGTCAAAAAACCAATTGGCTAATATATTCATAAAGTGATTGGGAAGAATTTGTTTTCATAGAAAAAAGTATATATTGTATATGATAAAGCATTGAACATATGTAAATAAGAAGAAATGTTGAAATATAAAAAATTGCTATCATTACAAAATAAAACTCCAATCAATTAAATTGAAAATAAATAAATTAAATTATTGTCAAAAATAATATATTTAAATCTACTATATTAAATGATAGAAAACTTGTAAAAAAATTGATGTGAGTTTGTCTTATCTAACACTAATAAATCATATTTGTAATTTATTGAAATGTGGGATAATATGTCATATTGGTATTTTAATGAAATTAAGGAAAGAAAGTAATGGAGCAAAATATCTAAAAACATGGATTGGAATGAGGAACCCATGATTCACTTAAGCATGAAATTATATAAATATCCTCCAACATTATCTTGTCAACTTGAAAATGCGATATCGTGAAATATGGTTTTATAGGAAGAAGTCACTGTTTCTTGATCTCACACAACAGAAAATGACACATATATTCCGCTGATAATAAAGTAAGAATGAGCATTTACCTGTGTGTTTTGAAGCAATGAAGACCTTGCGTTTGTGGTTGTTTCCTTTTGTATTCGGTATTTTGCCAATAATGCGTTGACGCTTCACACAAAATAAAAAAACATCTCAGCGATTTATTGCTTCAAAGAAAAACGTAGGGATGTAAATTTTCTATTTAATTATGATGGCATAACAACAAAATTATTTTCAATGAAGAAATAATATTAGAATGACACATAAAATATATGTAAATTATTTATTAGTTGAGAGGTTTATTTTACAGCCAAGTATAAAAGCATTTTTAAGTCTGGCCATTTATATTTTTTTAATCTAAAAGTTAAAATTAAAAATTATGTTTTAAATATTATTTGAGATTTCTAACATAATAGTGTAATATGTTCTAAATAGAAAAATAATATAGATTATAATTAAAAAAAATTATCTTCTCCACTCATATTACCTCCTTATTTTTTAAAATAGATTTATACTAATTTACAGCCTCAGCAAAAACACATTACAGTTTTATGATAGCGCAAACGGAAAATGTATTTCCAATGCAGAAATTGGGGATGTCAGACAAAAGACCGCATTGTTGAAAGACAAACCACAAGAAACAACTTTGTACGTATCGAAGGACTGTAGACAAAATACAGCCCTGTTTCCTAGCAGGCACTGGCCTCCTTAAAACCTACACTTCTGTTGGGTTACGGATTTCGTGTTTATTTCTGTGTATTTGTACAGACTGGAGATGCAGTAGTGGTGTTGTCGGGTGCCAAAAGAGGAGGGAGTGAGATATTATTTCGATGTTGGAAATAAAATGGATAACATAAATTAGTTTATATCCATTTCATGTTTAACTAAAAATGCTACCGCATACAAAATAATTTAATTTAACTATTTAAAAATAAAAAATATATAAATAATAGTTAACCTTATTTGTTATTTTTGGTTCAAAAGCTTAATATCTGCTTTTTTAAAAGATAATATTAGGCAATCTAATTAAATTAAAAATTTAAAGATATAACTCAGGCTTAGTAATTCCAATCCCATGAAGGTAGAGAATATATTATGAATGGTTTGAAAATGATATAAACAGGTGGTTTTTTCTAGCATTCTATAAATATCTCAAGTTTATCCATAAAATGATAAAGACAATGGAGAATAATGGTTAAAATAACTTAGATATCCTAAGTGCATCCATAATATAATAAAGACAATGTAGATTAATTGTTAAAATAATGCAGAATAATGGTAAAAAATAACAATAATGTATGATTCTAATTAATATAATATTTTCTTAATGATATTTTATTATTTTAAATTCACTTTTATTTTTAGTTCAAATTGCCATTCCATTATCTTTAACTTAAATTTAATTTTGAATTTTGAATTTTTTTTAAATGGCCATTCTATTATCTTTAACTTAAATTTAGTTTTTAATTTTTTTTTTTATATTTTGAAAATTTTTTATATTCAATATAAAACTCAAAACTAATATTTACTCGATAAATATTAATAAAAATATTTTAATATTTTCAATGATTTAAATATTGAAAAAATATATTTTGATGCCAATAAATTATTTATTTCAATATTCTCTTTGGGTAAAATACTTTTTACATTAACTCCAATCATTAAAATTTAAAAGTTCTTATTTTATTAAAATAGATTAGTGTTAATTGTCAGCCAAAGTATAACAATCTTAAAACATTTAATATTTTTTTATATAAAAGTAAAACGTACCAAAATTTAAATAAAATAAAAATTCTTATTTCATTTAAATATATTAGTATTAATTGTGAGCCAAAATATAACACTTCAAACATTTAATATTTTTTTATATAAAAATAAAATGTTACCAAAATTTAAGTAAAATAAACCCCATATATATAGAGAAATATCTTAACTAAATATATATGAAACATACATTATTTTTCTTATACTAAAAGCATGATTAATATATAAACAAGTTATAAAAAGATATTAAATATTTTATATAATTTTGTTTAATTAGAAATTTATACATCCAATTCGAGGGTAGTGGAATTGGTAATTGAAGAATGGTGAGTTTTGAAAAAATTTAGAAATTTATAATTTGAATCCTCATTGAGAGGAGAATAAGCTATACTTACTTAAAAATTTACTAATAATTACATGTCAAGGGCTACTAGCTTACTCTCAGATACTAAAAAATTATACAATTAAATTTTATATTTTTCACAATTAATAATAAATCGAATAATAAAAAAAAATATTAACTTGCTAGCACCTTTTACTATTTTATTTTATTTTATTTAAATTATTCATAATCAAAAAAATATATATTAATTTTTAAAATAAATATATTTATATATTTTTTATGGTATTAAATAAAAATTTAAAATAATCTTCTTTCAAATAAAAATTATATACAATATATTCATCTCTATTTCTAATGCAGGATAAGCATCGTTTGGACTTTCTTAATTAAAAATAAAAAACATCTATTAATTTTTAACTCCTTCAACCTATCTAAATATATTCATTCGTATTTTCTTTAATCTTTTACTCAAAATTTCATCTAAATATATTCATTCCTATTTTCTTTAATCTTTTACTCACAAGAAATTTTGAGTAAATTTTTTAATAGCCATATCATATCTTTTTATGATTTTGATAATGATTTAATTCAATCAAATCTTAAAGAAATATAACTAGTTTAAATCATATGTTCAAGATATTTTTAATAACTATACTATATTTTTTTTAAATTAAATTTTGATAATGATTTAATTTAGTCAAATCTTAAAAGATTATAACTATTTTAAATATTATTTTTAATATATATTCAAGATTCTTTTAAGTTTAAAGGTTTATTTTACAATCCAGCGTGAAAGCGGTTTATCCTAATTCATCCTAAACTTAGAGTTGACATACTTTTATTAGTATAAAACTAAAAATAGAATATTCTCTAAATAGATTTACTTATATAAATATGAATTTTATATATATATATATATATATATATATATATATATAAAAATATTGTAATGGTGTATATAATAAAATATACAATGTAAGTTATGAAGAAAATATTTTAACATGAATTAATATTTATGTATACTTAATAATATATGTCATTTAAGAATACAATTTAAACTATTAAAAATTATGCTTAGTTGTTTTACATTCTAAAATAAATTTGCTCCTAAAGGAATTTGATCCCTAAAATATCTATATTTAAAATGGATTTATGTTAGTTTATTTATTACATTAATGGCTAGCTTTGGTGTTTAAAATTTAACAGAAATAATTATTTTTAATTTGAAGAGTAATTAAAATATTTTAAAAATACAACACCCTTCATTTCAAAACATTCTTTTATGGTTTTCTATGGTTGGAATAAATTGCAGTGTTTGGTACAATAAGCTTATTTTCTCCCGATTAAAAGAATAACCTTGATCAAATCTTAATCATGATTCCTCCACCATGTGTAAGACAAACGAAAACCCTCTAGGTGAGACTTGTCACACACTTAAGTTCAAGGACAATCTCATCAACAAAACCAAGTTGAGAGTGTTTGAGTCCCTAGAAATGGCACACTGAAGTTCTAGGACAGTCTTATCAAGAAAACCATGTTGAGAGTGTTCGAGTGCACAGAAATGGGTTCCTCGTTTTTCTGAGAAAGAAACAAAAGATTATTGAATTCCAATATGTTCGAATGTGTAACCATAGTAAAAGATAAGAGCGAAATTGTTTTATTATTCACAAAGATATGAGATATAAATATATTGTGTGATCTTTGGATTCATTTTTTAAGGTTTCCATTCTACACCCAAATTTTTAGAGGATTAATTTTTCAATAATTTCTCTTTAATTCCAAGGGGTATATATGGGTCCAAGCAGAGACTTCTAATACAAAAGTGGTAGTCAATGTTTGAATATGCTCTCTGAAAAGGTGGTTTTTAAGGAAGGCCACACACCTAAAAGGTGGGAGAGCTCAAGGTCTCCATCAGTGATGGTTTAAGGGTGAACACCAACACTGAAACACTTAGTGCAGTTCCTGTAACTCTTCAAAATGTAGCTAGAAGATGAAGTTTTATGCTAGACAATGTTTTCTCTAATGCTTTGAAAAGGGAGACCATTGAGGTCTCAACCTAGAATGCTTGATGCCTTTCCTATAAATCTTCCAAATTTTGCTAGAAGTTGAAATCTTCTGCTAAAGGAACCACTGCATGTTTTTCTAAAAAGGGAGACCATTGAGGTCTCAATCAACGGTGGTTTAAGATTGACCATCAACTCTGGAACACTTAGTGCAGTTCCTAAAACAATTCTAAATTTGGCTAAAAGCTAAAGTCGTATGCTAGAGAAAGTACTCTCAATTCCCGTTTGAAGATGATAATAAACTAAACCAGGCTCGTAACTTTGACTCTTGCTGCAACTTTGATTCTAGATAAGGCTTTAGGCTCTAGTTTATACTAGTGTTCAATTTGCGGCTCTTCCAAAGTAGTAGCTAATCATTAATTCTCACCTATCAAATACAAAGTGAGAAGATGATACCAATATTACTCAAACTTGCTTGTACATGCTTGATTAATAAAGCTTTATAAAACAAAAAGCCTCACTTTCAATTCCCTTATCCCATACAAAAATGAAAGACGAATATATTTATAAAATCTTCTCCTGGTTGAAGATAAAAAAGCAATGATTCTCAATACATAAAACTCAAGAAAAATACACACATTTACAATACAATTTAATTTAATTTATAGATTTACAAAAAAAAATATCATTTACGAATTACCATTATCTTTAATTTGAATGCCCAAAATGGATCGTGCTTATCAGGAAGAATGCCCAAAGCCAACCAATAGAAAAACAGCTTATCCATGCACAATTTTGAATGCACCATAATTCCCAAAGCCGAAGCAGCTGGCCTTTTACAACCCAATTAGATGGTTAAGGTTTATCAATTTTGGAAGTCTTGTTATAATAATGGGTTCCACCGTCTCCATAAACCCTCTGCATATGATCTTGTAGTTCCTCTATATAGGGAGCCTTGTCCTTTAGAAATTCACATATAACAGCAATAAAATCACGGAACTTCTGCATGAAAACATATTTCTGCCCTGCAGACGCTAAGGACTTCTTCAGAACAGTAATGTTCATTAGGGATGTGGAGAGATGCTCATAGCTTTATGCAAATCAGCCTTAGTCCTTCCATGGGATCTAGTAACATGACGGATTTTGTCATCTCAATGCTCATTAAAAGAGCATTCTACAAGCGATGGCGTTACGGTTTGATTATGTTGCCCACTATGGAGACATTTTAGTTTGGAAAAGAGATTGGTCGCTACACAGGTCAGTGATGAGTTCTGGTTATGTCAGTTGCAGGATTTACTTTTGGTGGCGCTCAGGATTATCCTCATCGTCCAAGTTTCTTAACTCGAGGAGTTTTCTTTTCCACAAACCTTCAAAGACAAAGGGTTGTGGGGTTGATGCATTCAACATATTTTTCATAAAGATCGGTGTCACGAGGTACGTTACGTAGCTCATTTTTCTTGTTTTGCAGCCAACTGGAATCAGTTGTCGTGATTGAAGTTCGAAACAACACTTATTTGGCAACTCCCCTACCCAAAGTATCTCATCGGCGGTAACAAGATGCTGGGAACATAATTGAAGCTGGGCATTATACCGGCTAGTCAATAGCCCGATCCTCTCTCTGTTGTAATTTTTCCCTATCTTAGCGTAAGCTTGACCTCTACTTTAATTATTCGATTGTTTATGGTTTACATACAACGGAAAATTGTGCCGAAAGGAAAGATTGAGGAAGCTTTGCTTATCAACATGCAGTCTTTAGGGTTCTCGGACGAGTGATCAGAAACGGGTTTGCAGGTGCTTTGAACAATGAATATAGAACAATTATTGCATAGAGTTAGTGGGAATGGAGGAAGATGAAGCAACCATTAATTTCATGAAAGGCATCTTGATTTAAACAAAGGATACCAGAGGATTCTTGTCATTTAGTTTTAGACATCTGCAAGATATTAATTTGTTTACTTAAAATTGTCAATTGTCAATTTGAAGTATTAGCAGTCGGATCCTTCCTCTAAGTTTTTTTAGTTTTCCTGTTTATCTTCTCTCTTTTATATATATATATATATATATATATATATATTTTTTTTTTTTTTCGCTTTTTTTTTTTTTAATTATAATTTACCAATATATTTATAATAATATTATTATTTTTATTACTATTTCTTAGTAATAGTATTTCTAACTATTTGGAAGAATAAATATTTGTTAATACCATCTTAACAACATTGTTTATAATTCCCCAGATGCGGGTGGTAGATGAGCATTCATGGCGGATACAACGCCGACTTGGCAGGTGGTCGTGTCACATGGTAGTCTGTTCCTTCCCCTGTGGGAATTTAAGGCAGAACTCTGCCCCTTGGCCGCCACCTTTACTGCACTATGCGGATCGAGGCTTCCCCTACAAGCATAAAATCATAGAGCCAAGCCCTCTTCACTCATCCATTCGGCCTCTGAACTGCTCTTGCCACCCTGCCACGGTAGAGCCAAGCTCTCGAACCACAATAGGAAGGCGTTGCATACTGCTCTGCTGCATCGACCTAGGCAATGGTTATCACTTCTCCCAGTCTATACACTGCAACCTACAAATTGAGGCCTCCGCCCCTGCCTCTGTCCCGGACATTACTTCCCATGTTATTTTCAGTATCACCTCTACTGCTCTCGCCCCGCTTCCTGCCACTTTGGCTCCCTTCTCATTATAGCATCTCACTTAGAGCAATATGCATCGTCATCATCGTATGAGATGCAAGTGTGGTGGTAGCCATGGGAGCGCCATTCGCCCCTCTTCGCTACCTCCCTCCCCTTCATCCTCCCCATCAGCCTCCCCGCCCCCAGTCCTTCCTCTTCCTGCCTCCATGGTAGATATCCGGATACGCATAGTGGAAGAGGACGAGCTTGCCCCTGTGAGGTTTGTCGGATTGACGGAGCCACCTAGTCAACCAATCTTACTGCTTCTACCCAGTATGCTCAAATCCATTTTTTTTACTCCATGGACCGAACGGTTGTCATTTCCACCATCTCAGTGGATTTTAGGGAGGAAGCTGGCTCATCCATGGTTCCAACCTACAGCCTTGCTAAGAACCAGGTTCCTCAGCCGCACGAAAAAGTTCAGAGGGAGTCGAGCTCAAGCCATCCGCAGAAAGCCAAGGATTATCCGTTTATAAGCGGCTCAAAGACGTTGGGAGGCAATGCCACTAGCAAAGCCAAAGGCATTCAGGTTGACGACAGAATGCCACAGGACACCACGGGTGGCAAGCAGGCAGAGGATATAGATTCAGAAGAGTATGGGTGTGCGATTGTGGAAGAGAAGCTACCGTCCTAAGACACCTAGCATTTGCATGCCACAAGTCACGTGTCAAGCTCGATCTTCTGAGTTTTTTGTTTTTTTGATATTTTAGAGTGGTTAATTTTGGCAGTCAATTTTGAATTTTACCATGGCAATAAATTTTGATTTTTGTAATTGTAGCCCCTTCGTGGGCAGAAGGTACCTATCTTTATCTCGTTTTCGGACAGATTTCGCCTCTAGAGCAATCTCAATTTTAAGTCTTGTGATTTAAATTGGTCATTAGGCTAACCTAGACCCGCAGAGGTCGGGACCTCACTGTACATTATGTTTTCATTAATAGATTGAGTTTTACATAGGAAAAAAAACATTTTTTATAATTATTCATTAGAATACTAATCCTTATTAATAGTATCACAGGCAATAATATTTTTTAGTTTAATAAGTTCTATAAAATTGATTTTAATTGTAATGCTAATAGAATTTAATTTAATAATATTATTAATAATCAATATTGAAATTTGGATTCTTGCTCTATATTCCCATATTTTTTTAACAATAATATTTATAATATTATTATTATTTTATTATTTCTTTGAATAGTTCGTTAGAATTCTAATTCTTATTTCTTAAATTGATTTTATTTGTTATAAAAAAATTGACATAATTTAAAAATATTAATTAATATTTAATATTTAAAATTCTTTTTGGTTCTCTTTCTTGGTCAAATCTTAATTTCAATTTTTTAGTCAAACTAATGGCTAGTTGTTTGCTCTCTTCATTTATTTATTCCATTACCTAGATCTCATTCCTCATCTTGTCCTAAAGATGAACCACATTGGTTGGTTCGAAACGCATCAATGAGATTGTCTCCTATGTGATTTTTAGGGAAAGATGTTGTTATAATTAATATGGATAACAAAAGTCAAAAGTAGTTAGAGGAATGCTTGTGATTATGGACTAGAACATATATATTTGTCTGTATCAAATATATGAATATTTATTTGTATTAATGCAAGTTAAGTATATAACTTTATTATTATGATATTTAGGTTGTTTTTTTTTTCAAATGAAGCAGGTGTACATAGTCTTGCCCTTGATTGTGCCTAGGATTGGACCAAAAAACCTATGAGGACTAAAATACCCTGCCTAAATATTGGACCACGGCCACTGGACTAATTTGGCTACTTATAAGTAATCTAATGGAATCACTTAAAAGCATCACACAATGAGGGAGTTAGGAACCAACATATCTGGCCATTGTATTTTTGTTTTTGTAAAGCTAAGTAATATTTCTTTTGTTTGATTATTAAAAATTAAATATTATTTTATCTATAATATATAGATTTTTGTGGTTGGTATTTTTATGTCGATTATTTTAATTATTTTCAGATTTTTAATTTTTTTTGTAAGTTTGGCATGACTACATCTTCAACATGTCCAATATATCACCCCTATCGAGGCGGTAAATTAAACCAGTGACTTCACATCAAAAAGTTCCTGAGCACCTTATCACAGTTTATCTAAGACTTTTTACAGTAGATTTTTAAAGTTTTATATTTTATATTAATATTTATTTTTCAAAAAATTAATTTCTAATTATTATGAATAAAAAAATTAAAATCTAATTTACGTTTTTTAATATTTTTGAAATTGTATTATAAAAATGAACTAGTTATATTATTTTAAAGCACTTGATTCACGTTGTCATCCTCTAGTATACAATTCATTACTCTTTTATTTAACATTTATTTTTCACAAGAAGATGTTTTATAGCTCAATATGAGAGATATCTTGTCACATAGTGATAAATCTAAAAATAATAAAATAGTACATACATCAATAAATTTATAACTACTAATAACGAATAAATCAATGCCATCCACGTTGCCACGCAATCTGGCAAGTGTCTAGGAGGGGAACCTATACGACAACTATTAAACCAAGTAACAATAATGTGGCAAATACGCATTGTCACCTAAGTTAGTGTCCCCTATTTTTTATGGATTTTCACCGATGGGAGTAGTCTCGTTAGGATAAAAATCACTTGAAAAGGGAAGGTACAATGATCTATATGAAGTGATACCACTAAATCTATTCAAGGACATGCTTAATTAAGGCTCGATGATAGAAAAACTCTCCAAGAAATATCTAGGATGGAAATCAAGACATAGGACTTGAGATCCTTGCAATGAGGATAGGTACGACTAGGATCAAGAACTCCAAGATGAAATAGGACCTCTCAAGAAGCTTTGCAAGATGATTTTATCACTTTAAGTAGGCTTCTAATACTCTTGAAATACTTAATTAGTGCTTATGCTAGACCTAGGGTTTAAGATATTCATGGGAAGAAATTCTTCCAAAGTCTTCACCATATTAAGGTAAGACAGAAAAAAGGATTTCTTACGGTTGATTTTATAGAATACTATGTTTAATGAACCTTGAGAAATCTACCCATCCAAGCGATTTAAGATAGGTTTCCCTTCTCAGGCACACCTAGGGAATCAAAATTTATGGAGAATTTGCCATTAGAACTCAACTAAAGCTTGAGATCTTCTATATAAAACACTAAGGAATAATCTTACCTAAATGGATCCCCAAAATTCCTTCTCTAATGAAATTCACATGATGCAATAGCTAGTTTCCCAAAGGAGAGGGGCCAAGAAATTAGAGAGAAAAAGAGAGAGAAAGGATGGGTGATCGCCAATATTCATAGACTAGTGCCCTCTCCCTTGGCTATGGAGTCAACGGTGATTCAAAATTTACCAAATTCATCTTCAAGGAGGATAAAAATTGATGCCCCAGCAACAACTTTTCATTAATTACCTATTCAATATGTGTGGCTTTTTATGGAAAAATAACAAAATTACAACAACTAGGAACATTCATCTCTTGTCATGCAACGATTAACGTGTAATTTGTAATGAAACAATCTTTTACAATGACATTCAACAAACTATGGAAGATAATATTTAACTAGTTGCAATAATTCCACACATTAAACATTATTCCAATAAAAAATTTCAAAAATATAACACTTACAAGATGGAAAGATATATATCCAACCATAGAAAGAAGTAGCTCGAACAGAGACCAAAATTGTCTTCCAAAGATATTGAGATGCATCAAAGAATATCAAATTCATCTAAGAAAAGGTTGACGATGTTGGACCCACCAACATGTCTGAGGATCTCCCCGATAAGAAGTCCCAACTAGACCTCAAACCGTTTGGAGTAGGAGTCCCAACAGTGGGTAGTAGGGTATCGCCTTGAATATTGTTGCGAAAAGAGGTAAGTAATATGTCCTTGTTGGAAGTAAGTGTGTGACCTTGTAGCAAGTCAGGGAAGGTGCATGAAAGGTTGTAACACAAGGAAGGGGAGAAGAGTGCGCCCCGTAGAATCCTGTGATAGCATGCAGCTTGAAAGGGAACACATGAACAAAAATAATCCATGATATGGAAACCAAGTTAACTGACGATCCAAAGTGATGGATTATATCAACAACATGATTCGATAAGATTCATACAAACACATACGGAATAGTCTATACACACATGCGTAAATTAAAGTGCATACATCATTAGGGTGTCTAGGATAGTCGAACTATAATAACAGTATATGCATGAACTTGTTGGCTCTGTTATATCAAAGAGTCAAAGATCCAATCACACATACAACCATGATGACCACTAGCCCCGATAGGAGAACATTATCATCACGGCCGCCTCCTCGTCCAAAGAGATATACTAGCTTTGCATTGTGGAGAATCCAAGCCTCATTAAAATACACTCCAATCTTTCTCTAAGTTATACCTATTGGAAGCTTGGCCCCCAAAAGCTTGTACAATGAGTTATGAGGTTCTATAAATAAAAAAGGGTGGGCTGACCCTTGACATTCCCCTTTGTGACTCTTCACTTACCCTCATGACTCTTCAACTTACACATGACTGTTACATTCTACTATTGACACTTGGTATTTCACTTTACAACATGTTTACAATACAATCTGCACATGAACCCATGTGAGACAAAAATGTGCTTGAGTAAGCCATATAAGACATCACTAAGACTTACATAGTTGTGGGAATACTAACTCTTCGACATCCTCTCGATGATTGATAGTGGCAAACTGATGCCAAGCTTCTTAGTCTCTTATGGTGTCCATGTACTCTATGGTGACATCCTTTTGAAAGTGAATTCTTGCCTTTGTTGCATCTGGGTACACTAATTTGGCACCTCTATCAAACTTCTTGGATAATATGCACATCGTGGACTTGAGTGCAACCCTACGAGCGACATACTGATGTCTGGTGTTTATGCTCATCCACAAGTCTACATTGGTGGCTATGTGCATCAATTGATTGAAGTACATGTCCATCTCCAGTCGGACTTGGCTCTTTGTTTTCTCCTCGGTGCTTGTTCCAATGGATGGGATCACATGCATGTGCACAATGACATCCATGCTCCGGAATAGTCGTGCATGTGAACCTGTAAGCTAGTGATGAGCTACAAGAGTTCCTCATAGTTCTTGATCTGACTCTAGATGTGTGCCTTCAACTCCACTTCCTTTGGCTTCACCATCTTTGGCAAGTGCAACGAGACTCCCTTGCATCTTATTGTCGATATCTTCATGTGATTGACAATAGTGTGTATGTCTGATAAGATGCATGCTCTCCCAAGACAACATTGTTTCCAACCATTAAGATGGACAATTGACTTATGAATAGTCACGAACCTAAAGTACAACTTCTGCATGACTGTCTCGAGAGATGATACTTTATCTAGTATTGCTTTCTTCAACTTTTCTCTGGCAGATGTTGTAGCTTTCTCTTCTCCATGCTTGGCCGCTTTTAATTACTTCGCAATGTTCTCGTTATTAGCTATCAAGAACGTAACACTTGAGCTCGTGGCTTCAGCATATGCTGTAGTAGCATCGGCCAATGTAACTAGATGTCTGTGTACATCAAACACGATCACTCATTCTTCAAACTGCACAAAAAATACATGGACATCCAAAGTGGGCGTTGTTCGTGACTATATAACTCCATGTTGTGACCTGTCGAAGGTTATGTTGTGCACATCTACTTCTGGATTGTCTTCAAAGATTTTAGTGTATCCTTGACCTCTTGGGACTTGCTCTGCTTCCAGATCTGGTGAAGCTGGTGGGGTGACCTCTTGGTTCTTACGCATGAGGTCAATGTTTTGATCTAACTCGAGCTGTACCACATTTGTGTCTTTCTGTTCCAACATCTGTTCAATCCCCTCAGAAAAGTCCTGCTCCTATGACTGCTCACCCTGTTTGATATCTGCCAACTATTCGGATGAATCCATAACCTGTATGGGTGCAGTTTCATTGATATGTTCCTATTCTTTCTGCCTCTTGTTGTTCTCATTCTTGTTGCTCTTCCTTCTCTCTTATACATAACTCATGTTCTTCCCTTAACTGTTGCTTCAACTCCTCCAACTCCTTTTCTACTTCCTCCAACTTCTGCTTCCCTCTCTAACTTTTCTTAAGCCTTCTGACGCATTGTTGCCTCTTTGCCTCAATCTCCAAACCTGCTCCCAACAGAAGTGAATATGCTTTGAACTTTCAGCTTTGCTCCGCCTCTGTGCTTTCAACAACCTTCCTCTTACCTTTGTCAACCACAGGTATGCTACCCTCTACTAGTGCTGATGTTGTTTCTCTCTAAGATGTTGCTGCCTTCTTCACTGCTAACCATTCTACAGCCATTCTGATTGGTTGATTGAGCTTTGAGAAGTTATAGCAGTATCTCCATGGGTCTTCGTCACGCCAATGACACACCCATGGACCAAATGATGATACAATCTCGTAGAGTGGTCTTCAACTAAGCGTTGCAAGTCATATGGATTGAAATTTATGGTGTCGAAGATGAATCTATTAAATTCTTTCATCTCGGCCTCAATATGCTTGAGATTCTAGATCTCATACAACCTGATCCACAAAGGAAGAGTAGACCAAGGTGCCTTCTTCTCCCTATGTAGTCTTGCTAACAACCTTGTCAAGATGTGGTATGAAACCTCTTCCATGACCAACTTTCCATGGAAAACTTTGGTAAGATATGCAAAGCCTTCACCGCACTGTACATCTAGATCAAAGTGCTATGGGGTGAGGCATACCAATCTGCTATGTTAATCAATGCCTCCATCGTTGCCTGTGACATGCAAGGTGGATCATGCACAAAGATCATCCTATACACCGAGGTAATGAAGTGGTCTGATAGTTATATTATAACTCCATGGAAGTTGCACTCAGAGAACAACATGCAATAGGTGTGCACAGAGGTTTTTGAAGGTGTCCATGCCCAATGCAAGCTAGGGAATTGCTGACAGGAACAGATTGCATCAAGTATGTAAGTGAACATGAAAATCTTTTCTTGCTGACCCTTGGGAGGATGTCAGACATCTGTTACTCGTACCTTCAGCTCAAGAGCCAACATGTCAGACCAATTGAAAGGTCTTCCTTTATCCACCAACCAATCCAACACAATCACCCAACTCTGTGGAAATGTTTATGTACTCTTTCTTCCGTATAAGCGGAATGCCAAGATGACCAAGAGCTGATATGCTTTCCATAGTATCCTTGTCTTATAAATTTTTTTGGGTGTTGTCCTGAACTTAGATGGCTCCATCACCCAGATCTTTAAGATGTCTCTTGAGTTTTCACTGCTGCTCGTCCTGGTGAAGGGTGCATCCATTGTGACCATTGGCTGCGGCAAGTGATACATCGCCTAAAAGTCCCTTTCCCTTAAGGTAGAAAGTTTTGTTCCACTGGCACTACTCAACCCCATTTTCATTGGATCAGTATGCAAGACAATCCACTAGATCGTGTCCGCACATGGAAATGCGGGATGCCTGCATGCAACCTGGTACAAGCATGAACTTGTGTATGTTGACATAGACTTTGGGGTCCTCTAGATTCTCCTCAAAGGTGCCTAAGAATATTTCATTGATGTCTTGCCGTTTCATCCTGATCTCCTTGTCTATGAACAACTTATTGCCTTTGTAGATGGGAAAGCTCACAAACATTTTCTCGATCACATCTCTAGTTGCACTCTCAATGGTGTGCTATGACCCTGCTCTCTTGGAAGCCATTTTACATGTTCTTCTGAGAGACTACTAAACACCTATGATACCTGGAGACAAAGCAACACTCATGGAAAGAAAACTGTTAGTTGAAAATGAAAAGCAACTTGAAGACTGACATGCAAAACACCTGGGTGACTTACTGGAAGATTTGCATAATTTTCACCCATAGGCTTGGAGACTAACTACCATAACTACGCAGAACATACTTTGGACTCTCATTGAGCTGACTTACTGTTGAAGACCAGAGCACAGTCCAACGTGGCCTGCTAAGGACTTAAACTGCGCAATGCATAGTTTTAGTCAGCATGTGTTAGCCTCACTCTCATGTAATGAAAACAATTATAAGTGTAAAACAATTAAATTAATTAAAATCAAGAAAGCTAGATTTAATCCTACCTTTCTAGATTGAGTTTGTTCCTCATGGTTAGGAGTCAGTTTAGGCTTAGTTGGTTGAGAGATTCTCTCCAACTAATTAGGCTCCTAGATTAATGTTTGGTTGAGAGATTAGCTCAACCACAGTGTCCAAGATAGACATATTATCTTGAGACAAACTTCCTCATGTATTTATTTGTACTATTATCATTATTTGCAGATGACATTGAGAGTGTGAGGAATATAATACAGTGAGGCTCTCACGCCTTTTCTACCATGTCTGATTTGTGTATATTTACATTGTTTATTTTATTAATGTTTTATTAGTTGATTGAATCTCCTTAATGTGGTATCAGAGCCCTTATGGCCTCAGCCATGGCGCTTCAAGTCCAAGGGAGTATGCGTGTTTGTTGAGTGTACTGTTGTTTTTTTTTGTCCATCAACACGAACTTCTGGAGATCTTAAATGCATTGTGTGTGCATTAAATCTTACTTTGAATTTTGTGCACTGGTTGATCCGGATTTAAACAGGAATGCAACAAATTACAGAGATAACCATATACACAAAGATGCAGCGGAAATAATACTTCATTTCATTGATGGAAAATACTGAAATATGCTTACAACCAGAAATGGAAATAAACCAGCTAGGGCGATGGTAGCTTATCTCTGAGAAGAGATGTGGTGGCTACATGCCTCTGAACTGTGTTACAATGAGGCTCGAAGGCCTATTTATTGTTGAGAAACAATGGAAAACCCTTAACATTCCAAAACCTAACCCTAGGAGATGAAACGCCAAACTGTGGGCCCCGTTTGGGGTAAATTGGTACATCAACTTCCCGGGGTCGTAACTTTGGCATACGATCTCTGTTTGATGCGTACAATAGCTCGTTAGAAAGATCTATCCGAGCACTACCATTGTTGGAATTCCATGGACCCATGTTGCCCTTGGATTCCCCAAAAAACGTCGTTTAGGGCCTCAAAACGGCTCCGGAAGTTCAGGACCCGAAAAATTGCTAAAAATAGTAAGTTGTGCTATAATTAAGGAAACTGAAAATGCTGAGAAAGACAATGGTGGGGGTCTAGGTGGACTTGGCAAGTGGCCACCAATATCCACCTGGATCATTCCTCCCCCGTTAGGAAACAATGGTCCCCATTGCGTTGAGCTCCTCCATGAGATGAGGAAACTTTTGCTGAACTTGTTCCCTGGTGAGCCACTTGCCCTGCTGAAGGAGTTGGCCTGCTTTGAAAACTCGATACAGTTGGATATTCTGTTGGCGAGTGTTCTTGATCTGTGTGTCCATGATCCGATCAGTTGCAGCTTGTTCCATGCAATCTGGATTTAATTCTGTGGGTTTGAGCTGTTCTGCAATGTCGGATGTGTCTAGCAATGGTGGAAAGTATGGCCGAAGGCGGTCCACATTGAACACTGGGTGCAGGCCAAGGAATGGAGGAATGCTGAGCTCAAATGCATTGTCTCCCATAGCCTTAGTAATGGTGTAAGGACCATATCGGAGTGGTCTCAATTTCCGATAGGCTCCAGTAAGGCGTTCCTTTTGCAAATGCAACCAGACTTTGTTGCCCACCTGAAACTTCTGTGGCACCCGATGTTGATCATGTCGCTGCTTGTACTTGGCATTTGATTTCTCAAGAATGTCATGGACCTGCTGGCGAATATGTTGGATGCGCTCAATGAAGTTGGTGGCCTTATCTATTTCGGACTGGACATGAGCTGAATTTATGTGAGTAGCTGCAAGTGGCATGGCCACATCAATGGGGCATAGTGGCTGGAATCCCAAACCCACCTGAAAAGGACTATGGCCAGTGGAGCTGTGAAGAGCTCGGTTGTAGCTATGCTGAACATAGGGAAGGCTCTCGTCCCATGTGCGTGGATGCTTTGAGTTATACATGCGCAGAATGTGCACAATCATCCTATTGACAACCTCTGTCTGGCCATCAGTTTGAGGATGGAAGGCTGTGGACTTCGTGAGTTTGGTGTCCAGCATTGACCAGAGACTGGACCAAAATGTGCTGAGAAACCGACTGTCCCGATCTGAGATGATAGACTGTGGGATCCCAAAGTGCACCCACACTCGTTCAAAGAAGAGTTTAGCAATGGCTTCTGCTGTGATATTCTTCTTGCAGGCCACCATAATGGCCATCTTCGAGAACCTGTCAACGACCACAAAAACACAGTCATTTCCATGCTTAGTGGAAGGAAGGCCTGACATGTAATCCATGGAGATGGATTCCCAAGGTCGACTAGGGGTAGGAAATGGGGTATAGAGGCCGTTCTTCTTAATGGTTGGTTTGGCAATGGCACAGGTAGTACATGATCTGATGTACTTCCCAACATCCTGTCAAAGATTCGGCCAATAGAAATAATTTTGCAGTACTGCCACTGTTTTCTCAACCCCGAAATGCCCAGCAGCCCGACTGTAGTGTGCTTCCCAAATCATCTTGGCACGCTCGCTTGAAGGAACACAAAGGTGACCGAGGTGGCATAATAGGGCATCCTGGAGGTGAAAATCTGGAACATGCCGACCCTCCAAGAGTGTCTGGTATGTGTGGCCGAATTCTGGGTCGCTTTTGTAGAGAAGTGGCCAATCAAAAGTCTCGTGCCCACAAGAGTTGAGCACAGTGGTTAACGCCATGATCGGTGGTCGACTGAGGAAATCTGCAACATTATTGGTGCTGCCCTTCTTATACTTGATATTCAAGTGGAACTGTTGTAGGTATGTAGACCACTTCTGATGGCGATCATTCTGCAATTTCCCTTGGGTCTGTATGAACTGCAGGGGTCAGTGGTCTGTGTGGATGACTGTTTCCTTCCCCAAAATGTAATGCTTCCATTGTTGACAGGCCTGCACAATGGAATACATCTCTTTATCATAAGTGGGGTACTTCCGGACTGTGTCTGAAAGTGTTTCACTGTGATATGCCACTGGATGTCCATGTTGAGTAAGGACTGCCCCAATAGCATAGTCAGAGGCATTTGTCTCGACCTCAAATGGTTGTTGTAAATCTGGTAACGCGAGCACTGGTGCCGTGCAGAGGTGATCCTTCAACTCCATGAATGCCTTCTATTGAGATTCAGACCAAAAGAATTTTGCTTTCGCCCCTCCCTTGGTGACTTGACTCAAGGGCCAAGAAATATGAGAAAACCCCAACACAAACCTGCGGTAGAAGTTGGCAAGACCTAGAAAGCTGCAGAGCTCTGTTAGAGAGGTTGGAGAGGGCCAATCCTGAATGACTTGGATCTTGGCTGGATCGACATGCACCCCCTGTTCATCAATGATGTATCCCAGATACTGAACTTGGGTCATGCCAAAAGTGCATTTCTCCAAATTGGCACATAGCTTGTGTTGCCACAGTGTTTGGAGAACCTGTCGGATGTGGTGGAGGTGCTCTTCCCAACTCTGGCTGAAGATCAGAATGTCATCCAAGTATACTACTACAAAGGAGTTGGTGAATGGCTGCAAGATGTTATCCATTAGCCTCATGAAGGTTGCAGGAGCATTCCTCAATCCGAAAGGCATAACCAACCATTCGAAAAGGCCCTCCTTGGATTTGAAGGCAGTCTTCCACACATCAGAGGGTTCGATTGGTACCTGGTGATATTCTGACTTCAGATCGATCTTGCTGAAATATTTCACCCCCTTTAGTTGGTCTAGGAGGTCATCAATCTGCGGGATTGGGTACCTATTACGGACAATGATCTTGTTCAGCGCCCGATAGTCAATACAGAGCCTCCACGTCCCATCCTTGTTCTGTACCAACACGATCCGGCTGCCACAAGGCGATGAACTTGGACGGATGTGACCTTTCTGCAGGAGCTCCTGAATCTGCCTCTTGATTTCATTTTTCTCTAGAACGGAGCGCCGATAAATTGGTCCATTGGGTAGCAGCGCACCTGGGGTCAGATCGATGGAGTGCTTGACTTGACAGTGCAGAGGAACCCCGGTAGGGGAGGTGAAGATGTCCTCGTACTCCTCCACAACCTTGTCCATCTGTAGTTGTCGTGCAGAGGGACCCCGTCTGGATGCCGCGGCCACTGTCTTCTTCTTTCCTTGAGGGTGTATCATCAGGAAAACAAATTTCCTGGTTTTGGAAATGATCTTACTGCATTGTTTTGCAGTAATCAAAGAGACGGCAGTAGGTGGTGCTACCTCTGGTATCCTGTACAACTTATTTCCCAATGTAATAATAACAGCACGAGGCCTTGATTCATACACAGCATGTCGCTTCCACAAGTATGGTTGTCCTAGTAATACATCACAAACTTCAAGGGGAGCAATGTCACACAATACCTCATCCGTGAAGGGCTTGATGTTGTATGGAAGGCGACACTGCTGGCTCACGCGAAGATCTCGTCCTTGGTGAAGCCACCCAATGGTGTATGGTTGTGGATGTGCTGTGGTCGGTAAGCCCAACCGCTTCATGACCTCTGCCGAAATGAGGTTCTTTTGACTCCCGCTATCAACAATGAACTGTATCGGGGAGCCCTTTACCCACATCTGGGAGTGGAAGAGATGCTCCTCCTCCTCTGGATCTTCGGGTTCATTTTTCTGGATCTTGGCGGTAGCAACAGTGGCGTTGGGATCCGCATCAATGATCTGCTTCCCTTTTTCATTCCCCTTATCGGGTTCTGACTCAAAGTCGGAACATGCATCTGATTCTAAAACCTTTAGCTCAGCCACCAGTGACTGCTTGGCCTGACACTCACTTGTGTTGTGAGTGGAGCTCTTATGGAACTCACCCCATTTTCCAGTGTCCTTTCTCGGCTTCGCGACACTGTTCTTTGCTTGCAGCTTCGGCTGGTTGTCTTGGGCTGTCCCGCCTTGGCTTTGTCTTTTGTTCTATGGTTTCAGGGCACCTTTCCCTTGCTTTGGATTCGCAGATCCAAAGTCTCGCTTCTTTTGTTTAAACTTCTGCTTGACCTTGACGGCATATCGGTATGCTGCGCCGAGCGAGGAGATGTTCAGGAATTGTATTTCTTCCGGGATGTACTTGTGCAAGCAGCCACGGTATTTGAGTATCAAATGTTGCTCCGAATCCTTGATACCCAACTTTGTGCGAAGGGTATGGAAAAGATTGGTGAACTCCGGCACGTCTTGGTCCCTTCCCTGCCGTAGCGTGGTCCACTTTATGTATTCATCCTCATAGCTTCCAACAGGGTAGTACTGCTCCTTGATGGCATCTCGGAATGAATTCCAGCTGTGTGCGGCTGAAAATAGTGAGCCAATACTTTCATCCTTATGCTCGCAGTAGGTTTCCCACCAATCCTTGACGTGGGGGGCTGCTTTAAGAAGAGCAAAAACAATCTTTTCCCGACTCGAAAATTCATGAACAGAAAAATAACCCTCTAGCAGATTTAACCATTTATCTATGGCTTCTGCGTCTATCTGACCCTCGAATATGGGGATTTCAAAATTAACTTGTACCTTAAAGGGTGTGGCATTTCCAGAGTAGCTGCTGGAAGCCGATGCGTCGCTTCTGGGTAGCCGCTGAAGGATCTGGGCAAAGCTGTCCATCATCGCGTTCCGTTGTCGCTCGAGGGCTTCTTTGAGCAAGATTTTAATGGGATCTCCTGCCCCCTCGTCTTTCTTGTCATCTGCCATGGGAGGCCATCGAGATTTGCGAGGCTGGTCTTGCAAAGGTTCAACCAGTTCAAGCCCTAACTCCTTATATCCCGACCTTGTTGGGGACATGCAAAGAAAAACAGAGAAAAAGAAGACTGCTCTGATACCAATGATCCGGATTTAAACAGGAACGCAACAAATTACAGAGATAACCATATACACAAAGATGCAGCGGAAATAATACTTCATTTCATTAATGGAAAATACTGAAATATGCTTACAACCAGAAATGGAAATAAACCAGCTAGGGCGATGGTAGCTTATCTCTGAGAAGAGATGTGGTGGCTACATGCCTCTGAACTGTGTTACAATGAGGCTCGAAGGCCTATTTATTGTTGAGAAACAATGGAAAACCCTTAACATTCCAAAACCTAACCCTAGGAGATGAAACGCCAAACTGTGGGCCCCGTTTGGGGTAAATTGGTACATCAACTTCCCGGGGTCGTAACTTTGGCATACGATCTCCGTTTGACGCGTACAATAGCTCGTTAGAAAGATCTATCCGAGCACTACCATTGTGGGAATGGAATGGACCGATGTTGCCCTCGGATTCCCCAAAAAATGTCGTTTAGGGCCTCAAAACGGCTCCGGAAGTTCAGGACCCGAAAAACTGCTAAAAATAGTAAGTTGTGCTATAATTAAGGAAACTGAAAATGCTGAGAAATACAATGGTGGGGGTCCAGGTGGACTTGGCAGGTGGCCACCAATATCCACCTGGATCACTGGTCTAACATACCTCTAGTGTTGGTGCTAGAATTTCTACCTCCTGAATGTGTTTCATTTGGAAATTTTTAGTTGTTGCTTCTGAGATCTACAATTTTGGCCTTCCCAACACTCTTGGCCACTCTACCAGCTAGCATCTATGAAGAAGCACACCATTTGAATTTGATTGTTCCCAGTTTAGATCCTGCAGTGGTGCGATGCAGTAAAGCGCTGGAGGTCGTGACTACTTGTTGTGAGCATGGAGAGCCTGTAGCCGAATTGGATCATGTGAGCCTGCTGCGTTGTATAGCCTATGTTCACAATATGTTCATTCGTTGTGTTGAGCAGATGGTGGAAGTCTCGTGTTGCTATCGACTTGTGAGGAGAGTTGTGATTGCGTGGAGCATGCTACAAATATCATTGGTACTGAGGTTCTGTTATGTTCTTAAGAGTTGGGTGTAGTTTGCTACAGACTTGAAATCGATGGAGAATATATTTTTCGCCCCGTGTTTTTTTGTCTGTCTTGTCTGTCCATTTAAGGTATGGGAGGATGGCAGATAATTGAATTTGAATTTCGCTAGGGGTGACAGAATCAAGAAAATTGATCTCTATGCAAAATCTGTCGAGAATTGGACAGAACCCCCATGGCTTTGGACTTATGTGGTAGAAGATCCCATTCGGAGGAGACATCTTGATAACAACAAATCAGTAGGAAGAGGAGAGATATGCGCTTTGGCACCAGAGAGGTAATTGGAGCACAAAATTGATGCCATGTCTTCACACAACAGAGTAATGGCTGGTTGTTTAACATTGCCACACTTGGGAAGTGATTAATGGCCATTTTTTGTGACAACCTAAGAAATCCCATTTTTATTCACGAAACCTTTTGCTATTCTCTTCAAAAACGGGTCATCCACTGCTGCAGCGTCTGGACGGTATTCTCCAAAAGGAGCAAGTAACATTAGTTAACCGACTATTGCCCTCCAATTTGCAGGAAACACATAGATATAGCTATTGCGAGAGGTTGTCGAGCGCGTTTGAAGTCGTGCGTATGTCACTACCAACAATGTCAAAATCTGCCAAGAGTGATAGATCTATTACATTGTCAGGTTTAAGAGACTCGTGGAAGCCTGTTGCGAATCAGAACCTGCCTGCGTATGATCCCTGTCGTAATTGAACCTGCATGCTTGGAAGACCTGAGCAACTGGTGTGTAGAGGTTGACCTTGGAGCAGTGGCATTGATTGTAAATCATTGTGGAGTGATCAGATCATATAGTCGTGGAATCAATGCGTAATGGTGAGCGTGAGAAGAACCATAGCCAGTGGTGAATGTGGAAGGAGATAAGTAGCAAGTCTGACGTTGTTACGAGGCAAGAGATTAGACCGTGAAGCTGTGGGAAGGCCGAGAGAGGAATGGTCAATTTTGTCGAGAGTGGAAGGCCGAGAGCATGGACATGGTGAACTTACCTGTAAGTGACATGCCTAGAATACTTGTAGCGTGGAAGTCAAAGGTAAAAGATTGAAGCTTTAAAAGCGAGAGAAGATCTTTAAATCTGTTATTGTATTTGACTGAGTCTCCCTATATGTATTTTTTATTTGGAGTTCATTGGGAACAAACTGCCTCATAGCTTGGCCCACATGAACCAAGCCACTACAATTTTTTTTGCAAAAATTATGACACAGATGCCGTGCTAAAGCTTTAAGAAGCAAATCTTTGATGTCATCTTCACTTTCTTCTTTTACAACCTCTAAATTCCCAGTTGCATGTGTCATCATATTATTAATATTTAGAGAAAGAGTTGTGTAATGTGAAGTGGGGATTTTAATAGTAGAAATCACATATGTGATGTGATGGTTGTAATTGAGTTTTAGGTGGGCATAAAATTAGATAGTGTTTCTTTTTTAAGAAAAAAAGTGGTATATTTTTTAAATGAGTGATTTTTGGGAGAGATAAGGAGTAGATAAAATCATTTATTTGTAATGGAGAAATAAGGTGTATATTTTGTAATTTTGGAGTTATAAGTATTTTGTATTTGGAGAGATAAGTGAATATTTTTTTTCTAAAAGGTTGAGTTAGTTTTTTGAAGACAATGTGCTTCCAAATTTTGCGTGTGACATTCTCTTTGAGAAATTTCCACGACAAAGGTGTGACATTGAAGAATGATGTACTTAAGTAGTTAATAAAATCATAATTTTTGTGGTGCTTGTGTCCTGGATCCGCCTGAAATTGAATAAGGGGATCTTAGGTACACCGTGTGTAATGAATGCGTGTGCATAACTTGTGTTCAAATTATCAAAATGCTCTCTTTGTATTATTCTTAAACCACTACATGCACATAAGCAAGCTTAAGTATAAGAACGCTTAATCAAGCTCCTATAATCAAGCTTAAGTACACAAGCACAAAGTGTCACATCATCAACTTGATAAGATGATCTTCCAAGCAAGCACATTTCACATCATATAATCAAAGCATTCAAGTTACGGTTGCTACAAAATCAAGCATTTTAAGCCAAGACAACATCAACATCATTAACACATTTTGTATCACTTGCAGATAAACATTTTTTAACTAAATTGTATGGGTGCATTCTCGGTTGTAATCGACACCGTAATTTGAATTGTTAAGGTGAATACATTAAGTCAAGTAAGTCTTCAATTGAGTCATCAAAATTGAACTTGTCGTTTGTCTCTTGGGTGCATTTTCGACAGTGTTCGACACCCTTCTTTTTTTTAAAATCACCACATTCAGTGAGTACATTCAAGAAAGCACAAAGTGTCATTGATAAATCAAACAAGTTCAAGCAAGCCATCTAGCATGCAATCATCATTAAACAATTATGAATTCTAGTATTCTATTATTCAAGTGAGCATCAAATCAAGCTAGTGTTTAATGCAAGTGCAATAAGAAATAAATGAAGGGGGCGTGTCTTTCAAACAACAAAGCAAGCGAGCGTGTCATTCAAACAACCAAGCAAGTGAGTGTGTCAAAATCAAGTGCAAAAGTTCAAAGCACGACATCTACAACAAACGAGCTAGTGTGAAGTTGATTGAAGCATTCACAAAGTTTCAATGAAGCATTCAGGAAAAGTGATCATCATTGAGCTGACTTACTACTGAAACTATGCAAAGTATAGTCCAACTTTCCCTGTTGAGGACTGAAACTGTGCAATGTGCAGTTTTAGTCAGCATGACTCCAACCTGCTAAAACTACATTGCGCAATTCTGGGGGCCAACGAGGCAGTGCCTCTCAGAATTTCCCAGAGCTAGCCTAGGAGGATAGTGTGAGGCTGGATCTACATCATTTTTGGGAGCAAGGCAAGACCTTCACTCTTTGAAATGAGCAGTGCAAGCCGGGCAAGGCAGGGTCCGAGCTAGGGTAGCTCAGACCTGCCGACGGGTGACTAAAAATAGCAAGGACTAACTGCATGTCCGAAAGTGGGTGCAAAATTGAGTGAAGGAAGATACATGCAATCAATAAGTGTAGGAATCAGTAAAATGGGAGAACAATGAAGTGTGTGACACGAGTCATTGTAACAACAACTGTTAGTGCAGAAACAATGTCATGCATGTACAACAAGGACATGCAATGGAAAACTTGAAACAATTATTCTACAAGATAACATTCATTAAAAGGACAACAAGCATTCAACAAAACCAATAAAACAACACTCGCACAAGATGAAATGCAAAAAGCAACAGAAAACATCAAAAGACATGAAAAGCAGACTTACACGGAAAACATTGAGCTGAATGTGCCGAAGGTTGCTAGATGTGATGGGGAATGTGAGAGTTCCAAGATCAAAATGAAGAATGAGTCTGAAGTGACAAATAAATATTCTTAACATGATCAAGGTTTATGACGTGCATGCCACAAATCCAAGAAAAAGCAACACTTAGCAGGAGGTTTCTAAAATGACTTTACATGTAGCCCCAGCTCCTAAAACTAGATCCCTGAAATCTAGGGATGTTTTTTCCTTTCTTCTTTTTTGTTTTTCGGAAAAACTTCCCATGCACACAAGGAAATATTTCTCATTCATGGAGGGGATCAATCAACTTGGGAGCACATGCAATGGACTGCAAGCCCTGGAGTGACTTTTGCGTAGTTTCTAGGTTGAGTGGCTCTAGCTAGCCCTCAAACTCTATGCAATTTCTAGACTGAAGCCAAGGTTGTCAGCCAAATTTGCACAAATTCTAAGAGAAAGCCCAATGATGGGATGCTCTACGCAATTTTCAGGGGGAAGGTAGCTCACTTGCTCTATCCATTTCTGGAGAGCAGTAGGCTACCTTGATGCTCATTGCAATTCTAGAGAGTAAGGTCAGTTGCCCTCCAGTTCTATGCAATTTTGCAAGTGAGCGCAAGAGACGGTAAAAAAGCAAGTCTCAGGATGTCAACTTGTGGATGCACGACAAAAAAGCTAGAGAACACAAGCAAATAAGCCAAAGAAATTCAACTGAAGCATAGGTAGTTGGGTAGTGCAAGACATGTTGCTAAGGATGGTTGCTAAGGAGGCTCCAAAATGAAGCTAAGCCAAAATTTTGGAGGATGGTTGTAGCTACTACAACATTGGTGATACACTAGTAGAACTCCATCTGTCTGAATGAACCTTGTTTTGTGAAAAGCAAGTATAACTCCTCTAGATTTATTCTTTGATTCTTATATTATCGTGGTTTCCACACTAGCTTGAGTGAATGATGTAGCACCTGCCATGCTCTTGATCGGTCAACACAAATTCCAAGACAAGTCAACTTAGTTGTTTTGATTTGTGATAAGGGGTATATTGGTGCAGAAGAAATATGACTATTAGAGTTTGAGTTTCATCTTTGGTGTTGCTCTGCTTCCAGCAGGCCTGGACAATACCTCGGCAAAGTCACTCAAGAACACAAGCATCACTTTGTTGCTAGCAAGCCTTGCCATTACCCTGGAGGAGTTACTTGCATCACCTCTCTGTGCAGCAAGCCTTTCTCTTCTTTTTCCTTGTTCATTTTTTCAAAATTTTCATATTTTCATATTTTCGTTTTTTTCATTTTTTTCAAGAACTGTGAATAGGCACTTATTTATTTCAGTGGTGGGAGAGGGCTCATGACTTATTGAGAGAAGAAGAGATTGTTAATTCATAGAAGTATGTTATGTATACCTCTGACACACTTGTTAAGGTTTTCCCCCTCACCTTACTCTACTTAACTGAGCTAACATGGGTTAACCCAAAACAACCGACTAGAGTAGGTGGTACTAATTAGAGTGCAAGTGTTGTGTTTTCACCAAGGTTCACTTGAAACATAACGTATTTTCCATTGGTGTATCATTGACTGAAGACAACAATTTCTACATAGAGAGAGAGGACGACAGATAACCAAGTGTTGATAGTAGTACAATTCCTCTTGTACTTTACCCTGCTTGTTTCGAGAGTTGTACACAGTTTCATAAGAAACTAACGTACGAATGTAATCAAACAAACAAACAATGAAGAAAAAAGCAGAAATAAATGTGAAAACAAATCAAGTAAGAAATGAAAGCAAGCAGGCAAACAAACAAATAAATAAGGAAAGCAAACATGCATGCAAGAAAATAAGACAAAAACAAACACTACTCGTCCTCCTAAGCGAACGTTGCATGGGTCTACTCACGTGAAGTGATATTTCCAATGCAGCCACTAGTCCATTGGTTGATCCATGTTGGTGAAGGCATGGCTCACGAAAAGCACAGTCTGGCGAACCAACAAACATGAAAGATATAACAATGAATACCAACACACTCTGAGTTTAAATGCATCCACAGAAAAGAAAACAATAAAAGCAAATGAAAAGCACTCTGTTTTATGTTTTCTGTTTTTTTTGTTGTTAAACATGCATTTAGTTTTTATTAGAAACATATACACAATGGCCATATTCACAAAAAGGGTAGGGTAACAATCATTAAGGCAAGTCACTACACCAAGGGATTCAAAATCAAACATCTGAGTAGGGTTGATAAACAAGGATATGGATGCTATTATAGGCAAATAAGGTTTGAAGGATAGAATCATTAGAAGGATAGTTGTAGGTTTTAACCCCATACAGAAATTACCTGCATATGAATTCTAAAACAAAGAAAATAAACAATGCGAGAGCATAACACATAAAACACATATACATAGAGATTTTCCCCTGGATCCCAAAACTAGGACTACCAACTTGATTTTTCATTATGTTCCTTTCAATATTACAATACATATTTATACATTCCAAAGCATCCAATACCATGGACTGAAATCCATCGCATCCAAAACCATGGACCAAAAAACCATCGCGACCAAAACCATGTGCGAAAATCATGCACAAAACCCAACCTGACATAGGGTCTAAAACCAAAATTTTCTAGGGCACTGCCCTGGACCCCATAGAGTGGGGTTATCTACACCCCTCAAACCCCCTGTGACTCCCCCTGCTATGCAATCGGCGCAATGAAGGGGGGCCTCCACCCCCCTTCCAACCACTCGGTTAACTACGTGGGCTAGTCATGGAGAGAATATAACACAACCCAACATTCTCCCACTTGTTGTTATCGTTCCATAGGGGGCCACAAGAGAGCTTAGTAATTTATCCATCCCTGTAATGCCCATTGTTTCTCTACACCAAGAGAACTTCTCAGAGCTCATAGATTTTTTCAATGCATCTGCAGTATTCTTCAAAGTTTCCACCTTTACTAGAAACAACTTTTTGTCTTCTATCATATCCCTCACAAAGTGATACTAAACATCAATGTGCTTTGTCTTTGAATGATATGTAGGGTTCTTTGACAAGAAAAATGCACTCTGGCTGTCACAGTCTATCCTTATAGCTCCCTGTACTAACCCCATATTTGAACACAATCTCTGCAACCAAACTGCTTCCTTTCTTGCATCAGTGGTTGCCATGTATTCTACCTCTGTAGTTGATAGTGCCACTACAAATTGTTTCTTACTCATCCAACTGACTGCACCTCCAAATAGGCTAAACACATACCCACTTGTAAATCTTCTCTGATCTAGATCTCCAGCGCAGTCTACATCAACAAAGCCATGAATATCCAACACTCTATCCAATCATGGTCTTCCTTGGTAGCAAAAACCATAATCACTAGTGCCACGCAAATACCTGAAAACCCGCTTCACTGTTGTCGAGTGCTCCTTCCCTATTTTTTACATAAACCTGCTCAATACTCCCACTGCATATGCAATCTCTGGTCAAATACAGACCATCGCATACATCAGGCTACCGATTGCACTTGCATATGGAACGCGGGACATGTGCTCTTCATGTTCTTGTGTCTTGGGACACTATTCAACAGATTACTTTACACCTACAGGAATAGGAACCTTCATCGGCATACTATCCTGCATATTAAACCTCTGAAATATTGTCTCAACATACTTCCTCTGGTTTAACCAGAGCTTCCTTTTTGTCTGATCTCTTTTAATTTCCATGCCCAAAATATATTTTGCAACACCAAGATCTTTCATGTTGAATTTGGACGACAAATGGGTCTTCAAATCCTGGATAATTTCTTTGTCATTTACAACCAACAACATATCATCCACATACAAGACCAAATAAATAACACGGTCACCAATTAATTTAAAATACACACAGTGATCTGCTTTGCTTGTAGTGAGGCCAAGTCCTCGTATAAATGTATCAAATTTCTGATACCACATCCTTAGTGACTATTTTAACCCATACAAAGACTTCTTTAACTTGCATACCAGTTCTTTCTTACCCTTCACCACAAAGACTTCAGGTTGCTTCATGTATATCTCCTCTTCCAAATCCCCGTGAAGAAATGTTGTCTTCACATCCATCTGCTCTACCTCAAAATCAAAAGCAGCAGCAACATATAAAAGTAATCTAATAGAAGTTACCTTGGCAACACGAGAAAAAATATCACCAAAATCAATTCCCAGCACCTGGGAATAACCTTTTTCTACCAACTGAGCTTTGTATTTCTCCACCTTTCCTTCTGCATTTCTCTTCTTCTTGAATACCCATTTACTGCCAATGGATTTCCTTCCAGACGACAACTCCACCAGATCCTAAGCCTCATTTTTGTGCAAATATGCCATTTCATCAACCATGGCCTCTTTCCAGAGTTTTCCATCCTTTGAATCTACTGCTTCCTTCACAACTCTGGGATCATCGTCAGTAATAGATAAATAAAAATTTGAACAGAAATCAGATGGACCATACCTTTCTGGCTACCTTCTTTCTCAAACTGATCTTCTCACACCTAGAGTTTGTGCCTCTTCATCTTTTGATTCCTCCTCTAGTATAGAGTCTCATTCTTCCTCCTTTAGCTCAAACTCTATTTCCTCAAGTTCCTTTGGTTGGACTTCATGTTTAATAACATCTTTCACCTCTCTGAACACCACATCTCGGTTGTACACAACCTTCCTTGTTACTAGTTTCCAAAGCTTATAACCCTTTAGACCATCCTTATACCCAATAAAGATGCACTTTTTAGATTTATTGTCCAACTTCGTTCGTTTCTCCTTTGGAATATGTACATATGCATCACATCCAAATACCCTTAGATATGAAAGAGAGGGTTTCTTACCAGTCCATACCTCTTGTGGAGTCTTATCCTCCAATGCTGATAAAGGTGATCTGTTGACCATGTAACATGCTGTCTCCACCGCCTTTGCCCATAATTCCTGTCCTAACCCAACACCACTGAGCATGCTTTTTGCCCTTTCCATCAATGTCTTGTTCATTCTTTCTACAACTCCATTTTGTTGAGGTGTATATGGAGTAGTCTTATGCCGTGCTATACAACACTTCCTATAGAATTCTTCAAATTCCTTACTACAAAACTCTCCACCATTATCTGTCCTCAGTACCTTTATCTTCTTCTCTATCTAGTTTTCCACCAGAGCCTTAAATTCTTTAAACCTGTCAAAGACTTCAGATTTCTTCTTAAGGAAATATATCCATGTATTCCATGAAAAGTCATATATAAATGATACATAGTACATAGACTTACCAGTGATGGAACCTTCACAGGTCCAAACAAATCACTGTGTACAAGCTCTAATCTTTGTTTCGCCCTCTTACGACCAAAGGGGAAACTAATCCGATTCTGCTTCCCATATACACAATTTTCATAGAAATCAAAATCCAAAGAGCTATTACTCATACCTTCTACCATACCTTTACCATGAAGTATTCGAAGGCCCTTCTCTCCAATAGGTCCAAGCCTTTGATGCTGTAACATGGTCTTCTCTCCAAAGACCACTAGATTTTCTGCTCCACTTTCAGGAACCACAAAACTGTTGCACCCATTACCAAAAGTGCTACCTTGCAGCTTGTATAGAGTTCAATCTGAACTCCCCACATCAATACCAGTACTCCCTGAACCATATTGTAGGTACTCCCTGAACTCCCCACATCAATCAGATTTCTAGCCAATGCAGGAATACGTAGAACACTGGGAAGTGTTATAACCCTTCCACCTTGCAACATCAACTTTACTTTTCTGCGACCAACAATTCTAGCCTTCCTATCATCCCCTAAGAAGACATCACCACCATCGTATTTCTCATACTCGCAGAACCACTCTCTATGGGGAGTGAAATGAAAGGATGCACCTGAGTCAATCAACCATGCCTCATGATCTACATGTGTACTTGAAGAAGCCAAGTACGCATCCCCACCTTCATCTGAGGTGGTTTTTGCCTCTGCAAAAGGAGCCTCATCATATACCTTTCCTTTTTTAGGAGCTTTAGATTTATAGTCCCTTTGGTAGTGCCCTTCCTTTCTGCATTTCCAACACACCACCTTTACAAGTTTTCCTGGAGATTTAGATCTCCCACTTGATGACTTATTTTTGTTTCTATTCTAGGACCGTCATCGTATAGACAAGGCATCACCATTCTGGCTCTCCATATTTTTCTGTCTCATCTCCTCCATCAGCAAGGATGAGATTATTTCATCAAACTGCAAGGCAGTTGCATTGCTACCTATTGTAATAACCAAACTATCCCACGAATCTGGTAGAGAACACAACAAACTGATGTACTTATCTTCATTTAAAATTTTGATATCAATAGATGCTAACTGACTTAGCACAGTATTAAATGCGTTCAGATGCTCTATCACCAAGTCTCCATCTTTCATCCTCAAGTTATATAGGTTTTTCCGTAGGAACAGTTTATTCACCAGAGACTTAGATTGGTCCAAAGTCCCTAATTTGTCCCACAAAGCCTTCACCATAGCTTCCCTTGATGCATTCAGCAATACTAGATCTAAGACACACAATCGTATTATGCTCTTTGCCTTCCTATTCAACTTCTTCCATTCTTCATCAAACACTCCCATTGGTTGAGTACCTGGATCTACCGCGATCCACTGATCTTTATCCACCAACAGATCCTCCATCTTGAGTTTCCACAACTTAAAACTCTGACCATTAAATTTCTCTATCTCTATCTTTCCACTGCTCGCCATCCTCTTTCACCACCAGAATCGATCTCACAGATCTCCCACTGAACAGGGTCTACCATAGGCCCGAGCAAAATCCCTCAGCAACAAAGGTGTCCTCTTGATGCCAAAACAGCTCTGATACCAAATGTAGGATTTAACCCCATAGAGAAATTACCTGCATACGAATTCTAAAACACAACAAATAAACAATGCGAGAGCATAACACATAAAACACATACACATAGAGATTTTCCCCTGGATCCCAAAACCAGGACTACCAGCTTTATTTTTTATTATGTTCCTTTCAATGTTACAATACATATTTATACATGCCGAAGCATCCAATACCATGGACCAAAAACCGTCGTGTCCAAAACCATAGACCAAAAAACCATCACATCCAAAACCATGTGCAAAAATCATGCACAAAACCATAGGTAGGTTCACCCAACCTAGAGTGGGGTTACCTACACCCGTCAAACCCCCTATGACTCCCCCCGCTATGCAATCGACACAACCAAGGGGGGGCTCCACCCACCTTCTAACCCCCCCGGTTAACTACATAGGCTAGTCATGGAATGAATATAGCATAACCCAACAATAGTTTGACTGTGACATGCATGACTTATAATCCACCTAAGAGATGCCAAAAAATGTCAATTGTTAAACAAAGTAGTTTTAGTCAACATTTGAACAAGCATGAAGCCTTGATAGTCAATTGTGAAGACATTTTGATTCTAGAGGATGGCCCCAATCAAGCTGCTTCAATTCTCTCTTTCTAAAATTAAGATCATTCCTTCTATAGACATTGTGGTTGTATATACCTAAGATGGACCAAAGACTGAACTAAGCCTCCCAATCTTTGGGTCTCTAATGGTGAGGAAGAAAGAAGGCCTTCTTGTCATTTTGGCTCAACCATGTTGAAGTTCACAAAAATTAGCCAATTAGCGTTTGATAGCATTTCACTTATTCATTGTAAAAGAATTACACATTCCAAAGCATCATTTGGAGCATAGATGTTGGAAACCCCTAACATATGTCCATTGAGTTGTAACAAAATATTGGCCAATCTTTATATACTTTATGTGCCCTAGTATGTAATGTAGGTAGCAACTGTGGTTGGAAATAACATTTCTATAGCATTTTTCCCTTATTACGCTCATATCTATATGCCTTGGCGCCAGATACATTGAAATTAATTTAAGTATTGAGAAAATATCATGTCACTTTCACTTCTTACAAATAGATTATGTCTAAGATATGAATAAAATAACATAAGCACTAGACTATGTTGTTTCTATTAGCATCCAAAACATGCAAAAAAATCCCTGAGAAGGCTTAATTTAGGGGTAAAAGAAAAACACCAACCCTAGTGTTATTTTCATATTTGGTAACCACCCCATCTAATTATTTTAACATCTTAGATGAATTAAAGGTTAGAGTCTGTGGGGGAGAGAAAATATGTTCAATCCCTTAAGTTTACTAGGTGACACCTTTACTTTTTGTGTTTTAGACCCTATCTAGTGTAGGTGACGATGACCTATCTCACCTACTTGTGTTAAAATGAGCTTTAGAGATTTCCAGACTAGGGGCTCTACTCTTAGGTGGATTTGTTTCACCTATATCTTAATTATGTTTAGGGTCCTTGGACGGGCTTCATTCTCCTAGGGGTTAGGTGTAAATGGTGTGTAGGGAACTCATAGTTTTAAGAAGGAAATTTTATTAATAATTTAGCAACAGAAACAGGTATTAAGATTGTTAGTTCCTCAGCGTGAATGTCGATAAGTTGTCATTCAGTAGATTTTTCTTCCCAACCATCAAGAGGAAATCAACAACTAGAACATATAGTCATTGCTACAACCAAGGATCACAGAATTTTATTTTCAAGGAAACCAATATGGTAGCCCACAAAGATACCAAGTAAGGCTAGCCAAAATTTGAATTGAGTTGGACTAGGAATTATTACTATGAGTCACAACAACTAGGGCTATCCGTAGTCAACATGTTATTTGATAGGTTGATATGAATACAAATGCACTATGTGGTCTCGGCTAAGATGTTTGCTGGCCTCTGGTTTTGACTTATTTTTATTATGCTTATTTCGATATTTATTAATTTTTCCCACTATCTTGTTGCCATACTCACCTCATTTTCATCCATCCATGCATAACAAGGTAGTTTAACTAAGTCTTTTAATTATTTTAGTATTTTTTTGAAAAATTAAGCATTTAATTAAAATTCAGACAGAACAAGAAAAGCATGTAATGGCTCCGTTGAAGTCATGGTTGCAAGACACCTGGGATAAAACCAAGCATATATCTGGAAACTATGAGAACCAAGAATGAATGAACATCTATTGGAGCACATTAAAACAACTACAAAGTGGTCGGTTAATGCTGGTCAAACTTGACTAGTCATCTAGAGGAACCCCTGAAAGAGAGTAGTTTTAGGGTTTTTGGGGATTCATCCTAGTTTTCAGTAAGAAATGGATATTTTTGACTTGATGAAGTGGGATAAAAATCAATGGTAGTTGTTTCAGACTTTTTAGCTTATATTGTTATCAATTTTCCTATTTAAGAAGATGCATTCATAGATAGGGTCCTATATTTTTATGTTTAAATTTATTTTACTCACCCTTAGGAAATATTTAATTCTTTAAGTGTGTGTGTACTAAGTCCCCAACCTCAAAGTTTTTCTCCCTTCTCTTCAAATCTGCGTTGCTTTTATATTTTAGAGTGTTTTCCCACAACCTATGGTTGAGCTGGTTGTGGATTTCTTGTATGGCTGTGGAAAAATCTTCTCATGTTGCACTCCTTGGCGCTGTTCTTATTGAAGTTCTAAGTTAATGTACCCATATTGCATCCATTCAATAGAAAATTTGGAAAGGGATTTGTCCCGTACTCATGTTAAGATTTTCAATGTAGGCATATTCAACATGTAAAATTTGATCCCACTGTTTAGGGTGGTCTCAAATTAAACTACATAGAATGTTCCAGCTTATGATATGTTGAGCTAAATTTTAATTCTGTTCCAAACATATTCTTCCATAATGTCCTCTAGAAGTGTCCTAAGAATTTAGTATCTCTATCTGAAACTATACTCCTCAGAATTCCAAGTAGTCCTTCTACTTAAAGAACAACTTAGCAATGTGACTAGCATCACTAGTCTTAGCACAAGGGTTGAAATGAGTCATCTTTGAAAACGTATCTACCACCATAAAATAGAATAATTACCTTTTTTTATTTTATGCAATCCAAAAACAAAAACAATACTCACTGAATCCCAAGGCCTTTCTAGATTTGGAAATGGGGTATATAATCTTGTGTTTTCGCTCCTTCCTTTGGCATACTAAAAGGTTATGCGCTTCTTAAAAAATTTCTTCACGTCAGATGTCAACTTTGGACAATAATATTGTCGTGTTAGTAATTCAGATGTCTTTCCCAACATATCCTCCAAGACCTCCACTGTGTTTTTCCTTGATCAGGTTCTCCCTCATAGAACAATTCGGAATGCACAACTGGTTACTTTTAAAGACTAGTCCATCTTGAAGCATATGATAAAGCCATGGACTTCTATCTTGTAAATTTCTAATTTTACAAGATTCAAAGGCATCATTGAAACATGCATCTCTTTCATACAACTCCTTTATGAATTCAAATCCCAACACTTGGATTTGGCTTTCCTATAACAAAAGTTATCTCTTCCTCAAAACATCTGCAATTTTGTTAGATTGACCACTGATGTGCTTTAAAACAAATGTAAAAATCTGGAAATACTCAACCCATTTAATATTTTTTTGTTTCAATTTTGGAAGTTGCATAATATAATGAAGAGCATGATTGTTAGTTCATAAAATAAATTATTTAGATAACAAATAATGTCTCCATTTCTTTAGGGCCTCAACCACTACATAAAATTCCTTGTCATAGGTTGTGTATTTCCTTCTAGTTTCATTCCACTTCTCACTGAAATAGGTAATTAGTTTGTCCTCCTCGATGAGAATTGCTCCAATTGCATCATTATTAGCATTAATTTTCACTTGAAAGAGTTTATTAAAATCTAAAAGAGAAAGCATCGACTGCTCTATGATCTTTTTCTTCAATATTTGAAACCAACTTTCAACTGCATCGATCCATTTAAATGGTCGTTGACACTTTTTCAATGTCTCTACAGTTGGAGCACTTATATGGCTAGAATTTTGAATAAATTTCTTGTAAAAACTAGCCAAACCCTAGAAACTCCTGACTTCGAAAACATTTCTAAGGGTGGGCCATTCAATAATATCTTTCACTTTACCTTGATCGATCTTCAATCCTTCTCTAGAAGTTACAAATCCTAGATATACCAACCCTTCTTTCAGAAAGGAAAATTTCTACAATTCACAAGCAACTTTTGTTACTGCAACCTTTAAAATACATACCTTAAATGTCTTAGATCCTCCTCCTTAGAATGATAGTAAATTAAAATACCATCCATGTATACAATTATAAATTTTCCTATGAACTCTTTTAGTACTTCATTCATCAACCTTATGAATGCACTGGGTATGTTGGATAGGCCAAATGGCATGAACATACACTCATACAAACATTCATTAGTCTTGAATGTAGTCTTCCACTCATCTCCCTCAGGAATTCTTATCTCATGGTATCGTCTCTTTAGATAAATTTTAGAAAACCAACATGCACCACTCAAGCAGTCCAACAAATCATCAATATGTGGCAACGGAAAATGATATTGATTGTATTCGTGTTCAAGGCTCTAGAATATGTACACATATGCCATCCACCATCCTTTTTGGGGTGAACATTGTAATTACTATGCATGGAGTGAGGTTCTCCCTAATCAATCCTTTATCTAATAGCTCCTACACCTGCTTTCTGGTCTCCTCATTTTCTTTCGGTGTCATGTAGTAAGCAACTTTATTGGGAAAATTGGCTCTTGGTATTAGGTCAATGTGATGACTGATACTCCTTTATGGTGGTAATTCATTTGGTAGATCATCTACTATAACGTCATGATATTCTTACAATGTTTATTGAATCTGTATAGGAAAATAAGAAATAGTACTAGCAATAATAATTACTCTACATTTACAAACAATAGCAAAGTTTACCACTTTTGGTTCAAATTGCTATAGAAATTCTTTGTCGCTCATCAACAGTGTCCTCAAATCACTGCTCCCAGAAGTTCCTTCCTGCTGCAATGGTAATAAGGTATGATTGATGCCATCCTTCTAGAATTTTTATGTAATTTGCTTACCATCATTTACTACACTCTTATCATCATGCATTACACTCTTATCAAATTTCCATTGTCTTCCAAGCAAAAGCTGACACACATCCATGAGAATCACATCGAATAAGATATTGTCTCTATAGCTTCCTATTTATAGCTCATCCTCACACTATTTATTAACTAAAATATGATGTAAATTCTATAGCCAAGACACTTTGTAGGGTGTTTGGTGCTTCTGCTTCTTCAATTTTAACTTCTCTACAACTTATTTAGAAACGAGATTAACTTTGTTCCCACTATCAATTGCAACTTTGCAAAACTTACCTTGGATTTTGTAAACAGTATTCAACAAAGCTTTCCTTTGGGTTGGTGCCATAGATTCCTTCCCTTCTTTCATCAACACCTTCTTCATCATTAGAGCCTCTCCTATCTTTGACACATTTTCTTCTTCATGCACTTCTACCTATACTTCTTCTACTGGAGTTGCAACAACATTCCTTTGGCTAGGTTCTCTATTATATGGACATTCATATGCCATATTCCCAATTTTTCCATGCCTATAGCATAGAACTTCTCTCTTGCCTCTTCCTCATCCTCTAGAAAATGATATTTTGCCTCTAGAATCATCTTCATGATTTCACTATGGGCTAGAACTACTAGCCTTGGATCCTTATATGCAGTAGATCTCCCTTTACTTTGTTGTTGTCCTATACCTCTAGCATCACTTTTACCTCTGCCATCTTGTTTTCTTGCAGTCTTATCCTCTGCTTTTAGTTTCATCTAGTAAGCCTCTTCTACCGTCCTTGTAGATAGTACACTAATTTCATCTTGAATAACCAAGCAGAGCCTATTGATATACCTTGAATTATTGTATGCAATTTCTTCCACATATACAACTATGATGTTTACTTAGTAGAAATCATTTGTGTATTCTTTGACTATCAAGCCTCTCTATTTGAGGTTCTGAACACTTCTGAATAAGATCAATTCATAATCTTTTGGTAAAAAATGGCCACTATGTTTTTCTACCATATTGTCCCAACATTTCATATTCTGCTTGTTCCTTCTTCTCCTCTCTTTTTAAACACCATCCCACCAAAGAGTTTCATGTCCCTTGAATCAGGTCACTGTAAAATTGACCTTGCTTTCTTCAGCCATTTCCTCATAATCAAAGAATTTGTCCATCTCTATAATCCAATCAATCGACTCCTTTGGATTCATACTTCCTATGTAGGAGAATAAATCTAGTTTTGGTTTCATGACAGAACCCAAAACTACCTTCATATCCTTGGCCTCCGTTGGTTCTTCTACTTCCTCTATGGATTCTTCTTCTCCTCAACGCTCTCATCTCCAACATCAGGATCTCTATGTCAATCAATCTCCATCGTTGCCATTCTTGTTTCCAATTGTCGCATCACTCTCAATAATTCTCTATTGGAAACATGTTTTTTCCCTTTTTCTCCTCTTACACCTCTTTTAACACCTTTTTCAATGCCTCTATCAACTCTAGGTGGCATGAATGCTACTTTGTTCTATAATAGACACAGGGTGTGCTCTGATACCACTCGATGCTAATCTTCTCTTTCATTTGCTAAATTTGGTCCCTTCGAAATTCATTCCCTTAAAAAATGGGTGCTTAAATTGAAACCACCTAGTTCAAGTTATATTTTATGCCCTCAGAAGTCATAAAATATTCACAACATAGCCCTCGAAGCTAAGTGCTAAGACCTAGTGCTCATACTCTAAGAGTGTATGATTCAGGAGTAAAACACCAACAAGCAAAAAAATTAAAATCCCTATAAAATTGATTGTTGATCTATCCCTATTGTTAAAGCTTGACATATAGCCTTGGGCACTCTCAGTTATACTGGTTGTTATGCATCATCCAGGTCGACTCCACCTGCTCCATTCTATCCCGATGACAACCTTTGGTGGAACATATTAAATCCTTTGGGTTTAATCAATCATTCCTTCTAGTGTATTACTTATTGCGGTTCCCACTCACCATGTTTGTCGGGCGCTTAGTTGGCCTGACACTCCTCTTCTCGGTCGCTTAGATCTAGAGTTCAAATCAATTGCTTCAGGCTATTATCTTCAAGATGATGTGTCTCGGCCGAAATAGGTAACAGAATCTCCCAAAAGAAAGCTAAACCAAGTGTTGGTCCAGTGGACCTAGCCTCTACTTCGTTTGTTCATCCCTTTGGTTTCTTAGGTCCCTTGGGTTTTCCTTCTTTACTTTGTGATGCCTCTGAGGCACCTCTTTGCACACATCCTCTCCATTCTCCACCTTCTGCAACACTCTAATGTGACCTTGGTGACTGAAGGTCTCAAATTCAACAAATTAAAATGAAACATAGGTTCATAATATTACAAGGAAAATAAATAGGAGAATTTCAAAAAGGTAAAGACAAAGCTCTTGTAAGAAAAAAAAATATTCAATGCCCACAACACGACACATTTCTCTCTGTTTGTATTTAATAAAAATATGCGAATATTAGATCAATTCAGTTCCTCTCCTTGAAAATGGGATTAGATAACCGATTTAGGGAAAATCCACCTAAACTACAACCACTACAACAATTTGTTTAATTTATAGATTTCCATGGAAAATTAAAAAGAAAATATTGCTTAACAATCCACCCATTGAGGAGACAACTCCTCTTAGAAAAATATTTTGACCTCTCAGTAAGAAAAAATTAAGAATGCCCTTGCATCATGCTCTCAAGGAAGGAATTTTTCATGGGCTCCTATCCAGGATCCCTTCAGTGGATTTGTCACTTTTCTATATGAGCGTGGCATCCATCCAGTCGCATCTAACATTGTAAGTTCTTCCGTTTAGCTGGATATTCAAAGTAATCATTTTCCCTGGTCTTCTCAATTAACCTCTTATCCAGGATCTTCTTAAGATACAAAGGTTTAGTCATTGGTAGCTTCTTTTCCCATTGGATTTCTTGACTGCCTAGTTGTTCTTCTCGTTCATATTTATATAAGTCTGCTACATTAAAAAGTGGAGAAATTCCTACTACAAGTGGCAATTCTATTTCATAAGCATTGGCAAAAAACATCCTAAAAATTCTGCAAGTTCCTATGTTTTTAAGTTTCAATTTATTATACTCACCCTTAGGAAATATTTCCTTCCTTCAGTGTGAAGGTACTAATTCCCCAAACTCAAACTTCTGCTATATTTTTTCTGTTATGGTATAATTAGTTCCAGATGAATATAGGATAGAAAATTGATCCATTTGATAGTATGATACTGCATTTATATTATTATAATATAATATTGTTGAAGATAATGGAGAATATGTAAATCTAGAGATTTTTTGTTCACTCGAGCCTTATATTAGGAATTGGTTCCTACTTCTTTGGCAGTTGTTCTAACTTCCTTAAATGTTTGAACTATATATATATATATTATTGTAAGATGATTCCATGTAGAGCATTCTATTAGAGGCAGTCTCCAGGTGGCGCTCCTCACCTGTGAGCTGTCCAATTCATCAATAAAGTTGCTTCTTCAGTTTTTTAACATGGTATCAGAGCTGCAAGTTTGAGAGGGCCTGTGAATCCCTAAGTGGGGAGGACGTCTAAAGAGAAATGGCATGGTGAGTAGGCAGTGGATCAGCACACTTTTTTTTAATTTAATTCACATTAATCATCAGTCTTTCTGAAGGAAAGAGGGCGCTGACCATTGCGGATTGGAACAAGAAAAGTGCGATGATTTCTTCTTTCCTTAGAGCAAATCTCTCCCTCACTCATGACAATTGTGGATCTGAGGGCGAATAGATTGATGGCAGATCTATTGAGAGGCCCAGAGCTATGTGCATTCTTGCCGAAGCTGTTGCATGCATGCCTAGCAGGTTTGCTGGTCGAGCCATGTTGTGGAGGCTGCGGTGGTGCAGTAGAGGATTTCTATCAATGTGTTCATGATTCTGAAGGTTCAACACTGTTGGAAGTTGCATGAAGGCTACAACAATGTCTTTTGAGGAGGAGATCCATTGGAAGAGCAACATGCAAGCTTGGAATGCCACCTTCGGTACATTGCTCGCATAGTGGAGGACGAAGAATTCAGCCAGTCTGTTTTTGATTGGTTCATTGCAGAAGATAACGCATGGGTGCAGCTTGAATGAGAGGTGCAGTTTGGGAGGCTGGGTTGGTGGAGTGAGGTACGGGTCGAGTACTATGTTGTGGCTGACGAACGAGTGTCCCATGTAATCTGTGTGGCATAACTCCTACATGCAAAGCATTCAAAGCATGGAATGTTCAAAGCATTCAAAGCATTCAAACCCCCTGTTATTATTCAAAGCAACATCGATTTAGATTTAGAGGGTTAGAGGCAGATCGGAGAGGAGTCGTGTTGTGCTGCTACGGGAGAGTGGTGTCATGTGTTGGAGCCTACATCCATTTTGTGTTGGTTGCATGCTACTTTAGGTGCTGTTGTTTTTGCGTGCTCATCAAACTGGAGGCCGAAAAATGGTGGTATTGGATACGGTGGTGTTGGGAGGCCGAAAACAGTGTAAGGCCCACAACTATTGCCTTCTCTGAAATATTTTTGGGTTTCAATTTATATTTTTTGTTTAAATAAATTTGTTGGCACATACATTCAAAAAGGGAAGAGTTTTTTGTTTTTATTATTATTATAAAAACAAAGGGGCTCTCATTTTTTTTAAGTTAAATTGGGGCATATTTTTTTTAATTGAATCTCAAGCTTGCCTTTTGAGATTACGCTTCGGATCTTGGATAGATCTGGTTTTATTTTGTTGGAGGTAATTTTTTTGTCAACATGAACAATCAGATGGCAGAGGCATATCTGAACAAGAGAAATAAGCTCAATGGTTCCAATTACTCCAATTGGAAATTCAAGTTGTAGACCGTGTTGGAGGGGAAAAACTCATGGACGATCGCAAACAGTGATGAGTTGAAGCCGACCCTAGCTACAAGTGGAACAACATCAACAATCCAAGACTGGGAAAAGAAGGAGAACATGGTAAAGGTGCTGCTCAAATTGTTTGTAAAAGATTGCATTATTCCTCACATTCGAGATTGTAAAGCTGCAATAGACATCTGGACAACTCTCAGAGACTTGTACGAGATCAAGAACACAAATCGCCTATTGTTTCTAAAGAGAAAAATTCCCTCCATTAAAATGGAGGAGAATGAATCAGTAGCAGCATTCATCTCTCGTATGAAGGAGCTTAAGTCTAAGCTAGGAAACATTGATGAAACAATATCAAACATTGATTTCAACACAATTACCATGAATGGTATGACTAACGACTACCAGATGTTCATCATTGGGTTGAATGTGAGAGAAAAATTCCCTAATTTTGAAGAATTGACAGGTATCCTAATGCAGGAGGAGGAAAGGCAGATGACCCTGAAACCTAGAGCTCAGATCTTTCCTTAATCGCAAAGAAGAATCCCATCAGAGGAAAGAAAAATGTAGCTCACGAAAGTGGGGAACCCCACAAAGAAAGCCACCTCGATCTCAAGGTATGTCTCCAAACATAAGTGATTCAGGACCAAAATGTTTTTATTGCGGTAGATTTGGTCATATGGCTAAGCATTATCGGAAGAAGAAGTTTGATCAAGGTCAATAGAGACACAAGAATCATGCAGGCCATTGGTCTGATATAGATTAGAATTCGAATATCAGATTGTTCGTATATGATTATGTTTTGTCAATTAAGGAGGATGAAGCGGGAATCTGGTTCGTGGACTCAGCAGCCTCCTCCCATTTGATAGGTAAGAGACAATGGTTTAAAATTTTCAGAGAATCCAACACTTGTACGAAGGTCTACCTTGGAGACCATATAGGGTATAAAATCAAGGGATATGGTGATGTCCCTATTGTACTACCTGATGGAAACATTAGGAATATTCATGATGTTATATACATACCCAGGATAAAAAAGAACCTGATTTCTATTCCTAGAATAACAGATGAGGATCTTAAGGTAGAGTTCTTTAAATCTTATTTTGTGACTAAAGACATGCTGGATTAGATGAAGTCCACTGCAACAGGTGTACATGTAGGAGGATTGTATAAACTAGATGTGAGAAGTGTGTCACATCAAGCACTGGCATCATTAGCCATGTCCACAGAGAATCTCTGGCATCAGAGATTTAGGCATATAAACTTCAGTGACCTACTACTTCTTCAGAAAAAAGGTCTGGTGAATGGTCTTGTTGTTTTGAAGAGTATCCATGTTGACTGTGAAGCATGCGCCCTTGGTAAACTACATAGAGATGAATTTCCTACCATTGTTGATATGAAGCAGAGGGATATACTTGAACTTGTACACATTGATCTATGTGGGCCAATGCAAACAAGCTCGTTAGGAGGGGCCTACTATTTTATTATTTTTGTTGATCAATGTACAAGGTTCACTTGGGTATATTTCCTTGGGCAGAAGAGTCATGCTTTTGAATACTTCAAGCAATTTAGAAGTATGATTGAGAAGAAAACATGAAAGTTCATGAAAATTCTTCGCTTAGACCAAGGTGGAGAATTCAAGAAGGGTGACTTCCTCAAATACTCCAAAGAACATGAAATACAATAGCAATTCACAACACCTTACACTCCTTAGCAAAACAGGGTTGTGGAAAGGAAAATTACAACCCTCGTGGAGTGTGCCCGTAGTATGTTGAAAGGTAAGAATCTGACCAACAGATTTTGGGCAAAAGTTGTAAACACTGCAATTAATGTTAAAAATAGGAGTCCTACTAAGTGTTCAGATTATAAAACTCCTTTCGAAGCATTGTTTGACTTCAAGCCTGCAACAAGTCATCTTAGAGTTTTTGGATGCAATGCTTTTGCTCATGTTCCACAAGAAGATAGGAAGAAGTTAGATCTAAAATCCATTAAGTGTACTTTTCTTAGATACTGTAGTGAGTTTAAGGATTATAAGTTGTTTAATCCTTCTACTCAGAAGGTGTTTGCAAGTAGAGATGTGTTATTTCATGAACAGGTATATGATGGGAACCTTGTTCATAGTGATGAAGAATGGAATGTGCGTTTACTGTTAGAAGAAGGTGATGAAACAGGGGCCGATGAGGAACGACAGCAAGAGAAAGAAGAAGTGGTTGATCAAATCAGGTTTGAAACCAGTCCGCAGAGGGGAGATCAGAACATGTTTGAAGCCACTCCACCACTCAAATGATCAAGTAGGAAGATACAATTTCCAGCAAGATATAGGGATCATGCGCTCATTACTGGTATGTTGAACATTGTTGAACCTTCTAATTTTAATGAAGCTAGTCAAAGTATGAATGGAGGGAAGTAATGTGGGAGGAATATGAATCTATCATTAAAAATAATACCTGGGATTTAGTTCAGCTTCCTGAAAGAAAACAACCCATAGGGTGTAGATGGCTATACAAATTAAAGTATAAATCAGATGGATCTATACATAAATATAAAGCTAGGCTGGTCGCAAAGGGGTGTTCCCAAAAAGAAGGTATACATTACGAGGAAACCTTCGCCCTGGAAGCTAAATTGAACATAATAAGAATGATTATTGCATTAGCTACTAAACACCACTAGAAAATACACCAGCTAGATGTAAAGTCTGCTTTCTTAAATGGAGATCTGAAAGAGGAAGTATATCTAATGTAACCAGAGGGATTTGTCAAGAAAGGGGAAGAGCATTTAGTCTACAAATTAAAGAAGGCTTTATATGGACTAAAACAGGCTCCTAGATCCTGGTATGACAAAATAAATTCATTCTTTCTTAAGCATGGGTATATCAGGAGGAAAAATGATCCTAACTTGTATACTATGTACGATGATGATGAGGGGCTGATTGTATTGATTTCTTTGTATGTAGATGATCTGATTATGGTAGGAAATGCACACAAACTCATTGAAGAAATCAAGCGGTAGTTATCATAGATGTCTGAAATGAAAGACCATGGAGAATTGCATTACTGTTTGGGCTTAGAAGTCTCGAGAGATTCAGGCCAGACTTTCTTGTCAGAAGGTAAATATGCCAAGATTTTGTTAAGCAAGTTTAAAATGGATCAATGTAAGGCTGCATTTGTACCACTACAACAGAACAACAAATTACATGTTAATGATGGTTCGAAAGAGGCAGATGCAATGTTGTACAGAAAGATGGTTGGGAGTCTCTTCTATTTGACTACAACTAGGCCTAATCTGGCTTATGCAGTTAGTGTACTGAGCCAGTATATGTCTCAGCCTCATGAGAACCATTGGGTTGCAACAAAAGGAGTGCTAAGGTATCTACAAGGAACCTTAGATTTTGGTATTTTATATTCTGATTCTTTTGATGTTAGACTAGCAGGATGTACAGATTTTGATTGGGTGGGAAGCTTGGACGATCGAAGATCCATTATAAGGTATGCCTTCAACATTAGATCTAGGGTTATTTCATGGTGTAGTAAAAAGCAGTATATTGTACCCTTATCCTCGGTAGAAGTATAATATCAAGCTATGTGTGTGGTAGTATGTGAAGAAGTTTGGTTACAAACACTTCTCCAAGATGCAGTGGAAGGGAAAACAGAAGCCACAATTATCAAATGTGATAATCAAAGATCTATCAAACTTGCTTATAATCCAGTGTTCCATAGAAACACAAAGCACATAGATATGCAAGTTCATTTAGTAAGGGAAAGGGCAAGTGAAAGGAAATATGTGTTGAATACTGTAATTCATGTGATAATGTAGCTTATATATTTACTGAGCCTCTTGCTAGAATCAAGTTTGAATTGTTTAGGGAAATGTTAAGAATACTTGTGAATCCATTTCTCCATTGAAGGGGGGTGTTTAAGATAATGGAGAATATGTAAATCTCGAGAGATTCGGTTGACTAGAGCCTTAGATTAGGAATTAGTTCCTACTTCCTAGGCAACTGTTCTAATTTCCATAGATGTAAACACTATATATTTTTTATTGTAAGATGATTCCATGTAAAGCGTTTTGCTAGAGGCAGGTGGAACTCCTCACCCGTGAGCTATCCAATTCATCAAGAAAATTGATTTTCTATTTTTTAACAAATATTTTTTTTTATTAGTATGATAATTTTTTTAGTTTTTTTCTCTTATGATATATGTTTTTTATTCTTATAAGATTGTTGAAAGTTTCGTATAATTTAAACCTGTGTAATCTTTAATATTAACTCCATCATAAATCTTTACACAAAATTATTAAAATGAGATAATTACTCCTGCATGGGGAGTTAGATAAAAATAGAGAGCCAGTTAACTGGGTGATTGCATGATTGAGTGGTTGAGTGTTGAGTCAAGTGAATTAAGTGATAGACTACTTTGAGTGTGAGATTGCATGTAGTTGCATGTCAAAATATTTTAGGTAGTTACCTAGTTGGAAAAGGTTTAAATACCCTTCACCCGGTTCGTTGTAATTATTATCTTTTATGTGATCAATAGAAAAGCAACAGGTTATGTTTTATGTGGGAATTGTGTTTTGTCTTCTCTGCCTTTCCAACAAATTGAGATCAGAGCAAGAGAAAACAGATTAGCAACAATCTGTGTGAGAGAAGAAATATATTGTTTCTCATAGTGGTTGAGCATTAACGTATTACAATTATACACAGAGCATTATGATAGGGAGTTGTCTATACTGCGACTTTTTGAAGATTCCGGTGACGGAATCCGGCGGAAGAAATTGAGGTTAAATCTTGATTTCTTGCAGTTAAAATGGTTTTTTAACTGCATATTTGGATTAAGCACCCTGAAAAACCCCTGGGACGCTTTCATTGTGCAGAAACTAGCTATCAAACTTGCGATTCCAATAAATTCTTGCCGGATTTCGACCGGAAAAATCCGCCAAAAAAGCTTTCAAAAAGTCGCGTTATAGACAACTGCTTATAATAGTCTTAGGCTTCGCAAGCATTACGAGCTCCCATGAGGAGCGTTAGCACGCATACAACGTGAACCATTCATTGACGTTTCAAATGAGTTCTCGAAGTTTTCAAAGGCGTATTTTTTCACGTGGAGTACCTTTGTCATATTCACGTGGGTTGTTCCACTTGGGAAACGAAAAGTTACAAGAGGTTTACGTTATTCATAAAATTTTTATGAGATTAACATGAATATTTACAATGATTTTTTTATGGGGTTCACGTAGTTCGTTTAAAGTTATATAAGGTGTGGTAAAATAAAAAAAGATTTTTCAAAAAATTACGAAAGGGTTTATTATAAAGTTTTTTTTTATATAAAAAAAAAAATAATTAGGGTTTTATTGAAAGAAGTATTATTTTTTTGAAAAAAAAGTTTTACAAAGAAGAATTTTAGGTTATTTTTTAAAAAAGAAATTTTTTTGGAGAAAGATGGCTTTCTCAAATTTGCAGCTCCAGTTCCCATCGTTTATAGAGAAAGATTATGATATGTGGGCCATTAAGATGGTGACCACTTTGTAGGCAAATGATGCTTGGGATTATGTGAAGTTTGGGTTTTCAGAACCTATGAACAAAGAAGAGGAATAAGCTCTCACTAATACAGATAGGGAACAATGGAAGAAAGATAAGAAGAAGAATGCACATGCATTGTAGCTTATTCAATAGGGAGTGGACCTAGTAATGTTCCAGGAGATTATGATCACGTCTTCAGGAAAAGTAGCATGGGATACTTTGGTGACAAACTATAAAGGTATGACCAAAGTCAATATTATTAAGTTGCAGAATACCAGGAGAGATTTTGAAAGTCTGCAGATAAAGGAGATAAAGGACATCAATTCTTTCATGAATCAGGTCATAACTGTTGTAAATCAGTTAAAGATTTGCGATGAAGATATAAAATATCAAAGAGTGGTTGAGAAGGTCCTCCGATCTTTGTCTACCAAATTTGATGTTGTGGTAGCAACCATAGAAGAAGCCAAGGATTTGGCATCATTGACAGTTGCTGAGCTTATGAGATCATTTCTATTGCATGAGGCAAGGATAGACAGAAATGAGGATTCCACTTTAGAGACCGCTTTCAAAAGTCAAGTTTCTATTTCAAGAGACAAATGTCGAGGCAGAAGTAGAATGAGAGGTAAAGGACGAAGGGGAAGATATGGTGGTTAGAGAGATGACTGAGAAGATCACGAACATGCAAATGGAAGCAACTACAAAAGCTTCAACAATAATCAAAGAGTTAACAAATCAAAGGTGAGATGTTATTACTGCAATAAATTTGGTCATTTTGCTCGTGATTGTAGGAAGAAAATAGCTAATCAAGGGAACCAGAGAGCTAATGTCACTACGAAGAGTACTAACTCTATGCTCCTAGCTTGCCATACCATGAATGAATCTTATGTTAGTGTGTGGTTGTTAGACAGTGGTTATAGTAACCACATGACAGGCAACAAGGATTTGGTTGCAAATTTCGATCAATCTGTGAAAACAAAGATAAAGTTGAGGACTAACAAGACTATGGAAGTAGATGGCAACGGAGTGGTCAACATTCTAACCAAGCATGGGGAGCCGAAGACAATCTCAGAGGTATATTATGTTCCTAGTCTCAAACATAATTTGTTAAGTGTTGGTCAATTGACATAGAAATGACACATAGTTATCTTTCAAGGTCAAGAATATGTTATATATGACAAGCCCCTAAGCAAGCAACTGATAGCAAAGATGCAGATGATGAGGAACACTCTTTCCTCTCATTTTGAATTACAGTGGTTAGGTGAGTTATTTTACAGTCGCATGTTCTAATGATCATTGGTTATGGCATTTTCGATTTGGACACTTGCACTTTTCTGGTTTAAGATTGTTGCAGCAAAAACAGATGGTCAGAGGATTACCTCCCATCAAAGAGCCTGCTAGTACTTGTGAGTGTTGCATCTTGGGAAAACAACACCATGAAAGTTTTCAAAGGGAATTGTATTCAGAGCAAAGCAACCTCTTGAGCTAGTGCATATAGACTTGTGTGGACCTATGACAACACAGTCGATTGCTGGAAGTTTCTAATTCCTCACTTTCATTGATGAATACAACAAAAATACTTGGGTTTACTTTTTGAAGCAGAAGTTTGAAACTTTTGCAAATTTCAAAGAATTCAAAGCCTTAGCAAAGAACCAAAGTGATTGACAGATCAAGGTATTGATGTCAGATCGTGGTGGAGAATATGGCACAAAGGCATTCCATGATTACTGCAAACAACATGCGATTAGAAGACAGTTTACAACTAGGTACACACCACTGCAGAATGGTGTAGCAGAGAGAAAGAACAAGACAATTATGAACATGGTAAGAAACATGTTGAAAGGTAGAAACTTGTCTAATGAGTGTTGGGAAAAAGTAGTTGTATGTGCTATTTATGTGATCAACAGATCTCCTATAAAGAGTGTGATGAAAAAAGTACTAGAACAAGCATGTTCAGGTATGTATTGCAGCGTATCTCATCTCAGAGTATTTGGTTGTGTAGCTTATGCACATGTGCCTAAGAAGCGAAGAGGCAAATTGGATGATAAAAGTGAAAAATGCATATTCATTGGTTATAGTGAGCAATCAAAAGCTTACATATTGTATAACCCTGTCTCAAAGAAGACCATGATTAGCAAAGATGTTGTGTTCAAGGAACAAGAGTCATGGAGTGGAACTGTAGACAAAACAGTTGATGCACAAGTGCCACTGATAGAAGAAAATGATGTAGCAGAAAAGGAGTAGCAAGAATCACAGGTGAAGACACCAAACAGAGACACACCAACAAGGACTCCAAGATTTTTAGAGAAACATGGATCCTCAAGCATATCAATAGATCAAGATTCTCGGAACAATCAATCAAGTGATGAATCAAGAAATGGTAAGTGAAAGATGAGAAGTTTAAAATATATTTATGATGATTTGGATGTTAGTTCAAATTTTGCCTTGTTTTCATGCCAACCTTCTTTGTTTGAAAAAGCAACCAGAGATGAAAATTGGGTGCAAGCCATAGATGAAAAAATTGAAGCTATTGAAAAGAATGACACATGGGATTTGGTTGATTTACCAAAGGACAAAAATCTCATTGGTGTGAAGTGGGTGTACAAGAAAAAGTTGAATGAGAAAGGTGAAATTGATAGATTGAAAGCAAGACTTGTAGCAAAAGGATTCTCACAACAACCAGGAATAGACTTTAGAGAAACTTTTTCTCTGGTAGCCAGATTGGATACTGTAAGAGCAGTTCTAGCCACAACAGCTCAGAACAAGTGGAGAGTATATCAGATGGGTGTGAAATCAGCCTTTTTGAATGGAATTCTAGAAGAAGAAATTTATGTGCAGCAACCTCTAGGATATGAAGTTGAATGTAACGAAAACAAAGTTTACAGGTTGAAGAAAGCGCTCTATGGACTGAAGCAAGCGCCTAGAGCTTGGTATAACAGAATTGACAGTTACATGATCAAGAATGGATTTTGTAGAAGAAACATTGAGCCTGCCTTGTACACAAAGGTAAATGAGCATGGACAGATTTTGATTGTTTTCTTATATGTTGATGACGTGATTTTTACAGGTGATCTTGACATAGATGAGTTTAAAGCAGCCATGATGTAAGAATTTGAGATGATAGATCTTGGTCTCATGAAATATTTTCTTGGCATAGAAGTTGAGAAATCTGAAAAAGGAATTTTTATTTGTCAAATTAAATATTCCAAAGATTTGTTCAAAATATTCAAGATGGAAAATTGCAAACCTATCACTACACCAGTTGCAACAGGTATAAAGTTAAGGATGATGAAGGATCAGATATCAATTCAACTTTATTCAAAAGATTGGCTGGTAGCCTCATGTATCTCATAGCTACAAGACTGGATATCATGCAAGGAGTGAGTTTGATTCCCAAAGTTATGGAGACTCTAAAAGACACACATTGTAGTGTAGGAAAACAAATTCTGAGATACATAGCAGGAACTAGAGATTGTGGCATAATGTATGCAAGCATAAAAGAGAAAGAATTGATTGGATACACGGATAGTGATTTTGCAGGCAGTTTGGATGATAGGAAGAGCACTTCTAGTTTTGTGTTCCACCTTGGTTCAGGTGTGATTTCATGGGCATCTAAGAAGCAGCCCATTGTGACACTTTCGTCAGCAGAAGTAGAATATGTAGCAGCAACATCAGCAGCATGTCAAGCAGTGTGGTTAAGAAGAGTATTTGATGGACTCAAGCAGAAACAATAAGGATCAACAACAATATATTGTGACAACACCTCAGTGATTGCACTATCCAAAAATAGTGTTTCATCAGAAGAGCAAACATATTGATACTAGATATCACTTTATTAGAGAACTTGTGAGCAATGGAGAAGTTCACTTGAAGCCTTGTAAATCTGGTGATTAATAGGCTAATATATTTACTAAGTCATTAGCACAAGATGTGTTTGAGTTTCATAGAAGAAACTTGGGTGTTGTAAGCCTAGCTGAGACATAGACCAACAGGCATGTTTGAGTTGTCATGAGTCATGTTTTGGTTTAGCAACCGTAATTAAGGTGGGGTGTTAAAATAAGATAATTACTCCTGCATGAAGAATTAGATAAAAATAGAGAGTCAAGATTGCATGATTGAGTGTTTGAGTGTTGAGTAAAGCGAGTTAAGGAATAGACTACTTTGAGTGTGAGATTGCATATAGTTGCATGTCAAAGTATTAGGCAGTTAGCTAGTTGGAAAAGGTTTAAATACCATTCACTAGGTTCATTGTAATAATTATGTTTTGTGTGATCAGTGGAAGAGCAGCAGCTTATGTTTTATGTGTGAATTGTGTTTTGTCTTCTCTGTCTTTCCAAAAAAAAATTATGTTTAGATTTGAACATAAAACCTCTAGCAGAATGAACCTCACAGAAACCCACCAACTTCCTACACTTAACCTCATCACTCAAGAAGAGTTGTTAAAAGGCAGGCCTATTTGAGTATAAAAAATGAATGTTAGTCATACGGATATTCTTCAACAATTCTTATAAGGATTTATCACGGTATTTCAGCCTGACAGAAATAAACGGATATTTAGTTCTTCAAAAATTTCAGGGCAAAAACCTTGAGCAACTCATCGCCTTCAGTCTATTCAATGGAGAGATATACCATAACCCTTTGTTCGATGCAATGTCTTACCTGATCCATTTGCACGAAAAATCTGTTGACGAATAATTTCCATAACAATAGCTCTCACAGAATGCTCGTCTTTACTAGTTTCGATTAGAGCTATACGTTCTGCATCATGACCCAAATAAAAAATGTGGAGCACATTCGACTTCATAAAGTTACTCACTCTCTTAGTCCAATGATTTTCATAAATACTAATTTTGAAATCGCCAGCTGCAATCTCCAAGTACAGGAATTTCAGAGACGAGAAACTGGGGATTGGCCTCTGGAGAAACACTTCAAGCAGCGAAACAAACATTCGGCGGTTTCCCAAACTAGTGACTGACATCATAGAAACGATTCTGGGGATTGGCCTCTGGAGAAAAACTTCAAGCAGCGAAACAAACATTTGGCACTTTCCCAAACTAGTGACTCACATCATAGAAACGATTGGTATAAAAAGGAGAATAAACAGTTAATTTTCAATCATTTTTAATACTCACGAGACTATTTTCAATCTTTTCCATTACTAACTAATTCTATCAATTTATCAGAATGACTTTAACCCATTTCCAGATGGTAAATGTTTTCTTCAATGCTGAGCAAATTACAACTCATTTTTAAACGCTGCTGGTACTTTTAGACCCGGCGGGCTATACTTAGCGTGTTCTGAAATTCGATGAAACACAAACCTCCCGACATACCCATTTTAATAAGCTTCTTGACCGTGGAATTGTAATGATAAATTTGAAACATCAGTTTACTGATAAGTAAATCCATTGAAGAAAGTATGCTATTGAAATGGACCCAAGAATGCAACTTACTCGTTGTGTCTTGCAAACTCATATATCCTGCCGGTTTCCGAGAAATTATAACAGCAACTTCAGCATCACAGAGAACAGAAAGTTCAAATGCTTTTTTAAGCAAATCGCCCTTGCGTTTGTAGAAGGATGAGTGCCGACTGGTAGGGTTTCGAATGCGCTTCATCTCCAGCTTCTTCTTTCACATTTTTTGGTTTTTTGCACACCCTATCTGAGGTGGCTCTGTCCAGTTTGAGTATTTGTCATGGCCGGACGGCTAGATTTATATTTTAATCTGAATGTTTCAGTTGCTCTGTTCCTCTCATGTCAGCGGCTCAGCGGGTCATCTGACATCGTAACGTACATACTGTTTGTTCGAATCAACAATAAAATTATGATCGTTGTCCTTCATTGCCCATAGCCAACTTCCATTGAAAACCCAGCTCGTACAACTACACCTTTTCCGTTCCGAACAGTCGAGCAGAGAACTCTGAACGGAATCAATTATTTATGTATGCCCATTTTCATATATCGAAGAGTAAATATATATGTCGCCTACTTAATCCGGAGGGGCGTGGGACACGCCAACGCATCTTGAGGATCTCAAATACTTACGACTATCTTTAACCGGCAATCTAATTAGTTAGAGGAATGGTTAGGAAAATTATGGAAATTCTGGTTATATTAAAAAAAAATCTGATAAAGATTTTTGTAAATCCAAGTTATAGTTGTTAAACTTCAAAATTTTAGGATTTTAGATGTTAGTGATGATGTCAATCTATTTCCACCATCAAAAACACAATTTAGACACTGCCTTTACAAAAAGTTTTGAAATTTTTTTATCTGCATTCTGGCCACTTTTACCCTCTCCTATTAAATAGAACATTTCTATCCTATTGCTTTTACATTGATGCTAAACATTCCATCGTAACTTTTGGTAACGACTGATTTATCTTTCATTACATTTTCCAAATCCTCAATTTTTCCGACTACTAACGACTTTATTTTTAAATTCAATACATATTTTTAGAATTATATTTTAATATTATATAAAATATTTTTAATATAAATACGGGAAAAAAATTATAATAATTTAATTTATTTAATATTTTAAAAATACTTTAAGCCAACATTATTACCCAAAAAAATCAGAAAACAACATCAATAAACAATATGATGACTCTGGTTGATAGCATGCCTCTGGTTTTTAAAATTGCCATGCTGTGCACCACTGCCACACCTTCTAACAGACCAACAATGAAGCAAGTGGTGTCAATGCTGGTTCAGTCTAAATCAATGAGCCCTCATCATCTACATCAGAAATAACTGTGGCTGAAGATAACAAATAAAGGTATTGAACTTTCCCTTTCAAGAATCGAGAGTGTCTCAATTGTAATGGCATTTCCCAAATCCTAAAATTTATCATTTTTCCGACCACTGAAGTTATTACGACTTTATTTTTCAATTCAATGCATGTTTTAAGAATTATATTTTAAAATATATAAAATATTTTTAGTGTTAATATGAAAAAAATATATTTATAATAATTTTAAAAATACTTTAAATGATGACTCAGAAAAAAAAATCAGAAAACAATATCAATAAACAATATCCTAAAGAATTTTGAAATTTTAATATATTCGAATTAATTTCTAATTAAATTAATATTAAAATAAATTTGATTATATATTTAAAATATAATCAATATATACTCCATTACTCAATTAATCTATTTATTTAGATTTTTATACATGTTGTTGTAGAATGTTAGGAAAAAAAAGTAATAATATAGATATAAAAATGTAAATAAACATATTTATCTCCATTTTCAACATATAGGTTAACAATAGAGACTTTTTTTTTGCTTCTGAATGTTATTTCGTTTACTTTCAAAAAGTTCATGGCTGGGATGTGTATATGAAATGTGCGTCTTTAAAATGTGAAATATCTATATATGATTTATAATTTATAAAAATATTAAAATAAAATATATTATTTTAATTTATTGGTAAAGTAAGATTTTGATTTAAATCATAGCGAAATTTAAATAATGTATACATTATATTTTCCATGTTTAACTTGATATTTAATGAACATTATTTGATATTATAATTGCAGTATTGTATTTAAATAGATAGGAGTAAAACTTATATTTTGTTTTAAATTGGTTTTTCAAATTTTAATACCATTATATCTATCTATTTAATACCATTACATCTATCTATTTCAATGGTATGGGATGCAGTTAGTTTCAAGTTAATTTTTCTCTTTATTAAAAATGTTATCATGTATGTATAGTTATATCTATAAAGAAAATTTATGTTTTATATATTAGGAATTGAAATTTTTAATTGTTTTTGGATTAATTAGTTGTATGATAGTTAAATATATTTAGATGGATTTATCCAATATCAAAAGCTCATCTAAATTTACGAAACCAATACATTTTTGACAATTTTTGTTCTCGAACCCATTATTGATCATAGGTGTTATCAAAAGCTTTTTTCTTTTTTCATACATGAATCCATTCCAAGGAGTTATCTGGAATAGTTTTTTTTTAACATGGTCGTTTACTATTGTATTATAAAAACTTCGAAATAGGAACAAGTCCTTTTACATAAGATGGAAGGAGCGAAGAAGAATGGATCCAAAATGGGTACAAAAACCCTTGATCTGAACCAGTAGACTTGTAATTTGAGATTTGGAAGAGATAACGGCTATATTGCCGTATATACTGTCCTGAAATAAAGCAGAATTTACAGAACATAGGAAGAATTACATTTACTGAGTCATCGAACGGAGGCTCTTTTTTCTCACTGATCTTTGTAGAGGCCTCTCCTTGCATACTTTGAGCCATTGTTTTTATGTGATTGATAGCTTCTTCCAGGTGACTGCACTTTTCTTTAAGGCCTTCTATTTTCGCCCTCTGTTTCTCCAGCTTTTTCCTCTTGGATTTGTTGTCTGCCTGAAATTCTTCCTTGAGATCGTTGAAGTGTTTGACAAAGCGAGCGATCATGAAACAATGAGCTTTGCACAAAGTGCAGCTGTTGTTGGTAATGACACATTCCAGGGGGTTCTCAGACATTGCTAATGGGCTTTGAGAAGGCTTGGGAATCTTGAGACAGAGATTGAGATAGGAGTTACAAAGGAGGGATGAAGGGGTGACAGGGATTAAGAAGAGAGAAGACTGACGATTCAGGAAAATGGGAAAAGAGCTGATTGGGAAGAGGATCGATGGTCGACAGAGGGAAGAGAAACAGGGAGGAGCCGGGGTAGGAGAACGACCTCTGCCATAGAGAAAGAAGGGGGGGAGGAGACCATAAAAGGGAGGGGCAGAGTTCTGAGAAGCGAGGTGTGACGAAGATGGGAGGATTTGCTTCAAATAAATAGAGAGACTGTTAGAGATAAAGAAAAGAAATGCACGAAAATCACAGTCATTACCATGCCAGGCAGAGATTGAGAGCCTTCTTCGGTTGTGGAGCATTGAGCACGATCTAGGCAGGCTGGTATTTGAACTGAAGACCACCTGAGACGATCTGGAGGGAGTGCAACTGGAGCACGAACCTTTTCTCTGATGACAGAGGGAGATTGGAGCTCTGGGCTGGATGAAATGAGTAGTTTCCTACTGAATATATAATAACTCAAGGGGCTGGACCTCATAATTCAAATCGGGCTGCTCAAAGATTTTCCTGTCCCAGGTGTCATTTCTTGGATTGCTTGTGCAACCAATTTGGATTATGAGAGGACTGTTACCAAACTTCTGATTAGTTTTGTCACGAGACCTCTCCCAGTCCATAATCCCATACCGATTTCCTTGATCCCTGCAGATTTCCTTGGCAGCGCCTTTGATAAGATTGGGTACAATGTCAGGCGGGGAGGAGTCATCAGTCTGATTGCCAGCTTTGTGAGGGAAGGTGGAAGTATTGCTGAGATGACTAATGTAGTCAAGATTCACAAGCTTGGCTGAAGGGAGAGTCGGTTTATGGGATTGGATTGTCATAGACTTGATCATTCTCACGGACCTGTCCAGTGGGTCTATTGACAGTCCTGTTGGCTAGTGAATCCACCTCCGCGTTGTTATTCCTCATAACATGCTTGTAGAGGATGTCCCCTAGCTGATTTGAGTTATCCTTGATCCTGTGCTTGATGCTGTTGAGAGCTTGTTTCTTGAATTCTCCCCCTGAAGCCATTGCAGCAATCACTATTGCCGAGTCGCCGATTATGATTGGGTTTTTGACTTGCAATTTTTTCATAATGCTGATACCTAGAAGAAGGTTGTAGGCCTCCGCCATATTATTCATCATGTTTCCCAGTCCCCATTCATAGGTGATGATAACTTGGTCATTCTGATCTTTGATTACTCCCCCTACCCCTGCTTTCGCCGGGTTGTTTTTGGATGCACCGTTGAACTGGAGGGTGGTTTCCTTTTGCTCTTGTATCCATTGATCTATGTCTTCTTGAGAACCCCTGAGTTTCCAATTATTCCCCCTCTTGCCTGCGGTTGAAGGAGGTTGCATATTCTTGGTATAGTTTAAGCGGAATTTATTAAACCACTCTTCCTCTTCCTTCTGCCAACTAGAGCGATTAGGATGAGAAACAAAGTTGGCACTAATCATTTCAGCAACAAGGCCCATAGTTTTGGCCAGGGTGCGAGTTGGGTTTGGTTTTTGATTGTTGAAGATGCAGTTGTTTCTGGTGAGCCAAATTTTCCAACTGAGGGCTGAAGGTATGCATTTCCACAAGCGAATAATGGTAGTCTTGCCTTTTCTTGTATGGGGGTAGCTTTTCTACCAGTTTCTGTTGAGGGTAGAGAGTTAGTCGAGGGTTTCTATAGTTCTCAGCGGACTGATAATTTGCTTCCATCAATTTTGAGCAAAAGGACAGGCTAAGAAGAGGTGATTACTTCTCTCCTCTGTGCAGCAGAGGCAGCAAATTGATGGACCATGAATTCCTCTTTTTTTGAGGATCTCGGCTGTGAGAATCTTTCCTTTAAGAAGGGTCCAGGCGAAGAATTTGATCTTTGCGAGGCATTCGGTGTTCCACACAGCTGACCGAAGATTCTAGTTACCAAGAGTGGGGCTAGACTGAAGGAGTTTATACCCATCTTTTAGAGTGAAATGGCCTCCACTGGAATCCCAGATGAAACTGTCCCGAGCATCTTTGTTTGTAGGAGATGATCCCGTCAGAGAGATCTCGAGGTCTGCCCATTGTTTCCTGAGATTATTTAGTAGAGAGAGATCCATCCAAGCTAACCAGTTGTTGTGCTCCCAAACTGAAATGTCAAATAAAGAATGCAAATTTTTGGCCTCTATCCATAATTTCAAAGTGTTGAACTGTTGAAGAAGATTTCTAGGATCCGATCCCATAAGTCTGTCGGTCTAGATATTTATTTCTTTGCCATTTCCAGGTGACTTAGAGATGTGGTTTTTGATTTGTGGGAGGACCTTTTTAATAAGTTTCCAAACTAGAGTGCAAGGCCTTTCCACTATTACCTCAACGAGGACATTGGAGTGCAGCCCATTGAGGTATTTTCTTTTAAGAGCCTCAACCCACCAGGAACCTTTTCCCATTAGCATTCTCCACACCAGTTTGAAGCCCATCGCTTTGTTGGTAAGGCTTGGGATTTTGATTGCTATGCCCCCTTTTTCAAAGGGGAGGGTGACTTGGTCCCATCTGACAAGACTAAATTTTTTTGAGTCTTGCTTCCCTCCCTGCCAGAGGAAACTTCTCATGATTAACTCCATGTGCTTGTGAGTGCTGGCAGGGGCCAGAGTGACAGCATATTGGTATATGGGGAGAGCTGAGAGGAGAGCCTTAATGAGGGTGGTTCTGCCCGCCATATTTAGCCAAGACAGCCCCCAACTTTGGAGAAGCCCTCTCATTTTTTCGATCAGCTTATTCCAAATCTCAGACTTGACAATTTCTTTTGCCAAGGGAAGACCCAGATATGAGAAGTGGCTCCAGTTTCTTTGAACTGGGATGTCCATGATAAGAGAGATTATGTGCATGATTTGGAGAGGGACATTCCAAGTATAGATTTTGCATTTATTGTTGTTTAGCAATCCCCCTGAGACTACCAGGAAGGTGTCCAAAGTTCTCTTGAATCTTGTTACCATTAAGCTTGAGGCTCCCCCAATTAAAAGGGTATCATCGACAAAGAGAAAATGATTAATTTCTTTTATCCCTCTCGCTATGCTAATCCCTGTGATCTCCTTTTTCTTTCAAATATTTTCTAGGTGTATGCTCAAGGTTTCTGCCATGATGATGTATAAGAAGGGAGAGAGGGGGCAACCTTGTCTCAATCCTCTGGTGCTTTTGATGTAGCAACTGGGCCTACCATTGATTAGGGGGGTTGTCCAAGGGTTTGAGATGCATTTCATGATGATGCTTATAAATTTGTTGGAAATTCCAAACTTCCTGAGAACCTCAGCAAGGAATTGATGATTGACCCTGTCGAAGGCATTTGGCATGTCAAGTTTTTTAACCATACCTCTTTCCTTTCTATTGATGCTGCTTTGGATTGCTTCTTGAATCAGAATGACATTGTCCGTTATTTGTCTTTTAGGGACGAATCCTCCTTGGTTCTCTGATATAAGGTAAGGCAGGAGATTTTTTAGTCTATTTGCCAGGATTTTGGTTACTATTTTGTAAGAGACATTGGAAAGAGAGATAGGTCTGAAGCGATCAAAAGAGAGGGGGTTGGGATCCTTTGGAATAAGCGCCAGGTGGGAGGTTTTAGTGTTTTCGCCCATCTTATTTTTTTTGAAGATATTTTTAACCATCCTTACATAGTATTTTTTTATGATATCCCAGTGGTTCCTGAAGAAGGCAGCAGTGAAGCTGTCAGGTCCAGGGGCCTTGTTCGGCTGCATACTGAACAGAGTCATACTTATTTCCTCCTCTGAAACATCCTGATCCAGCTCACTATTTTGATGCGCGTTGATTTTACACTCAACGGGTTGTAGGAAATCCGCGTTGTCCATATACTAGGGGACTGCTGATAAGAGGGTTTTGAAGTGACTGTGTGCCACTGTTTTGATTTCCTCTCGTCCACTGAGTTCTTTCCCCTCAGCAGTGATTTTATCAATTTGGTTTCCTGCTCTTCTGATCTTAAGGTTATTATGAAAGAAAGAGGTGTTTTTGTCTCCAGCTATGATCCAAAGGCACCTCGATTTCTATCTCTGCTCTTCTTCCTCTTCTCTGTTATGCCTATAGAGTTCCCTAAACATTTAATTTTCCTGAGATTGTTCTTCCTTTGAGGTTTTATGATCCTCTTTCTCCCGATTCCATTGCTCTAGTTACCTGTGTAGTTCTATTCTTTTTTTCTTTCCAATATTGCGTTCTCTTTGGCCCATTGTTTGATCGTTGCTCTTAGGGATTTTAATTTTAATTCCCATACATAATGGGGTGAACCGATGACTTCCATCTCCCAGTGTTATTTGATGAGTTTTCTAAAGCCCTCCTTGGTATCCCAAATTTTGTTGTATTTGAAAGGTAAAGGGCCAAGATTTCTTTCATTGTCGAGAATCAAGACCACATGCTTATGATCTAAAGCTGTGGCATGAACTATCTTACTTTTAACTTAGGAGAAACCTGTAACTATTTTTTCATGAATTAATATCCTGTCGATTCTCTCTTTGATGTTGTGGATTCCTGCTCTCTTGTTGCTCCAAGTAAATTTACCACTGTTAGGGGGGATATCAATGAGTTTGTGTGTTTCTATTATTGTTTTCAGTGAATCTCTTGAAGGATCAGCGAGGAATTTCCCTCCTATTTTTTCCTGAATGTTCCTGATTAGGTTCAGGTCACCACCCATAATTGTGTTCCTATTTTGGGAGACCTGCAGCTCTGAGTTGATGGAGTCCCAACAATATGCCTTATCCCTGTAATGATTCGGGCATAGATGTTAAGGACAATATATTCTTCTTTTGTGATTTTATTTTTGAGGTCAGTTCTGACCCAGCAGTTAAATGAGTTTTGGCTGATGAGGTCCCATTTCCTCTTGTTCCATAATGTACCTATACCTTCTGAGGCACCCACGGAGTCTGTTTCTGTACCTGCAAAGCTTTTATGTATTTTTGTGAATGTTTGAAAGTCTTGGTTAGACATTTTGGTCTCCTGGATTAGGAAAAGATTTGGCTGCTCATGAATGATTAAATCCCGAGCTGCATTTGTTTTTAGAGAGCAGCCCAGCCCCCTACAATTCCAGGAGACCAATATCATTACTTACTAATTTTCTGGTGAGCCCCGCTCTTCTGCTTTATCTTTTCCCCACTTCCTTTTTGCTTGTCCAAGAATGAGTCCATCGGTTGCTAAGTGCCCGTGGCCATTTCTTTTGCTGCTGTTTCATCTCTTATTTCTTTATTTGACTTCCTGCCTACTTTTCTCGGTGGTTCATAGGTGAAGCTTGCTTCTTTGAGTTTGTTTCTTGTTAGAATATGTTCTGTGGTAGGAGGAGGGGAGGGGAGGGGAAGTGAGGGGGATGGGATGACTGCAAGGGCAGTGGCTGAGGGAGAGGAAGGGGGGGTGGAGGGATCTTCGTCCACCAAGGATTCAAAGGGATTGGAGGAGGAGAGGAAAGGCTGGGTCGAAATGGAAGGGGGGGGGGAGCAGCTTGGGATTCTGGGAGGGGCTTAGTATTAGGGCCTTGCTGGGTGGGGTTTGATTTTTTTTTTTTTAACTTGCTCCCATGTGCCTTCAGAGGTTTCAACATTTTCATTCAGTTCATCAACTTTTAACTTACTACACCTATTAGCGAAATGTCCATATTCGTGACATACCTTGCATTTGATTAGTAGTTGTTCGTAGTCCAGTTGCTGAATATGGGTCCATTGGTCCACTTTGACCTTGATAGCTTCCGGTAGGTATTTCCCTAAGTCGACTTCAACGCAGATCCTCATACAAGCATGCATGTTCTCCTTTGGTTCACATCTGTCAATGTATTTTCCCACAGTATTCCCGATAGCTTTAACAAATTTGTCCCCACAGCAATGCAGAGGGAGGTGAGGCAGGCGTACCCAAACCAGAACAACATTTGGAATATCCGTTTCTGGGTCGAAATCAGGGGACCATCTATTCAGGGAGAGGCCTCCTGAATCCATGAAGTAGGGGCCATTTCTGAAGATGAGGTTTCATTCTTCTCTTGTTTCGAAGAGGAAAGTATAGAAGCCCCTTCCGTAGAATCTAATGGTGATTTTCCCTTGAATGATCGCATTCCAGTTACGTTCTACCCATTTTTGGACTGCTTTGGGCAAAGGCCAGAGGCTGGTAAACTGACCTACTAGATCCCTCTCAGCCAAAGAGATCGCTACCTTCGTCGGGACACTGGGAGGGAGAGAAACTTCAGGGATGTCTGCCAGTTTCTTAACAAACTTTGATGCAGAGGGACGGATTCTTGAGGTAGCATTTTTTGGAATGAGAGAAGCAAAGAGTTTTTCCTGACCTTCATTGTCTTGATGCGCAGAGGACTTAGTCCCAGCCATAACAGCGGAGGGGGGCCAGGCTCGCAGATGACCAGATGGAGAGGGGGCCGAAAGCAGGAAAGAAAGAAGGGGGGAGGCCCCACAGATGGGGCCAGGAAAGAGGCCTGAAAGAGACCACAAGAGTCTAAGGGAGCTCAGAGAATGGAGCCCAAACGGGCCAGCGGGAACAGGAGATGGCCCAGCAGCAGGGGTGCCAGGCAGGAGGCCTGCGGGAGGCCTGTCAAGGTCATAGAAGGAAGCACAGGAGCTCTAGTTCGAAAATCCCTCCAAGGATATTCTATTATCCGGAATAGTTGTAAAGGAAAGAATACCTACATTTCCTTGAGACACATCCATTTCCAGAGGGTCTTCAATGTTGGCTCTTTCCTTATCATTATTTGAGTGATCTAGTTCATGGAAGCACGTGCGTCCATTCATTGGTGACTCCATGATTACTCTTGTGTTTTGTTCTTATCTATTTTTTGGATATACCAAAACATCACAGGATTAGGATGAAGCTTCATGTGTTTACACTAAGGCTGAAGGCATTGCATTATATGTGGATTTTTTAGATTGTTGCATGATGTCTTTCTTAGCAATTGAAGGTTTCTTAAAACCCTTTGAAGCTTTTGGATCTTTCCACCCTTAGGTATTTTTCATGTAAGTGATGGGGGAGAGTTCCCTGAAAATAAGAGTAAGCATTCTGGCAATGACTACGTTGTACGTTATTATGAATAAATAACTCCCCTTCAGTTCAAGAGGATTTTATTAAGTAGTCCCTTGCTGAGATTGATTTCAATATATACACAAATGTTATAATAGCCCTCACAAGCCTACCTTTGTCAATATTAATAACTCGAGCCATGACATTACCAGTACTAGCTAGGAAATATGGATATAATAAATGAAGAGGAAAATTTGGTTGTCGAACCTAAAAAAGAGTGGCCAAAGTTAGCATATATAAGGGGGTTAAATTCTAGAAACCATGGTGGAGAGGAAATCCTAGAGTGACACCAAAGACATGGTAAAAAATAAAAAAACTATGGCAATCCTCCAGATTTTTAAAATATACTATAAAGAATCTTTTTGAGCAGAACAACAGATCCATATTCAAGGATGAGGTCTAATACACTGGATCCAATAATGCAGATGCTAAAGGCCAAATCACATTGAATCGAAATATAATATCATGTTGCATACAATCAAGACTGAGAAAGTTGGGTTGATCATTTGCCACTTTAATATATGGGATATTTTCTACCTAATCCATAAGAAGGCTAACTATGAGAGATATTTGTGAAACTAATGCAATATCCTTGGCTCAGTGCTTCTCTAAAATATTTGGCATGAGAGGAAGAGGGTGAACCCCCTCCTTTAGCTCCACCTCTTAAATATTGAAGCTAGGAAGATTGATGTGTACTTGATTATGCCATAATCATTGATTATATGCATGTCCTAAAGTTGTCACCCCTCATAAAGGAGGTGCATAAATATACAGGGAACACTAATACATTCTTCAATCTCTATTGCAAGGGAAAAAATCAGATCGATGACATGACATAGAAATAGAAAATTTCACTTGAGAGTTTCCTCACAAACACCAATAAGGTCAATAAATATGAGTCATTAGCCTTATCTTGGGAGAAGGAGGAGCCAATTGAAAAAAATTATCAAAATTCTCTTTTGCTCACAAGAATTGAATGTAAAAGGGGCCTACAACATATTGTCTGAGAGATGGCATTAGACTAGAGCAATGATAGCCACACTAGCATCAGAGGATGGCTAGAGGGTCACGAGAAGAGAGTGAGGGGTGGCCTGAGAAGCTACTAGAGACTAACTCGACAATGGTTTCACGAGGTCTAGGATTGGTCGAGATGGCAAAGACAACACTAGCTATGAAGATATCTGTGGATACCTCAGGGTTGTCCATCTTACCAGCAATTCATTTTTTTTTACATATTTATAAATTTGAATATATAAATAGATATAGATTTAAAGTTTAACATTAAGTGTTTAGAAAACAAAAAAAACTCGACACCAATTTTTGTTATATATATATATATATAAAATAATATAGATAATTATCTTTAAAATAATATCATGGGTTATTAAAAGCCATGGACTCAAAACTACAATTATAAATTAAATTTACACTGCTATTGATTTAGTAAAATTAAAATACATACATACATACATATATATATAGATAGATTTGATATAGCATATAATTATTTTTGTATTTGGTGTTGTTTATCGATGCCGCAGTTTCAGAATCTGATGAAAATTTTCAAGAAATCCAATCCTATGATGGTTTGAATCATTTTTTTTATGGTGGAAATATATTTGGCACCATCAAAAACCTCTGGGGCACCCAAAATCGTGAAGCTTCACACCTATAACCAAGCTTTCCAAAACTTTTTGCCAAATTTTCCAAAATCTAGCTAGAAATTCCATTGTTTTCTGGGCGAAATTGTGACCTCGTTAGACTATGACTTTGTATTCCATGATTTTATGGTTTATCTATAAAATTTAGAAATATGTATGATTTAGTGTGTGTATATATATATATATATATATATATATATCTGAATTTGGAATAATCTAGATATTTTTATAGAATTGTCATGAATTTTCATGGTGAAAAGGTCATATGTTAATTTCTATCCTAGGTGAATTTGATGTTATTTTTTTAGTATAAACCTATGAGTCGGATGATTCCAAGGACCCCAATATTCAGGATTCAAGGTCAACATGTAAAAAAAAATATTATCACAACCTGTTCTATTCCATTTCATTCAATTTCATGAGATAGACCCTCTCAATCGTTACATTTGGATATAAATCTCATATATATATGTTAAGAGGATTTATATAGGGATCTATTATTTCTCCCTTAGTATTTCTACTTTTATGAAAATATAAATCTAGATAAAAATTGATCGTATAATACCCTAGAACAAAATACTCATATTTTAAGCAATGAAGCTAATATTCTCTTGTTATGAGACTTTAATGGTAGAAATGAAACTAAAAGGAATGATTCCAATCTTGAAACCTTATGTCTAGATGAAAAATATAGAAGTAGCTTTGAACACTAAAAATTTCTTTGGTACTAAGCTAGTCAAACTTTGTAGTCCTCAAGACTTAATAATTTGCGATGGTATATTGAAGTGACAAAACTCCAACTAGATAACTTTAGAACATGAGATTCTTTGTACTATTGTGGATTATGTAATATGAAATATGCATGTTTTCAATCAAATAATTATCTTTGACCTCTTAAATTCATCCTTAAAAGGGAAAATTTGTACTATATAAATAGAAAACAAGAAAAATTATAATTCGTAAAACTAAAAAAAATAATATCATTTCCTTGAAGGACTGGAATTCCTATAACAAAAATAATTATGAATCTTGTAATGCTATGGACCTCATTTTGGACATTCTTATATACAGTGAGATGTTTTCTCTTCAAGACATAGAATTTTGGGTCATGTGCATGCAACTAAGAAAGTTAAGGTTTTTAAGGTTACCAAGTTGAAATTTTTAAAACTAGAGGGGCTATTTTTATCCCTCATTTACACAACTTCTTCAATTTGAATGGGAAGCAAGGCTTCCTAAAACTCTAAATCAGAGCACCATTATACCTAATTTCAAAGAGGGGATAAGATAATATCCTCTAATTATAGGATGATTATGACTAGCCCCATTTCATGCAAGTTGTGTGGAATTATTTTTTGAAAGAAGACTAGCCTATGGCTTCAAATCCACAAAGAAAAAGCTAATGTCCAACTTAGTTTTAAGATATATCATACAATAATGGACCACCATTTTAATTTTAGATCATTGTCAAGGAGTGCCATGATAATCAAATTGGTCTCTTACGTTTTGTTGACCTTAAAAAATGTTTGACAGCATTCCCAAGAAAAACCTTTTGAAGAATTTAAAAGAGATGAAAGTTCATTCACATTTAAGGGACACTAAAACAAGGTTGTATGAAAATGTTATTTCCAAGTTTATGAAAACTTGGTGTTGGTCAGAAGAGATTAGCTATAATATTTGAGTCAAGAGGGGGTGTCTCTTGAACCCTATGCTTCTTAGCGTGGATATATTTATAGGTTATATGAGTGTTCGGAAGAAGTAAGTTGCATTGTCCTAAATCTCACTATTATAGTCATCATTATCCTTCTATATGTTAATGGTAATGTTAATCTGACAATTTGTCTTTAAAATATTAGCTAGTAACTAAGGATCCTCCAAGAATTATGTTCTAATATGAGTATGAATTTTCATACCGATAAAATTAGTCATGATAATTAGATCCAAAAATATCACATATGATACGTTCTTATATGAAAATAAGAACATGAAGGAATTGTCTTCCTACAAAAATCTAGAATCAATATCGGACAAAAGGTCAACTACAATTATAGCATTGAGAGAAAGATTAATGGAGAATGGAAATCATACTATGTGCTTGAAAGAAATTGTATTCAATGGAAATTTGGATATGGAATTGAAAAAAAATTCCTCTTTGGGACTCATGTCACTCCTATTGTTTTATATGCGTGTCAAGTTTGATGATGCATTATATCCAGAAAGTCTCACAGAAAGATTGAAAACAATTCAAAATCAATTTATAACCTTGATCTCAAAATTAAAGGAAATACAAACTATCATATCATCTCCATCATCTACCAATTTTCCCATTTAATGTGTTGCTATGACCATGTATCGAACTTATAAAAGAAGGTCACACAATATCGAAGAGAAGAGGCTTCCTAAAATTACTTCACAATCTACCCAAAATAAGTTTCAACTCAAGTCCGGCTGACATAAGGATGTTTGATCTTCAGAATACCATATGGGGATAAAAACAATAGGTCATTTTGTATAATTCAAATAATATTAAAAATATTATTACCCCTAAGTTTAAGGAGAAATTGTTGTAAGGAGTTAGAGGGACAAAGGAAATTAAGATATTAAAATGCTCATTTTAAAAATAAAAAATATCTCACTATCTTTTCTAGTGTCAAAAAGAAAATAAGCATTACTAAAATAAAAACTAATTTTCATGAGCTTCAAAGTAAAATTATGATACTGAGGGATTTCAATATGAAAAGCACTATTAAATTTAAATTTTACAATATTTATTACACCTTCATACTTTTTAACCTTCTAACTAAACAAAACTATGATGAACTCGAGAAGCATCTCTTAATACTTTTCAATGGAAAAAAATATAAAGAATTTCAGATGATATCTTATCTTCTTAACTTTTGAAAGACGATAATTAATTTTAATGGATATTAAAAATCAATATTCTTATATGTATGTAATAAATTTTAAAAGTATATAACATTCTTAAATGTTAATTGAATTTTTGTAACTTTTAGTCATAACGGAATTACAAATCAAATAGAATTTTGTGAATAACGAAGTTTAAGAATTTTTAATAAAATCTATTTACACATATATTGAAAATTTAATTTAATATTTTTATTTTAATATAACATAAATATTATAAACATTATTTTTTAATTACGTGTAAGTTAATTTTCCCTTGCTATTTACCATGCAAGAGAATTAACGTTTTTCATATTAATTAAATATTTTAACTTAATCTTATTACCTAAAAATAAAAATTAAATTAAATTCAAGTAAAATAAAAGAAAAAGAATCATTATAATTATTAGTTATTAATAATTAAATTAAACAAAAGCTATTTTAATTTATCATGTATTCAATGAAATGAAATTATTTTTTATTGTTTGAGTCTCAAGAAATTTGATCCTTCTAAACATTTAGTAGATTTGTAGTGAAGATGGATCTAGATTGGTAATATAATCCATATATTAAAATAGGGTAACGATGTTAACATTTATTTATATGAACAATTTAAAACTAACCCATCTTTTTAAATTAGTGCATGTTTATATTATTATATTTTGTATTATAATTTTGTATTTTGTATTTTTTAATTTGATTATTATTATGTTTCAAATTTAGACTAGTGTCCATGTAAATTAAATAGTAGGATAAACATCGAAATGCTTACTTATGATATATCTTATCTTGCTAAATTTTTAAAAATCACAAAAATTAACTAAATTATTACTTTCTTTGAATTATTATTATTAACTTTGAATCCCGCTATTTTTAGAGTGTTGAATCCATTTACACATTTAAATGTGCATTTTAAATAAAAAATCACAATCTTCTTTGTAATTGTGTTTTTTATAAATTAATTAAATTGCTCTTATTTTTATTAGACGACGTTTAATTATTAATTATATTTTATTTTATTTTTATGATATGCCAATACTATTTTGGAAGAGATTGTAATTTTCTATTACCTAAAATATTTTTTGAATGCATATATAAATTTAGTGGGTTGAATAATGGTGGGAAGGGCCACTTTTAAGTAAATCTAACCCGAAAATATAGGCAAAAAAGGTATAATAATTAAATTATATTTTTTATTAAATTAAAATTATTTAACCATCTATCGTGATAAATTTAATAACACAACCACATTAGAAAATGTGCTTGATACACCTTATTTGGCATTATTTGTGATTTGAGAATTTCATGTTAGAGTGTCTGCATAATTTGTTATTTGTTGATTTCTTATTTGGATGATATATAGGATGTTTTGGCCAATGTATATGATGTCATTTGTTACATGAAAAATTGTATGGTAATTTTATAAGTGGATTAGGTAAACATGGATTTAGAAATGCAACATAGTCACTTATTGAAACTTCATCTTTCAAAAGATGACAATGTGTGAGCATATTTCATTTATGACCATAAGATAAAGATTTTGATTAAGAGAAAGTGTAATTTGTTAAATATTCTCTAACTAAGTCTTTTTTAAATTCGTGCTTGATTGACACATTTACATAAATAAGTTAATTGCCTTATCAAAATAATTTCTCTATTTAAAAAAAGGCACACTTATGTATTTAAATATATTACATTATTTGATTAACTAAATGAGAAATATAATTTCTCTATTTAAATGTGTAGCATTATTTGATTAACTAATTTTTTTTTTGTAAGCTGCGGTAGTTCTATTCATATAAACATATCAACATAAAGTACAAAAAAAGGAGCCTCAATCTGCCCCTAAGGGAAACCAGATCTGTTGGCTCCTTATCATCCAAGAGTCAAGAAAGTTTATGTTTGGTTCCTGTTCCTAAAACTCAAAAATACCACATCTCTTTCCTCCAAATAACCCAAAAGGAGATCTATTCTTTCATAGTGCTAAGAACCTATCAAAGACGCAGAGCAAAGACTTCTGTGCCTTCCTAAAATTCTAAACCTATCACTTCATGACCAAGGAAATTTTTCAAAAATACAGAAGTCTCTCAGCAAAATTAACAGGTTTTAAAACTAGGAAAGAGAGCAGGAACCAGCTTCTTACTCCTCTGCAAAACCACGCTCGCTTGCTCTACTGGCTTTGTCTTGCTGCAGGTCCTTCAGCATAGCTCTAATATCCTTGATAAGTTCAGTCTGTTGACGCACCTGTTCTGCCAGACTGGAGGCCTCCTGCTGAGCAATTGCAGAAGCTTGCGCAATCTCAAGCATTTCCGACGCCACCTGCTCAAGAGCGTTTGCAAGGAGGTGCTTGAGCACCCAATAGGTGTGCAGGGCTCTACGATACAGCGTAAGCCTTCCACGCGTATGCCCAGGGTCAGGCAATTGAGAAGCCCACTCATTCATTTCTGGGTCAGAAGGTTCATCCAGGGCCCTCGCCTCCATCCCTTCCAAAACTTGCCTGATTTCCTCATTGGTCTCCTCCTTGTAAGCTTTTTCCGCCGCATACATGGCAGAGCTGGTCGTCCTGTTTCTTCTCCTTTTCCTGGGTGGCGGTCGGGTCTCTTCGGCTTCGTTTAAATTGTTTCTGGTCGGCCTGTTTGCTTCCTGCTCCTTATTGAACTGCACTCTTCCTTGCCGAACCAAACCCGGATCTCTGCTGCTCTGGCCCCAGTCCCCCTGGTTCCCCTTACCACCCTCTTGCATGTATTTCGACTCTTCAGAGCTCTCGATGTCAATGCTTACATATTGCTGCTCCTGATATCCTTCCTCGGCCATTTGCTTCCCTTTTTGGGCTGCCATCCTCTTCCTATCACTCATATTTGGAGCAATTTCTTCCTGCTCTGTGACTTGATTACAAGAATCCTCTGTTTTCGCTACCTTTCTCAAGCTAACAATGTCTTCCCGTCTGCCTCTGTTTCGTCTTATATCTTTGCTGCCACCTTTACCTATGTGATGGGATTTCTGTCCGCTCCCATGAACGTCTTTACTTCGCATGATGAAAAAAGTTATGGGGTGCGTTCTTTTCCTTGGGCCACGTCCCTGCTTCGCTGTGAAATTAATTGTCTCCTCGATCCATGATTTTATGGTCCTATCCTGTTGTCCTTTCCACCGTCCCTCCTGCTTTGACGTATTTTCCCCTCCCCCCAGCCACGCGGGGTAACGATTATCTTTGTCCTGCATCATTAATATCTCTATCCAGCATTTGCCTTAATCCTTCCCATTTTTCCAGCGTGGACTGGGTTGTCCAACTGTCATCTACTTTGCCATTGTGTTCCGCACACCCCCAATTTGCTAAACAGTCAGCAGGCTTATTGCCTTCCCGTCGGACATGCGCGGTTAGACTGTATTCAATCCCTTCTAATATCTCTCCTATATCTCTGACTGTGCTGGCACTTCTCCAGCTTGTCACCACATGCTCCCAGTTCTTTCCCTGAACTAGTTTTCTGATTGAGTCGATGACCAGAGTGGAGTCTCCTTCTATTTCAACTCTCCTATAACCATTTCGCTTTGCAATTTTAAGCCCTTGGTACGCAGCCATAAACTCCGCCTCATTATTGGTCATAGTTCCACCATTGTCCGCATAGATCCACTCCGTTTTCCCCTGGTCATTCCTGATAATTCCGCCGAACCCTGCTGGCCCAGGATTTCCTTTCGCCGCACCATCAAAATTCAGTTTCACAAACCCGTCTGGAGGTTTTCTAAATTTTGTCCTGCTCTGATTTGCTGAAGGGTGTCGTTGCTTGTTTCCTTGCGGGAATATCATTCCCGGCTCCAAGTTTAGTTTCTTCAAGATGGCAGATTCTGCCTCCGACGCTTTCCAGTCTTCATCATCCCATTTCTCAGCGAGAATTGTCTCCCTAATTTGGTTCAAAGACCGCTTCCACACCTCCTCTGGCCCTGATGTCTTCCCTCTGAATAGTCGGTAGTTTCTTTCCTTCCATAAGTTCCAAATATTGAAACCTGCCGTGACACTCCAAGCTCTGTTAACTACTTTGCTCTGGAATTCAGCTTCTCCCCAATTTTTGATGGTTTGAATTATGTCCGTTGAGTTTCTATTTGTTTTGGTAAAGAGCTTTAACGTTTCCTCCCATTGATACTGTGCCACTGTACATCCGTTAAGTATATGTTCCTGGTTTTCTACAGCAGAATTACAGAGATGACATCTGGAAGGACCAGAAAAACCTCTTTTCTGAATTCTATCCCATGTTAGGATTCTCTTTCTTCCCACCAGCCAGGCAAATAATTTAACCTTTGGCCACCACTTTGTGCTCCAGATTTTTTTCCAAATTTGATCCTCCTCTCCTTGCTCTTGGTATGTTTTTATCTTGTAAGCCTCCTTAATAGTGAAGGTCCCTTTTGTTTCTTTTCCCCACCGTAGTATGTCATTACCTTCTCTGTTCCTTATTTTCCTCGAGTTCATTTCCTTATTGAAGGTTGTTTTTTGCTCTTCTGTTGGGTTCCTTTCCCATTGTTCCAGCTGTTTCCATATCCTCCATTCCCCATTGCCTTGGTCTGCATCCCAATAATCATTTACCGTTATCAGATTCCTGTGTATTCCTCTTCTTTGTATTTCCTGCATTCCTGTGAGATTAACCAATTTTCCTCGCTGTTGCCAAGATTCATCCCAGAACCTCGCTATCTGTCCCCCTTTGATTTCCCAGAATATATTATTATCTACTAATTCCCTATTTTGAATTGATAGGTTCCAGATATCCGATCCCCTGGGCATTTCTTGCTGTCTGATGATTTCTTCCGGGTTATTGGGCATACGATACTTAGTTGTCCAAATCACCTTCCATAAGTCCTGTCCTCCTTGTAACCATCTCCATCGAAGTTTGGCTGCCATCACCTGATTTAAAATTCCTGGGTCTTTGAGACCTAAGCCTCCCTTTTCCTTTGTTTTGGTTAAGGTCTCCCATGAGCACAGCGCCCATTTCTTTTCTTGTTTTGGTCCTCCCCAAAGAAATTTCCTGTATAGCTCAACCAGCTTATTACATATTCCTTTAGGTGCATTCATCACAGACAGGGAGTATATCGGGATTGCCTGTAGCGTGGCTTTGAGAAGCACCACCCTTGCTGCTACGTTCAGGGCTCTAAATGTCCAATTTTCCATTCTCTTTTTGATTTTCTCAAGAATATGATGCCAATTCCTTATTCTTGTGGATGAGGAGTCTAGCATTGTCCCTAAGTATTTGGTTGGGAGTTTCCCTAACTGGTATCCCAGGACTCTGGTGAGATGCTTTTGTATAGGTTCCACTATATTAAAGAAGAAAGTCCTGGATTTATCTTTGTTTACCTCCATACCTGTAGCTTCCATAAAAATTTCTAGGATTTTTTTGATCCTTTTTACTTCACGAAGGGTTGCTTTACAGTATATCATTATGTCATCCACAAACTGTTGATGGGTGACAGTGGTTCGGGTTCCCCATAATTGTAGCCCTTGAATGTTGCTGTCCCTTAATTCCTTTTTGATATATCTTCCTAAACCTTCAGCTGCTATTATGAACAAAAAGGGGGAGATAGGGTCCCCTTGTCTGAGACCTCTTGTTGCATTAAAAGTTGTTGTAGGCGCTCCATTAAGCAAAATAGAGTAGTTTGGCGTAGAAATCATGCTTAATACCCAATTTACCCATCTGTCACAGAATCCAAAAGCTTTAAGGATCTCAGTTAGATATTTCCAGCTGAGCCTATCATAAGCCTTTGATAGGTCTAATTTGATCAACATACCTTTTTCCTTCTTTGTTTTCAATGTATGGATTACTTCTTGTGCTACCACTAACCCATCCAAAATCTGTCTTCCTTCAACAAAACCGGTTTGCTCCGGTGAGATAATACTGGGGAGAATTAGTTTCAGTCTTTGAGCTACTATGGATGCCACAATCTTGTAAATGACATTGCAGAGGGCAATGGGTCTGAATCCATCTGCCTGGTCGGCCTGATTAGTTTTAGGTATAAGAGTCAGAAGCGTGGCGTTTATGCCTGGCCATAATCTTTGATTTATCCTGACTTCTTCTGCTATCTCCACTACTTCATCAGCCAGAAAGTGCCATGCCGCTTGAAAGAATTCAACAGTATAACCGTCTGGGCCTGGAGCTTTATTTCTCTTCATGTTTTTGACAATCTCCTCCACTTCTTCCTTGGTTATTTTTCTCATTAGAGCCTGGTTTTGGTCTCTGGTCACAATTTGAGGTATTTCTCTTTTTATCTTTGCTATTGCCTCTATTCTGTTCACTTGAGTTTCCTTCAAGATGTCTTTGAAATGATTAACTAGCACTTTCTCAATCTCTTCCTGCTGAAGAACTCTTTGCCCTTCTTTGTTTTTTATTGAGAATATTCTGTTTCCTTGACGGTGTTGTACCATGGCTTTGTGGAAAAATTTCGTATTCCTTTCACCCTCCCTGAGCCATTGAACCCTTGATTTTTGTTTCCAGAGTATTTCCTCTTGTTTCCTTCTTTCCTCAAGCTTATTTAGGATCACTCCTTCTTCTTTTGTTCGCTCTTCCTGAATGCCTTGAGTGATGTCCATTTGTTGCAGATCTTCCATTTTCTGTTCTAATTTCTGCTTTTCTTCTAGGATATTCCCAAATTCCTCTTTGTTCCATTTTTTTAATTTGGTCTTTATTTCCTTCAATTTAAGCTGAAAGGAATGCATTTTGTTTTTACCTCTCGGGTTACTTTCTCTCCACCAGTCTTCTAGTTTTTCCATTAGCCCCTCATCTCTCAACCAGAAGGCTTCAAATTTGAATGGTCTGTTGGGAGGTCGTCGTTTTATGTCAATTTCTAATTTAATTGGCCAATGATCAGACCCTATAACAGGAAGTATTGATGCTTCTATGAAGATATCCTTGATCATTATTTGCTCAGAGATTAGAAACCTATCCAAGCGCGAAGCTATTTGGTTAGCTCCTCCTCTTCGATTGTTCCAAGTGTGCTTTCCATTTATGGTCTGGACATCAATCATCTTTTGTTCTCTTATTAGGTCTCCAAATTTTTCTGAGACCGTATCCAATCTCCTTATCCCTCCTCTCTTTTCCTCTGTGGCTTTAATCATGTTGAAGTCTCCTCCAATTATCCATTGTTTTTCTGGCATAAGGCCTCTTAATGCTTTTAAATTTTTAAGGAAGTTCTCCTTTTCTGTCTGTAAATGAGGGCCATACACCCCTGTTACCATTACCTCCTCTGTTGTACCTAGAATATGAGCATTTCCTGTTAAAATCCTTGGGAAACTCATCCAGTTAGTGAATTGGATTTCATCTGGGTTCCAGAGAAATACCAATCCCCCAGCACTTCCCAAAGCATCTTGTCCCATCATCTCATACCTGCTTTTATTTCTGTTTAAGATTTCACTCATCTTCTCCGTGCTTACTTTGGTTTCTTGAAGTATCATGATGCTTGGTTTTTCCTTTTTCAGTCTCTCAATGAGATACCGTTGTTTGCCTCTACTGTTGAGGCCGCGTATATTCCATGTTGTGATTATCATTTTAACAATTTTCGGGGGTTTTGGAACACTTCTGACAGTGGTATTACCCTTCCGGAATTTACAAGTGCCTCACCTACAACTTGTATTGCCTCAGTGAGAGGTTTTCTTCCTCGCTTTTTGCCACCTTTGCCTGCTCTGCCCGTTCCCACATCTGGTTTCTCTGTACCTTGGCTTGTTTTCTCCCCTGTGCTCCCTTTTTTTTTTTCTTGGTAACGTTGAAAGACTTCCTTGTATCTTTTTTTCTGTTCTTCTGGGATAAAGCGGTCATCTAGCCTGCGCCATTCTTGTATTAGTTTTTCCATTTCCTGTTCCTCCTCATCTACTGCCATGTTCTGTGTATCTATCTCCATTTCACCTTGATCATCTTGATTGTCACTTAAAGTTTCGTTTCCCTGTTCTGTTTGACTTTGATCACTCTTTTTGCTTTTCTGTTCCCCAGTTATCTCCATTTCCTCTGCTTCTTCTTCCTCACTACCCTCTGTTTCAGGATCTTCTTCCTGTAGGACTTTAAACTTATTTTGGTTTTCGGGTTGCTGTTTTCCCTGTTGTTTAGCTTTCGGCACTCTTCTGTTGTCTCTTCTCCCCCTCTTTTTTACTACTTTAAACTCTTCTGCTTCTCTCTTTGTTGTCTCTGTTTCAGTTTTCCTCAAGATTTCTGCTTCCCTTTCTTTTTCAGCTTTGGTTATAGGGCATTCTCTGGCTAGGTGGCCATACTCATGGCATCTTCTACATCGAAATGGAATATGCTCGTAGTCTATGGTTTGAGTCCATATTTCGTCATGATATTCCAGTTCAATGGATTCTGGGAGAGGTTCAGTTATGTTCATGTAAGCACAGATCCTAGCATAAGTATTATATTTACCTCTCTTCGTTGATTCAGCTACTTTAACAAAAGATCCTATTAGGTTTCCAATGCCTTGAAGGATATCTGGTTTCCAGAATTCTGAGGGGAGACCATAGAGCCTTATCCATATTGGGGCAGCTAATATCTTTTCCTTATCCGGGTTATAGCATTCAACCCAATGTCTCATTACCAGCCCTGCGTTATTCATGAAGTAAGGCCCTTCCTCAAATATCCTAGTCCTGTCTTCTAAGTTAGAAAATATCACCGTAAAGAACCCCTTTGCTCCTAACTTTACCTCTACATGACCTTTTGGTTTCCATTTCAGATTGATCCATCTCATAAGATCTCTCTCCGCGGGCCAGTATCCTATAAACTTGCAGATTAAAGCATAATCTCTCATATATGCTCTGTATTTTTCAAGCGTATTAGGCGGTATTACTAACCTTGGGGTATTTGCTGATCGTGGTAGGCATTTGCTCTGGATTCCTGCTTTTCTTTGTGCTCCTGCTGCTGAAGTCTCTCCATCATTGGATCTATCCTCTTCTTCTTCTCTCTCTTTCCTTGCTTCACCTGTGATTACTTCCTTATAGGAGGGGATCTCTCCCCCCCCTGCCTCCATCCCCATTCCTTTGCCGCAGTACCCGTGCTGGATGCTTCACCGGTTAAAATCTGCTCGTGAATGCGTCTGGAGGGGTTCAGACATCCAAAATATTGCTGCTTCTCAGGAACTTTCCGTCCCTGTCCCTTGCTTATTGGGATTCAACCGAGGTTGATCCCCTGCTGCCCTGCACACGACCCGTCGACGAAACCCTAGCTTCGTGCTACCTCGTCGCTTGAATCGCCAGAGCCCATTCAGAAAAGCCATTTGATTAACTAATTTAAACATGTAGTGTGCATTCATATTATGTACCTAGTGGATGTGACATAAAGTTGTGGAATTAACCTCTCAGATAAGTATGAGGGTGGCAAGTGGACTCATATATAAACTTTACGTGGAAATAAAGAATTGTGTTTCCCATTAGAAGGAAATTCAAGATAAAACAATCTCATAATATTATGGTCCAAGTTAAAGAAAGTTTAGCCTGTTGACGAACCATAAGGTGAAAACAAGTGCTAGAGAATTGGCAAGTACAACAAATGGCACCCATGTACCTCAGTGTATGGGTATTTTTTTATATGGACATCAATGATTAATTGTGAGTAGTGAAAGTTCATGTGTGAATGTAGAAACAGAAGAAGAATAAATCTTACAGTGAAGAAATCAAAAGTGAAGACACATATGTGATCCTAAATGTAGCGAAAAAAGAATAGCTGGTGATAATGCTTATGGTAGTGATGAGTATGACAATAGTGGAAGTCAAACGATAGTGGCATCAAAGATGGAATTTTCTAAGTGTTTTGGAATAGTCTCAAGGTCATATTGTAATGTGAACCACACATTATGTTTGTAATCAAGTCTATGGTATCGTGTTTTGGGTAATACAGTGGTCCTAGGGAATGCATGTACCAAGTATATCCATGAGTGGAGTTTGTAAGAGCATGTAGCTAAGTTTATCATGATGTAAGCTTGATGATGAATGTGTAACCCCATGTAGCTCATGGTATTCTAAAATCCACTTTGTAGTGCATATTCATGGGAAGTAGAAACCGTTTGTATGTGAATTTTGTGGTCAGCTAGATACCACTTGATGTGATGGTTTGTGGTCATCAAAAACCACTTGCTGCAATGCTTCTGATAAAATAACCACATGAGCATTTATGTTTGTTAGAGTGAGAACATATGGACAAGGATTCTGATAAAGTTTTTTTCTTCCTTGGAAGTCAAACATGGGTGCCTCAAAATAATGGTTGAGGTTAAGATTAGAAAACCCAAAATATGGTTGTCGATAAGCAGAAAAACCCAACACGTTGTTACAATTAAGTTATGAAAACCTAGGAGGATGATGGTGATGATGTTGGGGAAGTTAAAGGTATAGGTATGGAGATGAGTATACGATGGTTGGATGGATAATATAAATGAAGGACATCCTAGTAAACCGGTGCGTGGAGTGGTTAGTTACCCATTCATTTTGGTGGATGGCTATTCCTCTATATGGACATCAATATTTTGGTAATATTATAAATTCTAAGTTGGACCACATATACAATTTCCTAATCAAGAGATACTTTAGTTCATAGAGAATCATGTGTGTTGTACAAAACATAATTGTGAATAACTTAGATGATCAAGATCATGGAAAGCAGTCGTTAAGGCAGAGTGTTAGGGTTTATAACTCCTAATTCTCTTAGGCATGACACTTTGTTTGAGGAGTTTCCTAGTTTGGAGGAGGTTGATAGGTCTAGTTAAGTTGAGAGATATTTTCTAGTTAGATATTTCTTAAATTATTGTTTCATTACGATATTTACTCAACTAAATTTATTGCATGATCAGCATAGTTTCACTATCTCGAAAAGGAACATATACATTTATATGTGTGTAACATTACTTGATTAATTGATTCAGAGAGTGTTTTCTAGATTTTCTAATCCTATTGATATAATAATTTATATTATAATATTTCAATTATTTGATTTCTATTATCATAAATATTTATTCTTGTCAATTTATTATTTTAACACATATTTTTGAAAATCCACCATGGAGGATGGTCACCTATGAGATCTACGTCGTCGAACTTAAATGAGTAGAAAGGAAATAATTCAATATGGTAATACAACCCCCATATAGTAGTTTTCATGCCTGAACGTACCTAGTCGATTGAGGTTGGGTGTGGTTGAACATGACAGGCTGTTAAAATCATGAAGCTTGTAGTGTGGGAATGCTTTGAAGGACACTCAATCTAGTTTTCCACCTTCAAACATACCTCGAACTGAATTATTAATGTTATTGGAGTGAAGGTGGCTTATCATGATATAGGATGGCATTACAAGGATATAGTTTGAGTTCTCACTCATGAAATGCAATAGCATATTGGGTTAAGATGTTGGTTTCCATTAGTCCTTTTTCTATTTAGCAAAGGTAGTCTAGATTTTCTTTATCCTTTGTCGACATATCCTCGTCTCGGAGATCTAGCAAGAGAAAAAAGGTGAATAGCTAGCTCAATACAAGATTATCTGTAGCAACTGCTTTTCTCTCAAGACTGGTGGTGGCTCTCATTTGGAATACAAGAAGTTTTAGGCTTGTGGTTGCTATCCCATCGATTCTTTTTCAATTGAGTTTCAAGTTTAGTGTAGTAGGAATTTTAGTTTTTTCTACCTTTTTGAATGCAACTTTCTTTATTCATATGCTCTCAATGCGTCTCTATTTCTCAATGCAATTCTATTTTTCCAGTATTTTTGCTAATTCAACCAACTCATGGTGGTCTTCTATGGTGCTCTCACACTTCATGGTTTTACGACGATGGTTTTGAGTTTACATATCCTAACATGTTCTCATTACCTATGTTGTTCCTACCATGCTGGTTTGGTATTTCTCTCAAAACCTCCCTTATCTCCATTGGGTGATTTTGTTTGGGTTTTTCCGCTAGGGTTTCTCTCTACATTTTTTCCTCTTTTATCCTCTTCTCATGCTATCCCATTTCCATGGTTTGGTGGAAAATTTCCACTAGTCATAGGAACAAAAAAGGAGGAAGAACTACCTATCCTCCCTACCTTGAGTCTCCTCTGCTCTCTACTCAAACCTATTCACAAGTTGTAGAAAGTTACTCCATCACCAAATATATGGAATTCACCCCTGAAGAGGTTCACAGAACAATCTTTGAGGTTGAAAACAAAGTTCGTCAGACATGTAGATATATTTCATATCATCAAATCGATCAAGACACCAAGAATTGGATCCTTGAATTAGGAAATTCCACTCATTCTCATCAATCCTCCTACATGCAAACTATCAAGTTGTATTGGTAGATTAAAACTCCCATGGGTACAATCCTCACATACTATGCAAATAGCCAACAAAACATTCTTAGTGTATATAATCAAAATGGTGGACAAAATGGGAAATCTAGATTAAAAAAGTATTTGTGCTAGCCAAGAACTTTGCATTCACCTCCTTTGATGATGACAATGACCTATATAGATGGAATTTCCTTATAAATTAATCATCATCAAGTGATAAATAATTATTATTTAAATATCCTATTTTAACATTTTTATAACTAAGACAATATACTTTTTATTATAATTTTTACTTTTTATTTGAACCACAAACTGATATCATTTGTGATATATAATTTTGAACTTTTATAAATTTACATTATTGATCTAATTTTCTACCAAATAGATCCCTAATCTATAAACGTCAACTATTTACATCTTTTTGCAAACAGTATAATATAAATAAACTTATTTTATTATTAATATCTTTAATTAATTTAAAATAGTATACTAAAGAACAGTAGACCCTTATATTTAATATTTACCTCTACTTATTTAATTTATATTAATACGTATAGAACTTCGATTAACAGTTTTAATAAATTTAGTGTCCTTATATAAAAATAACATTATATATTCTTTTAAAGAATGAGACAAAGAATGATAGCCTGTGTCGTCTGTTTAAATCATCAATTCAATTGTTATGAATAAGTTATGTCAATTTATCAAATATTCAACTGTAAATCATTCCCATTATTTTTAGAAAGCAAATTCTAAGGAAACGCTAAAATCTTTAAACCTTTATGATAGTTTGTAAATAAAATTTAAAATTATATATTATATTAAAATATTATTATTATAATAATAATAATAATATTATTATTATTATTATTATTATTAATAAATTTTATTTATCTCATTTTTAAATTTATCTTAATAATTTATTTTAATAAAATTTGTAAATAAAATTTAAAATGGTATATTATCATAATAATAATAACAATAACAACAACAATAATAATAATAATAATAATAATAATTATTATTATTATAACAATTCTTTTTTAACTCATCTTAAAACATAACAATTTATTTTAATAAAAATATAATTTAATTGAAGTGTCAATTTTGTTTTCATTTTTTCATTCACAATCTATCGTAACATTGTTTTTAAATATCAATAAATATTAAATACAATTAATGAAATTAATATGATAATTTTCTTTTTTTAATAATAATAATAATAATAAAATCAAGGCACATTTATTAATATTAGATTTGGCTAATTTATTTGTGGTTTACAATGGTGTCCAACTCAATCTAAACTCATCATATCACAGATATTGCCCCTATTTATACCAATTTAATATTAATGGGAGGAACTACAACGAGTAATTCAAACACTTTTTTGAGTAACTTAGTAAGGAAACCCCACACCTTCTAGGAAATTATGATTATTTGCATACATTTTGGCTACTAGCCCAATAAAAAAGGTTCATTTTCCATTTCATACTTCATAGTATTGTCATTGAACATTAATTCGTAGGATGTAGGCATTCCTAGAACTAGGTTAGTGATGGGGCCAACCCACGTGGTCCCGCCTTGCCTCAGCTGATGTGGACTTACTTTATTGAACTAGTTAGATGCGCGTTAATTGGAAAGTGATTATTGTTTAATTTGCAATCAACTTGGCATGTACTCTCATTACTCCTCCGTTGGACACCTGTCCTCCTCGGGATCCTGGCAAACCCTACCTTGTTTTTGTTACCCGATTCGCGCCCTTGCGGTCATTTCTACCTTCGGTGCTTGGTCTCGGTGGCCTCTGTGTTGTTTGGTTCCGCCTCTGGTTGTTTGTCTGTGATGAAACCCTTTGGGTTTCCACCTGTTCCGTGGTGATACGATGAGGGCTCAGCTATACTCTGTCGTTCCTGTGTTGGTTTTTCTGTCCGGCGCTTGGTTTCTGTGGTAAGTTATTACGGTTCCATCATATGCTCGTTTCGTTTTTCATGGCTGTGAACACTCTCCTTTGTTTGGTTACGTGGGTACTGTCTGGTCTGGTCTTCTTGACAATTCTTTGGTTAACTGCTATGGCGTAATGGTGCTCGGTCCGCTCAGCTCGACAGTTACCCAGGTCGATGGAATTCCGGGTTCTTTCCTCTCCGGCGCTCGGCTATTTTGACAAGGTATGTCACAGTTCTATGCTGGAGTTTCTTTACCTTTATTTGCACAGAGACTAACGTTCTTCGGCCCCTCTGTGGGCAGGGGTCTCTGGTTCGGGTTCTTTTGGCCTACGGTTCTGGCTCACTATAAGGTATGGTCACTCTCTTATATCCATGCTCAGGGTTTTCGTTTCCAGGCTTTACGGCTTCACTTCTTATGCAAGGGTTTTATTTAAAAGAAACCCTGACCTTCCGCCTTTTGTGTCTTTTGCAGGTGTGGCCGTCCTCTGTGTCGTGGCAGTGGCACTCGTCGACTCCTTCCGGGTAGTCCTATTCTTGTTTTGCTTTTCTGTAATGAGTCTTGGTCCTGGTCACGGATTATGGTCGCTTGTTATGTGGAATACCTGTTTAGTTGTCGTGTTTGGAATTTCTGGGTTTGTCAAACCCTTGGCCGTAACTTAGAAGGGTTTGTGGTGTCGGTTGCAACGCTGTTCGGTTGCACTATGATGAACTGTTCTATGTAATTTTTATGCTGAGAAGATACATTGTAAAATTAAGTAGAAGATAGACTCATTCACTGACAGTTCTGGTCGTTTACCTGGTGACTGTGTTTGTTTAGTTTGAACCCGTAGTGGGTGTTGGTCCTTTCCGCCTCTTGTTCGCTTTCTTCTCTGCCAGTTCGTAACTCTTCGAATACTGTAAAGAATTTTTGATATATGTAAATAAAAGTGAAGTATTTATATAGCACTGTACATACAGGCTTTTGTTACTGAGGACACATATATGAATAATCTGTTTGCTTGTGCACTGAAATAAAATGAAGGAAATGTATATTGATTTTCTGTTATTCTCTTGTGTGTGCTCCGCTACTGAACCCCACTGGGTTTGCTTGCTTTTCTTTTTATACAATGTTTCCAGGCAGTTTGATAACTGCTGGTAGTTGCTCAATTATAGTTTTAGCAGTTACTACAGACATGACTCTCTTTGACTATTAACTAGTTTACTTAGTCTGCTCTTTACAATAGGAATTTATTGTTAACTGTCTAATGACCCTAACCTACTATCATCGTTTCTAATTAGAACCTATTACGGTAGTTCAGACATAATGAACAGAAACCAAAATAACAACGGTTAACAATGTAGCTGAGAAAGAAAGAAAGAAAAAAAAAACATAAGAACGTGACAGACTTGCTGTCCGTTCAGTGAACTATTTCTCGTCCCCAATTTTTTTCAGAAACTTTGTCCGCCCTTCCTCGGTCTTCACCCTGTTGACCAGATGCTCCTGCATCAAGCTTCCGGGGTAAAAGAGAACTCATGGCTCCGTCCCATGAGCTCCTCCACCGAGTAACCAGCCTTCTGAATCTGCGCCGCGTCGAGCCATGAGCTGTCCTCCATTGGACGGTCTCTCCACTTGACGAGGTAACGCAGATACTCCTTCCTGCGCGTCTTCTTGGCTACCTGGGTGCTGAGGATTCCTTCAATTTCATGGGTCCGGACCGAAGGCATCTGCTTCTTCCAAAGACTGCTCTCTAACTGGGTGTCCCGTTTTGGCTGTACCATCGTATCATCTTCCGCCTGGGCATGATATGGGAACAGGTCTGCCACGTTGAATATAGGTGATATGCCTATATCAGGTGGCAGCTGAATTTCATACGCATTAGCCGAAAACTTCCGCAGAATTTTGCATGGACCGATTTTCTTGTATTTCAACTTGTTATATGTGCCCTTAGGAAACCGTTCCCGGCGCAGATGCGCAAGGACTTCGTCTCCAACATCAAAATGTACCTCTCGTCGCTTTGTGTCTGCGTGCTGTTTGTATTTCTGCGTGTTGTCCTGCAATCTTAATTTGACCTTTTCATGAAGTTCACTCATTGCTTCAGCAAAATCTTCTCCATCTGCACTTCTCCGTTCTAGCTGTCCCAAATCTCGTAGTTCATGTACCCCTCGAGGATGCATACCATACAAAATCTGAAATGGGCTAAATCCGGTGCTCCGATTGGGCGAATCGTTATAAGCGAATTCTGCCTGGGCAAGAGCTCGATCCCATAATCGTGAATTTTCTCCTGTCAAACTTCGTAATAAGTTTCCTAAGCTCCTGTTCACCACCTCTGTCTATCCATCAGTCCGCGGGTGATATGCAGAGCTGAAATTTAACTGCGTGCCCAACTTTTTCCACAGGGTGTGCCAAAAATGTCCCGTGAACTTCACATCAATGTCTGAAACAATAGTTCTAGGTAAGCCATGTAATCGAGCTACTTCTGTAAAAAACAGGTGTGCCACATTCGTGGCGTCACTAGTTTTTCGGCAAGGAATGAAATGAGCCATGTTTGAGAACTTGTCTACCACCACCATCACTGAATCATATCCTCGCTACGTTCTGGGTAATCCTAGGACAAAATCAATACTGACTGAATCCCACGGCCTACTTGGAACAGGTAGGGGTGTGTACAGTCCAGTGTTCTGGCTGTGTCCTTTCGCCAGTTGGCAGATTTTACACCTGGTTACATACCTCTGTACGTCCCGGCTCATTTTTGGCCAATAATAAAAATGCCCGAGCTGCTCCAACGTTTTATCGATGCCAAAATGTCCCGCTAGTCTGCCACTGTGTTTCTCTCTTACTAAATTTTCCCTCATCGAACAATCCGGAATACATAGCTGTCCACCTCAAAACAATAATCCTTCCTGTAAATTGAAATCTAGCCATGGGCTTGTATTCCTTAATACGGGATTTTGGCATGCTTCAAAAGCTTCCTTGAAGTCCGCGTCCATCTGGTATAAATCCTTCAGATACTCAAATCCCATCACCTGTATGCCACTTTCTTGTAAGAGCAAGGCTCTTCTGCTTAAAGCATCCGCCACTTTGTTGGCTTGCCCACTTATGTGTTTTAACACAAAAGTAAAACTCTGCAAGTATTCTACCCACTTGGCATGCTTATGGTTCAATTTGTGCTGCTGCGTTACATATTGTAATGCTGAATTATCAGAGAACAAGACGAACTCATTGCCCAGTAAGTAGTGCCTCCAATGTTTCAAAGCTTGGACCACTGCATAGAACTCTTTGTCATATGACGAATACTTCTGTCGACTCTCATTCAACTTTTCACTAAAAAACGCTGCTGGTCTGTCCTCTTGACTGAGCACAGTGCCAATAGCTGTCCCGCTTGCATCACAACGAACCTGAAAAGGTTTACTAAAATCGGGCAGTCTCAAGATCGGCCTCTCCGTTATTTTCCGCTTCAGAAGTTGGAAACTGTTTTCTGCCGCCTTGGTCCAACAAAAAGGTTGGCTGGCCTTTTTGATGGTCTCTAGCATTGGTGCGCAGATCTCACTGAAATTCTTAATGAATTTTCGATAAAAACTTGCTAAACCGTGAAAGCTACGTACCTCAAACAAATTCTTAGGTGACGGCCAACTTATGATTGCCGCAATCTTTTCTGGGTCCATCTTTAACTCGTTCTCTGCAACTACAAATCCCAGATAGATCAACTCCTTCTGCAAGAAAGTGCATTTCTTCAAATTTATCAGCAGTTTGTTCTGCTGCAGCTTCTCGAATACCCTTCGAATATGCTGAAGGTGCTCTCTTTTTGTCCTGCTGAAAATTAAAATATCGTCCAGATAGACTATCACGAATTTTCCAATAAATTCCTTTAACATTTCATTCATCAGTCTCATAAAAGTACTCGGAGCGTTACTCAACCCAAATGGCATGACCAGCCATTCGTACAGTCCTTCGTTGGTCTTGAAGGTTGTCTTCCATTTGTCTCCCTCCCTAATTCTGATCTGATGGTACCCACTCTTCAGATCTATTTTTGTAAAGTAAGCTGCCCCACTAAGACAATCAATCATGTCGTCCATTCTAGGCAAGGGAAACCTGTATCGAATTGTAATTTTGTTTATAGCCCGCGAATCCGTGCACATTCGCCATTCGCCACCTTTCTTGGGTGCAAGTACTGTTGGTACTGCACAGGGGCTCAGACTTTCTCTGATCAGTCCCTTATCCAACAACTCCTGCACTTGTTTGCGTACTTCTTCATTGTCCTTTGGACTCATCCTGTACGCTGCCTTGTTCGGCAAGCTTGCTCCTGGTATAAAATCAATGTGATGGCTGATACTCCTTTTGGGAGGCAATTTATCAGGTAACTCTTCAGCCGCAATGTCTTGGAACTCTTCCAACAGCTCCTGTATTTCTTTGGGCAGTTCTGATTTCTCCAAGTTCAGCAATACTGGCTTCATCCTCCTCACAACTGCAAAATTAACTTCATTTTCCTCAACCTGTTTTACAAACTGTTTTCCTCCAATTAACAGCGCCTTTGTTCCGCTTGATTCTGTTGTGTCTTCCTCTTTGATGGGTACAAGTGTGTGTTTGACCCCATCCTTTGTAAATTTATAACAATTGGTCTTTCCATCGTGTGTCACCTTCCGATCATACTGCCATGGTCTTCCAAGCAGTATATGGCACACGTCCATTGGCATAATATCGCAGACCACTGTGTCGTGGTACTTGCCAATGTGAAACTCTACCTCGCATTGTTCATCAACTAACAGCTGGTGGCCTTTCTGTAGCCACGACACCTTGTAAGGTGTGGGGTGCTTCAGCCGCTTCAACCCCAGCTTTTCCACCATCTCAGTGGCAACCAAGTTATCCGTACTTCCACTGTCTATTATCAATTTGCAGCATTTTCATTGCGATTTACAGACTGTCTGGAACAATGCTTTCCGCTGTGTTGGTTCAGCCACCTCCTTGGCTGGTTTTAACAGCACTTTATTCAAAATCAAAGCTTCTCCAGTTTCCGCCATGTCTTCCACCTCCCGGGGTTGTGCTTCAGCTTCTTCAGGCTGTGCCATAAGTGTTCCCCTCTGACTTGCCTGTTCAACTTCTGGACATTCAAAGGATCTGTGCCCCCATTTATGGCACCTGTAGCACTGGACACTAGTCCCTCTTCCGCGGCCATTCCCTCGTCCTCGCTGATATGACCGACCTCCTCTGGTGCTTTCTCCTTTCTCTGTTGTCCCCGAAGTTTTAGAACTGCTGCCTTCTTCATTGTTCACAACAGTCATTCCTCTGCCGTAGGACTGTCCCCATCCTCTGCCATTCCCTCTCCCTATCCTGTTGTTCTGTTTTTTGTTGATTTTCTCCTCAGCCTTTACAGCACTCTGAAAGGCTTCTTCAATATTCCGGGGAGAAAGAATACTGATTTCATCCAATATTTCCATCCTCAAGCCATTTACGTACCTTGCTGTTTTTTCTGGGGTATCATCCGTATAACCAGCACGTAAATTCACTCGGTAAAACTCTTCCGTGTACTCCTTGACAGTCATACCCTTCTGCCTTAAATTATGTACTCACCGATATAATTCCACCTGGTAGTCTTTTGGTAGAAATCTGCCCTTCAATTTTGCCACCATCCTTGACCATTTTCGTATCGGCAACTTATTCATTCGTTTTCTGTCCGCTTGGACACTGTCCCACCACAAGAGGGCGTGCCCCTTTAACTTAGTTGCAGCGAACCTAACTCTTTTATCCTCACTGACTTCCTCATTTTCGAAATATTTATCTAGTTCGCTTATCCAGTCCAATAGGACATCTGCGGACAGACTGCCATCGTAATTAGAAATCTCTGTTTTGGGTTTGCTGCTGGCCAATAGAACTGAACGCAACAGTCTCAATTCCAGAGCTTCTTTGTCTGACCCGTCTGTAGCAGTTACCGCTTCCTCCTCACTGTCATCTCCAAGTTCTGGGTCTCTTCGCCTACCCGCCTCCACTGCTTCCAAACGAGCTGTAAGAACTCTAATCTGCTCCCTCAATCCTTCATCTGCTCCCCTACGTGCACCTCTTCCACGTCCTCGTCTTGGTACTTCCATCCTCTTCTATTTCTAAAAAAAAACTGCTCTGATACCACTTGATGGGGCCAACCCACGTGGTCCCGCCTTGCCTCAGCTGATGTGGACTTACGTTATTGAACTGGTTAGATGCGCGTTAATTGGAAAGTGATTATTGTTTAATTTGCAATCAACTTGGCATGTACTCTCATTACTCCTCCGTTGGACACCTGTCCTCCTCGGGATCCTGGCAAACCCTACCTTGTTTTTGTAACCCGGTTCGCGCCCTTGCGGTCATTTCTACCTTCGGTGCTTGGTCTTGGTGGCCTCTGTGTTGTTTGGTTCCACCTCTGGTTGTTTGTCTGTGATGAAACCCTTTGGGTTTCCGCCTGTTCCGTGGTGATACGATGAGGAATCAGCTATACTCTGTCGTTCCTATGTTGGTTTGTCTGTCCGGCGCTTTGTTTCTGTGGTAAGTTATTACGGTTCCATCATATGCTCATTTCGTTTTTCATGGCTGTGAATACTCTCCTTTGTTTGGTTACGTGGGTACTTTCTGGTCTGGCCTTCTTGACAATTCTTTGGTTAACTGCTATGGCGTAATGGTGCTCGGTCCACTCAGGTCGAAAGTTACCCAGGTCGATGGAATTCCGGGTTCTTTCCTCTCCGGCACTCGGCTATTTTGACAAGGTATGTCACAGTTCTATGCTGGAGTTTCTTTACCTTTATTTGCACAGAGACTAACGTTCTTCGGCCCCTCTGTGGGCAGGGGTCTCTGGTTCGAGTTATTTTGGCCTACGGGTCCGGCTCACTATAAGGTATGGTCACTCTCTTATATCCATGCTCAGGGTTTTCGTTTCTAGGCTTTACGGCTTCACTTCTTATGCAAGGGTTTTATTTAAAAGAAACCCTGACCTTCCTCCTTTTGTGTCTTTTGCAGGTGTGGCCGTCCTCTGTGTCGTGGCAGTGGCACTCGTCGACTCCTTCCGGGTAGTCCTGTTCTTGTTTTGCTTTTCTGTAATGAGTCTTGGTCCTGGTCACGGATTATGGTCACTTGTTATGTGGAATACCTGTTTAGTTGTCGTGTTTGGAATTTCTGGGTTTGTCAAACCCTTGGCCGTAACTTAGAAGGGTTTGTGGTGTCGGTTGCAACACTGTTCGGTTGCACTATGATGAACTGTTCTATGTAATTTTTATGCTTAGAAGATACATTGTAAAATCAAGTAGAAGATAGACTCATTCACTGCCAGTTCTGGTCATTTACCTGGTGACTGTGTTTGTTTGGTTTGAACCCGTAGTGGGTGCTGGTCCTTTCCGCCTCTTGTTCGCTTTCTTCTCTGCCAGTTCGTAACTCTTCGAATACTGTAAAGAATTTTTTATATATGTAAATAAAAGTGAAGTATTTATACAACACTGTACATACAGGCTTTTGTTACTGGGGACACATATATGAATAATCTGTTTGCTTGTGCACTGAAATAAAATGAAGGAAATGTATATTGATTTTCTGTTATTCTCTTGTGTGTGCTCCGCTGCTGAACCCCACTGGGTTTGCTTTCTTGTCTTTTTATACAATGTTTCCAAGTAGTTTGATAACTGCTGGTAGTTGCTCAATTACAGTTTTAGCAGTTACTACAGACATGACTCTCTTTGACTATTAACTAGTTTACTTAGTCTGCTCTTTACAATAGGAATTTATTGTTAACTGTCTAATGACCCTAACCTACTATCATCGTTTCTAATTAGAACCTATTACAGTAATTCAGACATAATGAACAGAAACCAAAATAACAACGGTTAACAATGTAGCTGACAAAGAAAGAAAGAAAAAAAAACATAAGAATGTGACAGACTTGTTGTCCGTTCAGTGAACTATTTCTCGTCCCCAATTTTTTTTAGAAACTTTGTCCGCCCTTCCTCGGTCTTCACCCTGTTGACCAGATGCTCCTGCATCAGTTAGCCATGCCTAGCTTCATGAACAAAATTTGGGAAGGGGACATAAAGAAAGTAATTGAGGCAACGACCTTCATCTAGGTCATGAATGTTATTGGAATGGAGGTCATGAATGGTGTTTTCTTATATAAACTCTCGAGTTTTGGAGGATGGTATCAACTCACTCTCTTGTTTGGTTGTGATTTGTGGAATTTTCTCCCTTGTTTAAATGTTTTTTATTTAATTATCCAAAGCACCATTCTTGTCTTTAGGATATCTTGGGGCTTTTCCCTCCCTTTACAGGCCCACCCTTATCTTTCAATTAGCATTCATTTTTAATTCTATAGTTTCTTTTAATTTCTACTTTTTTAATGGTCTTCTTCTCTTTTGTTCTAGGGGGTCTCTTTCAAACCTTTTCTAATGTCTTCATGGTGAAATATTTTCGCTCTCTCTACTTTCCATGGGTCATTTTCTCCTCTCTTTTTTCCCTAATGCCTCTAGAAAAATTCCCTCAAATTCATCCTAACCTCTCAATACTCTTAGATATCTCTCTATCAAACATGGTTTATTGAAGTTGTTCTAATAATCAAAGAGGTCAACGAACCCAACAAATTCCCTTCAACTCAAGCACCCAACACTCAATGAAGAGGTCAATATTAGTATATGTTAGATCCACCCCAACTCGTATTTGAAGGAAAAATATTAATCATCAAAGGAGGCCGTAATTGAATGTGGATTCATCACTGATGCAAAGCTAGAGGAGTAGGTTGGAGTATGGATATTGGACACTAGGAATAACGGGACAATATAAACAAGGCATATGTATGTTGCAGACATTTACTAGTAGCTAAAAATAATTATGGGGAATGTTTTACTAGAATTTTTGGAAACCCAATAAGAAATCCTCTTGTCCATTGATGGAATGAAAAATCAAACAAGCAAGCTAATTTAAAGAACTTCAATTCTTACCAAGAAGTTTGCAGATCTCGAGTTATTTACCTCAAATGATGAGAGTGATGAACCAAACACCATTGAGGTGGATGCTTTTTTAATATAGATGCTTTTTATTCTCTTTTTGTCTATATCTGCTAGTTGAATCATAGTTGTTGCCATAGAGAGTGATGAACCAAACACCATTGAGGTGGATGTTTTTTTAATATAGATGTTTTTTATTCTCTTTTTGTCTATATCTACTACTTGAATCATAGTTGTTGCCATAGATGAGGTTAGATATAGAATAGTTAATAGAGTGATACTTTGTTTATTATTTTTTATTTGTATGGTTTTGTCGTTTATTTTAAATTTACATGGACAAAAGCTTTAGCTTTCTGGTTTGGTTTTCTCAAGGACAAATCTCAATGTACAAAGTATGATGTGTGCATTTTAATAGTGAAAGCACAATAATGACTACTTGATCTACAAAAAGGAAGAAAATAGTAATTTAATTGTAATGTTATTATCAAGATAGACACCAAATTAGTGTATGACACTTTCTTACTTGTGGGATTGGGGAGCTTCCTTTACATAGCTATTCAATTGGTAAAATTTATAAGTATGATGTATGAATTTTAATGGTGAAAGCAAAATAATGACTACTTGATATAAGGAAAAAGGATAATAGTAATTTAATTTTAATGTCATTGTCAAATTAGACACCAAATGGGTGTCTGAGATTTTCTTACTTGTCATATTAAGGACTGCATTTACATATTCAATTACTCAAATTTATAATTGTGTATATACTCTAACTTCTTTGGACTTGAACCTTTAATTTTTTAGAAAGAAAAACATAATATTAACTGTATTAATATAGTATAATGTTTTACTCACATTACTAATATAATACTAATTATGTGAAAATAAATTAATATATTAATATTTCAAAAAATAAATTTATAATGAAAAAAATTTATATATTAAAAAAAACAATATTAACACTATTATATTAAAATAGAAACTTTAAACTAATGTAAAAACAAAACATTCAAGCAGGATGGAAAAGCTTTATCTAATGTAAAAACAAAACATTCAAGCAGGATGGAAAAGCTTTATCAGAATGATTCAGGATAAAACTTTTAATTTGTTTAAATAAAATCTCTATTATATTTTTATAAAAAATAATAACAAATTTGTACCCAAAGAAAAGAAATAGAATACTTTAAATTAAAAGGAGATATATAAAGCGTAAAAGAATTACTATCTAAGAAAGGGAAAGAAAGAATAAAAGTATCATCAAAAATCCCGAAAACTAACCATAATAAATCTTATAGCTATAGGGCAACAGCTTCATGGAGATAGTGACTACATACTCTTTTAATGAACATTATAAAACCTGCAGAGCAGCTAAATTAATGGCTGGTTCCTTTAAATTTTCCAAAACTTATATTAAATATAATATGTCATGTTTTATGACTAAGTCAATATCATGCCTTTTCAAACCTGCACAAGAAGGACGTTTAAGATTTTCCATCTTGGCCCTGGCTTTTCCTTGCTTAAGGTTGAAGTAGCTTTTTGATGATGTCAAAGAAGACCTATATTTTCAAACTTTCAAAGCAGCGAAGTTAAGTGCGTCCTTTCTCGCCCTTGCTTTTCGTTATGGCAGCGTAAGGTTTAAGTAGCATTTTGAGGTTGAAGTATGTTTTTTGAGTTCACAAAAGACATGTAAGATAAAACGTAGACATGTAAGACCTTTTATTTGTACACGACCTTCTGCTGAGCAGCTCGTATGGAAATCAATTTCCAGAAAGCAACCATTTTATTTGCACATGGTATCTCGTTATTGGCAAAGCATTCTATCAAAGAGGCTGAATACTAGATAGAGCAGCACACATGTGGAAATCAGTTGACAGAAATCACCCATTTTGTTTAATTTCGTTTTTAGTGGATTCAATTAAGGGTCACTTATTTACCAAGCCTGCTCACATTATCGAAACTCTGTCAACTAATTGTAAGGAATCTACCCTATTCACGAAAATAATTGCAGATTTATTTAAAATTCTCTGGCTCGTTTTTCTTACACTGTTGGATATGCGAAAATCCGGAGAGGAAATGGATATGTAGACATGCTCATTTTAATAAGTCATTATAAAGCCAAGCAAACAGTGACAGATAAATACATTGAAGAATGAAAGTGATCGAAAGGGATGGACAACTTACTCCTCGTGGCTTCCAAACTCTTGAATCTTATCGCTTCCGGAGAAAATGATAACCGCGATTTCAGCATCACAAAGACCAGAAAGCTCTAAAGCTTTTTAAAGCAATCCGCTCTTGCGTTTCGAGAAACTAGTGTGGCGGCTTCTAGGGTTTTGAATGCGTTTCATCCTCTCGTTTTCTTTCCCATTTCCAGTACTTTCTTCACGGGAGATGGTATCCGTGTTTTGTGATAACTCTACGTCCATGTTTATACTCTCATTTTTAAGCATAGTTACCAATTCGATCGGAAAAAATTCGATTACCTAAAATACAATACGGAAAAAATTCGAAAATATAGATCTTCAAAAATAAAATTATTTTTAAATTAAAAATAAAATTCTATATTTACAATATATTTAAAAAGAAATCACATCCTCAAATTCTAAATTTTAATATAACCCTTAAAAATGAAAAATAACAACATTATTTATTAATAACTAAAACAACCTAAATCTACAAAAAAAATTCAAAAATATAGATCTTCAAAAATAAAATTATTTTTAAATTAAAAGTAAAAATCAATATTTACAATATATTTTAAAAAAATCACATCCTCAAATCCTAAATTTTAATATAACCCTTAAAAATGAAAAATAACAACATTATTTATTAGTAACTAAAACAACCTAAATCTCTCATTTTAGAATTAGCTTTTGAGTAAAGCACACTTTCAAACATTCTACAGAATTCAAAACAGACGGGAGGGGAGAAGCACACCCGAACATTAATTCATTGTTTAGATTTCGTTACTAGTGGGAAAGAGGAAAATTATGAAATTCAAATAGAAAAAAATGGAAATTATATATTTTATAAATAAGAATTTATTTTTCTTTATGATAAGAATTTATTATTTTTAACAAGTATAAACTTACTATTTTTTATTATATTTTAATACAAAATTTATTGTTTTTTACTATTATAATTTTTTTAATATGCAATTTATTATTTAATATACTTTTTTAATATAGAAATTTCTATTTTTTATTTTTAAATATTAATTCTTTTATTAACAAAAATTCTTACTAAATTAGTTCTTACTAAATTAGATCTTAATTCTAGTTCTTTTAATATAGAAATTTTTGTTTTTAATATTTTAAATAATATAAAAATATCTATTTTTAAATATTAAATTTTATATTAATAATTTTTTTTAAATTCGATGATAATTATAATATTTTTAAATTATAACTTATGTTTTAATATAAACGAAAAATTATTTAACAAATTCCATCATAATTGTCATATTTTTAACTCACCATTTACTATCTATTATATAAAAAATTTAATATAAAAAAATTATTGAAAACAAAAAAAACCGTATCGAATTCCAATATCCGAATTTGCAGCCGAACCGAATCGTATTGTCGAATTTTCGAATTTTTCTGGCCAGTACGGCCGAACTTGGTAGCTATGTTTTTAAGGTACGGGTCGCTTCGTTAATTGCGAATAAGCGGTTCTTCAACCACCAACCTTTCGTTAATTGGGAGTAAGCGGCTCCGAACCATCAACTTAGCTGTCCTCACTAACCATCAAAATCTAATCGCTGTCCTTTATCGCCGAAAGTGACCTTTCCTGGAAAAGCTTCTTGTACGAGAAGTATCAAATATTTTCCATCGGGGAGAATCTAAACCCCACCAAGTATTGAAGTATGCCCGCTTCTCTATGTGGAACAGTGAATCTGAGCGTTCTGGGTATCGGGACGTTTACTAGTAACGTTAACCAGTTGGAATTGAAAAATATCTAATCACACTCACTTTTAGTTTTACAAGGATTGCCCCTCCCTTACCAGGCTTTCATTAACGAAGACGAACGGAGCTGCCATCTATGGTAGATGTCAATATGATACCTTGGACTTGAATGTGAGTTCGAGCAATTAAGAATATTAGTTGTCAATTCTATACTTAATATTGAAAAAATTACATATCTTTTCTATATTTTAATATAAAAAAATAATCTCACTACGATCAATACTACAACTCCAACTCGTCACTGATTAATTAAAAAAATAACATAATTTTTATATTTGATGACACTAATCAACCATTTTAAAAACCTTCCACAAATGATTTCAGAAGTAAAACTATCGTTGATTCCCTTAATTTAAGTAAGATAGTGATATAAGCCCACATGAACGTATCCTCCCGTATGGATCTTCTTCCATAAATCTTGATTCATAAAAATCCATTTAGTTATTGCGTTGATCAATTCTGAAATCTCAGGTGATCAAATCATTTAAGAATGTTATGATCCCTATCATTAATACCTCCACGGTCAACTTGATGTGTTTGGATTAATAATTTAAGTTTCTATCATGTTCCTTAATGCCATCTGGTCACATTACATTTGTATTCTGTTTGAATTTGAATGAGTCAAGTGGCTATTTTAAGAATGTTAAAAGGGAAAATTTTGAGTTCATGGGAAAGTGGTTATTTCATAGCCACACTATTTGTTTACTCATAAAATAAACAATGTAGTGTGGAGGACCACAATGTGGTGTAGAGGACGACATCTGCTAATTTCTACATACTTGGATCAACAATTTGTTTAATAAATCATATTAACAGTTTGTTTGATAAAATAAATCGTAGAAATGTTTTGGTAAATGTTGAAATAAAATTAAAATTGAATAAATTGGATTGAGAATTAATCTATTTATTTTTAATTAGGTTTACAAAATTTCTTACACGTTTACATAACCTTGAATTGTACTTGGGTACACCATAGCTGAGAGAGAAAATTGCTTTAAATATCATTATAATATGATTTTTTAAAATAATTTTTGATACACTATAAATTCTTCAGGTTATATCACCACTTATTAACTATTTGATCGTTTCATTTATATAAGAATTTTTATCACCCTCTTTACCACCTTATTAATCTTGTTGATCCTATTATTATTAAGATTTTAGTAGCTAACACTCATGCTTAGTATTTGTAATGTAACACTCATTCTTAGAATCTATAATGTAATTAACCAATGAAAACAATAATTTAGTAATTATTTAAAAAGAATATATTCTATAAAATTAAATAAACATGAAACTAATATAAGATTAGTATGATATAAACTTTGTATTGATAATTTAAAAAATGAAGAGAAATTGTTTATAATTTTTTTAAGGGTAGCTTTCTTTTAACAAAGCCACGATTTAATAATGCAACTTGAAAAATCATTTCATTAGATACAAGATTTGTGAATATTTTTTCTCTGGTAGAACCGTCACTCCTAATTCTATTATCTTTAATTAGTACCAACCACTTAATGGTCCTTATTTATTGAATAGGGTTATTTTAAAATAAATGACAACTATATAAATACCTAATGGGCCTTTGTCAAATGAGATGGCTACATAAGTAACTCATGTAAATAGGTTATAGTCGGGACTTATCATGCCCTTCTTATTTAGGAGTAACATAATCCTCAAGATGGAGGTTTGGCATGAAATGTAAATCCTTGTGATTTCGTTAGGTATCCTTACATTGGATTAGGACTAATTGAATTATTTGAAGGAACGATTTATGTTTTATTTAGTTAGTACTTTCCTTGGCTATAACCAAATTAAAATTTCTTTATAAATCACTAGAAGGTTGGAGTGAACTCAAAATATTTTCCACAAACATTCTTCAAATACAAAAAAAAAATGGTTGGGTGAGTGTTGAGTTGCTCGTGGGAAGGTATGTCAACATGGAATCTTGGTTGGTAGAGTAGCCTGAAGTGGTAGAAGTAGACAATAATCAACCTTTTTTAACAAGAAATGTACTTGAGGATGTGGTTTCTTGTTCACTCCATCTGACTTCCTTAGGAAGTGTGGTGATCATGTTATTTTAGATATTCATTCAGATGTATAATCAGGCCCTTTAAAAAATTTATCACAGCATGCCCTTTAGGATGCTGGAGTTTTAAGGAAAAATCCATAGCAATTTCATCATCTTAAACTCTGAAGCTTTGAAAGAATCCTAGCCAGTTGCAGTTGTCAAAAATGTCTCTAACTTTAAGTTTTGATGGATTATAAAGGTATCTATTGGCTCTATTGTAATAAAACCTCCCCATAGCTTAGTACAATTACTTTATGGCATAAAGAAAGAGAACTTGTAGAATGGGTTACTAGTCTTCGATTGCTATAGGAAGTTAGGTTTTCCTATGCAACACAAAATTTTGTAGGAGAGGAAAGTTACATAATATATTTTCTTATCTCATGCAACCTTCCACCATTCGACACACTATATTCACAACAAACAACTAGACCATCTAATTGTTGCACTATTTGAGTTCATAGTGTGTAATGCAAAATATTTATCGTTAAGAACTGAGATATTTTGAACACTTTTATAAAATGTAAGTGGGGATAATTGTTTTTACTTATGTATCATATTAACTTCCCCTTTCTTTTCAAGTCATCCAAGGATCTAATAGCTGTTTCGGGAAAAAAATTCCTTCCTATAGTGATTTCGCTATCTCCTATAACAAATTGTCTATCTGCTATAGAAAACTCATGTAAGTTCCTATAGTAGAATGCGTCAGAAGCTTGGTAGCAATTTTGATCTCTTGTAGGGATGGTGGGGGCTTCTTGGAATTTTAAACAAGTTTGCATCCTAGATTGAATCAGATTCCCTTGATTTAGGCGGTCATTTGTTGAGCCTAATGTGAGTTGATGGACTCAATGCACAAAGGTGAGGTGGCCCCCAACTACCCCTTCGTACTCCATGTTATTTCATATGGTTATATCGTAACAATTTTTCTTTCTGAATCTTCTTTGTTGATGATCCAATTCTTCTCTCGCACATGTCGATGTCTTTTCATAGGAGAGTGGAGTTTTATGCTAGATATAGGCAATACTGTATGCTAACTAATTTTTCCTATATGTTCCTCTTCCTTGTACACTTTTAATGTTTCCTCAACTTAGAATAGGTTCAAATGGGGAGCTTTGAGACATGCATATATGTGCCTTACCTTTAGTGCTTCCTAGAGGTGACATGTATGTTGCTGGTGTAGATTTTGAGGTTGCATTTGAGGATTATACTAAAGACTTAGCTGCCTTTGATATCTCTATTCGGAGTTCTAATGTTCCTGTTGTCGCTTTTGGAGATATTGCTAGAGTCTTTTGGTGCTTTCGGTACTGTTAGAGGTTACTCTGATGCTATGGTTCTTTTGCTCCTAGAGTTGTTAGATGAACGATCTTGTAGAAGCCTATAGGGGGATCATGTATCTTCTAGGGTTCTTTTTCTTACATTAGATATGTCTCTAAAGGTGTTAGAAATTATGATGTGCAGTGACTTTCTTCAACTACGATGAAGACTCCGGCCTGTAGGGCTTCCAAATTCTGCTACAGGATTGTATATTTCCTATAGCAGTCATAAAAGCTCCTTGGACTAATGATTTTATTTTTCTAGGACATAAAAAAATTCTAGATAATTCGAACAGAGGCTAGTAATGGTGTTGGAAGTACAATTATTGCTGAATGAGAGAAACATAATGAGCTTATTAAGATATCTAAATGGAAATGATAAACAATGAAAGGAAGGATGAGGGGTTAGACATGATGGTGGAGTAGATAAGTAATAGGAAACCCTATAGGTCTTTCCCTTGCTTGCAAGTAATGAAAACCTTAGACTTATGTCTTTTTACTAATTACATAACATCTTGTAGCATTATAGGGCCTTCCTGTAGCAACTCAAGAATGTGAGGAATAAGAAATCTAAAGGACTTGGGAATGATGGGTGGAGGTTGTGGATGGTTGGATAATGGATAGAAATGGTCTGGAGGGGCTTCCTTGTCTTACTAAGGGTGAATGTAATTGTGCTTGGAGAAAAATGTGCAGGTTGTTCTATATGTCTTGCTTGTTGATTTTTGGTTGTTTCTGCGCATTCATTAAAGAGAGTAAAACGATTCTAGTTTTCATCATCTTTATTTTCTTTTTGTGTTTTTTTCTCTTTCATTTTAAGGCACACAAGCTACCTCATGGAGGTTTTCAATTCTAGTAGGTCGACCCTAGGTGCCTCAATGGATGTTTTCACCTAGGGATATTTTATTGCTTCTATTTCTTTTCCTCTCTCAGTCTCATAGGCTGCCTGAAGGAGCTTTTTAGTAAATGATCCTGCATCAAGTGCCTCAAATGATTTTTTCACTTAACGGGTCTTTATCCTTTTTTCTTTGTTAACCATAAGATAAATGGATTGGGTGCTTCAATTCTATCAATAAGATTCAACTCTCTTCTTATTCAATCTGTAAACCCATCCCTTAAGAGGGACTTCATGTATAACTTTATTTTGTAGTAATTTATTTGAATTTGGATCTTCTCTTAACCAGTTACCTTGATCTAAACTAGGCCATTATCATGAAGATTCTTAACTAGATAAGGTCCCAACCATCCTTTCACAACTTTCCCTTTAAAAATTGTGTGCCTAGAGTCATGCAAGAGAGCCCAATCACCCTATTGGAAGGAAAAAATCTTAATAAGTTAATCATGTCAAGATTCCCTTTGTAGATGAACCACTTTAGCATGGATTCCATCTTGCATTCTAAGCTCATTAAGGGCACTTAAATGCTTCAATCTCTCTTTTTCTACCTTAGCGAGATCCATGTCAAGTTGTGCTACCATGCTTAGCATATTGTACTCAAACTCAATGGATCTATGACCTTCTTTCCATATACCAACTCGTAGGGGGTGAATGCCAAAGTGGTCTTGCAATTGGTGTTATATGCCAAGTGGACTCAACAAGCTTTTCTTCTTAATATTATCTATTGTTGTTGACTACCTTAGTCAAGGTTCCTTCTAGTGCTCTATTAATAACTTCCACTTTCCCATTTTCTTGAGGGTGATATGGGGTAGATTTTCCATGTTTAATATCATGTTGCCTCATGATCCCCTTTGTGAGATTTGAGGTTAACTAGAAGCCTTGGTATGTCACCAGTTCTCTTCGAAAACAAAATTTGTAGAAGAAATTTCCCTTAAAAATTCAACTACCTTTTGCTATGTTGTTTCCTTTACTCTTTCACCTCAGCCCCCTTCGTCAAATAGCATGTACAGGAATGATGTACCTCTTCTATCTAGATGGAGGAACAACAGGGTGAATGAAGTCCATTCCACACTTCTCAAATGGCTCAAAAATGACTTGGCTTTGAAAAGAAATCTCATCCCTCTTAGTAGTTTCCACATTCTTTGGCATTCATCACATTTGACAATGTATCTCTGGTCATCTTGATGTAGGTTAGTCTGATAGTATCTTATCTGTGGGATATTGTAGGATGTCGCCCTAGTAGAAAAATGGCCCCCACATGCTCAATCATGACAAGTTCAAATGATGTCATAAACCTCATCTTCCCTCACAAATATTCTCAGGATCTGATCAGGCCACCAACTAGCAGAGGTTACCCCAAATCTAAGTACAAGGAGCACTCTTTCTAACAATATTTCTTTTCTACTTTGAATATAAATGAGGGGTAAATTGGTGAGCAGATAAAATATTTTCTATGTCATAAAACCATAGAGACAATAGTGATATGGAGAAAAGGTGTTCATCGGGGAGTTGGTCATCCACCATCTCTTGATCATCTACAGAGAACATTAGTCTTGATAGATACTTTGAAACAAGATTTTCTTTCCCTATATTATCGACAATGGTTAGATCAAATTATTTTAATGGTAGTAACCATATAATGGATCAAGAGTTTACATAAGGTTTATTCATCGAAGACTTAGTTGTTGCATGGTTAGTATGTACACACATCTGATATATAGTAATTTGTTGCCTAGACTTAGTCAAAGAACGTGAAACAACTAAAATTTATCTTCCAGTGACCCTGTAATTAAGCTAAGAGTTAGATAAGTTCTCTCTAATGAAATCAATGGTATAAGGAAATTTATCTTCAAGCTACCCTAAATACTTTGTCTGATGCATATGTGTTAATGTGGAAGGAGAAGGTCTAATTTGGGCCTCTAACGAATGGCACAAATTTCAATTTATATTTGATCTCTTTAAATTCCATTTAACACGTATTTCTCCAACATAATTCAAAATATTTTGTTAGCTAAGAGAATAAAGGTGAAGCAATCTTGTTGAAATCCTTAATGAACCTTGTATAGTACCTAGTAGGTCCTAAAGAACCCTTAACATATTTTTGATTTTGAGGAACATGAGCCTTTATAATGATGGTTATTTTATTACGGTAAGCATCAATTCCTTCCTTATAGAGAAAGTTCCCTAAAACATTACCTTCGTTCATGAAAAATTGGAACTTTTTAGAACACAAGGAGAGGTTCATATCTATACATATTTTCAAAAATTTGCATAGGTTAGAGAGACTTTCTTGGAAAGAACCTCCTTAAGGTTTGAAGTCATCCATATAGATCTCTACTAAGTCATGATGTACAAGATAAGAGAAAATGCTCAATACACCCGTTTGGAAGGTAGTAAGACCATTACATAGGCCAAATGGAAGAACCCTATAGGAAAAAGGTTACTGATGAGTAGGTAAAAGTTGTGCTATCCTAGTCTTTAGGACTAAAATGGATCTAATTGTACCTGTTGAATCCATCTAGAAATGAAAAAAGCTTTTTCATTGCAAGAACATCCAAACCTTGTTTAATATAGGGCAAAGGAAAATGGTATTTTTTCGTGGCTTTATTGATTTCTGTATAATAAATGTAGACTTTTCATTTTCCATTTTTCTTAGGGACAATAACTAATGGGTACATCCACTCACTGTTAAAAATTGGATAGATAAAACCTGCACCCAATAATTTTTACAATTCTTCTTTTAAAATGTTTTTAGTGTAGGGTTCATTCTCCTGTAAGGTTGGTGAACATGTTTGTGGTCCTCTTTGATGTATATCTGGTGATTTCATATAGAGGTGTGGACTCCCCTCATTTCCTTGTAATCCCATCTAAAGGAATTAACATTTTACAACAAAACATTGAGTAGTTTTTCTTCTTAATTAGCTAAAAAAGGGGGTTGATTTTTAGTGTTTTGGAGGAGCTGATTTCTATAGTTTTCAAATTTCTTTAGTTAGAAATAGAAATTATTAGATCTTCCTTCGAACTAGCCCGAGAAAAATTGGGCTTCCCTGTAGTCTATAGCATATCAATATTCATGGCAGCATGATATTTATTTTGGAGAAATTTGTCAATCACATTATCTTCATCTAGTTTCCTATTGCCAATGGTGGTTTCTAGTGTAAAAATGGGGTTGGATGATGACTAATAAATGTATTATTCGTATTCTACTACCCAAAAAAAATCATGCAACTGAATGAGGGGTTGCGCAGGGAAATATAATACGACCTTCTTTTTAGACTTCCTATTTGTGATGGTCAAATTTCCATCCCTACACTAAGGTATAAATCATCAATGGCCAACTAAGCTCTTCATAAGATAATAGGATAACCATTAAAATTTGTTTGGGTGTCAATAATGAGAAGATATGTAGGATACTCCCAAGAATTAATGTAAACTATGACATCTTCAATAATGTCTTTTAGTACTACTGTGGATCTATAAACAAGTTTTAACACTATGGTGGTTTTCCTTAGGGACGATTGGAGATTAAGATTAAGCATAACCTCCTTGTTCATGGCATTGATTGTAACCCTTCAGTCAATGAGGGTATTGGGGACTGTAATATTGTTGATGTTCACATCTACTATCCATATTCGAGGATCTAAATACATTGAAATGATGACCTTCCCAAACATAAGATTAAATAGTTTTCCTATGACATTGATCGTACGAGTGTCCCTTTTTCTCCTTCTTGAACTCCTAATACATTATTTTTTAATGAATATGTTATATATGGGAACATTTTTTATGTCTTTTAGTATGGGAACCTTAAGACAAAAAAAATTTGGTTCTCCCAAAAGTTATCCTCTTCTGCGGTGTATGTTCTAGGACGGATCAACCTTTTAGGGTAGGGAGGTATGTTGGCATGAGGACTAGGATATCCCTTCTCTTATTAAATATTTTCTATTATTGGAGAAGGTGGGCAAGAATTTCTAGAGCATATGATGGAGAATATGTCTCTCCAATGTAGACAATTTAGGCATGCTTATTATTGGAGTTAGGGTGCAGTCGAGTAAGAATATATGGTTCTTTTGGAGGATTATTTTAGGTTAATTTTGACTGAGGATGAGGAGGAATTATGGCATGTAGTTGGGATGCCTGAGGCCTCCATTCTAAGGATGGATTATCCCACTAAGAAGGTTGGTGATAGTATGGATGAAAAGGAGGAATGACATGTTTGGGAGGATAAGGCCATGGAGTGGTCATGGACCATGGTGAGGTGCTAGGTTGATATTAAGGTTGAAATTGCTCATTATAAATTTTATTGAAAGTGGAGGGGTAGGTAATACCTTCCTAATATAGTATGTGGCCTTGTGTCCTCTTCTAGTTGTCAAAGTGGAGCTACTCCATGCCTCCATGTGGTCCATGGTATCATACTTTCAAACTTGGAAAATATGGAAATTATTTAGTTGAGTGGTTTTCTTCAAATATAGAATAAATATCTACGACATATAAGGGGCACCTATTCCCAATATGTCTCGTAGAGCATCTAGGGAAGAATATATCTAATTCCCTTTCTTATTTTTGTTGTTTTTTTCTTAATATGTAGTGTGTCCATCAACATATAAAAGGTGTGTAATATATGAGTCTTTAAATATTTTAAGATACCTACTATTTCATTCTTACTAATTGAAGTGGAGGATGGGGACTAACCAAACTCTTATTTATTCTACCTATTTTTATATCAACTCTAGAATGATTTTTAAAAACCTTTTTGATGTCCTCATAATTTAGCTAGTAAATATATCAATTGGCCAACAAGTTGAGGGCCTCCATTATTTCTTCTCTAACTCCCTAGACTAAGAATAATTTTAATGAATCTATATTAAGAGTGCAGTTATGTGTCCTCTTGTAACTTAGTTGGAATATTTCCTTGAAATTTTATAGGGACTCATACATTATGAATATTTCATACCTTTTGTCTCTTCCTTTACAATAATTTATGTATTTAGTGTTGAAGGGTTTCTTGATTTGTCCCCATAAAGTTATGCTTCCCCCTTCCAAGCTCATAAACCAATGAAGAACTGCATCATTAAGGGTAGAAGGAAATAGTTTGAGCTTCTACTCATCTTTTGTATAATAATATGTACTACAAACTACAACAAATTTAAACATGAAAGTATCAGGGTCTTTAGTAGCCAATCCATGTAAATGTGGGAGAGTAGTTGGAGTGATAGTTCTCATTTAGGATTTGTGATTTTCCTCCCTAATAGGGAAAAATTCAGGTTGCCTATTTCCTACCATGGTACCAGTTGGTGATGGAGGTTCTTCTCCTCCTGCAAGCTCTTTATAAATATATGTTTTCTCACCTAAAAACGCCTTTATATCCTGTATGGATAAAATATGAGGCTCATGCCAAAAAAACAAGGTTGGTTGTTTGTAGAAGGTATTTTTTCTACAAATTTTCTTCTATCAATGCTAATTGTATGAGGCATGAAAAGAATATATATATATATATATTGTGATTTTCTCAATAAGAATGATAATATAGTGTTTTTTTTTGTTTTATAGAAAATGGAAGAAGTAAATCAACTAGAGAAGAAAACAATTTATACTTTGAAACCTCATTGGCAATGACACCAAAACATTACGACCCATAATATTACAACAATAACGTTGCAAGTCCAAAGGGGTATCAACTTTATTTCAACCAGAGGTTTGTACAAACTTAAGAAGGGGCAACACTATGTGGGTAAGATGTAATGTGTTCTTATTTTCTTAATATAATGTAGGTGAAAACAACAAAATCAAAACTAAGTTGTACAAAGACTGCTTTGCTACCTATACTATAGGAAATACTAAAAAAATGAAGGAAAGGAAGAACAAAAAATAAATAGATTCTAATTGTAGGGAAAAAGGTAAATCAATTCAAGCAAGATGGAATAAAATAAAATCTACTCTACTCTGCATTAGAAAATTATTTGCAATTGAAAGAAAGCGTTGAAGAATTAAACCTTCCTTTGAAGAAAGGACAACAAATTTACTACAACAACTAGGTAAAAGATTCTAATGCGTCTTTGAGCTTCCAAATTACATCCTTAGGGTCTAGTGTATGTTATAACATGTCAAGGAAGGATAATCATGCTTTAGATGAAATATTAAGGATATCTTGATGAAAATTATGGGCCGCGATAAGATTCCCTATTTTTCTATTGATGATAGTTGAGTAAGGATAAAAATACATTATAAATGAAGTTCAAATAAAGAAGGGGCTAAGAAAATGAAAAATCATGGTCAGGGGGCTGTAACAACCCCTAGTTGATTTTCTATGTAAATAAAAATAATAGCAAGGTCATGAGACACGTATTCCAAACTAAATGTTCAACAAAACATAGTGATGGCGTATGACTTGTGATTAATTAATGGCGATGGAAATTGTTATGAATCAAACTCACAAAAAGATAAAAAATATCGATCAACGCCTTAGAAATAAGCCTCTTCGAGGGGGAATCCTCCTTTACATTACACAAATGAACAATTCTTAGATGATACAAATTACAAGACCTCCTTTCTATATATAGGAGTCTAAGGGGTCATAATATAATCAGAGCCGACATAACAATAATAATGTAAGGGCACAATAATAACAATAGTGGGCTTCTATGGGGCACAATAATAACAATATGGGGGTCACATGGGCACAATGATATAAAAAGGGGGTTGTGCTAATAACAATAAGGGGTTACACTAGTATTATAGGGACCTAACATGACCCTCTCCCTCAAAAGGTGTTGTCCTCAATGCTGTATAAAATCCTTGTCCTCCCATGTGGAATCTTTAGTGGGTAAGTTCTTCCACTTAATCAGATACTCTGAAATTGATCGATTTCGTAGCTGTCGTGTTCTTGTTTATGTGACTGCTCCAGGTTCCAATATGACTTTTCCTTACTCGTCATGTTCTGGCAATATTTTTTGAACTGGGATATTCTCATTATGTAAGGTCGCCATTTCTTTAGTGCATGTAGTCTTGCCCACAATTCCTTCTCATAAATAGCTTTGTGTAAATACTTTCCTTTGATTGGACGACTTTCAAAAGAAATGGGTCTTTCTTCTTGCATTAAAATGTCACCAATTCCATTTCCTGATGCAACATATTCCACAATAAAGGCTTTTTTGAAGTCTGGTGTAGCTAAGATCAGTGCTTGGCACATTACCTCTTTAAGATGTCCAAAGGCCTTCATTGCTTCTGGAGTCCAAGAAAATACATCTTTCTTCAACAATGTTGTTTTCAGAGTTTCTTTAGTCTTCATTCTTATTTGATGATATCTTGAACAAAGATCCAACTTGGTGAAGTAAATTAATCCATGCAATTCATCCAATACATCATCAATGATCCGAATGGGAAATTTATCTTTAATAGTGAGTTTGTTGAGCTATCTATAATACAAACACATGCACCATGACCCATCCTTCTTGTGCATCAATACTAGTGGAGCAGAGAAAGAACTTTGAGTAGGTTGAATTATACTGGCCTCTAGCATTTTTGCAACCATACGTTCAATTTCACTCTTTTGGGCATAGGGATATCTATCAGGCATGAAGATTGGAGGAACACTTCCTGGAATCAAATGAATAGAATGATCATGATCATGAATAGGTGGGAGGCCTTTGGGAGTCTCTAATACCTTATAATGATTGTCCAAGACTTTTTGTAGAACTGGAGAAATAGATGATTTCGATGTGGGAACCTCTAGTGAACATAATTGTGTAATTACACCTCATTTTTCTTTCTTTAGAAGCTTTGTCACTACATTAGAGCTAATTATATTTCCCAGTTTCCCTCTGATACCCCTTAATTGAACTTCCTTTCCTTCCGAAGAAAATTTCATGAGAATTTCTTGAAAATTAAAAGCTATTGTACCCAAGGATTGTAGCCATTTGACATGGAGTACAACATCAACACCACGCATTAGAATGGAAAGCATTGGGTTTTTAGTACATATTCTCCCATGGATAGCTTGATATTATGGCACTTTCTAGAGCAATTTATGGTTCCTCCACTTGCAACCATCACTTGACACTCTGGTGTTGGATATAGGCAACAATTCAATTCCTTGGCTATATTATAACGAATCAAATTATGGGTACTGTGCAAATCAATCAACGGTATTAACCTTTTCTTCTTGATATGTCCTTCTATATTGATTATTTGAGGAGTGGTAATTCCGGCCAATGCACTACAAGAAATGGTCAGATTAATTTCTTCTTTCTTGTTGTCATCTTTCACTTCTTGAACCTTTGTCCTCTTGATATGTCCTTCTATATTGAGAGTTTGAGAAGTGGTCATTCTTTCCAATGCTTTACAAGATATGGTCGGATTCATTTCTTTTTTCTCTGGGGTTGGTTCCTAGCATATATCCTCTTCTTTTGATGTTTCTTGATCCTTTTCTTCCTTCTCTTCACAATCCATGTAAAATAATTTCTTCTCAGCACACTTATGACCTTTAATGTATCTGTTATCACAATTGTAACAAAGCCCTTTTGTTCTTTTTTCTTCCAATTGTTGTGGTGTCATCCTTGTAGGTTGTCGAAGGCAAGGAGAAACAACATTTCCATGTTTATAGTTTTGAGGGCTAGACTTCCTTGTTTCCATAATTTTTCTATCCACTTTTCTTGCCAAACTGAATGCCTTCTCCAATGAATCAGGTTCCCAAAGATGAACCTCATGTTGAATGTTATGCTTTAAAGTCCCTATGGAGACATCAGTCCTCTACTTCTCTCGAATATCATTTTCCCTTATATTCAATTTTTGAAAGTCGTCAATGTGCTCTGCCATTGAACACTTTTGTTTTAGATTTAGCAATTGGCTAAAGAAGGTGTTTCTCTTTGTATCCCCGTAATGTGCTATCATTTCCTCCTTGAAAATTTACCACGTAACAAGTGGTTTATGAGAACATAGCCCTTTATACCATAAAAATTAATATGGTTCTAAATATGAAGATGCAATACATACCTTTTGTAATAGTTACACCTCATGTAGATCAGAATATTGCTCCATCTGTAGTATCCAATTTACCAGATCCTTGCCATCAAACTTCCTCATATTTCCTTTTCCTAATTTTAGGAAATCGATCTTGAAATGACTGTAACTCTGTAATTTTAGATTTCCAAGTTCTGAAATTGTGTCCTGCAATATCCCTCTGAGTGCGCTTTCTAACCCCGCAAGTTTGATCAAAATTGGATTCAGAAAAGAAGCGTTATGTCAAATCTCCCACAATGACCTGATTATAGACTAGTTCAGTAGAGCACACATGTACAAAGTGCCACGTGTCACTATTTAAACCTTAGGACCTGAAACTGATACAAAAAAACCATAGTCCATACTCTTTTTGTAACTTCGTATGAAATTTCAATTTGATGCTTAGAGAGAAAGTTATGACGATTTTCATAAGGTCCCTTGTATAGGATGTAATTCGGGAGCCTACAGAATCCCTAAATGTCATTAATTGTATCTCCGATAATACAGCGAAACAAGATCTGAAATTCGGGTATGAGCTTCACCAAAATTGTGGCGAAAATGGGTTTGAATTTTAGAGTCTGAACCTTCGTAGAAAAATAATTATAGTGAAAATTCCACGACGACCTGTTTGAGATGGAATCATGGAGTTTTCCAAAACCCTAAATTCCTCAGATCATATCTCTAAAAATATAGCGAGACAAGATTTGAAATTTTGACTCGAGGTGTAGAACGATTTCAGGTCAAATGGGTTTTTGTTTAAGCTTTTGAAACTTTGTAGGGAAAAATTCATAGCGGAAATTCCACGATGACCTATTTGGAGTAGCAAAACCCTAGAATCTAAAGCTTTGACACCAAATGTTATGAAACCAGCTCACGAAAATATAGAGAATATAGATCAATGCCTTGGAAATAAGCCTCTTTGAGGGGGAGACCTTCTTTACATTACACAAATGAACAATTCTTAGATGATACAAATGACAAGACCTCCTTTCTATATATAGGAGTCTAAGGGGTCATAATATAATCAGAGCCAGCATAACAATAATAATGTAAGGGCATAATAATAACAATAGTAGGATTCTATGGGCCACAATAATAACAATATGGGGACTGCATGGCAACAACAATATAATAATGGGGGTGTACTAATAACAATAAGGGGTTAAACTAGTAGTATAGGCACCTCCTTTACATTACACAAATGAACAATTCTTAGATGATACAAATGACAAGACCTCCTTCCTATATATAGGAGTCTAAGGGGTCAGAATATAATCAGAGACGACATAACAATAATAATGTAAGGTCATGAGATATGTAGTCAAAACTAAATGTTCAACAAAACATAGTGATGGGGTATGACTTGTGATTAATTAATGGTGATGGAAATTGGAAAAGGATTTAGTAAAGCCCAAGAGGCATTTTATTTATGAAAATAAAGGAAAATAAGGGAAAAGGGAGATGAATGCTCATTGATTTGCATGAGAGGGAAATTAAAGGAAAAATAGAGGAAAATGAAGAAAATAGAGTCCTCAATGATAAAAAGGCTTATGTGGATCAGTTCACATCCTTTCCTAGTTTACCTTTTCTCAGTTCAGTTTTGGAGCTCCATTCTATTCTCTCAATCTCTCATACTCTTGCACAATTAGAGTATTCTTGGAGAATACTTGGATCACTTTAACATTCACTTGGATTTGGAGGAAGAAGGAAAACTAAAGTGGAAAGCACAAGGGAACAAGTGGATCAACTATTATAGTTGGATCACTTTGTAGGGAACATGTTGCATGTGTGATATCTTTGATGATTTATGGAAACATGGTATATGCATGTTCATTTTTGATTATGTGTTGTAACTAACATCAAGGACTTCCTGGATTGATAGTGATTTTAGCCTTGCATTGCCATTTCCTACATAGTCATGGTGTTGTGGTTTTTTCGACTTTATTATTTTTTGGTTGGTTCTCATAATTCCTTATGGTCATGGTTTTCGAACAAACACTCTGGAAGCCCCGAAACAACTTGGATTGAGTTACTAGTCCTAGAGCCTAGGTTAGGAAAAAATATTTGGAGCCCTTGGTAGATTGAGTTACTAGTCCCTAGAGTCAGGTTGGACAAATACTCTAGAGCCCTCAAAGGTTGTGGGTTGAGTTACTAGTTCTTGGAGCCCTGGAAAACTTGGGTAGACATTCATCTGGTTGGTGTTAGTGATGTTCGATAACGAGGTGTAATCATTGGTTGATGAATGTATGAACTAATAAGTGTTGTTGAAGCTATGTGGAGAGGTCATAGGCCCTTCTTAGTGATTCTTAGATGAATCTCTTAATTTTACGATCAAATATGCATTCATGACCTATAGCTTACATGTTTTCCATGTGTTTGACGAAATGGCTGTTATGTTCTAATAATTCTAGGTAAATTTTTTGAGTTGAGATTGAATGGATAGCTTTCTTTCCATGTTAGATATGATTGTAGAAAATCTAAAGCAATTACAGGTAGTGGTCTAGAGGTAGTCGTAAGAAGGTGGCATTGATCATGGAGGCCCAATGCTCATAACTAGATAAATTGGGCTACAACCGCATGGATGCAGCGTTGTGGATGTGATTGGATGTCTATAACCACATGCATGCATTGATGTCCATGTGGTTATGGGCCTTCAGTAGAGTAAAATGGTTCCAGCTCAAGTTTTATCACCTAAGGAGTCTTTTCAGCCCTTAGGTGACCTGTAGCCCCTGTGGGATGCCAATATGTGATAATTTTTTCAACCCCACTTCCTTAGGTGGATCTAGGAGGTCAGGTAATGTCATAATAGCTCTTTGTCTCATGGTCACCCTGGCATATTGGTGTAATTGAGTGAATATGAGAGGGGACAAGATAGTGGGAAAAATTAATAAATATCGAAATAAGCATAATAAAAATAAGTGAAAACCAGAGGCCAACAAACATCTTATCCGAGACCACATAGTGCATTTCTATTCATATCAACCTATCAAATAACATGTTGACTAGGGGTAGCCCTAGTTGTTGTGACTCATAGTAATAATTCCTAGTCCAACTCAATTCAAATTTTGGCTAGCCTTACTTGGTATGTTTGTGGGCTACCATATTGTTTTCCTTGAAAATAAAAATATGTGATCCTTGGTTGTAGCAATGACTATATGTTCTAGTTGTTGATTTCCTCTTGATGGTTGGGAAAAGAAATCCACCAAATGACAACTTATCGACATTTAGGCTGAGGAATTAACACTTTTAATACCTATTTATGTTGCTAAATTATTAATAAATTTTCCTTCTTATAACTATGAGTTCCCTACACACCATTTACACCCAACCCCTAGGAGAATGAAGCTCGTCCAAGGACACAAAACCTAATTAAGATATAGGTAAAACAAATCCACCTAAGAGTAGAGCCCCTAGTTTGGAAAATTTTCAAGCTCATTTTAACACAAGTAGGTCGAATAGGCCACCATCACCTACAGTGGATAGGGGCTACAACACAAAAAGTAAAGGTGTCACCTAGTAAACTTAAGGGATTGAACGTATTTCCTCTCCCCCACAGACTCTAACCTTTAATTCATCTAAGATTTTAAAATAATTAGATGGGGTGGATACCAAATATAACAATAACACTAGGGTTGGTGTTTTTCTTTCACCCCTAAATTAAGCCTTCTCAGCGATTTTTTTACATGTTTTCGATGCTAATAGAAACAACATAGTCTATTGCTTATGCTATTTTATTCATATCTTAGACATAATCTATTTGTAAGAAGTGAAAGTGACATGATATTTTATCAAGACTTAAATTAATTTCATCGTATCCAGTTCCAAGGCATATAGATATGAGCGTAATAAGGGAAAAATGCTATAGAAATGTTATTTCCAACCCCAGTTGCTACCTACGTTACATACTAGGGCACATAAACTATATAAATATTGGCCAATATTTTGTTACAACTCAATGGACATATGTTAGGGGTTTCCAACATCTATGCTCCAAATGATGCTTTGGAATGTGCAATTCCTTTACAATGAATAATTGAAATGCTACCAAACACTAGTTCATCTAATTTTTGTGAACTTCAACATGGTTGAGTCAGAATGACAAGAAGGAATTATATCTTCCTCACCATTAGAGACCCAAAGATTGGGATGCTTAGTTTAGTCTTTGGTCCACCTTAGGTATATACAACCACAATGTCTATAGAAGGAATGATCTTAATTTTAGAAAGAGAGAATTGAAGCAGCTTGATTGGGGCCATGCTCTAGAATCAAAATGTCTTCACAATTTACTATCAAGTCTTCATGCTTGTTCAAATGTTGACCAAAACTACATTGTTTAACAATTGACATTTTTTGGCATCTCTTAGGTGGATTGTGAGTCATGCATGTCACAGTCAAACTATTGTTGGGTTGTGTTATATTCATTCCATGACTAGCCTACGTAGTTAACTGGGGGGTTAGAAGGGGGGTGGAGCCCCCCCTTCGTTGTGTTGATTGCATAGCAGGAGGAGTCACAGGGGGTTTGAGGGGTGTAGGTAACCCCACTCTAGGTTGGACTAACCTACCTATGGTTTTGTGCATGATTTTCGCACATGGTTTTCGACGCGATGGTTTTTTGGTCGATGGTTTTGGACACGATGGTTTTTGGTCCATGGTCTTGGATGCTTTGGCATGTATACATATGTATTGTAACATTGAAAGGAGCATAATGAAAAATCAAGCTGGTAGTCTTGGTTTTGGGATCCAGCAGAAAATCTCCGTGTATATGTGTTTTATGTGTTATGCTCTCGCATTGTTTATTTTTTGTGTTTTATAATTCATATACAGGTAATTTTTGTATGGGGTTAAAACCTACATTTGGTACCAGAGCTATTTTGGCATCAAGGGGACACCTTTTTTGCTGAGGGGTTTCGCTCGGGCCTGTGGTAGACCTTGTTCAGTGGGAGATCTGTGAGATCGATTCTGGTGGTGAAGGAAGATGGCGAGCAATGGAAAGATAGAGATCGAGAAATTTAATGGTCAGAGTTTTGAGTTGTGGAAACTCAAGATGGAGGATTTGTTGGTGGATAAAGATCAGTGGATCACAGTAGATCCGGGTAGTAAACCAATGGGAGTGTCGGATGAAGAATGGAAGAAGTTGAATCGGAAGGAAAATAGCACAATACGTTTGTGTGTCTTAAATCTAGTATTGTTGAATGTATCAGGGGAAGCTATGGTGAAGGCTTTGTGGGACAAGTTAGGGACTTTATACCAATCTAAGTCTCTCGTGAATAAACTGTTCCTGTGAAAAAAGCTATATAACTTGAGGATGAAAGATGGAGACTTAGTGACAGAGCATCTGAACGCATTTAATATTGTGCTAAGTCAGTTAGCATCTGTTGATATTAAAATTTTAAATGAAGATAAGTACATCAGTTTGTTGTGTTCTCTACCAGATTCATGGGATAGTTTGGTTATTACAATAGTAAGCAATGCAACTACCTTGCAGTTTGATAAAATAGTCTCATCCTTGCTGATGGAGGAGATGAGACGGAAAAATATGGAGATCCAGAATGGTGATGCCTTGTCTGTACGATGACGCTCCTAGAACAGAAACAAAAATAGGTCATCAAGTGGGAGATCTAAATCTAGAGGGAGATCTAAATCTCCAGGAAACCCTATAAAGGTGGTGTGCTGGAAATGCAGAAAGAAAGGGCACTACAAAAGGGACTGTAAATCTAAAGCTCCGGACAAAGGAGAGGTATCTGATGAGGCTCCTTCTGCAGAGGTGAAAACCACCTCAGATGATGGTGGGGATGTGTACTTGGCTTCTTCAAGTACAATGTAGATCATGAGGCATGGTTGATTGACTCAAGTGCATCCTTTCATTTCACTCCCCATAGATAGTGGTTCTGCGAGTATGAGAAATACGATTGTGGTGATGTCTTCTTAGGGGATGATAGGAAGGCTAGAATCGTGGGTCGCAGAAAAGTAAAGTTGAAGTTGTAAGGTGGAACAGTTAGAACGCTTCCCAGTGTTCTACATATTCCTGCATTGGCTAGAAATTTGATTTTCGTAAGCAAGCTGGATGATGCAGGTGTAAAAACAGTGTTTGAGAAGGATAGCTGCAAGATGGTTCAGGGAGCACTAGTATTGATGTGGGGAGTTCGGATTGAACTCTGTAAAAGCTACAAGGTAGTACTATTGTTGATGGGTGCAACAGTTCTATGGTTCCTGAAAGTGGAGCAGAAAATCTAGTGGTCTTTGGAGAGAAGACCATGTTGCAGCATCAAAGGCTTGGACCTATTAGAGAGAAGGGCCTTCGAATACTTCATGGTAAAGGTATGGTAGAAGGTATGAGTAATAGCTCGTTGGATTTTGATTTCTATGAAAACTGTGTATATGGGAATTAGAATTGGGTTAGTTTCTGCTCTGGTCGTAAGAGGGTGAAACATATATTAGAGCTTGTACACAGTGATTTGTTTGGACCTGTGAAGGTTCCATCACCGGGTAAGTCTATGTACTATGTATCATTTATAGATGACTTCTCAAGGAATACATGGATATATTTCTTTAAGAAGAAATATGAAGTCTTTGACAGGTTTAAATAATTTAAGGCTCTGGTGGAAAGCCAGATAGAGAAGAAGATAAAGGTATTAAGGACAGATAATGGTGGAGAGTTTTGTAGTAAGGAATTTGAGGTGGATCAATAGGTGAAACTTCTGCTGGATAAACTGGTCCATCAACTGGGACTGGAACAAGCTATGTAACTACGGAATCAACTAGCACCTGGATATGGAATTTAGACTCTGTAAATTGGAGTGGGGTAATAAACTACTTTTGCTGCGGGATAAACTAATTCAAGGCCAACACCTGGTAACTTAGATGTTAATCCCTTTGACCCATCACACTGGGCATCTATACCTGATAGCCTGTTAGGAACTTACACTTGAGAGCACCGTGGATACTGCTCCCAGCGGGAGACCTTACTCTGGATACCTGAGAGCATACCTCATAATCGGGCATCATTCCCACCTTATCTATACCAGGAGCACACCTACCACCTATATGACATTGTGCACCTAGGGAAGGCAAACCATATAATACAGATCCATGGACCGGCCGAACCCTCCCTAGCTGTACGAAACCAAAATGGATCTTCGCCAAGCAGGAATTCTGTAGGAAGTGTGGTATAGCACAGCAGAAGACTACTCCATATACACCTCAACAAAATGGAGTTGTAGAAAGAATGAACAAGACATTGATGGAAAGGGCAAGAAGCATGCTCAGTGGTGCCGGGTTAGGACAAGAATTCTAGGCAGAGGTGGTGGAGACAACATGTTACCTAGTAAACAGCTCACCTTCATTAGCATTGGAGGATAAGACTCCACAAGAGGTATGGACCAGTAAGAAACCCTCTCTTTCACATCTGAGGGTATTTGGATGTGATGCATATGTACATGTTCCAAAGGAGAAACAAACCAAGTTGGATAATAAATCTAAAAATTGCTTCTTGGTTGGGTATAAGGATGGTTTAAAGGGTTATAAGCTTTAGAAACCAGTAACAAGGAAGGTTGTGTACAGCCGAGATATGGTATTCAGAGAGGTGAAAGATGTTATTAGACATGAAGTCAAACCAAAGGAACTTGAGGAGATAGAGTTTGAGCTAAAGGAGGAAGAATGAGACTCTATAGTAGAGGAGGAATCAAAAGATGAAGAGGCACAAACTTCGGGTGTGAGAAGATCAGTTCGAGAAAGAAGGCAACCAGAAAGGTATAGTCCATCTGCTTTCTGTTCAAATTTTTCTTTATATATTACTGACAATGATCCCAGAACTGTGAAGGAAGCAGTAGATTCAGAGGATGGAAAACTCTGGAAAGAGGCCATGGTTGATGAAATGGCATATTTGCACAAAACTGAGGCTTGGGATTTGGTGGAGTTGTTGGCTGGAAGGAAACCCATTGGCAGTAAATGGGTGTTCAAGAAGAAGAGAAATGCAGAAGGAAAGGTGGAGAAATACAAAGCTCGGTTCATAGAAAAAGGTTATTCCCAGGCGGTGGGAATTGATTTTGGTGATATCTTTTCTCCTCTTGCCAAGGTAACTTCTATTAGATTACTTTTATCTGTTGCTATTTCTTTTGATTTTGAAGTAGAAATAATGGATGTGAAGACAACATTTCTTCATGGTGATTTGGAAGAGGAGATCTACATGAAGCAACCTGAAGGCTTTGCGGTGAAGGGTAAGAAAGAACTGGTATGCAAGTTAAAGAAGCCTTTGTATGGGTTAAAACAATCACCAAGGATGTGGTATTAGAAATTTGATACATTTATACGGGGACTTGGCCTCACTAGAAGCAAAGCAGATCATTGTGTGTATTTCAAATTATTGGTGACCATGTTATTTATCTGGTCTTGTATGTGGATGATATGTTGTTGGTTGGAAATGACAAAGAAATTATCTGGGATTTGAAGACCCATTTGTCCTCCAAATTCGACGTGAAAGATCTTGGTGCTGCAAACTATATTTTGGGCCTGGAAATTAAAAGAGATCAGACAAAGAGGAAGCTCTGGTTAAACCATAGGAAGTATGTTGAGACAATATTGCAAAGGTTTAATATGCAGTATAGTAAGCCGGTGAAGGTTCCTATTCTTGTAGGTGTAAAGTTATCTATTGAATAGTGTCCCACGACACAAGAATAGGAAGAGAACATGTACCACGTTCCATATGCAAGTGCAATCAGTATCTTGATGTATGCGATGGTCTGTATTAGACCAAACATTGCATATGCAGTGGGAGTATTGAGCAGGTTTATGTCAAAACCAGGGAAGGAGCACTAGACAACAGTGAAGTGGGTTTTCAGGTATTTCCGTGGCACTAGTGATTATGGTTTGTGCTACCAAGGAAGAAAAGGATTGGACAAAGTGTTGGATATTCATGGCTTTGTTGATGCAGACTGGGTTGGAGATATGGATCAGAGAAGATCTACAAGTGGGTATGTGTTTAACCTATTTGGAGGTGCGGTCAGTTGGATGAGTAAGAAACAATCTGTAGTGGCACTATCAACTATAGAGGTAGAATACATGGTAGCCACTCATGCAAGCAAGGAAGCCATTTGGTTGCAGAGATTGTGTTCAAATATGGGGTTAGTACAAGGAGCTATAAGGATAGACTGTGACAACCAAAGCACATTTTTCTTGGCAAAGAACCCTACATATCATTCAAAGAAAAAGCACATTGATGTTCAGTATCACTTTGTGAGGGATATGATAGAAGACAAAAAGTTATTGCTGGTAAAGGTGGACACTTTGAAGAATATTGCAGATGCGTTGACAAAATCTATGATCTCTGAGAAGTTCTCTTGGTGTAGAGAAATAATGGGCATTGTAGGGCTGGATAAATGACTAAGATCTCTTGTGGCCCCCTATGGAATGATAACAACAAGTGGGAGAATGTTGGGTTGTGTTATATTCTTTCCATGACTAGCCCACGTAGTTAACTGGGGGGTTGGAAGGGGGGCGGAACCCCCCCTCGTTGCGTTGATTGCATAGCGGGGGTAGTCACTAGGGGTTTAACGGGTGCAAGTAACCCCACTCTATGGGGTCCAGGGCAGTGCCCCAGAAAATTTGGGTTTTGGACACTATGTCAGGTTGGGCAGACCTACCTATGGTTTTGTGCATGATTTTCGCACATGGTTTTGGTCGCTATGGTTTTTTGGTCCATGGTTTTGGACGCGATGGTTTCCAGTCCATGGTATTGGAAGCTTTAGAATGTATAAATATGTATCGTAAAATTGAAAGGAACATAATGAAAAATCAAGCTGGTAGTCTTGGTTTTGGGATCCAGGGGAAAATCTCTGTGTGTATGTGTTTTATGTGTTATGCTCTCGCATTGTTTATTTTCTATGTTTTAGAATTCGTATGCAGGTAATTTCTATATGGGGTTAAAAACTACAACTATCCTTCTAATGTGTCTATCCCTCAAAACCCTATTTTCCTACAATAACATCCATATCCTTGTTTATCAACCCTACTCAGATGTTTGATTTTGAATCCCCTAGTGTAGTGACTTGCCTTAATGATTGTTACCCTACCCTTTTTGTGAATATGGCCATTGTGTATATGTTTCTAATAAAAACTGAATGCATGTTTAACAACAATAAAAAAAGAAAACCTAAAAGAGAGTGCTTTTCATGTGCTTTTACTCTTTTCTTTTCTGTGGATGCATTTAAACTCGGAGTGTGCTGGTATTCATTGTTATATCTTTCATGTTTGTTGGTTCACTTGACTGTGCTTTTTGCGAACCATGTCTTCACCAACATGGGTCAATCAATGCACTGCTGGTGGAATTGGAAATATCACTTTAAGTGAGTAGACCCATGCACCGTTCACTTAGGAGGACGAGTAGTGTTCGTTTTTGTCTTATTTTCTTGCATGCATGTTTGCTTTCCTTATTTGTTTGTTTGTTTTCTTGCCTACCTTCATTGCTTACCTGATTTGTTTTCACATTTATTTCTTCATTTTTCTTCGTTGTTTGTTTGTTCGATTACATTCGTAGGTTAGTTTCTCATGAAACTGTGTACGACTCTTGAAACAAGCAAGGTAAAGTACAAGAGGACTTGTACTACTATCAACACTTGGTTATCTTTCGTCCTCTCTCTTTATGCAAAACTTGTTGTCTTTAGTTAATGATACACTAATGGAAAATACGTTATGTTTCAAGTGAACCTCGGTGAAAACACAACACTTGCACTCTAACTAGTACCACCTACTTTAGTTGGTTGTTTTTGGTTAACCCTTGGCAGCTCAATCAAGTAGAGTAAGGTGAGGGGGAAAACATTAACAAGTGTGTCAAAGGTATACATAACATACTTTTATAAAGGAACAATCTCTTCTTCTCTCAATAAGTCAGGAGCCCTCTTCCACCGCTAAAATAAATAAGTGCCTATTCACAGTTCTTGAAAAAATGAAAAAACGAAAATATGAAAATATGAAATATGAAAATTTTGAAAAAATGAGCAAGGCAAAAGAAGGGAAAGGCTTGCTACATAGATAGGTGATGAAAGTGACTCCTCCAGGATAATGACAAGGCTTGTTGACAACAAAATGATGCTTGTGTTCCTGTGTGACTTCGTCGGGGTATTGTCTAGGCCTGCTGGAAGCAGAGCAACACCAGAGATGAAACGCAAACTCTGATAGTCATATTAATTGTGCACCAATATACCCCTCATCCCAAATCAAAACAACTAAGTTGCCTTGTCTTGGAATGTGTGTTGACCGATCAAGAGCATGGAAGGTGCTACATCATTCACTCAAGCTAGTGTGGAAACTACGATAATATAAGAATCAAAGAATAAATTTAGAGGAGTTAGACTTGCTTTTCACAAAACAAGGTTCATTCAGACAGATGGATTTCTACTAGTGTGTCGCCAATGTTGTAGCAACTACAACCATCCTCCAAAATTTTGGTTTAGCTTCATTTTGGAGCCTCCCTACCAACCATACTTAGCAACATGTCTTGCACTACCCAACTACATATGCTTCAGTTGAGTTTCTTTGGCTTATTTGCTTGTGTTCTCTAGCTTGTTTGTCATGCATGGACATGCTGACATCCCGAGACTTGCTTTTTTACCATCTCTTGTGCTCACTTGAAAAATTTCATAGAACTGGAGGGAAACACACCTTACTCTCTAGAATTGCAAAGAGCATCAAGGCAGCCCACCGCTCTCTAGAAATGCACAGAGCAGGCAAGTTACCTCCCCCATGAAAATTACACAGAGCATCCCATCATTGCGCTTTCTTTTAGAATTTGGGCAAATTTGGCTGACAACCTTGGCTTTAGTCTAGAAATTGCATAGAGCTTGAGGGATAGCTAGAGCCACTCAGCCTAGAAACTACGCAAAAGTCACTCCAAGGCTTGCATTCCATTGCATGTGCTCCCAAGTTGACCGATCCCCTCCATGAATGAGAAATATTTCCTTGTGTGCATGGGAAGTTTTTCCAAAAAAGAAAAAAAGAAAAAAGAAAAAAATATCCCTAGATTTCAGGGATCTAGTTTTAGGAGTTGGGTTACATGGAAAAAGTTGTTTTAGAAACCTTTCGCCAAGTGTTGCTTTTTCCTGGATTTGTGGCATGCGCGTTATAAACCTTGATCGTGTCAAGAATATTTATTTGTTGCTTTGGACTCATTCTCCACTTTGATCTTAGAACTCTCACATTCCCCATCACATCTAGCAACCTTCGGCGCACTGAGCTCAACATTTTATGTGTAAGTCTGTTTTTCATGTCTTTTGATGTTTTCTACTACTTTTTGTATTTTGTCTTGTGTGAGTGTTGTTTTCTTGGTTTTTTTGAATGCTTGTTGTCCTTTTAATGAATTTTATCTTGTAGAATAATTGTTTCAAGTTTTCCATTACATCTCCTTGCTGTCACATGCATGACATTGTTTCTGCACTAATAGTAGCTGTTACAATGACTCGTATCACAAACTTCATTGTTTTCCCATTTTACTGAATCCTACACTTTTTGATTGCATGTATATTCATTCACTCATTTCTACACCCAGTTTCGGACATGCAGTGAGTCCTCACTGTTTTTAGTCACTCGTCGGCAGGTCAGAGCTACCCTGGCTCGGACCCTGCCTTTCCCAGCTTGCATTATGCATTTCGAAGAGTGAAGTCCTTGCCTTGCTCCCAAAAACTATGTAGATCCAGCCTCACACTATCCTCCTAGGCTAGCTCTAGGAAATTCTGAGAGGCACTGCCTCGTTGGCCCCCAGAATTGCACAATGCAGTTTTAGCGGGTTGGAGTCATGCTGACTAAAACTGTGCATTGCGCAGTTTCAATCCTCAACAGGGCAAGTTGGACTATACTCTGCACAGTTCAGTAGTAAGTTAGCTCAATGATGATAACTTTACTTTAATGCTTCATTGAAACTTTTTGAATGCTTCAATCAAATTCACAACTATCTCATTTGTTGTGGATGTCATGCTTTGAACTTCTGCACTTGATTTTGACACACTTTCTTGCTTGGTTGTTTGAATGACACACTTGCTTGCTTTGTTGTTTGAATGACACACTCCCGTGATTTATTTCTTATTGCACTTGCGTTAAACACTGGCTTGATTTGATGCTCACTTGAATAATAGAATACTAGAATTCATAATCATTTAATGATGATTGCATGCTAGATGGCTTGCTTGAACTTGTTTGGTTGGTTACTAACACTTTGTGCTTTCTTGAATGTACTCACTGAATGTGGTGATTTTAAAAAAAGAAAGGGTGTCGAACACTGTTGGAAATGCACCTAAGGGACAAATGACAAGTTCAATCTTGATGACTCAGTTGAAGACTTACTTGAATTAATGTATTCTCCTTAACAATTCAAATTACAGTGTCGATTACAACCGAGAATGCACCTATACAATTTAGTTAAATTTTTTTTATCTGCAAGTGATACAAAAAGTGTTGATTATGTTGATGACGTCTTGCCTTAAAATGCTTGATTTTGTAGCATCCTTAACTTGATTCCTTTGATTACATGATGTGAAATGTGCTTGCTTGGAAGATCATCTTATCAAGTTGATGATATCACACTTTGTGCTTGTGTACTTAAGCTTGATTATAGGAGCTTGATTAAGCGTTCTTATACTTGAGCTTGCTTATGTGCATGTAGTTGTTTAAGCATAATACAAAGAGAGCATTTTGATAATTTGAACACAAGTCATGCACACGCATTCATTACACACGGTGTACCTAAGATCCCATTATTCAATTTCGGGCGGATCTAGGACACAAGCACCACAAAAATTATGATTTTATTAATTACTTGAGTACATCATGCTTCAGTGTCACAACTTTGTCGTGGAAACTTCTCAAAGAGAATGTCACACTGGAAAAATTTGGAAGCACATTGTCTTCAAAAAACTGACTCAACCTTTTAGAAATAAAAATATTCACTTATCTCTCCAAATACAAAATACTTATAACTCCAAAATTACAAAATATACACCTTATTTCTCCATTACAAATAAATGATTTTATCCACTCCTTATCTCTCCCAAAAATCACTCATTTAAAAAATATACCCCTTTTTTTCTTCAAAAAGAAACACTATCTAATTTTATGCCCACCTAAAACTCAATTACAACCATCACATCACATATGTGATTTCTAATATTAAAATCCCCACTTCACATTACACAACTCTTTCTCGAAATATTAATAATATGATGACACATGCAACTGGGAAGTTAGAGGTTGTAAAAGAAGAAAGTGAAGATGACATCAAAGATTTGCTTCTTAAAGCTTTATTATGATATCTGTGTCATAATTTTTGCAAAAAAAATTGTAGTGGCTTGGTTCATGTGGGCCAAGCAATGAGGTAGTTTGTTCCCAATGAACTCCACAAAGAAAATACATATAGGGAGACTCAATCAAATACAATAACAAAATTAAAGATCTTCTCTCTCTTTTAAAGCTTCAATCTTTTACCTTTGACTTCCACATTACATGTATTCTAGGCATGTCGCTTACAGGTAAGTCCACCATGTCCATGCTCTCAGCCTTCCACTCTCGACAAAATTTACCATTCTTCTCTCGACGTTCCCGCGACTTCACGGTTTGATCTCTTGCCTCGTAACATCATCAGAGTTGCTACGTATCTCCTTCCACGTTCAACACTAGCTATGGTTTTTCTCAAGCTCACCACTACGCATTGATTCCACAACTATACGATTTGATCACTCCACAATGATTTAATTCCACTACTCCAAGGTCAACCTCTATACACCAGTTGCTCAAGTCTTCCAAACATGCATGTTCAATTATGACAGGGATCATACGTAGGCAAGTTCTGATTTACAATAGGCTTCCACAAGTCTATTAAACCTGAAAATGCAATAGATCTATCACTATTGGCAAATTTTGACGTTGCTGGTAGTGAGATAAGAACAACTTCAAATGTGCTGGACAACCTCTCACAATAGCTATATCTATGTGTTTCTTACAGATTGGAGGGCAGTAGTCGATCAACTAATGTTACTCTCTCCTTTTGGAGAATACCGTCCAAATGCTACAACAGTGGATGACCCATTTTTGAAGAAAATAGAAGAAGGTTTCATGAATAAAAATTGGATTTCTCAGGTTATCACAAAAAATGGCCTTTAATCGCTTCGCAAATGTGGCAATGTTAAACAACCACCCATTACTCTATTGCATGAAGGCATGGCATCAATTTTGTGCTCCAATTACCTCTCTGGTGCCAAAGCGCAGATCTCTCCTCTTCCTATTGATTTGTTGTTATCAGGTTGTCTCCTTTGAATGGGATCTTCTACCACACAAGACCGAAGTCGTGGGGGTTTTGTCTAATTCTCGACAGATTTTTCATAGAGATCAATTTTATTGATTTTTTCTCCCCTAGCGAAATTCAAATTCAATTATCTGCCATCCTCCAGTACCTTAAATGGATAGACAAGATAAACAAAACACACAGGGCGAAAAATATATTCTCCATCAATTTCAAGTTTGTAGCAAACTACACCCGACTTATAAGCACATAACACAACCTCAGTACCAATGCTATTTGCAGCATGCTCCATGCAATCACAACTCTCCTCACAAGTTGATAACAACACTAGACTTCCACCATCTGCTCAACACAATGAATGAACATATTGTGAACATAGGCTACACAATGTAGCAGGCTCACATGATCCAGTTCAGCTACAGGCTCTCCATGCTCACATCAAGTAGTCATGATCGCCAACACTTTACTGCATCACACCACTGCAGGATCGAAACTGGGAACAATCAAATTCAAATGGTGTGCTTCTTCATAGATGCTAGCTGGCAGAGTGGCCAAGAGTGTTGGGAAGGCCAAAATTGTAGATCTCAGAAGCAAAAACTAAAAATTTTCAAATGAAACACATTCAGGAGGTAGAAATTCTAGCACCAACACTAGAGGTATGTGAGACCAATGCACAAAATTCAAAGTAAGATTTAATGCACACACAACACATTCAAGATCTCCAGAAATTCGTGTTTATGGAAAAAAAAACAACAGTACACTCAACAGACACGCATACTCCCTTGGACTTGAAGCGCCATGGTTGAGGCCATAAGGGCTTTGATACCACATCAAGGAGATTCAATCAACTAATAAAACATTAATAAAATAAACAACGTAAATATACACAAATCAGACATGGTAGAAAAGGCGTGAGAGCCTCACTGTATTATATTCCTCACACTCTCAATTTCATCTACAAATAATGATAATAGTACAAATAAGTACATGAGGAAGTTTGTCTCAAGATAGTATGTCTATCTTGGACACTATGGTTGAGCAAATCTCTCAACCAAACACTAATCTAGGGGCCTAATTAGTTGGAGAGAATCTCTCGAGCAACTAAGCCTAAACTGACTCCTAACCATGAGGAACAAACTCAATCTAGAAAGGTAGGATTAAATCCAACTTTCTTGATTTTAATTAATTTAATTGTTTTAGACTTATAACTATTTTCATCACATGAGAGTGAGGCTAACACATGCTAACTAAAACTGCGCATTGCGCAATTTAAGTCCTTAGTAGGCCATGTTGGATTGTGCTCTGCACTTCAACAGTAAGTCAGCTCAATGATAGTCCAAAGTATGTTCTGCGTAATTCTGGTAGTTAGTCTCCAAGCCTCTAGGTGAAAATTGCGCAAATCTTCCAGTAAGTCACCCAGGTGTGTTGCATGTTAGTCCTCAAGTTGCTTTTCATTTTCAACTAACAGTTTTCATTCCATGAGTGTTGCTTCATTTCCAGGTATCATAGGTGTTTAGCAGTCTCTCAGTAGAACAAGTACAATGGCTTCCAAGAGAGCAGGGTCATAGCACACCATTGAGAGTGCAAGTAGAGATGTTGTCGAGAAAATGTTTGTGAGATTTCCCATCTACAAAGGCACTAAGTTGTTCATAGACAAGGAGATCAAGATTAAATGGTAAGACATCAATGAAATATTCTTAGGCACCTTTGAGGAGAATTTGGAGGATCGCAAAGTCTATGCCAACATACACAAGTCCATCCTTGTACCAGGCTGCATGCAGGTATCATTCATTTCCATGCGCAGACATGATCTAGTGGATTGTCTTGCATACTGATCTAATGAAAATGGGGTTGAGTAGTGTCATTGGAACAAAACTTTCTACCTTAAGGGAAAGGGACTTTTGGGCAATGTATCACTTGCCACAGCCAGTGGTCACAATGGATGCACCCTTCACCAGGACAAGCAACAGTGCAAAATCAAGAGACATCTTGAAGATCTGGGTGATGGAGCCATCTAAGTTCAGGATGACACCCAACAAATTTTATAAGACAAGGATACTATGGAAGGCATATTAGCTCTTGGTCATCTTGGCATTCCACTTATACGAAAGAGAGAGTACACAAATATTCCCATAGAGTTGGCTGATTGTGTTGGATCGGTTGGTGGATAAAGGAATACCTTTCAATTGGTCTGACATGTTGGCTCTCTAGCTGAAGGGACAAGTAACAGATGTACAAAATCCTCCCAAGGATCAACAAGAAAAGCTTTTCATGTTCACTTACATACTTGATGCAATCTGTTCCTCTTAGCAATTCCCTAGCTTGCGTTGGGCATGGACACCTTCAAAAACCTCTGTGCACACCTATTGCATGTTGTTCTCCGAGTGCAACTTCCATGGAGTTATAATATAGCTATCAGATGACTTAGCTACCTCGGTGTATGGGATGATCTTTGTTTATGATCCACCTTACATGTCATAGGCAACGATGGAGACATTGATTAACATAGCAGATTGGTATGCCTCACCCCATAGCACTTTGATCTAGATGTACGGTGCGGCGAAGGCTTTGCATATCTTACCACAGTTTTCCATGGAAAAGTTGGTCATGGAAGAGGTCTCATACCACATATCGACAAGGCTGTTAGCAAGACTACATAAGGAGAAGAAGGCACCTTGGTCTGCTCTTCCTTTATGGATTAGGTTGTATGAGATCTAGAATATCAAGCATGTTAAGGCCAAGATGAAAGAATTTAAGGGATTCATCTTTGGCACCATAAATTTCAATCCATATGACCCGCAACAATTAGTTGAAGACCACTCTACGAGAGTGTATCATCATTTGGTCCATGGGCGTGTCATTGGCGTGAGGAAGACCCATGGAGATACTGCTATAACTTCTCAAAGCTCAATGAACCAATCAGAATGGCTGTAGAATGGTTAGCAGCTAAGAAGGCAGCAACATCTTAGAGAGCAACATCATCACCACTAGCAGAGGGTAGCATACTTGCAGTCGACAAAGGTAAGAGGAAGGTTGTCGAAATCACAGAGGCGGAGCAAAGCTGAAAGTTCAAAGCATATTCACTTATGTTGGGAGTAGCTTTGGAGATTAAGGCAAAGAGGCAACAATGCATCAGAAGGCTTGCGCAAAGTTAGAGAGAGAATAAGAAGCTGGAGGAAGTAGAAAAGGAGTTGGAGGAGTTGAAGCAATAGTTAAGGGAAGAACATGAGCTACGTATAAGAGAGAAGGAAGAGCAACAAGAATGGGAACAACAAGAGGCACAAAGAATAGGAACATATCAATGAAACTCCGCCCATATAGGTTATGGATTCATCCATACAGTTGGAAGATATCAAAAAGGGTGAGCAGTAGCAGGAGCAGGACTTTTCTAAGGGGATTGAACAGATGTGGGAATAGAAAGACACAAATGTGGTACTGCTTGAGTTAGATCAGAACATTGACCTAATGCGTAAGAACCAAGAGGTCACCCCACCAGCTTCACCAAATCCGGAAGCAGAGCAAGTCCCAAGAGATCAAGGATACACTAAAATATTCGAGGACAATCCGGAAGTAGATGTGCACAACATATCCTTTGACGGGTCACAACACGGAGTTATATAGTCACGAACAACACCCATTCTGGATGCGCATGTATTTTTCGTGCAGTTTGAAGAACGAGTGATTGTGTCTGATGTACACAGACATCTAGTTGCATTGGCCGATGCTACTATAGCATATGCCAAAGCCACGAGCTCAAGTGTTACGTTCTTGATAGCTAATAATGAGAACATTGCGAAGTAGTTAGAAGTGGCCAAGCATGGAGAAGAGAAAGCTACAACATCTTCCAGAGAAAATTTGAAGAAAGCAACACTGAATGAAGTATCATCTCTCGAGATAGTCATGCAGAAGTTGTACTTTAGGTTCGCGACTATTCATAAGTCAGTTGTCCATCTTAATGGTTGGAAACAATGTTGTGTTAGGAGAGCATGCATCTTATCAGACATACACACTGTTGTCAATCACATGAAGATATGGACATGTTGTGGCCAACAACAACCCACCTTCTTATTTAGTGTTATTCCTAATACTAAATAAGTGGGGACCCTTAGTTAAAAATTTAAAAAATCAAAGTAGTGCTTAAATTTCCTTTTCGAATAAAACTTACCATCATAAGCTTAGGAATATCCCCTTAAAAAATCTAAAAATCTAAGTTTTATGATAAGGTAAGACACAAGTCTTTCCTTAGGAAATATCGCATCGCAAAAGGATAACAGGATACCTCCTTACAAGCCAAATTCCAACATAGCGAGATCGCGATACATGATAATAAACAAATATCACATCGCATACATCAAGCACAACTTACATTGAAACACTTTAATTGCTGATATGCGATGACACCGATCACAAATCTCATTTCGCAGAAAACAGGTTAACAAATATTGTCATATATTACGTTCCTGCGATAACACGATATTGCAGTACTTCGATATTGCAGTTTTGTGATACAGCGATAATGCAATAATGCGATATAGCGAGCTATCAACTCAGCGATGTTATGATTCTATGATGTTGTGATCTGCAATATTGCGAAGCAAATCGCTAAATTGCTTCATCTCAAATCTTTTGGGCACGTGGTTCAAAAAAGCATTTTCCATAAACTGACACCTGGTTATGCGCTTTAATGCTAATAAATGAGTTAGTTGCCAGTTATAAATGGAATATGGTTTCATGCTTATCGAAAAATCATCTCATGTAAGGTGGTATATTTGATGCATCTTCGGCATTTAAAACTTTCCCATCACCCTTGCCTTACCATTATTTTCACTACACTTGTGAATTGCAAGAACGGAGAACAGAAAACGATAGAAAGCAATATGCAAGATATTATGGGAAGGAAAAGTAAAGCTCCGAGCTCTGAAGAGAAAGAAATGATGCCCTTGTATATAGACACGGCCTATAACAGAGATGCAGGAATTGCTACGTGGGAAGGCATGTATAATCTGCTTGAGGAGGAGAATCCCAGAGTAATGGAAGTTACTGCTACTGCGAGCTCACATAGTTCTTCTGAGGCATCCATCACAGAACTAGCTTGCTCATTCTTGTACCGGATAGCAGCAAGGCCCTAAATTCTCCCATATACGGACATGGTTAAGTGGATACTGGAAAACATTGATTTCAGAAATAGACATTCTAAGACTCAGGGTCAAGAGCTTACGAAATCATTATTTTCACAAAATGTGAACTTTATATACACTAAAAGGGAAAAGCGCAAAAGGAAAAAAACGCATCAAGGAAGGCCGGATCAAGAAACAGAGGCAGTTTCCGATGCACTATTAGTGCCTAGCACTAATCACGCATCGCTGAGAAAAATATCTTGAAATGGAAAGCTTCTAATTGCTTAGTCACCTACAAGCCCAGAAAATTGCAAGAAAGCAACGATAGAGACCGATTGGAAGCAGAAGGCTCAAGAAAAGGCACAAGCAATCCAAGAGTTAACCAAGTTGAACTGGGATTATTACTGGGCATACTTGGTAAAGCTACATAGCTAGTGGATGACTCTTAAGGGTATCATCAATTCAGCCGAAAAGATGGTGCCAGCTCTTGTCGATTTTGTTTTCTCAGCTCAGCTAAAATCGGAAGTCGGCCAGTCGACTCTTCTGAAACAGATGCTGCATGCGTGCAATTTGAAGGAGTAGATACAAAAGTATTTTTAATTTTAGATTCAATTTTAGTTTTAGTTTTGTTTTATTTTCCTGAAATGAGGACGGTCATTTAAATCGTATCCTACATTTCTGTAATAAGTTATTTTTAGAATTAGTTAGTAGTATTTAAACCCTTCTCATGCATTTAGAGAAGGGTCCTGAAATTTGTCAAAAAAATATCCCCAGAACATGCACTTTTGTACCCTCTGAGGAGGTTTGGATGAATGAATGGAACAGGATTTATTGATATTTGCATTTGATATCTGCTACTGATGTTGCACTTTTTTACTCTTAGTGGATGTTAGATCAAGAAGATATAAATCATTATCGCTTGAAGCTCATGAGTAGGACTAGTTATAAATGGTACTTCTATCTCTTAACTATTTATGCCTTTGCGTTAAAGTGATATTCATGTTTAGTTATTTATATATTGATGTATGAATTCCTGAGTAATCATTTGGAACTTTTGTATGGTGATAGCTTTTTATTTATGCTTAATGTATGAATAGCTTATTATGCGATATTTTTTCCACAACTGTTTCATCTAACTTTTTATACGAAGTGGTTCATCTTTATTGAATTCTTTTCTCATAATAGTTGAATTATCTTTATTACCAGTTGTTATTTGAAATCATTTTAGATCGCATAAAAGAAAGGTTACACCCTGGGTTAGTGTAGACTTAAATATTTCAGCTTATTAGAATACAGTTTCTATATTATTAGATTAGAGTTAGAGTATAAGTATTCCATTTAGAAACTATTAGAAATATGAATATCAGTCCATCACACACACACATACACAAATTGGGAAACTGGTCCCAAATCCCCAGTCGGACCCACCATACCAAACGGAAAAGGAGCTACCAACCAAGGTCTGGACCGGGTGGGTATCCCCCTTGTTGTAGACCCGATTTTTGGGGCTTCAACATATTTGGCACTAGAAGGATAGCCCCGAACTATGAATGGAAAGTAAATCTAAATCTAAATACCATTCTGAGAGTAAATCGCCCTCACCATCTCCCCTGACTTCTCCGTTGCATTTAAATCCAGAGTGAGAAGTCGCTGGAGCAACAGTCGCTGCTAAAAACCCTGACATTTCAAAACAATCTACTATTGAACCTCCTAAAGTGGAATATTTGATTCACAAACATCAGCGATTTTCTATCTCTCCTAAAAAATCTGATAAATCTCAAGGCAGCGTGACTTCGCAATATAACCCTGCTCATCCTCTTACCAGGTTAAAGAGCAAAAAGTTTGGTGTTCAGCCAATCGAATTACCTCTACCTACTAGGAAGAGAGCAAGGAAGTCTCCTAAAGGGTCCGATAGCGAGACTCTTTCATCATCATCATCCATCTCAACCTCTTCACCGCGAAGTCAACCATCCACTCCTCCACTTCAGATCATTGTCCATCAGCCTACTTCAACTTCCACAACTCCTTCTCAACCATCTGGAGTCATAATATCCTCATCTTCTCAACCGTAGGGATCATCTTCTGCACTTTCCTCTGTTAGTAGTTCAGCGATGGCCCAATCTCCATGGAATAACCCAGGGGCAGTCTTAATGCCTGCACCCTTGAGTCAGTTACCGACCCATCCTGAAAAATGGCTGCCTAAGTTTTATCCTGAGGTAGGCATGCTAGTGAAAGAACATATAAATAACTTTCTGCTATCCATAAATCTCAATGGAGTTGTTAACGCAGATGTTGTTGTTCGTCTTTTTCCTTATACTCTGCAAGGAACAATCGAATCATGGTATTTCTCATTACCATCTGGATCTATTACTAGTTGGGACATTTTCCAAGAACAATTCCTGACCAAGTTCGGTGATGACAGGTCTACAGTGACATTTATCAATGACTTGTCTAACGTTAAGGCCGAGTCAAAAGAACCTATCAAAGATTTCAATTTACGTTTCAATAAAATCTTAAACAAAATTCCTACTGCTTCTTAACCTAGTGAAGAAGTGCGAAGTGAATGGTACATCACCACTTTACCATCAAACTTAGCAATCTTTGTTGATAGGGCTAACAAAACAACCTTAGTTGAAAATATGAAAGAAGCAATAGCAGTAGAGAAACGTATTATGGCCGTAGAAAATAAAAACGTGATAGTGGAACAAAAATCTAAGAAGGTTTCTTTCAAAGAAGATTCCAGGAAAAAACAATCGAAAGATCCATTCAATTTAGAAGGATTACAAATGGTTTTGAAGACCATGTCTAACGAAATGGTCGACATTAAGAGACAAGTGGCAGAAACTTCTTCTAAAAAGCCATACATGCCTTTTAAAAGATATCCTTCAAATGATTCCAAACCCCCTAATGCTATTACAAGTGCTGAATCAGAAGAAGAAGAAAAGGAAAAATGCTATTGAAGAACATACCGATGAAGAAAAAGTTGTAGAGCTACAAGGTATGTGGGATTTCATCCTCCCAGATGAAGAGGATCAAGAGGCATTCCCGGTTAGTACTTGCAACAGAAATCAACTTGATCCTCCTCAACCTACACCTAAGCCAAAGAGCACAAGCTCGATGACTAAGGATAAAGTCACAGCCAAGAAAACATCATCTAAAGTGACTCAAGCCAGCCCAGTCCAAACAGACACATCAACTCCATCTAAAATGCTAATCATTTCGAATGAAATGGAGTATAATATCATAGAAGACATGAAAAAGACTAGGGCCAATATAACTATTTTTGAATTGAGCAAGTTAAAACACCAGCAAAAAGTACTTTTGAAAGAATTACATGATGTACCAATTGCACCTTTGTCTGCCACTGTACATAATCTCTCAAGATTCCCATGACACGGGAAGACCTCCAACTAATGTGATTAATAGAATTTATCCAAATGATATCGCATTAATTGGAGGAAGATCGAGATCGCATACTCCCCCATTTCTCATTACTTATTAGATTTTCAATAAAAACGTACATAATTGTTTAGTAGATTCTGGAGCTTCGTCGAATATTTTACCAAGATCCATATGTGCAAAATTGAACGTTCAACCACAGAAGCCTACTATGTGCATAGTCCAATTAGATCGATCACAAGTCAAAGTGATTGGCAAATTAAATCAGGTTACCATAAGGCTGTCATCCAAACCAAAAGTATGTCAAGTTATTGACATTTTAGTTGTTGATATTCCGTAATTTTATGGCTTAACTCTTAGCAGAGATTAGTCAGAAAAACTTCATGGATACTTTGCAACTGACTGGTCCCACATGTGGCTCCCTTACAATGGTAAACCAAATCAGATAAAAGTTGAGCGGGAAAAACATCAGAAATACATAGTAACAGAACTTGAGGGAGAAAATGAACCAGTAGCATATAATTCCAACATCATTGGCAACTATTCAGTAGATTCTTTCCTAGGAAATTTTAATGCTCATACTTCACCTTACTTAGAACATTCTGTTTTATCTCAAGTAGAAAATTTCTCTCATACAGATAGTTCTAAATGCATTAATTCTATAGATGGTCTTGTAAATAAATGTTTGTTTTGGAAACTATTTTTTGATGGTTCTAAGCCTAATGAAGGAGCAGGAGCAGGATGCGTGTTAGTAAGCCCAGAGGGAGATAAAACCATGCTAACTTGTAGACTCAAATTTGATTGCACCAACAATACCGAGGCTTTAATCCAAGGGTTATACAAAGCAATCGGATTAGACATCAAATACCTGCAAGTTTTCGAAGATTATGAAATTGTAATTAGACAGGTACGTAATACTATACACTGTTTATCAGGTCATTTAAAGCATTACCAATCTTTAGTTGAAGATCTAGCTTAACATTTTAAAGCATTTAATATTTCATCAATTCCCAAACTCCAGAATGCTAGCACAAACCTCTTAGCCAACGTAGCTTCCAAGCTCATTCCTTCAGAAGATATTAGCCCTGACCGATTTTCAATTGAGTTAATTTTTGGACCATCTATTCCTGATAACATTACCAATTGGAGGATTTTCAATGACGATCCTGATATCGTGAGTTTCCTCACATCTGAAGGATCCTGCACCAATCAAATAATTTACAACCAACATGATCAACAATTGCAACAAGATAGTACTAACAATGCTATACCTAAATTAGTAGTCAAATTAGAAGACCTTTATGATTTGAAAAATCGATTCAAAAGATCTACCAATTCAAAACTCCAAAGTTCAATTTTGAATTATGAATTAGTGAATCTAGGAACTGATGCCAAACCGGAGAATATCAACCTAGGCCTTGGCCTAGCCCCTAAAGAAAAAATAGTGTATATCCGTCTCTTGAAACAATAAAAAAGTGTCTTTTCTTGGAATTATGATGAACTCAAAACATACGCACCTCCATCATCCAACATACTATCCCAATGATCGATAATGAAAAACCTGTCCAATAAAAGTTGAGAAAGATCCATTCCAATTCAGAAAACCAGATCAAAACTGAACTCAATAAGTTGTTTAAAGAAAAAATAATTTTTCTCGTTAGACATTCTAAATGGGTCTCCAATATGGTCCCTGTTAGAAAGAAAAATGAAGATATTAGAATCTGCATTGACTTTTGAAACCTTAACAAGGCCTACCAAAAGGATAATTTTCCTTTGCCCCCCATGGAATAAATACTCCAGGCAGTTGCGGGCTTAGAATTAATGTCATTCTTGGATGGATTCTCAGGATACAATCAAGTGTTGGTACATCCCGACGATTAATTAAAAACTACATTTAGAACTAAATGGGGTACATACACATATCAAAAGATGCCATTTGTATTGATTAACACGGGTGCCACATGCCAGAGAGCCATGGACATCGCATTCAAGGGGTTAGATAATAAATTAGTGGTAATCTATTTGGATGATATAACTATGTATTCCAAGAAATGAAACAATCATCTCAGAGATTTAAAACAAATCTTCCAACGCTGTTTAAGGTATGGGATTTCTCTTAACCCGAAAAAATCCTTTTTCGCATTAAGTGAAGGAAAACTTCTAGGATTCATAGTGTCAAAATTTGGAATTCACATAGATCCTGATAGAATCAAGGAAATTTCCGCAGTACTCCTACCTCACAACAAGAAAGCCATGCAATCTTTCCTTGGCCAGATTAACTTTGTAAAGAGATTTGTTCCAGACTTTTCAAGAATCGTGTCTCCTTTACAAGCCATGATAAAAAAGAACGCAAATTTTAAATGGGGCCAAGACAAACATGAGGCATTCAATCTGATCAAACAAGCAATTATCAATGCTCCATCTTTAGCAACTCCAAATTTTTCCGATCCTTTTATATTGTATACATTTTCCTCGGATAGATCATATGCTGCTATACTCACTCAAGCAAATCAAGAAAAGGCGAAAGCCCCAATTGCTTTTTTCAGTTTCAATTTACAAGGAGCTGAATTGAATTATTTAGATGTGGAGAAACAAGCTTATGCTGTTTTCAAAGCAATTAAATATTTCAGACCTTTTTTACTCAAAACACATACCAAGATCATAGTACCATTTCCAGCGGTAAGAAATCTTCTAGTACAAAAGGATGTGGGTGAGAAAAGGGCCAATTGGGTTACTGCAATACAAGAATATGATGTAGAAATCAAACCAGCAAGTATTGTAAAAGATCAAGGCTTTTGCAAAATGCTGGTAGGCGCATCGCTAATATCCAAATATCCATCTACATAGGTACAAGTGTACGAGGTAATCCTAAACGATGTTGAGTCATTATACGCTGATATTATTTATTATCTAAAGAATGGATATGCTCCTTCAGACCTCGATCTTACCAAGAAAAGAGCCCTAAGGTTAAAAGCCAAACAATATCAGCTTGTGAATGATGTTCTTTTTAGAATAAATTATGATTCTATTCCCATTAGATGTCTTGAGAAATCTGAAGGTGAAAAGGTCTTGCAAGAACTCCACGATGGGCCAGCAAGCGGACACTACGCTGGAGACGATACTGCTCATTAAATTTTGTGTGCAGGCTATTACTGGCCCACATTATTCAAAGACACACATAATTACGTGAGGAAATGTCAAGTCTGTCAAATCGTTGCTGGGAGACAAAAGAAACCATCCTTGCCACTGCAACCAATTAACATTGAACAACCTTTTGATGAGTGGGGATTGGACATAATAGGTGAGATATTTCCTCAGTCTTCTAAACACCATAGATATATCCTTACAACAACAGATTACTTTACTAAATGGGTAGAAGCAGTCCCACTCAAGACGGCTAACGCTGAAAATATCATTGAATTCATAGATCAGTTCATAATCACCAGGTTTGGATTGCCTTCTGCTTTAATGTTGGATAATGCATCATATTTTTCTGGTAATACAATGACTGAATTTGCACTCAAAAGGGGTTTCAAGCTTAAATACTCTGCCAATTATTACCCACAAGGGAATGGGTTAACTGAATCTACAAATAAGAAATTAATCAGAATCATTAAGCGAACCATTGACCAAAATCATAAAAATTGGCATAAGTCTTTAATATATGATTTATGGGCAGATCGAATAACATAGAAAACCTTTATCGGCACTTCTCCCTTTAATTTAGTTTATGGGAAAGAAGTGGTTCTTCCAACACATCTGGCAATTCCCTCTTTAGCCTTGGTTCAATATATTGATGAAGCACCAACTTCTTCCTTACAACTAAGGCAACTCGAATTAATTAAGTTAGAAGAACAATGAGAATGGGCTAAGATAACTCATGCTCATCATCAAGCATTAGTGAAAGCCTCTTTTGATTCCAATATGATATCTAGAAAATATTTTCAGACAGGAGATCTAGTTTTAAAATGGGACAAGGCTCATGAGGAAAAAGGGAAACATACAAAATTTCAAAGAATGTGGCTGGGTCCTTTTCAAATTGTAGAATTCATAGGTCCGTCCACTTTCATGTTACAGGATTTAACAGGGAGAAGAGATTCTTTACCTATTAATGGTCATATACTCAAAAAATATTTTCCATAAAAGATCATTCTTCTATTTTTGTAGATTAGTTGTTTTTTTTCTTTTTCATAATAAAACCGGTTGTAGATGGTTACATTTGAGATTCACGAAAAAGACACAAATCCTCTTCTAGATTTTTTTTTCACTTGTATAAATAGAATTCTTTCTGAAAAATTGATCATTACTATTGAAAGATACAGTTAAAAACTCTAGACCTAGAAATGGTACTAGTTTCAACTATATAAACTTTGACAAAAAACACATTCAGTTAGAAATTGTTTTATTTCAGTCCAATGAAAGGTATCAATAATAAAATGAAGATTCTCTGTAGAAAGGCTCTTTCCAAAAACTCTATCATCATTGTCCAGAGTTGTCTTAAGGAAACAATGACTTCCTCCCCACCTAGGAAACTACAATATTTAGAGAATGATCCAAAGATACACTTTAACTTAAAGAGTAAGAGGTCTCATCACAAGCCGACTTATCATGATCATAGATATTATAGCTTGCTGACTTTTGCCAATACTGGATACCACAACAGGGCAATGACTCAAGATTGTTTCAATCAAAAGACAAGGGGTCTCATCACGAGCCAGCTTGTTCAACAAAGATATAAATCAGTGAATGATTGTGTCATGAATTGGCTACCAAACTAAGACATTGTTCTTTAAGGATAAAAAAGCAAATGAAATCAATAAGTGTGGAAATGGATTCCTCTTGAAAATTGTAAATCTCTCTAAGTGGGATACAGGATCATTGCTGGGTAACAGGTAACCCTCTCGAAGCTATAAACGCTTGCTGGCAGCGGACGCTCTACCTATGACAAATGAGCATATTTAAACTGATTTACAGAGAAAAATTTATTTTTATCTTTATAAACCAAGTAATGACTGATGTAGATACAAGGATGAGCTTGAGAGAGTAAATAATCAAAGTTGGAAAAAGAAGAAACAAAATATCATTGATAGGCAAAAGTATAATGTACTTTGTCTTTCTATAATAAAGTTCAATTTTCTGGAAAATTTTCTATTTTGGAAGTTTTGAAAATTCAAAAGAGCAGCAGAGATAACTGGTTCTTCCAAGTGAATCACCAATTGTTGTGGCCAACAACAACCTGCCTTTTTATTTAGTGTTATTCCTAATACTAAATAAGTGGGGACCCTTAGTTAGAAATTTAAAAAATCAAAGTAGTGCTTAAATTTCCTTTTCGAATAAAACTTACCATCATAAGCTTATGAAGATCCCCTTAAAAAATCTAAAAATCTAAGTTTTATGATAAGGTAAGACAAAAATCTTTCCTTAGGAAATATCGCATCGCAAAAGGCTAACAAGATACCTCCTTACAAGCCGAATTCCAACATAGCGAGATCGCGATACGCGATAATAAACAAATATAGCATCGCATACATCAAGCACAACTTACATTGAAACACTTTAATTGGCGATATGCGATGACGCCGATCGCAAATCGCATTTCGCAGAAAACAAGTTAACAAAGATTGTTGTATATTACGTTTCTAGTAATAAAGCGATATTGAGATACTGCGATATTGCAGTTTTGTGATACAACGACAATGTGATAATGCGATATAGCGAGCTATCAACTCAACGATGTTATGATTCTGCGATGTTGCGATCTGCGATATTGCAAAGCAAATCACAAAATCGCAGATCTTTCGGGCACATGGTTCAAAAAAGTATTTTCCATAAACTGACACCTAGTTATGCCCTTTAATGTTAATAAATGAGTTAGTTTCCAGTTATTAATGGAATATAGTTTTGTGCTTATGGAAAAATCATCTCACGTAAGGTGGTATATTTGATGCGTCTTCGGCATTTAAAACTTTCCCCTCAGCCTGCCTTACCATTATTTTCACTTCACTTGTGAATTGCAGGAATGAAGAACAGAAATCGATACAAAGCAATACGCAGGATATTATGGGAAAGAAAAGCAAAGATCGGAGCTCTGAAGAGAAAGAAATAGCACCCTTGTATACAGACACAGCCTGTAACAGAGACGCAGGAATTGCTACATGGGAAGGCATGTATAATCTGCTTGAGGAGGAGAATCCCAGAGTAATGGAAGTTACTACTACTACGGGCTCACATAGTTCTTCTGAAGCATCCATCACAGAGCTAGCTTGCTCATTCTTGCACCAGATAGAAGCAAGGCAATAAATTCTCCCATATACGAACATGGTTAAGTGGATACTGGACAATGTTGATTTCAGAAACAGATAGTTTAAGACTCAGGGTCAAGAGCTTACGAAATCATTATTTTCACAAAATTTGAACTTTATATACGCTAAAAGGAAAAAGCACAAAAGGCAAAAAACGCATCAAGGAAGCCCGGATCAGGAAACGGAGGCAGTTTCCAATGCGCGATTCGCTGAGAAAAATTTCTCGAAAAGGAAAGCTTCTAATTGCTCAGTCACCTACAAGCCCCGAAAATTGCAAGAAAGCAACGATAGAGACCGATTGGAAGCAGAAGGCTCAAGAAAAGGCACAAGAAATCTAAGGGTTAACCAAGTTGAACTGGGATTATTACTGGGCATACTTGGTAAAGCCACATAGCCAATGGATGACTCTTAAGTGTATCATCAATTCGGCCGAAAAGATGGTGCCAGCTCTTGTTGATTATGTTTTCTCATCTCAGCTAAAATCGGAAGTCGGCCATCCGACTCTTCTCAAATAGATGCTTCATGCATGCGATTTCAAGGAGCAGATACATAAGTAGTTTTAATTTTAGATTCAATTTTAGTTTTAATTTTGTTTTATTTTCCTGAAATGAGGACGGTCATTTAAACCGCATCCTACATTTTTGTAATAAGTTATTTTTAGAATTAGTTAGTAGTATTTAAACCCTTCTCATGCATTGAGAGAAGGGTCCTGAAATTTGTCAAAATCTTATCCCCAGAACATGCACTTTTGTACCCTCTGAGGAGGTTTTGATGAATGAATGGAATAGGATTTATTGATATCTGCTACTGATGTTGCACTTTTGTACTCTTAGTGGATGTTAGATCAAGAAGAGATAAATCATTATCGCTTGATGCTCATGAGTAGGACTAGTTATAGATGGTGCTTCTATCTCTTAACTATTTCTTCCTTTGCGTTAAAGTGATATTCATGTTCAATTATTTATATATTGATGTATGAATGCTTGAGTTATCATTTGGCACTTTTGTACAGTGATAGCTATTTATTTATGCTTAATGCATGAATAGCTTATTATGCGATATGTTTTCCACAACTGTTTTGTTTAACTTTCTATACGAAGTGGTTCATCTTTATTGAATTCTTTTCTCATAACAGTTGAATGATCTTTATTACCAGTTGTTATTTTAAATCATTTTAGATCGCATAAAAGAAAGGTTACACCCTGGGTTAGTGTAGACTTAGATATTTATACTTATTAGAATACAATTTCTATATTATTAGATTAGAGTTAGAGTATAAGTATTCCATTTATAAACTATTAGAAATAGAAATATCAGTCCATCACACACACACATACACAAATTGGGAAACTCGTCCCATATCCCAGTTGGACCCACCATACCAAATGGAAAAGGAGCTGCCAACCAAGGTCTGGACCGAGTGGGTATCCCCCTTGTTGTAGACCCGATTTTTCGGGGCTTCAACAGGACAATAAGATACAAGGGAGCCCTGTTGCACTTGGCAAAGATGATGAACCGAAAGGAAGTGGAGTTGAAGGCACACATCTGCAGTCAGATCGAGAACTATGAGGAACTCCTGTAGCTCATCACTAGCTTACGGGTTCACATGCATGAGTGTTTAGGAGCATGGATGCCATTGTGCACACGCATGCGATCCCATCCATTGGAACAAGCACCGAGGAGAAAACAAAGAACCATGTCTGACTGGAGATGGACATGTGCTTCGATCAATCGATGCACATAGCCACCAGTGTAGACTTGTAGATGAGCATAAACATTATACATCAGTATGTCGCTCATAGGGTTGCACTCAAGTCCATGATCTGCATATTATCCGAGGAGTTGGATAGACGTGACAAATCAATGTACCCGGATGCAACAGAGGCAAGATTTCACTTTCAGAAGAATGTCACCATAGAGTACATGGACACCATAAGAGACTATGAAGCTTGGCATTAGTTTTCCACTATCAATCATCGAGAGGATGTCGAAGAGTTAGTCTTCCCACAACTATCTAAGTCTTAGTGATGTCTTATATGGTTTACTCAAGCATGTTTTTGTCTCACATGGGTACATGTGCAGATTGTATTGTCAACATGTTGTAAAGTGAAATACCAAGTGTCAATAGTAGAATGTAACAATCATGTGTAAGTTGAAGAGTCATGAGGGTAAGTGAAGAGTCACAAAGGGGAATGTAAAGGGTCACCGCACCCTTTTCTATTTATACAACCTCATAACTCATTGTACAGGCTTTTGGGAGCCAAGCTTCCAATAGGTATAACTTAGAGAAAGTTTGGAGTGTATTTTAATGAGGCTTGGCTTCTCCATAGTGTAGAGCTAGTATATCTCTTTGGACGAGGAGGCGGCAATGACGATAATGTTCTCCTATCGGTGCTAGTGGTCATTATGGTTGTATGTATGATTGGATCTTTGACTCTTTGATATAACAGAGACAACACGTTCATGCATATACTATTATTATAGTTCGACTATCCTAGACACCCTAATGATGTATGCAACTGTAATTTATTGTGTGTATGGACTATTCCGTATGTGTTTGTATGAATCTTATCGAATCGTGTTGTTGATATAATCCATCACTTTGGATCATCAGTTAACCTGGTTTCCATATCATGAAGTATTTTAGCTTGTCTGTTCCCTTTCAAGCTACCTGTTATCATAGGATTCTACGGAGCGCAATCTTCTCCCCTTCCTTATGTTACAGCCTTTCATGCACATTCCTTGACTTGCTGCAAGGTCACAGACTTACTTCCAACAAGGACATATTACTTACCTCTTTTCGCAACAATAGTCAAGGTGATACCCTACTACCCACTATTAGGACTCCTACTCCAAACGGTCTCAGGTCTAGTTGGGACTTTTTAACGAGGAGATCCTTGGACATGTTCGCAAGTCTAACATCGTCAACCTTTTCTTAGATGAATTTTATGTTCTTTGATGCATCTCAATATCATTGAAGATAATTTTGGTCTCTCTTTGAGCTACTTCTTTCTATGGTTGGATATATATCTTTCCATCTTGTAAGTGTTATATTTTTGAAATTTTTTATTGGAATAATGTTTAATGTGTGGAATTATTGCAACTAGTTAAATATTATTTTCCATAGTTTGTTGAATGTCATTGTAAAAGATTGTTTGATTACAAATTGCACATGTCAATCATTGCAGGACAAGAGATGAATGTTCCTATTTGTTGTAATTTTGTTATTTTTCCATAAAAAGCCACATATATTGAATAGGTAATTAATGAAAAGTTGTTGCTAGGGCATCAATTTTTATCCTCCTTGAAGATGAATTTGGTAAATTTTGAATCATCATTGACTCCATAGCCAAGGGAGAAGGGACTGGTCTATGAATATTGGTGATCACCCCGCCTCTCTCTCTCCTTTTCTCTCTAATTTCTTGGCCCCTCTCCTTTGGGAAACTAGCTATTACATCATGTGAATTTCATTAGAGAAGGAATTTTGGGGATCCATTTAGATAAGATTATTCCTTAGTGTTTTATATAGAAGATCTCAAGCTATAGTTGAGTTATGATGGAAAATTCTCCATAAATTTGATTCCCTAGGTGTGCATGAGAAGGGAAACCTATCTTAAATCTCTTGGATAGGTAGATTTCTTGAGGTTCATTGAACATAGTATTCTATAGAATAAACCGTAAGAAATCCTTTTTTCTGTCTTACCTTAATATGGTGAAGACTTTGGAAGAACTTCTTCCCATCAATATCTTAAACCCTAGCTCTAGCATAAGCCCTAATTAAGTATTTCAAGAGTATCAGAAGCCTACTTAAAGTGACAAAAATCATGTTGCAAAGCTTCTTGAGAGGTCCTATTTCATCTTTGAGTTCTTGATCCTAGCTGTACCTATCCTCAATGCAAGAATCTCAAGTCCTAGGTCTTGATTTCCATCCTAGATATTTGTTGGGGAGTTTTTCTATCATCGAGCCTTAATTAAGCATGTCCTTGAATAGACTTAGTGGTATCACTTCATATAGATCATTGTACCTTCCCTTTTCAAGTGATTTTTATCCTAACGAGACTACTCCCATCGGTGAAAACCCATAAAACAGAGGGGACACTAACTTAGGTGACAATGCATATTTGTCACATTATTGTTACTTGGTTTAATAGTTGTCCTATAGGTTCCCCTCCTAGACACTTGCCAGATTGTGTGGCAACATGGATGGCATTGATTTATTTGTTATTAGTAGTTTTAAATTTATTGATGTATGTACTATTTTATTATTTTTAGATTTATCATTATGTGACAAGATGTCTCTCATATTGAGCTATAAAACATCTCCTTGTGAAAAATAAATGTTAAATAAAAGAGTAATGAATTGTATACTAGAGGATGACAATGTGAATCAAATGCTTTAAAATAATATAACTAGTTCATATTTATAATACAATTTCAAAAATATTAATAAACATAAATTAGATTTTAATTTCTTTTATTTATAATAATTAGAAATTAATTTTTTGAAAAATAAATATTAATATAGTATTTAAAATTTTAAAAATCTACTCTACAAAGTCTTAGATAAACTGTGATAAGGTGCTCAAGAAGTCTTTGATATGAAGTCACTAGTTTAATTTGCTGCCCCGATAGGGGTGATATATTGGACATGTTGAAGATGTAGTCACCCCAAACTTACAAAAAAAATTAAGAATCTAAAAATAATTAAAATAATTGACATAAAAATACCAACCACAAAAATCTATATATTATAAATAAAATAATGTTTAATTTTTAATAATCAAACAAAAAAATATTACTTAGCTTTACAAAAACAAAAATACAATGGCCAAATATGTTGGTTCCTAACTCCCTCATTGTGTGATGCTTTTAAGTAATTCACATAGATTACTTATAAGTAGCCAAACTAGTCCAGTGGATGTGGTCCAATATTTAGGCAGGGTAGTTTAATCCTCATAGGTTTTTTGGTCCAATCCTAAGCACAATCATAGGCAAGACTATGTACACCTGCTTCATTTGAAAAAATAACAACTTAAATATCATCATAATAAAGTTACATACTTAACTTTTATTAATACAAATAAATATTCATATATTTGATACAGACGAATATATATGTTCTAGTCCATAATCACAAGCATTCCTCTAACTACTTTTGACTTCTATCATCCATATTAATTATAACAACATCTTCCCCTAAAAATCACATAAGAGAGAATCTCATCCATGTGTTTCAAACCAACCAATGTGCTTCATCTTCAGGACAAGATGAGGAATGAGATCTACGTAATGGAATAAATAGATGAAGAGAGCAAACAACTAGCCATTGGTTTGACTAAAAAATTGAAATTAAGATTTGGCCAAGAAAGAGAACCAAAAGGAATTTTAATTCTTAATTAATAATTAATATTTTTAAATTAACTCAATTTTTTTTTAACAAATAAAATCAACTTGTCCTGACGATGAACCACACTGTTTGGTTTGAAACGCGTCGACAAAAGATTGGTTATGTGATTTCGCCGAAGATTATCTAAACAAATAAAATCAATTTAAGAAATAAGAATTAGAATTCTAAACAACTATTCAAAGAAATAATAAAATAATAATATTATTATAAATATTATTGTTAAAAAAAATAATAGGAATATAGAGCACGAATCCCAATTTCAATATTGATTATTAATAATGTTTTTAAATTAAATTCTATTAGAATTACAATTAAAATCAATTTTGTAGAAGTTGTTAAACTAAAAAATATTATTGCGTCTATACTATTAATAAGGATTAGTATTCTAATGAATAATTTTAAACAATGTTTTTTTTTCCTTTGTAAAACTCAATCTATTAATGAAAACATAATGTATAGTGAGGTCCGGACCTCTATGGGTATAGGTTAGCCTAATGACCAATTTAAACCACAAGACTTAAAATCGAGACTCCCCTGGAGGGGAAACCAGTCGGAAAATGATAAAGGTAGGTACCTTCTGCCCACAAGGGGCTACAATTCCATAAATCAAAATTGACTGCCATGGTAAAATTCAAAATTGACTACCAAAATTAACCATTGTAAAAGATTAAAAAAGCAAAAAAATCAGAAGACCAAGCTTGACACATGACCTGTGGCATGCAAATGCTAGGTGTCTTAGGATGGTAGCTTCTTTTCCACGATCGGACACCCATACTCTTTTGAATCTGTATCCTCTGCCTGCTTGCCACCCGTGGTTTCCTGTGGATTTTTGTCATCAACCTGAATGCCTTTGGATTTGCTGGTGGCATTGCCTCCAAATGTCTTTGAGCCGCTTATGGACAGATAATCCTTGGCTTTCCGTGGATGGCTTGAGCTTGGCTCCCTCTAAACTTTTTCGTGCGGCTGAGGAACCTGGTTCTTAGCAGGGCTGTAGGTTGGAATAATGCATGAGCCAACTTCCTCCCTAAAATCCACTGAGATGGTGGCATTGACAACCGATCGTTCCATGGAGCAAAAAAAACGGAATTGAGCGTACTGGGTAGAAGCAATAAGATTGGTTGACTGGGTGGCTCTGTCAATCCGACGAGAGACAGAATGGATGAGTGAAGAGGGCTTTGCTCCATGATTTTATGCTTGCATGGGAAGTCTCAATATGCACAATGGAGTAAAGGTGGCGGCCGAGGGGCAGAGTTCTGCCTTAAATTCCCACAGGGGAAGGAACGGACTACCATGTGACGCGGTCACCTGCCAAGTTGACGTTGTATCCGCCATGAATGCTCATCTACCACCCGCATTTGGGGAATTATAAACAATGTTGTTAAGATGGTATTAACAAATATTTATTCTTCCAAAATGATTAGAAATAATATTACTAAGAAATAGTAATAAAAATAATAATATTATTATAAATATTATTGCTAAATTATAATTAAAAAAAGGGAAAGGAAAAAAAAGAAATATATATATATATATATATATGAGAAGATAAACCAGCACGTGATGTGCACGATGTGACGGTCGGGGCGGATGGTTTGCACACCCCGACGGATTTCGAATCCTGCAGCGCTGCTATAGCGGCGTATTTGTACTGATGATGATGTATAATGTACAGTTTGTAAATATATGTTGATATATTACAGTTTGTAAATATATGTTGATATATAGCTTCTTCCACGGGGCGGCACGGGGCGGCCCCTTTAAAAAAAGAGAAGATAGACCAGAAAACTTAAAAAACTTAGAGGAAGGATCCAACAGCGAATACTTCAAATTGACAATTGATAACTTTAAGTGAACAAATTAATATCGTGCAGATGTCTAAAACTAAATGACAAGAATCCTGTGGTATCCTTTGTTTAAATCAAGATGCCTTTCATGAAATTAATGGTTGCTTCATCTTCCTCCATTCCCACTATCTCTATGCAATAATTGTTCCATATTCTTTGTTCAAAGCACCTGTAAACCCGTTTCTGATCACTCGTCCGAGAACCCTAAACACTGCATGTTGATAAGCGAAGCTTCCTCAATCTCTCCTTTTGGCACAATTTTCCGTTGTATGTAAACAAAAACAATCGAATAATTAAAGTAGAGGTCAAGCTTACGCTAAGATAGGGAAAAATTACAACAGAGAGAGGATCGGGCTATTGACTAGCCGGTATAATGCCCAGGTTCAATCATGTTCCCAGCATCTTGTTACCGCCGATGAGATACTTTGGGTAGGGGAGTTGCCAAATAAGTGTTGTTTCGAAGTTCAATCGCGACAACTGATTCCAGTTGGCTGCAAAACAAGAAAAATGAGCTACGTAACGTACCTCGTGACACCGATCTTAATGAAAAATATGTTGAATGCATCAACCCCACAACCCTTTATCTTTGAAGGTTTGTGGAAAAGAAAACTCCTCGAGTTAAGAAACTTGGACGATGAGGATAAACCTGAGCGCCACCAAAAGTAAATCCTGCAACTGACATAACCAGAACTCATCACTGACCTGTGTAGCGACCAATCTCTTTTCCAAACTAAAATGTCTCCATAGTGGGCAACATAATCAAAACCGTAACGCCATCGCTTGTAGAATGCTCCTTTAATGAGCATTGAGATGACAAAATCCGTCATGTTACTAGATCCCATGGAAGGACTAAGGCTGATTTGCATAAAGCTATGAGAATCTGTCCGCATCCCTAATGAACATTACTGTTCTGAAGAAGTCGTTAGCGTCTGCAGGGCAGAAATATGTTTTCATGCAGAAGTTCCGTGATTTTATTGCTGTTATATGTGAATTTCTAAAGGACAAGGCTCCCTATATAGAGGAACTACAAGATCATATGCAGAGGGTTTATGGAGACGGTGCAACCCATTATTATAACAAGACTTCCAAAATTGATAAACCTTAACCATCTAATTGGGTTGTAAAAGACCAGCTGCTTCGGCATAAGCACGGTCCATTTTGGGCATTCAAATTAAAGATAATGGTAATTCGTAAATGATATTTTTTTTTTTTTTTTAAATCTACAAATTAAATTAAATTGTATTGTAAATGTGTGTATTTTTCTTGAGTTTTATGTATTGAGAATCATAGTTTTTTTATCTTCAACCAAGAGAAGATTTTATAAATATATTCGTCTTTTCATTTTTGTATGGGATAAGAGGGGATTGAAAGTGAGGCTTTTTGTTTTATAAAGCTTTATTAATCAAGCATGTACAAGTAAGTTTGAGTAATATTGATATTATTTTTTCACTTTTTATCTGATAGGTGAGAATTAATGATTAGCTACTACTTTTGAAGAGTCGCAAATGGAACACAAGTATAAAATAGAGCCTAAAGCCTTAACTAGAATCAAAGTTGTAGCCAGAGTCAAAGTTATGAGCCTAGTTTAGTTTATTATCATCTTCAAACAGGAATTGAGAGTACTTCCTCTAGCATAGGACTTTAGCTTTTAGCCAAATTTAGAATTGTTCTAGGAACTGCACTAAGTGTTACAGAGTTGATGGTCAATCTTAAACCACAATTGATTGAGACCTCAATGGTCTCCCTTTTTAGAAAAACATGCAGTGCTTCCTTTAGCAGAAGATTCCAACTTCTAGCAAAATTTGGAAGTTTTATAGGAACTGCATCAAGCATTCTAGGTTGAGACCTCAATTGCCTCCCTTTTCAAAACATTAGAGAAAACATCGTCTAGCATAAAACTTCATCTTCTAGCTAGATTTTGAACAGCTACAGGAACTGCACTAAGTGTTTCAGTGTTGGTGTTCACCCTTAAACCATGACTAATGGAGACCTTGAGCTCTCCCACCTTTTAGGTGTGTGGCTTTCCTTAAAAACCACCTTTTCAGAGAGCATATTCAAACATTAACTACCACTTTTGTATTAGAACTCTCTGCTTGAACCCATATATACACTTTCGAATTAAAAATAAATTATTGAAAAATGTAAACAATCAATGCAAGAAACCTTGAAAAATGAACCCAAAGATCACATAATATATTTATATCTCATATCTTTGTGAATAATAAAACAATATCACTCTTACCTTTTACTATGATTACACATTCGAACATATTGGAATTCAATAATCTTTTGTTTCTTTCTCAGAAAAACGAGGAACCCATTTCTATGCACTAGAACACTCTCAACATGGTTTTCTTGATAAGACTGTCCTAGAACTTCAGTGTGCCATTTCTATGGACTCAAACACTCTCAACATGGTTTTGTTGATGAGATTGTCCTCGAACTTAAGTGTGTGACAAGTCTCACCTACAGGGTTTTCCTTTGTCTTACACCATGGTGGAGGAATCGTGATTAAGATTTGATCACGGTTTTCTTTTAATCAAGAGAAAATAAGCTTATTGTACCAAACACTACAATTTATTCAAACCATAAAAGAATGTTGTGAAACGAAGGGGTTGTATTTTTAAAATATTTTAACTAGTCTTTAAATTAAAAAATAATTATTTCTCTTAAATTTTAAGCAACAAAGTTGGTCATTAACTCATTAAGAATGTAATAAATAAACTAACATAAATCTATTTTAAATATAGATATAACATTAACTGTTAGGGATCAAGGGATCAAATTCCTTTGGGAGCAAATTTATCTTAGAATGTAAAACAACAATGTATAATTTTTAATAGTTTAAATTATATTTTTGAATGACATATATTATTAAGTATAAATTAATATTAATTCATATTAAAACATTTTCTTCCTAACTTACATTGTATATTTTATTATATACACCATTAAAATATTTTCTTTTAATATTTTTTTATATATATAAAAATATAAATGAAGTTCATATTTATATAAGCAAATTTATGGAGAGAATATTCTATTTTTAATTTTATACTGAGTATGTCAACTCTAAGTTTAGGATGAACTGCTTTCACACTGAATTGTACAACAAACCTTGAAACTTAAAAAAACCCTGAATATATATTAAAAATAATATTTAAAATAGTTATAATGTTTTAAGATTTGATTAAATTAAATCATTATCAAAATTTTAAAAAAATATAGTATAGTTATTAAAAATATCTTCAACATATGATTTTTTTAAGATTTGATTGAGTTAAATCATTATCAAAATCATGAAAAGATATGATATGGCTATTAAAAAATTTACCCAAAATTTCTTGCGAGCAAAAGATTAAAGAAAATAGGAATGAATATATTTAGATAGATTGAAGGAGTTAGAAATTAATAGATGTTTTTTCTTTTTAATTAAGAAAGTCCAAATGATGTTTATCCTGCGTTAGAAATATAGATGAATATATTGTATATAATTTTTATTTTAAAGAAGATTATTTTAAATTTTTATTTAATATAGTAGAAAATATATGAATATATTTATTTTAAGAATTAATATATATATATATGTGTGTGTGTTAATTATGAATAATTTAAATAGAATAAAATAGTAAAAGGTGGTAGCAAGTTAATATTTTTTTTTTATTCGATTTATTATTAATTGTGAAAAATATAAAATTTAATTATATAATTTTTTAGTGTGGGAGAGTAAGTTAGTAGCCCTTGACATGTTCAATTACCAATTGCACTACCTTGGAATTGGATATATAAATTTTTAATTTAAAAAATTATATAAAATATTTAATATCTTTTTATAACTTGTTTATATATTAATCATGTTTTAACTCATCCTTGAGTATAAGAAAAATAAAGCATGTTTCATATATACATCATGAAAATGTTTTCATTATTAGAAATTTAATACTTTGTTACGATATATCTCTTTATATATATGAGATTTATTTTAATTAAATTTTAGTAACATTTTACTTTTATATAAAAAAATATTAAATGTTTTGAGATGGTTATACTTTGGCTAACAATCAACACTAATCTATTTAAATGAAATAAGAAATTTTATTTTACTTAAATTTTGGTAATTTTATTTTTATATAAAAAATATTAAATGTTTTAAGAGTGTTATACTTTGGCTCACAATTAACACTAACCTATTTTAATGAAATAGGAACTTTTAAATTTTAATGATGGGAGTTAATGTAAAGAGTATTTTACCTAAAGAAAATATTGAAATAAATAATTTATTGCATCAAAATATATTTTTCCAATATTTAAATTATTGAAAATATTAAAATATTTTTATTAATATTTATCTAGTAAATATTAGTTTTGAGTTTTATATTGAATATAAAAAAATTTCAAAATATAAAAAAATTAAAAACTAAATTTAAGTTAAAGATAATGGAATGGCCATTTAAAAAAAATTCAAAATTAAATTTATGTTAAAGATAATGAAATGGCAATTCGAACTAAAAATAAAAATAAAAGTAAATTTAAAATAATAAAAATATGATTAAAAAAATATTAGATTAATTAGAATCATACACTATTGTTATTTTTTACCATTATTCTGGATTATTTTAACAATTTCTCTACATTGTCTTTATCATATTATGGATGCAATTAGGATATCTAGGTTATTTTAACCATTATTCTCCATTGTCTTTATCATTTTATGGATACACTTGAGATATTTATAGAATGCTAGAAAAAAGCACCTGTTTATATCATTTTCAAACCATTCATAATATATTCTCTACATTCATGGGATTGGAATTACTAAGCCTGAGTTATATCTTTAAATTTTTAATTTAATTAGAATCTTTCAAAAAAGCAAATATTAAGCTTTTGAACCAAAAATAACAAATAAGGTTAACTATTATCTATATATATATTTTTTTTAAATCGTTAAATTAAATTATTTTGTATGCGGTAGCATTTTTAGTTAAACATGAAATGGATGTAAACTAATTTATATTATCCATTTTATTTCCAACATCGAAATAATATCTCACTCCCTCCTCTTTTGGCACCCGACAACACTACTACTGCATCTCCAGTCTGTACAAATACACAAACAAACACGAAATCCGTAACCCAACAGAAGTGTAGGTTGTAAGGAGGCCAGTGCCTGCTAGGAAACAGGGCTGTATTTTGTCTACAGTCCTTCGATACGTACAAAGTTTTCTTGTGGTTTGCCTTTCAACAATGCGGTCTTTTGTCTGACATCCCCAATTTCTGCATTGGAAATACCTTTTCCGTTTGTGCTATCATAAAACTGTAATGTGTTTTTGCTGAGGCTGTAAATTAGTATAAATCTATTTTAAAAAATAAGGAGGTAATATGAGTGGAGAAGATAATTTTCTTAAGTGAATTTTTTCTAGCCTGCAAAATATAATATGATATTTTTTATTGTTTACATTATAATTTTGAATGCTAAGTAAAGTATATATATTATTAATAAAGTTTTTAATGATAAATATTTATTTTGTTTCTTCTATATAGATATTATAAGTTCTATATAGATATTATAAGATTGATATCTAAATAAATTATTTAATATACATCATTAAATAGTTTATTTAAATTAATATATTAATTTTTTTTAATTATAATTTATATTATTTTTTTATTTAGAACATATTACACTGTTATTTTAGAAATCTCAAATAATATTTAGAACATATTTTTAATTTTAACTTTTAGATTAAAAGAATATAAATGGACAGACTTAAAAGTGCTCCTATACTTGGCTGTAAAAATAAGCCTCTCAACTAGATAAATAGATAATTTACATACAATTTACCTGTCATTCTAATATTTCTTCATTGAAAATAATTTTGTTGTTATGCCATCATAATTAAATAGAAAATTTACATCCCTACGTTTTTCTTTGAAGCAATAAATCGCTGAGATGTTTTTTTATTTTGCGTGAAGCGACAACGCATTATTGGCAAAATACCGAATACAAAAGGAAACAACCACAAACGCAAGGTCTTCATTGCTTCAAAACACACAGGTAAATGCTCATTCTTACTTTATTATCAGCGGAATATATGTGTCATTTTCTGTTGTGTGAGATCAAGAAACAGTGACTTCTTCCTATAAAACCATATTTCACGATATCGCATTTTCAAGTTGACAGGATAATGTTAGAGGATATTTATATAATTTCATGCTTAAGTGAAGCATGGGTTCCTCATTCCAATCCATGTTTTTAGATATTTTGCTCCATTACTTTCTTTCCTTAATTTCATTAAAATACCAATATGACATATTATCCCACATTTCAATAAATTACAAATATGATTTATTAGTCTTATGATTTATGATTTATTAGTGTTAGATAAGACAAACTCACATCAATTTTTTTACAAGTTTTCTATCATTTAATATAGTAGATTTAAATATATTATTTTTGACAATAATTTAATTTATTTATTTTCAGTTTAATTAATTGAAGTTTTATTTTGTAATGATAACAATTTTTCATATTTCAACATTCCTTCTTATTTACATATGTTAAATGCTTTATCATATAGAATATATACTTTTTTCTATGTAAACAAATTCTTCCCAATCATTTTATGAATATATTAGCCAATTGGTTTTTTGACATAAAGAATTTCAAATATCTAACGCCATTATTTATAAGCTCACTTATAAAAAGATATCCTATAATATCTTTCCTTTTCGATGAAAAATATTATTTATCCATAGAGCTATGGCTAAATTGTTATTTCGATATAATATCTTTCCTTTTCGATGAAAAATATTATTTATGGATAGAGCTACAGCTAAATTGTTATTACGATATATTTCAATTGGACCTTCATACCCTTGTTGAAGATCATTTGATGTGAACAAAGTACTTCATCAAGCCATCATCTCATGTTCTTGTTTCATTATTGGTTTAAACTAATCTATCAACATGTTTTAGATCTAAATCATGTCATTTATGTATAAACAAGCAATTTTAATTTCCGCTTGCTAATATAACTTCATATATAGGGTGGGTTCAGTGGCGCTTCTAGTAAATCCTTGGCTCATTATGTAAGAGCCTATCATGTTGTGCCAAGCTCTTAAAGCTTACTTGAGCCCATAAAGAGATTTCTCGAAGTTGTATACCTTATCTTATTTCCCTTTTATCCCACACTTTATTGGTTATTGTGCATAAATTATTCTTCTAAAAGGCTATTTAAAATGTATATTTTACATTTATTTTGTATGCCTTTGATTTTTTGAATATCAATTGGTAATGTTTCCCTTACTATATCAAAATCTAGATACTAGTGCAAAAATTTCTCCAAAATCAATTTGAGATTGTATGCAAACATATTGTGCCATTTCGTTTCTGACATCCTTTATAAGAGACTGATTTAAAATATTTATATAACAATAGATTTCCTAACCTCAAAACTTGGATAGATTTTTTTTGTTAGCAAATCCTTATCCATATTCATAATTGTTCTATTCTTCCTTACAAATTTTATCTAGATTCCAAGATATTTAAAATGTCATAAATTGTTTGGATTCATATCCTCCTTCTTAATCCAATCTCAAAATTTTAATTTATTGAGAACTTTTCTTTTCAATTAAGGCCTTAAACTCCTTGAACTTATCAAAGGTTTCATATTTGAATCTCAAGAAATGCACTAAATTTTCCTAAAATTAAGTTATCAATGCAATCAAGAAATAAGTGTGTCCTCCATGATACTGGGCTTCCCTAGGTCCACACAAATCTATGTGTACCAACTCGAATTGTTCCTTTTCCTTGTAATATGCACTACATAGAAAGTTGTCCCTATGTTATTTTCCTATTATACTACTCGTAGAGGAACCAGTTGGTTCATGTGTGGTTAGTAGGCCTTTAAACAACTACTTCTACTACAAGAAATTGACTCCAAAAAATAAGTGACCAAATCTCACTATCAAAATCCATGATACAATTGTACATTCTCAAGAAAATCATATAGAAAATCACATAAATGAGTACTAACTTGTAAGCATTGATACTAAATTTCTTCACTTGTAATTCCTTACAAATCAAACATATATACATATAATTTATTCCAGAGAAATACTCTGAAAATGTTTTAGAGAAGATGTATCAAGACACTCTAAAGAACTAAGCTCCCGTAAAGATTTCTATGATAAAATAATTTAGATTTATTCTAAATTTAACTAAGACAACTCTAGAACTTTCTTCAATAAATATTGAGTGATAGTTGTATTTATTCAGAAATGGGCCCAGTTCTCATCATAATATTCAAGTATTAAATAAGTATCATTGCGCCCATATTACATAGAATATTATTTCTACAATTATACCTATGAGAATGTCATGGACATACACATAGAAAAGCTTATGTACATTGAGTATAATAATTTAAATAAACACCACTAAAAACTAATGTTTCCACTAAGCAATGTACATTTGTACTTTTGGAGCATTAAGTTGAATTGTATCAACTCCATATTGGTCATTCACTTTAAATAAAATGGCCACTCCAGTTATTGTATTTGTACTCATCCATTTAACCAATATGCATAATTTGACCTAAAGTGGATCCCATGGTGAGAAGCTAGTTTTTTTTTCCACGGTGAGTTGAGAATTAGAGTGTAGGGGTTCCATTGTGCTTAATGACATGATAAAACTTTACATCCAAATGCACTATTTTAAAATATGTGTGATTTGTCTTTGTAGTTTTCTACACAAAAAGATCAAATGTTGGACCAAATATTTCATGGAATTCAATTTAGGCAAAAATCGACTTTCAGTTTGGGAGCTTGTCTCCCTAAGAGTTAAATGATAACCATATATTTCTAGAAGGTAATAAACTAACACTTTAAAAATAGGGCTATGTGGACAGTAAAAATTATCTTAAGAATGTTTTTCTTCGACTTTCAATGTTTTTATGACTATGTATTACTCTCAAATGAATCAAGGACAAAAGGTCAAACACTTAAAGCTAAATGAAATGAATATAAGGTTGATAATTATGATACAAAAGAGGGAAATTGACTTACCTAGCTAGAAAAATAGAATGAAAAAGTCATTTAACATTACTAATGTAATTAGGCATATAGCTCAATAAATGTGTGAAAGTCATACATGACATTTTCTAATAAGAGGTACTAATAAGTTAATGGTTGAAAATATTCGAATCATATCACTACTGATAAGGTATGGTGATTCAGTAGTGATATAAATTATACATATTTAAATATTTTTTCCAATTTATTAAACAAGCAATTCATAGCATATAATGAAAATATCTGAGCATGTAACAACATCACAGAATCAACACACAAGAACCATGGCACATCAAGACAATCATGCATGAGGGACACAAGTGTTTCTAGTGGAAACACTCAAGGGGAGAAAAATCATTTTATTTTTGTTGTGCATATTCTCTTGCTTCTATTAGTAATCATCAAAGTCCTTACATAGTTTAGCTGGCCACAACCAACTAGATGCCACAACCCCACTATACTTTGTCAGCCACTGCCAAAAAGGATACGCTACTCCTATATTGGGAATCCACAATGTATAAGAGGCCCTAACCTCCTCAAAATTTGTGGGACAGACTTCCATACATTTTTGTACTAGACCCCAAAACAGGCAAACAATGTTTGCTCCACATCAACAAGCAAACTCTATCTGCAAAACAATATCTATTAAGTAATGAACAACAACACATTCTGAAACTCAATAAAATTGGCTCATATAGATAATAGACCAAGATAAACTCATAGGACATGACAACAAAATTATCTTGAAAATGACTCAATATTGTGCCCTCAAGGTAATACATCAAACTCTTACTTTATATTTAATTTTATGATGCTTTGATATTAAATATAATACACGTATTAAACTCAACCCATGAAAAAATATACATCAATATAATCTATGCAAATTATCCCTAGCCCTGGCATAATTCACTTTTACTCATACACAACACAACATCATACTCAATGGAAAAGCTCTACTATTTTGGTAGTAAGAAACATTGCACAACTAAAAAACCATGATCTAACATTTCATTCTCTATCCTTTCAGAGCAACAAATCATTTCTCTATCAATACATATAGGATTCCTTATAAAATCCTCCTCAAAACTATCAATCAATCTCACAGACTATCTCTATCTCTCGTGTTAGACAGATTTTCATCATCAACCCATTCACTACTACAAGTTAACTATATGTACACATTCCATGAAAACATAGGTGCATCCTACCATTATCTTCAACTATGATCCTCATTCCATTCTACTCAATTGACCTATGTCAATGCACCAATCACTTCAATATTTTTCCATACACTGTAGTACAACGGATGTCACTAAGCATGCGCACAAGATATTCAACTACATTTCTTACACACCTCACCACTCACTTTGGCTATAGATCACACCTGCAACTTAAATATCATCGATCCTAGCTTGAAATCAACCCTCCAATAATATACTCATTATCATCCTTCACAAGGTATGAACATAGACCATGCTACAACCTTATCATCGCACTCTATACTACATATGTGTTATATGAACTGAAAATGGATATGTTGCCTTTCAAAATTCCATCACCTCTATTTATCCATAGGTAGTCTTTGATCTATGCACACTATCTAACCATCCAACTTTCAATTGGTTCAATATGCACTATATTTGACATGTTCAGTGCTCCCTTTGTATGAATAAAGCATAAAAAATGATATTCGATGTGTTCCACCATTTTAAGACAAAATCCAAGGAATCATTTTGATGTAAATGAGTTCATATCTATTTTATAGATAGACCGACGACTTCTGTACCAAATCAGCTAAGCAATCAATGCGCTATGTTTTGTAGACCATGTCAAATTTTAGCAATCAACTTGATGAATAGATTAAAGGAAATTAACATGATCCCTTTCTTTTGAGGAGACCAAATCAAATATATTAATTCTAAACCTCGTCTAACACATAACCCATGATGATATCAGTGTGTAGCTCATTCCATCTTGCCATATAACACCATGATCCATTGATAAAAGTGTTCATACCTTAAGGACTATATCAAGAGCAATTCAACATGATTGTTGATGCTAAAACCCTAGGAAATTATAATGGTTAAGGTCCGATTTTTTCTCTCATGAAGCTACAAGAGAGTGTTGGTGGAACTTAACTAGAAGATTACAGCCAACTATGTAGGCATACAATGAACATATCACAACGCTATTTCATTGCCACTCTATGACAACTCTGAGATCATGTCACTACTCCTAACTAAGGAAAATTAAACCTTCTTTAATCCAGGACTGCACCCAACTTTAACACATCCTCCAGAAATTATATTGCATATTACCACCTTTGAGCACCTGTGTAGGATAAAAAATTCATCAAACATAATCCACCATTAGGTTGACATAAATGTCAACATGCTAGAACCTACCATAATTCCAACAATATCACCCTTTGGCATTGATGGCAACCTCTTGCAAACACTAGGAATTTTTATTTCTCTGTCCCTACCTTTGAAATTAATGAAAAAGGGTATATACTATGAGTTCGACCACTATTCCAACGCTCTCCCACAGAGCCATTGATCCACAACCAACATGTGAACAACATGCTTGACCAGTTATGTCTAAAACTCAACAATGATTCTGTCCCAATAATGTTTCTACTCTCACATGCTCTAATCAACAGTGTCTCATCAATGCACACACATGCACTTAGGTTTATAGAACTTGGTAGCAATACATGGCATCCCTAGGCAACAATGTGTGCTCTTCACAACAAAGGTAATTTAAAATAATACATAGCACCAAAAAACAATAATATAAATAACAACAACAATACATCTACTTTTCCTCTCAATGGTACATGAGATTAAATGCATCAACATCATACAACATTGATAAACCTTATTGCTATACATCATGACAATACATGCTAATATTCTCTTAACATATTAGTCATAATGTAAGTTCTTGAGAAACAACACAATATACGGAGAAGTTTATAAAATCCTCATCACCAATATAAGAGCTATACATATGTGAGACTTAACAACATATAAAAACATAAACTCTTACTTCGAACAACAAGTCAACATGTAGCATAACAGAGAATCACTAACGACATATGATTCAACACAAAAACCTTCTCTTGATTCAATAGCTACAACATAGTCATCCTGATACAAGATCCTCTCCAATAGTGACATCAATATTGAACCCTAAGCGAATCTCATTAACCAACATCATTCGTGAGTGACCAAGAAAATAATTCAGAAAATAAGCAACAACAGCGAACCTTGATCTATACAACAACAACAACAACTTAAAACCCTACAATATATAGCTATTAGTAGCTCATAACCTTATCATAATAATTGGACTCATGCATTAAAGGTCAACATACTGATACATTAAGATCAAAATCCAAGCAAAAAGAACATTGAAAACACTTTGAATATAAGAATCACACTCTCATACATTCAAATGTACATGGCATGAACAAGAATACATGGCATAGATGTGAACTCTCAAACATAGCCAAATATATCATCAAGCTAGAATATAAACCCTTACTCAAGATAATACAAGGAAACTACATATGAACTCTATTAGATAGTACATTAGTCATGCAAACCCTAGTTGTACAAACTCCAACTCACATGATTTCTTGCCTTGGTCAACCAAAGAAACAACATAGATCTCATACATCTGCAAAAATTAATTGTCAGACAAACACATATCAATGCATTGTAAACTCCTCTTGTTGTGCCTTTTCACTTCTTTCCAGCAAGGGATCATAATGCGAACAATCATCTAATGAACAAATGGAAACATTTGAGATGCTCCCCTTGAAAATGTACCATCTCTTCATGATATTTACATATCATATGACTGGAAAAAAAAAGATAATCATAAGCAAAACAAATTGATAGAAACATTGGAAAAGAAGCATTCTGCCACAATTTGGTCACAAACCCTAACTGCATCTATCATTCAACAATAGAAGAATAGAATGATCTTGTGACATATTATGTCATTACATATAGAAACAATTTCATCGATGAAAGCATGTAGTAGCAACCCCAACCCACATCAGATTAAATTGCTCAATATGCATGTGTAATCATAGTATTGGTTTTAAGGTATTTGAAAGCATCATTATGGTCTCAACAAGTAAAACTACTCCAATGCAATCAACAATCATAATGGTTGATCCAACCATTACCAATATGAACATATATAAACGAAAAATAAAAGGAAAGACTTCAAACCTTCTACACCTTAACATGCAAAATCTATCCACACACCTTACTTCCACCATGTATTCTTTTTCAGTGATTTTTCATGCAAGATTAAGATGTTCCCATATGGTCCTCATGAGGCCATGAAATGCTCAATTTCTCCTTGCAACCTCTTGTTTCTCTTTCTTCCAAATTTCGAGGGATTGATATCTAACATGCACATCTATTTTTGTCCTCATGTCTCGTTGGATTTGAGTTATCTTCACCTTTTGACTAGATTTCCTAAATAAACTTGGAAGCTTTCCATCTTTAGTCAGATGACCAATATTCTCACACATGTGGCAGATTATACAACTGAGGAATGAGGGAAGGACTCATATATCCTATTTACCTTCTTTCTTGTCTCTTTATTAGTCCAAAAATCAACAACCTTATGGAAAAAATAATTACATAAGTATCAATATCCATAGATACAATTATTATACCTGACTTTTGATGACCTTCGTGATGAGAACAATATTCATTGATTGTTTAATTGACATGGTTTTCTATTCGATGGCATATTCTACTACATGTTATACTTGGATGGTTTGATCATTTTTCGTCTCTAATCTATTACAATGGTTCCAAGTCCTTGATAGATAGAGAATGTGACATCTCCCAAGGGTGGAGATGATATCCTTGAAGAAAAATGTTTTCCTGGCCAAATTTCTTACTATTTCTTTTGTTTCTATCTTCCTTTCTTTCTTGTCTCACTATTTCTATCTTTTAATTTGCTTGAAGATGGTACTAAACTAGTTTCTCCTTTGTGCCGACTGAGATATGATTTGACAGTGGTAGAGTTTTGGCTCCTCTTTTCCAAAGTCAACTGAGTGGTTTTTTTTATCTAGATCACTTCTTAATGAAACTCCTTTAGCTTCTAATCTTTCACATTGGTCTCAGTAAACTCTATTAGTCTTTTTTCTCTGCTATGAGAATTTTAATCTTAGCTCCAAGTGCTTCTATTATGCCATGATTTTCATCTTTAACACTTTATAATCTTGATTTCTCCATCTAACAATCAACTACCTTTGCACTTGGAGATCAATTTCAATCAATGGATTATCATGCTCTAACCCAAGATTCTCAAGAACAACATCATCATTATTTGTACACAAAAGTGGGCATCTAGACCTATAATGATCATCACATCTGTAGTTGAAGCAAAATGCACTACCTGCCCTACCTTCATGACTATCATCAACATCCTCAAACAATGAAAAGAGGGGTTCTTCTCAATCTGAAGTGTTTCTATCATGATTGTGGTAGTTTATTTCCTGAGACAACTTCTTCTTATTCTTGGTCATAGGTCCATGATCTACCATTGAGCGATCAAGATGCACTAGAGGGAACTAGATTTGATACCAATTTTTGGAATCAAATCAATACTGAGAGGGGGGGTGAAGCAAGAGTGATAGAAATTATACATGTTTAAATATTTTTTTCCAATTTAATAAACAATCAATTCACAACATATAATCAAATAGATTAGAGGATGTAACAATATCAAAGAATCAACACATAATAACCATCACACAAAAATACAATCATGCACAAGGGAGACAATTGCTTTTGGTGGAATCTCTAAAGAAGAGAAAGACCACCTTGCCGCAACTAAGTTGCTTCTCTTTCTTCTATTATTAATCATCAAATTACTTACATAGTTTAGCCAAGCACTACCAACTAGAAGCCATAACCCCCACTATAGTTTGCTAACCAGTATTACCTAAGAATCCCCAACTCCCTCTCAACTATTTAATGGCCACTACTAAGAAAGGAACCACTAGTCCTATCTTAGAGGACCACCACTTTCCAAAAGCCCAAATATCCTCAAACCCTAAGAGCCACCCTTTAATACATTCTCATATTGGACCCCAATACAAACAAACATTCCCTGCACCACATCAACAAACCAACTGTCTCTGTAATATAATGTCTATTTAACCAATTATAAACGACATACCCTCAACTGTAATCACATCAGATGACACAAACAAATCTATTTATATAAATAAAACATCAAAGTACAATCATAGGACATGACCCCAATAGTATATCAACAATGAATCATTATTATAGCCTCAAGAAAACACATCAAACTTTGAGTTTACATGCAGTTTTACAATGCTTCAATACCAAATATATGGCATGCATTAAACTCAGCTCATGACAAAAGCTATAGCAAATATAGTCGTAATAGTTGATATGTAGGCCCTATACAACACACTATTAGTCATACACAACACAAAAACACCATACTTAATGGTGAAACTCTGGTATTCTGATAGCAAGAAAAATTGCACAAATGAACAACCAGAATATGACATTTCATTCTATGTCCATTCAGACTAGAAACCATTCCTATGTCAATACATATAGGATTCATTCCAAACTCTACCTTTGAATATTCAGTTGATCTCAAGGACTAGCTTTGTCTCTCTACATAGACATAGATTTTCATCATCAACCCATGCACTTCTAAAGGAACCTACTGGTGTGTGCTCGAGAAACACACATGTCTTTTCTACAATGATTTACAACTATGATCATCATAACAATCTGCTCAATCAACCTCTATCAATGCACGAGTCACTTCAATATTCTGTCATACACTCTCAGATTGGGGATGGCACCAACCATGCATAAGGAAAATTTAACGACATTCCATACATAGCTCACCACTCATAATGGCTACTAAACATGCGAAACTCAACTCTCATTAATATTAGCTTGAAGTACCACACTACACTCACTGTCATACTTCACAAGTTATGCACACACATCATGCTACATCCTTATCATCATGCTCTATAAGACATATGCACTATTTGAACTAGATAATCCATACACTTTGTTTCAACATTCCATAGCCTCTGTCTATGAGTAGGTACTCCTCTAATCTATGTGCACTGTTTAACCATCTAATTTTCAATGGGTTCAACATGTTGTTTATCTAAGTTGTTCAGCGCTCACTTTGAATCAATGAGGCCGACAAATGAGATTCAATACATTCTGCCGTTTGAGTAAATTGAGTTTTATGAATTTTTCCGTCCTAAAATATCTCTTAATTACTAATGTTATGAGTAATTTTCCACCTTCTCTAGGAAGTTAGAACTCAATTGTTATTTGTTATTATGAAAATGTAGCGCTATCTTATTTTTAATTAATTTGGATATAGTAACTTTTAGGTGGAATGATGGGGTAAAAAATTATGATTTGGTATCTTTTTCTTTATATCAATGTATTTCTATGTAATAATATGTTTTCCATAATTATATTGAGTCTCATTTTTTTTATATATCATGAAATTTTAAATAAAATAAAATAAGAGTAATAAGTAACATTGCTACTTAATATTTTCTCTTATGAAAAAGGTAATTGATAATTCTGAGTAGTAATAATAATAGTTTTATTGCTAATTTCTAACTTTAAGTAATTGCAAAGTTTATCATTAATAAGTTTTAATAATATATACCTTCATATTTTTTGGGAGATAGAAATACATGTATGGAAGTAAAATCTTTCCAAGTTTTATGTACCTACTAAAATTATAGTTCCAAGTTTAATTATTATTATTAGTAATAAAAAAATATCTTTAAAACGGCACAAAAATTCTCAATAACCAATCACAAGTAAAAAGATTGATTCCTAAAAAAATTAGAAAATAATTTTTAATTTTTTGAAAAAATGATTTTAATATAGATTTTTTAATACATTATGGAAACTTTTAAAGATTTTTTTGTTTTAATAAAATTCAAATATTTTTTACCCAAAACCATAACCTATATAACACTACATAAGTATAACAAGTGTAATATGGAGAGTTGCTAGTTAATAAATATATATTTGATTTTTTTATATTAATAAATATTTTTTGAAATTATAAATTAATATTTTAAAAATTTTCAATTATTTTAAAAAATTTAATATTTTTTACTTTAAAATTTATTAATAATATAATTATTACTGTAAAACGTTTATTATTTTATTAATAATTTTAAAAATTTATTTGATTAATTTACGAATTTCAAATATCAATTCAAATTTCCCCCATCTAGTAGATTATCTATTTAATATAATAAGAAAACCTTTTATATTTTTTAATATAGGTATATTGCTTTTTAGCTTTTGAAATTTTATTTTAAAAATATAAATTAAATTATAATGTAATGGAACTAGATTTATAAATTAAATTATAATGTAATGTAACTAGTGCTAGATGTAATTATTAGATTTTTTTTATTATTTTATTTTTTTTGATAATTGTTATAAAAATTCTTAACCATTAATAATAAAAGAATGATTTCTAGAAAATAAAAAGTAACTTTTAATTAAAAAGCAAAAAAAAATTGGCATGAATTTTTGAAAACATTATGAAAATTATACATACTTTTATTTTTATTTTAATATAAAATAAAAACAAAAAAAACCAAGGACAATATAGCACTACCTTAAATTAATATATAAGTTTTATTATTTTATTATTATATATTATTTTAATATTTATATATTTCTTAATAAAATACTATTAATAAAAATAAGGTCAGATATATAGAAGGAAATTGTCAGTGTTATCAAATCACAACTCAGATTTTGTTTATATTTTTATTATTTCAATACTTTTTAATTTACATTTTTTTTTTTTTACCGTACTTTTCAGTGTGATCAATTACAACTCGTGCAGCAAAGTGTGATCAATTACAACTCATGCTGCTGCACGACAAGATAGATAAATTGGAGAAAACGAAAAACGCGAGATGGAATACGAAATATTGTTGTTTATTATATAGATAGGTTTAAAGTTAATTATTATTATTTTAAGTTATATTAATTAATTTTTTTCTTGTTACGACTAAGAATATGGCTGGTGAGAGATTCGAGTTATTAACTTTGAAATAATTAAAAGCAATTACAGAAGGCTATAAAAAGTATTTATGATAAGACGGTAATCAAATATGAAAGTAATCTTCACATTTATTATTTTCCATTTAATTATTAATAAAAAATTTAATAATCTTTTTACATTTTCAGATGAAAATAAGTTCACAATCTTCGTCGCCTGGAGTATGCCGTAAAACTGCTTCTGCTTGGCTAAGAGCTCGTCTTCCTCGGACGTAAGGAAACAGGTTAATGGCCCAAGACTCCAGAGGCATCTGGCAGGAGTGAAAGCGTGCTCCCTTACGGACCACCAGCGGGTTATTACAGGTGGCGTGGTTTTCCTTGATAACAGTGATGAGTCAAACCGACATTCGCAGATAGCAGCTAGAGATGGCTATCCTCACTGTTGATTTGACACCTGAGTTTGATAGGTTTTGCCTCGAACTCATTATTAGAAAAAGTACATTTAACATCTCTTTTATTTTTAATTATATAATATTTATTTATTTATTTATTGATAATTATATGATATTTTCCTTAATGAGTATAATGTTCAGAAAATTAGTTGTAAATAGAAATATACACATCTAATTTTATATGACAACAACACTGTAATAATGACTACTACCCTTCATATATAACAAATATTAATTTTTTTTGAAAAAATATAAATTTACTAACATGCTTATAAAATATATATGTCAAAATCTTCATTGTAAATAGAGTTATTATTTTTTAATTTGTAAGTTTATTTCCACATAAAACGATAAAATAAGGGTTTTGAGTGATATAACCATATTAAAACTTCTTCAAACATACAAACTATAATTTTTTGAAAATCTCTTAGGCTTGATAAAATATTTATGCTAGATAAGATGATATTAAAAAAAATATCAATTCATGGAATAATCACCTATGTTACATTATCTAACCATGTATTCCTCATTGACAACTGATGTTATGTGGCATATATTTTGAAAAATCTCGATGAGTCTGAAGGGAAAGTAACCTTAATATTTTTATATATACTTCTATGGCCAAATGAAAATATTTATCTAAGTATTTTCTAAGACACTTGATGTCCAAATGAAAATATTGATTTAAGTATTTTCTAAGATACTTGATGTCATTGAATATGTATAATCATTAGTTGCACGATATTCCTAGTTCTTTCCCACTGTTACACAAAGACTTAAATGAAAATTTCATATAAATATAATACATTTTCTAACCAATATTAACATGTGGATAACATGGCATAGACCTCTCTCTTTCTTTCTATATATATATGGAAATGGTACATAATTTACACTTTTGGAAGTAATGACTCTTTATTAACCTATTATTGACTTTCTAGGAAACTTTACTTTACAATGTCATTTGGAACCCTCTCTTTGGAGGTAATGACTCTTTATTAACTTATCAGTGACATTTTAGGCATCTTTACTTTACAATGTCATTTGGACCCTCTCTTTGTGACTCTCATAACTATTTATTTTTCATAATATTCTTTTTCTGACACGTTTTTCTTTGGTTTATTCTTCAATTTTATTCTCCTAATTCATTGTTAGAAATTTTAAACTTATTTTTCATACTATTCTTTTTTCTGACACATTACACATTTTTCTTTCATTTATTCTTCATTTTTATTCTCCTTAATTCATTTTCTGACATTTTCTGACACATCTTTCTTTCGTTTATTCTTCAATTTTATTCTCTTTAATTCATTGTTAGGAATTTTTGACTTATTCTACGTATTCCGCTATCTTATTTTTTTAAAAATATTATTTATCGATAGGCGTATATATATCAACTTTTGGTGCAACGAGGTTTGTTGACTTTTGTGTTTTGTTAATAATGGATGAGAAGATTGTAAGGGCACCATATTTGGTTTGCGTGCGAAATGGAGGGCTCAAAGGAAGTGATGCCATTTTAAATTGATTTAATTAAATCAATTTTAAATGTGTGGAAGAGACACGTCGTACAATAGACTTTCTAAGTCTTAGAGGGTTGGTCAGTGAGCGTGTTAGTGTTAAACTTGGTTAGAATTAAATAAACAATTCTTGGTGGTTGTGTTAGTATTAAATCTATTTATTCTTAAATTAAAATGCTACGAGACTATGTAGCACTACTGCATCCATTTCTTGATTGACATAGGTCGATAACTGTCTTGAATTAAAAGGGAAGGTGGAGGTAACATGTGCATAACTGAACTGTTCGTTTCAATGGTCGAAGCTTCCATTCTAACTGGCATCAAAATGCAGTTAAAATAGAAGGCGATTAACCTCTGGAAGCATTCATTTCAACGACAGATGCTTCCATTCTCTGTCATTTAAATCATGGTGTAAGGCCGATGCTTCCATTCTCTGTCATTTAATCACAGTGTAAGGCCAACACTTAGAAAATCTTGTATTTTCAAAATGCAAATCTCCTTGCATTTCCCATTGAATATCATATTTTCCCATTCCAGATCACATGCAGACCCAAACAGACTGACCATCAATTTCCCATGGCAAATCACATGCTCAAACCCTTCAATTTCTTAATTTCAAACCCTTCAATCACTTCGTAAGGTTTTGTTTTCTTTCCAATCAATTGATTTTCATGTGGTTGTTCTTTTACTTGCAAAACCGTTACAGAACCAATGAATTTAACGGAGCAATGTCACCTGTACGTCAAGCCTTCTATCTAATATCTTGGCGATGGCTCCATCCAGATTTTTGAGTTTATTTTAACATTTGAACAGTTCAATTTACATGTACACAAGTACCTTTGGAGTTTTCAACTTATCTCTTCCATAGTTCTCAAAATATGTTTATGTACTTTTCTTTCTAAATCTTTTATGTTCAGAAGCAAATGCATATGTGAGCATAAAACCTTTAATGAGATTTCTATTTCGCAGCTATTTGGTATTATTCTAGTGAAGGATCCATATCCATGAGATTTTCACTAACCATATTTGTATTGTATAAGGATGAAATCGTACGTTATTGATCACTTTTGTGTATAGTAATCTACAAGGATGACTAGACAAGTTATTGGCACAAAGGACAATATCAATATCAGTTGTACAAATATATTAGTTCAACAATAGAAAGTAGTGTTGCAGGGCTAGAATGTTGAAGCGATGAGAATTGAGTAAAAAATGAAAGCGAACAATGTTATTGTAATACGAGTGAAAATCAGGGATAAGTGACAGAGTAGAGTCAAGGTCAAACTTACTGTACTTGGCACTCTTTGGAAAAAATAGTTAAAAAAATAAGACCTGTAACTTTAGTATTCAATCTTGTAAATATACCCAGTATTTGGAATGAAGATATCTAATATGACCTGGAAAAAAATAAACAACTATTATGCTTAGAGTCAAATTTGTCCTAGTATTTGAAATGGAGATATTTAATATGATCTGGAAAAAAATAAACAACTATTATGCTTAGAGTCAAATTTGTCTTTGTGTATACTCAGCTTGTTTCAGAAAATAAATTTTCTAAAAAGAACCCTTAGTCATGGCCATTAACATGTTCCAAAGAACAACAAAAAGGTAAAAAAAAGAGGTATTATCAATTTAATAACTATGAAAGGAGAGAGGATAACCCTTTCATGACCCAACAAAAGAAAAAAGTGACACTGAAACCACTTGGACAATATTGCATTAAAAAAAAGGAACACAGAGAGATTGAACATTCTGTCAAACAAAAAATGTACACCACTCTTTCCAATATTTTCCATAAAAAAAAAAAAGTTGATCGACTTCTGATAAAGAATTGAGTTTTTCCCTAAAAGAAGTTCTGGTAATTACAAGAAGCCATGGATGATCCAAAATGGATCTTGGATAGACTTCTAAGTCTAACGTGTTCCTCACATATGAAAATGAAAGTCCAAGGATGCTCCTGGAAATAGTCCCATTGCATAGATCTTTTCGTTCTGAATCTACTGCAATTTGAATGGGCTAAAATGGACTTCGGATGAAGAAGTTATCGCAAAAATAAGTTTGTCTTTGTCCTTCAAAAAGGAGGCAAATTCTTCGAAAAATGGGCTTAAGGTCTTATAAAAGAAAATCGCATCGGAAGGGTTAAGAGGAGGACTTAATGCAAAGGTGGAAAGAAACCCAATTGCAACTTCCGACTTATTGCATCTGAGGTAGGCCTTCGCCCGATATCGGGACCCCAGAGTTTGCGATTGCGATATGCTGATCCAATATGCGACGTGCGATACGCCGATTGGCGGATCAGCGGATCGGAGATTGGCATCGATGATGTATAGACCCCTTGGGCCGTAAATAATTCCCATTTGTCTTCAAATTCTTCTAAGAATTCTTATATTGGTTCTCTTGAAAAGCATATCAGACGCATAGGTTCCAAGCTAATTTCCAAGATGGGCTATGAGGGAAAAGGCTCAGGTAAACATGCACAAGGTATTGTTGAGCCAGTAATGGTTGAGGAAAGGCATAAGTGTTTGGGTCTTGGCTATGGATAGTCTTATGGAAAGAGTTCCAAAGCTGCCATGAAGGCCATTGAAACAGTTCTAAGAAGGAGTTTCATTTCAGGTCCTCTACCTCGGGAGTGTGAAGATTGTATTCAGGAGGATTGCAATAGCTTGAAACATCATTTGCAGGATGCAGGTGTTTAGAAGCACACACTTGAACCAGAGAGTTGTGGAAACTATGAAAGCCTTGAAGAGATTACGGTGTTCCAAAAGGAACCACTTCTTCATTTGATTCACCTCCCATGAAGGCAACAAAGGTGAAAGAAAAAGGTATAAATATGGTTCTAATCATATTCCTTTTGATTATGTTTAGCATGATAAATTTCCACATAGATATGGGACAAGAATTGCATGTTCCTTTTTTGGTTTGGATAACCATAATGTTTCTAGATGTTGGAAGAGGATAGCAACATGCATGAAACTTTTGAAGGAAAGGAAGCAAGAAGCCAAAGGCACATTGGACAAGGCAAATCATGCTGTCAGGAGGATGCATATGTGTTGCACTTACTGCCATGAACAAGGACATCTTGCCAAAAAGTGTTGGACAAGATTCTAGCAATGCTTCCACGAAAGTTGAAGAAGGTGGAAAGAGAAGATGGCAGAAATGGAAAGGAATATTCCATGCTTGATGTGTGTCAAAATGATTCACATGTTCGTGCTGTTGTGCTGACAAAGGAAATACCTTTGAAATGGATTGGTAAGAAATGGCTAGAGTTCTTATCCAATTGATATTGCATGTTTATTGATATAAGGCATCTGTTTGCATTTCTTTGTTGATGGAATGCAAGTTACAGGTTTTTACCAATATGGTGAATGGAAAAATGTTGAGCAGGAAACTCACTTTGTTACTGCAACATTATATTTCATTTTAGCTTCGAAAGTACAGTGTGGTTAAGCGAAATTTGAAAGATGAAATACATGCATGAGCTTGATGTGCATGAACACAATGATGTTGATGATTTCCTTGTATCTGAACATGTATGTGTAATTAACTTGCAGGGTTGATTGATTTGACATGCATGTGATGCAATATTGACTTGGGAAAAGTTGATTTGGTATGCAAGTTGGAGATAATGATGAAGTGTTTCATCTTTTGAAAAAGAGTCTTAAAGGTACTTTTCTACATGCTTGACTTGAAGGATCATTTGTTTTAAAGGCATGTTTTGTGGGCTTATTATCTACTCCATCATTTGTATGCAGATTTAAGACATGGAGGTCTTCACAAGATGTGAAATCTATTTCTTTTGTTGAAGCAGGAGTTTAGACCATCTAGTTGTTGTCTGTATTTCTATTGTTGTTAACAGTTGTTGTTGACAACATGTCAAATAGGTACAAATGAAAATATTTTGAAGCAAACATAACTTCACATTCGTTTGAGCCACCTTGGATCAATGACCAAGGCAGAGAATTTCAAACTAGCTTTTGTAACCTTCTTAGCAGGAGTTCTGCATGAAGTCAAGGAGGAAAACAGTTCTTCCCAAGAGGACCAACACATCCAGGAAGGAAAGTGGTCAAAGACTACACTATGCAAAGGAAAGTGTATGGAGAATGAAAGAAGAGGGTGAGGTACTCTAATTTATTGTTCAAATCAGTATATCAGTCTTTTGGAGACCAAAATCTCTTTTAGTGGGAAGGTGTGATCCAAAATGGATCTTGGATAGACTTCTAAGTCTATACTGTTCCTCAAAGAGGAAAATGAAAGTCCAAGGATTCTCCTAGAAATAGTCCCGTTGTATAGATATTTTAATTCTGAATATACTGCAATTTGAATGGGCTAAAATGGACTTCGGATGAAGAAGTTATCGCAAAAAGAATTTTACCTTTGTCCTTTGAAAATGAAGCAAATTCTTCCAAAAATGGGCTTAAGGCCTTATAAAGGAAAATCACAGTGGAAGTGTTAAGAGGTGGAGTTAACACAAGGGTGGAAGGAACCTCGATTGCGACTTCTGACTTATCTCATTGGAGGTAGGCCTTCACCGGATATCAGGACCCGAGAGTTGGTGATTGCAATATGCTGATGCGATATGCTACGTGCGATATTGGCGATCAGTGGATTGGTGGATTGGCAATCAACATCAGTGATGTACAGACCCCCTAGGCCATAGCAAATGCAATATGATGGTAGCAACATGCAATGTCAGCCCGTCGGATCGGGAAAAGAGATCAGGGATCAGGATTTAACCAGTGGTCAGGAGATCGATGATCCCTGATATAAAGGGCTGACGCGATATCGACAGTCCAATCAAGGATTAGATCAATGGTCTAGATTTAATCAATGATAGGCGATCGACAATCCGTGATGCGAGGGCCAATGTGATTGCGATAGCAATATGCCGATAAGTGCGGACCTGATGGGATTTAAATACCCGATTACATAAATTTTGATATTCGTATTTTTAGATTTTCTATGTATTCCTTTGTATTTGGGTTTTTTGACCTCTTGCCTGTGCGATTGTGATTTGCGATGACACGATGGATCCGATGGGTTTATAGATGTGATTCTATAATATTTGAAGTTTGGCTAAAAGGAAAATTATGTCTTTTTAACGTGTCTGCCTGTGTATTCCATTATGCTGCTGTTTTGGGTTTTCGCCTAAAGAAAGGCCCCAATTCCTTTGCAACTGCCCCTGATCATTGTGCCACGCTGCAAGTGAGCATTTTGTGAACAATGATGCATTTGTAACATGCAAAGCCATAGAGCCAAAATCCAGAGGGCTAGCTAAAGAGACAGAGGAATGATTACATGTAGAGAAACAAACAGGAAGCTGCAGAGCTAGGAGAATACCTCAAAGAAACCAGAGAGCATGATTGTGGAGTAGGATAGAGGGCAGAGAGTTTTGGAGTCACTTGGAGGTCGAGTGAACCAAAGTGCTCAATTGACAGCAACGAGCTGTTGCTGAAGGTCGTTGGAATGTTGCTAAGGGGCACTTAGAGGTCGAGCAAACCATTGATGCGCGTAGCGGCCGAGAGAAGCTCATGAGAGCCAGAGCTAGAGCTAAGAGCCAGAGCCAAAGCCGAGAGTGAGAGCACTAGAGTTGTAGAGCCAGAGTGCTTGATAGAGTCATAGCCACCAGAGGTTGGAGGTAGAGCCTCAAAGCCACAGAGCTCAAAACAGACTTCTAAGAGCCGTGATGCCGTCGTGAAGCTGCAAAATAGCAAAGGGTCGAAATGATCAAGTTTTTGCTGGTGTTCAGAGTGGGCTGAAGACAGAAGAAGGCATTCCAGAGATAATGAGGGAATTTTGAGGGAGTTGGTGCAAGCTAGAGCAAGATCGCTCAAAGCGTTGATTGAAGGAGTCAAGTCTAGAGAAGCCTAGATCTGTCTGTAGAGTGAGGACAACCGACGAGATAAGATGGCATTCTAAACCCATAGGTTCAGTGTAAGGCAATGGGGTTGAGTGTGGAGCTTGTAAAAATATTTTAGCCATAATCCCAAAGAGCCTAGTTGAGTTGAATAGAGCTCAAGGAGACACAGCCCAAGAGTTTTGGGTGAACTCCATATTAATATTGTTGTTATGTGTGACTTCTTATTGCTGCATTGTAATTGCTGCTTTATTTGTTGTTATATGTTTTTATATCAGTTTAAGAAAATAAACTTAAATCACATAAACAGTTCAAAACAAACACAAACATACACCTGCTTTCAAGCACTTTTAATTCCACAATTGGTTAATCGCTAGATCTTGGGAATATTTAAGCTTTAGAAGTGGGAGAGGTTCTTGTAAGCTTGACAAGAAGCCTTTGGCACCCCATTTTTAGATCAGGTGGTATCAGAGCCTAAGATTGGTTAACCCCACCTTCAAGAAGGTGATATCAAAGCTGGTTATATCAGAGCAAGTGGTATCATGAAGCAGAATGCTTGATTGATAGAGCAAAGACCGGTTGTCTGAAAGGTGTTTGGGTAGTCAAGGATAGATTGTCTGATTGATTGTATGCTTGTTTGTAGATTGATTATTGTTTGAGTTTGTAGAGGTGAAAGGAAAGTTATTGATAGTTCAGTCCAGGAAGGACAAGAAGGAAGAAGGGCTGAAGGCATTCTTCTATACCAAAGGACCTCAAGGCAATCCTTGAAGCACAAGAAGTTTGTTGCAAAAGGTTCCTTGAATAAGCTCTTTTTTTATATTGGTTGAAGTTCTTTTGTTCATTTGCATAGTGACAACTTCTACAAGTGAGTCCTAAAATTCCTTCTTCATCACAAGATTCTTTGATGAAGACATGAAGCAAGACTTGTTCATCATGATGGACAAGGTGAGAGAAATGTATGAGGATGGAAGGAAGAGCAACATACTTAGAGAGCAGTTGAATTCTGTGGAGGAAGAGAAGCAGTTGTTTTCTGACAAATTGCAGGAAATGGAGAGGCAACTTCATATTGCAAATATGAACCTCAAAAGAATTCATGAGTTGGAGTCACAATTCTTTGTTGCCAAAGAAGCCTTAGTCAAGTATCAACTTAAAAAAGAGGTAAATAATTCCTTTTCGTCTTCAAATTCTTCTAAGAATGCTTATATTGGTTCTTTTGAAAAGCATACCAGAGGCATAGGTTCCAAGCTAATTTCCCAGATGGGCTATCAGGGAAAAGGCTTGGGTAAACATGCACAAGGTATTGTTGAGCCAATAATGGTTGAGGAAAGGGCTAAGTATTTGGGTCTTGGTTGTGGACAGTCTTATGGAAAGAGTTCCAAAGCTACCATGAAGGCCATTGAAGCAGTTCAATAAGGAGTCTCATTTCAGGTCCTCTACCTGAAGAGTGTGAAGATTGTATTTAGGAGGAATGCAATAGCTTGAGACATCATTTGTAGGATGCAAGTGTTTAGAAGAACACACTTGAACAATAGAGTTGTGGAAACTCTGAAAGCCTTGAAGAGATTGATGGTGTTCCAAAGGGAGCCACTTCTTCATTTGATTCACCTCCTCATGAAGGCAACAAAGGTGAGAGAAAAAGGTATAAATCTGGTTCTAATCATATTCCTTTTGATTATGTTTAGCGTGATAAATTTCCACATAGATATGGGAAAAGAATTGTATGTTCCTTTTGTGGTTTGGGTAGCCATAATGTTTTTAGATGTTGGAAGAGGATAGCCACATGAAAGAAACTTTTGAAGGAAAGGAAGCAAGAAGCCAAAGGTCCATTGGACAAGGCAAATCATGCTGTTAGGAGAATGCACACGTGTTGCACCTACTACCATAAGCAAGGAAATCTTGCTGAAAAGTGTTGGACTCTAAATCCAACAATGCTTCCACGAAAGTTGAAGAAGGTGGAAAGAGAAGAAGGCAGAAATGGAAAGGAAGATTCCATGGCTGATGTGTGTCAGGATGATTCACATGTTGATGCTGATGTGCAGACAAAGGAAAGACCTTTGAAATGGATTGGTAAGAAATGGCTAGAGTTCTTATCCAATTAAGATTGCATGTCTATTGATATAAGACATCTGTTTTCATTTCTTTGTTGATGGAATGCAAGTTGCAGGTTTTTACCAAGATGGTGAATGGAAAAAGGTTGAGTAGGAGACTCACTTTGTTGCTGCAACATTATATTTCATTTCAGCTTCGAAAGTACAGTGTCCTTAAGCAGAAGTTGAAAGATGAAATGCATGCATGAGCTTGATGTGCATGAAATCAGGGATGCTGATGATTTCCTTATATTTGAACATGTATGTGTAATTGACTTGTAAGTTTGATTGCTTTGACATGAATGTGATGCAATATTTGCTTGGGAAAAGTTGATTTGGTCTCCAAGATGGAGATAATGATGAAGTGTTTCATATTTTGAAACAGAGTCGTAGAGGTATTTTTCTACATGCTTGACTTGAAGGGTCATTTGTTTTAAAGGCATGTTTTGTGGGCTTGTTATCTAGGCCATCATTTGTATGTAGATGTAAGACATGGAGGCGTTCACAAGATTTGAAATATGTTTCTTTTGTTGAAGCAGGAGCCTAGACCATCTGGTTGTTGTCTATATTTCTGTTGTTGTTAACAGTTTTTGTTGACAACTTTTCAAGCAAGTACAAATGGAGATTTATGAAGCAGATGTAACTTCACATTTTTTTGAGTCACATTGGATCAATGATCAAGGCAAAGAAGTTCAAACTACCTTCTGTAACCTTCTCAGCAAGAGTTCTGCATGAAGTCAAGGAGGAAAACATTTCTTCCCAAGAGGACCAGCACATCCAAGAAGGAAAGTGGTCAGAGACTTTGGTTCAGAGGCATTATGTAGAGGCAAGTGTATGGATGGTTAAAGAAGAGGGTGAGGTACTCTCATTTACTATTTAGATCAGTATATTAGTCTTTTGGAGACCAAAAGTTATTTTAGTGGGAAGGCGTGATCCAAAATGGATCTTGGATAGACTTCTAAGTCTAAAGTGTTCCTCACATAAGAAAATGAAAGTCCAAGGATGCTCCTAGAAATAGTCACATTGTGTAGATATTTCATTTTGAATCTACTGGAATTTGAATGGGCTAAAATGGACTTTGGATGAAGAAGTTATTGCAAAACAAATTTTGCCTTTGTCCTTTGAAAAGGAGGAAAATTCTTTCAAAAATGGGCTTAAGGCCTTATAAAGGAAAATCACATCAGAAGGGTTAAGAGGATGACTTAACGCAAGGGCATAAGGAACCCCGATTGCAACTTCTGACTTATCTCATCGGAGGTAGGCCTTCGGCCGATATTGGGACCCCAGACTTGGAGATTGTGATATGGCGATGCGATATGTGATGTGCGATATCAGCGATTGGCAGATCGGTGATCGACATCGGTGATGTACAAACCCCTTGGGCGATAGCAAATGCAATATGATAATAGCAACATGAAATCTCAACTGTCAGATTGAGAAAAGAGATCAACGGTTAGGATTTAATCAATGGTTAGGAGATTGGTGACCCCCGATACAAAGGGCCGATGCGATAGGGACATGCGATGCAATATCGACCGTCCAACCAAGGAGAAAATCAATGGTCCAAATTTAATCGATTATCCGCGATGTTAGGGCCAATGCAATTGTGATAGTGATATGTCGATAAGCACAGACCCGATGGGATTTAAAGACTCGATTGCATAAATTTTGAGATCCGTATTTTCAGATTTTCTATGTATTCCTTTGTATTTGGAATTTTTGACCTCCCGCCTATGCGATCATGATTTGTGATGATAGAACGGACCTGATGGGTTTATAGACGTGATTCTATAATATCTGAAGTCTGGCTAAAAGGAAAATGATGTGTTTTTAACGCTTATGTCTGTGTATTCTATTATGTTGCTGTTTTCGTGTTTTCACATGAAGAAAGGCCTTGATTCCTTTGTAGCTGCCCCTGATCATTGTGCCACACTGTAAGCAGCTGTTTTGTGAACAATGATGCATTTGTAATGCATAGAGCCATAGAGCCATAAGCTAGAGGGCCAATTGAAGAGACAGAGGAATGATTACATGAAGAGAAATGGACAGGAAGCCACAGAGCTGGGAGAATACCTCAAAGAAGCCAGAGAGCATGATTGAGGAGCAACGAAAAGGGTAGAGAGTTTTGGAGTCACTTGGAGGTCGAGTGAACCAGAGAGCTCAATTGACAACAGCGAGTTGTTGTGGGAGGTCGTTGGAAGGTTGCTAAGGGGCGCTTGGAGGTTGAACGATTCATTGATGCATGCAGAGGCTGAGAGAAGCTCATGAGATCCAGAGCCAGAGCTAGAGCCAGAGCCGAGAGCGAGAGCACCAGAGCCGTAGAGCCAGAGTGCTTGATAGAGGCATGGCCACCAGAGGTTGGAGGTAGAGCCTCAGAGCCACAGAGCTTAAAGAAGACTTATAAGAGCTGTGATGCCGTAGTGAAGTTGCAGAACAACAAAGGGTTGAAATGATCAAGCTATTGCTAGTGTGCAGAGTGGGCTGAAGACAGAAGAAGGAAAGAAGACTTCTAAGAGCTGTGATGCCGTAGTCAAGTTGCAGAACAACAAAGGGTTAAAATGATCAAGCTATTGCTAGTGTGCAGAGTGGGCTGAAGACAGAAGAAGGCATTCTGGAGACAATGAGGGAATTCTGAGGGAATTGGTGCAAGCTAGAGCAAGATCGCTCAGAGCGCTGATTGAGGGAGTTAAGTTCAAAGAAGCCTAGATCTATCTGTAGAGTGAGGACAGCCAGCAGGATAAGATGGCATTCTAAACCCATAGGTTCAGTGTAAACCAATGGGGTTGACTGTGGAGCTTGTAAAAGGAATTCAGCCATAATCCTAGAGAGCCTAGTCGAGTTGACTAGAGCTCAAGGAGACGTAGCCCAAGAGTTATGGATGAACTCCATATTAATATTGTTGTTATGTGTGATTGCTTATTGCCGCATTGCAATTGCTGCTTTATTTGCTGTTATATGTTTCTTATATCAGTTTAAGCAAATCAACTTAAAGCACATAAACAGTTTAAAACAAACACAAGCATACACCTGTTTTCAAGCACTTTTAATTCTGCAATTGGTTAATCACTAGATCTTGGGAATATTTGAGCTTTGGAAGTGGGAGAGGTTCTTGTAAGCTTGACAAGAAGCCTTTGGTGCCCCATTTTCAGATAATTGGATGAAATATAAATATCAACTTTGTAACCCACTTTGGGTGTCGAATAGAGCACCATGCTTAAAATGAAAGAGACCACAAATGTACTCAAAACATATGCCAAAATTTTCCATTACTATTTAGTCCATCATATAGAGATGAGCTAAAAAAAAACATGCATAATTCAGAGGAAATCCCTTAGTTTCCAATAACTTAATTGTGAAATACAGCAAAAAAACCAGAGATTTCCTTTAGTTAATTGGTAAGGGTATGAAACTCCAAGTTTTCTCTTCTACCCAAATCTTTATGAGCAAGAAGAAATTAAGAACCTTGAAAGAGGAGAGGAGTCAAACCCGAGGGTTAGGGTAAGTATTTTTTTACCGAAACATTAAATCCATGCTTAAAATGAAAGAGACCACAAATGTTCTCAAAAGATATTCCAAAATTTTCCATTACTGAGTCCAGCATACAAAGAGGGGTTAAAAAAAAAATGCATAATTCAGAGAGAAGCCCTTAGCTGACCATAACTTAATCACGAAATACAACCAAAAACCACAATTTTTCTTTAGTTAATTGGTAAGGGTCTGAAACTTCAATTTTTCTCTTCTACCTAAGTCTTTATGAGAAAGAGGAATTTAAGAACCTTGAAATAAGCATGTGCCAGTAAAAGAATTGTGGAGCCAAAGGGAAGATAGTGGCACCAAACCATTGCTACAGCAAGCATGTGACCCTATGCCAGTACTGTTACACACCTGTGAGAAGGAGAGGAGTCAAACCCAGGGGTTAGAGTAAGTATTTTCTGAGCAAAACAATAAATCCATAACATTATATAGGGTTGCAAATAATTAATTACCAATTACTTCGATATGAATATTTCATTTTCCTTTCAGCCCAATCGTTGTTGGAACCCTGAGGAAAAATAGAGGAGACTTCTCAATTCAGTTAAATTCCTAGTATTAGAGCAAATGATATGTTCTGTTTTCTAACCTACCTTGGTTGTCTGTAAAACTTCCATAGAGCAGGAATCGTGCAGCAAACCAGCAGAGAAATGCAAAGACATTAACAAAGAATGAGAAATAGGAAACCCTTCGATTTCACCAAAAAAAAAAAAAGAAAGATGAAACCCCTCAAAAAGATACAGCTCATAAATTACCAGATTTGTAAGCTTGTCTAGGATTATTCAACAAATTTTACCTGTTGCAGAGGATGCAACAGGTAGTCATGCTGAAACTGAGGGGAGAACATAGCGATCGAGTGCATGAAAAACCCTAAGGCCCAGAACATCACTTCACAAAGATGGCGAAGAAGAATGAGGACATTGTACCAGTAGTAGAGTCGAAGTGGTTACCCAAAACTACCAGGGTTAACTCTGACCGTTGATCTCAGCCGGAAATCCCGAAGAGCCTTCATTGTAAACACATGGTTTGGTTTGGTACAAAACATCGACAATTAGCCGAAAATCCCAATATCATTCATCGTGGACATGTGGTACGGTTGGGTACAGAACATGGACAAACAATATGGTACTAAAATTGCAAGTGACCCTTTCCCTACCAATCTCATGCTCAATTTTATTAACATACAGTTAAAAAGAATGGAAAGAAGGGCATGTGCTTATTTAATGTTAATATTCATTGGTTATTTATTATTACCATTTAGGTTAACAATAATCCTCTTGTAAATAATAATGTTGATCTTAGACATACCAATAATTAGATTATATCTTTAATCGTACTTTAATTATTAAAGTTTTTTTAAGCAAGGTAAATAGTTGTTTTTTTTTTTAATTATTAAAAATAAAAATAAATCATAAATTGATATTATATCTTTTCATTTATTTAAAAAATAAATTTAAATGAAGTAGATATTATTTATCCCTATCAAATTTATATGTGAATAATTTCTTTTTAAAATTTTAATAAAAATAGTGTTAATAAAAATTATGTATTATAATTTCATTTTATTTTAGTTGTAAAAAATTAACTATGAAATTTTATTTAAAAATAAATAAATTTACTGTAAAATGGTTAAAATTTAAAAATAATATTTTTTAATATAAACAAGTTATTTTATGTTATTTGAAAATAATATAAAATAATTTAGGTTTAATATAGTATTATGTAGTTTTAATATAATAGGTTTAATTTTAAGTTTGTGTTTTAATATAATATGTGTTTTTAGGTTTTCTCATTTTATTATAATTAGGTTTTTTACAAAAATATTATGAATGTTGTAATGTGACACATTACATACTTTATATTAATATTGATGTTATTAATAACATTATTAGTAACATTTAATATGTCATGCTATTAAAAATATGATATACTATCTAATAAAATGTTAGTGTTTAGCATCTGTATTGATATTATTTTAAACATAATATTATTAAAAACATAAAAATATAATATAGATATCAATGGTAAACCATAATCATCCTTGTTCAACGAAGGTCAACCTTGATCAACAAAATTCAATTATTGAACATGGTTAGAATGGTTTACCATGGTTAATCATCATCAACCATCCATGGTCAACCATGGTCGACGATGTTCAACCATAGAGAACCATAATTGTCAACCATGGTTAATCATGGTCAACCCTTGTCACCCATGAGCAACCACGAGCAACTGTGCTATATGATGTTCAACCATGGTCAACCGTGATCAACCAATGATGTTCAACCAATGGTCAACCAAGCACATTTAAGTTCATCCATGGTCGACCATGGTCAACGATATTAAACCAAGGTCATCATGGTTAAAATGGTTAGACATGGTCAACCTAGTCCAACCATGGTTAACCATGATTGATGCTATATGATGTTCAACCAAGGTCAACCGTGATCAACCAATGATGTTAAACTAATGGTCAGCCAAGCTCATCTAAGTTCATCCATGACCATGGTCAACAATATTAAACCAAGCTCATCATGGTTAAAATTGTTAGACATGGTTAACCTTGTCCAACCATGGTTAACTATGATTGATGATAATGGTCAACCAAGATAAACCATAAAAAAACTCCAATGGTTAATGAATACCATGGCTAAAAAAGGTCATTAAAGATCAACTTGGTTAGAATGCTCAATTGAGATCAATGATGGTCAACCATTATCAACCATGGTCTAGCAAGTTGAACCAGCTAGCATTGTCAAACATGATGAATTTTTGGACAGAGAAGTGGGAAAATGGTGTGAGGATGGATGTTGGTGGTGTGGTGGAGTTCTTTTTCCATTCCCCCGAGGAAAACATAAAATCTAAACCCTCTCTCAATTCCAATCATAATCCTATAGAAACTTTGGTTAACCTTGTAGCAATTCAAGGAAATCCTATATCACTTTAGGTCTAAGGCAGAATTGAGTGAGGTAGGTTTTCCTGATGATGGAGGAAGTTGGAAAGATGGATGGAATGATGAAGGACATACACATAGCTAGTTTTGGGGGTGGAGAAGTGGAGTGTAGAGGTTGTTTCCTTTGACCATGGTCTCTTTGACTTCACCCCTTATGGAAATTATTTCCAGGAAGCTCTTTCCAATCTATGTAAGGTATTAAAGAAATGCATTGAAATGAATATTTCACCTAATCCCAAAAAACTGTGAATTTTTTATAAGTGTATTGATTGTCCTAGGTCACTTTCTTTCTAAGGAAGGGATCCAAGTTGACCCTAATAGGGTTTGGATTATAGAAAGGGTCCCTGTCTCTCAAAATCAAAGTGGTGTTGGAAGTTTTCTTGATCTAGATGGGTATTAAAAAATATTCATTAAGGACTTTAGCAAGTTAGCTTCACCTCTGTTTGGATTGTTATATAAATATTTTGACCTTTTTGGACATATAGATGTGAAGAGGAATTTGAATAACTGAAGGAGAAGTTGACCACTGCACCAATTCTTAGAGGTCCCAATTGGGCATTGCCTTTCCACATCCACACATATCCATCAAACATATTTTTCGGAGCAACTTTGGGACCCGTGGAAGACAATTTTACCTATGTTATATATTTCGTAGTAACAACCTCTTCAAAGTTGAACTTAATTATAAAATTACTAACAAATACCTCTTAGCCTTGGTTCACTATTTGAATAAGTTTTGGAATTATATCATTAGGTGATAAGTATTTTTTATATTGATCATGTAACAATTAACTACTTAGTGAATAAACTTTTTTTCAATGCTAGAATCGTTATATGATTGTTATTGTTGCAGAAATTTGATCTAACTAGTGTTGACAAGGCAGAAAAAGAAAATGTGGTTGCATATTTTTTGTCTAGACAAAGATTGCCTACAAGAAATGAGGAGTTGGTAGATGATAAACTTCCAGATGAACTCCTTTTTCCTATCTGAGTGTTATCTCCTTGGTTTAATGATATAGAATATTAGTTGGTTGCTGGGAAGTTCCCTCCTAATATATCCTCCAAGGAGAATGTGAGGTCCCTATAATACTAGTGTATTCCCTCATTGTTATTGTTAGTGTAGCCCACTCCAATCACTAAAGGGAATCTTCCTCCCAAAGAGCTAGGAATTCCTAATGAGGCTAATGAAGTGCTTGACCTTACCAAGCTCACTTTTGATTAAATCAATTACAAGATCATGTACTAAAGGAGGAACTATTATGCTAGGAACCTTGTCGAGCCTTCGTCCTTGAGCACGGAGAAGGAGATTGTCCTAGATATGACAATTAATATTGAGATGATCGCATTTTCTAGGAATGTTTTTGTGGCCATGACTGAGCTAAATGTTGGCAGAATGAGGGAGAAAATTATAAAACTCAAAAACAAGCTTTATTCATATGAGGAAAGGGCCAGCAGAGTAGAAGAATACAAAAGGAATATTGAAGAAGAGAACATGGCACTTCTCCTAACTCACTCAAGCACGAAGGAATTACAAGTGGCAATCAAGGAAGAGGTTGAAACCCTGATAGGGGCCATGATGATGGTTTATGAAGAGATGTCAAAATGCACCATCCTATGGCCCCTATCTTAACCATACAAGCCATTGGTGTCTCATGCAATCAGATATGAGGAAGCAACATGTTAGAACACTACATGGAACCTCATGTTGGAAGAAAGCAGGCCATTCATGTCTCATGCAATGAGATATGAGGAAGAAACATGAGCTTTGGCCATCACATGAAGAGAAGGGTGGAGTGTTTCCATCAATGCCAAAGTGGGATATTGTTAGACACTTGGCATTGTCTAAATGGCTAGTGGCCTAGTGAAGGCATCTACAAGTGTGTTGGCATTGATGTCAATAATGATGCTCGGAAGATGTTATGGGAAGTTGTTATTTCCTAACTGATTTGTAGGAGTGTTGGCATTGATGTCAAACATACTAGATTGAATGATTGTCATGTCAGATGTTGGCAGTGATGGCATGGGAGTAATCCCATGGTTTTTCATTGCTTAGAAGGATTCCTATCATAGTTACAAGATTAAGTATAGAATCATCATAGGAACTAGCTTAGTTAAAAAGACATAAAATGGTGAATTATTATGGTGGTCAGGATGGAATAACAAGGTAGATGCATCCTTATTGTAGAGAATCATCAAAGTAGCAAGCTTAGTGGAAAAGCTGTAAAATGATGAAATACTATGCTGGTCAGGATTAAATCTCAAGGTAGCTACAAACATCTCTTAGAGAATCATCACAGTAGTAGGCTTACTTAAGAAACCATAAACTAATGATTATAGCAACAACCCAGGAGGAGGTCCATGTTAGCTACAGGCTTCATGAAGAGGATCGTCATGGTGGGTGTGAGTTTCTTTGTCTAGAGAGTCAAGGAGTAGAAGAGTGGCGGAGAGTTTGGAGCCATCTTAGAGTTAGAAAATGGGCTCAATGTATACATCAGACCCTCTCTATTGGAATGTCCTCTGGAAGATATTTCCAATGATATGTGGAAGTCCATAAATGGATTATGGGTTCAAACATCATGACTTTTTGAAGTTCAGGGATTTGAAACCTTAGGCAGGAAGGAATATCGACGATCTGGAATATCGAAGATCACATATCAAAGGACTAGAGATATCGAAGATTGTAACATCAGAGCTCTAGAGATATTAATGATTGCATATCAATGGTCGCATTATTGACGCATTGCATTATCAGCAGCCGTAATGTAGGAGCTCCAATACATTGAAGTAGGCAGCGTTAGAGCTCAAAGGAGATAAAAACATTGGCAATTGCAGGATCGAAACTTCTGAAAGTGAAAACCTTTAAAAAGTTGTGTTATTGTTAAAAATTCCAATAGCGTTAAAATCCATTGGGAATGCTGATAAAGAATTTAAAAAAAATTATTGCAAAACTAAGGTTGGCAGGTCGTTTTCCCTCTCCTCTAGTAGGACACATGGCAGAATATGATAGACTCCAATAAGCACACATGGCAGCATGTGGTTGGCTTCAGTAAGGACACATGGCAGCATCTAGTTGGCTCTAATAAGATACAAGTGGCAATTGAAGTCAGCATGACATGGCAGTATGGAAGGACATGTGGCATGCAGTTTTGTCATTTTGAGGGGCCTAATGGGCCATAACTAGGTGACATGTGTCACCTCTAAGGAGTCACAACATGGTAGTGATGATGTCATATCTGAAGTCGGTGATTTGAGGATTGAAGATATTGGAACTTTGTAACAATTGGTTATTGAAAATATTTGATGGAAGGGGCTCCAATGTGTTGAAACTTGGTCGAGGAAAATAATAGAGCCAAGGGCATAGAGCGAGGCTTAGCACGAAAGTGTTGTGGAGCATATTGGAGGTTGCAGATTTTGGAACTTTGCTTTAAATGAGTTATTGAAAAGGTTCGATAAGAAGAGCTTCCAATGTTGTTTGTACTTTGTAGGGGAGCCAAGAAAACTAGTGGTGCAGAGCAATAAGACGTGGAGAAAGGCCCCTAACAGGATGCTAAAGAACTTATAGAACCAAGGGTGCTTAACTCTTAATAAAGGAAAAACAGCCCCCGGTCAGGAACAAAATACCCTAGCGCCTTAAGGCTAAGTTTTGGTCACTGCACCTAGTTCCATGGAGGAAAATAGAAAGGGGCTAAACAAACACGGACAAGGACATCATAACTCGATGTTTTCTTCATGTATTTTAAGAAAAAGTTTTGATAAGGAAAATCTCTTAAAGAGCACTGTGGTGTAAAAGCTCTAATAAGGCAATATCGAGAGTTAATGGTGTAAGGGTTGACAACTGCAAGATTGAATGTAGAGCTAGGGGATTTGGTCACATAAGTAAATTGAAACTATCATAGATCACTAGGTCAAGGGAAAGGACCACGATGTTAAGGAAAGTGTGTTGGGTCTGCCTTGAGGTGAGACAAGCTATTGCTATGCTCTGATGCATGTCTCGGTGAGTTAAGTGGATAGACAGATCAATAGAAAACTTTGAGATAAGGAAACAAGGAAAATGTTTCACATAAAAGTAATGCCGAAGTACTGCGAAACCATGAATAACCATGGAAAGCCTCAATGACACAAGAGTTCCATATACAGAGGATTGTGCCTAATTAGGGTGTGCTGGAGGACTGAGAATTCATTCTTAGTATGGAGAAATAGTCAAGTGTCCATTATCTTGTTTAAAGCAGTGGAAGAGACCAAGTCAGAAACAACAACAAAATGAAGATCCATGCTGAGGTAAATTCACACAGTGTGAGAGCATGGCAAAGTGACAGCATCGATTGGGAGGCACCAGAGGAACAAAATCCAGGAGCTCAGATGAGCAATGTGGGGGAAGCAACATAGCTTCCAGTGAGAGCTAAGTGGAAAAAGCTTTGAGTTTGTGCATTGTTCTATAAGGTTGAAGGAGAGACTATTGTGTAGAGAATGATCGAGAGTGCCTATGTAGAGGTAAGAAAGGACCCCAAGAGTTGTGCTATGTGTAAGGTCAAAAGTTGACTGTGCTCTATGTGTAAGGCTGAAAGTTTCCTGCGTTGTGTGAGAAAGGGAGAAGGTGCCTATGTAGAGAATGAAGGCCAAGAGATGATTGTGCACTATGGAGAGCAGACGTCCGAGAGCTGATTGTATACTGATGAAGAGTAGAGAATAAAGAGCTACATGGACTATGAGGAATGATTACTGTTGAGTAGATCAATGGCTTACTATAGAGTGTGCAGTGTGAGCAGAGAGAACACAGTCGTTATCAGGCATAGTGGCTTCCAAATTATAGAGGATTTCTTATTCCTATTTGAATTTCGGTTGGTGCCTCCATATAGGAAGTTGGTACTTCCATCTCGAATGGGTGCGTGAGAGGGCTTGGGGGTTGGTGTCTCCTGCAAGTTTCCTTGCAAAATTCCAAGGAATTTCAATTTGGTGCTTCCATCAAATCTGTTAGGTAGGTGCCTCACATGGTGCTTCTGGTAAGCTAGAAAGGTGTCTAAAAATTGAGGGATTTGGTGCTTCCTGCTAGCTGGTGCTAGGAAACAATCAAAGGGAGTTGGTGCTTCCTGTGAGTGGGTGCTCAAAAAATAGATTGATGTAATAGAGTAGGTGGTCTTATTTTACATCAATAACAACAATAAGCTTTGTGTTTTTTTCTTGAAAGGGTTTCCCCATGAAAAAAACTGTGTCAAATGTGTTTGTTTCTCATGTGATTGATTGTATGAACATGAATGTTTAACCTTGCTAGTCACTTCGTTTATGAATGAATGCTCTCACAAGTAAAATCATATAAAAAAATAGTTTGTAATCATACTAGAAAAATAATAAAGAATCTCACTATTACTAATTCACCCCCATGTTGGTAATTCCTTATTCCAACAATGTCTTCATTCTGGTGTTGTCGAGTGCTTCCAACTAAGGTTCTATGGGGTTTGTACAAGTTGTTATAAGATTGGATCCTTTCCTATAGCAGTCACATAGACCCCTCCAAAATCACAATAACCTACATGGAATGCATTCCAATTATAGGATATTTCATGCTGAACTCAAGGATAGGGGCTAGAGACTTTGGTGGCAGTGAAAACTATAGAAGAAGGGGTGGAAATTGTTTTTTTTCATGGAAAAGATGAATTTTTGGATGGAGAAGTGAAAAAATGATGTGAGGATGGATGTTGGTGGTGTGGTGGAGTTATTTTTCCATTCCCTCAAGGAAGACATAAAATTTGAATCCTCTCTCAATTCCAATCACAATCCTATAGCAATTCCAGTTAATCATGTAGCAATTTAGGGAAATTATATAGCACTTTAGGACTAAGGAAGAATTGAGTGTGGTAATTTTTCCTGATGATGGAGGAACTTTGCAAGATGCATGGAATGATGAAGGACATACATGTAGCTAGCTTCAGAGGTGGAGAAGTGGAGTGTAGAGGCTGCTTCCTTTGACCATGGTCCATTTGACTATGGATAGAGCCATGCAAAAACATGTTCACAGAACTAATGTAAGGGTTCCCTTGCTTCTCCTTTGTTTTTTACTATTTGATTTTTTCTTCCTTTTTGACTTTTTCATGTTTTTTGGGTTTTTTTCTCTTTTTTGAGACCTGCAAACTTCCTCAAAAGAGATTTTCAACCTACAGGCCTGCCCTAGGTGCCTCAAAGGAGTTTTTCACCTGGGTATCTTTTCAATTAATTTTTCCCTTTTTTTTTCCTCTTGGGATGCTTCATAGAGGTTTTCAACCCTAGAGTTGGACTTAGATGCATCATGGAGGTTCTCACCTAGGCTATTTTTTCCAGTTCTTTTTTTCTTTTTCCTTTTGACTCTTTTGTTGATCAAGGGCTTTATGAACTGAGAACTATGAGACCCTAAATTCTATTCATCTCCTTTCTTATTGACCTGGTAAACTCACCCTTTAACAAAGGCTTCTTGTACCACTTTGACTAGTAACCATTAACAAGCAATGGAATTCATTCCTCATCAATTTTTCTGATTTGGAAAGATCCATTCTCAAAAAAAAATTAACAGATAAAGGACCAACCACCTTGTCATGATTTTTTCTTTGAAATCCTTGAACCTAGAATCATACAACATGGCCCAATAATCCTCTTGGAAGTCCCTTTATCTAATGTTTTCATCATACCAAATATTCCCATGCACATGGACAACTACAGTGTGCATGAGAACCTACAACTTGAACTCATCCAAATGCTTGAGCTGGACCAACCTCTGTTGATGAGATGCAATGATTTCTGAATCCAACTATGTTTCCATTCTCAAGGTGTTGCATTCAAACTCAATGGAAACCAATGCCTTCTTGCCATAAAACAACTCAAAGGGGGAGAATCCATCGGTGGCTTCCTAATTAGTATTATAGACTGAAGTGGCTTCTATAAGTAAGGTTTCCCAATCTCTTATGTTGCTACTGACAACATTAATCAAAATGTTCTCCAAGGTTTTGTTTATGAACTCCACTTTCCCATTCGTTTAAGGCTGATATGTAGTTGATTTTTTATGTTTGATATTATGTTGTTCCATGGTGAGCTAAATGATATTTGAATTAAAATGAGCTCCTTGATCAGTGACAAACTCCCTTGGAAATCCAAACTTGTAGAAGATGCTTTCTCTTCAAAATTTTCCCAGTTTTTGCTTAGTTGTTGTCTTTATTGATTTTTCCTAAACCCACTTTTTCAAGTAATTCATGCACACAATGGTGTATCTATTTTGTTTCTATGGGAGATCGATTGACCTAATGAAATCCATGCCCCACTACTTCAAATGGATCCAGAGTCACTTAACGTCATAGGGGCATTTCATCCTTGTGTGTAGGATTTCCCATCCTTTGGCACTCATCACATATAGTAGTCTACCTTTTAGCTTCTTGGTGTAGAGAAACAAAGTAGTAAACAACTTGTAGAGCTTCAAAGGCTATCCTCTTAGTAAAAAAATGGACTCGACAAGGTCCATCATGGCATGCTAAGAGGATGTCAAATACCCCATCCTCTCTCACAAATCTTCTCAAGATCTGACCTCACCCCAATTTGAAGAGATTTCACCCAATGAAAGTGAAAGTGGCTCTTTTTCTAACAATTTTTTGCTTCCTTGTAATGCAGCCAGCTCACAAAATAGAAGAAAATATAGATAAATGACTTCATAATTAACCTCTTCAAGGGGGAAACCTCCTTTACATTACACAAATGAACATTTCTTGGATGATTCAAATGACAAAACCTCATTTCTATATATAGGAGTCTAAGAGGTCACAATATAATAAGAGATGACATAACAATAATAATGTAAGGGCACAACTATAACAATAATGGACTTCTATGGGGAACGATAATAACAATATTGGGACGACATGGAGACGACAATAACAATAAGAGGGATAGACTGGAAATAATAATAAGGGGATACACTAGTATAGGGACCTTACATGCCCCTCTCCTTCAAAAAAGTGTTGTCCTCAATGCTTGAGTAGTTCTAAATGCTTCTGTATAAAATTTTCATCCTCCCATGTTGAATCTTCAGTGGGTAGGTTCTTCCACTTGATGAGATACTCTGAAATTGATCGATTTCATAGCTGTTGTGTTCTTGCTTCTGTGATTGCTTCAGGTTCTAATATGATTTCTCCTTCCTCATCAATTTTTGTCAATATTGTTTTTAATGGGAGCTTGTCACCTATAACCTTCTTTAAGTATGAAACATGGAAAGCTGGGTGAACTCGGGAAGATGCCAGAAGCTCCAATTTGTATGCCATAGTACCAATATTTAATGACACCTTGTAAGGACCATAATACTTTGGTGATAATTTATTACCCTTCTTAGCTTGCTTGAGGAACATTTATTTGTATGGTTGTAGCCATAAAACTACCTAGTCCCCTACATCAAAACTTATTTCACTATGATGTTGATATGCATGCTGTTTCATTCCTTTTTGTACCAACGTGAATTCATCCTTTAAGTGTTTTGAACTTGTTTTTGATGCTCGATGTGATCTTCCACTGCATGAACCTTATAATGATTTTCCAAGAATTTTTGGAGATATGAAGAAATAAATGATTTTGGTGATTGAACCTCTAGTGAACATAATTGTGCAATTACGCCCTATTGTTCTTTCTTTAGAATATTTGTCATGCCATTAGATTCTATTATCTTTCTTGCTTTCCCTGTGATACCCCTTAATTTGACTTCCTTTTCTTCCTAAAAGAAATTGAAGAAACATTCTTGAAAATGAAAAGCTATCATACCCAAAGATTGTAACCATTGGACTCCTCTTACAACATCAACACAACCCATTGGAATGGAAAGAATTGGACTATTCAATACATAATCTCCCATGGATATCTTGATGTTATTTCAATTTCCTAATCAATTTATGGTTCCTCCATTTTCAACCATCACTTGACACTCTTGTGTTGGATATAGGAAGCAATTCAATTCTTTAGCTATCTTACAAAGAATAAAATTATGGGAACTACCTGAATCAATCAACATTGTTACCTTTTCCTTCTTGATATGTCCTTCTATCTTCAGAGTTGGAGCAGTGGTAATTTGTACCAATGCATTACAAGATATGGTCAGATTCATTTCTTCTTTCTCAAGGGTTGGTTCCTAGTGTATATCATCTTCTTTTGAAATTTGTTATTAATTTTCTTCCTCCTCTTCACAATCTATGTAAATTAATTTCTTATTAGCACACTTATGACCTTTAGTGTATTTTCTATCACAACTGTAACAAAGCCCTTTTTCCCTTTTTCCTTCCAATTTTTGTGGTGTCAACCTTGTAGGTTGTGTAAGGCTAGGATAAACAACACGTCCGTCCTTATAGTTGTGAGTGGCCGGCTTTCTTGTTGCCATAATTTTGATTTCAATTTTTCTTTCCAACCTAAATGCCTTCTCCAATGAATCAGGTCCCCAAAGGCGAACCTCATGTTAGATGTTATCCTTTAAAGTTCCTATCAATACATCAATCCTACACTCCTCTGGAATATCATTTATCCTTATATTTAATTTTTTAAGTCCTCAATGTGCTCCACCATTGAACCCTTTTGTTTGAGATTTATCAATTGGCTAAATAAGATGTTTCTATTTGTATCCTTATAATGTGCTATCATTTCCTCCGTAAAAATTGACCAAGTGAGAAATTATTTACGAGCGCAAAGCCATCAATACCATACAAACCATCTGGGTTCCAAATATAAAGTTGCAATGCACACCTTTTGTGTATTTTGCACATTATGGAGATTGAAATATTTCTCCATCTTTATTATCCATTTGATGGGATCCCTGCCATCAAACTTCCTCATAGTGATCTTTGGAATATGGTGGGTCTTCAAACCAATGTTAGAGTCTATGAAATCATTATTAACATTTCTTTTGTTCTCATCACGAGTTTCCTCTTGATGCAAGAGCATCTAACCCCCCAAATCAAGCAAAGGAATCCAAAGTGGACATGGACCATCGAGCTAAACAAGGGGACTTTCTATTTAAAACTGAGCTTAAAATGATGGAATGGATAAGTCTCTTGAAGACTTTATAAAATGTAATACTGCTATATATGTATTCATGTAGCGAGCTTTAGGGCTTTAGTTGAGAGTTTTGAGGAAAGGATGTGATCTGATCCTTCACATTGATTCGATCCAATGTTTCCATATAAATATATGTGTGATGAACATGTGCGTTAAAGAATAGGATGAGAGAGGGACAGATATAATATATGTAAGCCTACGGGGAGCATCAAAAGGGAGATGCCGCAACATTGAAGAACTGGCCTGTGCAAGACTCAGAGTCTCTGAAATGTAAATTGTTGTTTATATTAATATATAGAGATGTTATTTCCTGACTGTTTCAGTATGTGAAGAGTTTTTCATAAATGATTTACAATGAATTTGTAGGCTCTGTAATAGCTTACAGACAGAATTCTGAAGGACACAGAAGAATGGAATTGAACTAGAGGGATTGTAGAAGAATCTTTGAATCCATTCAAAGGATCAAGAGGTTGGTGATCAAAATAAAACATGTGAAGTTAAGGCAAGAGGAAGAGTCACAGTGAAATAGCAAAGGAGGAAGAACCTCTAAAGAACTCAAAAGACCCGCAGAAACCATTGAATGGCATAAAAACTAAGTAAAGGGACGAGTGGAGAAGTGAAGTATTAATCACTTAGGAGCTGTTAGATTTGTGAGATCAACGGTCTAGGTTGTATCGCATCGGCGAATCGACAAAATCCTTTTGGGGGTATTGAAATCGGCAAGCGACTGCTAGTTGATCATGGACCATTGGATTGGGATCAAAGCAATGGTCAGAATCAAAAGCACAATCGAATTTTGACCAAACTAAATGACAATGACCATGGAATGGAGCGTAGTGATATGCCGATAGCGATATTGCTAATAAGTGCAATCGGCGATTGGAGATATCATCTAATCAGAGATCGGGCCTTATTGTAGTGTCGCACTAAAAAGTGACTAAAGGAAGTGGAGCTGACAAATTTATAAATGCAAGTTCAATGAATTTGAAGTCCAATATATATGTTCGGGCAGAGTTTCCCTTTGTAAACAAAAAGGGTATGAATTAAGGTTGATAGTGTATTTCCCGATCCTAGAGGGCAATAACGTATTGTGGAACAGGAGGTATATATATGTATGCATGACTAAAGAAAGATGCAATGGCTAATTGTGACGAGGTTTAACCTCGGGGACTATGTATAAGTCCGTACAGAAGGTGGAAAGAAGGTATGCTTGCGACATTTTATTTGTTAATGGGTTTTATAAGAAAAAGCGCTTATAAAGCATTTATGCAATAGACATATATATTAACCAAGTTTGAAAGGGGAATGGTTATATATATATGGATTGTGGTTTATATAAAGGTTTTGAAGGGTTTTTGATTCTCGATAGAAAGGTTTCACGGGGTGATTGGTTCCGATACAAAGGAGCTTATAAAGGGCCTTGACCATTTTATGTATGAAGATTTTACTCCATTGTAGAGTCAAATACCTGTGACAGTTGTGTTATGCAAATTATTGCATACTGTGGGTATGTGCGGGGTTTTCTCTGCACCACCTTTACTACCTTTTCACCATTAGAAAGCCTTTCTTGTAGCAACTTCGTCAAAGCTTCTTTCAAACCTTCCTTCAAACCTTCCATGTCTTTCTTCAAATCTTCCATGTTTCCTTTCAATTTTACTTCTATACAATAGGTCTTAGCTTCCATGCCATTCTTAAAAGCATTTATCTTAGCTTCGATTGCATTCTTCAAACTATCCATCTTAGCTTTTGCTAGTTTTTGTGAGAGCGAAATTTGTTCCACTTGGCCTTGTAATTTTGATATATCATGTTGCATTTCTTCCTCTTCTTCATATGTCATGGTAGAAATTTTAGGCTGCTTAGTATGTTTTTCCATTTTATTTCTTCACAACATCAATTAACAATAATTATGCTTCACTATTCCCTTTGAATCACTTCAAACAAATTTTTTAAATAAAACTTATGCAAATTTTGAAAATTATACACCTTTTTTCTCTTTGTAGGAGCACGATATTCAATCTGTTGTATCTCTGTAATTTTAGATATCCAAGGTCTAAAATTTCATCTTGTGGTAGCCCTCAGAGTCTTCCTTCCAACCCCAATAGTCGGACCAATATTGGATTCCTCAGGAGAACATTATGCCTAATCTCCCATGATGACCTGAATATAGACTTGTTTAGTATAGTTAACCTGTACAGAGTACCATGTGTCACTGTTTCAGACTTCGGGATTGAAATTGATACCCAAAAAAATACAGTCCATGCTCATTTTGTTATTTTCTAAGAAATTCAAATCCAATTCTCATAGAGAAAGTTATGACTAGTTTCTCTAGATCGCCTATTTGAGATGGAATTCTAGAGCCTGCAAAAACCCTAACCTCGTTAGCTCATGTCTTCGAAAATATAGCTAGAAAAGATCTGAAATTTGGACACAAAGTTTATCAAGATTTCATCTCTACATAGTTTTAATTTTATCTTTTGAATCTTTGTAGAAAAATGTTATAGCGAAAATTCCATGATGCCCTACTAAAGCCACGAAACCCTAGAATTCAAAGCTTTCATACCAAATGTTATGCAACTAGCTCACAAAATAGAAGAAGAGATAGATAAATGACTTAAAAAATAACCTCTTCAAGGGGGAAACCTCCTTTACATTACACAAATGAAAAATTATTGGATGATTCAAATGAAAAAACCTCCTTTTAGTATATACGAGTCTAAGGGGTAAGAATATAATCAGAGACGACATAACAATAATAATGTAAGGGCACAAAAGTAACAATAGTGGGCTACTATGGGGCACAATAATAAAAATATGTTGAAAAAATGATCACACAAATAATAATAAAGGGGCTACACTGACAATAACAATAAGGGAATACACTAGTATTATAGGGACCTAACATTCTCCCTGGAGGATAGATTAGGAGGGAACTTCCCACCAACCAAGTAATTTTCTATATCGTTAAACTGAGCAGATAACACTGAGATAGGAAAAATGATTTCATCTAGAAGTTTATCATTACTAACTCCTCATTTCCTGAAACAAATGTTTGTCTAGACAAAAAATACGCAACCACATTTCGTTTTTCTTGCTTGTCAATAATGGTTAGATCAAATTTTTGCAACAATAACAACCATTTAATGACTCTAGTATTGAGAAAGAGTTTATTCACTAAGCTTCTAATTGTTATATGATAAATATAAAAAATACTTATCACCTAATGATATAATTCCCAAACTTATTCAAAGAGTGAACGATAACCAAGAGTTCTTTGTCAGTAATTTTATAATTAAGTTCATCTTTGAAGAGGTTATTACTACGAAATATATAACATAGGGAAAATTTTCTTCCATGGGTCCCAAAGTTGCTGCCAAAAATTTGTTTGATGGATATATATGGATGTGGAAAGGCAATATCCAATTGGGACCTCTAAGAATTGGTGCAGTGGTCAACTTCTCCTTCAATTATTCAAATTCCTCTTCACATCCATCTGTCTAAAAAAGTCTGAATATCTATCTAACAATCCAAGCAAAGGTGAAGCCAACTTGGTAAAGTCCTTAATGAATCTTTTGTAATACCCATTTAGACGAAGAAAACTTCTAACACCACTTTCATTTTAAGGGCAGGGACACTTTTTATAATCCAAACCTTGTTAGGGCCAACTTGGATCCCTTCCTTATAAAGAAAGTGACTTAGGACAATCCATGCATTGATAAAAAATTCACACTTTTTGGGATTCAATGAAATATTCATTTTAATGCATTTATTTAAGACCTTACACAGATTGGAAAGAGCTTCCTGGAAATAATTTCCATAAGGGGTGAAGCCATTCATGTAGCTTTCGGCAGTGTCATGCATGAGACCAATAAAAATAATATAGAATACCCTATGGAAGGTAGAAAGTACATTGCATAAACAAAAAGGAAGGACTCTATAGGAAAAGGTCCCCCACGGGTATGTAAGGGTGGTCTTGTCCTGATACTTAGAGTTGATCTAGTTTTGATTGTATCCACTAAATCCATCTAGGAATGAAAACAATTTATTCCCTACAAGGCCATCTAGGATTTGATCAATGAACGGAAAAAGGGAAATGTTCCTTCTTTGTACCTTTGTTGAGTTCTCTATAGTCATCAAAATTCCTCTACTTCCCATTTTTCTTCGGTGTTATGACAAGAGATAACACCCACTCGCTATTTGAAATGGGGTAGATGAAACTTGCATCAAACAAATTTTGTAGTTCCTCCTTCACAATATCCTTAAGGGAATTATTCATCCTCTTGTGGGGTTTGCACACATGTTTTCATCCCTCCTTGACGTAGATATGATGAGTACAAACTAAGGGATATGCCTCTTTGATTTCCTTATAGTCCTAAGAAAAGACATCACAATGTTGCCTCAACACATTCCGTAATTTCTCTTCTTACTTCGCTGAGACAGAAGGGTTATGTTGTAGCTGCTACTACAACCCTCCAAAATTCCTAAATTTTCAAAATTTTGGAGACCCTCAACTATGTATGTGTCTCTTTCTTACTTCTGAGACATCATAAATTGGCCAAAACCCTTCTAATCCCATTTGAAGCCTAACTATCAAAGACTAAAAGGTTTATTCTTCTGCCAAAGTTGTAGGTCACACCAAGTCAAATCTCATGAGCCTAAAAATTGCAATTGTGACCAAATTCAGTTTTTTCTAGGTTAAGTCACTAAGTCACAAAGAAACTTTTGCAACATTTTACCCTCGTGCAAGTTTGGGACCTCATGCCTGATGGGGTCGCAAGGTCGCAAACCCCTCGAAACAGACACCTTGCAACCCCTATGACCTTTCAACTTCGTGACCTCCTGAATTACTAGGTTGCATAGGTCACAAGGTCAGAAAAACATAAAACATGCCCTTATGTGAAATGATGACCTTTGTAACCCCACATGTGCAACCATTTTTATCAATAATATAACATCACTAGTCATTTGAACAATTCATTTCGGTTGCTTATGGGATGAAGAGGCTCAGTGACTTAGAGGAAGCCCGTGACCCTGCCAATTAAGTGACCCCTCTACTTCCTTGTTCTCATTAATTATTTCCATTTGGCCTATTATTCTACCCTAGCCTTGCATATTTCGGATCTCGGGGGTTTTTATCCAAGCTTAAGGGTTCATTTCACTTAGAAACCCTTTGCCATCTTATTTTTCCTCCCAAATACATTTTTTCCCAGTAAATCAACCCCATATCCTCCCCAAGCAAGTGTTCCCCCCTCAGGGATCAAGTCATCTAGTGTAGGGGATCCCCAGGGACTCATTTTAAACCTTGTTCCCTTCATCGAGCAGCCCCTTGGAACAAGTTGGACGAATAAAATTTGTGATAGGAGAAAATATGTGAGTTTGCAACCTCGCGACTGTGTGAAATGCCTTCAATGTGACCTTGTGATTGTGTGACCATTAATACCAATCCTTCATTATGACTTATAAAACCCTACCTATATTGTGACCTAGCTTGACCTATGACCTAGACTAATAGTCACCAAATTGCACAGTACATCTTCGTAACCCATGGGACCACCCCAACTATTGTGACCTTGCGACTTGCTAGGGAGATTTATTCCCCAAGGATTTACAAGGAACTCTGAAACTATTATTTTTTTTCTCCTAGGTTTAATTATTCATGTCGTCTCTCTCATCATGGAAATATTTGTTTGACATGTCAGGTGACGTTTATCTTGAATGCATCTCGATTTTCACTTTCTCTAGCGAGATCACACCTCCAGTAGTAAAGACTTCTCATAAAACCTCTGAAAGAAGCATACATGAAACTTACCAGATGCCATCACCTCCCATCTAGAGGGATAATGCATGCAACCTCAACAAGAGCACCAAGCTCTCTTGGTTTGATATTTATGTGGAGTTTTGCAAACAGGGCATCCCTGAAGGCCATTAAGATTTCTAGTTGTATATTATTATCAATAGATTTAGTCCCCACAAAGTGGCCTTGCATCCTCCTATCCTTCCATGTGCCAAAACCATCGATTGGATTATACCTAATATAGATACATATCAGTCCATAGTGAGGGATCACACAGGTTGAACATTCTAAAATATCTCATCTACAGACATTGTTGCTTATTAAATATTTCTAGAAAAGGAGGAGTCATTTAACACCCGATGGATCTTAGGTTTTGTAGACCCAACCAAGGAAATTTCAAGTGATTGGTGGAAAGACCCATCCAAATTTCGAGTAAGGAGTGACAAAATATACAAGAGAGAGGGTCTAAAAAATGTTTACCAACTTATTGTTGCGATGATGAACTAGTTATATGACAGTGAAAACATTGACACTTTCCACGAGACATGGGTCCCTATCATGTATGTCGTCACCACTAAAGGTACGATTTTCAACTAGGCTAGTATCCTAGCTTATGCATTGAGGACTAATATAATTATAGCCAAGCATCTTGAGGTCGACCAACCGTTAGAGATTTACATGGCCTCATACCTCTTGGATGCGATTTGTGCGAGATATGATTTCGATAACTAGAGCTACAATTGGACCTCAGCTATGGCAGAGCATGTAAAACAACACCACAAGATCTTTTAGAAACTAGGCTACATTAGTATATTTGGCTTCACCTCAGAAACATTGATCGCCCTGTTATACTAGCTTCTTTTCGGGGAAGAACCCCCTTGCATGTTGAAAAGGAACATGGAGACTCTCACTAAAGTGGCCCATTGGTTCCCCATCCTAGTGTGAACATTTATGACGTTCTTTGGCTCATATAAGACCCGTCACGTGCTTCCTCAAGTTTCCATAGGTAAAGTGCTCATGAAGGATGTATGTTATCAAATGACGCAAGATTTCTCAAAGACAATAAGAAAAGGAAATAAGAAACCCTGACCGCCATCCCTCTTACTATTAGGGATTACATGGTTGAAAATTTCAAATAAGTAGAGGTGAAAGCCACGGAGATTAAGGGCTTCCTCTTTGTGACGTTGAACCACCACACCTGTGACGCCAAAGGAGTAGTGGTAGCTCACTACAAGAAATCCAATTTCAACTAGTCGTACCTGCACAATAGAAACACTCATTCCAGATGCCCTTGAATGTCTGCATAGGCATGATGAAGATCAACCAAATATAGCTCCAATAGTTGATGAATACAACCTCTAGCACACCTACTTTGTGAATCATCTACACTTAGATTTTGGAAATTATCTATTGTCAAATTGATAGGATATAAATTAACTTATTTTGTTGAGAATAGCAAGATAGGATAGAGTAGAGAAAAATAGAAATTCGAAGAGTCAGGAGGAAGTCTAGAAGTCACAAGGAAGTCAGAAGATCATGAGTAAGTCTAAGATTCAAGGGTAGACAAAAGCTCACGCTCTTTTATATAAATACACCCTCATGTGATCTTGTAATGGACTTTTAGCGTTGGACTTATTTTGGTAGATATTGTTTTGAGAAGTTGTGCTCTTCTAATAAAGAAAAGGAGTAATAGTTTATTTCCACTACTGGATTAGATGAACATTTTGTATCATGATAACATGCATATTATTAACTTGATGAATTGGAGGTTCCTATGAGTTTTGGTGTACGATCTCCTCATGTATCTTCCTGTGCTATGAGTTTCCCTTACAACACATAGATGGTATATGATATGTTGACCTTGTTCTTATGTTGATGAACTGCGTTATTGATATTGGCATGATGCTATTATAGACTATGAACTCATTTGTGTGTGTAAATTCTTAACCATCTTAAACTTGTTCTTGTTTGTTAAATTTATCCGTTAGATAAGCATGGTCTTATTTGAAGTTTTGCTAACAATGCTTTACTTAAGATTCTTGTGTTGAAGTTCTAATATTGCTATTTATGGTATCTTTTTTATGAAGTATTCATTAGTTACTCACTCACATTTTTTAAGCTTATAGATTATATTTAGCCATATTCCTTTTCTTATATGAAGCCAACTTCAACCAGTTATATGGTAGCTAGGCCTATATACTGGACATGATACCTAAACCAACCAGTGTAGAGTCTAGTTGGGATTTTGTACAATGGAGATCCACTAGCTATTGACAGTAAATTCCAACCCATCAACAATTTCGGTGCTAGAAGGAGAGCATGATGGCTAGCACCAACACACACCCTTGCATAGAAAATTCCAATCAAGCTAGTAATCAATCCCATCCCGCTTCCCCTAAAACACCTCTCTATCCCATCTTTGACCTACATTTGAGATATATCCATATCAGGGACTCCCAATTTCCCCACTGGAGGAAGCCCCAGTAGGAGAGGAAGCTCTTGTATATGAAGTCATATATGATCAGTTAAAAGCTTTATGCCCTATTACTCGTCAATTCACTAGATGTCTGAAGTGCATCACTACCACTAGCTCCCTTCCTAATCGACGCACCTCCAAGCCTCACCATACCCATCAAGGCATCCTACTTAATTTGGTACCGCATTTGATTGAGATGATTTTGGATGATTATAAGAATGACATATAAGGACTCTTAATTGAAGGACTGGAAAGCCCCCTAACATGTAAGAGAGAAGGCCCAAGAAGCGCAATCATAGGAGGTAATAATTAGCCATGTCAAGAAGTTACATGGGAAAATAATCAACCAACGCAGGAGAATACTTGGGTTAACAATGAACCACTGAGGGAAACATTGAGGTGCCCCCAAGGCAGGGAAATGATGAGCATATCAGAAACAACATTAATCTTTACAATGTAGATCCTCCCCTTAATGAGCAGCCTTTTAGGTTCACTAGGAACTTAGTAAACTTCAAAAAATTTTAGGAACTTCCGAGACTTAGGACACTTGAGAGTTTCCCAGGGTAACGACACAAAACGACCCCACACCAGTGAAGGGTTTAGTCTAGTCACATAAAGTAATTTTAAGGGAAATTCCAACCACATTATATTTCCTCCGCCACGAAGAGCCAACTTTCAACAACCTTTAGCCTAGATGGGTAGGTCCCCTTTAGTCTTCTATGGCCCCCTTCATGATATGCCCTATCACCCAAAGAAACACCTTCCAATGTTTGACCCCAAAAATGGAATCATGATTGAGGACCATATCATCAATTTTTATCTAGTGTTATAGATCAAATGCAAATAAGATAATGCAAAGAAACCCAAAAATAATATGAAATGATTCTTTATTGATATCAAGACCCTTAAGGTAGGGCAACACCATACATTCACTCCTTAAGGAAGGAGAACACTCCACAAGCCATATGCTTGTTCATACAATAATTCTTCACTTCATCTTCATCCATGTGGAATCTCTAGCCTTTATATATGCCTTATACATACAATACCATGCATCATTACCATGGTTCCCTCATACCATCAACTAATACCATGGGCCCCTTACATTATTATTAACTACTTGTGGTCCCTTACATGACATGGGTTAACCACCTTATTTATTACTATGGCCCATCCCATTATTACATTATTACCTTGGGTACCTCCCTTAGTACCCCATATTATCCCCCCTAGGTATATAACATCTAGCCCTGCAAATGATGAGAGTGAAATATGATGATGTGGCTAGTAGGCTTTTTCCTCATACCTTCAAAGATAAGGTCATGACCTGGTATCGTTCCCTACCTATGGCATCAATACGAACTTGGGAGGAGTTCTAGAAACTATTTATTGAGAAGTTATCCGAAGATAAGACACCGTCCATGCTCTTGACTGAATTGAGGACATTGAAGTGCCATAAGAAGGAAAAGGTCAAATATTTTAACCAGCAATTTACTACCATATTAAATAAGTTTCCAATAGATGTGGCTCTTGATTATTCTATTATTGTTGACTATTATACTAGGGCCCTCCCACACGATATCATTGTGTTCTTCAAGCATGAAGCCAAAACCACCTTAGTGGAGAACTTTGCGTATGATGTTGCTATGGAGAAATTGTTGTTGTTTATAGGAGTCATTAAGCATGACACACGGGAAGACTCTAAGCCAACGAACAAGAAAGATAAAGCCTCAAGTAGAAAATCTAGTGATAAGGACAAGGATTCCTCTGATTTCAAGGGGTTAGCCAAATCCTTGAAGCAATTATCAAATGAAGTCTCTTAATTGAAAAGGAATACTAGCGAGACCTCTTTTGGCACTAAACTAGAACAAAATTTCTTCTAAAAGAACAATAATCCCCCCGTGAAGTCATCTTAGAGCTCTAATACAAATTTCAACATGGAAGAGCTAAGTAAGGATATTTTTTACAATTCTCACCAAGCCTCTCATTTCGACAAAAACTATCCACAATGGATACACAACATGACTGCGGTAGGGATCTAGCTCCTTAAGGATCAGGATATGGGAGAGGATGAGAAAGCGTTCAACATTCTTTAGGAAGAAACTGTACCTCCAGAGTAAAACATTGTTTCCATTGTCCTAACATTTGAATCCATCCATGGGGGAGAGGTCCAATCCCCCCATGAAGCTAACATAGGCAACCTCCACCCCTAGGAGCAAGGGGAACTCTGGAAGAGAAAAATAAGGCATTACTGAGTAGGATCCCTCCTCCTAACAACTCAAGTCATCCACTGAGTGCTACTCCTAAGATTTCATGTAGCCAAAGCCCGAAGGATGCATGAATAAGTGGAAAGGGAAACTCATTTACTCCTAGGACCTCAGTGAAGTATCCTCTATCCCCTTCACTCCCTTAGGCATCCTAAAATGGCACTACACCTTCAAAATTGGGGTATAAAATCATCAAAGATATGAAAATGATGCTGGCCAACATTTCAGCTTATGAACTTTCCAAGCAAGCCAGCCAACATGAATTAATTTTCAAATTATTCGCTACATCGTCTCAGCCAGCAAAGCTTCCTCTTCTGCAAATACTAGGTCTACTAGTCAGTCTCAGGCGTCAGCCAACTTCCAATCTATTTTTAATGCTGCAAATGCAAATTCGAGAGATTTGATTCCCCTGTTCCTTTTAACTTTTGAAGTATTCAATTACAATGTACACAATTAAATTGTTGACTCCGGTGTATCAACTAGTTTCATGAATTTGTTGGTATGAAAGAAGTGAGACATTCAACCTGATAAGAGAGATGTCAAGATCATTCAATCCGATAGGTCTCAAATCCCCGCCGTAGGTGAGTTAAACAATGTGATAATCGGGTTGTCCTCCGACTCTAAGGTGCATCAATGCATCAACATACATTAGTGGAATTTCAAGGTCTAAAATGGGCCTCCTAAGAAAAATGTACAACAAAAATTAACTTTATAAGAACCAATAGGATCAAGATGATGATGTCAACCATTGGGGATGATTCATCATTTTTGGAGTAAAAAAGTAAAAGGATTAAAAAAAAAATAATAAAAATACTTTTTCAACTCACATTTTCAACTTATCTACCTAATGTTTCAGTCAAATTTGAAGAGGGACTACTCATTGGATCCAAAATTCAATTCCTCGTCCAATGAGTACCCATTTTTCATACTTTTGATGGACCCTGCTACATGGAAAATGAGAAATGCATGAGAAAACGGGATTGCAATCATGCTTTTTTTTTGTATTTCTCACTTTTCATGTAGTGGGGTCCATCGAAAGTATGGAACATGGGTAATCATTAGAGGAGGAATCAAATTATACATCTAATGAGTTTTCCCGATTTAAATTTTGTAAACCCATAGCGAGTAAGTTAAAAATATGAGTTGAAAATATAGTTTTTTCATTTTTCAGTCTAAAATTTGATGATGTAATGTAATATTATTTTATTATTTCCACTATTATTTTATGATTTCCTTAGGACGCCCATTTTAGACCTCAAAATTCCCATAGTGGTTGTTTTTGACATTCCAGAAGCATATGGCTTGTTACTCAGTAGGGACTGATTGAGTAAAATCCACGATTATTTTGCTAGGCACTGGTCACACTTATGGATGCCTTACAAAGGCAAGAAAAACCAGATCAGAGTAAACAACGAACCCTACATGAAGCATACATTCACAAATCTTGAGGGCTCGTGTGAACCCATTATGTTTAACCAAGAAGAGTTGAAAATGGTTCTTTTGGAAACTGATATTGGGTGTTATCAAGCCATTCCATTGGCTATCCCACCTGATATGTAACTAGAACTCCTTCCTTGCCCTCTAGTTGATGTTGATGAAACTTGTACTATAGATGTAAATATGTTAAGAGTATATTCAAGTAGAAATGAAATTTGGACTTTATATTATGGTGGGTCCAAGACTCATGATGGGACGGTGTTGCTTGTATCCTCATGAACCCCACAAAAAACAAATTCTTAATCTCTTGTAGGTAAGAATTACAATGCACTAACAACACTGTGAAGTATGAGGCACTGATCCTTAGGCTCAAGAAATCTATTGACCTAAAGGTCAAATGTTTGAAGGTGATCAGTGATTTAGAAGTCATTACAAGGTAGCTATGAAACATAATTCATTGTCTATCACCACATCTAAAAAATTATTAGCAAGAGGTATGGAAATGAATCTATTCTCTTAAATCTTTCAATACTAACTTTGTTCCTAGGATTAATAATGTAGTTGTTGATACTTTAGCTAATTCCGCAGCTAGGTTTACACCTTTAAGGGATGGATTTTCAATTGAGACTATTTATAAACTTGTTATCCCAGATAACGTAACTAATTTACCATTTTCAATGATGATCAACATATACTAGATTTTATGGAAAATGTTGAGGTGTTTAAAGATGCAGTGATAGAGGAGGAAGAGCAAGAAAGTTCCCTAAAAGAGGAAGAAAAAGAGTGTAAGGGAAACCCTATGCCCAAAGGTGTGGTTATGCTGGAAATATTTTTTGATCTAAATAACTATTTCTGGGGCCCACTAAATATTAAGACACAAAGTTCCACACTCTCACATGAGAAAATTAATCTCGAGACTAAGACTAAACCCAAGTTCATCAACCTAGGTGTCGAGTGTTCTCCACATGAAATTCAATCATTCATTAGCTAACTTAAGAGGTACAAGGATGTATTTTCCCAGATATATGATGACTTGAAGACATATTACCCTCAGATCATTCAACATGTTATTCCCACAAAAGAAGGGGTCAAACCATTCTAATAGAAATTAAGGAAAGTATATCCTACATTAGACACCCTCATTCAAAAGGAGCTAAACAAATTGTTGGATGCATATATTACGTTCAAATTCACGCATGCTACTTGGGTCTCAAACCTAGTTGCTCTATGAAAGACCCCCAGCGAAATTCAGTTGTGTGTCAACTTCCAAAATTTCAATCGAGATTCAGATAAAGAAAATTATCCAGTTCTCTCAATGGAGCAGATTCTTTAAACAATATCTGGTTAGAAAATGTTTTCCTTACTCGATGGTTTGTCTAGGTACAACCAGGTACTAGTTGTCGAACCAGAATCGTTAAAGATGACCTTCAGAATGAAGTGGGGAACTTTTTCATTTCGACACATGTGCTTTGGCCTTATCAATGGCAGAGAAACATTCCAAATAATAATGGACATCACTTTTATAGGATTAATGGGTCAATTCATGTTCATTTATCTAAATGATTTCACAGAGTTTTCAAAGAAGAGATCTGACAACCTTCATCAGCTCAAGGAGATCTTTGGCTGAGGGTGAAAATATGTGTTTTTGATCAACCCTAAAAAGAGTATATTCGTAGTATTATAATGGAATATCCTTTTTCATATAACAAAAAAATACATGATTACTACCAATCCTGATTGTGTAAAATCTATTGTACATATCCCTCTTCCTAGTGGCAGAAAAGGTATGTAATCTTTCATGGGTAAAAGCAACTTTCTTCACAAATTTATGTCGAAGTTTTCCAGGATCGTTAAGCCCTTATAGAATAGGATAGATAAGGACTTATTTTTTAGGTGGAATCATGAAGAGAATAATAATTTGATCATATCAAGAAAGCTATAACAAAAGCCCCTTCTCTACACAACCTCGATATCAGCAAGGAGTTCATTTTCTACACTTTTCCCTCAAATCCATCCTTCGTTGTTGTGCTTACATAGAACGATAGTAACAATAATAAGCGACCCATGTCCTTTATGAGCACAGGACTAAAGGGCACATAAATCAACTACCCAGGCATAGATATGTAGGTGTATGCAGTCTACAAAGCGGTGAAACATTGCAGACCCTACATTCTCAAGAACCACGTGATGATGTTTATCTCTCACCCTGTTGTTAAGTCACTATTAGTTCAACAAGAGATGGGCGATAGAAGGGACAAACTGATGACTTGCCTCCAAGGATATGACTTAGAGTTCAATCACACCCACACAGTTAAAGGGCATAGACTATGTAAACTAACCACAATATCTGTAGACCGACAAACTGAAGAATCAAAAGGTTGGGATCCTGAGATCAAGATGCACCAAAACAAACTCATCGCTGCACATGAATATTCCCCATGGTACGCATATCTAAAGAAGTATCTGGGGCAATGGACCTTATGTCCTACATTTCCCATGACATAAGAAATGGCAGTGAGACTCAAAGTTGCATCCTACCAATTAATACAAGGAAATCTATTTTGTAAACACCATCACGACATGTTACTTAGATGTTTCGAATTTGATGAAGCCCAACAAGTGCTAAAGGAGATACATGATCAGCTAATAGGAGAGCATCATGTTCATGATACTACTATACATAAGATCATGAGGGTAAGATTTTACTGGCATACCCTTTTCAACGATGCACATGCGTATGCTCTGAAATGCCCAATTTGTCAAAAGTACACTAGAAGACAACCTCGGTCAACCGATCCTCTCTTGTTTATAGCAGTAGAGGAATCTTTTCAATAGTGGGGATTGGATTTCATCAGGGAGATCACGCCACACTTGTCAAAATAACATAGGTATGTACTCATAACTACAACTATTTTACAAGGTGGGTGGAAGTGATTTCGTTACAACGAATCAATGATGAAGAGATAATATCTTTTGTAAATTAGTAAATCGTCACGAGGTTCGATGTTCCAACATCCATTGTTTTTTATAATCTTCTTATTTCTCCTCTTTAAGGTTATATGATTTTTCTTTCGAAAATAGCATTGTTTTGAAAGATTAAGCTAACTATCACTCCCAGGGAAATGGCTTGGAAAAATCCACCAGCATGAACCTAAGTTGCATTATCAAGAAGAACATGCTGTCACACCAAAGGAATTGACACAATGCCTTGTGGACTGACCTGGTCACCTCAATACCATTTCTCATAATAGCCCCCTACTTTTTGGTCTATGGGAAAGAATCCATCTTACCACCCAAATTGAACCTTATTGCTCACCATTTTTCGCAAGAGTCACATCGCGCCCCTTGCCCTACCGTGAAAAATAGAATTGACACCTTCCTCAAACTAGAAGATGAAATACAAAAGGCTAGGTAAAAGAGATGGTTTAATAATAAATCTGCAGGGAGTAATGAGTTCAATATGGGTGACCTAGTCATCCTCAAATGGGACAAGGCTCATGAGGAAAAAGGTAAACACACTAACTTATAGGCCTTGTGGATTGGCCCCTTTCGAGTTAATGATAAGATTGGCCAAAATACCTATAGATTACAAAATTTAGAAGGGTGGTTTGAACCCGTTCCCGTGAATTCCATGAACCTAAAATTTTATTTCACCTAGTAGCTCCCGCATCTACTTATCCACCCATGTACTATAGTTTCCTTCTTGTCATTTTCCAAATTTTATTAGTTTAGCCTTTCCTGTTGCCTTTACGCTTTCACCTTCTTGATGCCTTTTATTTTTTGTCCTTTAATAATATTTCTACCCTGCATACCATTTCTAGAAGATTACATTGGTTTGACACCCTAGGGTTTAGGTAGCCTCTACATTGGTGGCTGAGTTGTGTTTCTTTCTGTGCCTGCACTTGATCAAACCTAAAGTCACAACTAGGGTAGAGTGTTGAAATCTATTGTAGTAGCGAACTCTAGCCATCCATGGTACCCTATCCTTCAACATTTAGTCCTTTCCATTGACATAGATGTAAGTTTTGAATGAATTGGTTTATATGGCTGGCTTGAAAAGGGGAAAGGAAAAACCTTAATGAGCATACAGATTTCTGGAAAATAATAAAGTCTCTAGAAAACCAGAAACAACCTCTCTTTCAAGTAAATTAAGTTAGGATTTGTCCTCTTCCTAGGCTAAAAGATTCCATGTGAATAAGTTCTAATGAGCACATGTGAATAAGTTCCAATGAGCACATGAATTAAATCAATGAAGGCCAAAGGATTGAGAAAGACTTGCTATGTAGCGAGGTGATGCAAAAAATATATCAGGGTACTTTTTGGGCTCACTGGCAGGGGCAAAATGTTTGTGATTTTTAGGTAGTGACTTTGATGGGGTCCTGTTTAGGCTTACTCACAATGGAGCAACACCAGGTAACTGTAACTACTATACCAAAAACCTTTACAAATCATATTATTATCCGTACCCCTATATCAAGCCATCAGGAAGGTCTTTACGTTGTGTGATAATAGGTGTAGTCTTAGTACCTAGGGACTACTGATCAATATTACGGGAAAACCTAGAGGCATCAGTGGGACCCCCAATATTGAAACAAAACACTCATAAAATTCATATTTATCCCAAGGGCAAGTGTAATCAGATATATTGAGGTTATACCAGAGAATCACCAATTGTTGTAGCCATTGCAAAAACCCTCGAAAATTCCTATCTTTTCAAAATTTTGGAGCCATTGAACTATTTCTATGTCTATTTCTTACTTTCGAGACCTCATTAGTTGGTCAAAAATATTCTAATCTAGTCACAATCCTAGCTGTTGGAGACTAAAAGGTTTATTCTTTTACCCAAGTTGCAGGTCGCACCAAGTCAACTCTCATGTGCCTAAAAGTTGTGACCTTGTGACCTACTTCAATTTTGTCTAAGTGAAGTTTCTAAGTCGCAAAGAAAATTTTGTGACCTTCTACCCTTGTCTGAATTTTCTACAAAGTTCCAAACAAGTTCGTAAGGTTTCAAAGTTGTAAACCCTTGGAAACATATACAATGCGACCATTGTGACCTTGTGACTTCGCAACCTCTCAAGTCACTAGGTCGCATGGGTGGTGAGGTTCCAAAAGCATAAAATATATCCTTATAAGAACTGGAAACCTCTTCAACCCTGCACATGTGACTATTTTTATAAATAAGATAACCTCTCTGGTCATTTAAACAATTTATATCAGTTGCTCACCAGACGAAGAGGCTGAGTGACTTGGAGGAAGCACACAACCTTGCCAAGTAAGTGACCCTTATGCTTCCTCGTTATCATTACTTATCATCATCTAACCCATTCTTATGCTTTGACCCTACATATTCCTGTTATGCAGGGTTTTTATCCAAACTTAATGGCTCATTTCACTGACAAAAGCTTCGCCACCTTATTTTTCCTCCCAAATGCATTTATTCCTAGTCACTCAATCCCATATCCTCCCCATCCAAGCTTCCTCCCTTAAGGATTAAGTCATATAGTCTAGTGGGTCCCCAGGGACTCATTTTGAGACTCTTTCCTTTCTTTGAGCCGATTTGAGGAATAGGTGTTACGAATAAAAGCCATAATAGGAAAAAAATTATGACCCTAAGAATTTGTGACTAGGTGAACTCCCTTCAATGCAACCTTGCGAACTTACAACTGTTCGACCCTTACAACCAATCCTTGATTGCATCTTATGTGACCATACCTATCTTGTGACTTGTAATCTTTCAACATAAATTGATGTGTAGCCTACCCTACTAGTTGCCAACATATTTCATCTTCGCGACCCTTGCAACCCCCCTGACCCTTGTTACCTTGTGACCTGTTAGGGATATTTATTTACTGGGGATTGACCAGGAACTCTGAAACTATGATTTATGTTTTCTCCTAGGTTTAATTATTCATGTCATCTCACTCATGGTGGGATTATTTGTTTGACATGACAGGTGACGTTGATCTTCAGTGCATCTCGATTTCCTCTTTCTCTAGAATGATGGAACCTCTGGCAATGAAGTATTCTCGTAAAATATTTGAAGATAGCATGCAGGAAATTTACCAGGTCTCATCACCCACCATCTACAAGGACGCTGAGTGAAACCTCAACAATAACACCAAGCTCTTTTGGATTGATATTTATTCATATTTTTCCAAATAGGACATCCCTAAAGATGAGGACTATTTCCAAGTGTATATTAATATAAAGAGGTCTAGGCTCCACAAAGTGGTTGTGCATCCTCCTATATTTCTGTTTGTCTAAACCATTGACTAGATTATATAGAATAAAAATACATATCGATGGGTAGTGAGGGATCACATAGGTGCAACATTCGCATGTATCTCATTCACAGACATCGCTCCTTACTACAAATTTATGGAAAAGGAGGAGTTGTTTAACACTCGATGGCTGTCGATTTTTGTAGTCCAAACCAAGGACATTTTCAGGGACTAGTGGAAAGACCCATCTAATTTCTGAGTAACAAGTGATCAAATATACAAGATAGAAGGAAGGCCTTACATTGATACTTGCCATGGGACATGGGTACCTATCATGTATGTCGTCGCCACTAGAGTTATACTTTTCAACTAGGCCAGTATATCGTAGCTTTTGCATTGAGGACTAAAATAGTTGCAGCGAAGCATCTTAAGGTGGACCAGCCGTCAAATTTTTACATGGCCTCATACCTGTTGGATGAAATTTGTACGAGATTCCATTTCAATTGCTAGAGCTAAAACTAGACCTTAGTTGCAGTAGAGCCTGAACACCAACACTACACGATCTTCAAGAACCCAGGCTACAAGAGTAAAATTGAGTATAGCTCTGAAACATTCATCTCCCTATTTTACTATTTGATTTTTAGGGAAGCATCCCTTTTCATCTCGAAAAGGGCCATGGATACTCTCACTAAAGTCGCACATTGGCTCCCCATCCAGGAGGGCACATTTATTAGGTTCTCCGGCTCATATAATACCGCTCACGTGATTCCTCGATTTTCCACAATTATATTTATCATCCAGGAAGATTGTTATGAAATGAGTGAAGGTTTTTCAAAACATTGAGCAAAAGGATGAAGAAACCCTGACCCACCTTCCCTCTCACTATCGGTGCTTACACAGTTGAAGATTTTGAAGAAGTGGAGGAAGAAGCTAAGGAGATAAAGGGGTGCCATTTTCTGACTGTAAACCACCGCACCTATGACCCCTAAAGAGTAGTGGCATCCCACTGCAAGAAAGCTAATTTCAACTAGTCATACCGACACACAAGGCACACTCATGAAGACAAAATTAGAAATTGGCACAATGCAGCCAGAGAGTTTAGCCACAGTAGACAACAAGAAAGGTATGATGAGTAATCCGAGCATTCTAAGGAAAATGTGAGCTTACAAGAGAGGCCAACTTCACTGAAGAGGAAGAAATAACAACAAAGGGTAATGGAGAAACTAAAGAAACACAAGGGTAAAGAGATAAAAAATCCCCCAAGCGACCAAGATGAGGGGAAAGATGATGAAACATTAGAGCATAGATATGCGACGTTGGAAAATAAAAAGCAAGAGCTCAAAAGAAAAAGAGAAGAAGAACTCAAACTATTACATGAGTCAGGTGACCACCAACCTAAAGACTAGCTTGAGAAGAGGTGACAAGAGGAGTAAAGTAGGAAGAAACAACTAGAGGAGGAACAAGTGAAAATGCAAGAGGACGAGAAGGCCTAAGTAGAAGAAAACAAGAAGAAATTAGAAAAGGGCTTAAAAATTCCGACCATGGTACCTACATAAGTTTTGCCTAAGTTACCCTCGTGAGACTTTGTGCCCTCATGCCTGATGAGGTCACAAGATGACAAGGTTGTAAACCCCTTGTAACAAACACCTTGCGAACCCTACAACCTTGTGACTTTGTGACATCCTAAGTCACTAGGTCGCATGGGTCGTGAGGTTGCAGAAGCATAAAACATACCCTTATGTGACTTGGAAACCTCTTCGACCCTACACATGCGACCATTTTTATAAATAATATGACCTCACTGGTCATTTGAACAATTCATTTCGGTCACTCGTGGGGTGAAGAGGCTCAATGACTCGGAGGAAGCGTGTGACCATTCCAAGTAAGTGACCCTTCCACTTCATCATTATGATTACTTATTGCCATTTGGCACATTCTTCTGCCCTGATAATGCATATTCCTAATCTGGGGGGGTTTGTATCCAAGCTTAATGGATCATTCCACTTAGAGACCCTTGGCCATCTTATCATTCCTCCCAAATACATTTATGGCTGGTCACTAAGCCCCATATCCTCCCGAAGCAAGCATGCCCCATCAAGGATCAATTAATCTAGTCTAGGGGGTCCCCAAATACTCATTTTGATTCTTGTTCCTTTAATGAAGTCTCCTTGAGCAACAGGTCCCATGTCTAAAATTCACGATCAGAAAAAATATGACCTTGCGAACCTGTGACTGCACAACCTACCTTCAATGCAACGTTTACACCTTGAAACTTTGCAAGCCTTGCAACCTATCCTTGATTGTGACTTGTGCTACCCACCCTAAATTGCAACTAACTTGACCTGCGACCTAGCCTACTAATCACCATGTCACATAGTTCATCTTCGTGACCCTTGCGACCTTCCTAACCCCTATGTCCTTCTGATCTGTTAGGAAAATTTCTTTGGTGAGGATTTTCCAAGAACTCTGAAACTGGGATTTTTGTTTTCACCTAGTTTTAATTATTCATGTTGTGTCTCTCATCGTGGGACTATTTTTTTGACATGGCACATCACATTGATCTTGAGTGCATCTTTATTTCCTCTCTCTTTGGCGAGATGACACCTCTAGTAGCGAAGTCTCCTTGAAAAAGCTATGAAAGCAACATATAGGATATTTATGTGGTCTCATCACCTCCCATCTATAGGGACAGCATGTGCAACCACAATAAAAGCACCAAGCTCTCCTTTTTATATTTATTCAGTTTTCGAAACACGACATCCCTGAGGACCAAGAGGATTTCCAGGTGTATATTCATGTCAAGAGATCTAGGCTCCACAAAGTGGCCTTGAGCCTATATTTCCATGCATCCAAACCCTTGATTGGTTATATAGAATACAGATACACGGTGGGTAGCGAGGGATCACAACATTCCCTACTATCTCACTGGAAAACATCATTGCTTACTACATATTATCGTAAAAGGAGGAGTTGTTTAACACCTAATGGTTGTCAGGTTTTGTCGACCCAATAAAGGAAATTATGAGGGATTGGTGGCAAGACTCCTCCAATTTCTATGTAAGGAGTGACTAATTATACAAGATAAAGGGTCTAAAAATGGTTTACCAACTTATTTCCACCATGATGAATCGGTTTTACGACAGGGCCGATATTGACACTTTCCACACGACATGGGTCCCTATCATGTATGTCGTCACCACTAGAGGTACAATTTTCAACTGGGCTAGTATCCTAGCTTCTACATTGAGGACTAATATAATTGTAGGAAAGCATCATGATATTGACCAAATGTCAAAGTTTTACATGGCCTTGTACTTGCTCGATGCGATTTGTGCAAGATGCCATTTCGATCATTGGAGCTACAACTGGAACTCAATTGTGGCAGTGTTGGGTGTGGAGCCTGATTATCTTTTGTATTCAAAGGTTTCAGCTAGATGTATACCCCAGGAAGATTGTACACCCCTCCATGCGGGGGGCTAATCCCCCTCAGCTGGGGGGTTTGGGGGCCAGTGGTCCCCTAGTCTGGGTTCGGGGGCAACGTCCCTAAAGCTAAAAACAAAAGTAAAATTGCCTTGTCAAAGTATAGTAATTTCTAGTCAATCTGGGCCATTCATTAGGCGGATGATCTGACAGTAGAAGTTATGTTTAATTTAGGGTTTTGTGCCCTAGAAGGCAGCCCCTCACTATATATGAGGGAATTGTATTACGTCTATGTAGATCTATATTCTGAGTGAGGATGAGAGAGGAGATTGAGAACGAAGAGGGAGTTATAGCAGATCTATTGTAGGTTGTATCTCTTCAATTTTCTAGATAATATAAAATAAGGACTAACTGTTTCTCCATGGATGTAGCCCAAACTGAGTGAACCACGTATATCTGTGTCTTTCTTGTTTTATGCATTTTCTGTCTTTATACTTCTGCAAATTTTTATGTGTTACATTGCATTGTAATATATTATTTTCTAACAAATGCTATCAGAGCTGAAGGTATATTTGGCTTATAAAATCAAAGGAGAGAAGGGTCCCTAGTTCAAGTGAGAGCAATGGTGGAAGATGGTAGGTTTAGGGTCAAAAAATTCAACAGCCAAAACTACTAGCTGTGGAAGATGCAGATGGAAGATTATTTGTATCAGAGATATCTGTACCTACCATTGAACGGAAAGACAAAGAAGCCGACAAGTATGACAAACACAGAATGGAATATTCTCGACAGAAAGGTACTTGGAACAATACGGCTGTGCCTAGCAGTGTCAGTAGAGTTTAATATTTCAAAGGAAATGACAACAGAGGGTTTAATGTCAACATTGGCCAAACTATATGAAAAACCCTCGGCCTCAAATAAGGTATTCCTTATGAAACGCTTATTTAATATGATGATGTCAGAAAGTGGATCTGTTGCTGATCATTTAAATGATTTTAATACAGTTACAAGTCAGTTAAGTTCTGTAGGGCTAAATTTTGATGATGAAGTTAGGGCTCTGTTATTTCTGTGCTCATTGCCAGAAAGTTGGAATGGTTTAGTTATGGTCGTTAGTAACTCTGTCTTTGGATCTAGTACTTTAAAATTTGATGATATTGTCGGTGTAATCCTTAGCAAGGAAATGCGACAGAAAAGCTCCAGTGAGACATCAGGTAATGCTTTGACTGTAGAGACTGGGGGAAGAAAAATGGAAAGAGGAAAGAGTCTAGGGTATCGCAGTATGTCAAATAAATCTAGATCTAAGTCCAGATCAAAGATAGTGTGCTAGAAATGTGGGAAGAAAGGACACCTGAAGAAAGACTGCAAGTCTCGGAAGGGAAAATAAGGAGACACGTAGCAAGAAACTAAGCATGAAGTGAATGTAACAGGTGATGTGTTGCAAGATGCTTTGATTCTTTCATTAGAAAATATTATTGATTCCTAGGTGGTAGATTCAGGGGGCCTCATTCCATGCCACACCTGATAGGAAATATTTTTATGATTATGTTCAAGGAGATTTTGGAGAGGTTCGATTGGGTGATGATAAACCATGTAAAATCATTGGAATGGGTACAATTTTCATAAAACAACAAAATGGAAATCATTGGATATTGAAGGAGGAAAGGCATGTTCCAGATTTGAAGAAAAATCTAATTTCAACAGGGAAGTTGGGAGGGGAAGGTTGCATAACTACTTTCACAGATAAAACTTGGAAGGTCACTAAAGGATCCCTAGTAATAGTGAAAGGAGGAAAGCTTGTTACATTATATTTATGCAATAGTATTTCTAATTTTGTTAATGCTTTAACCTCTACAAGAGAAGATACAACATTATGGCATCATAGTCTTGGGCACATGAGTGAGAAGGGGATGCATATTCTTCACTCAAGAAATTTTTTGCCAGGTTTGAAGCATGTTGATTTAAAATTCTGTGAGAATTGTGTTTATGGAAAACAGAAGAGAGTCAGATTCCTTAGAGTTGGAAAAGAAAAGAAGAGTGAAAAATTAGAGCTTGTGCATACAGATGTATGGGGACCTGCTCAGGTATCATCTCTTGGTGGCTCTCATTATTATGTTACTTTTATTGATGATACAACCAGAAAAACGTGGATTTATTGTACTCGAAATAAATATGATGTATTTGATACTTTCAAGAAATGGAAAGCTTTGGTTGAAAATTAGACAAGAAAAAGGTTGAAGTGTCTCAGATCAGACAATGGAGGTGAATATTGTAGCAAAGAGTTTGATAATTACTGTTCAGAGAATGGAATTCGTAGAGAGAAGACAATTCTAGGAACACCACAAGAAAATGGTTTGTCATAAAGGATAAATAGGACAATCATGGAGTGTGCAAGGTGCATGAGATTGCATGCAGGATTGCCTTTACAATTTTGGATAGATGTTGTAGATATTGTTGTTTATCTAATAAATAGAGGGCCTCCAAGTTCATTGGATGGTGGTATTCCAGAGGAGGCATGGACAGGTAAAAAGGTAAACTACTCTTTCTTAAAAACGTTTGGTTGTGAAGCCTTTGTCCACATTAATAAATAAAATAGAACAAATCTTGAGGAAAAAGAAAATAAATGTACCTTTATTGGATATGGTGTTACTGATTTTGGTTATCGCTTTTATGATTATAAAAAACACAAAATCATTAGGAGCAGAGATGTTATATTCAATGAAGTTTTTGTATAAGGATCAGCTACAGGAAAAGAAACAGGAAAAAGAAAACAAAGAATACACAATTCTTGACAATATCATAAGAAAAGTGATGGTGCCTGAAAATCATAATGATCAACAACTAGAACAACAACCACAACAACAACAAGCACTTCAAACACCTGAAAGTGGTGTTAGAATATCTACTAGGATAAGTAGAACTCCTAAACGATACTCTCCTTCATTATATTATGTATTGTTGATTGATTTTGGCGAACTAGAACGTTATGAAGAAGCAGTGCAGGTAGAAACCAGGAAGAAGTGGGAGCACGCCATGAAAGAAGAGATGGACTCTTTAGCATATAACCAGACTTGGGACATAGTCAGGTTGCCTGCAGGTAAGAAAACATTACATAATAAATGGGTTTACAAATTGAAGGAAGAAGATGGAGGTAGAAAAAGGTACAAAGCTAGACTTGTGGTGAAGGGGCTTGCACAGAAGAAAGGTATTGATTTTGATGAAATATTTTGTCCTGTTGTTACTTCTATCAGAACTATTTTAAGTCTAGTAGCAGTTGAAGATTTGCATCTTGAGCAGTTAGATGTAAAGAAAACATTTCTCCATGGGGATTTGGAGCAAGAGATATCTATGCAGCAACCACAAGGATATGAGGTAAAAGGGAAGGAGAAACTAGTGTGCAGGTTGAAGAAGAGCTTGTATGGTTCAAAACAGGCTCCAAGGCAGTGGTATCTAAAATTTGACAAGTTTACATCTGAACAAGGTTATAATAGATGTAACTCTAATCATTGTGTTTATCTGAAAAAGGAAAATGATGGCAGCTATATTATATTGTTGTTGTATGTAGATGACATGCTTATTGCAGGGTCTAACATGCAGGAAATAAAAGTGCTCAAAATAAAATTGGCAAATTCATTTGCAATGAAGGATTTGGGAGTTTCAAAACAAACCCTTGGTATGAGAATAACTAGAGACAGAAAAAATCACAAATTAACATTGTCTCAGAATGAGTACATGCAAAAGGTGTTGAAAAGATTTAATATGCAAAATGCAAAACCAGTTAGTACACCTTTTGCTAGCCATTTCAAACATAGTAAGGAGATGTGCCCAAAGACCCAAGAAGGCATGGATTATATGTCTAAAGTTCCATATGCATCAGCAGTTGGAAGCTTAATGTATGCAATGGTCTGCACAAGGCTTGATATTGCACATGCAGTGGGAGTTGTAAGTAGGTACATGAATTATCTAGAAAAAGAACATTGGATAGCAGTGATGTGGATTCTCAGGTATTTGAGAGGCACCACAAATCAAGCATTGTGCTTTCGTGGTTCAAACATTTCTCTGTAGGGATATGTTGATGAAAATATGGCGGGTGATAGAGATAACAGGAGGAGCACAACTGGGTATGTGTTTACTCTAGGTGGAACAACTATCAGATGGGTCCTTAAAAATGAAAAGTTTTGTTGCAATCTCAACAATAGAAGCAGAGTATGTTGCTGCTATAGAGGCTAGTAAAGAAATGATTTGGTTACAAAGGTTTCTGGAAGAATTGGGTAAGAAGCAGGAGTTGGGCAGGTTATACAGTGATAGCTAGACTGCCATACATCTTGCAAAGAACTTTGCATTTCATTCCAAGAATAAGCATATACAGCTCAAGCACCATTTCATATGGTTAGCATTGGAAGATGGATAGTTGAAGTTTGGAAAGATACACACTAGCAAGAATCCTGCAGATATGTTAATAAAAGTTGTAACTAGGGAGAAACTGAGAATCTGCTTAGTTTCAATTGGTTTACAAGTATGATGAATAAGATGAGAAACAACCAGGTCCAAAGTGGAGTCATTGTCTAGCAAATGAATGAACGATAGAGTTGCTATAATCAGTCTCTGAGTGGGAGATTGTTGGGTGTGGAGCCTGATTATCTTCTGTATTCAAAGGTTTTAGCTAGATGTATAACCCAGGAAGATTCTACACCCTTCCATGTGGGGGGGTATGGTGGGGAATTTTCCACCCTGTAGGGGTCCAGGGGCGCTAACCCCCCCTGGCTGGGGGGTCCATGGGCCAGCAGTCCGCTAGCAGGGATTCGGGGGAAGCACCCCTGAAGCTAAAAACAGATGCAAAATTGCCTTGTAAAAGTATAGTAATTTCTAGTCAATCTGGGTCTTTCATTAGGCGAATGATTTGACAGTAGAAGTTACATTTAATTTAGGGTTTCTTGCCCTAGAAGGCAACCCCTCACTATATATGAGGGAATTGTATTGCGTCTGTGTAGATCTATATTCTAAGTGAGGAAGAGAGAGAAAAGAGGGAGTTACAGCGAATCTGCTGTAGGTTGTACCTCTTCAGTGGATAATATAAAAGAAGGACTAGCTATTTCTCAGTGGATGTAGCCCAAACTGGGTGAACCATGTATATCTATGTCTCTCTTGTTTTATGTGTTTTCTGTGTTTATACTTCTGCAATTTTTTATGTGTTCCATTGCTTTGTAATATATAATTTTCTAACAGGAAGAGCATGTACTGCAATGCTACAAGATCTTTTGGAACCCAAGATACAAGAATATACTTGACTCCAACTCTGAAAGATTTGTCTCCCTATTATACTGGTTTCTTTTCAGGGAAGAGTCCCCTTGCATGTTGAAAAGGGCCATGGAGAATCTCACTAAAGTGGAACATTGGTTCCCCATCCAGGAGGGCACATTTATTAGGTTCTTTGGCTCATATAAGACCCCTCATGTGCTTCCTCGATATACCATAGATAAAGTGCTCATGCAGTAAGTATGTTATCAAATGACCCAATATTTCTCAAAGACACTTCGGAAAGGGAAGAATAAATCCTAACCTGTTATAGACATTTTTGTGCCTCGCATCATGGAGCATGGAATGTCAATAATTACAGGGATCCTCAGTCCCTAAACATGTTGTTCTTACCCCTAAAAGAACAAGGTCATCAAACAACAGCACTTCCAATCAGTTCTCCACCTGAAAACACTTCAAAACAGGCTTATTTTGGATCATGTCAGCTGCTTAACTGAGCATCTGCGCTGTATTGCAACTGTCCCACTCTGTACCTGCACTGGAAGTCAAAAACAATGAAGGCTACCTGCGCTGGGCGAGATTGGCCAAGTGGCACAGTCATCCTGCAAGGTGTCAATTGCCCAGGAAGCTTCCAAAATGACACTTGGTTCATGAGATTCGCCCTGTGATGAGTAAGAGGTACTTGATCACCATGTGTAAGCAAGCATCTCCAAGTGGACTCAAGAACTGAAGATTAACTGAAGAGGGAGAGGACACTAGTCAGCTCTATGCCAGCCTCAAGCTGACTCATCCTCTCTTCTTCTCTCCTATATATAGAGCTCTTCTATGAGGTCTAAGGGGGCTGGAATTTTGTATAAGCAAGGAGGTGCTGTTGGTATACTGCCAGGATTATTGGGTGATTGTATTACTAGAGGTGAAGAAGAGAGTTCTTGCTGCCGAGGAGGTGCTGCTGGATTGGGGCCAACATCATTGGTTGTAACTTCCTCTGGAACCCTGTTACTTTCTATCAATAAAGTTTGCATGTTCTTCTATATACTTGTTTTACATAGATGCTTTTGTGTTTACATGTATATTTGATGCAACCTAATCCATGCTTCAATTATGATTGCTTGTATCTCGTAGTTTGCTCCCTTTTGTTGTGCAGATTCTGTGTGTAGCTGGATCGGCTTGGAGAGTAAAGAGCTGGGAACGGGATACAAAGCGAGAAGGACAAGGATCGACTAAGCGCAAGACACCAGGTTGGTTGATCCTCTTTCTATTCTCTCTGTGCTTTTATAAAGATGAACATGAAAACTTTGTCATTCAGTTGTTGCTAAAGTCTGTCACCTTTAGAAAGGGTTAGTGTCATCCGCATCGGATACTTTTCCCCACAACATAACCCACCTTCCCTCTTACTATTGGGGCTTACACAGCTGAAAATTTCAAAGAAGTGGAGGAAGAAGCTAAGGAGAGAAAGTGGTGCCATTTTGTGATTGTGAATAACTGTACCTATGGCCCCAAAAGAGTAGTGGAAACTCATTGCAAGAAATCCAATTTCAACTAGTTGTACCCACACACCAAACACACTCATGAAGATAAAATTAGAAATTGGTACAATGCAGCGAGAGAGTTCAGCCCCAGTGAACTTCAATAAAGGGATGATGAGAAAGTTAGCAATTCCAAAGAAAATGTGATCTTACAAGATAGGTTAGCTTCATTGAAGAGGAAGAAAGGACAACAAAAGGCAACGGGGAAACTGAAGAAATACAAGGTTAAAGAGACAGAAGATCCTTGAGCGACCAAGATGAGGGGGAATATGATGAAACATTGGTCAAGAGAAATGTGATCTTGGAAAATAAAAATAAAGAGCTGAAAAGAAAAAGAGAAGAAGAACTCAGACGATCCTAGGGGTCGGGTGTTAAACAACCCGAAGACCAACTTGAGAAGAGGTGAGAGGAGGAGGAAAATAGGAAGAAACAACTATAGGAGTAATAAGTGAAAATGAAATAGGAATAGATAGCCCAACAATAAGAAAAGAAGGAGAGTTTGGAAGTGGAATAAAGGAGGAAGGAAGACGAATAAAAGAAAAGAGAGGAAGAGGAGGAATTAAGAAAATTACAAGAAGAGTCTAACAGGAATGTTCAAGTGGAACCTAAACAATAACAAGAATTGAGTGAGAAAGTGTCACTGCCTCCGCTAGATGTTCCCTTGCCCACTCCCATCACTGGAGGGCATATTTCTCTCAAAGAGATAGGCATTCCTAGGGAGGCCAAAGATGATGTGCTAGACCTTACCAAGCCCAATTTTAATCAACACAATTACAATATCATGAAGGAAATGAGGAAGTATTAAGCTAGGAACCATACAGAGTGTTTGTCCATGACCATGGAGAAAGATATTTTAATAGACATGATAGTTATCTGAGAAATGAGGAAGTATTAAGCTAGGAGCCATACAAAGCTTTTTTCCATGACCATGGAGAAAGATATTTTCCTAGAAATGACAGTTATTCGAGATGATTGCCTTAGTTGGGACCTCTTTTGTGACTACAACTAAGCTAAATGCTATCAGAATGAGAAAGCAATATGAAAAACTATGGAACAAGTTCTACTTATATGAAAAAGGGCTGCTAGAGCAAAATAATATATAAGGAAGATGGAAGAAGTGAATGAAAAAAATTTCTTATCCCACTCCTACATGAAGGAATTACAGGTTGCAATTAAGGAAGAGGATGAAATCCTGAGAGGAGCCATGGAAATGGTTTATGAAGGGATGTAAAAATTGCACCATACTCTAGCCCTTATCCTTGCCATACAAGCCAATGATGAGCCTCGTCATTGGGTAACTACATGGACCTTAATTCACCAGCTAGATTAGTCAAATGAAATCTTGTCACAATTTATTACATGTTTTGATTATATTTTGTTTAATGGGATGAGTCAAAGTGAGATATTATGCCTAGTGGACTAATGTGAATTGAATGTAGGTTTGTGAGAGAAAATTAAGGAATTTTGGCAAGATTAAAGACTGAGACTAGAATGGGACAAGGAAGAGAGATTGTATTAGGTAAATCCTCCTCATTTACTCCCCCCCTGATTCAAATATTCCCCCAGCAATCACACTAGCTTGGAGTACAAGCAGCCTGGTCATGAAGATCAAAAGGCAGTCGAGCAAGTGATAGTCGGAGTTAGTTTATCTCGATATTGGGAGCTGAGCCTCCCTAGATTTAAGGAAGTCATTGGGGACTTTAGCTGTATAAATAAAGAGGCCTAAAGCCTCATTAGGATTCTAATTTTTTTTGTAAAACCACTAGTTATTTTTTAGCTCTAGACTTGCGGAAGACATTGCTATGTAATTTTTTGTTTTCATAATGCAAATGAGCTTTTCGTTAATCCATCACTGAGTTAACTCAGAGGGCTAAAGCTCTTGGGTTAGGGCCCAACCCTAGGAAAAAAGGTTGCTCTTCTTGTATTTGTATGCTTAGATTAATTTCATAGATTCATGGTTAAATTGTCCTTAGAAGTATATCATTGCAAGTAGTATAGATTTTATTAGTTTGTTTATTAGTTTTCTTCCATTTGTGCTTCAGTTCAACAATAGTTAGAAGATATAAAAAGGAACATCAAAAAGTTTTCAATAGGTATTTTGGCCTCACTTCTTCCTTCGGGGATCATGATTTGAGGAAAGGACCCCTATGCAACCCCAAGAAACACATAATTCTACTTTCTCATAGAATTTAGTGTTTATTGTGCTTAAGCCAGCATTTGACCTGTTTGCAAGTGTAGGATTTAGCTATCATTTCTACGATCTTCAGTCTTACGGTAAATCTCATCAATCATTTCATGTTATTCTTCAAGTTTTCCTCATGCATGAAGTAGAAAGCTAGCTCATTAAACTCTTTTCTAGCTTATTTAAATCCTTCTTGTTTACATGATTCTTGGGAAAAATATCATTGTTTGATGCAGTGCAGGTGTTTTAGAAGAAAAGAGAGATCTCATAGTCAGCAACCTCCTCCCAAATTCATCCATCCATGATCATTCCTTGCTTTCACTAAAACCCTCACGAATTTCATCATTTTTCAAGGAAACTCCTCCAAGCATGTTGAGAAAATCCAACCATCTCCCAACCTTAGTTTTGAGTGTTGAGTGATCCTAGGAATTTTCTCACTTCATTCCATCCACCAGCAACCTTTCCTAAGCCTTCCATCACCTTCAACACGCATCATTTTTCTCTCAACTGTATCCTATAGAAATATAGGGAATCTTGTAGGTTTTTAGGACATCCCATAGGTTTTCCTGTAGTGGCCTGTTTTGAGGCCGAATTGAGGGAGAACCTCTAGGAAGGCAGACAAGGTCACCTAAGTGTCCCCCAAACCTTCAAACTATCCTCCAAAATCCCTAAGCCACTTGCACATCACCAAGAAAGATTATCTTTCACACTTCTCCATAAAAAGGGAAAGAGACAAAAAGGAAAAAATAGATTTGTTAGTTTTCATTCAGTCCGTTAGTTTTCATTCAGTTTGTAATTTCAATTCTGCAATCACTTTCTAATTTTGGGAAAAAAACACCAAACAAAACAAAAGCATTTTTTTCATGCCTCATAGGAATAGGGGTAACTTAGGGAAATTTTAGCCAAATACCCCCATTGCTTCAAACAACCAACCTTCCCTCTTCCTTAATGGCTGTGAATTGGAGGAACCCTTAGGTGAGAAACCTGAAATATTAGAAGAACCTAGAGGGGAAGAAGAAGAAGAAGAAGAAGAAGAAGAAGCCATTCCTACTGATCCAATGAATGAAAAAATAAATGATAGAGGAAATAGAGAAAGAGTTAAGGTGCCTTCCCCATTAGGGAAACCAATGAGGATACTAAGATAAAGAGTATAAACCTCTCTGCCCTTCCTCATTTCCATGGCCTGACCACAGAAGATCCAGAAACTTTCTTATTTGAATTTGTTGTCATATGCTGAGCGTATGACTATACTAATGATGAGAAGAAGTTGAAACTATTCCTGTCCACTCTCATGGATGCATCTTTGCGTTGGTTCATGGGTTTACTTGAGGATAGAGTCACCACTTGGGCTCACATGCAGCAAGCCTTCAACACTAAGTATCGAGACTATTGTAGGTCTAAAGACACTAAAGAGGATGACCTTAGGGCATGATGAATCCATTAAAGATTATGAAGAAATATTTTAGCTTAGCTACAATAGGGCCAAGTGCACACTTGAACCTGAGTCACTAAATCTACTCTTGCTTAGAGGAGTAGGGGAAGATCTACTAGATATGCTAAACTTGTTAGTAGTAGGGGACATCTACTAGTTACTCTATGAGGATATGAAGACTGTCTTTAGAAAAAATTCTGGGGAAGCTCGGAAAAAGGATAGGGGTAGTCGACCTATGGTCAGTCCATCCTCATCCAATTCATCCATCAAGGGTGAAATTGGAAACATGCTGGAGGGTTTCAAGAGTGAGACGCTGCAAACCCTTACCCTATAGATGGACACTATGCACATTAAGAGGAAACATGAGGATGTGAAGAGAGCCTTAGCCATTTTCATCCCTAGATGAAATAGGAGGAACCCTAGGAATGAATGTCCATTGAATTCAATTGAAATCTACTGAGTCTGTGAAGAAAACCACTCCAGAGAAAAATGCCCTTCTCTACCTAGACTAAAAGTTGTATATCAAGGAGCTGAAGGGGTAACTTAACAAATTTTCGACATAAACGAAAGGAGACTTCCTTAGCTTAGGCCATGCTAGCAGGGCATGCAAGGGTCATCTCATGCATATTAGAACCCCAACTAAACCACATTCATTCCCTCTTGGGGCCACCATGCTCATCCTTCCTAGTCTACACCTCCTCCTTGGTCCTGTGCACCTCAGTATCATTCCCAGCCAACCAGCCAGTCATTTCAACCATATGCTCTGCTACAACCTCAATCCCCATGGGTGGAGGCCCACATACAACAATTCTCCAGCTTTATTGCCTTCACCACCTACTCAACCATAGATTTTACATTCTGCTCCACCTAAACAACCCTAGATGCCTACACAACCAAATCTGAACCTGAAGAATAGATAGGCATTGCGAATATACATTGGAGAGACATCCTATCTAGCTTATGATGTGGAAATTCAGGAAATCAACCTGAGGTGTGTGAGAGTGCTCCGAGACATCCGACCTTGACCTACACCTAGGGGGGTTGAGGAAGAAATAGAGGAAAGAATGCCTAAAGTAAATCCACCACCCTTTCCAGAGAGATTAACCCAACCATTCCTGCCTACCCCAGAGGAGACTGAACTTGTGGGAGAATTGAAAAATCTATGTGTCAAAATCCACTTCATCAAGATATGAAAGATGTGCCTATTTACAACAACTTGATCAAGGAGAAGTGCTTCAAGCATCCAGGGAGGTGAAGAAGAGATGCCCCTACCATTAATGTCATTGGACAACTACCCGACTTAATATTGGCGCAAGTAATCTATCTAAAGTATTTGGACTGTGGAATCCTTGTAGTAGTGCACGTCAATGGCACCATTGTCCCCCACACTTTGATTGATCTTGGGGCTGCCATTAATGTGATGAACAAGGACACCATGCTCAACCTCAACCTCTAGGGTTCATTGAGAAAGACCACAATGGTACTGAAACTTGTAGATCGCTCCACAGTTACCCTGAGGGGATTATGGAGGATGTGATGGTCTCCATTGACTCTTGGGAATACCCTACAGATTTCCTAGTTCTGCAGCGTAAGGCAAAGCTTATTGGTTACCCTCTCATCTTTCAAAGGCCCTAGCTAGCCACTACCGATGCCTACATTAGATGCAGAGTTGGGAATATGGTTATCAAGAATGGGTATATGTCCAAGTAGTTAGTCCTATATCCTCCTACCCAGCCATATCTAGAACATGACTTAACTTTATGGATGGAAGAGGAGGAAGAGGATTAGGTTTATTCTGCCCATCTCTGTACCTTAAAAACAATTATGGGAGGGGGACAACTAGATGAATATAATTTGATTAAACACATATTCCAAAGTCCAAATCCTAACACATTATCCTTAGAAGAAGTAGTAAAGGAAACCTAGAAAAACCATCAGATTGATCTTTGTTTAGCCGATTCCAACCCTATCCATGTGAAAACCATAGAATTCGGCCCTGGAAGAACTTTGAAAATCAACACATCTCTTTCTGTTCACCAAGAAGAAACATTGTGTAACATGCTAAAGGAAGACCTGGATGCCTTTCCTTGGAGTTACATATTAATGAAGGGAGTGCACCCCTCGGTGTGTACTCACCACATTTATATCAAAGAAGGTTGTAAACCAGTCCAACAACCCCAAACGAGGTTAAATCCAACTCTCAAAGATATAGTCAAAGAAGAACTACAAAAGCTGCTAGATGCAGGATTCATTTACCCTATCACTGATGGTGCGTGGGTCTCTCCTTTACTATAGGTTCCAAAGAAAAAGGGTAAGTGGAGGATTTGTGTTGATTACATAAAGTTAAACAAAGCCACAAAGAAGGACCATTTCCCTCTACCTCTCATCAACCAAGGGATAGATGGCCTGATAGGGAAAACATTTTTCTCTTTCCAAGATCGATTCAGTGGGTACGATCATATCTAGATCAGCCCAAAAGACCAAGATAAAACCACCTTCACTTGTTCCTCGGGTACTTTTTCCTATAGGGTCCTTATTTTTGGCCTATGCAATGCTCCTACCACTTTCCAGAGAGAAGTCCTGAGTATCTTGGTCGAGTTAGTCCATGATGTAGTAGATATTTATATGGATGATTTTCCATCTTATGGATGTGATTTCTAGGAGGCTCTGCCCAGCTTAGGTAAGGTGATAAACAAATGCAATGAAATGAACCTATCCCATAGTCCCAAAAAATGTGACTTCTTGACGACTAAAGGGACTATGCTAGGTCATTCAATATCCCAGCAAGGACTGCATGTGGACCCAAACAAAATAGCTATCATCCAAAGGGTCCCGCCTCCGCAAAATAAAAGAGACGCTAGAAGTTTTGAAGGGTTAGCTAGACACTGTCAAAGGTTTATACAAGACTTTGGGAAGTTAGCTTCTCCTTTATTTGGGTTGTTGGCCAAAGACTTTGAGTTTGTATGGTCAAAAAGCTATCAACAGGCGTTGGACACCCTGAAGGACAAGTTAACCACTGCACTAATTCTTCGAGGCCCAAATTGGGCCATTCCTTTTCATATACATGATGATGCCTCACACAAAGCCATACGAGTAGCTCTAGGCCAGATAGATGAAAAATTTCCTTATGCCATTTACATTATCAGTAAGAAATTGTCAAAGGCTAAATGGAATTACATAGTGACTGAAAAGGAGCTCCTGGATATTGTGCATTCGTTGAACAAATTTAGGAATTACATTATAGGTTATCAAACGTTTGTACATACTGACCATGTTGCAATCAAATATTTAATGAATAAAGATGATGTGAATGTCGGGATTATTAGATGGTTACTTTTATTATAGGAGTTTCATCTAACTATTGTTGATAAGCCTGGCAAGGAAAATGTTGCTGCATATTTTTTTGTCAAGATTAAATTCTCCTGCAGGTGAGGAAGGAATGGTTGATGATCAGTTACGAGATGAACACTTATTCACCATTTCAGTTCTCTCTACATGGTTTTCTGACATAGAAAACTCTTTGGTATATGCATAGTTCCCACCAAACTTGTCCTCCAAAGAGAAAAGAAAGGTTGTGAGGAAGAGTGCCCCATTCACTTGGATTGGGGGCAACCTCTTCCAACTGGGCCAAGATCAAATTATAAAAACATGTGTTAGGGAGGAGGAAGTCTTTGACATCCTTCTGACCTATCATTATGGGCCTTGTGGAGGTCATTTTGCAGCAAAGGGTAAAACATTCATGGTGTTACAAGATGGTTATTATTTCCCACTCTTCATCAAGATGTGAAAGGATATGCTAGTCAGTGTGATCAGTGCCAAAGGATGGGAAAGCCTACTCCAAGGGATGAAATGCCTCTACAACTGTAAGTTACTTTCAAGCCATTTAACAAGTGGGGCATGGATTTCATTGGGGCTCTTGACCCTTCTTTCAAGCAAAAGAAGTATATCATTGTGTGCACTGACTATCTGACTAATTGGGCCAAAACCAAGGCAATCAAGGTAATAAAAGAGGATAAAGTGGCTGAGTTCTTAAAGGAGAATGTATTCTAAAAGTTTGGGTGCCCTAGAGAACTGGTCACTGATAAAGGCAACCAATTTACCTCCAACATGATTGAAGACTTGTTAAGCCATCATAAGGTTAAGTATAGAACCTCCACTCCCTATCACCCACAAGCTAATGGGCAAGTGGAAGTGACCAACTGAATGCTAGAGGGCATTCTAACCAAAGTGGTTAGCAACAATAGAAAAGATTGTGCAGATAGACTAGTTGAGGCCACTTGGGCCTATAATACCACCTCAAAGACCACCACTGGATTCACACCCTATGAGTTGGTCTATGGGAAAAAGGCCCTGCGGTCCATTGAATTTGAGTACAATACATTGAGGATGGCAGCCCAACTAGATCTAGATCTCAGCAGTGCGCAAAAAGAGAGATTGCTCCAGTTGAATGGTTTAGATGAGTTTAAAATGCACGACCTCCTACACATAGATGTAACTCAAATTCAAAGGAAGGTCTGGCATGACAAGAACATCAAGGAAAAGCAATTTCAAGAAGGTGATTGGGCTTTGTTATATGATTCCAGATATAAATACTTTAAGGGCATGTTAAGGACTAGATGGTTAAGGCCTTATGTCATAGAGAAATGTCACAATAATGGTTTAGTGCAGATCATAACCATAGATGCAGAAGCCATTCCTTTACTTGTTAATGGGCACGAATTGAAAGTTTAGAAAAGGCCATTATCAAAGAGAGAGTTCATTGATGGTATCAACAAACAATGATGGTGGTGGATCAAGTCTCAACTCTTACCTCGTCAAGTCACTGAGAAAAATAAACAAAAAAGAAAAAATATGGAGACTAAGGTGAAAAACTCCATGAGGCACTCGAGTCCCACTATTGGGTTGAAAACCTCTTGAGGCGGAACAACGGTGTCAAAAAAAAAGAGAGATAAATAAAAATATCTCTAGATGAAAATCTCTTTTGAGGCTCCTAGGGCAAACAACTAGGATGAAAACCTCTTGCAGGTAGATTAGTTGTTTTAAAAAGAAAAAGAAAAAGGGGAAAGAAAAATCATGAAAATATTGTTTGCAGGTCAGCAGGAGGACAATTATTGCAGTAATGGATAATTAAAAGGGACCTATTCAGCTCATGTTTTTAGTTCTCCATTCATTATCCTTCATCATTCCCCCATTCCTTTCATTTTTTTCACTCATTTGCCTCAACTTACAGGGGTTCTATGTTTTCTATAGGATTCTCTATAAACCTACAGGATCCCCTGAAAACCTACTAGATGATCCTACTGGAATTACAGAGGCTTGGGAGTCCTAAAGGAGGTAATCCTAGGGAAAGGAAATGACCTACCCATATCAAAAAAATAAATTCCTACATCACCATCTCATTATACACCTTGATCACCCTTGCATTCATCATTAGAAAAAATCAGTTTTCAAAAAAATTACAGTTTCCAAGAAAAAAACACAAAGAAGAAAAAAAGATGGGACAGAGAGAAAGGAGACAACACCTGAAGGTTATTTTTCACCTTGCAGACACCCCTAGACCTCCTCTCTGACCATACTCATCATCCTCAAGACCTAGCAGTAGAATATGATTAAAACATTTGAGGGAGAAGCAACTACAGGACATCTTATAGGCAATCATGTAGCAGCCAATCCAATAAATCAAAAATAATAGGCTGCAACAAGTCAAGCATGAAGATCCAAAGGTATAAGAGGCTCCTCCAGAGCCTAGTAGCAGTAGCAACAATATCATCAGCATCAAAACTAGGTACCTGCTCAACAAATAAAATCATCAAAGGATAATACAAAAAAGGAGAAATCACATGCAGTGAACACAAAAGAAAAAGCTCATTTCTTTAACAAACTGCAACAAGGTATTGTTACCACATGTAAGTATCTCACTTCCGCTCTCTCATTTGCATAATGTAATCAAAAGATGTAAAAATTGTGAACGAGTTGGTTTATAAGAGAAAGGTGTCCAGTTAAATTTGCCACCTTTGTTTAGACAATGAGGACAAAACAATTAGTCATCACAGATATGGCAGCAGTCAAGTCAAAGAAAAGGAGGACGAGGTTAGAAGAAGTTAAGACTACGGATGCCTGAAGTGGGAGTTGATTAGTCAACGAGGACAAAACAGCTAGTCGTCACACACATGACAACAGTCAAGTCAAAGAAAAGGAGGATGAGGTCGGAAGAAGTTAAGACTACGGATGGCCGAAGTGGGAATTGATTACGAGGTGAGGGGAATGAATATGTGGTTGTGGGACCAACGGTCCAAAAATAAATATTTGTATCTCCGCACCACCTCACTCTAATCAACTACAAGAGGAAATAAACATTGATCCCCATGCACAGATGCCTTCACATTCTTGAGGCTCACACTAGCAAATTCGCTCTTGGCCCTCCAGCAGCCTACAGGAGAGGAAAACTTCATTTTTTTCCTACGCAGGATATCCTACAGGATCCTACGGGAAATCCTATAGGATCCCACAGAAATCCTATGGGATACAATCATGTAATCTATAGGATTGGCAGTAAGAAATTTGAGAGGAGGAAACATAGGGGTTGGCTACATCAAGCATTTCAAGGAGGTAGGCTCTACATTTCATCGTATTTTTCCAAGTAAAAGCAACATAAATCTTCTATTTTATTGAAATTGATTGTAGTATAAGGGAATTATATCCATAGAAATTTCAATTCCATTTCCTCCTTCATTAAGATTTTGTATCAGACATATTTACTCCTCCAATTATTAGACAAAATGACAGGGGGGTTTAATAGAAGGGAGCCCATGAAAATTGTGAGGATTCACCAACACACGCCTCTGCTAGAAATATTCACAAAGCATAACTAGATGGGGTACTTTGAGAAATTGAGAGGGTATGATGATGGATTAGCCAAACATTTTTCTCTCTCCTTCATTCCACTGAATAGGACCCATGCCACTGTTGTGGTGAGAGGCCTCTCCATAGAGCTCACCCCTAAACTCATAAGCAGAATTACCACACTTCCCTTACGAGTGCCTTGGAGAAAGCAAGACAAGGGAAATAGCCAAATTGCAAAGAAGAAATTCTTTCTAGACGAAGAGGAGGCCATGTAAGATAAGAATGGAGTGAGAATAACAAGCCTACCGTATCCCTGGAATGAAAATTATAATCTACCACCTTATAAATTACATATCATGTGAAGGTAGGTACAGTGTGGTATATGGATACCACTTTAGGCTTCTTGAGGAATTTAGGTTTGGAGCAGATACACCTCCTCACCACAGACTCAGCATACCCTACTTCCTTCTTCAATCCTTGATAGATATGAGCATAAAAGTGAAGGAAGGAAACTACCATCATCTGGCCCATCATGGGTTAATTAGACTGATCATAGAGTATTCCATCCACAAACCTAGAATTCCTATCACATGGGAAACTTTTAAAGACATGCATATAGAGGAGGATATAAAAGACCTCGAATATGACAAGAGCACTACTGCCAGTGAAAGGGATGAAGAAGAGACTAAAATAGATGAAGAAGAAGTAGAGAGGGATGAAGAGGAAATAGATGAGAAATAAGAGGGAAAGAAAGAGAATGAAAGTGGTGGAGAAACAGAGGAAGATCCCAAGGAGGAAACTAATGAACAAGGTGAGGATGTAGAGGGAGAAGAAGAGGGGAAAGGGAAAAATGAAAAGGGGAATGGAAAAGAGGAGGAAAAAGACAAGGAGGAGTCACCCAGGGTGTCTCCAGAACCCACTGATAGGGATGCAATAGCTGCCCTCACTACCCTTAGCACCCCTATCAAACAAAAAGGAAAAATACAAAGACAAACTCCATTATACTTCAAAACAAGAAAAAGTACAAGAATAAGGTAGGGAAAAACTCAAACTCCCACTATGATTCCAATTGTTATTGAGGACTCGCCTAAACAGTAGGAGAAGATGGCTACTCTTGTACAAACTCAAGGAGAAGAATCCTGAGGACAAACCTCCCCTAAGTCTCCTATCACTTATGCGAGAAGGCCTGTGACTAGGTCTCTCTCATCCAAAGGAAAAGACATCCTATAGGATACACAATAGGACCTATAGGAAGCAGAGACAATCCTACAGGAAACTCTGCTAAACCTACACGAATCTCAAAAGTTTGATAAGGAAGAGAGCATGCAGCAAGAAACAAAGGAGGAGGACCCATAGCTAAAGGAACCTAGTCCTCAACCTAACCTTGACTCCTACTACAGATTTACTGAAGGGGGTAGGGTCATTCCACAAAAGTTGCCAAGCCATAATTCTTTGATCTTGAGAAAGAAAGAGTAGTAACACATAGATGGATGTATATTTCCAAGTCCAAGGGAGTGGAGGACATAGGTCACATGGAGGAAAAGCTCAAGGAGATGGGCAAATAACTAAGCAGCCTCAAGGATAGAGAGGCCATAATGAAAACTTAGTTGGAGGCAGAAAATGCATGGTTTAAAGGATTGTTGTAAGAAGAAGAGAATCAATTGGCAAGCATGGCCAGTATATCTTTAAAGGGAATCTAGTGCAGGATGCCAGCTAAGTCATATGCATTATACCTTAAGTAACAGTGACTGCAGTTCCAAATCAAGATCCTAGCATAGAGAGGCACTATGCCATTCTAGAATTATAGATAGTTCATTGATATGTGTGATCAAAGCACATTGGAGGATAGGGCTGAGATGTCTGAATTCTACTTGCATAACATGGCCCTGATAAATCTGAATATATGGAACCCTAATGAAAAACTAGGGGATCTGCAGTTGATGGCTTTGGCATCATGCATGAACCATGAGGAAGCGAGGGAAGCATAAATGAAGAAGATATTGGCAAGGGAGAAAACATAGCCTATCTGACAAGAGCTGAGTAGTCAAATCCAATGGTTGCCATTAGCACAAAAAATTTAATTACAAATGATCCTCAACTTGCACCTAGGTATCTTGCTACCAAAGAGTAAGAAATTACACATTTTGAAGATATCTTCAGGCCATTAGGGGATGACAACATGCAATCTTGCCAAAGGAGATGGAATACTTTTCCATATAGTTTGAAAATCAGAGAGTACCATTCTCCTCCAAGAATGAGAGAAGAACTAAACAGGACACCCATGTACAAGAAAACCATCCAAAGGCTCAATGTCAAATGGATTGGCTTGAGACTCAGTCCAACACTACTCTTGGGGATGTTAGAAATAAGGAAGGAAGAGGAAGAAAGAAAGTAGTGGGAGGAGATAGAAAGGAAGGCATGATTCTATGCACAAGAAGAAGAGACCACGACAGAAGCATCAGATGTCAGGGAGACCACGAGGGCTATGAAAGATATGGATATTGATTGAGTTGCTCAAAGGGTGAGAAACACTTTCAATAGGGGTGATGATGAGCCTCATCATTGGGTAATGATGTCGACCTTAATTCACCTCCTAACTTAGTAAAATAAACTCTTCTCACAATTTATTACATGTTTTGATTATATTTTGTTTAATGAGATGAGTCAAAGTGAGATATTATGCCTAGTGGACTAATATGCATTGAATGCAGGTTTGTGAGAGAAAATAAGGGAATTTTGGCAAGATTAAATGCTAAAACTCAAATGGAACAAGGAAGAGAGATTATGGGAGGTAAATCCTCCTCATTTACTCCTCCCTCATTTGAATATTCCTGCATCAATCAGACTAGCTGGGAGTACAAGTAGCCAAGTCATGAAGATCAAAAGGCAACCGAGCAAGTGACAATCAAAGAAGTAGCTGATCTCGAGTTTCGGAGCCGAGCCCCCCTATATTTAAGGAAGTCGTTGAGGACTTTAGTTGTATAAATAAAGAGGCCTGGAGCCTCATTAGGATTTGAATTTTTGTTGTAAAAACACTAGTTATTTTTGAGCTTCAGACTTGTGCAAGACATTACTATGTAATTTTCTATTTTGATAATGAGAATGACGTTTTTCTTGATCCAGGAATGAGTTAACTTAGAGGGTTGAAGCTCTTGGGTTAGCACCCAACCCTAGTAGAAAAGGCTCCTCTTCTTGTATCTGTATGCTTAGATTAATTTAATAGATTCATGGTTAAATTGTCCTTAGAAGTATCTCATTGCAAGTAGTATAGATTTGATTAGTTTGTTTTTTAGTTTGCTTCCATTTTTGCTTCACTTCAATAGTAGTTAGAAGGGATAAAAAGGAACATCAAAAAGCTATCAATAGGTGTTTTGGCTTCATTTCTTCCTTCGGGGACCATGATTTTAGGAAAGGACCCCTATGCAGCCCCAAAAAAGACATAATTGTACTTTCTTATAGAATTTAGAGTTTATTGTGCTTAAGCCAACATTTGACCAGTTTTCAAGTGTAGGATTTAGCTATCATTTCTTCCATATTCAATATTACAATAGATATCATCCATGATTTCATCTTATTCTGCAAATTTTCCTCATGCATGAAGTAGACAACTAGCTCATTAAACTTTGTTTTTCTAGCTTACTGAAATCCTTCTTGTTTACATGATTTTTGGGAAAATATAATTGTTTGATGCAGTGTAGGTGTTTCATAAGAAAAGATAGATCTCACACTCAGAAACCTCCTCCCAACTTCATCCATCCATGATCACTCCTTTTTTTCACTAAGACCCTCACCAATTTCATCATTTTTCAAGGAAACTCCTCCAAGCATGTTGAGCAAATCCAACCATCTCCCAACCTTGGTTTTGCATTCTAACTGATCCTAGGAATTTTCTCACTTCATTCCATCCACCAACCATCTTCCCTAAGCCTTCCATCACCTTCAGCAGCCATCGTTTTTCTCTCGGCTGTATCCCGTATAAATACATGGAATCCTGTAGGCTTTTAGGACATCCTGTAGGTTTTCATGTAGTGGCCTGTTTTGAGGCCGAATTGAGGGAAAAACTCTAGGAAGCCAAGAAAGGTCACCTAAGGGTCCCCCAAACCTTCCAACCATCTTCCAACATCCCTAAGCCACCTGCCACAACACCAAGGCAGAGTAGATTTCACACTTCTCCATAAAAAGGGAAAGAAACAAAAAGAAAAAAATAGATTTGTTGTAGCCATTTACATGCACAGTAGTAGAATCTTGATGCTCCGAATTTACATGCTTAAGACAATTGAATTGCATACATGTTAATCTATCATTCCTTCTGAAACATAGTGTCTTAGGAGTTTGGTAGGAAATGGTGTGTTTTAGCATTGGATTTCAATCTTTTTCCTTACTGCAGTAGACAAGCTTTCTCTTAGAGTAGATTTCTCTTTCCCTCATCAGTAATACAGCTTCTTCTAAATCCATAGAAGTCTGGCTTGAAAAACCATAGTGGTCCCTCACCAGCTGAACATTGAAAAAAGGTAGAACCATCACTTTCACTTGTGTATACAACACTGTCACCTCCAAGTTTGTTTGAACCCCGAGTTGATAAGGTAAAGTTGGTAGCCCCAAGAGTTGTAGCATTCTTGTTGCAATACTGGTGCTCATCATCCAACACAAAAGATAAATCCTCTATGCTAAAAGAGGGCATTACAACTCTGGATAACATTTATGATTGGACACTCAAATATCTAGATGCACTAACGGTTCTCCCAAGAAAAGATTGGATGACTACCAGAACGATAATTTCAAATTACTCATTAATTTCTTGCTTCTTTCATGCATCTTCTGAGTGGTTTGGAGTCAGTGACTGAAAACCATGGGGTTCCTTCTATTTGGGTAGTTTAACAAGTGAGGAAGTAGGAGGACATCCTATAGGAGGTTCACACATTTATTGACACTTTCAGGCAAGCTTCAAACTCAAATAGTTTGCAGGTTACAAAAGAAAACTTCACATGGTATATAGTGGAACTCATGAGGATGTACACAAAGCTAACGAATCTCACCAATCAGATCAATGTCAAAAGAAGCACCCTCATTTCAGATGCCCTTGAATGTCTACATAGGCATGAAAAGGATTAGCCAAAGATATCTCAAATAACAGTCAAATATAAGATTTAGCACACTTACCTTGTGGCGAAGCTACATTTAGACGTTCTAGAATTATCTATTGTCAAATTTATAGGATATAAATTAACTTATTTTGTTGAGAATAGCAAGATAGGATAGAGTAGAGAAAAATAGGAATTCAAAGAGTAAGGAGGAAGTTTAAAATTCATAAGGAAGTAAAAAGGTCATGAGGAAGTCTAAGAGTCAAGGGTAGAGCAAACTTAACCCTCTTTTTAGTAAATACACCCACATGGCATATTGTAATGGAATTTTAGCTTTGCACTTATTTTGATAGCTATTGTTTTGAGAACTTCTTCTCTTCTAATAAATGCAAGGAGTAATAGTTGAATTCCAGTGCTCGATTGGATGAACACTTTGTATTGTGATTCCATGAATATTATTAACTTGATGAACTGGAGTTTCCTACCAGTTTTTGTGTACGTCTCCTCGTGTATCTCCCTATGCTATTAGTTTCCTTTGCAACACATGGATGCTATATGATATGTTGAACCTATGCTTATGTTGATAAACAACTTTATTTATATTAACATGATGCTATTGTAGATTGTGCACTCACTTGTGCTTGTAAATTTTTAACCATCTTGAACACATTCTTGGTTGTTAAATTTATCCATTAGATATGTGTGGTCTTATTTGAAGTTTTGCAAATGATGCTTAACTTAATATTCATTCTTTCGAGTTATAATACTACTATTTATGGTATCTGTTTTATGAAGTATTCATTAGTTACTCACTCATGTTTTTCGAAGTTTATATGTTATGTTTAGCCATATTCCTTTTCTCATGTGAAGCCAACATCAATCAATTATACGATAGCTGATCCTACATAACGGATGGGATCCCTAAACCAAATGATTTAGAGTCTAATTAGGACTCTGCATTGCAGAGTCCCCTAGCTATTGGAAGTGAATTCTAGCCCAACATTAGGTTTATTTTGAGTTTTGGATGGGCTGATTTCCACAATATTGGCATGATCTAGGTTGGAGTTATCAAAGCACAACTTAACCTTTGAATTGCTATCAGGTTTCTCTAAGGATTCTTCCACTAGCTCATCAATTTTCATGGTAGTAGGAGGGTGATTCTACAATAAGTGATCAATAAGCTCATCCCCATCTAGTTTCCTTCTTCCTGTAGCTGTTTCTAATTCACAAACTGGGTATAGGGATGGATGATAAAGGTCTTATTCTTCCTCCTCCTCTACCCATAAGGGTAAATCATTTTTAATAGAGGGTTGAGTAGGGGGATATTATACGAGTTGCTTTCAAAGATTCCTATTCTTAATGGTCATGCTCCCCGCCCTACAGCTAATGTAAGCATCAGTAGTGACTAACCAAGGTCTCTCTAGAATGAGAAGGTACCCATTAAACTTGGCTTCTGGTTGGAGGAGAAGGAAATCTGTTAGAAATTTCTTGAATTCATTGGATACCATCACATCCTCCATAACTCCATCATGGGATACTGTGGATATATCTACAAGCTACAACACTATAGTCGTCCTCCGCAAGCCTCCTTGGAGGTTGATGTTTAGTGTGGCTTCCTTGCTGATGAAATTTACTGCAGCCCCCAGGTCAATCAAGGTGTTGGGGACTACAATTTGTTTAATGTGCACATACACTACTAGGCTACCAATGTCCAAGTACTTTGGGGAGATTATTATCCCCAACATTAGTTCAAAAAACTCGCCAGCAATATTGATAGTAGGGGCATATTTTTTCTTCTCCTAAGCTTCTTGAAACATTCTTCCATAATAAGCTTGTTTTAAATTGGGACATATTTGATGGCCTCAGGAAGTGATATCTTAACACCCAAGCTCTTCAGTTCTCTTAGAATTTTAGCCTCTACTAGGGTGCGTTATTTAGGTTGGACAAACCTTTTAGGATAGCGAGCTATATTAGACTAAGGAGTAATGTCCTCCTTCTCTTCTTCAAGATCATCAGGTGGAGAGGTGAGTGAGCATCTCGAAGTACCTTCCAAGACATAAGGTTGATCTCTTGGATTTCCACAACATAAGCACGACAGGATGTTTCTCCACTGTAGACCTATTGTGCCTACTTATTGTTCGGGTTAGATTTGGTTGGTCAAGCATTTGAGGTTGCTTCAATGGGTTATTGTGAGGTAGTTGTCATTGAGGTCGAGGAGGAAGCATTAAGGCATGAGGTTGGGCTTCTTGATTCCTCGATCCTTGTGAAGGGTTTCCCCATTAAGGAAGTTGATGTTAATAAGTATGGAAAAGTGGATTGGCAAGCTGAGGAGGGTATTAAGGAGTATAGGACCAAGTGGGAGGGCATGGGCCAGTATGAGTGAGTTAGAGGATAACAAGGCTGGAAGGATGCATTATTATTTAGATTGAAAGAAGGATATTGTGCACCCTGGAAACCTTGTTGGTATGGGTGAGGGCCTTGTGGCCTCCTTTGGTTGATGAATTAAAGCTTCTCTAAGCCATTCTTTGCCCCATTGGTATAAAATCTTAAGACCTAAAAGAAGGGAATTTTTCTATTGCATGGTTCTCCTCACAAATAGAGAAGACCTCTATGGCATTCATTGGACACTCATTTCTTGGGTGCCTCTTGGTGCATATGGGGAAAAATATAGGTAATGCCCTTTTCCTTCCTCTTCCTTCCTTTTAATCTGCATAGTATCCATATGTAAGGAAAATGTGTGCAAGGGAAACGGGGACGCTGCTGACTCGGGGTTTAGGGTTTAGCGCTTCAGACCTGCAGAACCAAGATCGGATCTGGATGCGCACAGGGTCAGAATAGTGGAACTGATCATAAGAGGACAAGGATTGACCCGACAAATGGTAAACGGGGGGTCCATTGGGACCCCATCCTTCAAGCAAATAGTCATGCAAAAAGAAGCAGCGCAGGAGGGAGTAAAGATAACAGGATATGGAACACTTAAGCAAGATAGCAGAACAAGCAAAGAGAAGAAACAAAGGGCGCACAGAGAGACAACCAGTAACCCAAAAATGAAAGAAAATGAAAGCAATGGAAAGGAGGACAGCGGAAGGAAGGAAGACACAGGGCAAGGACACATAGCCCATAAAGATAAAAAAACAGAGGAAGAGGGGGAACGAGAGGACGGGAATCAATCAAGAGATGAAGAGGAGAAAGAAATCGTACCAAACCCCAGCAATAACAGAGCAACACAAGGAGCATGCAATCCAAAAAAGCCAGAAACCTTAAGAGTGGTGATCTCAGATCCGGAGATAAAAGCCTATAGAGAACATATGTCAGAACATGCAGTAATCTGCAAGTTCATGGAACTGTGGCCAACAAAAGGAGCGCTATGTCAGTGGTGTTGGCATTATGATGCATGTGTTGTACTTGATGGCAACCCTCTCATAGAAGAATATCTCACTTATGTATAACTGGATGAATCTTCAGAAGAGATATCAGATGTGACTGATGGAGGATAGCTCAAAGGAATCAAATGATAGTTCTAAGTGTGACAAGTTAGCTTTGCCATCAAGTCCAAAGGGGGAGATTGTTGGCATTATGAGATAAGTGTTGTCCTTGATGGCAAACCACATTGATGACAAATCATAGTGCAGAAGGTCAGCAGCAAGGAATTGATGATCAGACTATAAGAAGAAGAGAAAGTTCATACACGCAGGTTCATTAAGCCCAAGTCGCGTATACAAGCAGGTTCACTATATACCAAGTCGCGTATACGCAGGTTCTCTATATACCAAGTCGCGTGTACACGCAGGTTGGCTTCAGTAAAAGCGCGTGTATGTGGAAAACTTATCTTTGGTCCACGGCGGTTATTCCTTGGAAGTTGTGCCTATGGTTTTGGACCTTGGTGTCTCGACGGACGTGTTGATCCTTAGTTTTGAAGCTGTTGGTATTGGATTTCTATGGTTTTGGCTCTTGGGATTGAACAAGGCCTAAGGCTATATAAGGAGAAGAAGATCATTAGGCAAACGTATCTGAAATGTCTTGAATATCTGATGAAGTATTAGATCCACTATGCAGGTTATGGGTTGATGATGCATTGCTTGATCTGAGCTAAGGAGAGATCTCACCGGTTGATGGAGAACAAGATCTAAGGAGAGATCGGGATCAAGTGGTTTGAAATGAACTATCTTTATGATGCTTATTCTAGATCTACATACTGACGCATGTATTGTTCTATAAGTGTTATGAGTATGACTGATGTCTGGTACAGCTGCAAGTTATGAGAAATTATTTTTAGATCTGTACGCGGGTTGGCTTTGGCAAAAGCGCGTATACACGCAAGTTTGATTCATCGAAGTAGCGTATACATTGTAAAGCTTGATATTTGAAGTTGCAGATGGGTCTGATGGTTATTACAGAGTTCTGTGTCTGCTCTGTGTTCTGGTGACGGTGTTGTTAACAGGGTTTCAGTGATTCAGAGTTTGATGATTGTTTTGAACTTCAATGATAGTTATGGGTCTAGTATGAAAATTGGATGAAAAGTGGCCTTTCAGATTATGTGTTGTGCTTCAGTGTATCCAGTCTGAAAATTGATGAAACGTGGTACCTGGAGGAGAGAAGATTGTAGGCAAGCACCTACGTACTAGTATCTAAGCTAGTACAAAAGCTAAGGGAGATCTTTGGAGCATTGTAGCAGGTAGCAGCCTGTGTACTAGTAAATGGATCGGCTAGTACAAGAGAAAATGGGGTTGTAGCTCCCGTACTGGTATAAGACTGCACCAATACAAATATTGTAAAAGGATTTTCTTATTAAGAAGAAGATTGAGATGACTTGCAGTAGGTGGTTTTCACCCACATTGGGTTTCCACCTTATATCTTTGTGTTCATGTGTGTGGCTTTTGTGTGATGATCTGTTATGTTATACTGCACCTATTTACTGTTAATATGGCTAATAATGTTCTGATGCATTTACTGAAGATAAGCTAACTGAATCATAAGATTTCTGGATATACGCTAGTTTCTTTAGACACAGCAGCGTGTACACGCGGGTTCACTTAACTGAAGTAGCGTATATGTTTTTGAGCATTGAAAAAGTTTTAATGATCTGATAATACTGATTCACCCCCCCCCCTCTCAGTATTATTTCCAACAAGTGGATCAAGCAGCAATGGAAACCCAAAGGTGATGTTAAACTACACTTATGAGCGAAAGGTTTTTTTACTATTGTTTTTACAAATTTAGACGATAAGGATAGAGTATTTGATGGGGGTCCTTACTTCTTCGCTTCAGCTGGTCTCTACATGAGACCCTGGAAACCCAACTTCGTGCTAGAAAGAGAGACCTTCACATAGGTCTCAGTGTGGATCCATCTTTTCTCCCTTCCAATAGACTACTGGGGCTTGTCGGCACTAAAGCAAATAGGGGATCGACTAGGAACTTTCATCAAAGCCTCCGAAGCAACGATGCAAAGAAGATACACTTCTTGCGCGAGAATCTGTGTGGAGATGGATGTATCAGGAGCTTTACACGAAGGATTGTGGCTGGAGTACAAGGATGAAGACTATTTTCAAGACATTGACTATGAGAAAATCCCCTTCAGCTGCAGAAAATGTCACGAACGTGGACATTTAGTAAGAGAATGTCCATTAAACAAAACAGGGGAAGAACCTAAGCAAAAACAAGCAGTAAAGAGCAAGGATGCCTTCATAAAGCCAAAAGCAAGACAAAGGGCTAACAGAAAAAGAACAAACAGAATAGGGGCAGCACAAGGCAACACCAGTAACGCCTTTGAGATCTTAGAGACAGAGACAGATTCAGAAGAACAAAATAAGGAATCAAATACTAATGAAGGGAACAAAGAAATGACCGGCCATAAAACCAAAGAAGGGGAGGAACATCCCCTCAGAGCAGAAGTTCAAATGCAGGAGCCAATAGGAGAGCCAGATGAAGATGCAGATATGCTAACCAATGATGGTGGTAGTGAGGAGATGGAGCTAAATGAGTTTCTAGAGCAGGAAGGAGTGAACTTACCAGTCATGGCAGAAAACTGGAAAACTCAAGGAATAGAAAACATTCTGGAAGAAGAGATTAGAAAGATCAATGATCTATTCATTGCAAGGCAGAAGGTGGAGTTGGACAGGAAAAATAGGAAATTAGGCATAGCAAAGGGAATGGGCAGCCATTCAAAGAGCCTTTTATGCAATTCAACCAGCTCGAAACAGAGAAGGAAGAGAGGCCGAAGAACAAACAATGAAGTATTGCAGGAACTGGGTATTTTAATGTTAAACTCTGGCAAGATGAAGGCTCTGAATGCTTTCCCGTATTACAAATAATCTGTCTAGTTAAAAATGAAAGTTATATCATGGAATGCAAGAGGGCTTAATAGCCAAGTGAAACAAAGACTCCTAAAGAGAAAATTCCAAAAAGAGAAACCGGATATCATGTTCATACAGGAAACCAAGTGTGCTAACAACAACATGGTGAATATCAGCAAAAGGCTTGGTAAATACATAGAATTTATGGAAGTCACCAGTCAAGGTTGGGAAGGAGGTTTAGTAACTCTTTGGGACTCCCAGGTGATAAATATCCTCTCGACAGAAGCTACAAGATTGTTCATAGCCATGGAAACTCAAATGATAGGTAATTCTGAAACTTACTTATGCAGAAATGTTTATGGACCTCAAAAGCTAGAAGATAAATTCTCTTTTCTTCGCTCTCTTTTAAGTCTAAAGCTTAGATATACCAGCTCGAAAATCATCTTGGGTGGAGATTTTAATATGATAACCTCTCTTTTGGAAAAGAAAGGAGGGATCATAAAACTCAATAAGGATGCTGAGCTCTTCGCTGAATTCATTGATTCTGCCAAACTAGTGGACATCCAGCCAAAAAGTGGAACTTTCACATGGAATAATAGGAGAGGAGGCGAGAAGCAGATAGCCTCATGTTTAGATAGATTTATTATTTCTGAAAGCATACTACTTGAAGGAATAATAGTGGAATCTGACATCCTTCCTAGTGGAGGATCGGATCATTGGCCAATCTCTTTGGTAGCGGCCATCCAAGGAACCCACAGAAACAAGCCTTTCGGATTTGAGAAGTTCTGGTTGAATCACCATAATTTCATTCAACTGGTGGAGAAATGATGGCATGAACTAATGGACATCAGAGGAACCAGAATGTTTAAACTTCAAAGCAAATTAAGAAACATCAAAAACAAAATTAAAGAATGGAATACAATTGAGTTTGGGAACATTTTCAAGGAGAAAACCATCATAGAGGGAAAGTTAGAACAGATTCACAAAGAATGGGCTAATGGGCACAACAACGAGGACTCATCAGAACAGGAAAAAGTCCTGATGCAACAGTGGCAACTACGCTGTCAACAGGAAGAGACCTTATGGAAACAAAAATCTAGGATACAATGGCTAAAGCAAGGGGAACAAAACACCAAGTTCTTCCACAGGTCTGCACTAGATTACAGAGGGGCAAATAAAATACTTTGTCTCAAAAATGAAAAAGGGGAAACTCTACAAAGTCACCAAGAAATAACAACACTGCTTACAAAGCACTTTAATCATATAGCCCAGGAGCCGCAAGCAGACAGAACTGAAGCTATTGAGGAACTAACTCAGGCCATTCCTAAAATTACTTCCAATGAACAAAACCTAGCTCCTATTAGGGAAATCTCATTGGATGAGGTGGAAGAAGCAGTTAGAAGCATGCCGAATGACAAGGCACCTGGGCCTAATGGTTTCACCATCAATTTTTTTAAAGCCTGCTGGAGCTTTGTTAAGACTAAAATATGGGAAGTAGTAGAAGATTCCAGATGCTCCTACTCTATCCTTAAATCGCTAAATTCTACCTTCCTCGCTCTAATTCCAAAGGAAGAAGAGGCCAACTCCCCAGAGAAATTTAGACCTATAGCCTTATGTAATGTGATATATAAAATCATATCAAAAGTTATAGCCAACAGATTGAAAGCCATTCTTCTTGGCCTCATCTCGGTACAGCAGTCGGGGTATGTTGAAGGAAGACAAATTTTGGATAATATTCTACTAGCTCAGGAAATGGTTCATACTCTTCAGACTAGGAAAATAGCAGGGATGTTGATGCAGCTAGATCTTTCTAAAGCCTATGATAAGGTCAACTAGAACTACCTTGAAGCCATACTGAACGCTTTTGGCTTTGATAAACAGTGGACTAAATGGATTCTTGCCCTAATTAAATCCACTAAATTTTCTATCCTTGTCAATGGCTCCCCCTCCGACCCTTTCTCTCCCTCCCGAGGCATCAGGCAAGGAGACCCTCTGTCTCCTTTCCTTTTTGTAATCCTTATGGAAGGTCTGAGCAGACTCATCCACAAAGCAAAGAATGAAGGAAAAATCAAAGGGCTACATCCCCTTCATTCCATACCAGTGACAACTCACCAGCAATTTGTGGATGACACAATGCTGCATGGGACACCAATAGTGAAAGAAGCTCTGGCATTCAAGAAAATACTAAATCTCTTCCGTAAGGCCTCAGATATGGAAATTAATCTTTCAAAGTCCACTATTTTTTTCTTCAATATTCATTTGGCTATTCAGAAGCATCTATCTAGTATTATAGGCTTTCGAAGAAGTAGCCTACCCTCTAAGTATCTGGGGTCCCCTCTGACAGACAAACCCTGGCAAAAGATACATTGGGAGAAAATCCTGGCTAAAATGGAGAAGAGATGTCAGCAATGGACCCACAGGGCCCTCAATTTTGCTGGAAGATTAGTCCTCACCAAAGCAGTATTGCAAGCCATTCCGCAGTACCTGCTCTCTATTATCCCTGCCCCAAAAGGAATCCTACAGCAGATTAGGGCAATCCAGAGATCCTTTGTCTGGAATGGCAATGCGGAAAAAAAAATGGGCACTTGTTGCCTAGAACAAACTTTGCAAATCAAAAGAATTAGGGGGCTTAAATCTAGTGGATCCTTCCACTATCAACATGACCTGTGGAGCCAAGCTCTGGTGGAGATGGTTGAAGGAACCCAATCTTCCATGGACCAGACACTAGAAGGAAAAATATACCCCAGAGTGCAACATTAAGGAATTAATAAGGCTGCAGGAGGTTCATGAAGGGTCTCCCATATGGAATTTAGCAAGAAGGAATCGCGACATTGTGCAAGATCATAGCTTTTGGGAAATCCGAAATGGGGAAACAACTTTATTTTGGGAAGATGCTTGGCAACAACTCTCGAAGGTTGAAAGACCAGAGTTAGCAAGCCTTCAGAGACAGTGTTAGGACAGGGGAAGATACACTATCCATCAATACTGTAATCACAGCAGCAGGGACCTGGAATGGAGAGATTGGTCGATCAACGACACAGAAAGATCAAATGAGGAAAACAAAAATATAAGGGATCTCTTCAACCAACTAAACAAAAGGAAGATAAGGAAAGCTAAAGAAAAATACCAGCTAAGATGGGGCATGAAAGGGAGTGGTAATTTTATGCTTAAGGAAGCCAAGGAGCATCTCGAAAATGCAGAGCAAATGGAGGTGATTCAATGGAGCAATAAGGTCTGGGATACTCTGTTTTGGCCTAAGATTAAAACCTTCCTATGGCTCCTGATGCGAACGAAAACCCTCACTTGGGAGAATCTTTGCAAAAAAGGGTTTAATGGCCCATCTAGATGCCCCATGTGCAATTTCATCGTAGAAACAATGAACCATCTCTTCAACACTTGCGACTGGGCTTGTCACCTGTAGAAATGGGCGGAAAACATTATGCAAAAGACAGATAGAACCAGGGACTCTATCCAGGACACCATCATGAATTGGCAGAGCAGGTATTCAAATAATATAAGAGTTAATAGCATTTGGAAAACCTTGCCAGGATTTATAACTTGGACCATCTGGAAGGAATGGAATAGAAGAATCTTTCAGAATGAATACAAAGACATAAAGCATTCGCTAGACACTATAACCCAAAATATAAGACAATTAGTCCTGGTAAAGTGCAGAGCAGAACCAGATAACCAAGCTTCGGTTAGAGACTTACATATTTTAAAAACCTTCAAATTAGATAACGGCAGAAGTATGAACACCACGAACTGCCTGCAAAAACCAAGTACCGCGTCAATTGGCTGGAGGCATCCTCCTACAGGATTTCTCAAACTGAATTTCGACGGAGCCTCCAGAGGCAATCCAAGCTTGGCGGGCATCGGAGGCATCATAAGGAACAATGCAGGGGAAATTCTTCACATCTACAGTAAAGCCTTGGGGGAAGGAACTAATAACGAGATGGAGTTTGCTGCCATGGAACAAGGACTCAGAATTCTCAGAGATGCACAGGTTCGCGCCGCGGTGGTTGATGGAAACTCAGAGTTGGAAATAATAGTGGCAAGGAAGCTCTACGGGGGAGCGAAAGAAAGTAAGGTTACTAAACATTGGAGACTTGCCAAGGTTACATACAACATCGCAGGAATGCTGGGAGAAATGAAAGTTCTGATTTTTCAGGTTGTGCGATGGAAAGCTAATATGGTTGCAGACCACCTGGCAAACTTTGGAATCGAGCACCCAAACACCACGTGGGACAGCTGTTGGCAGAATGTAGACTGCCCGGAATTAAAAGAAAAGTGCACCCAGCACTCCAGGCAAGATCTGGGTGACGACAATTGAGATTGATTGGGGGGAAGAATATAACGACGTCAGACTATGATGAGACATGCTGGCACTGCAGGCACCATTAAATACTGGTAGGGGAAAGAAGGGCACGCGAGTTCGGCGCAGTTATGGCGCGAGCAAGAGAAAGAGGATATAGTATCAGATATGATGAATAAGGATACGCATCACTGAGGCCAGGTCAAGGAGGGGGACACTTGGCAGGAACTGAAGCAAGAGAGAAAAGGTGACCATAAGGGAAAGAATATGAGCCACTACCCAAACAATTCACCATCACGCAGAAGTAATTATGATATGACATGCAAGTTGGAAAGACACAGGCAGTCTCCAGCCGGTAACATCCCAGGAAACTTCTATTTAACATCCACCAAAGGCAAGGGAAAAAGCACTGTTTTATCGTGTAGTAGGCCAGAGCCCATCTATTCTGTAGAAAGAACCCAGAACTATATTGTGAGTGTAGGCATGATCATGGCAGGGGAAGGAAGTCGTAACGCTTCTGCTAACAAAGATCTCAAGGTGGCGAGAGAAATGTATGAGACACACACTTCGCAAAAGAACAAGCATAAGATCATTGACCTGGAAGCCATGGTCCATGAGGAAGAAAAGAAGTTGTTGGAGCAGGAAATAACAGAGGAAGTGGATTGGCTTTAGGACCCCGGAACTGTCACCACGCGGGCCACCTAGTTTGTCAGAACTCAAGCAGAAAGCTGGAGAATGAAAACACTCCTAGCTCAAGCCTTAAGCATGCAAGGAAATTACGTGGAGCAATTGCGAAAAGTCCAGCACATCTCAGAGGCTAAGACTGAGGAGCACATTGCGATCTTAGAGAGCCTGGAGTTCAAGGTTAGTGCGCTGGAACAACAGGTCGATAGCATTACCAAGAAGTTCACGGTGCTTATAAAGCTCTTGAGGCAAACTATTGGAGAAGATACAAGGCAAGCCGAAAACCAGAAGGATGAACCGGTGGGAGACTATCAAGGCACTCATCCCAGGCCTGCGCAGGCAGGCATCTCAATGTCTGAACCAGCTTCAGAGACATCCAGGAATTATGTTGTGCTCAAGATGTAAAGGGTTTGTTTCTACCGCGGCTGGTATCTAAGTTCTTTTGGCTCATCGTTTATGTTCCCTTCTGTTATACTAGTTAGTTGGTCTGTCGCTTTCGTCGTCTGTCTACTGCCTCATTTAGGCAGATGTTTAGTTTTTTGTCTTTTTGTTAAGCTCTATGACTATGCCAACCTGCGTGGTGTGCTTATGTTAGTATGGTTATCTCTTTTGGTCAATTACGAAGATAGGCCTGCAGTTTGGCGGCCCTCTGTCTGCAAGTGCAGACTTTTTGTACTATATTTTCCTCTTTTTTAATATAACAAGCTGACTCACACAAAAAAGAAGTAAGGAAAATGTGTGCAAGATCTCACTCTTTATGTCTTTTAGCATAATCCCTATCTCTTGTTTGCTGGTCAAGGTGGATGGAGAAGAGTTGACCAAGCCTTGACTGGACCTACCTCTCTTTCTTGCAGCACAAGAATGATTCTTGAATACTTTCTTGATGCCATCATAGGTCAATTGGTAATTATCTCCACTAGACAACATATTGAAGGTCTGCATTAAATCCTCCCTAATCCCACAGAGAAGTATATTCTTGAGAGATTTAGGGTCGAAGGTATAGTTAGCCCTTCTATAGTTAAGTTGGAACCTTTCGTGATGATATTCTAAGGACTCATTTTTCCCTAGGGCCATCCTAAAGATCTCATCCTTTGCCTCCTTAGACCTAAAATAATATTTGTACTTCTCATTAAAGTCTTGCTCCATTTGTTCTTAAGAAGTGATGATGCTGCCATATAGGCCTGTGAACCAGTGCGAGGCTGCATCCTTGAGGTTGGAGGGGAATAACTTCAACTTATGTTCATTAGAAATATAATCATAGTTCCTACAAACTACAACAAATTCAAACATGAATGTGTTAGGCTCCTTAGAGGCTAGGTCATTGAAATGTGGAAGGGGAGTAGGGCTTATATTATCTATATTGTACCCTTGTTTATGTAGAATTGGATATTAAAGAGCTCATTCTACCTACCCACAACCATGTTTTGGATAGGTGATATAGGTTATTTCTACCCTTTGGGTTCTTCAAATATTTATTGTTGCTCACCTAAAGAATTCTCTAACTCCCACGTTGTTAGTGTGGAAACTTCACAGTCACCAAAGAAGAGGGTTTTTTAACTGCTTGAAGGGGTAGGGGTTTTTGGTAGAAATTTCTCTTGATCATCCCTAATCCTATGAGGAATGAAAAAAATTATGCTTTTTATGTTTTCCTCGTTTTTTGTTTTTCAATTTTTTCTCAAATCAATCAATATTGATGCAAAGCAATAGAAAGATGAAAAATAAAGGAAATTTCTAAGCAGAAACAACACTTACTTGGAAACCTCCTCGGAAACGATGCCAACAGCTGATGAGCCCCAGTATTGCAAAGAGAGTTTTGCAACTCCCAAGGCTACGAACTCTATTTATCAACATGGGTTTCGTACAAACTTAAGTGGTGACAATGCTATATGCACAATAGGTTAAGTTCTACTCATGCCACCTTTAAGTAATGGACTAGACCAAGGCATATAAAGACCACTCTATTAGCTGTATCAAGGAATGAATTTGCATAAAAGGAGATTTCTATTGTAGTTGCAGAAATGGAAATATTATTCTACTTGCAAAAGGAACGAAGATGTTAGTTGTTCAAATCTAAATGTTAACCCTAGTTGCGAGAATGTAAAAGCAATATTACTAGTAGAGATGGAAACATTAATGTATTTGCAAAATGTAAATTATATGCTACTTGCAAGAATTGAAACACTAATCTAATTGAAGAATGTAAAGTTTGCATTGAAAAGGAAACCTAACCTATGAAATGGAAATAATAATGCTTTGAAATTGAAACCTTAGGTGCAGAATTAATCTAAGAGAAAAAATTGTAGTATATCTTGCAAAAATGAATTAGCATGAATTCAGCCATTAGTAATTGTGTTCAAAGAGATTAGCTTTAGTGACAAAGTTCATTAGGAATTTCATGAGGCAATCAAGAAAATAATCACTATATCTTTAAATTCACAAATCTAACCACTAACCCAAATTGAAAAAATGTGTCGCGGTGAAGAAAAGACAAATCCTATGTAGTATTTTGTCTCCCTCAATCATGGTTTTAGAGCCTAGGGGAAAATATTTAAGGCTAAGAGGGAAAAATAAATATTTTGGAACAAATCTGATCGAGTTTACATGGTGCTATAGGATGCTACATGATTGCTACAAGATTTCCCTGTTTTGCTACAAAACTAGATATGTGAGCATTATGAGAGCAGAAATGGTGATTGAAGGTGGGAAAGGGTAGATGAAGGTATACGAAGGATGTATCAATCCTTTTAAAATCTTCACACTTCTTAGAGGCCCATCTTGTAGAAAATAAAATGTACACGGTGTCCTTCAATGACATAGAAAGTACTTTCGATGGAAGATAATTGAGGGTGTTGTGAGGTGAGGAGAGAGAGGCTAATGATGGTAAGAGGAACATGGGATGATTATACCAACCTTGTAAGAAAATAGTACTACTTGGACACCACACAAATAATCCTTTTGCAACTTAAAAAAATGCCAAACTAATAACCAAATTGCAGCAAAATGGAACTTAAACAAGAAAGGATGAGTTACATTTTATGAAACTAAGTAAGAAAGTATGAGTTGAATTTTTTTGCATCAAAATAGAATCTAGCTTATAGCATTAATATTACATACATCCATTAAAGCTTAAAGAAAACTATGATTTAATTTCTATGTATGCAATAAACTGAGTATGTAAAAGAGAATTCGTTTAGGATCTAACAATTGCGAAGGAAAGTACCATATGTTTTTGGCTTTCCAATGCATATTCCTCAACCATGCTTCCCACAAGAGAGGTGGTAGATAGACTTCCATATGCAACATTTATAATCACACTTCTATCAAGAAAGAAAAGAGATGTAGTTATGAAAGGTAATGTATGGATAAAATAAAAAAAGATAGACTATAGCCTTTGGGTCGGGCACTAGCCTAAGGGGACTTAACCCTCTCAAACAAAATTAGATGGAAGATAATAGTAAGATTTTCATTGATATAAAACAGAGTTAAAGTACATGATGCATAGGAATTGAAATAACAGTCTTAGGCTCCTAGCTCTTAGTAGCTCCTATCTGCTCCAAATGTTCGAATCTTATTGAGCCCATAGGCTTGCCTATTTATAAAAAAATGGCTGACGGGCAGCTTCCTTGGAAAGAGGATTCATTCCCTTCAAAATCTCTAAAAAAGTGGATCTAGCTCCCTTAGATCCTCACAATTCCTTGTGTGCATTGACTCCTAGCAAAGATTTGAGCACTAGGTGAGTGATTTTAGGGATCAAGTCAAGTTGTAGGTGAGTAAATGTAGTAGAAATGTGTCCTACATATCCTCCACTTGCCTCCAATGTACCTATAATGGTAAATGCACTCAAAAGAACTCTTTTGTTGGATATTAATCACATTAGGCCATGAAGTATGACAAACATCGTTTCGTCTCCATATTATGCACATTATAGTAAAAAATATGTTCATAAATGTGAGAAAATAGGAAATTATAGGCTGGAGGATGGAAAAATGGGCCTTATTATATACCTATTAGTGGGGCGCATCACCTTATCTCTCAAAATAACAAAAATTTGGAGACATGAAAGGTCCCTACATCTCATCAAACAACCCCTTCCCTGAACCTCTATTGTCATTCCATCACATATGCACAAGTAGGCTAAATGATTCATAGATCGATCATCCAATGAAGATTGTGGTGCAATCTCTATGTTGATCCATTCCTCTCGATCTTCCTTCCCCACTTCCTAATTAAAGAAAGAATGTCAGGAAATCATAGCTCAAGATATCCATACTAATGTAGGTGGCAAGAAATGAAATAAATGGACCTCGACTACTATTATGTTTTCCTTTACTCCCAGGTTGAGCTTAATTTTGTTGTTAGCTCAACAAAGCTCTTATTTGTGTCTCTTGTCATTGGGCAAACAAATATTTTTAGTCTCTATTTTTCATAGACTCTCCTCTAATTTTGCAAATTTTTAACTCTCTACATTACACCCTCTAGTTAGATTTCCAATATGGCAAGAGAAAGGCTAATTTTGCAAAATTATTATAAATATTTTTTTTTATTGAAATACAAAAATAACTTATCCATATATAAATATGGATATACATAGACACAACATCTGCCTACTAATACCCAATGAAACTGAGTCAAAGGCTATGTATTAATTACTAAAAATGATGATATGTATAGAAAGCTAAGTTAAGAATAATGCAACGAGGACCATTTTCGAGAAATAAAAAGTATAAATTTTTTTAGAGAGTTGTCTTCAAGGAAGAAATGTTTTAAGTCACTCATATGTTAATCATTATTAGAATTTTAATGTAAATAAGAAATGGTATGAGTTATAAGACCTCTAAAGTAATCTGATGGGTTAATATTCTATTACTATTCTTTTTATTTACGATTAATTTTAACAATAAAATATCAATATTGAATTCGTGAATTTTCCCATACTATAAATAAAAACGAAATTAGAAAACCAATTTATTTCTTTTAGTTTTTATATGACGCATAACAACGAGGAGTGTAATGTAGCCTACGCAAATAGGCCTATAATGGAGATTGACAATGTAACCTTGCTTTGCTGAGCGAAAGGTACGCTCTCTGGAAGAGGAAAATACTGAGCTTCTTACCAAGGTACTACTTTCCTCAAACTCTAAATTCTAATAACATCAATATAATTTCAGGTGTAATATCTCCATAAGATGATCTACATAACGTCATAGTTGTGTAACAGTTGATTGCTACAGTCGATTCCTCCACTTCTGAACCAAAATTATTTGTCGATGCATCCGTGCCAAAGTATGGGGTATGCTAATCACCGATTCTTTTTTCTGTCTATCTTTGTCCTATTTTTAGAAGTAATTTGAGAACTATATTGACAGATTTCCTTATTATATACCCACACTGTTTTGTTGCGATAGGTACGCTCTCTGGAAGAGGAAAATACTGAGTTTCTTCCCAAGGTACTATTTTCCTCAAACTCTAAATTCTATTAACATCAATATAATTTTAGGTGTAAGATCTCCATAAGATGATTTACATAACGTCATGGTTGTGTAGCAGTTGATTGCTACAGTCGATTCCTCCATCCGTGCTAATTATTTGTTGATGCATCCGTGCTAATCACCGTTTTTTTTCTTCTGTCTATCTTTGTCCTATTTTAGAAGGAATTTGAGAACTATATTGACAGATTTCCTTATTATAATATATGACAGCTGCGAAGATGGCGACAGCTTCTCCAGCGAGCTACAGAAATGCAGTAGAACTAGTTTGTTATATAAGTAACAGAATCTCTTATTCCCGATCTATCTACTATTTATTGCTGCTGCTACAGGGATTTCAGTTAAAATAAATCCACAGCGAGTAGATAAATCGTGGTTTGAGACCATCACATATTATATATTCATTGATGTTTTAAAACCTTTTAAAACACATATTAATCCATGCAAAGGTATATGGCATGACTGCAGAACCAAGTTGCCTTTTATACGTGAATATAATTAATTTATTTCTGAGGTTGCTTTTGTTTCTTGCGCTGTTGAAAATTATACTTGTATAGGATTGATATCACATTTGTTGCTCTTGGGGCACCTCCAATTGATGCAAAAGTTATACGACATGAAGCAGAACCAGGTTGCCTTATATACGTGAATATGACTATTTAAGTGTTTCTTGTACTTTTGAAAAATGTACTCTGATAAGATTGACACTTGCTCATTTTATTTATATCATTTTACTATTTCATCAATATAGATACATTTTAGGGAACGGATCAGATCATGGTTAAGAGGCAGGTATATTATATATATATATATATATATATATATGAGAGTAGAGGATAAATAAAGAATTTTATATATAAAAGAGTAAAGATAAATAATAAAAAAAATCATTTTTCTCATTTATAAACTAATTAAATAGGTATATTTATTTTATTTATACATCTACCCATGCATTATTTATTTATACACTATAATTTACGCAGTAACATGTTTTCAAATACATGTTAATATTATTTAATTTTATTTATGAATTTTGTATTTATTTGATGATGATGATGATGGTGGTGGTGGTGGTGGTGGTTAACGTCCAGTGAGACCAAACTCTGGTTTGGTCACCTAAGGAAACGAATTATTTAGTTTGATTTAAGATTTTATTCATAAGCTCAAAAATCTTGGAGAGAAGCCTCTCGAGCTCACTATAATTTTGACAACGTAAAAGGCTAGGAAGGTCAGTATTGAAACAAAGATTTTGAAACTGAGATCTAATGTGGTTGTACGCGGGGTACTCTTAGAGGAAGTGATTTTCATCCTTGATGTTCGTATTCTCACAGAGATGGTAGAACCTTTCCATCCATGGTGTTTTAGGAACTACCCAAGGACTCGTTTCGATATGGAGCTCATGAGAGTTCGTTCTAATCTTGGCTATATTAATTTTCTTCTTTGATCTAGTTAAAATAGAAAGATACTTTTTATCTTCTAGGGTGGGGTTGATGACCTCCTTATAATATCTTAATTTTCTTTTAGGTACTAAATCTTTCTCAAACCACAAATTTTCATTGAACTTAGAAGTAAGAATATTTTTAATTGTATTAATGTTTTGCAATGCAACATTCTTGTCAATCTCCCAATGGTTTAACGAGGCCTTGGTGTCTTTATACCAACCTCATTTGAGCCTTAGGTGGTTTTGGCTAGAATTTAAAGCTAGCTTAGGAAGTCTATGGTCTTCTATGTTATTGAGTTTGTGCTTGTACAACAGAAGCCTAGTCATAGCTAGGCTCTCGATAGGGGAAAGACCCACTTCTATAAGGAGAATATGATAGGGTGTGTTGCTTTTAATTTTGAGGTTACACATTATAAAATGCTTCTACATTTGCTCAATCTTTCTCTAGGATTCCCTAGAGATGCTACAACCCCAAACCTCACATCCATATAAGATAACCTCACATCCATAGAAGATATCTAGAGTGACTAAAGTTTCAAAGAGGATCTTATTTCTATCCCACATTACGAGGTTTTCCATTTTACAATTATTTTCAAGACCAAAATTAACTTTTCATCCCCCATTAATTCTTTTCTCAATGCTATAGTTAAGTTAAGCTTGTGATGAATATCAATTCCTATGTACTTGTAGGAAGACACTTCCTCTGAGTTACTATTGTCATACATAAAATTAGCATAAGTGTCCTTCTTGGATTTGATAATCATAACTTTTGTTTTGTCAGTGTTAACAATTGTACCCATGGTAGAGCAGAAATACTTAAGAAGTATAAGTTGCTTAACAAGATCAGATGGGCACCTTTCGAGAAGAACAATATCATCAGCGTAGAGAAGAAGGATGATGACTATCCCAGCTAAGATCATGCTAGCACATCCTACTTCCTCTAAACAACCTTCTAGCTTGTTGATGTAAATGACAAATAGGGTAGGGGAGAGGGGGCAACCTTGTTTAACTCTGATATTACACTTAATATCTTTCGACAACTCTCAACTCAAAAGGGTTCTTTATCTCTTCTAATCTGTTCCAAAGGTTGTTTCTAGGAACCGTATCGAAAGCCTATCTAATGTCCACAAAGCAACAAAAGAGATTGGATTTATGATTGTGGTATTTGTACATAATGATCCTAAGCATAACGAGGTGTTCTATTGTTGAGTTCTACTTTCTAAAACCTGCTTGGCCTTTAGCCCACTTACCTTCACTTTCAAGCCATATGCTCAACCTCCTTACCAAAATAATACCATATAACTTAGCTAGGAGAGTGTTGACCATAATTGTCACATAATTAGAGGGGTTATTTGTATTCTCACTTTTAAAAATAGGGATAATGAGGCTCTGGCTCCATGGTTTAGGGAATCCTTGCTTGACCGCTTGATTGAAAAGCTTGTTAATGTGGGGGATTAGGACAAGACCTCCAATTTTTAAGATTTCCACCTAGTAACCTTCAATGTCCTTAGCTTTCCCATTAGCCAAGCGATTAACCCCAAAATCAATTTCTTCTAATGAGAAAACTTCTTTCGTTGTGAGTAGTGTTTCATAGTTATCCATGACATTTGGAGATTCATAAAGCTTTTTAAGATAGGAATTCTAGTTGTGTAAAGAAATTTTATCATTATCTTTAGTTTTCCTAGTTAGAATCTGCCTCCTAAATTTCTTAGGAGCTACCTTAGAGAGGTGTAAGAGATTCTCTTGTCTTTTATGAATATACTACCTTTTTTTCCTTTTAGTTAGGGCTTTGTATTCTTTTATCCTGCTAATTTTAAGAGATTCATCAACAACTTCCTTAATTACTCTCCTCGCACTTTTACAATCTTTGTCATACCATGGGTTGGTTTTGTTATTTCTTTTATTACTTGAAACTTCAATTGAGAGCTTGTTAATAGAATATGAGAGGGTTGTAGAAAAATCATGATAGAGATCTTCTATGTTGTCTGTACTAGATAATGGAAGCAAATTAGTTTTTAATTCATTTAGAAAGAGATCTTTTTTATTTCTATAAGGATTATCTTCTATGGGATCTTTATGCATGACAAAATTGAGAGTTATAAGTAAAGGCCTATGATCAGAGTCAGGCTCGTGGTCATTTAAGTTGTCAAAATTTGTTATTTCGTTGTATAGAGGGATATCATAGATAACATAGTCTACCACGCTACTACCAAGCCAATGGATGGAGGTCATCTGGCTAGAATTGGGCCACTTCTTTACACCATCGTAAATTATGAGATCCTGAGCACTACAGAGCTTGACTAGCTCTGACCGAAATAAATTCTCCCCGAGGTCTTCAGAGCTCCTTTTGTACCGGGAAGCGAGAGGAAGGTCTTCGTCTAACCAAAGAGAATTAGGGATGGAATGATTGCTTAGAAGAATAGCTTGGTTGCTTGAAGTTCGAGTATTAAATTCACCCATTAAAAGGATATTTCCTTCATTCCTTAGGCTAGAAATATCATTCTCTAAACCATTGTAAGGACTATTTTTATCTAGATTTTTCTGTTTATAGAAGTTAGAATTGATGGGGGGGTGTAACAGATCGCTGTGTAGGTATTTTTATCATAAATGTAAATAATTTCTATCCAACTATATTGGTTATAAGGGTCACTTTTATAAATCCCAACATGGGGAGAGATGTTCTTCTTAATGTAACAAGCTATACGCCCAATGCCTCTATGGGAGGATCACTTATTCCATTTACACCATAATGTAAATCCATCTATGTTAGGGACCTTAGATTCTTTGTGCTCCCAAGTTTCAACAAGAAAAATAATATCAACATCATTCGAGATCCAACTTAGCATGGGGCCTTTGTTCCATGGAAAGCCCCGACAGTTCCAAGAAAGAATCTAGAGCATGTTTAATTGCTATTTATTATTATCTTTTTGGTTTCTATCTCAAATGACGACTTTTCTATTTCTGATTATTGCCAATTTTCCTTCCTTCCTAGCTTCCTTTACTTTTTGAACCTCCTTTCTCAATTCTTCTTGATCTTTTGGAATGAGATCTTCATTTATAAATATTCCTGCCACTTTTAGACTTGAGTTTTTACTAAGTATGTTATACTTATGGTTAGTAGATCTCACCTTTATTTGTATCAACCTTCTTTTATTCTCAGTTACTTTCCCCAACCTTTTTGCTTCTATGAGACACGTTGTTTCAATTTGTAATCTGTTATGTAATTCTGTCTTGGTTGTGGCTAAAGTATCCTCGTCTACCTCCTCTTTCAAACCTAACATTATAAGGTTCAAGGCCCTGTTGTTACGCTCATGGGCTAATTCTATCAATTTTTTCATTTCATATTTAATTGGATTGATATCTAATTTACCTGCCACACTATTTAGGGTGAGGCAGCTATTAACTTTTCCTTCTAGCTCTTTAATCATGTCTTTCATTTTAAGACTCTATAAAGTATCACTATCTACTTGCTGGGATGTTTGGTTCATATCTTGATTTTATTTCTCTATAAACTGCAACCTATTCTCCATTGCCTCCATCTTATTCTCCAATAGTTCTATTTTATTTTCTATTTGTTTTTGGATCTTGTCTCCAAAAGATGTGAATTTATTTTCCAACATGGCTGCTAACTGTGTTTGTAGCTTGAATTCTCTTTCTTCTCTACATTTCTCTAAAGACTCTATATACTCATAGAGACTATGTAGAGTAACTGTGCTAGGTCTACTTTTGGTAATATTTGGTAATTGTGGTGAATTATTCATACTTGAAAATATATGAGTAGTTATGTATTAGAAAAATATAAGGAATGTGTGCACCTGATATTAGCAAGCAAGACGGCAGGCGCACGTGCCTCAGATTGTTTTTCTATTACCGCAGAGAGATCATGAATTATTACCACAAATAGATCGTAAATTATGACCACAGAGATTGTAAATTATTATTGCAAAGAGATCGTAAATTATTACTGTAAAGAGATCATAAATACATTACCCTAAGTTATTTATGGTGTATATTATATTTTATTTTTACTATTATTATTTTAAATAGTACAAGCTAATTTTATATTAAATAAATGAGTGAATCACACACCTCTTTTATTATTTATACGAGAAACTAATTAATTTTTTTTTCCTTTAGGTATTTCTTCTTACTGAAATATTATATATATATGAAATTGATATTATATAAATTAATAGAAATTACTATTTAAATAATTTATTTAATTTATGCATTCAAATATTTTTTAAGGATTATAAGAATTATACCATTTTTAACACTAAAATTAAAAAAATAAAAAAAAAATATTTTATTTTTAATTGTTTTATTTCTCTATATTTATTATAAAACTATACCACTTCATATGATATAAAAATAATTTATTTATAGTTAATAATTTTTTTTTTTTTTTAACTCTCTTTCCTACTCGCTTGTCTTGTCTTATTGATTAAACTAGACAATGCACTAAAATGTCACACTAAAATAAATGAAAACATATCCTCTTATATGTAACCTAAAAATTGTTTTCCAATCCAGGTGTAAAAAATTTCACTTGCCAAATCAATTGCTTCATGTTTTGAGTTAGGAGTGAAATGTGTTAAAGGTAATGCTTTAAGTATTATTCCTTCATGCACAATAACTTCATTTTTAAAAATTATTTAACGATTTTTAATATATAAATTATAATGACAAAATAAAAATATTTTATTAAAAATATAATAAAATTTCAATGAAATTTATTAAATATTTAATATTAAGTTTTCCCTTTTATTTGTAAAAATTAAATATATTTTTGATAATTTTACTGCTTTAGAAATTCCTGAATAATTTCATATTAATTTATCATAAGTTTTCTAAAATTTGTTTATATATTTTTGTTATTATGATAAATTATTATTTCAATTTATTTTTAACCATCACAAATATTTAAATAAAGGATTATTGCACTAGTGTAGTTTACAATTCGGTGAAATCTTTCTTTTTTTTAATTTTTTTGTTTTTGTTTTAGAAAGTTTAACGATGTTGATAGTTATGAGATTGTAAATAGTTACTTTTAGTAATAAAATAATGTTGTCTTTTTACTTATTGTTATTTAAGAAAATATAAGATGAGCTACCATGTGATTAGTTAGGCTCCCAATTCTTATGAAATAGTTAGAATCGGTGATGGTTTAGAAAAAGAAAAGGACACAAAAAGAAAGAAAACTCCAACCTAAGAGAGGATTTTCTCTAGAAGGAGAATGAGGACGACAAGAAAGAGACATCATGAGTGGAATATATTTTTATAAATAGGATTACATGAGAGAGAGGTAATATAGAAATATAAACAATGTCCCAATGATATATAAAGACTGGATATAACGCCCCTCCATTGTATGTAACACTCTATTGACCTAAGATAAGAAAACATAGGTCTCATATGTAACAATGAAAGTAAATAATTTATTATTAAATAAAATTATTTAATCATTTGGAAAAGCTAGACACCAAGAGATGAGATTCTTGCCAAATCCCATTGGTGAATGGGAATAGATAATTTTTTCCTTATAAGACTTCTAGATCGAAATCTAGACAAGCTTAATGGATTTGGAGATAAATATTCATTAAGTTATTTAGCTAGAGAAGGCTGCTAAGTTAAGAAAAAACATAAAATCTTTGCGGGAGATAAAGGCAAGCTTTTATGAGGAAAAGCCTCGTGGGAGATAAAGGCGAGAATTTTTGGGAAAAGCCTAGGAAAATGGATAAAAAAATATCCATTAAAGCAGGATGCCACTAATGGAAGCCATATCATGAAAGAGGGCATTAAATTCCCATTGCAGAGATCTATATGGGTAGTTGATTGATTGAAAGAACTCTCATCTTTGGGGTGAACTAGAAGAATTCAGTTCTAGGTTAAGTGGCAGTGCTCGGTTTTCCAAGTGACTTTCTTCAGCTAGTCTAGTTGGCTTCAATTTCTTGGGATGTTACTTATGCGGCTCCTTACTCTTTATGTGTCGCATTTTTAAACTTAGGAGTATAATTAAATTGTGCTATCTTATGGTTCATTACTTTTGATGTTGGTCAAATTTTAAGAGTATGAGTATATTTGTATGAATAATATTTTTCATGAAAATGATGAAATAATTATACTTGTGACGACTATTGAACGTTAATCGAAGTGTGAATAAAGGAATGGGAGCCTAGTAATTAATTGTAAAATTAGACCACGGCGGTATGTGACAAATCGTATCAGAGCCCTAAGTTCAAACATTTAGGCCTATGAGGCAATCCACATTTATAAGATATGAACAAGTCGTGGGTACTAAATTAGGTCCTACACAAATAAGAGGTTCCAATGAGAATCCACGGAGGTTGAAATTGAATTTTAAAATGATTTATTGGATGTAACAAGAACATATATAATATAGTATATATAGTAATATTATATTGATTACTTAAAAACCAAAAGAAATTAGAATTAAAGGTTGTTCCTTTAAAGAGGAGTGAAATATCTTGGCAAGCATGTAAGTACTCATTCACCTAAAAACAGAAGTAGTTTGAAACCTTGAGTGGGATCACTAGAGATTGAAGAGAGAAGGGTGTAATCCATTTCATTCCTAAACTAAGTTCTTTAAGAAATATATGTGTAATCCAATAACTTCTATAAAAAAAAATTTCCATTCTAATATTGGCCAAGGTTTGATTAACGTTGTAAGGGTCAAATCACCATTTTAAAGTTTAAACATAAATTATTGCAAGCGAGGATCTTAGATATGGCCACGGCCACGTTTATATCAAATCAAAAGGTGGTTAATTAATATTTTAATTTTTATACCTCTCCCCTTGGCTAGGAAATGTCGGCGAAGAAGGAGACTAAGACACAACGATTGCCAAGGAAGTATACTCTGGATGCACACTTCATATGACAATGTTGTGTTCTATTTAGTAGTTTTTCTAAACTTTCAGAGTGAGTTTAAATAGTACTTCGGATAGATTTTCAATCAAACTATTATATACTTAACCAGTTAAGTCTAAAGAATTTATACGAAAGCATTGATGTATTGATTACCCAAAAGAAGTTAGCATGCCTACATGTTGGTGGTGCAATGAAACTATTGGTTCAGCATCAACTTAGACTGACATCACCATCCCTCCTCAAACAATGGCGACACAGCTTCCAGTACATCACCATCTTATGCCTTCGTGACATTGAACATAAATCCATCATATATTTTTGGTGAAATGATCCTTATTTTTAAACTTCATGTGGTAGCATTGTGTTCAAATTTGTTTTTATGTGAGTTGTTTTCAATCAATCTAATTAGCCCACCTGCCCAAAATTGAAAGCCACGGTCCAATTTTATTTTTGAATAAAACTCACAGGGCCCCTCGGAATTTTATCGTTTTTTACTAAAGACTCAATGACAAACCCCTCATTCACATCGCAATATCATAACGACTTTTTCAATGGTTTTTAAGGTCGAAAAATTTCGCTTGAATCGCTTGTCACATTTACACATCACGTGGATAACTCATTCGATTGTGGGGAGTTGATGATTGAAAACTCTTCAGGAGGACATCATTCGATGTGGATAATTTCATGCCTTCATTTTCATTAGACAATGGTGGGTTGCAGTTGAAAACCTCATTAAACTGTGCACCGGGTGACTGGCCATAATTAGAGCCTCCCGAAGAGTATCGAAAATATGATTTCAGACTTCATCATCATGTAGGATGGATACCTTAGAGGAGATGTTAAGCGAGTTATAATGTTGGAAAGGCCTCAAGGCACTCGATTTCTGAATCAACCATGATGGGGAGAAGACAGGATTTGTGCGTACGACGAAGTGGGAAAATTTCTCAATCCATTAGATCATCACTACGCGAATGTCATTGGGATAGTAAACGAATAATCAGATTGAATGTAATGATGTTGGGTGTATGATTATGAGATGATGTTACTGACTCCTCGTACAAAATAATCACAATAGAGAATCACTAATATTTTGGCATAAGGAACCTGTGTGAATGATAAACCAGAGAAATTTCATAGAAATTTAGCTGAGCATATTGCGCGAGGCATGGTCATGCGCTATTTTTCAAGAAAAATAATTTAAATCAAAGCACAAAGCACTCAATTACGACTATCCTGCCGAAGTGTCATGTGCTGGTAAGAAACTTTTAGGAAGGATGTACGTGATTGGTGGTGTTAAAAAAAAAAAAACCTTCCCAAATCAATTATTAGAGAAAATACCATTGAGAACCATTGGGGTTCTTTCCAATCCACAGTATCGAATTTTTACTTTAAGCAATGATCCGGAGATGTTCGAGTTCCCTGGATCGACAAAGTCAATTATCTTGCTTACGTGGAAATGTTCGAGAGAAATTGCGGATTTATTTTCCTTGAAGGCAACCGGATGGATAATGTTTATCCTTTGACAACACTCATAGCCATCTTTTACCTTTCCGTCGAAGATTAGATTGGCAAGGCTGATGGTCTTTTCAGTATCACGTGGTCTTATTGCCTTATCCATTGAATTTCTATAGGATAAGAATTATCCAATTCGCATCTCTAGGGTATGGACATAGAAAACTTAACTCGAGTGTGTAAGATCGTTTTAAATAGCGTCTGTGACCATTGCATGACGGCTCAAAATTACTGACCTTGGGTTGCACCTCCGTTGAAATGGATTTAATATCTTTAAGGATATATCTTGATTAGATGTCGGAGCATTCTGGTCAGCCTGTGGCCAGGAAATTGCGTAGGTAGTGCGATGGGAGCGAAGCTGCGATGATGAGAGTATGGAAGACGTGTCCAACAAGTTGAAAACCAATTTTTTCTTAACACTGACAGCCTGGGATTGAATACCACCGCATATGGCCTTGAATGTCATCGTTTTGTCATGGGAAAAATTCCTAATACTAATGCACCTAAGAAGACCCACATTTTTTTTACTAGATGGGTTAAGTAGGCTTTCTCGAAATCCCTCTCGACTAAGTTGTATAAACGGGAAGGTCCTTGTGCTATATTCTAATTCCATACGAATGAAATAATAAGATGACTTGTAGTGGAGGAACCGTATTTTGTTCTATACGGGTTTTCGCTCTTTTTTATTTGTTATGAACCAAAATTATAGTGTTTGATGGCAAAGTAAGGATAATGATGTGGGCTATTATGGTGATGGATTCGGTTTTTTTAATTAGCTTGTGATGACATTTTTTGATAAGACGTGGTTGTCTTGCAACTGGAAATACAAGGATAGCTGGGATTGAAGACAGGTTTCATGGTGAAGCACCTCCATGCAAGATTGCAGTTAATGTTTGAGGAAATTGGCTGGGATGGAATTACTGCTGCATCACAATAATAATTTCCCTATTTGATATTGTAGTCTAAAATTCCAAAGCCATGAGTATGCATTGCTTGTTGCCATAATTTAAAACGTTTATTCCTTATACACATTTCATAATCATCTTTGTACTTTATCTTGAAATTCACAAGTCTATGGTGGTTGTATTATGGCAGTTGGAGATGCAAAACTATATAATTGGTGTTATCGTTGAATGTATAAATTTTGTATAACCATGCTACACGGATGTGTGTATAATTTTTTATTAGCTATATTATCATTATGCATAAATCATCCCATAAAAACGTGAATTCTCTCCTTGTTAATAATTTACATTATGCTTGAAGGATATATGCATGATGTGTTTACATGTAGGTGCTTACATATATCAATGGCTCGCATGTATGGCTCATGTGTGTGGTTACATTGAGCTGCATTGGTATGCTACAAGCATGGATGGCTCAAAATTTTCACAAATTACCATGATTTAAAAATTGAGTTAAGATACTTTACAATGGGTATAGTTGGGCTTGATGAATAAATCAAATTTGATTTAATCCCTGCACTTTAACTTGAATTTCTCTAGTCTAAGTATGGTATTTCATACACCATGGTGGATAGTTATAGTAGCATTGTGGGGAGAAAGGAACTGTGAAAGGTTATATGGAACAAATAATTCTGTAATATGTTATATAACATAAAACCTTGCAATGTTGTAGTAGAATAAAGAGTAATGCAAAGAAATGGTCAACCATAAGTAGGTTACCTTTTCAATTATGCCTACCTATTAAATGTTAGGAATTACGTGCAGATTAAAATTATAGGTGCGGAAGTTCTCCCAAAACTTAAGTTGTTAAGGCACAAATAATCTTGTTGTAGTGGTTACAACCACCCTCCAGAATTTTGCCTTAGCTTTGTTTTGGAGCCTCGCTACCAACCTTTCACAGTAGCATGTCTTGCCTTGTTAAGTAGACAAGCTTCAGTGATTTTGTATCAGATTTCTAGCCTGTGCATCAATGCTTGTTGCATCCTCCTCATAGGTTGCTTCTTTGGACTTGGTCTAGTTGCAAGGTGAGTAGCTCCCTCAAGAAATTATGCAATTCTAGAGGGGAACCAACCTTCCCTCCAGAAATTTCAGAATCCTGTCTGGTAGCCTACTGGGCTCTAGAATTGCACAAATCTTCATGTCATTGTTCACTGGAAATATTGCATAATTCCTCCCAGCAGGATTGCTCAGCCCATAAATTGCACAATTCTGGGCAGTAGTCAACTTCTCTGCCCAAAAATTATGTAATCTATCTTGGAATCCAACCCAACTCCCTCCCAGAAATGCGATTTTTATCCCCTTAGCTGAAAAAATTGTTGCATGTGCCATAGGGTTGACCGGTTCCACCCGTGACTGAACAAAACTTATTTTTATGCATGGACTGCTTCTCCCAAGGCAACATGCAAGGGCATCCCTTGATTCAGGGATATATTTTTAGCAGCTGGAGGTTACATGCAAGGATCATTTCAGAAACCTTCTGTCAAGTGTAACTTTTCCTAGGTTTGTGGCATGCACGTCACAACCTTGATTTTATCAAAACTCATTAACCAAACACTGCAAAGCTCATTCCTCACATCGAACTTGCAACTTTGACATCCCACATTGCATCTAGGAGTCGTCGGCAGATTCAACTCAGCTGTTACGGGTTAAGCCCGCTTTGCATGTCTTGTGCTATGTTTCTGTCACTTTTTATGTTTTGCTTTGTGTGAGTGTTTTCTGCTTGATTTCAGTGAACAATTGTTGTCTTTTTAATGTGTGTTAGCTTGTGGAAGCACCGTTTCAGTTTTCGTTTGGATCACATTGCTGTCACATGCATGACATTGTTTTTGCATGAACAGTCGTCGTTGCAGTGACTACCTTCACACACATGCGTGCTTTCCTATTTTATAAATCCTGCACTTGTTGTTTGCATGTATGATCATTCACTCTTGTTTGCACTCATCTCACCATTCATTTAGACTTCTAATGTTTTCATTTTCCCGTCGGCTGGACTAGGCTGCCTTGACCTCGACTGTGCTTTGTTCGACTAGCACTGCGCAATTCTAGAAGCAATGGCTCTATGTTCCCTCGTAAAATTGCATAAGATTGGCCTAGTACTGACCTCTAGGTTTGCATTGCGCAATTCTTGGAGGTAGTGTCCTGCTGGCCCCAGACACTGTGCAATGCAATTCTCTGGTTGCAGTCACTATAGACTGAAATTACCCATTGTGTAGTTTCAGTCCTCAGCAGGCCAGGCTAGACTGTGCATTGCGTAGTTCCAGTAGTTAATCAACCTCCTGAAAGCTCGAGTTGTGCCTTGTGTTGTTTTGGCAGTTAGTTTCCTAGCCTCCTGCAGAAAATTGTGCAACCTTCATGATCAATCACACAGTTATGTTGCATGCCAGTCCTACAGTTTGTTTTCATTTTATACTAACAAAATGCTTGTCATGAGTGTTGATATGTCTCCAGGTATCACAGGTTTTCATTTCCCTCTCAATAGCATAGGTACAATGGCTTCCAGGAGAGAAAAGTTGAAGACATCGTTCATAGCACACTTAGGGATGTAGTCGATCTAGTGTATATGAACTTGCCTACCCACAAAGACATAAAGTTGTTCATGGACAAGGATATCAATATGAATGGAAATGCCATCACAAAAAGTATCACCATCAGGAGTAGTAGAAGGCATCACACCTACCTGCAACGAATGCAAGAGGAAAGTCATTGACAACATAGAGGTGGAAGATAGTTGCAAGCTCAAGTAGATCCACTTTTGATTAAGGAAACTTTGGAGATTGAGGCTATGAGGTGATAGCATGACATGACGATCATGCAAAGGCAGAGAGATAAACATAGAAGGAGTTGCATGTGCTGAAGCAACAACTCAAGGAAGAACATGAGCTACACAAAGAAGAAAATAAGTTACAGTAGGAACAGGTACAGCAGGGGGCACTGTGGTGAAGTAAAAGTATAAGTGCGAACATGAACAAATTCCTCTAGGCCAATCATGGGTCTAGCCACAACACATACATTCTATGGAAGATTTCCTTAAGTTAGAATCAATCAAGAGGGCCTACCTCTTGGTCACTTATCTTGCTTGATGATGTCCTTGCTTACTCGCTCTAGAAATCTCTCACTTCCTTCTTCAAGCTCCTGAAACAAGTAAACAACAACAACACACAAACATAACAATGGAAAAATTTCAATTCAACCTACTTAATGAGTCAAGAAACATTAAGCCATGAATATGTAATATTACAAAACATGTAGGAAATCAATCTATAGTTTCATATATTAATATCAAAGAGAGATTACAACCATTCGTCTTGACGTCACAATCTTCCTATGACAAGACCAGGTTCCCACACACTTCTGTTAGCACTTCATGATGGCTTCAAACAACAATAGTTTAAAGGCTCTTCCCTTTAGACTTCACTCCAAACCAAACACACTTCTCCCTCACACAACTAGATGGCTACAACTAGTAATAGCTTGCTTGTCTAATCAAAATAGTATACTCGCACTCAATCAACACTCTAAGTAGCTTGTTCTTGGGAAGAACGGAGGTGTATATAGGGAATCTAGATGGGAGATGGATCCTCTTCTCATGGGAGAAGGACTGATCTTTGAGCTAGTTCCATCATTATAGGTGAAATGAGCCCAAACTATCATACTCGACCCCATCCGACCAAACCGTTTACCAGACTTTCCTTACGAAGCTTCTAGAGCTGGAAACTTCGACTCTAATTTAAAAAAAATTCCATAACAAGACCAACACAACTAAAACACAGCTCAGTTGCTCTAGTTGGTATGAGGAGTAGTGCTAATCCTTTCACATCAGCGTGGGGGAGACAAAGGCTATTAGTGTCGGCCTTGTCGACTAGAAAAATAGAAGTTTCAGGGGAAATGGTGCAAAAGGGAAATGATATGCTCATGAAGAGGGACATAATGGGAGTTTCTCCATACAGGAAAAGCATGCAGGGTTCACTGTAGAGGTCTTCTAGGATCAAGGAACAGGGAGTATAAGGACAGTGACAAAATTCTATGTAACAGATGGCCCTTAAAGCGTGAAGGTCGAGCTAGAGTGAGGGATGAAATGCTTTATAAATCAATGCGGGGAACTCGTCTGCCATTAGAAAACCTGCAAGCAAGTAGAGATACATATACATAAACTTAGATCTCTATCAAATGATACATGAATCATGGCATGGACACAACCATTCAAAGAATGATCATGTAAATGGATCTAGGTATTGGTGCGGCCATCCATCAAAGAGGATCATAATGAAACGAAGGTATGGTCATAGACATCCAATAATGAGAAGGATCACATATGATAACTCATGGTCTGATCACAACTAGGCATCTGAAAAAGACATGCATATCACCAAAACCATGTCACACCACTTTGCAACCTGGACGTTTTGTGATCTAAGTCCAAGGTCTTGCGCTCCAACACGACTCGATCAAGGTACAGATCCTAGAATGTGAATATATGTGTTGACGTCGAACATGATAGAAAGTCGTTTGATTACCAATCAATGATGTAAAATGTTAACAAGTGTGAGAGAAACCACCAATAATGACAATGGCCCTCAAGGTACTATCAACATAATTCATGTAATGTGAATACAGGAACTGAATTCGAACACCCGTGAAATCACTCGATTGAAATCCAATGATGTGAACTTGTTGTTGAGTGTGAAGAAATCTCCATTAAGGCATGCAAGCTCTAAGGTACTGGAAGGGAGTCTCACGGTCAACTTCTAGGATAATGAGTTGAAGTCGACTGAAAGTGACCGTGTCCAAGGAGGGCCATAATGAATCCCACATCCTCGACATGAGACGAGAGGATGCAAAATGATTTTGGATGATACAGAGAGTGAGAGGTAAGTGTAACTGCAGAAGGACAATTCTTGAACATATTAGCGACATAGCTGGAAGTTTGGAAGCTTTTGGATCGATGAGATTCGTGGTCATAATGATGTGGCAGAGATCAAATGGAAGGAAAAAATGAATGGTCCAAACCCAAGAAGGACAATGATACAAAGGAGGATGTCCCAACCTGGCATGAGGCAAAGAGTGTCATGTTCAAGAGTGAGCTATTGACATGACTCATAGATTTCCAAATTTTCCCCCACCATTTTTCGTAGGTACCCCAATTATTTTTTAATTGCAAGATTGAAAGGGATAGCATATGCATGCACTATAAGTTCATCCTTTGGATGAATCCAACTTAGTAAGTTTAACAAGCCCTAGGAGGGAGAAGCTCATGTTCATCATGGCGATGAATCTAATGTCGTTTGATAGTTTAACAAGTCTGACAAAGGTGTAGTTAGATATCTTTTTCATGTTTAGAGAGTTTGAAAAAGACACGTACAAGAAAACTTCACATGGTCCCTTTTCATATGTTTGTGTCTCTCAAGCCCGAAAAGGTAGAAAATAATACTTGAGAGAACCGCTTGACCATTTCAGTCAAGGAGTACCTTTTTTGCAAATAGTCCCTCCTATTGCGAAAAAGGGGTAAACTTATACTAGGTGCACGGCATTTCACATCCATTAATAAGTTCGAAATGACAAGGGCTTGGCCATATTTTTTATTTTAAATGGTTGGAAAAGAGCTGAAAGTGGACCCCCCATTTTTATTCTCTTTAGTGAGTCAAAAAGGGAAAAAAATACTCGGCAATATTTTCATATGAGCTTAACGAGTCAGAAAAGAGCTTAAAGGTGATGCGCCATGGAGGAATGAGTGGTATAAAGGGTAGAAACTGGTTCCGACAATGGTGGAACTACTCAAAATGTGTGATGGTCAACAGGCTAGCTAATAAAACCACTCATCATTGCAGTCCCTCAGGAAAGGAAAAAAAACCAAGTGAAAGCACATGATTGGCCAAAGAGATGGTGGCGATGGAATGAAACAACCAACGCTCATCTAGCATAAAATAGTTGATGAAAATGGCAATCACGAGATGTAAATTGGACATGGGTTAATTTTTACACAAGCTTGAACCATGGAAAACTCTGCTTGGATTCGGTTTCATGTTTACACAAGCTTGAAATGAAAAACTATGCTTGCTATAAGTTTGCATGCCCACGGCATAATGAAGCAATCAAGTTGCATACCCCCTAAGCTTCATTTTAGTCAACTAGGTAGATGGAATGAAGGTTCACTTTTGTGATCTTGGAAAGACTCGACTGGGATTTTACGAGATCTTAATCGAAGACTCAATTTGGAAAAGGGAGTTGCTTCATTTTTTAATGGGGTTGACACAGTAAAAGAACTATCCTCGAGACCCTTGTTTCATATTTTAACGAGATTGACGCGAGACAAAGAATTATGCTCAGACATATGTTTCATTTTTTAACGAGGTAGAAACAAAAAGAAAAAATCCTCAGACCCTTGTTTCATTTTTTAATAAGTTTGACACAAGACAAGGAACTATGCTTACCCCTTGTTTCATTTTTTAGCAAGGTTAACACAAGACCAGGAACTATCCTCATACCCTTTGTTTCATTTTTTAACGAGGTTGACATAGTAAGGGAACTATCCTTTGACATCTGTTTCACTTTTAAATGAGGTAGAAATAGGAAGAAAATATCCTCAGACGCTTGTTTCATTTTTTAACGAGCTTGACACAAGACAATGAACTATGCTCAACCCTTCTTTCATTTTTTAACGAGGTTAACAAAAGACTAGGAACTATCCTCATACCGTCTGTTTCATTTCTTAACGAGGTCAACACAAGACTAGGAACTATCCTCATCATCCTTGTTCATGAACCATATGAGAACATGGCTCCCAAGAGTTCTTCACTAGACGGAAGAACCACACTTCGAGAGGAATACATGTCATTTGGTACCAAAGACAAATTAGGTTCCAATGCCCCCAATACATAATGAACTAGACCATCTACGTGATCATTAGCTGATGTGGAGACAGAACAGGTAGCCACATAATTGACCTATGGTGGAGAAGGTATTGCTTGCAAGCAAGAGCCGATAGGGGATGATGGTTGCAAAGGAGGCATCTGGTGATCAATGAAAGACAATTGATCAATGGTCAGTATTCTCCCTTCATGCAAAAAACAAACCACATGGAAAAGTGAGGAAACAAGAACTCCCATCACATAAACATAGTCCCATTGAAGGAGAAAATTTAAATATAAAGGACCTTGGACTACCATCACATCTATATAGATGGTCTTTCCTCCCAAAGTAATAGGGAACTTTGTGAGGATCCTTAAGGGTTGACTGGTTCCTCCGTTGAATGTCAACGAATTTTGGGTGACAAACACAAGTTGTGGGGAACCCAAAGCTTGCAAAGTAGTGGAAGACATGATGTTAATAGACACACCTTCATCTAATATATTGCTAGGTACTACCATATTATAGGCTTGTACTATGATCTAGAAAGGAACATGAGATGGGAGGCAGAAAGTAGTCAATGGACCCCAATCGAAAGAAACGAAAAAACTACTTGGTAGCAGTATCGTATGATTTCCCCCATGTTGTATAGGAATAAGAGAAGGAATCTCCTAAATAATCGAGATGGGAGGGTCACTCTTTTATTCATGGGAATCTGAGGAGACGAGAAGAACATGAGTAGTATGATCACTAATCTCTTTGGGAACAGAGTGAACAACTAAAGGTGGAGCGAAGTCGACACTCTTTTTTACTAATGGTTGGTCAGGAACAGATACAAGAGAGTCTCTCTTAGGAAGAGAAGGATGGGCAAGGGATGAATCCAAGTCAATCTCTTTACCAACTAGGAGAGGGTTAGAAGAAAGGATTTGATAACCAACAAGAAGTTGGGGTTGAGGAGCTGTAAGATTTTCCAAAATTTTGGAAGCTTTATCCATAATAGGAGAAAGGTGAAGAATATGTCCTCCTTCACATAACCTACAGGGGAATCTAATATTTCCCTTCTTCTTACCATCATCATCTGAGGCATAACATCAACATGATCTCAAGAGGTCAACGAGGATGGTTGGTTCAAGTTTTGAGACCATATCTCTAAGACTCTACGAATGCCAGGACAATATTGAAGGAGATGGTCACCCTTACACAACTTACAAGGGAATTTGACCTTTCTCAGAGGGTAAAAAGGTTTTTCGGCAGGAAGTGCATTTGGAGCAACAGCTGTATGGTTGGCCTCTTGCTTATCTAACTTCTTCTGCTTTGTCTTCTTCTTCTTCTTAGCCAACTGGTTACTGGATTTCAAACTTTTACCAAGCGAAGTAGAATAGGAGGGTGAAGAAATGGGGGAAGAAGGCAAGGGGTCAAACTTATAATCATCTTGACGTGATTCAAGTGAAGGAGATGGAGGGGTACGAGTTGGGACACTTAGGACCACCGAGGATGAAAATAATGAAACAGGTAAACCAATGGTTAACCTAGGGAGGGACAAATTTGCCATATAAGGAGCACCAATATTTCAAAAAGAAGGAAAAGGACCAGGATTCCTATTCAAGGGGAATCCTTGACTGGTAGACTCTGGAAATGTTTCCATTGGAATCGACCCTAAAGAATCACAATGGAAGATAACTTTAACCAGGAATATTTCATGGGTAGTTAATTTTAAGACACTGAAACAAAACTTTGCCTTTTCATATTTTAAGAGTCGAGAAAAGGATGAAAGGTGAATCTATCACTTTCGATTTGAAATGAGCTCGAAAGGACAAGTGATTGGGTGGTATTTTAAGTTAAAGAGTCTAAAAGATCAAATGACTACTTAGGATAATCTAGGCAAAAGGAATACCAGGTGATTGTGAGCTGCAAAATACCTCCCGGTGAACCGAGAAGTACGGGAAGGAAATCTCCCCGAATGCTATGTTTGATGTATCACATTCACGAGGCAATAGACTCGACTTCCTACGGATAAAGGATCGAAACCTAGTGGGGTCCCTCTTGATATACATGACAGTATGGGGAAGACAAGTCTGTACTAGTGTTGTCTAGTGCCGAAGTGAACGACAGTGGATAGGTTTAAAGACGTCGAAACACATCACTAGCCTAGACCAATAAATGTGAGCATTAAGTTTCAATGCTTCCTTAGGTTAATTCAATAAATTTTAACAGTTGATCTTGAATTAGGTTTCAATTACAAGGCCCTACCGTTGTCATCTGACAAAAGATCCTACATGCAGATATATGAGAAAAGAGATATTTGCCTTTGATGAAAGTTATCACTAATTGAGAGATAGAAAACACAAAACTAATGAAACAATCGAAGAATGAAATATTTCACTAGTAAATCTCTTAAATTCACTTAACCTTCCTATAACAACAAAAGAAGTTTCATTTTATTTCCAATGCTTATGGTGATGCAATTCTATCTTCTCAGTAACGCTATTAATGTAATATTTTCGCTTAAGTAAACTAGAATGACGTTCTCCTTTTCATAAAATACAAAATGAATCTTTCACATAAAGCACTTTAATGAAAATTTTCACAATTCCGAACAAACACGCATCAATCAAATCCAAATCATGATAAAAGAAACTAAAAGCAACTTCTTCTCTGAATCGAACAAACCAAACGCATAAATGCTTCATTCGTCAAACCAAGCAAAGTAATCTATACTTGGAAAGAGAGAAGAGACACTTGAAAGAAGAGAAAAACCGAGACTCTTTCACTCATTTAATTGAAAATGAAGAAAACAAAGCATCCTAGTCACCTCTAGCAGAAGAAGAGAGTCCAAGGGTCAAGACACACTAGCACTGGAATGGGAGAAATTCTGATTTTTTCTTAACTCAGAGATCAGTGCGAATGAATAGTACTACTACTAGCGCTGATTAGCAGGACCATCACAACTAACCATCACTACAACGAGTGCTAATGGTTGATCAATGCAACTGCCTAACTGAAAACTAGCGCTGATCGAGGGATTCAAAGAAAAAATAAAAAAGAACTTCACATAGGGCGAGACTTAACACATAAGAGGGTGGAATAAAGCATGTAAGCACAAAAACCAAGCTAAATGAAGCTCTCTAGTCAAGGAGAAGACATTCTAAAAGGCTTACAGGGTCAAAACTACAGGAGAACAACACACTGGCCAAGATTGGGGTCAAGCCCTAATCTTCACTTACAGGCATCAACGCGACTACCTAACTGACAACAAGCGCTAGAGGCCAGTCAGCATGACTATTCCTTAGAAATCCGTGCTGGTTAGTGTGAATGTTAGTGGATTAAATGTGCTAGCCAAGGCAAATAAGGAAAAAAATTCAAAACAGGGACCAGATCTGCTACTATGAATTTTAGACTTAGGACAGTAAGCAGGCGAAAAGGAACAAAACCAAATGGAAAATGTGAAACTAGAAAAGTTCTCATGAAATCATGAAATCCAAGACAAACAAAATGATTGGGACTCCCCAGTAGAGTCACCAATTTGTGGTGAAGTAAAATTATAAGTGCGGACATGAATGAGTTATTCTAGACCAATAATGGGTCTAGCCACAACATATACATTCTATGGAAGATTTCCTTAGGTAAGAATCAATCAAGAGGGCCTACCTCCTGGTCACTTATCCTGCTTGATTATGTCCTCGCTTGCAATATCTCCCTTTCTTCTTCAAGCTCCTGGAACAAGTAAACAACAACAAAAGACAAACATAATGATAGACAAATTGCAATTCAACCTACATAATGAGTCAAGAAACGTTAAGCCATGAATATGTAATATTACAAAACATGTAGTAAATAAATCGATAGTTGCATATATTAATATCAAAGAGAGATTACAACCATTCATCTTGACATCGCAATCTTCCTCTGACAAGACCGGCTTCCCACACACTTATGCTAGCACTTAATGATGGCTTAAAACAGCAATAGTTGAAAGGCCCTTCCCTTTAGGCTTCACTCCAAACCAAACACACTAACCCTCACACAAGTAGATCGCTACAACTAGTAATAGCTTACTTGTCTAATCAAAATAGTATAATCAAACTCAACCAACACTCTAACTAGCTTGTGCTTGGGAACAAGGGAGGTTTATATAGGGAATATGGATGGGAGGTGGATCCTCTTCTCATGGGAGAAGGACTTATCCTTTGAGGTAGTTCCATCATTATAGGGGAAAGGAGCCCAAACTGTCATGCTTGACCCCATCCAGCCAAACCATTTACCAGACATTTGTTATGAAGATTCTAGAGCTAGAAGCTTTGGCTTTAATTGAAAAAACTTTCCATAACATGACTGACACGACTAATACATAGCTTAGTCTCTCTGATCGGTGTGAGGAGTAGTGCTAATCTTTGCACATCAGCGTGGGGAGACAAATGTCATTAGCACCGACCTTGTAAACTGGGAAAAATCGAAGATTTAGGGGAAATGGTGCAAAAGGGAAATGATCTGCTCATAAAGAGGGATGGGAGTTTCTCCATGAAGGAAAAGAATGCGGGGTTCATTGTAAAGGCCCTCCAAGATCAAGTAACGAGGATTACAGGGACACTGAAAAAATGTTGTGTAATAGGCAAAACATGTACAGATGGATGAAACTGCTCCTATAGAGGTTATAGATTCATCCCAGCAGCTGGCACAAAGAAGACAAGGTGAGAAGTGCTGTTGATCACATGTAAGTAAATGCAGCAACATTTATGTCATTATGTTCACACATGCGATCCTACCAATTCGGAACACTCACTGAGGCGAAGACAAGAAGCAAGTCCAACTGGAATTGTACGTGTATTTTGACAAGTTGATGCACACAACCACTAGCACATGATTCGAGATCAACGTAGACACTATGCGTCAACATGTTGGTAGTCCAATCGGACACAGGACAACGGTGAACATGCTATCAGATAAGTTGGACAAAGGATCCATATCAGTGCACCCAGATGCAATGAAGGAAAGAGTTCACTTCAGCAAGAAGTCACCATTGAGAACATGGACACCATCATGGACAACCAAGCTTGGCATCAACTCACCACCTTCGACCATGACAAGGATGTCAAAGAGTTAATCTCACCACAAGGGTTCGAGTGTCAGTGATGTCTTGCATGGCTTGCTCGAGCCATTTTTTCTCACATGGGAACATGTGCATTGTAATGTAACGTCTTGTCAAGTGGAAGTTCAAGTGTCAATAGTTGAATGTAATAGTCATACAGTAGTTGAAGAGTCCTGAGGATAGATGAACGGTCACAAAGGTGAATGTCAAGGGTCACCGCATCCTTGGATATAAATAGTCCCTCATAACTCATTGTATGGGTGTTTGGTCAGCCAAGCTTCCAATAAGACTATCTTAGAGAGAGCTTGGATAGTATTGTAATGTGCCTTGGCTTCTCCGCTGCATAGAGCTAGTATATCTCTTTGAAGGAGCAGGCGGTTCTGGCTGTAACATTCTACTGTCGGAACTAGTGGTTGGACATGGATGTATTTTATGACTGGAACTTACACTTCTCAATACAACAAAGCCAACATGTTTCATGCATATTTCATACTGTATTCAAACTATCTTGTTTACTCTAATTGGTATATGTATCTGTTTTCTTACATGTGCATGTATGGACTATTCTATATAAGTATGTATGAATCTTACTAAAATTTGTTGATTGGTTTAACCATCACTTTGGATTGTTAGGTAACTTTCTTTCCAGTTTGTGATGCATCTTTTCTCGTGTGTTCCCTTCCAAGTCATGCACTATCACAAGTTTCCAACCCCACTCTCAGTGTGTTAGAACCATTCATGCACCGTCCTTGTCTTTCCACAACTGTCACATCTTACTTGCCTCTCTGTGAAACCATGATCAAGTCATTACCGTACGATCCACAACTGGGACTCCTACACCAAATGGTCTGAGGTCCAATTGGGAGTTCTTACCAGGGAGATACCCTGACATGTTGATGGGTCCAGCACCGTTAACATTTCTGGCGCTAGAAGAACGACCAAATGACAAGCTATGCCCTCTCATCCTGTTATGAGCCTTTTCATATCTATCATGGAGTGTTGCACTGTCCTCCCTCCATGACGTTTTTCGCATGCCAAATTTGTCACCATCACAAGGGATTTCTTTGATCTCTTGTCTACATTCATGTATGATGGTGAAGGCGAAATGGCCTGGCCTGACATCGTACATGGCTTCCTTGCCGTGCTTCATGAGGATGATGGATGTTCTGATGAATAGGCTTGTTTGTTACTTTCATACACACTTTGCAAATTTTCACATCAGTAGTTGTGTAGCCTACCAACTAATAGTGTGCACTCACTTGATCACTTATGTGACCACATTGAAGACACTTTCTATTATTTTGACCTAGAATATCTTGACCAAAAAGGTGTTACCACAATGGAAGGCTCCGCATGAATCACCTATGGATTTTTGGCAGCACTTCCGTGATTTGCAGTTTCAATCTCCAAAGAGCTAGATGAAATTTTTCTATCTTTGGGACTGATTCAAGTATTGTCTTAAGAAATATTCTCATCCCAAGAAGAAGTTTGAACTCAAACCTCACTCAGCAATCTTTAGTGATGGAGCTGTGCAATCACAGATAGATACGGTCACTGTCACAAGTGACTATCTACTGTCCCCTCATCAAACATATCCACTACTTTAGAGTGATGTGAGAGGTCATGCTCACACATTTGTTTAGCTGTCACATCCTCCCAACATCACTTTGCTTAATTTTTGTAGAGATTTGGTTGTGAGGTCATTGATTTGTCATATACATTTTGTACCACAACCTCCATCTTCGCACTCGTATGATCCTCTGAATGATAATGTCTTGTGTTCTTCCATTTCATACTCTACACTTGTTGTGAATGAGGATCAGGCCATTAACGAAGTTGGTTTTACATAACCGTCATCCAATGTCGTTAATGAATAGTATGACTTGGAGCTTGAGCATCAATACTCGGCAAAGGATGACTCCCTTCTGTCCAAGCACCCTCCATTATTTCGTGACATCTTTGGTGATCACTCGCAGGAAGCACCGGATGTCAGTCCATCATCTCACAACGGATATGATAAGTTATGCATTGACAATCCACTTGACCTTTCATCTGCCTATTCATAAAAACATAGGATGAATTTGTTCGCTTCTCATATACCCCTCTGTTTGATTTACCCAATCATCAAGATGCTGATGAAATCATTGATTTGTTTGATCATGGATATCGTGACCCATTTACTCTCATGTTCGATCACGATCATGATTCTATCGCATTTTATATTTTGAAGCCACCTATTTAAGATCATTTATCTGACGTTGAAGTCAAGACACCCTAGACTATTGAGGCACTTTAGCTCAAGATAATGTTTATGTCAGGCCTTCACTATCCTGAGGTGGGTTTTGCCTCTGATCAGAAAATTGTCTGATCACCTGAGGCTCCTCATCAATCATATGTATGCATTGAATATCAATCTCACACACACATCATGCTTCCTCCACTCAAACTGCATGATCCCATCACTCATGCATTGGAGGAAGCATTGAAAGCACACATGCACAACACAAGTTGTCTTTGTTTCTTTCATTTGCTTTCATGTCATAGTCAAGAGTATGTGTATGCTTCAAAGATGCACGTAGTGTCGCACAACACCATGACAAGTACATGGACCACATGTCATGTACATGCACTCACTTATGTCATGTGGAGACGTTTAAACATCAAGTGTGTTTGTATTCATTGTTATATCTTTCTTGTTTGCTGGTTTGCACACTGGGTTGCTCACGGACCCAGAATTCACCAACATGTGTCAACCAATGCATTGATGGCTGCATTGAAAATATCACTTCACGTGATAAGACCATGCACCATTAGCTTAGGAGTAGGAGTAGTGTTTTCTTTCATTTTGTTTGCTTGCATGCATGTTTTCTTACTTTCTTTGCTTGTTTGTTTGCCTGCTTGTTTTCTTACTCACTTTGATTTCACATTTACTTCTACTTCTGGTTTGCCTTGTTGTTTGTTTGCTTGTTTCTATTCGTAGGTTAGTTTTGCATGAAACCATGCATGACTCTTGAAACAAGCTGGGTAAAATTACAAGAGGCCTTGTGCAGCTATCACTACTTGGTTACCTGTCATCCTGCCTCTATATGATAAACTTGTTAATTTTAGTCCATGATACCTTGATGGAAAATACGTACTATTCGAAGTGAACCTTGGTGAAAACAAAACACTTGCGTGCTAGATAGTGTCACCTTCTCTAGTCTGTTGTTTTTGGGTTAACCCTTGTCAGCTCAGTCAAGTAGAGTAAGGTGAGGGGGAAACCTTAACAAGCATGTCAGAGGTATATAATAAACTACTTCTCTAAGGGAAAAACCTCTTCTACTCTCAATAAGTCGGTATCCCTCTTCCACCTTTCAAATGAATAAGTGTGATGCACAATTATGTCAAATGAAAAAAATTAAAAGTGAAAAATGAAAAAATGAAAAATGAATAAGGAAAAAGAAAAGAGAAAGGATTACTGCACAGAGAGGTAATGCAAGTAACTCCAACGAGGTACTGACTATGCTCACTGACAGCAGAGCAATGCTTGTGTTCCTAGGTGACTCCTTTGCGGTCGTATCTAGGCCTACTGGCAGCAGAGAAAAACTAGAGATGGAACTAAGACTCTGAGGACTATACTTCTTGTGCACCAATATAACCCTCAACCCCAATCAAAACAACTGCATTGACTTCGCTTGGAATGTGTGTCAATCAACCAAGATCTTTGCAGATGCTACATCTCACAATCAAGAAAGTGTGGAAACTAATATGAACTGAGAACTAAACAATACTTCCGAAGGTGTTAGACTTTCTTTTCATGAACAAGGTTTATTCAGAGAGCTAGAGCTCTACTAGTGTCTCACCAAGTGTTGTAGCAGCTAGAACCACCCTCATAAATTTTTCCTTAGATTTGTTTTGGAGCCTCCCTATGAACCTTTCATAGAAACATGTCTTGCCTTGTCAAGTACACAAGATTCAGTGATTTTCTAACAGATTGCTAGAATGTGCGTCAGAGCTTGTTGCATCCTCCTCACAGGTTGTTTCTCCAGAGTTGGTTGGTGGGCCCCAATATTGTATCAATAATGCTACAACTCCTGGGACTCCCTTCTTTAATTTTATCAACCCGGTAGTTCGTAACAACCTTGGAAGCGACGGTGCTGTATGCACAAGTACTAGCTCTTGCCACAGTTGTCACTTGGTCAGCTGGCACAAGTCCGCTAGGAGCTTAAGCCAACTTCTATGAGCTCTTAGAAGAAGCTTTTTAATTGATGGATGAAAGCTAACTCGAAGGAAGCTAATCTAATTGTGAAAAGAAGATGAAAGCCAAAAAGGAACGCAAACCCTAGCAAACCCTAATTCTACCAGCTAGTCCTACTGACGCAAAGAAGAGCATGAAAACTACTGAAAGAGATGCCATTACTTCTAGGAAGGTAAAATGCATGTGTCTAAGTTATCACTATCTGAAGAAAAAATCTTTTTGTTTTTTTGATTAAGTTATTAGAATTATCATGCATGTGCTTTTAACTAGCTTTTCACTGTGCAGAGGTGGATCAAGGAGGAGGAGCGCTTGGGAAAGGTTGGGAAGGTTTAGAGAGGGTCTAAAGGGTCCCTAACACCCTTCCAGAGAGTCTCACAAAGTTTGGCTGCCAAGAAACCGTGTTTATGAGCTTCTACAGGAAGTCTGCAGGGGTTCTACAGGATGTTCAGGATTTCTACAGGATGTTTCGAAATGGGATTTTGGAGCATGGATGGAGGGAAAAAGATGGAGGAATGAGTATGGAGGTAAAATAGGGGTGTGAAGAGGTCTAGGGCTTGGTGGATGAGGCTAAGGAGCGATTGGATTTGTTCAAGGATGGAGGAAGCGATGATGCACAAGAATGAGAATCATTGCAAAGTAAGCGAATGAGGAAAATGTAAGGTAAGGGTTCTAAGTGAAGGGTGAAGTAGGTAGGTTGGATGGAGTATGGGTAGGTAAGGAAGGATAACAAGTACTCTGCAAGTGGTTTTTCAAACTGACCAAACAAAGACATACAAGAAAACAAATATCTAGTTATAAAACCTATGACCTAGTTACTTCACTCTAATCTGACCTAACAGCAAAAGGAAATGAACAGAAGTTTATTTGCAGTGAAACCATGTGAAACAACTATGAAACTAAGTGATCATAAACCTAAGCATGCATCCAAACTGATATCAAGTTCTACGAACGAGATTCAAACACTAATGATTGCATGGCGAAGCAAAGAAAGTGTTTTTGTTTGGGACAGCATGGTTACTTCAACTCCAGCCCCTGATCCAATAAGGAAGAGGTGAAACCAAAAGCGTTTGCTGACCCTTTTTTGGAGCTTTTTCCTGTTATTATCCTACCAATATATTCTAAACATAAAAAACTACTTTAACCATCAAAAGAAATTTAAATAACGAAGCAAGATCTAAATCTAAATATCAGATTTATTTTAAGAACACAACAAACACATAAAGATAAACGAAGGAGGTACTGGGCGCTTGAGATGGGCCCAACCCCAAGAGCTACAACCTCCCAAGAGAGATTTTGAGCTGGTGCAAAGCTGGATTCATCTTTATTGATCAAGAAATTAAAAGTTACATCAAAACTGTCCACAAGAAGAACTTGCAAATGAGCTGAAAGCAAAGCTAATCTATTGCATCCAAATCAAACTATAAACTAGCTAACTATTGGCCACAAAATGACTAACCACTAGCTAACTATCTACTGGCTAACTAGCTAACATCCACTGGCTAACCCAAAATGAGGCCCTAAGCCTTCTTATTTATACAATTTGAGTGCCCAACAGTCCTCCTAAAATTTAGGGACTCGGCTGCCCAAGACTTGTAGTTAACAGCAGTCCTACTTGACTTGCTTGGCTGCCCTTGTGTTGATTGATTCGGTGGCCCTTGAACTCCGAGCTGATGGTGGAGAATTCGAGGTAAGGGCCCATAAATGAAGGGGACACCTTCCTATAAATCCTCTCCCTTGTATTCCCACGAATTTGGCTGCCAAGTGCTCATTAAGACCTTCAATTTTGTCTCCAAATTGACCACAAAGGCTACACAAAGCACCCATTAGACTTGTTGGCATAATGACTAACCAAATTCACTCTATTAACATAAATATAATCAAAAACATGCAATAAACTAATGAGAATGGTGGATTAAGTCAAATTAGGAGGTTGAATGAGCCCAAATAATTGTCCATTTTTGGGGCTCATCATTGGTGCAGTTGCAGGTTGAGAAACTCCCTCAAGAAATTGCACAATTCTGGAGGGGAACCAACCTTCCCTCCAAAAATTATGTAATCCTATCTCGCAGCTTGTTGGGCTCTAGAATTGTAGAAATATGTCTGTCACTATTCACTGGAAAAGTTGCACAATTCCTCCCAGCAAGACTGCTCAGCTTAGAAATTACGTAATTCTAGGCAGCAGTCAACTGCTCTGCCTAGAAATTATTCAATCCCTTTGGTCATTCACCGCAAATCCCTCCCAGAAATGCGCATTTTTTCCCCTTAGCTGAACAGACTGTTGCATGTGTCGTTGGGTTGACCGGTTCCACCTGGGACTGAGAAAAACTGATTTTCATGCATGGACTACTTCTCCCAAGAAAGCATGTAAGGGAATCCCTTGATTCAAGTATCTATTTCTAGCAGCTAGAGCATACATGCAAGGATCATTTCAGAAACCTCACGTCAAGTGTCACTTTTCCTAGATTTGTAGTGTGCGTATCAGAACATCGATTTTATTAAAACTCATCAACTAGATGCTGCAGAGATCATTCCTAACATCGAACTTGTAGATCTAACATCCCACTTTGAATCTAGGAGTCATCGACACATTCAACTCACCTGTTTCAGGGTAAGATCACTTTGCATATCTTGCTCTGTGTTTATATCATTCTTTATGCTTCACTTTGTGTGAGTGTTGTCTTCTTGATTTCAACGAACACTTGTTGTCGTTTTAATGTATGTTAGCTTGTGGAAGCACCGTTTCATTTTTTGATCGCATCTCACTGCTATCGCATTCATGACACTAGTTTTGAATGAACTGTTTCCGTTGCGGTGACTAACTTCTCACACATGCATTCTTTCCCATTTTCTAAATCTTTCACTTGTCGTTTGCATGTATGATCTTTCGGTATTGTTTGCACTCATCTCACCATGCATTTAGAAGTCTCATGTTTTCAGTCACCTGTTGGCTGGATTGGGTTGCCTTGGCCCGGCCCGTGCCTTCCTTGGCTAGTACTGCGCATTTCTAGAAGCGAAGGCACTACCTTCCCTCCAAAAATTAGGCAATTCTGGCCCAAAACTGACCTACAGGCTTGCATTATGCAGTTCCTGGAGGCAGTGTCCTTTTTGTCCCAGAAATTGTGTAATGCAGTTTTCTGGTTGTATGTCACTACGGACTAAAATTTTGCATTGCATAATTTTAGTCCTTAGCAGGTGAGGATCGACTATGCATTGTGTAGTTCCAGTAGTCAATCAGCCCCTTGACAACCCGCACTCTGCCTAGCACAGTTTTGGTAGTCAGTCTCACAGCCTCCTAGTGAAAATTGTGCAACCTTCACGATGAGTCACATTGGTATGTTGCATGTTAGTCCTCTAGTTTGTTTTGGTTTTATACTGATAGATTTCTTGTCATGAGTGTTTCTATGTCTGCAGGTATCAAAGGTGTTAATCTGCCTCTCAGAAAAACAGGTACAATGGCTTCCAAGAGAGTAGAGTCGAAGACACCGCTTAGAGCACACTTGGGGATGCAGTCGATCAAGTGTTTATGAACTTGCCTACCCAAGAAGACATCAAGTTATTCATGGACAAGGATATCAAGATGAATGGAAATAATGTCACAAAAAGTAACACCATCAGAAGCATCAAAAGGCATCACACCTGCACGCAACAGATGAAAAATGAAGGTTGTTGATAAAAGAGAGGTGGAACATAGTTGCAAGCTCAAGTAGATCCACTTGTGATGAAAACAACTTTGGAGATTGAGGCTATGAGGTGACAACGCGACACAAAGATCACGCAAAGGTAGAGAGAGAAATAGAGAAGGAGTGGCATGTGTTGAAGAAGAAACTCAAGGAAGACTAGGAGTTGCACAGAAAAGAGAATGAGTTACAACAAGAAAAGGTACAATAGGGGCACAACATGCACAGATGGATGAAACTACGCCTATACAAGTTATAGATCCATCCCAGCAGCTGACACGAAGCAAACAAGGTGAGAAGTCTTGTTGATCACATGCAAGGGAATGTAGCAACATGCATGTCATTGTGTGCACACATGCGATCCCACCCATTCAGCACAGTCACCCGGGTGAGGACAAGAAGCAAGTTTGACTGGAGTTGTTCATGTATTTTGAGAAGTTGATGTGCACGACCACCAACACATGCTTGGAGATTAGCGTAGACACTATGCATCAACATATCGTCAGTTTGGTCGCACCCAGGATGACCATCCACATGCTATTAGAGAAGTTGGATGGAGGAGCCATATCAGTGAACCCAGATACAACGAAGGCAAGAGTTTGCTTTAGAAAGATGTCACCATTGAGTGCACAGTTACCTTCATGGAAAGCTAACCTTGGCATCAACTCACCACCTTCGACCATCACAAGGATGTCAAGGAGTTCGTCTCACTACAACGGTCTGACTGTTAGTGATGTCTTGCATGTCTTGCTCAAGAAATTTTGTCTTACGTGGGCACATGTGCATTGTAATGTAATGTGTTGTCAAGTGGAAGCTCAAGTGGCGATAGTTGAATGTAACAGTCATAAAGTAGTTGAAGAGTCATGAGGTTAGATGAATGATCAAAAAGGGGAATGTCAAGGGTCACCCCACCCTTTGCTATAAATAGTCCCTCATAACTCATTGTATGGGAATTTGGTCATCCAAGATTCTGATATGACTATCTTGGAGAGAGCTTGGAAAATATTGTACGACACCTTGGCTTCTCCACTACATAGAGACTGTGTAATTTTATTATTGTCTTTCGATTTAATATTGTTGTGTTGATTGGCACGTCTAGATGTAATAATGTAATTCATTTATGATATGGTTTTGGCAATGGATGAATCATTTAATTCACCCTTAGTAGGAAAAATGTTCCAAATATACATTGTTGGAGGAAACTGAACCTTACTAGGTAATTATTCAGATGTTCAATAACAATATGCATATTTAATTGGACACACATAGTTTGGAAGCTACAGATTTTGTATGAGTAGATAAATATCTGAATAATTATAACTAAAGAAGATACGAGGCACAAATTATATTCCAATGTTGATGGAACAGGGCCAAAGTTGTGAATGAAATGCACAAATGTAATACAGGTCACTCTATGCATGTTAGAGAAGAAATCATACATTAATAAATTATGACTCCAATAAGAAGGTCAATGGGACTCACACCAAAAGTACGTCTAGAGTAAATACATAATGGTAGTGTGAAAGAAGATCCTAGCGCTTTTTGGTTAATAGTAGAAAGATTAAGTTTGAGAGTGCCTTCCCAATAACTCATTCAAATTCTAATGGGTGAAATTTTGAAACTTAAGGTGTACCTTGATGTACATATCCATCTAGATATAGATGGGGTTCTGTTAATATCTCACAAATAGGAACCTTTCAAATCTGCAGAAGCATTGTAGATCTTGCAAATGTAATTCTTGTGGGAAGTGATAAGATGAAAATGAAATACATGTTTCTATTATATATAAACAAAGTATACATGCTTTATGAAATGATAAACAAATTTGATGTATTGGTGTTGAATGCACTTGAAGTATAAATAAAGAAATTCAGAGCAGCCTAATGAATAACAAGAATTGTACACTAGATTTAGAACATGATTATATGAAGTAATAGACAAATTCTTAATAAATCCGAAAGGTTTCGCATTAATACAGCTTATGATGATGTAAGTATCTTATGCTAGTAATAAAATAATACATGCACTAGATAATGTGTGACATACAAAAGGTTCTAGAAGAGAGAGAATAATAAACCATGCAACAACTCATTGTTAAATCATTAGGATGATTTAACCATATTGGATGGCTAAGTGGTACTGGTAAACAAGGATGTGGTGTACAAAGAAAATTAGTTTGATAAAATGATATGTAGCAAACTATTCAAACCAATTGACAATTGTACAATTTTAGATGCATATTTCCTATCAAAATTGTCAGATTGCATTAATAGTGTTGTCCAGTTCCGAATAAGACAACGTAACAAGTATTGCATAAACGAATGTGATAATGGATAGATAGGTTATATTCTCTTATCTTCTAGGGGTAATTTAATGCGTAAGGTGAGGTGTAAACATGTAACTGACATAGGTTCACACCCTGGTACACATAATGCCTAAAAACTTGGAGGGTGGGGAATGCAGAAAATTGCAACCTTCACTTATGATTTATACATATATGTGGGTACATACATGTTGATTGTTCGATTAGATTTGGATAAAAAATGAGCAACTAGGAAAGAAGATGGCATAACTAGGTTATGTGTGGAGTACTTTTGAGTACCAAACAATTTCTTTCTTTGCTAAATACATGGTTAATATGGTTATTAAACTTCAAAAAAATAACATTTGAGTCCATACTAGATTAACTATCATAGTCAATATTTTGCTTTATGACTACGCAAAGGTCATATTCCACTGTTATTAAAATCTTGTCTATGGGATAGATTCAATCCCAAAACTCAAAGTTATGGGTTTTGTAATGGTGTATTCTGTATCTATGTTATCATTTGTTGAAAATTCCATGCAACCACAATATACATGAAAAATATTAGCTAAATAAAAGCATTTGACTACTTTGGCATTAAATAATTTCAGTCATGCCCTAGTTGCAAAGTTTGAATAGGTCCATGAATCCTTATTCGCCAATCCAAAAACCAAACATGGTTTGATTTGAATTACCTAAAAGTAGTATGAATGAAAAATTTTAGATTTCTTTAGCATAATACTAACATGGTTGAAAACATGTGGATGACGTATATGTAATGTAGGTGATGCTATGGGTATTTGGTATTGGGTACACGTGTATAGGTGGTACTTTCTGCGAATTGTACATATGAAATTGGTATGGATGCATGAAGTGCAGGATGATATATGACATGTATAGTTGTATGTGTGTCATGCAGACCATGTGTAGGTGCATATGGTTGAGGATAAGTCACTGTATGATTGCTTGGTGTGGCAACCGATCCATAGTGCATAAAAAGGCAAGACAAAGGTGGAAACTAAGAGTAAGTATTAGTGTTTTGTTTCAGTTGTAGTATATGTTATCACTCAGAATTTTCTCAAGGTTAAAGAAAGAAATTTATGAGGTAACCACAAACCTAATCTTTTAGACTCAAGTTCTAGCCAACCTAAGTCCAGAAAGGGCTCTCTCTTTATAATTTAACGTTGTTTTGGTGGGATTTTAGGCTAGTTCTTAGTGCTCATAAGGTTTTGATTTTGGTTGGGTGGTGGAATTGTGGGAACAGATGGATAGAGCAAGGCTTTCAAGCCATTGGGCTATGGATTCAATCAAAGGATGGCTTAACTGGATCAGACCAATCACTAAAGGAAGAGTTCACATGGTAGGTTAACAAAGCGAAAGGAAAATATTCAGGTTCCAATGGATGACGTAGTCCTAACCACGGTGAAAGGGCAATGAAGAATCCTTAGAGTAGGATCAAGATGAAGAGTAGAAGGAGATAAATAACAAAGGGCAACTAAGAATCCTTTACTATGGACTTGTGGGGGAAAACTACGGAAGTAAGGGAGCAATTAACAATTCCCAGACCATGATAGTTTAGGAGAGAATACAGAGAAAGTCAATAGTCAAGACATAGAACATTGAAGTTAATTCTGAAATACCATTCCTTTTTTATCATTTAGATTTCATAGAGACACATGTGAATATTTATAAACATCAAGAGAAAATAGTAATAAACATGAAGAGATAATACTTATTTGATTTCCACTGTCCACAAGAATCTTGTGAAATGTCTTTAACTTTATTCCATGATCTAGCAAGCCAATCTAGTCTTAATTACAATAGCTCCTTAACCTGAGAAGAAAATGTCTATAGAAATGTCTTTGAATTCACACAAAATAATTCAAATGAAGAAGTATTTATACTAATTCTAAACTGAAATATCTTGAAGAAATATCAAGATTGGTTTTACAAATATCTCAATCTGTTTTACATTAATAGAACTTAAGTAAAGTAAATTCAAAACTAATGAATCCATTTCGCACTATTTTTATGGATTTATGGTGACAAAGAAGAGAAATTTGAATTTGACAGCAACTCTTAAGTGATGATGAGACATCCCAGTCACTAACTACTTCCTTCCTTTGTGCATTCTTCCCCAGAAATTCTGCAAACTTAGGGTCCAATGATACCTTTGTATATCTCAATCCGAGATAGATATGTAAAACATGAAAGAATTTATTGTAGATAAGAATGTTCTTGAGATAAACCTCTCTCAGTTTCCCAAAATTTAGCTCGATCTATTCACAATAATCTCTGCAAAAAGATGTCAAAAGCAAGACTTTGCAGAAACTGAAAAATAGGCTGCTAAGATATGCACTTATTTCCATTTTGGCAATAACTGTGTAAAATTTGAGATAGGCTTTTGTATATTAGCCTTCTAGGAAAAAAACCCTCCTCCAATATCTCAAAATAAATCTTTCATTTGTCCCAATAGTTTCTATAAAACTATTACTTAAACAAGAAATCTCTGCAGAATGTACCATTTCTACTCTGATTTCATCTTTTAACCTTAAATATCTTTTAATTGTTTTCACTTTTACTTTGGATAAAATTCATTGCTACTGGTGAAAGTTTTCTCACCTCTGTTTAACCCTTACTACCTCCATGTTTACTTTTACCGCTCTGTCTTTTCATCTATCTTCACTTTGACATGAATCTGTATGCTTTGTAACTACCTTCGTTGTTGTTTATCTTCATGCTCGCTGATTTATTTGACTTGGTCTTCAATCTGATACGCTTTAACCATGATACACTTTGACTGTTCTTTATTGTGTCCTTTTATCTCCACCGTATATTTTACATTTTTACTATCTATTTCAGCATTAAATTATTTTATTTTTGTGTTTCCTCTGCTTGTCTTTTAACTGTATGTTTTAATTTCGATATCTGTTTCAATAGATTTGATAACAATCTCAGAGTAAACAGGTCTTATGACTAGTATTAAGAATATTTATCCAAGGCTATAGTCTTCTGATTTCCTATATAATAAAACAAACTATTAGGAAAACATTGCGTTGACAGGGAGGGTCTTTAATGGATTTATCGAGCTTTATAGGTCTATGGAGTGAGTCCAAAGTGATTTCGAGAGGTAAACCATGCTTGAATTGGTTAGCAGAGGCTTTAGGTGGAGTAAAAGGGTTTCATAAATTTACACAGTAGAATGGGCAAAGGGTGAAAAAAAATGGGTTTTTGGGGTTTGAAATTTAACAAGAAAACTTTTAAAGTATGGTGCGAACTGAACAATAGACAGTTTGTCGTGTAGCGGGCGGGTGGTAAGCAGTTTGTTTCACACAACTTTTGCGCACTTGGCGGTACTGGGTGGAGGCCGCCTAATGTCATTCATCAGTTGCCATGTAGCAGTGGGGTGAATAGTGAAACCACCCATATCGGGCGGGTGAAGGTCGGCCTTCGGAGGCCGCCCAATGTGAGCGTCAACTGTTGGATCAAGAGGGACCAGATCGTACGGTGATTGGGGCAAGGATTTGATATGAAGGTTAGTGGAGGGACCCGATGGAGGTTTAAGCATGGGGATTAATTAATTACGGATTATGGAAGTTTAATGACATCGGGAGTGATTTCATTGGTGGTGATAGATTATTAATTAACCGCAAATCAGTTAATTAATCTCTTTTATTCGATGGTGGGTCATGGTTATTAGTTAGTTGTTGATCGACTTAATTAACCCATTAATTATTCAGTAATAAAGTTTATGTTTCAAACTTCGGGGTGGGATATTAAAATTAAAGGGGTTTAATAAAATATACGGGAAAGGGGTATTTCTGGGGAATTAATATATAAGTAATGTTGAAAGTTAATATGAAGATTGCGGGGGATAAACGAAGTGCGCTAAGCATAATGTGTTTTTGTAATTTTGTTTTTTAGATAAAAGATTATAACTTAGGCTAAGTGCGTTTTGTGGGTTTTCATAAAAAGGGTATCCATGTCGGTGATTACTTTTCCAAGGTTTTATCCTTACGAAAAAGGGGTTTTTTAGGGAAAATAAGTGAATTATGATGGGGGTGAATGTTTGTGAGGGGAATTTTAGTACTTAGGACCTATAAGTTATTGGGCTGAGGGTTCGGTCCCTTCAGAAGTCAGAGAAATGCTCTGAACCCCTTTAACTTAAGGTTTTAGGTGCTTTAAGAGTTTTCTTGGAAATTAGTTAAGTGGAAAATGTAATGAATGAGAGGGGTTAAACAATTGACTTTGTGTACTTTGGTAAATACTCAATTATCATCCATACTTTAGAAATTTGATGATGAAGGTAAATGATATGATCTTATCTAATCAATTATCACAATTCTGTAACCATTCAACTACTTACCCATCTACTCATCCTACCATTTTTTTTACTCTTTATTAGAGTGCACTTAAGCTGGCAAACCCTTATCAAACCTTTTTCTTTTATTTTACAAAAGTAATCTATCTAAGTCTAACCTTATTAAATCCAAGGGCTCAGATTAAACGGTTGAGCTCCTTCTATTAACTCTACCAATCTACTTATCTGCAAAGATTAAATAGTTTGGTCAGATTTTATTCTCTATCTATAAATAAGAAATTTGAAACATGAAGTAGCCAAGTTTAAACATTTTGACTATCCATGGATTGTGGCAAAGTTAACAAGCTACACAGAATCTTTTTATTCTACATCAAAGTAAATGGTAGTGGCATTTTGACTTGCACACTTTCATGGTCTTTTTCTTTCTTCTTGTGGTTCATTTTTCATATTTTTTGACCTTTTTCATTCTTTTTGTCCTTTTTTTTTCTTTTAGGACATACCCTCTTTACATCTTTTTAAATTTTTTTGAGTTTTTGAATATGGAAAACATTTGCAAAAAGCAAAGGTATGTACATATTACAGGTTTAATCTCATCCATTCAAAAATTATGGTGCCTATTGGTATAGGAACCTAATAGTGCCTCCACTTGGGGATGGCATTTCCTTGTGAAATGTTAAGAACATCGTTGACTAGTAGCCTGATCCATTGGGCCAATCCCACACATGTGTATGCTCTATTGTATAATCTTTGTGACTGAAAATCTTGAACTGAAACTGTAACCTTTTCTGCAAACTGAAATTTGATCTAACATAAAGTTGCTGCTGAAAATTGAATTTATTCAAACTGAAATCCTACCTACTTACTCTAATCAGCTTTCTGACTACTGGTTAGGTAAAATGAAACAACCAATACAACCACTCAAGCATCATATGCATTGGTGACTTTTGTTGCTTGTGATTGTTGGTGGTTAAAATTAAGATCTTGAAATCAAATATAACTTTGTTAACCTTTGAGAAGATAAGGAAATTCTTGATTTCCTTTGTTGACTCTAGAAGCTATACAAAAGGATCTTGTAAAATATATACACTATTCTTGAACTGATTCAAACAACTATACATCTATTGCTTATGGCTTGCATGCCATGAAACTAAAATAATGCCTCCATCTTTATCACCCTGCATGTTTTCAAATGAGCTTTGTGATGATGTTTCTTATGAAAATGGTAAGAAAACTAGTTGCCTAGCCAAGTCTATATCAATACCTTTTTCAAAGTCATAGTTAGCTAATGGAGAATGAATTTGACTACAAATGCCATCAACACATCAGCTATTGGTTCATGAAAGACTTGAAGGGACTATTGTAATATATTTTCTACTGGTTCCAATGAAACTACATGATTATCTAAAAACTGCTCATCCTTTTTTACAGATAGATTATGCAAATTTCCTTTCAAAAAATGAACTACCTTAGAATAGAATGTTAGGGAATCATCTTAGATCATTTGATCATATGTTCCAGCTTCCAAGTCTTCTTCTGCAACCTGACATTCAATAGCATTTTGAGGCTGCAAATCTAGATATGAGAAGTCTTGAACAAAGATTTTATTGCCCTCTAGATGGTTAATATCAAAACTTGTTGACATTTGACTTATGATTACATGAAAGTTATCTCTGGTAAACTAAAACGAAGCAAAACATAATGGTAAAGTTCCTTCATTGATTTCAAAATTTTCTGCAATTTCCTCCTCATTCTCATAGCTGAAATGAACAAGCTGATCACTATTTTCAAGCGGTTGAACCTGCACTTCCTTATTCCCCAGAGTAATTTTTGATTCCTCTCCAAGGTTAATTTGGATTTGAGGAACATAATCATTGTTATAGTGATCAAACTTAGGCACATCATCATAAGAAGTAATGTCACCAAATGTACATATCAGATCAACAGATTGCCTCTCCACATATGGTTCTATAACTCTATCCTCAGATTTATGGTAGTTGGAATTAACAGGAATTTGTTCATGGCTGTAAACCTCTTCTTTTTGTGAAACAAAGGATTCATGGTTATTTTGAACAAAAATTCCATCTTTCATGGTGATCTTCTGTATCCTTTCTTCAGCTGTTTTTAACAAAATGTCTAGTTTAACTTCTAAAGATGTCAATTCCTCTAGATCTATGTTCTTCATCTCTTCTTCCTTCAACTTGGCCCTTTTGTTTAGAAAATTAGCCTCTACATCTACTGCACTATTTTGGATCTCTTCAAGTGTTGTAATGTTCCTTTCTCTCAGCTGAAACTCCATTTCTGGATCAAAGGCTTCTGGATAATGCAAGAGAGTTGAATCAATAGGAGGTCTTATATTTGATGGAATTGAATAATAGATTTGATTAAATCTATCAGAAAATTGTTGTATTGTCTCATCTGGATGCCTTTTTAACTGATTATATGCTTCTATGATTACAATAAAATTGACTTTGATTACCCATCTATCAAGGAAGAATTTGAGAAACTGCTGGATATTTGAGATGCTTGCGTCAAGCAGGGTTTTGAACCAACTCTTGACTTTGTATCGCAAAGAAAGAGAAAAAATCCTAATATTGACATCCTCTTAATCTACTTCAAATAAGTTAAGATAATTCTCGAAAGCTTGAATATGTTTTTGGGTAGTGATAACATTCTCTCCATCAAAGCTAGGGAGGTGCTTGTGATAGTCATCAAGGGAAGAATGGAGTGTAGTAGGTAAAATGAATGGTTTATATCTATCAGGAACTTTATGAGGTATTGGAATATGTACATGGATTGTATGATTAGTCTTAATTGTTTGATGCTCCTCAATTGGAAAATGATCTTCATAAGAGTTAGAAGATTGTTATTCAAATGTGTAAGGAGACTTTATATCTACAATTTTCAAAGGGAAATAATAAAAATTTAATCTGAAATCTTGTCTAAAATACAATATGCATTGAAAAAATTTATCAATGAGAAAGAACATAATGTCTTAGATAACAATCCAAGTTAAAAGCCTGATCTTTTCACATAGTTATTTCAGGTTCATTCTTCCAATGGGGTCTTAATTGTAGAATGATTTGGAGTCACCAGGGCGATGATTTTAACCTTTGTGTGTCTGATCACTTTCCACCATCATAGATCAGATCTAAACCTGTAAAACAATTCTGAAGAAAATGTTAGTTCTCCCCAGTGGAGTTGCCACTATGTTATCACTCAGAATTTTCTCAAGGTTAAAGAAAGAAGTTTTTGAGGTAACCACAAACCTAATCTTTTAGACTCAAGTTCTAGCCAACCTAAGTCTAGAGAGGGCTCTCTCTTTATAATTTAACTTTTTTTTTGTGAGATTTTAGGCTAGTTCTTAGTGCTCATAAGGTTTTCATTTTGGTTGGGTGGTGGAATTCTGGGAACAGATGGACAGAGCAAGGCTCTCAAGCCATTGGGCTATGGAGTGAATCAAAGGATGGCTTAACTAGATTAGATCAATCACTAAAGGAAGAGTTCACAGGGCAGGCTATCAAAGCAAAAGGAAAATCTTCAGGTTCCGATTGATGAGGTAGTCCTAACCAGGGTGAAAGGGCAATGAAGAATCCTTAGACCAGGATCAAGATGAAGAGAAGAAGGAGATCAGTAGCAAAGGGAAACTAATAATCCTTTACTATGGACCTAGGGGGGAAAACTACGGAAGTAAGGGAGCAATTAAGAATTCCCAGACCAAGATAGCTTAGCGGAAAACATAGAGAAAGTAAACAATCAAGAAAAAGATTATTAAATCTAATTCTGAAATACCATTCCTTGTTCACGATTCAGATTTCATAGAGACACATGTGAATATTTATAAACATGAAGAGAAAACAATAATAAAAATGAAGAGATAATACTTAATTGATTTCCACTGTGCACAAGAATCCTGTGAAATTTCTTTAACTTTATTCCATGATCTAGCAAGCCAATCCAGTCTTAATTACAATAGCTCCTTAACTTGAGAAGAAAATGTCTATAGAAATTTCTTTGAATCCACAAAAAATACTTCAAATGAAGAAGTATTTATACTAATTCTAAACTAAAATATCTTGAAGAAATATCAAGATTGGTTTTACAAATATCTCAAACTGTTTTACATTAATATAACTTAAATAAAGGCCATTCAAAATTAATGAATCTATTTGGCACTATTTTTATCGATTTATGGCGAAAAATAAGAGAAATTAAAATTTGATAGCAACTATTAAGCGGTCATGAGGCATCCCAGTCACTAACTACTTCCTTCCTTTGTGCATTCTACCCCATAAATTTTGCAAACCTAGGGTCCACTGATACCTTTGTATATCTCAATCCGAGATAGATATGTAAAAATTGAAAGAGGTTATTATAGATAAGAATGTTTTTTACATAACCTCTCTCAGTTTCCCAAAATCCAACTCCATATGTTCAAACTGTTCTCTGCAAAAAGATGTCAAAAATAGGACTTTGCACAAACTGAAAAATAGGATGTGAAGACATGTACTTATCTCCCTTTTGGTAATACCTGTGTAAAATTTGAGATAGGTTTTTGTAAATTAGCCTTTTAGGAACAAAAAAAACTTGAAATATCTCAAAATACATCTTGCATTGATCACAATAGTTTCTGCAAAACTATGACTTAAACAAGAAATTTCTGAAGAATGTACCATTTCTGCTCTGATTTCATCTTTTAACCTTAAATTTCTTTCAACTGTTTTTCACTTTTACTTTGGATAAATTTCATTGTTTCTGGTGAAAGTCTTTTCATCTCTGTTTAACCCTTACTGACTCCATTTTTACATTTTTATTGTTTACTTTTACCGCTCTGTTTTTTCATCTATCTTCACTTTGACATGAATCTGTATGCTTTGTAACTCCCTTCCCTGCTGTTTATCTTCATGCTAGCTGATTTACTTGACTTGGTTTTCAATCGGATACTCTTTAACCCTGATACACTTTGACTATTCTTTATTGTGTCATTTTACCTCACTATATATTTTAAGAATTTATTGTCTATTTGAACATTAAATTCTTTTATTTTTGTGTTTCCTCTACTTGTCTTTTAATTTTATGTTTTATTTTCCATCTCTGTTTCAATAGATTTGATAACAATCTCAGAGTAAATAAGTCTTATGATTAATATTAAGACTATTTATCCAAGGTTGTTCTCTTCTGATCACCTGTAAAATAAAACAAACTATTAGGAAAACATTGGGTTGACAGGGACAGTCTTTTATGGATTTATCGAGCTTTATAGGTCTATGGAGTGAGTCCAAAGTGATTTCGGGAGGTAAACCATGCTTGAATTAGTTAGTAGAGGCTTCAGGTGGAGCGGAAGGGTTTCATAAGTTTACACATTATAATGGGAGAAGGGAAAGAAAACCTGGGTTCTTGGCGCTTGAACTTTAATGGGCAAACTTTTAAAATATGGTGTGAACTGAACAATAGATGGCTTGTCCCGTAGCGGGTGTGCAGTAAGTGGTTTTTTTCACACAGATTTTGGGCACTTGGTGGAATTGGGGGGAGGCCACCTGATGCCATTGATCGAGCACCACATAGCAGCGGGGTGAATGGTGAAACCACCCATATTGGGTGGGTGAAGGTCGGCCTTCAGAGGTCGCCCGAAATGAGCATCAACCATTGGATCAAGACGGAGCAAATCGTATGGTGATCAAGGCAATGATTTGATATGAATTTTAGTGGAGGGACCCAGTGGAGGTTAAAGTGTGGTACAATTAATTAATTGCAGATTATGGAGGTTTAATGACATTGGGAGTGATTTCATTGGCAAAGATAGATTATTAATTAACCGCAGATTGGTTAATTAATCTCTTTTATTTGGCAGTGGGTCTTGGTTATTTATTAGTCCCTTATCGACTTAATTAACCCATTAATTATTTAGTAATAAAGTTTATGTTTCAAACTTTGGGGTGGGATATTAATATTAAATGGGTTTAATAAAATACACGAGAAAGGGGTATTTCTAGGGAATTAATATATAAGTAATGTTAAAACTTAATATGAAGATTGCGGGGGATAAACGAAGTGCGCTAAGCATAATGTGTTTTTGTAATTTTTCCTTTTACATAGAACATTATAACTTAGGCTAAGTGCATTTTGTCGGTTTTAATAAAAAAGCGTATCCATGGGGGTGATTACTTTTCTAAGGTTTTATCCTTAGGAAAAAGGGGTTTTTTAGGGAAAATGAGTGAATTATGGAGGGGGTGAATGTTTGTGAGGGGACTTTTAGTACTTAGGACCTATAAGTTATTAGGCCAAGGGTCCGGTCCCTCCAGAAGTGAGAGAAATGCTCTAAACCCCTTTAACTTAAGGTTTTAGGTGCTTTAAGAGTTTTCATAGAAATTAGTTAAGTGGAAAATGTAATGAATGAGGGAGGTTAATCACTTGACTTTGTGTACTTTGGTAAATGTTCAATTGTCATCCATACTTTAGAAATTTGGTGATGAAGGTAAATGATATGATCTTGTCTAATCAATTATCACAGTTCTTCAACCATTCAACTACTTACCCATCTACTCATCCTACCATTTTTTCTACTCTATATTAGGGTGCACTTAAGCTCAGAAACTCTTATCAAACCTTTTTCTTTTCTTTTACAAAAGTAATCTATTTAAGTCCAACCTTATTAAATCCAAGGGCTCAGATTAAATAGTTGAACTCCTTCTATTAACTCTACCTATCTACTTATCTACCGAGATTAAATAGTTTTGTAAGATTTTATTCTTTATCTATAAAAATGAAAAATAAAACATGAAGTAGCCAAGTTTAAAATTTTTGACTATCCATGGATTGTGGGAAAGGTAATAAGCTGCACAGAATCCTTTTATTCTACATCAAAGTAAATGGTAGTGGCATTTTGACTTGCACACTTTCCTTGTCTTTTTCTTTATTCTTGTGGTTCATTTTTCATCTTTTTTGACCCTTTTCATTCTTTTTGTCTTTTGATTTTTCTTTTAGGACATACCCTCTTTACATTTTTTTTTTTTGAGTTTTTGAATATGGAAAACATTTATTTGAAAGCAAAGGTATGTACATATTACAGGTTTAATCTCAGCCATTCAAAAACTATTACACCTATTGGTATAGGAACCTAACAGTGGCTCCACTTGGGAATGGAATTTCCTTGTGAAATGTCAAGAACGTCGCTGACTAGTAGCCTGATCCATTTGGCCAATCCCACACACGTGTATGCTCTGTTGTATAATCTTTGTGACTAAAAATCTTGAACTAAAATTGTAACCTTTTCTACAAACTGAAAATTGATCTAACATAAAGTTGTTGAAAACTGAATTTATTCAAACTAAAATCCTACCTACTTACTCTAATCAGCTTTCTAACTGTTGGTTAGGTAAAATTAAACAACCAATGCAGCCACTCAAGCTTCATATACATTGGTGACTTTTGTCACTTGTGCTTGTTCGTGGTTAAAATTGAGATCCTGAAATCAAATATAACTTTGTTAACCTTTGAGAATATAAGGAAATTCCTGATTTCCTTTGTTGACTCTAGAAACTATACAAAAGGACCTTCTAAAATATATACAACATTCTTGAATTGATTCAAACAACTATACATCTATTGTGTATGGCCTGCATGCCATGAAACTGAAATAATACCTCCATCTTTATCACCCTGCATGTTTTCAAATGAGCTTTGCAATGATGTTTCTTTTGAAAATGGCAAGAAAACTAGTAGCCTAGCCAAGTCTATATCAATACCTTTCTCAAAGTCATAGTTAGCTAATGGAGAAGGAATTTGACTACAAATTCCATCCAACACATCAGCTATTGGTTCAAGAAAGATGTGAACAGACTGTTTCTGCCTATTTTCTATTGGTTCCAATACTACTACACGATTTTCTAAAAACTGCTCATCCTTTTTTACACATAGATTATGCAAATTTCCTTTCAAAAACTAAACTGTCTCAGAAGAGAATGTTAGGGAATCATCTTGGATCATTTGATCATATGTTCGAGCTTCCAAGTATTCTTCTGCAGCCCGACATTCAATAGCATTTTGGGGCTCCAAATCTAGATATGAGAAGTCTTGAACAAGGATTTTATTACCCTCTAGATGGTTAATATCAAAACCTGTTGACATTTGATTTCTGATTGCATGAAAGTTATCTCTGATAAACTGAAATGAAGCAAAACATAACGGTAAAGTTCCTTCACTGATTTCAAAAATTTCTGCACTTTCCTCCTCATTCTCATAGCTAAAATGAACAAGTTGATCACTATTTTCAAGTTGCTGAACCTGCACTTCCTTATTCAAATGCCAAGTTTTTTTCTTATAAACTTAAAAAGTGTAAAGGGTTCATTTTTCATCTTTTTTGACCATTTTCATTCTTCTTATGCTTTGATTTTTCTTTTAGGACATACCCTCTTTACATTTTTAAAATTTTTTTGAGTGTTTGAATATGTAAAACATTTGCAGAAAGCAAAGGTATGTACATATTACAAGTTCAATCTCAGCCATTCAACAAATATGACACCTATTGGTATAGGAACCTAACAATATACATATGACATATGATCCTGATTTAAGATGGTTACATATGGGCTATGATTTTGATGGGTATTTGTGAGCTAACCTGTTATGATATTTTATACATGTTGATTTGTCAAATGTGCTAGTTTGACTTGTTGTGACTAATGGAGGGAAATAGCAGGAAGCAAGTGATTGGAAAGAACACAAATGCATTGGAGGAACATTCATTTATTCATATTATTTAAATAAGATGGAAACTAAGGAATCATAGCTAAAGGGCAAGCAATATTAACATGTGGTTTCTTATGTGACAAGCAAAATTGAGTTTTTGCATCTGAAAATCTCTCACAAAATTCATTGAAAGAAATGTATAGGTAGTGCTAGAAGGTGATTGTTTGTATAACTCCTTTGTAAAAATTCTATTAGAAGATATGATTCAAGTGGCAAGGCCATGGGAACCTAAAAATTCAGAAACAACTACCTATGAACAAGGAAATAAATTGTAAGATGTGGTAATATGCCCAGGACACTCTAAATTTAAGGTGGGGAGTATGTAATGGCCCTCCTTTGTATGTAACACTCTATTGACCTAAGAAAAGAAAAGTTAGTTCTGATATGTAACAATGAAGGTAAATACTTTATTATTAAATAAAATAATTTAATCACTTGGAAAATTCAGACACCAAGAGATGATATTGTTGCCAAATCACATTGGTGAATGGGAATGGACAATGATTTCATGGTAAGACTTCTAGATCCAAATATATATAAGATTAATGGATTTGGATATAAATATCCATTAAGCTACTTAGTGGGAGAAACATGCTAATTTAAGAAAAAACATAAAAGATTTGTGGGAGATAAAGGAAAGTTTTTATGAGGAAACTCCTTGCGGGAGATAAAGGCGATCTTCCCTGGGAAAATCCTAGGTAAATGGATAAAAAAGATCCATAAAAGCGAGACAACACTAATGGAAACCATATCATGAAAGAGGTTATTAAATACCCATTGCAGAGATCAACAGGGGTAGTTGGTCGATGGCAAGAACTATCAGCTCGGGGGTGAACTGAAAGAAGTAAGTTCTAGGTTGGGTGGCAGTGGTCAGTTTTCCAAGTGACTTTCTTCAGCTAGTCTAGTTGGATTCAACTTCTTGGGATGCTCTGTATGTGGCTTCTTACTCTTTAAATGATTCATTTTTAAACATAGGAGTATATTTACATCGTGATATATTATGGTTCATTACTTTTGATGTTGTTGAACTTTTAAGAGTATGAGTATAGTTGCATTAATAATATTATTTTCATGAAAAGGATGGAACAATTATAATTATGATGAATATTGAATCTAACTTTAATCGAAGTGTGAATTGAGGAATGGGAGCCTAGTAAGTAATTGTAAAATTAGGCCATGGGAATATGTGACACTAGACCTATGTGAATAAGTATTCGACCCATTTTTAGCAAGACATTAACAAGGGCTTGAGGAGGTGACTTTGTGAAAATTAATTATTACCTTATATGAAAGGACTCTAGAGCTCGGGGGAACTATTGAGATAATAGTTCATTTCTTCGAGGACCATTACATCTCCTATTGTATTTTATGAGATTTAGATAAGTACGGGTTATATTCTACATTGTGATGAGATTATGAATATGAAGTAAAAGTAACTACAAGTATTTACTGTATGCAAGTATTTGGTTGTACCATAAAATGGTTAAATGTTATGTATATGTAGCAAGGTTAGCAAGGTTATGTAATTTCCTTTACATGAGACACACAAGTTACCCTTTCACTAATATGTAGTCCCTTTCTAGTGGCAAGTACTCCAAAAAGTATAAAAGATTAAAAATTAGAAAAACATTAGCCTTGAATCTTACTTTCTATGTATTAAGATTGTCTACAATTTTATATGTATGTATAAATACTTCTATAGATATATGTGTAACAAAAAAAAGAAGCAATATTACAAGAATGATCACATCAAAAGTAATATATATTTGACATAAAATAAATATGTTGGAAATATATTATATTAAGTATATAGTATATTCATAATGACTATTTGGGTAGACTAAAATTATAGTGTCAATAAAATATTATAACTCAACGAAAAATAATTAACATTCATTTCTTTGATTCCTCATAAGAAAACAAGATTAAAAAACGACTTCAAAATTATAATATCAACATTAGGGTACTAGAATGAAATGCACATTATACATAAATATTGTATAATATTATGTCTAACCTCTGACAGACTTAATTAAGTTATAGACATTGGTCATGAGAGACCTAAATAATTAAATTAGGAAAAATATATCTAACATTAGAGTTAAGTAAATTTGGAATCAGAGCCTATGTCTAATGTACAGATTGCCAAAATTATTAACCTCTCTAAAATTTAATTTTTGACCTTGTACAATAGCACTCATGAAAGATATGGGCCACTCATTTCCTTAAATATTCTTTTGAGTGAGTACAACCACAATTGATGGATCTGAAGCAAACATATAGAGTAGCAAATATTTTCCATAAGTTGGGATGAATAATGTGGGTGCATCAACAATAACCTGCTTAATATGAGCGAAAGCATCCTTCTCCCATTTATCCCATTTGTATACTACACCTTTTTTAATATTCTCCTGTATGCGCTTGACTATGTTAGCATAATCAGAGATAAATTTTCTCAGCAAATTAATTCTCCCTAAGGAAGATTGAATGGCCTTCTTACTCACTGGGAATAGGATCTCTATGATGCCTTTGACCTTTTCAGGGTCAATCTTAATTCCACTTTTAGCAATGATAAGCCCTAATACAATCCCTTCTGTTTCAGGGTCAATCTTAATTCCACTTTTAGCAATGATAAGCCCTAATACAATCCCTTCTGTTGTGACCAGCAACAATCCCCCCTCCTCATTTAAGTGTTATCCAAAATACTAAATGTGTGGGGACCCTTAGTTGAAATTTAGGAAAAGCAAGAGTAGGGCTTAGCTTTCTTTTCCTCAAAATAAAGTTACCATCTTAATCTTAGGAAACTTTTTCGAATTCTTAAAACCTAAAGTTTATGATGAAGGACAAATCTTTAAAAAGCATCGTATAAATGGTAGTAGAACCACACCATACAAGTACAATCCTGGCATATGCAAAATTATGATAATAAAGCAACTATCGCATCGCAATAAGCAAAGTTTATAAGGAAAAACTTCAAGATTTATCGATCTGCGATGACGTCGATCGCAAGATCGCATATCGCAGGAAAACGGGTTAAACAAATTTGTCACACATAAACATCTATGATGTCTAATATTGCGATACCATGATATAGCGATGGTTGCGATGTCAAGCCACGTCAGCATTGCGATATTGCAATTTGCGATTTGCGATTTGCGAAGCAAATCGCAAAATCGCTCCATCGCATATCGTTCAGGCACAATATTCAAAGAAGAGCCACTTGTCGTAAGCTGACACATAATTATGCGCTTTAAATGCTAATATAGGGGTTAGTTGCCAGTTATTAATAAAATATGGATTCATGCTTTTCAAAGAATCATTTCACGTAAGGTGGTGTATTTGGTATGTCTGCGGCATTAAGAACTCTCCCATCACTCGTCCAAGTCATTCATTTCCATTTTACTTCTGAATTGTAGGAACGAAGAACGGAGGACGATCCAAGGCAATACGTAGATTGAAGTGGGGAAGAAAAACAAGGCTCAGAGCTTCGAGTAAAGGAAATGGCACCTTTATATACAGACACAACCTGTAATAGAGATGTAGGAATCTCAATGTGGGAAGGCATGTACAGACTGCTCGAAGAACAAAATCCCAGAATAATGAACGTTACTGCTATCGCAGGCTCACAGGGCTCTTCCGAAGCATTGCTAGAATAGCTAGCATGCTCATTCCTACATTAGATAGCAGCGAGGCCTAAAATTCTCCCATATACAGACATGATCAAGTGGATACTTGATCACGCAGAAATGAGAAATAGACAGTTCAAGATTCAAAGTCAAGGGCTCATCGGATCATTTGCTGCACAAGATTTAAATCTTATGTATCATCTGCCTGAGCCACAGGAAACTTATAATACGCAATTCATAGAAACATTTGTGGAGGAGAACCCGAACTTGTCGGAGACTACCAAAGATTGGTCCAAGAAAGATGAATCGCTCAAGAAAGATAAACACGGTATGTATAGTACTGGTTCCCTTACTTCCCCATATTGTTTTGCTGCTGCCATGCTCTGTAGATTATTTGGAATGCCAGATATCAACAAATTTTCTTCTGAATGGTTACCATTAATAGATGCTACCACAAACGCCACTATTGTAGATTGGGCTAAGATTTTATCGGATAACCTAATCACGACTATTGTCAGTTACCGGTCCAAAAGATCTACGTCTCAAAGGATTTATCCTCCTTTTTACCTAGCCGCATATGTTATGGATTCAATTTGTTATGTGTCTAAATTCCCTATTATGGGTTGGAAGTGGACAACTCAAGACCCCTTACCTATCCACGTCTATCATAAGATATTATGGGACTCTCAGTTCACTCCACATTTCTACCAGATTTGTCATGGACTAATGCTGCTCTTGTATATAATGTTGTATGATAAGGAACCCCCGAGGTGCTCACCCAAGGCACATATAGATATCATCCCCATCGCAACATGGTTTGGAGAAGAATTGTTTACTTATATTAGAGTTTTTGGAAGCCCTGTACCTCCTCATGTTCTACCTTTGTATATACCTGATAAGCTCCTAGCTCGAGAAATTGCATATCAAACCTCTTCAAAAGGTGGCCTAACTAAAGACCTAAAGGACAAAAAGAAAGCCATATGGCCACAGTTTCTTGTGGATTGTGGGGCCTCTTCGTTGTTCGATGTAGGTCACGCTGTCACTGAAGTACAGAGTATGACGTGTCTACAATTATTTAAATTCCCAGCAAGGCCATTTGACCCAAACGAGGTTGCCCAGAATTTCACAACTATGGTCAAGATAAAAGTGTTCTTTGGGAAAAAGGACTTATTTGATGATATATTCCAGAGTAAAAGCTCACTTCAAGAAATTTTACGGGAAGCCCAATTGCAATTGTCTCCAGAAGACCTTCAAAAATTCATGGTATACAGGGAAAGAAGACTAGCCAGTGTTCCTCTAGAAAAGTTGTGATTGTCTGCGAGAGAACAAACTCCAAGCATTAGCCTCAGTGGTAATTCAAGCACTAACGAGTCTAAGTCTAAATATGTACAAGAAATCCTTGAACATTCTAAAAGATCCATAAACGACCAAGATAGGAGCGAAGAGTCAGCCAAAGACACCGCTCAGTCAATGGAAATTCCACAACAGCAGGTTATCGCCTCCCCGCAAAAAGATCCTCCCCCTCTCGTCATTGAAGAACCACCCATCACAACATAACTGGATAAGGAATGGGAAACCTTCAATGAAATGATCAATCTTGAAGGACAAGCCCCAAAAACTCCTGTAAGCAATATGTAGGTAGTAGAGGAAGTGGTCCCAACCATAGTCAGCCATGTCTCAGAAACAGAACATATTCCTATCACGCTGTCTTCTGAGCTTCTACTTAATATAGAAGAGATTCCTACTTTGGACATATTTTATACTCCCCAACATCAAGCAGTGGTAAGAAGACAGAGAAAGAAGAGGAAGTTAGAAAATACACTCTCTTAGGATGTTGAGGAATTAAATGTCTTATGGAAAGATCCCACCAATAATCCAACTGAAAACCTCACCAAACTTTCTTAGATCGCAGGAGCGTATGCCTCTTCGACTGTTGACAAAGCATCATAAGTACAACAATTGTTGAAAGAGCGAGAAGATCAAATACAGGTACTGCAACTTCAATTGCGACAAGCTAATGCTAATAATGAGGCACTCAAACAGCTTGAAAAGTTGCAGGAAGACTTCCAGCAAATGCAGATAAGTTATCAGAGAAGTTTGGATGAAAAAGGAAAACCGTTGCTGGATGTACAAGAGATTCATAGGGACGACCCTAAGCTTACAGAGTTTGTTTCAGAATCTATTGCTTTGAATGAACAACTATTGCAACAGAAAGAAATGTTGGGACAAACGATGTCACAGTGGAATGACTATTGCGAGATGATAGATAAGATCACTAATCAAGTGGTCGACTTACGAAGTGAATATGATCTGATTGACAAGCGAGTGACTGAATACTTGGCTTGGTAGGATGAGAACAAGGGAAAAAGAGCAGGTGCACCAGTATAAATGAGAATCATAAAGAACTGCTTTTTAACAAGTGGGATGATCAAATCAGGGAGGCAGAACAAGCAGCGGAAATAGCAGCCAGTACAACAAGCATTCTCATTGACTGTGTAAATGAGAATTTGCACAAAGCTAATATAATCATAGAAACCACCCTAGGGTATTTACCAAACAAACTACAACTAGAGGCGGAATGGAAGCATAGAGCGCAAGAAAAGGGAAAGGCAATTCAAGTATTAAACAGGTTAAATTGGGAATGTTACTGGACATACTTAGTAAAGCCGCATAGTTAGTGTATGACTGTGAAGTGCGTCATAAATGTGGTCGAAAAGGTGGTACCAGTACTCATTGATTCCGTTTTCTCAGGCCAGCTCAAAGCAGAAGTCAGCCAACCAACTCTTCTTAAACCAATGCTAAATACATGCAGTTTTAAAGACCAGATACAAAAGTATTTTAGTTCTGAAGTTAATTTTCGCTTTAGATTTTGCTTAAAAAAAGGGCGGTCATTTGAAAACCGTATCCTGAATTTTTGTAAATAAACTATTATTAGAACTAGTTAGTAGTATTTAAACTCTTCTCATGCATTTAGAGAGGGGTCCAGAAATTTATCAAAAACTTGTCCTCAGAACATGCACTTTTGCACCCTCCGAGGAGGTTTTGGTGAATGAATGGATCAAGATTTGTTGATGTTTGCATTTGATATCTGCTACTGATGTTGCACTTCTGTACTTTTAGTAGATGTTAGAGCAAGGAGAAATAAATCATTATTTCTTGAAGCTTATGAGTAGGACCAGTCACAAATGGTACTTTTATCTCTTGACCATTTCTGCTTATATGTTAAAGTGATATATAGTTTTTAGTTGTTTATATGTTATTGCATTAATGCTTGAGTTACCATTTGGCACTTTTGTACGGTGGAACTATTTATTTATGTTTAATATATGAATAACTTATTATGTGATATGTTGTTCACAACTGTTTTGCCTAACTTTTTATGCGAAATAGTTCATCTTAATTGATTTCCTTTCTTATAATCGCTGAATGATCTTTATTACCAGTTGTTATATGAAATCTCTTTAGATCACATAATAGAAGAATTACATCCCGGGTTAGCATAGATTAGATGTGTTGTTTTTATTAGATTATCATAGCATAGAATTAGATTAAAGTTTGAATTAGAATAGCTTAGATAGTTATTGTTAGATCAGCAACATCCAATTCTACACACACACACCCATAAATTGAGAAGCTGGTCCCATTATCCCCAGTCGGACCCGCTATACCAAATGGATTAGGAGCTGCCAGCCAAGGTCCAGATCGGGCGGGTATCCCCCTTGTTGGCGACCCCATTTTCGGGGCCTCAACATATTTGGCACTAGAAGGAGGGCTTGGACATGTTGTCTGTTGGAGTTTGTTTGCAATTGTAACATTTGAATCAGGATGGCTTCTCTCAAACTTCCCATTTGGAGTTGTATCCATGCTCGTGGCTCTTCCAACACTCCACCCAAAGTGGTAAGACTCTTGTCTCAGGTAAAATTCAATGGTAAGAGTAATTCTTCTGCTTTTAATCACGCCCTTCAATTTGTTCGAAATGTTTCAAATTCAAACTTTCAAGGAATTGATGAAGGCATTTTATGCAAAATTTTTACTCTCACATTCAGAGCGGAAGCTAGAAACTGGTGTAGAGCCCTTCCAGTTGCCTCAATTCACCGCTAGGACCAATTTGTCAGGGCTTTCATTTGTAAATTTGATTGCTATGATTACAACCAGGTATATGATGAAATTGAATAAATACGCAGTAAAGATGAGTCTGTTAGAGATTTTAATATTCGATTTCATCTTAATTGTTTGAAATATGATGTTGAGAATGAATTCATAAACGAAGAATCATTAGATTGTGTTGAGCATAACTATTCCCTGCCTCCTATCCCTGATCCAGTAGAAATTATTCCTAGCTTTGTTCCATTTTCTTTTAATGTGAATGAGAATTCCAATTTGGACATGCGCATAAGTCATAATGAAGAGAATTCCCAAAGCTTAGGGGACATGCCTGATCCAATACAAGAAGACGAAAGCAGGAATGCTAGAAGAAAGCCTGCCTTGGAACCAGAAAGCGATTTTAAGACAAAGTCAGATGATATGATCGCAAATCAACAAATGCAGATGCCAAGGTTAGAACAACAAAGTAATCCTCTTTCAAAAAACATCATCACACCAAGGTATGATCTAAATCCTTAAATCTACGATGAATGTGATGAACAAGGGTTTTTCTACGATGATACTTTCAAATGTATTATTTCAGAGTCTCATTTTTCCCTTTATCCTGATGTTTTTAATGATGATAATTTCCCTCCCCTCGGTATTAATAATATCACAGAAAGTATCTAGGATGATCAAAATGAATCACCATTAAGCCTTCAAGATATAGAGGTAGATATAGAACACCCTTTTTTCATTCACAAACATGAGAACCTTGACCCCCCTGGTTTGAATATGCTGGATAAAATAGAGAGATCTAGGGAATATTGTAAAGTCATTTATGATAATTACTTTGATGATGAAGTTAATTTATCTCAAGTAAATCAAAAAAAATCTGGGAATGAGGGATATTCTAATTTAAGAATTATTTCAGTCAATCCTCATTCTAGAATGGTAGATCATTTACATGATTTCACTACCCAAGAGAATATTCCAATCTATGATTCTTATCATGAACAAACCTTCACACCTGTTCCCAATCATACTTTGTTCTCTAATTCACAAAATGGAATTCGAAATTACTCGAATCCCATGATTCTGGCCAATTCTTGTGAAAGAGAAGATATTTCAAATCAATCCCAGTTGTGCTATAACATTAGTTGTACAAATAGTCATTGCATTCCTTGTCGCTTGCACTCATCTTGTATAAAACCGGATTTTGCTTTAAATTTCTACTTTTAGACTCTTGATAGATTACTATGGGATACTAAGCACCTTACTGACAAACACTGGAATGATGTTTTACCATTTTGGAAAATTCAATTGTGTCAAGGAAATATAGAATTTTTGCCATTCCGAGTCCAATCAATATTAGCTTTTCTTGAAAAACTTCTATCCTATTCAGAACAACATCATCAAAAGAAGGTATTTCTCGAGAATTGCCAACAATTTAGGTTAATTTCTAATTGTCTTTTGAAGAGTTTCCGTCCATTCTTCATTGACTCATTCAGGGAGATATATTTGGAAACTTTTCCTTCATTAGAAAAAGTCGAAGGCCCAATTTTCACACATAATAAAATACCGGCTATTAAAACCAAAAACTCATATTTACATCCCAACCTGTCATCTTTCCTATTGAACGATTACCAACCCATAATGGAAACTCATCCTGATTTTTATGATCCAATAGATATCCAATTGGAAAGAAGATTTCATGAAAAAGAGATGTCAAACAGAATTCTGGCCACAATTATACCTTCTAATTCCACACCCAACATTTTCAGTCCAGGAAAAACTTTAGTCTTCATAATGATGTTTGAAAGGGATACACATCTAGGAATAAAAATGGAAAGATGGTTACACTGGAAGTATCATTATACCTAGTTGATTTTTGTGTATAGTTAAGATAGGAGTAGGATTAATTTAGTTAGGTTGTTAGGTGAATAGTTTATTTTTAACGGTTGATAGGCAAAATAAGAGAATTAATTATCCCTATCGTGTACATAATCCAAGGGAATAGTGACCTCTCATTTTCCTTTAACATGTTTTTCCCTAATAAAATTTGCTATCGTTGGCAGCATTTGACATTCAGTAAAAGAGGCCAACTCTATTTCAGATTTTGAATCCTTCGCTTGTATAAATAGCAAATCTTTTGGAAACTTGATCTTTATTATTGACAGATACAGTTAAAAATCTTTAGCCTAGATATGATACGAGTTTCAACTTCAAAGAATTTGATGAAAGCAACTTTTAGTGAAGAAATTGTTTTATATCAGTACAATGAAAGGTATCAATAACAAAAATGAAGATTCTCTATAGAACAGTTGTTTCCAAAAAACTCTAATATTGTCATCCAGAGCCATCTTAAGGAAACAATGACTTCCTCCCTACTAAAGAAAAATCGTAGCTTTCATAGGGATAATCCAAGTATACACTATATCTTGAAGAATAAGAGGTCCCATCACGAGACAGATTATCATGATCACAGATATTATAACTTGTTGACTTTGCCAATAATGTCTACCACAACAGGGCAATGACTCAAGATTGTTGCAATCAAAAGACAAGGGGTCTCATCACGAGCCAGCTTGTTCAACAAAGTTATGAATCAAGTGAGTGACTGTGTCATAATTTGGCTACCAAACCAAGACATTGCTCTTTAAGAATAAAAAGAAAATCAAAACAATAAGTGTAAATATGGATTTTTCTTTGAAAGTTGTAGATCACCTTAAGTAGGATACAAGATCATTGTTGGGTAACAAGTAACCCTATCGAGGCTATAAATGCCTGCTAGAAGCAGAGGCTCTGCCTACGACAAATGAGCATATTTAAAAACGGGTTTACAGAGGAGACTTTATTTTATCTTTACAAAAGCAAGAAATTACTAATATAAATACAAGGACTAGCTTAAGAAAGCCAATAGTTGAAGAAGAGGAGCCTTGAAACAAAATATCATTAACAGGTTAGAGCATACTATGGTTTATCTTTCCATAATTAAGTTTAGATTTTCTGAAAAATTTCCGGTTTTGGAAGTTTGAAAAATTCAACAGCAAAACAAAGATAACTGGTTCTCCCAAGTGAATCGCCAATTATTGTGACCAGCAACAACCCCCCCTCCTCATTTAAGTGTTATCCAAAATACTAAATGTGTGGGGACCCTTAGTTAAAATTTAGGAAAAGCAAGAGTAGGGCTTAGCTTTCTTTTCCTCAAAATAAAGTTACCATCTTAAGCTTAGGAAACTTTTTCGAATACTTAAAACCTAAAGTTTATGATGAAGGAAAAATCTTTAAAAAGCATCATATAAATGGTAGTAGAACCCCACCATACAAGTACAATCCTAGCATATGCAAAATTATGATAATAAAGCAACTATCGCATCGCAATAAGTAAAGTTTATAAGGAAAAACTTCAAGATTTATCGATCTTCGATGACGTCAATCGCAAGATCGCATATCGCAGGAAAACGGGTTAAACAAATTTGTCACACAGAAACTTCTGCGATCTGCGATATTGCGATACCACGATATAGTGATGGTTGTGATGTCAAGCCACCTCAACATTGCGATATTGCGATTTGCGATTTGTGATGTTGCAATCTGCGATGTTGCGAAGCAAATCGCAAAATCGCTCCATCGCATATCCTTCGGGCAAAATATTCAAAGAAGAGCCATTTGCCATAAGCTGACACATAATTATGTGCTTTAAATGCTAATACAGGAGTTGGTTTCCAGTTATTAATAAAATATGGACGCGTGCTTTTCAAAGAATCATTTCACATAAGGTGGTGTATTTGGTATGTCTGCGGCATTAAGAACTCTCCCATCACCCGTCTGAGTCATTCATTTCTATTTTACTTCTGAATTGTAGGAACAAAGAATGGAGGACGATCTAAGGCAATACGCAGATTGAAATGGGGAAGAAAAACAAGGCTCAGAGCTCCGAGGTGAAGGAAATGGCACCTTTATATACAGACACAACCTGTAATAGAGATGCAGGAATCTCAACGTGGGAAGGCATGTACAGACTGCTCGAAGAAGAAAATTCCAGAATAATGAAGGTTACTGTTGTCGCAGGCTCACAGGGCTCTTCCGAAGCATCTCTAGAAGAGCTAGCATGCTCATTCCTACATCGGATAGCAACGAGGCCTAAAATTCTCCCATATACAGAAATGATCAAGTGGATACTTGATCACGCAGAAATGAGAAATAGACAGTTCAAGATTCAAGGTCAAGGGCTCATCGAATCATTTGTTGCGCAAGTTTTAAAGCTTATGTATCATCTGCCTGAGCCACAGGAAACTTATAATACACAATTCATAGAAAAATTTGTGGAGGAGAACCCGAACTTGTCAGAGACTACCAAAGATTGGTCCAAGAAAGATGAACCGCTCAAGATAGATAAACACGGTATGTATAGTATTGGTTCCCTTACTTCCCCATATTGTTTTGCTGCTTCCATGATCGGTAGATTATTTGGAATGCTAGATATCAACAAATTTTCTTCCGAATGGTTACCATTAATAGGTGTTGCCACAACGCCACTATTGTAGATTGGGCTAAGATTTTATCGGACAACCTAATCACGACTATTGTCAGTTACCGGTCCAAAAGATCTACATCTCAAAGGATTTATCCTCCTTTTTACCTAACCGCATATGTTACGGATTCAATTTGTTATGTGTCTAAATTCCCTATTATGGGTTGGAAGTGGAAAACTCAAGACCCGTTACATATCCATGTCTATCATAAGATATTATGGGACTCTCAGTTCACTCCACATTTCTTCCAGATTTGTCACAGACTCATGCTGCTCTTGTATAGAATGTTGTATGATAAAGAACCCCCAAGGTGCTAACCCGAGGCACAGATAGATATCATCCCCATCGCAAGATGGTTCAGAGAAGAAATGTTTACTTATGTTAGAGTTTTTAGAAGCACTGTACCTCCTCATGTTCTACCTTTTTATATACCTGATAAGCTCCCAGCTCGAGAAATTGCATATCAAACCTGTTCAGAAGGTGGCCTAACTAAAGCCATAAAGGAAATAAAGAAGGCCATATGGCCACAGTTTCCTATGGCTTGTGGGGCCTTTTCGTTGTTCGATGTAGGTCACGTTGTCATTGAAGTACAGAATATGATGTGTCTAGAATTATTTAAATTCCCGGCAAGGCCATTTGACCCAAACGAGGTTGCGCAGAATTTCACAACCGCGGTCAAGATAAAAGTGTTCTTTGGGAAAAAGGACTTATTTGATGATGTATTCCAGAGTAAAAGCTCACTTCAAGAAATTTTGCAGGAAGCCCAATTGCAATTGTCTCCAGAAGACCTTCAAAAATTCATGGTATACAGGGAAAGAAGACTAGCCAGTGTTCCTCTATAAAAGCTGTGATTGTCTGCCAGAGAACTGACTCCAAGCGTTAGCCTTAGTGGGAATTCAAGCACTAATGGATCTAAGTATAAATCTGTACAAGAAATCCCTGAACATTCTAAAAGATCAGGAAACAACCAAGATAGGAGCGAAGAGTCAGCCAAAGACACCGCTCAGTCAATGGAAATTCCACAACAGCAGGTTATCGCCTCCCCACAAAAAGATCCTCCCCCTCTCGTCATTGAAGCACCACCCGTCACAACAGAATTGGATAAGGAATGGGAAACCTTCAATGAACTGATCAATCTTGAAGGAGAAGCCCCAAAAACTCCTATAAGCAATATGCAGGTAGTAGAGGAAGTGGTCCCAACCATAGTCAGCCATGTCTTAGAAACAGAAAATATTCCTATCACACCGTCTTCTGAGCTTCTACTTAATGTAGAAGAGATTCCTCCTCTGGACATATTTTATAGTCCCCAGCATAAAGCAGTGGTAAGAAGACAGAGAAAGAAGAGGAAGTTAGAAAATACACTCTCTCAGGATGCTGAGCAATTAGATGTCTTATGGAAAGATCCCGCCAATAATCCAACTGAAAACCTCACCAAACTTTCTCAGATCGCAGGAGCATATGCCTCTGCGACTATTGACAAAGCATCAGAAGTACAGCAATTGCTGAAAGAGCGAGAAGATCAAATATAGGTACTGCAACTTCAATTGTGACAAGCTAATGCTAATAATGAGGCACTCAAATAGCCTGAAAAGTTATAGGAAGACTTCCAGCAAATGCAGATAAGTTATTAGAGAAGTTTAGACGAAAAAGGAAAACAATTGCAGGATGTACAAGAGATGCATAGGGACAACCCTAAGCTTACAGAGTTTGTTTCAGAATTTATTGCTTTGAATGAATGACTACTGCAGCAGAAAGAAATGTTGGGACAAAAGATGTCACAGTGGAATGATTTTTGCGAGATGAGCGATAAGATCACTAATCAAGTGGTCGACTTACGAAGTGAATATGATCTGATTGACAAGCGAGTGACTGAATAGTTGGCTTGGCAGGATGAGACGAGGGAAAAAGGGCAGGCGCACCCAGGATAAATGAGAATCATAAAGAACTGCTCTTTAACAAGTGGGATGATCAAATCAGGGAGGCAGAACAAGCGGCGGAAATAGCAGCCACTACAGCAAGCATTCTCATTGACTATGTTAATGAGAATTTGCACAAATCTAATCTAATCGCAGAAACCACCCCGGGGTATTTACCAAACAAACTACAACTAGAGGCAGAATGGAAGCAGAGAGTGCAAGAAAAGGGAAAGGCAATTCAAGTATTAAACAGGTTAAATTGGGAATGTTACTGGACATACTTAGTAAAGCCGCATAGTCAGTGTATGACTGTGAAGTGCATCATAAATGTGGCCAAAAATGTGGTACCAGTACTCATCAATTCTATTTTCTCAACCTAGCTCAAAGCAGAAGTCAGCCAGCCAACTCTTCTTAAACCAATGCTGAATACATGCAGTTTTAAAGACCAGATACAAAAGTAGTTTTGTTTTGAAGTTAATTTTCGCTTTAGATTTTTCTTAAAAAAAGGGTGGTCATTTGAAAACTGTATCCTGAATTTTTGTAAATAAACTATTATTAGAACTAGTTAGTAGTATTTAAACCCTTCTCATGCATTTAGAGAGGGGTCCAGAAATTTATCAAAAACTTCTCCTCAGAACAAGCACTTTTGCACCCTCCGAGGAGGTTTTGGTGAATGAATGGATCAAGATTTGTTGATGTTTGCATTTGATATTTGCTACTGATGCTGCACTTCTGTACTCTTAGTAGATGTTAGAGCAAGGAGAAATAAATCATTATTGCTTGAAGCTTATGAGTAGGACTAGTCATAAATGGTACTTTTATCTCTTGACCATTTCTGTTTATATGTTAAAGTGATATACAGTTTTTAGTTGTTTATATGTTATTGCATGAATGCTTGAGTTACCATTTGGCACTTTTGTACAATGGAACTATTTATTTATGTTTAATGTATGAATAGCTTATTATGCGATATGTTGTTCACAACTGTTTTGCCTAACTTTTTATGCGAAATAGTTCATCTTAATTGATTTCCTTTCTTATAGTCACTGAATGATCTTTATTACTAGTTGATATATGAAATCTCTTTATATCGCATAATGGAAGAATTAAATCCCGGGTAAGCATAGATTAGATGTGTTGTTTTTATTAGATTATCATAGCATAGAATTAGATTAAAGTTTGAATTAGAATAGCTTAGATAGTTACTGTTAGATCAGCAACATCCAATTCTACACACACACACCCATAAATTTGGAAACTGGTCCCATTATCCCCAGTCAGACCTGCTATACCAAACGGATACGGAGCTGCCAACCAAGGTCTGGACCGGGCGGGTATCCCCATTGTTGTTGACCTGATTTTCGAGGCTTCAACACCTTCATATGCACCAAAGACACTATTTTTCAGATTAAGAAAAATCCCATACTTTTGACACTCCTTAAATATTTGTTTTAGATGACATACATGATCTGATATTTTCTTGGAAAAAGCAGTAACATCATCGAAATAAAAAACAACACTCTAACATATAAGGCCATGGAAGGAGATGTCCATCGCCCTTTGGAAAGTTGCACCAATATTGACAACCCCAAGTTGCATCCTCTTGAAGGCGAATGTTCCCCATTTGGTCCAGAAGGTAGTATTTAATCTCTTTGGATTTGCTACTAGCACGATTATAACCTGAGAAACCATCTAATACTGAAAAAATCTCAGACACGGATATTGTGTAAAGGATTTATTCCATGGATGGCACTTGGTAATTGTCTTTATCAAAACCCTGATTGAGATTTCAAAAATCAACACATACCCTTATTTCACTAGACTTATTCCTATCTGGGACCAACTTGGAAACCTGAGTGGAATGTCTGACTTAAAAATTATCCGAGCATCGAACAAGTTTCTAAATTCCTTTTGGATGAGGGGTTCCAGTGTTGGATGAAATTTTCGTAATTTCTGCTAGAAAGGCTTTGCCCTTCCCTTTTCTAGGAATGACATGTTGGATAATAAGAGTATCATATGTCTTTAAATAATTGTATGTCCATGCAAATACACCATGATATTGATTTAATAAGTAGATAAATGTCTGTTGTTCTTGTGGAGAACAACACATAACGAGGTTTACATACTTCAAATCTTGTTGGTCCCATGATTGACTTGTTCATATGATAACATTGACCTCTAAGTTGGTTTTTCCTCTAAATCGATTTTGCATGTCATATAACTTCTCTAGGGACACCACACTGTTAGGCATAATGTTTCCTTTTCTTGCACTAGATTCCTATTGCAAAGCCTAATTGCGCCCATCCTCATCAATTGAAGCATCTTTAAGTACATCTACGTTATCCATAAAGTGCAATATCTGTTGGTTTTCATTGAAAACACATAAATTAGTGGTGATATCTAGCATAAATGGATTATATATAACTTCAATAGAAAATCCATTTTTTAATGGCAACTCCCTAGTGACTACATTTTCTAATGCATATGTTGCAGTATTTGTAACTCTAGGAACAAAAATAATATTGAAATATTTTAAATGATTAATTAAACATCATACCTCTTACTAGTAGGTTTTGAGATTATCTGAAACATAGTGTATAGTGTCTCGCACCTGACGAGTGAGGACCTCTGAGTTACCAATTACCTTAATGATCTCTACCTTTAGTTCAATAGCTTTCTTCAATCTCAGTACGGATGCTTCATATTCAATAGTATTATTAGTACACTCAAACTCTAGACAGAATGAGAGGATATTATTCTTGTTGCATGGGTTTGTAAGTACACAACCAACTCCAGATCTATCCTGCATCTTAGAACCATCAAAATGAAGAGTCCAAATATAATGAGCTACTAAGTTGCTTAATATACTACTATTACTACTATTACTATTATTACTATTATTATGTACATTTATATTACATGATTCATTTTCACCAACTGGAGATCAAGGAAGGAGCTCCAACTGTGTATATGCAGGAATAGGTGATGGTTGTGCTTGATAACACCCAAGGTTAGTTTCAAGAAAATAATTCCCAAATATTATATAAAAAAAAGCAATAGGTTCATTATGGCCCTCAAGTGCTGTCACAATGTGCTTCATATATGGATCACTTTCCACCCGAATCTAGTAATTCTTGCCCCTATACGGAATCCATATATATGATCAGTCTGTCACAAAATTCCCTTGTAATTTTGTAAACCTGTCTCTATTAAGGAGTACATCGTAGGCTTCTAGAATGTCCACAATTACAATATTTATACATTAATGAACTTAATCATCTATTGATAATGTAGTAAGCACATTATTGAGTTCACAAACAACATGGACGAGAGGTATGTGTATCTGAATAATTTTTGCATCGTAGAGTTATCAACCATAAAATTGGCTTCCATCCTTCTAGTGCCAAAGTATTGACGGTGTTGGATACCATCAACATATAATGGATCTCCTTGATATAAGGTATCAATAAGACCTCGCACCATTTCGCGTAGCAGTCCCATTTAGAATACAGTCTGGATATATTTTACATAAAGATATGCCTTGGCCTTAGCTGTCAGCATGAGAGAGAAGTGAAAAATTTCCTTTTGAATGAGCAAGTGAGTGTGCTTTGTGAATGTTTAATTACAGTTGTATCAAGATTATCTTACTGTGGAGGGGAAAATAAAGTGAGCCTCTAGGAGAGAAGTAATAATACTACCATAATGGAGACACACATGAAATAGAAAGTCTTTTCTAACATCAAGTGAAATAGTTCACAAGGATCCAACGATGATTACAAACATAAGAACATGTTTTCAAAAAGTAAGCACCGAAGTCACCAAAATAGTTCAATTACTCCAGTACGGATGAAAGAAAACATGAACCATAAAAATTCAAATAATAGTGTTAGAAACATTCACAATCCATGTGTGAAAATGTGTTTTCCTGGAAGGCTTCAATATTAAGAAAACGTCCCAAGATACATAAATACAATGAACATCACTAGCTCCCTAGAAATACTAACTGTATCTCTTTAATTCCTTTTTGAAGAAGCCAAGGTTAAAATTCCTTTACATGAAAAATAAGGATCCTTATATAACTTGAGGCATGACCTTTCACATCCTCATGACTCTTGACTTTCCAACTTCTAGTGACCTTTAGACTTCTAAAATGTTTGGAATTCCAAATGACTTTTGGAATTACATATGACTTTTCGTATTACATGGCTTTGGACTTCCATGAATTTTTAGTTCGTACATCACTCTTGCACTTCCACTTATTTGTCTTTACAATAATTACAGGAATACATCATGGCTTCCACATCATGATGTGGTGAGAAATTGATATGTCACTATGTGTGAGGACTGGGACTAATTTTGACTAATTAGATGGACTTTCTCTAGTGGTGATGTTGCTACCACTTGTATCTTCATTCTTCATGTAACTTCAATCGTTGGTGTGGTCACCCTCCAAAGGGTCTTTGATCTAATGGAGTTTTTGAGGTGCTTTTATAATCAAGATTGAAGTGTATTATTCATTATTTATGTGCTTCCTTTTTTTGTTCTCTTTTCCCAATCTTCCTTATGCACGCTTTCCATGTTGTTCCTAGAGTACACGTCTCTACAATAACTTATGACAAACAACCATCAACCTAAAAAATCTCCTATCCTACCATGTTTTGTGCATATTCTCTGTTAATCCCTCTTCAATGCTCTTGTAAGGGGAAAAAGGATCTTTTGGGCACATGTGCACACTCTCAAGGGCTAAACGACTGAATCGGAAAGGAATTAGGTCTTCGACATCTGATCAAGAGGGAAATGTAATGAGGGAAGGTTGCACAACACAAGTCGAAAGGACAAAAGGGAAGGATTTAGGCTTCCCAAGTGTGTTGTGTAATCAAGGGAGATATCGAGGGCACAAGGCACACTCATGAAGCCGAAATGATGAAGGATTTAGTCCTTTTGGGTACTCTCTTACACTCATGACGCCTAAGAGGGTGCAAGGGGCACTCGCAAAGGTTGAAGGTTGATGATTTGTGCCTTAGAGGTAAACTAATCCACTCAAAGGGTCCAAGAGGGCGCATAGAATATTATGCAAGGCTGAAGGTTTGAGCTTAAGGAATTTAGCATGTGCTCATGTGATCAAGGATGGTGCACCTCTTCTTGTCAAATGAGTGCACTCAAGGAAGACTTGGTATATTGAAGGGCACATTTGAGAGAAAGGAAGGGGAAAGAGGCTAAAGGAGTGCGATTTATGCTCATTGAGTGCACAATCCGCTCTTTCGAACAATGAAGGATTTTTTACCAAGGCTTCAAAGTTCACTCATGTGCTCTTGGGATCAATGGGTTTGGTTTTAGCTGAAGATTTGTCTAAGTTTAAGATATAGGACGAGGGATAAACATGATGATTTTTAGACAATAAAATCATGCGGGAAAATTACCAACTCATCCAGAGAACGTAGACAAACTTGAATAATGATAAATATACATAAAAAATACACTTTGTACACATAACATATGTATAATGAATGATGTGTGTGTGATTGTGACTCAAAAGTGTCATTTTATAACAAAAAAATATGTCATGACCATGAAGTGCACCTAAAGATGTTCTAACCAATGTGACGACAATCAAGACGATTTGAGGACACTTGAAACACATAGGATAATATGAGATGACATTTGATGATCAAAGTGAAATAAGATATGAAGGTGATAGTGTGCTCCATAATTTAAATCTAGTGAAACACTGGTGGGTGTTGTAGTAGTGAAAATAGTCACCAAGGATAGTATCTTCTCCATTGATTTCAAATTCTTTCTCAAGACTAGCCTCATAAATATTTAAGTCATCAACTACCTTTCACTACCATCTGTTGTAGCATTTGTAGTCCTTTCTTATAGAGTTTCCAAGAAGAATTCCTTCATCGACGCAAGAATAAAACTTTCTTGGCTAATCATCATGGTATTCATATAATATTCACTTCCAAATATTTTGAAATAATTGACTGAGGCAGGTCTTCCTTTCCATAACTGATATGGAGTTTTGTTAGTATTCACCCATAATTGTTCCCTATTCATAGTATATATCGTTGACTTAGCTGCTTCTCTCCAAAATTTTGGTTGTAATCCAGTTCTGAATAGATTTTTTCTCGCAATCTCTTGTATGGATATATTCTTTCTTTGAACCACTATATTTTCTTGTGGAGTCTTGGCAACAAATAGTTCCGTCTGTATTCCATGCTTTTCACAAAATTCATTGAATTCGCCTGAGGTGAATTCTCCACCTTTATTTGTCCTTAAACATTTGATATTTGAATCACATTCATTTTCAACTACTTCTTTGAATGTTTTAAAACACTCTAATTATTTCGAATTAAAACTTATTAAAAATACCAACATCATTCTACTACAATCATCAATAAATAATACAGAATATCTTTCGCCTGATAGAGATGGATTTCTATTGGGCCTCACACATCTACATGAATTATTTCTAGAGTCTTTGATGATGAGAAATCGGTTATCTTGAATTTGGTCATTGTTTTCTTTCGATGTTGGCATGGTGCAGAAGTAACCTTTTTAGGTTTTTAATTTATGGGGATATCTCTCAGTACTTGAGTTTTCCTAGTTTTCACCAAATTATCAAAGTTTAGATTAACCAATCTCTTGTTCCATAACCAAATTTTATCTACTTCACTCATGTAACATTATTCTTCTTTAATTTCATTAAGAATGCATAGAGCTCACAAAAAGATAGAAAAGTTAGATCAACGACTTCAAAATTATCCTCTTTCAGGGGGAAACCTCCTTTAAATTACTCAAATGAACAATTCTTGGATGATAAAAATGACTAAGCCTACTTTCATATATAGGAGTCTAAGGGGTCACAATATAATCAAAGCTGACATAACAATAATAATATAAGGGTACAAAAATAACAATAGTGGGCTTCTATGGGGGACACTAACAACAATATGGGGAAAATAAGGGCACAATAATAACAATAAGGGCTACAATGACAATAGTAATTGGGGAACCACTAGTATTATAGGGACCTAGCATGTCCCTCTCCTTCAAAAAAGTGTTTTCCTTAATGCTTGAGTAGTCTTAGATGCTTCTATATAAAATTCTCATCCTCCCATGTGGAATCTTTAGCGGGTAAGTTGTTCCACTTCATGAGATACTCCTAAATTGATCCATTTCGTAGCTATCGAGTTCTTGTTTCTGTGACTTCTTTAGGTTCCAATATGAATTTTCCTCCCTCATCGAGTTCTGGAAATATTGTTTGAACTGGGAACTTGTCATCTATAACACTCTTTAAAGATGAAACATGGCAAATTGGGTGTAGTCGGGAAGCTGCAGGAAGTTCCAATTTGTATGTCATATTACCAATCTTTTGCAACACCTTGTATGGACCATAATACTTTGGTGATAATTTGTTATCTTTCTTAGCCTTCTTGAGGGACATTTTTTTATATGGTTGTAGTCATAGGAATACCCAATCACCTACATCAAAACTTCTTTCGTTGCGATGTTTATCTACATGTTGTTTCATTCTATTCTATGCCAATGTAAGGTTATCCTTTAAGAGTTGGAGAACTTGTTGTTAATGCTCAATGTGATCTTCCACTACTTCAACCTTACAATTTTCTCTTAAATAAGATGTTATGGATGGTGGATGATATCCATAAAGTGCAATAAATGCGGTCATTTTTGCTGCAGTATGGAAGGAATTATTATACCACCATTCAGCCAGAGGCAGCTACTTGACCCATTGTGCTTGTTTATCAAAGACAAAGAAACAAAGATATCCTTCTAAACATGTGTTTACTATCTCAATTTTTCAATCAGATTGAGGATGATAAGATGAGCTATAAGCTAATTGAGTACCAAGGTAAGAAAATAATTTTGTCCTAAAATTTCCAGTGAAAATGGGATCTCTGTCACTAAAAATAATATTTGAATTTCCATGTAGGCTTTTAACTATTTCCGTAAATACAGTAGAAACTGTACTAGATTTAAATGTATGAGATAATGCACAAAAATGTGCATACTTGATAAGCCTGTCAACTACCACCATGATGACACTCTTTCCTTCAGACTTGAGTAAACCTGTGATAAAATCCATTGAAACCTCCTCCAAATGTTGGCTTGAAATGGATAAAGGTTGTAATAGACCTAGGTTCTTAATTGTTTCAACTTTATTTTGTTGGAAAACCAAACATTCTGCCACAAACTTTTGAATATCCACTTTAAGGTCATCCCAAAAAATTTCCTTCTTGACCCTGTGGTAAGTTTTTAAAAATATTGAGTGCAGAAGTGTGCAATTCCATAAGAATATTTGGTTTGAGTTGGGAATTCTTACATAGTTATAAGCAATCTTTGTACCATAATGAATCATTTTTCCTGCTAAATGTATCAGATGTAGTAGGATCTTATTGTAACTTTTGAACGAGTGCCCACGCTTCTTCATCATTCTTCTATTCATCTGGTGCTTCGTTTATCCTATATTGTTGGATAATAGAAATGGCGCAAAGAAATGCTTCCACATCATCATCGTTTCTTGAGAGTGCATATTTCGTAACATTTTTCTTCCCCTTTTTGTAGATGATTTCAGTGTCATAACCCAACATATTTGTGACTCATTTTTGTTGCTCATCAAAAGATAAGCTTTTTTCTGAAAATTATTTAAGACTATCATCATCTGTTTTTACCTTAAAGTGTCTTCTCATTAGGTAGGGTCGCCATTTCTTAAGTGCATGTAGTATTTCTAACATTTCCTTCTCATAAATAGATTTGTTTAAATACTTTCCTTTGATTGGATTACTTTTGAAAGAAATGCGTTTTGCTTCTTGCATTAAAACAAAACAAATTACATTTCTTGAGGCATCATATTCCACAATAAATGTTTTTGTTAGGTTCAACGTAGCTAAGACTGGTGCTTGGCACATTGCCTATTTAATATGTTCAAAGGCCTTTGCTGCTTCTGGAGTCCATGAAAATGCATATTTCTTCAATAATGTTGTTAGAGGTGTTTCTATTCTCCCATAATTCTTAACAAACTTGCGATAATACCTTGTCAACCTCAGATTCTTTATGGATGTGGGGATTTTACATTCCTTAATGGCTTTAACTTTTCTAGGGCCTTAACACTTTCATGAGATACACTATGACCCAGAGATATCACCTCTTGTACTCCAAAGAAACATTTGGAGCTCTTTGCATATAATTGTTTCTCCTCGAATAGTTTGAGCACCCCGTCAACATATTGAACGTGATCCTTCCAAGACTCATTGTAGCTTAGTATATCATAAAAAAAATACTAACACAAATTTTCTAAGGAAGGGGTTGAAAATGGAATTCATCAAACCTTGAAATGTAGAAGGTGCATTGGTAAGGCCAAAAGGCATGACCAAAAAATCATAATGACCATCATGTGTTCTAAATGTTGTTTCTGGAATGTCTTCACTCTTCATTCTCATTTGATGATATCCTCAACGAAGATCCAACTTAGTGAAGTAAATTGATCCATGCAATTCATACAATAATTCATCAATGACAGGAATGGGAAATTTATCTTTAATAGTGAGCTTGTTGAGCTCCCTATAATTCGGACACATGTGCCATGATCCATCCTTCTTGTGCATCAATAGTACTGGAGTAGAGAAAGAACTTTGACTAGGTTGAATGATACTAGCCTGTAGCATTTTTGGACCCATATGTTCAATTTCACTCTTTTAAGCATAGGGATATCTGTCAGGCCTGATGTTGGGAGGAACACTTCCTGGAATAAAATTAATAGCATGATCACGATCACAAATAGGTGGGAGGCCTTTGGGAGTCTCAAATACCTTGGAATTACTATCCAATACTTTTTGGAGATCTGGAAAATAAATGATTTTGGTGTGGGAACCTCTAGCAAACATAATTGTGAAAATACACCTCATTGTTCACTCTTTAGAATCTTTGTCATTCTGTTGGAGTAGATTATTATTCGTAGTTTCCCCTTCGATATCCCTTAATTGAACTTCCTTTCCTTCCAAACAAAATTTCCTATCGTACCTAAGGATTGTATACATTAGACTCCTAATACAACATCAACACCACCCATTCGAATGGAAAGAATTGGACTATTATATACATATTCTCTCATGGATAGCTCCATATTATCTCACTTTCCAGAGAACTTTATGGTTCCTCCACTTGCAACCATCACTTGAAAATCTAGTACTGGATATAGAAAGAAATTCAATTCCTTAGCTATCTTGCAATGAATAAAATTATGGGTTCTTCCCCAATCAATCAACACTATTACTTTTTTCTTCTTGACATGTCCTTCTATCTTAATAGTTTGAGGATTGGTAATTTTAGCCAATGTATTACATGATATGGTTGGATTCATTTCTTCTTTCTCCACAGTTTTTTCCTAGTGTATATCATCTTCTTTTGATGTTTCTTGTTCCGTTTCTTCCTCCTTTTCACAATATATGTAAAATAACTTCTTCAAAGCACACTTATGACCTTTAGTGTATTTCGTATCACAACTATATAAAATCCATTTTGCTCTTTTTTCTTCCAATTGTTGTGGTGTCGACCTTGAAGGTTGTGGAAGGATAGTGGCAAAAACACTTCCATATTTATAGTTGAGAGTGGTACGCTTCCTAGTTTCCATAATTTTGCTTTCCATTTTATTCCCATCCTGAATGCCTTCTCTAATGAATCAGGTTCCCAAAGGAAAACCTCATGTTGGATTTTATCCTTTAAAGTCCCTACGAACACATAAATCCTGTGCTCCTATGGAATATATTTTACCCTTATATTCAATTTTTTGAAGTCCTCAATGTGATCAATCATTAAACCGTTTTGTTTGAGATTTATCAATTGGCTAAAAAAGTGTTGCTTTTTTTATCCTCATAATGTGCTATCGTTTCTTCCGTAAAAATTTCCCAATTGACAATTCCTTTACGAGAGAAAATCCAGCGATACCATACAATTTGATTTGGTTCCAAATATAAAGTTTCAATGCATACCTTTTGTGTGTTTTTCAAATTATGGAGATCGAAATATTTCTCCATTTGTAGTATACATGTTACGAGATCCTTGCCATCAAACTTCCTCATATCGATTATTGGGACATGGTGGGTAAAAACATGTGGGTATTATACCTCGGCTCCTCCTACCTTGCTCCCTAAACCTGCCCTCACCCATCGGATGGATGAGCGATAAATCGATGGCGGCCTGGGGGTTGAGAGTTCGGCAGGCTCACCGTCACCCATCGGATGGGTGAGCGATAAATCAATGGCGTCCCGGGGGTCGAGAGTTCGGCAGGCTCACCCTCACCCATCGGATGGATGAGCGATAAATCCCTCACCTTTTTAGGGAAGGTGAGCGATAAATCCCTCACCATATGAATAATGAGTGACTCCGTCCCTACGAGTGGGTTAATGCACACCTTACCGGCGGGTAACATTTCTTGTAGCAACTTTGTCAAATTTGACTTCAAATCTTCCATTTTTCCTTCCAAGTTAGCTGCAACATCATTCATCTTAGCTTCCATGCCTTTCTTTAAAACATCCATATTATCTTCCATGTCATTCACCTTAGCTTCGACGCCTTTCTTTAAACCATCCCTCTTAGCATCTGTTAATTTTTGTGAGAGTGAATTTTGTTGCACTTGGTCTTGTAATTTTGATATATCATGTTGAATTTCTTCCTCTTCTTCATGAGTCATGTTAGAGCTTTCAGGTTTCTTACTAGGTGTTTCCATTTTCTTTCTTCGAGGCATCAATAAATGATAATTATGCTTCAATATTCCCTTTGAATTCCTTCAGCTAATTTTTCAAACAAAAGTTATGCAAAACATAAAAAAAAAATACACACACTTTTTCACTTTGTAGGAGCTCGATATTGAATCTGATGTATCTCTAAAATTTCAGATCTCCAAAGTTTGAAATTTCTAACTATGATATCTCTCTATGTCCTCCTTCCAATGCTGCCATTCTGATTGAAATTTGATTCTCCAAGAAAGTGTTAAGCACAATCTCCCAAGATGACTTGATTATACACTTTTTCAGTAGATAAAATTTGTACTTAGTGCCACGTGTCATTGTTTCAGTCTTCGAACTTGAAAATGAAGAAGCCAAAACTACAGCCTATCCTCTTTCTGGAACTTCTTATGAAATTTCAATGGGATACTCAGAGAGAAATTTATGACGATTTTTCCAAGGTCACATATTTGGGATGTAATTAGTGAGCCTAAAAATGGGTGTTTTTTTAGCTTCTAAAATGTCACAAAAAAATGTGATAGGGAGAATTCCATGATGATATGTTTGGAGCGACGAAACCCTAGAATCCAAAGCTCTGATACCAAATGTTATGAACTAGCTCACAAAAATATAGAAAAGATATATCAAAACCTTCAAAATCATCATCTCCGAGGGGGAAACCTCCTTTACATTACATAAATGAAAAATGCTTGGTTGATACAAATGACTAAACCTCCTTTCTATATATAGGAGTCTAAGGGGTCAGAACATAATCAAAGCCAACATAACAATAATAATATAAGTGCACAATAATAACAATAGTGGGATTCTATGGGGCACACTAATAACGATATGGGGCCAATAGGGGCACAATAATAATGATAAGGGATAAAATGACAATAGTAATGGGGGAATCACTAGTATTATAGGGACCTAAAATTTTAATAGAATTTTTCTTGCAATCTCTTGTATGGATCTATTCTTTCCTTCAACCCCTACATTTCGTTATGGAGTCTTGGCAACAAATAGTTCCCTCTTGATTCCATGATTTTCACAAAATTCATTGAATTTTCTCGAGGTGAATTCTCCACCTTCTTTTGTCCTTAAACATTTGATATTTGAATCACTTTGATTTTCAACTACTTCTTTGAATGTTTTAAAACATTCTATTTATTTGAGTTAAAACTTATGAGAAATACCCACATTATTCTACTCCAATAATCAATAAATAATACATAATATCTTTCTCCTAATAGATATGGATTTTTGTTGGGCCCCACACATCTACATGAATGATTTCTAGAGGCTTCAATGATGAGAAATTCCTTTTCTTGAAGTTGGTCCTCATTTTATTTCGATGTTGGCATGGTGCAAAAATAACCTTTTTAGTTTGTTAATTTATGTAGATATCTCTCACTATTTGAGTTTTCCTAATTTTATCCAAATTATCAATGTTTAGATTTCCCAATCTCTTGTGCCATAACCAACTCTAAGCTACTTCACTCATGTAACATTATTCTTCTTGAATTTCATTGAGAATGTATACATTATCAAATTTTCATACTCCTCTTCCAACCAACTTTCTTGAGGATCATCTCCTTATTTCATAGTCCTTGGAATGAAAGATAAGATCGTGTCCTTGATTCCATATTTTCCTAACAATTACAAGATTATTCTTGAGTCGATCAGGATATAGTGTATCTCTTTTTATTTAGAAGACATAATGTTCCTTTACCAAAAATTTTAATAGATCCACATCCGAAGTTCACATTTCCATCATTCTTGTTTAACGAGATGAAATTATTTTGATCAGTAGTTATGTGCCTAGCACATACATTGTCTACAAACCATTTGTTTTGCTGATTTTGTGCACACAAATATAGGCTACACCTTTCATGGGTGGATTCTCTAGTATTCCTTCTCCATACCCTTTCTCTCAGTTCTAGTGGACAATTATGTGCTTCATGACCTGTATTATTGTAGTTGGAGAATTATAGACTATATTTTGAAAGATGAGCAAACAAATCGTAAGTCATGACCTGATTTTGTCTCCTTGAATCAATATTATTATTTTGTTAATTGGTCCCATACTTTGTTCAATCAAGATTATTACCTCCATAATCCTTGCAATGCTTGGCCTGTTGAATAAAATTTTTACAAAGAAAACAATGAAGACATAAATTAGTTTGATATTTATTAGTTTAAGCATGACTTGGTGTGACATTCCTTTTTGGATAAGATAACTTCTCATTCATTGGATTTCTATAAGGAGGTCCCTTTGGTGTGTCCAACTTATTCCACTTCATGAATGATTGTGAAGAGAGATTACATAGCTTCTTTTTTATTATTCATTATGGATACAAGTGTTACCCTTTGAATTAGGGGATTCGCATGTATATCCAAGTCCTAATTTTTCACGTTGTGGCATTTGATTGTTGAGGATGACATCTAGGGTTCACAAAACTTTGTTCATTTTATCTAATTCCATTTTTAGAGAGAAATTCAGCTTCTAATTTCTCATATATCTCTTCCTTTTCCATTAGCGTGTTGTTCAATTATATTCCATCCCATTTTCTGCTTACTTTTTAGTTTTAAGAGAGATGATTTCTTATGATAACTTTCCATTATTTTACCTTACTTTTTCATTCCCTTCAATGACATTGATAAAGAATTCATTTACATTTCCTTCCTCTTCTTCTTCTTCAGGTCTATTTTGGTCATTTGTGAAGGCCATAAATAATGCTTCTCTACTTCCCACATAATCATCATCTTCATCATAATCATCACTATTTTTCTCGGAGAAGAAATTTATTTCATCTGATATTTCCTTCTTGAATGTTCTGTTCTTAGGTTCATCTTTACTAGAATCATCACTATCTTGTTTAGAGAAGTACTTTTAATTTAAACCTTTATTTTTGAAAGACCTTATTTTAGGTTCATCTTGATCATCACTATCATCCTTGCAAGGACAATTTCTAGCATAATGTACTATTTTTCCACATTTTAAAGAAGTGAGAGGGTAATTACCTTTTTGTTTGGATCCTTTCTTCAAATTCTAGAAAAATTTCACCAATTCCACTTCAATATTAAAATCACCATTGTTGTAGCCACAAATCTTCCCCTTCATTGATGTTTATGATGCTTTGAAGGAAATTTATTTGTGAGTTTAGTTTCCTATTCTCATTTCATATGCAATAAGAATTACATGAATATAATCCATTTTTAGGTCTTGTAAGTCCTTCGTTTCTTCTATAGCACTGACTTGGGCCTCAAAGATGTTGGGAGTGGAGCCTGATTATCTTCTTTATTGAGAAAAAAATAGATGTGAAATTTCCTAGTAAAATATTGTAATTTCGTAGTCAATCTAAGTCATTCATTAGGCATAAATCTGATGGTAGAAGTCATGTTTAATTGAGATTTGTTGGCCCTAGAAGGAAACCCCTCACTATATATGAGGGAATTGTATTGTGACTACGTAGATGTGTATTTTGAGCTAGAAAGAGAGAGGAGATTGTATGGGAGCAAAGAGGAAGTTACAATGGACCTATTGTAGATTGTATCTCTTCATTTTGCTGGATAATATAAAAGGAAGGACTGGCTATTTCTCTACGGATGTAGCCTAAATTGGGTGAACCACGTATATCTGTTTGTCTCTCTCTTTTTTTACGCATTTTATGTGTTTGTGCTTTTGTAATATTTTATGTGTTCCATTGCTCTGTAATATATAATTTTTTAACAAAAGAAGTCTAGAACTTATCTTAGATTTTTCTAGACAATTTCTTGTCTTTGATGTCTTCACCTGGTCCTTTGAAAGATTTGACAACTTCATCTACCTAGAGAAAGTAAGCAATATTGTCTCCGTCTTCATTCATTTTGAGACTTTCAAACTACCTTATAAAGGTTTGGAGCTTTTCCTTTTTGACTTTAGGATCTCATTTGTAGATGCTAATGAGCTTGCCCCACATCTCTTTAGTTTTTTTAATACTCATCACTTTAGTGAATTCTAAATTTGATAGACCACTTGTTATATGATTCAGAGCCTATGCATTTTCCACATAGGATTTCTTCTTACCAGTATTTGTTCGAAGAGGAGATGGTATCTTGTATCCATTTGTGATAGATATCCAAACTTCAAGTACAAGATAAATGGACTAAAACTCCATTGTAACTTTCCTGAGGGAAAAATGAGTTCCATAAAATTAGGGGTCCTGCGTATGTTTACTAGCCATTGTGATTAAAAAATCCTTCTTTAGCTATTAGATTTTCTTTTGAAGAAGATGGATCTGATACCAATTTTTGGAAATAATGAGGAAGGGTTGAATCAATTACTATTTTATGTAAGTTAATATTTTTATCACAAAATAAACCAAAATGCAATAAGTAGAAGACTATTAATTTTATTGATCAAAATTGTGAGGGCTCTAATCCTCTTATACAACAAATTAGGATCAATATTCAACACAATACTTGACTTTTTTTTCGGTTCCATCCTTGAACAGATCTAAGATCCTACATGGTAAAAATGAGGAATTGAATCCTATCAACAAATTCCAGTCTCCAACAAGGTCAAATAAGGATTCCAATACATTCAACAACTCCAAGCTCCAACTCTATCAAATAAATATATTTACAAGAAATTAATTACCTCAAAAAGGCCTTCAAAATGTCTTTAACAATTCTTTAGGAAAAACTTCAAGAGTACTGTAGAAACTCTGCAAAGTTGCCTCAACAAATCTTCAAAATGCTTCAAAAAATCTCCAAAAATGCTTCAACAAATCTCCAAAAATGCTTCATTTAATCTTAAAATTTGCCTCATAAATTATTCAATGATAACTTAAACTATAATCCTCAAACATACTCCATGGATGTATACTCCAAGTAGTATTCAAAAGTGATTCAAAACTACTTCTTTAGTCCTGCTACATAATTGACCTCTTCTCTACTTCTAGGCATGTTAATTAAGGGTTGAGTCAATTCTTCAATAGTAGGTCAAGGGTGGCTCTAAATTCTACTCCAAAGGAAGTCAAATATCTTTCCAAAAGATGGTGTAAGCCAAAATTCCACTGCTCCATATGACCAAATGTCAAATTTTGTCATAGGTTCAAGATGCCTATAGGTATGTTTGTAATTGAGGATTGAAACTATTTGCACAATGAAGAAATTACAGAGTTCTAGTATAGGTCTAAACTCACTTACTCAATTCCAAAATTTAGAGTAGTATTCCTCAGGGCCGAGCCATAAGTAGGTTTGTACTTTGGAGCTGAAACTGTCTCCATAAGGCCCGAAATTTTGATAAAAAAGAGGCTCAAATATGACTATTCAAAGTTCCGATAAGTATGCTCAAGGTCTGGTATCGAAAAAGGTCTATTGATTTTTCCAAGAGAGGACTGAAAACATTTTCTCCAGTAGGCTGAATCTTTGCTTGAATGAGGGCCAGAAACCTACTCGAAGGATTGCTTAAGATGACTATACAGGGATTGAAAGATTCTCTAAAAGACAACTTCAATAACTCATCCAAGAACTATAAACCCTACAATTTGGTTAAAAAACATAGAAAAATTGACCAAATGATTCCCTTATATTGCTTTATCTTCCTTCCAAGTTCATGAGCTATGAACTTCACCTCAAGTCGAACTCCTGCTTATCTTTCTTCACTAAATTGGAAAATTGAAATGAAGGAACATAACTTCTATTTATATTTGTTTGACTCTATTATGAGTATAATCATCACTTGGAGAGGGTGGACTTGTGTTCATGTAGGCCACATGAATTGAGAAAAAAAATATGGATCTTTAACTTAGACAATTAATATCTTCAACAAATAAATGTTAGAGGGTGAGTAAATACTCATTTTAAAGGGCTTGAATTCCTATACAAACATATGTTAAAATCATATCAATGTGGTGTCTCCTTAGACATCAATAACAACAATTCTTCCAACAATTGAGAGATATTAATTGTAGAGGGCATAACCAAACACATTTTCCTACATATATCCACCTTATAGTAAAATAATGTGCTAGAAAGGGGTTTGAATTGTTTGTTATTCAACCAGAGAACAATTCCCAAGAAATAAAAACTAGAACCTTAGATGATCTAGAAGTGATTTAGGAATACAAAGATGTGTCTCTTGATGAGGTCCTTGGACTAGCACCTAAGATAGATATTGACTTCTCTATCAAACTAGTACGTAAGGCCACACCAACGTCTGAAGAACCTTACATGATGAGTGTGCCAAAATTAATTGAGTTGAAACAACAGCAAGGATTATTAAATTAAGTGTATATCATACCTAGCATTTTTCAATGCAGAGCAAGTGTTTTATTTATTAAAAATAAGGATGATACATTTATATTATGCATCGATTACATGAAGTTGAATAATTAAATAATTAAGAGTAAATATGCACTACCTAGAATTGATGATTTTTTTAACCAAGTGAGAGAAGCCACTATCTTTTATAAAATAGATAAGGTATGGACACACTCATTTAAGGATTAAAGGTGAATATATTCCTAAAAAATCATTCAGAACTATATATGGAGACTATGAATTTAGAGTACTTCCATTCAGAATTAAGAATTCACTAACTATCTTTATATGCTTGATGAATAGTGTTTTTAGTCAATATATGGATAATTTTTTGTTAATCATTATCAATGATATTTTGATATACTCTAATACACTAAAGGAACATTAAAAAAAAAACCTTGAAATAATGTTTCAAACACTTCAGGAGCATCAATTCTACGGTAAGTTCAGTGAGTGCGAATTTTACCAAGATGAAATATAGTACATGAGCATATAATTTCTAAGGATGGGATAGATGTAGATCTTGAAAAAGTAAAATCCATTCTTAACTAGCCAATTCATAAGGATGTGGAAGATGATAGATTTTTTATGGGTATCATGGGATATTTATATAGATTCATGAAGGGATTCTCTAAGTCAGCTTATCCCATAAGTTCCATATATAATAAGGGAGTGCACAAAAATGTCAAGAATTTTCAGTATTTTAAGCATTTTCTCACCATTGCATCTATGCTTAAAGCAATCGACCCTGACAAATATTCTACAAGTTGTATTGATGCTTTCTTGTAGGGGTTAGGTGGATTTATAATGTATGGAAATGATGTGGTAACTTGCAAATATAGACGAATAAAATACCACCAAAATAATTATCCATTGTATGACTTGAAATTAGTTGCATTTATCCATGCACTTAGGATGTGGAATCATTATTTAATTGGTACGAATTTTATACTAATCATTGATCATCCTAATTTAAAATACTTTTTTAGTCAACATCACATGAGTGCCAAACAATCCATGTGGATTTCTTTCTTGAGTGAATATTACTTCACTATTAAGCATATTAAGGGGAAGGGAAATAAAGTAGTTGATTTTCTAAGTTGATGTTTGAAGAAGATCAGTGAGGCAACAATAACTAGTATTGAAACATATTTTATAGAACAAATAAAAATATCATCTTTGGAAGAAAAACTTTATATTCAGTTTTTAGAAAAGACAAAAGATAAAACTAATAATGTAGAAAAGATAGAATATGAAATACATGATAATTATCTCCTAACATCTAAGGACATAATTTATGTCACTTATGTGCCTAGGCTCAAAAGATTATCTGTTGATGAACACCACAAAATCCTTTCCTAGCTCACCTATGTTATTAGAAAATCATTTAAGAAATCATAAATAATTTTCTCGCTTGGAATGAAAAAATAGGTGGTCATGTATTTGGAAAAATTTCATGAACGTCAAAAGGTAAAGGTAGAACATCAATGTTCAACAAAGTTGGTGAATCATTTTCCTATAGCAAAATGAAAGTGAGAAGTAATTTAATTATTATTTAACATCCAGTTACCTATAACTAAAAGATAACATGAATCGATTATGGTTGTAGTAGATGAATCGACTAGAGTTACTCAATTTATACGTATACATTATACTTGCGATTTTTTCATGCACTAGAAATTTTTATAAAGGAACATTTAAAATTACTTGGAAATTTGAAAACTATGATATCCATTAAAGGAATGGGAACATAAGTCAACTTCAACACTGCATACCACCCACTAAAAAATGGGGAAATAGAGGGGACCAATTTGGTCCTTGAAGACATGTTGCACATGTATGTAATGAATCAACCCACTAAGTGGGAGAATTAGTTGCATTTAGTTGAGTTTTTCTATAACAATAGTTATCAGGCATCCCTCACAATGACCCCTTTAAATTTTTTTTATGGGTGAAAGTTGCATACTCCCTTGAGTTGGTGTCAACATAAAGATAGGCTTATACTAGGACCATTATGAACAAAGTAAAATGAAACCTAAAAGTAGTTGATGATAGGGAGAGGAGTTGTGCATATGTAAAAAGGGCACACACATAATTTCAAGTAGGGGAACACATGTATATTAATGTAAGGATAGAAAAGAGTACCCTAAATCATGGAAATTTTGCTAATGTATCCATTTGATTTTGTGGGTAATTTTAAATACTACCAAGGATGGGGCTAGTGGCCTACTAGCTAGCATTACTAGCCCACATTAAGGTTAATAATGTATTTCATGTGTATATTTTGAAAAAATTATATTTGCTATCCTACTCATTTATTAATTGGGATGTTGTGTAGTTCGAACTAGAAGGTGAGTCCCAGGTCAAGCCTCTGCAAATCTTAGAATGGAGGGAAACTATACTCCAAAATTGAGCCATCGTCTAGGTTAAAATGCAATTGAAGTAGTTTGGGCCATACAAAGCCACCTAGGATATGGAGGAAGAAATGATAACACCTTTACATTCTTGTTCCCAAGGGAATGAAGGAAAAAAAAACACCAAGGGAAGTGTTCCCTTTAAGGGGAGGGGAAGCATAGTACCCATAGAGAAATCAATTTTTATTTAGACTTTGATGATTTTAAAAAGTTTGAAAATGCATGAGACGTTGAAAAGTGAAGTGATTTTTTTTATGAGATTGTACTTATTTATTACTCTTAATGAAATAATTTTATTTTTTTAGTTATTTATATTTTTGGAAATACAAGAGGAGCAACCATGTGAGTAATTAGTCTCCCAATTGTCAGGAAATGTTTAGAATTAAATATGGTCCAAGAAAGGATAGAGACATGAAAAGTAAGAAATCATCCAACCTAAGGGATGATTTTTCTTAAGAGTAGAATGATAATGACTTGAGAGAGATTAAATGATTGGAATACGTTTTCATAAACAATATAGCAAGTGAGAAGGAAAATATGGAAAATAGAAACAATGTTATAGTGGGAGATAAACACTTGGCCTATGTGAATAAGTATTCAACCTAGTTTTAACAGGGTACTACTAAGGATGTGAGAAGGTGGATCTGTGAAATTCTCTAATTGGTTTCTTGATAGGAAATGACTTTAGAGGTCATGGGGGGAACGTTGAGACATCAATTTATTAATTGGGAGGAGTGTGGAAACTTCTATTGTATTTTCATAGATTCAGATAACTACTGGTTATTTGTAATGTTGCAATGATATTATTTGTGATAATATTTATCTTTGATGCTCACTCTTAATTTATTGGTAGCTATGATCAGTATTCAAGTTATCCTTAAAAGGAAATCAAAAGAAAGAGATTTAAAAATTAAATTTTTGAATTTAATTTTCCTTCGAAAAGGTTAGGTCGACCACAAAGCACATGTCATCCCATCACAAGGAGATGTGTCCCATGGGTACCACTAGACCACTATAAATGCATCTCAACGTTCCTCATTTGGGCATCAGTTAAAAAAAACATACAAAATATTTGTTTTTTGTTCACACATGTGCAGGAGAGATAGGAGAAGGAAAAGTTTGACTAGTGTTGAGCATAGATTTTATGAAACTATTGATCGATTTTACTAATGCCAGTTTGACCGAGATTTTTAAGGTAGGTTACAAATAATTTCTGGGCAGTTTGACCGTAGCCTTGACTTTGTAGTTTGATTCAATCTTGACAGAGTCGACTAAATTTTGGGAAAAATTGGACCTGTTTCTTAGTCATTCTACCATCTTTGACTTTATAAAATTAGAGTGGTATATTAAGATCTAATTTTACGTATCAATATCAGATTGTAAGTTTCTTAAACTGAAGAATTTATCCTAGAAAATATTCCCAATATTTCTCCAAAGTTTACATTTTCCAAGTGAAAATTTGTGTGTCTTTATGAGCGTGGTTGTCTCTTTATCATTCTACTATCATTATTACATTAATGTTGATATTTTACGTGTATAATTTCTTAATGATGTATATGAAATAAGTAAACTTGGTTAAATAAATCATTAAAAGTAATTATCTGAATAGAAGATTAGAGATCCCCTAGAAAATCAACACGTTATTAGAGCCTAGGTGAAAGATTACCCAAGTTTGAAGTTGTCGTGTTTCAAGTTACTCCACTAGGGTTTGTTCTCTCACAACCATTTAGAATCCAATCTTAATGATGTTTTGGTTGAGTTTGAAAGCCATATTCTAAACATTGTTTAAATCCGTCATCTAAATCCTAATTAAAAAGGAGGACCAAATTCCAAGTCCAAGCTTTATAGCCATAGTTTAGGGAAGGAATCTGTTGTAGGGATTAATGCATGGGTAGATACACAAGAAACCCTCTCAGATTTCCTAGAACCTAAGGTAGAAAAATCAAGGGATCTAAATTTGTTCAAGCAAAATACACTGAAATATGGCAATGTTAGATAAGTATTGATAAAGTGAGGGTGAATGGTTACTTACTTGTTCTTGCACATTTCTACTGGAGCAGTCAACATGGTAGAAAAGGAACCCTCAAACAACTCCAAGAATAAGACCTGCAATAAAAAAAAGAATGAAGTAATTCACACAACATATATAAACCTCAACCATTCAAGATGTTGACATATAACAACATATAAACTATTAATGCATCAACAATAAAGTATTAATCTAGATCATGGAAGCATTAAAAAGTCAAATGTGAGCATTATACCATGAAATAAACAGAACAACGGTGGATCTATATTATTAGCCAATAAAGGAATATTACAACCATAATGTGGAAACAAGCATTCCTTCATCTCTGAGCTTCTCTTTCTCTGTCTCTCTCTCAGCAGTATCTTGGTAATATAACAATGCATGAATTTTCATCCTGATTACCATTCCCTAACCTTCAATAAATAGGTGAGGGGAGGCTCTAATTTTCCAATTTATTCACTAGTTCACTTTGGGAAAAAGCCAAAAGTTTCCTCTACTTCCTGTCCCTTTCCCTACATATTAGCCTCTATTAGGATAGGCGACTTCTAAAGACAAGTTTGAGGAGATCCATTCAATTTTTTTACAGTCAACTTTGACTAAATGATAGAGTCACAATGTGTTATCTCGTGATTTTCCTTCATGATCTCATGAAAGTCATGTAACATGGCCATATTGAAGATACATAGCATGCTTTTCTAGGATAATGTGGTGTATCGATCCACTTGGTTATGTTAGCAAACATTCTACCAATTTGGGCGGTGTGTTACCATCAAAAATAGGCATGTAAGTTAGGTTTTCACTTCAGTCAAAGTTCGTATTCTCCACTGAGCTTGTGAGGAGGTATTTTCTGTCGGAACAAATTCCCCCTAAAGTGTGATCTTAGAAAAGAAAATGATGGGTGAAATAATTATATATAATGTGACAAATGAGAGAGAGTGTCAGAGCATCAGAATTGAAGGAGACATTGCACAAAAACATATGTCAGAATATGAAATCATTTCTTGAGTCAAGAATTCCCATGCTCTGTAGCAAAACTAGATTGATATCCAATGAGGGCATCGAAGTCATGTACAATGGTAGGCACAATGTGGGTATATGTCATAATGTGATCAATCTCATAAGATTTCTCCAAAAGCAATATTCACATCTTAGGAGAGGAGACAAAGCTAATTAATGTAAGCCTCTACCCAAGGTCTTCACGTTGCTTCCCAAATAGCATATTTCTACACATGTGAATAAAGGAGTTGAATTTGAACATGCAACAAATCGTCTCATTACTGACCAATGATGAAAATCATTAGTAGACATGAGGATGGCCAACGATAAGGATGATGCTCCACAATATGCATCGTATAGTATAGTGAGTGTGAATAAGAGGATTTGGTATTGAACATGTGTATAATTTTTCAAATGGGAGACAATGATGAAAATGCCCAAGTAAACACATGAAAACCTGCCACTAATGACCACAAGTTTCCAGGATACCTAAATGTTTCTCGATTGTTTTCCTAGATAAGATGTTGATGTCGATAGGAAAATACCTATCAAAGGAAGACAATAATGATTCCAACATCAATTGATGTGAAACAAGACAAGATAATTATTTTTTATGATAGTTTAGAACAATGGGAAAATAGACTCAGGGAAAACATGTCATATGAGTAGATGATCGATATAGGAAGTAGAGAATAATGTTATCCCTTGAAAAATCAAAGGCACAACATCGGGATGACTAGGAAGCTTAGACTAAAAAAAACCAAGAGGATCTAGACAGAAAAATGCAGGAACATCCGAGTGTTAGGTAAATACTGATAAAATGATAGTCCAAATAAGCTAATAAAAAATGGGAATATGTTGTGAAAGTTTCATGTTCAAGGGATTGACAAGGTACAACTACCAAAAATTCCTTCAAAATATAGATAGTATAACCACTATTCCATCAAACTTTTCCCAAATTGTTTAGGCTTAATGAGTCTTGAAAGGGTAAAATTGATGATCTTTTCATATTTAGAGAGTCAACAAAGAGCATAAAGACAACTCCAAGGCATTTTCCTTGTCATGGTTGATGATCGGGTTCGACAAAGGGTTAATGATATACACAACATAGTTCCTTTTCCGTAAGTATTCAATTGAGTCTAGATAAATGAGAAACCTATTATTAATAGAAATATACCATGTTTTGTAATGAGTACGAGGAGACAAAGTGAACTTGATATTCTTCATAAAAAATTTAACCGATTCCAACAAAGAAAAATATTAATATCTTTTTCAATTTAACGAGCAAGAAAAAGATAGAAAACGAATCAACGAAATCTATTTCATAGCATTTCTATGATCCCAAAATAGGTAACTCAAGGTTTTAAATATTAATGTGCAAGAAAAAGTCCCTAAAAGGAAAGCTAAATCCAATTCAATGCTAGTCAATTTCTACATAAAATCACTTAGAACAGTGTTAGATCGTATAAAAAATAATTCAAAATAGATAGCAAGAGCATTAAAACAAGAACGAGGAAATATTGCTCATAAATGACAAAATCTAGGATCAGTCTTACCTCCAAAGTTTACAAATACGCATATTTCTCCTCAATTGTACAAGGTTGAGTTGGTGAGAGTATTTGGAGTGAAAATAGAGATAGATCTTCTGATGGTGATTGTGAGAAGTGTAGGAAACCATTTGACTTCCTATCAATTCCATGTAAGAGAATTGATCCTATTCCTTCATTCATTGCATCAGTTTTAGAGTTTCACTAGTTTTTTGTGGGTTTTTAGGCTCTCCCTAGATGGTCTGGGTGGGTAACATGGGTGCCCAACTCATACGGGCATGTGCACAAACTATTCCTAAATAAGGAGGTTGCGCTAGCATCTCATGTGGGTAAAAGGTGTCCGCATTGGCAAGATAAGTACAAGGAAGAATGGTGTAGGAATCAGGTTATCAAGATGAGCCTCTTGAGAGAAACAACTTAGGACAAAGAGGAATTGCAAATGCTAAATGATCTAACTTTCTTGAATACTCTAAGATTATGTGAATTATTAAAGTATGCTAGAATTTATGTAATGAAATCTCAAGAGCATCCCTTTGCATGGATAATAGAGCGATGGGATGAACATGAAGGTGTGTACAATTTTAGAGCCTAGATTGGCCTCATGTTGGAAAGACATGTTTCTAGGTCCACATCAAACCACACTCAACCTCGTAGCTAGCCCTACGAGGACAGGAGAGGGCTCTCTCCGGGTCAATCTTAGTGAAAGATAATCAATGGGGCTTGAGATGACTGAGTAACAAACTAATTTTAGGCTAGGTATGAACTACAAAGGATTTGATTTAAGTTTTTGGGGTTTTTTGTTGGAAAAATGGAAAGGCAAATTTGGGTCCAGGGATGAGGCATAGTTTCTGCAGAGCTATGATTGGGGCAAGGAAGGAAATCGTTTTGATGCCTTAAATTAAGTGAAATGGATAGATCAGACTGCTGAGGAGATAAGGAGAGAAAGAGAGTCTCAAGAATTTTCCTTAAATAGATGAAAACATGGAAATTTAAACAAATTTAAAGGCAGAGCATAGTAGTTAATGGATTCTACCTTAATCACTCATTTTATGGAATTTAGAAGAAGAGATAGGAAAATGATACATATAACACTAATGAACTTACAATTACTTAGAGAAGAACACCATCAAAACATAAAGCCACATGGATCCCAAACAGTGCTGCAAAACCCTGGTCTTTCCTTAGCCAAAAATGCAGAGATAGAATGTACAATGATATGCCAAAGCAATCTCAAGTGTCTGACCCTGAAAATGACTTACCAATTACATGATATAGACTATCCCAACCCATTCCCTTACCTCTAGGGGTTGAGCTCATCATTCTAGGAGTTGTTTCAACCAATTCTAAACAAAGCACTAAAATCTAGGCAATCAAAACAACTTGCCTCTATAAGGTAGGAAACTGATTCATTCATTAAATTTTCACTTTTTACTGAATAAATCCTCTATAACAAGTAAATAAGTGCCAAAATTATATCATGTTTATCCAATTACATCAAGATATATCAAAAATTACATCACAAAGCAAAACTAGTCAAACTGGCCGAATTTCTGAGCTGGAAGGTTAAAAATTGAGCAAAAATCCTCTATGAGCCGCGCCAATTTCTCTATGCATCACGCCACTTTGAGGCTGAGTCTGAGGCACTTCCTGAAGTCCAAATTGAACCCAATATAACCCATTGGAAATCCCTACCTGCCTACTTTCTAACCCAAGTGGAATTTCTGAATTTGGATGTCATTTGCCCCTCCAAAACGTCAATCTCCCAAGACTTCTTCCTGTGTGTCAAAATAGGGGCAGTGAGGTCATTTTTTGAGTGTTTTTGACCTCTTGAGGACTAAAAACTTGCCCAAACTTCTTGGCCATGCATCAACAACCATGATTTTTCATGAAAAATCCAAAAATATAAACGTTTTTCAATTTGGATCTCCCTAGAAAAAGTGCGCGCCACGTGGCGCGACGCACAGGGAAAAAAACCTTTTTTTTTTGTACCAAAATTTGTCAAAATGCCAAAAATACCCCAAATTTCTTGAAATTTGGGCCATAGGTCCCTCATCATGTGCCATGCTCAGCCAAAGAAGCTATGGTCAAGACTTGGAGCCGATCATGTGTTTTGCGCCTCCTCAGTACCCTCCTGGTGTATGCAGTTTCAGTTGTAGAGTCGTTGTATCGGTCATATAATGCATCAATGTCTGCCTTCATGGTATTTCAAAGTCTGTTTGGCTTTCAATGAGATGAAGAATCAGAATTTTGTGCAATTGCTAAATGTGGGAGGGATTGTGGGAAATAGGGCAGTGTGGATAGTGGGGTCTTGTCAAGTGATGTTTTGGCCTTTGGAATTTTGACAAATATAGGAACAATGGACAGTTACTTGACTATTTGGAAAACTTGAGGTTTTGGAAATTTTACAAATGAGATGGGGAAATAGGAATAAGATGGAATGATGTGACTTATGGATAGGAAAATCAAGGGAAAATGGAGTAGGGAGTGATTGAGGTGAGGGGATAACTTGGCAGCCAAATAATTAACAAAAAATGCTGATACTATTTTCTTTGGTAGGGTTTGATGATAAAAATGCCATAAGGCAACCATGACCACTAACATTGGATGAAAAGAAATGATGGAAGCCCATCTTACTTGTACAAGTGAAGACCCACACGTTTTGAGCGATTTGGAGCAAGTTTTTGAAGTTTTTGGTGGCGCATCGCATTGGGAAACTGGCGAGGCACATAGGGAAGGCGTGGCACATTGGGCTTCATTTCTCAATGCAAAAATACACTGGCACAACCTATAGGGAAGGCGCGGCGCATTGTGCTTGAGGTGCGGCGCACAGAGCCTGTGCATCGCGTTTTTTACAGGAGACTTTTGGAGGCCTTCCCGGTGTCCAAATCAGGCACAAGATACCTCGTTGGAAAGGTATTTGAGTCTACTTTCTAACCCAGTTGGAATTTTTAATTTGGAGTTAATTTGACCTATAAAAAACCAAATCTCCCAAGACTGGTTAAAATGTTCCAAATGAGGCTGCCTCAATGCAGGGTGCCGTTGCAGTCAACGTTTGAAGGCTCAACCCCAAATTGAGCTCATGATAGCTCATTGGAAATATATTTGTGTCTAGTTATCATTTGACTCATCAAGAAAGTCATTTGGCCATCCAAGCTAGGAGAAATCTTGATTTTCTCAAGGTCACTTCAGAGGTGCATTCAGTTCTTCTGAGGCAACAATTTTTTTGACATTTCTCTACAACCATGACACCTGTGTAAAAAGTGAAGGAGGATTTTCTTCCTTGGCCTGTTGTGGACAAAAATCTCTCTCTGTTTTCACAAATTCATCTTTTCTTGCTCAAAAAAATCATTGGAGTAAAACCTATCCCGATGTGTGGAAGAAGGGATTTGTCGAAATGAAGCGAAATGAAGGGGATAAGGGGCTTCTAAATTCTTGACAAAATTTTTCTAGGTGGGGAGGGATGTTAGGAAGTAGGGGAAAGTGGATTTCAGAGATTGAGTTAGGGGAAGGGGTCCAAAAGGGCTAAACACAGGCTCAACCTAGGAAATTGTCAAGTTGTAGCAAGGAACTAGGGTTTGTGCGAAAATGAGGAATTTTGGGGATCTCAGTGATGGGAAGTGTTTAATAAGGTAGATTAAGGATATGGGAAGGTGTATGAACATCAGGATAAATGTTTTGCTAATGATTTGACCATCCAAGAGAAATTAGCTTCAAAACCCTAGGAGAGGGAAATGACCTTACCTAGGTGCAACTGAAGCGTGAACAAGATGTAAAACTACCCATTGGAACTTGACATGATGATGACAACCCTTTGAATAATGGTACACTCAGATGAATGATGACATGGACCAACATTTGGACAACTTTGGAAAGAGTGAAAACAAACCCTAGACCTAATACCTAGTGACCAAATTTTGCTTGAAGACTCATTGAAATGACAAAATTTGACCTTGACACCTTAAAATCACTTTGTAAGAGCATGTTTGATCACTGGAGGAAGGCTGCAAAGACTGACACTAACATACAGGATTGGGGACCATGAGCTCTCAATTGAGAGAGATGAAATATATTTCCTTAGTCGCTTATCATGTAGAGGTTCATGAGAAAATTTTACAAGAGGGATAGTAGATCCGAGAACCACTAGTGATTTGATCATTAACTATTGCACATTAAGTACTCTTATGGTCAGTAACAAAATTCCAGTGCAACGATTGAGAGAAAGACCATTGAGGTATATTATGTGGATGATATTATGAGTGGAAGGGTCTAACAACCAACATGTGTGCACGAAATCCAAAAATCTTCTAGGATTAGATTGCATACAAGCATAGGTTTTTAAATTATGTGAGAGTGTCCTCATCCAAGTGAAAGAAAAATGACAACATGCAGGACTCAGACCCAAGTAGAGTTTGGATATGGTAAATTGATAATATCCTTTATGCTAAAGAGATAACCTATTTAGAGGCCAAGGGTGATTCTTGCTATACAAGGTCCAAGTGAGCCTAGGTTAGATATATGGGTAGCCTGAGTACCTTGGACAAGAGGTAGACCTATCAGACAATATTTCATCGTAGACCTTTTTGACTGGCTACAAGTTTAGATGGTGATGATTGATGACTTACCAAATGCTAGGGTGAACTATTCAAGGGATTCAAAATTGATTTTTCCACCTAGTACATAGTGGGGACTAATAGGTAAGAAGGAAACTCAGTGAGAAAAGTACTTTTTTACTTTTGAATTTTATGAAAAAAAATTACGCAAGTGAAAACAATCTAACATGAGGCCTTTCATGACATAGATGTGGTACTTGTTCATCCTATGGGTATAAATTTTCATGCAATGTAGAAAGAGAAACTACCAGGGCATTGGGACATAGTAATGTTCGAAGAGCGAGTTGACACTCAAAGCCTTTTCGAGGTGGCGAGGAGCCTCAAAGGTATTAGCATGGGTGTGTTGCCTCTTCCCATCAGAGAGATACTGATCCACTTACAATGGTTAATACTGGGTGCAACAAAAATATTTTTGTTTCTTCTTATTATGTTAGCTAGGGTTGTGATCTGTTACCATGAGAAATAAGTTTAATAATAGTAGAGGATAGATGATAGTCGTAGGGTGACAATGTCAGGCTCAGTGAATTTGTTTTGGATAAAACACACAAGTTTTGTGATTTTTTTTTGATGTACCAGACATGAATATATATATATATATATATATATATATATATATATATATATATATATATATATATATATATATATATATATATATATATACACACACACACATACCTTTAGGTGTTTTTTGGATTATTTGACATTTTTTATGTAAATTTTTTAATGAAAATGTACACACATGAATGCAACTAGAAACAATGTGAAAGATGACAATATAATACATAGTTTCCTTACGAATAAACTAATGCATTAGATTGTCCTGGAATGCATTTATAAGTAAGATACTCAAAATTACTTTCCAAAATCTAAACTCTAAAAAAATGATGCAATAAAGTTGTATTACAATTGCAATAATGATTGTTCAAAGTCATAACAACTGGTTGGGAGTCTACGCTGACCACTAAATTTGAAATACCAAGACATATAGATTATGTAAGGAGTTCGATAAGAGACCTATACTCAGCAATATTGTTAGTAGCATTACCAAGGAAGACCCTTTCAGAACTAAGTAGCTCTCAATCAAGTGTGTAAAGTACCCAAGACGATGATGAAATGTTCTATATGTGATGAATGGCACCATCCACATATCCAATGTATGGTGAGAGTGAAGTTGAAATATCTGTAAAAAGAGAAGCATGCATGAGACAAATAACCAAACATAGCCAAAAGGAAGAAAATTCAACGAGCACACAAAAAAAGAAAATAAAAATTGTATACATAAAATTACAAAGCATACGCTTCGTGAAACACTAGGCATACTATGTTTTTAGATAGATCTTGTTGCGAGGCTCAGTGAGTGGAATTCCATCACAGTCCTAAAGTTCATAGGATCCTTTAGAAAGAAAATTAGTGAAAATTAAAGTACCAATCCACAATGGTTGAAGCATTCCTAGACCCAAGAGGTCATGCTTTTGATCAGAAATTAAAATAAGATTGTACTTTTGGTAAGAATGAAGTTTAACTCATTTGTTATATTGAGATTTGACTTGATGTTTGCTTGCTTCAATATCTAGTGCAACATCTTGACTAGTCTCTTCCAAATCATTGAGTGATAACAAGCATTCTTCTTTAGAAGTGATTTTAGGTGGGAGTTCAGCAATGATTTTTAGTGATGGGATTTGACACTCGATTGGAAGAACTGCTTCTAGACAATAAACAAGTTGAAATCATGTGAAGCCTATAATAGTTTCAATTGACATTTGATATGCCCAAAGTACAAAATATAACATTTTATACCCGATGGCCTTGTGATTTCCTACTAACTAGGATATCATGCTTTCGCGGATGTTATTAACGACTTTGACTTAGATGTTAGCATGTGGGTAGTATGAAATGAATTATATTTGTGAAATCCAAGAATAAAGGTTATGTATATCATCACATGACTCTAGAAATGTGATCCATGGTTTGTAACCATTGCGTGGGGCACACTAAAGTGGTAGATTACCAGATTAAACAAGAATAATGTGGAAGCCATGACATTAGCCTTATATGTAGGAATGGCTTTAACCCATTTAGTGAAGTAGTCGACAGTGAAAATGATGAAATCGTGACCATTATCTAAATTAGGATTGGAAGTGATGAATTTTATTCCCCATTTAGACAAAGGATCGAAAACAACTACTCGGTGCATGGAGGTATGGGTTGCGAACATTTTCTTTGTAAGATATTGACAAGGGTGGTGTTGTTAGACTACAACAATGAATTTTTTAACAAAGCCAGCCTGTAGTATCCTACACATGAGATTTTTTTGGAAATAGCCATGCTCTAAATATGATCACCACATGACCCAACCAGGAAGTCATTAAGAATGTGTTCCACTTCATCAAATGTTAGACAATGTCGAAGAACAAAGTTAGTGCCATGAAGACACAAGGTATCTTTTAGCACTAAGTAGTCCTTAGCTTGGTGGTGGATGCGACGACAATTGTATTTTGATAGATCTAGGAGAAATCATGGAGTCTAAAGATACAAAAATATATTTCCCTACCATCAGTCAAAATATTCAACTAGATAGATTAATTCATCTGACATGGGATTGAGGGTTACCTCATTTGTGTTGACTCTGGCAATATCTCATAATAGCTCAACAAAAACTAAAGATTTCCTTCACTTAAGAGTGGTGAAGGCCAAATTAAATTGTTGGAGGGTAACTTTCCACTATAAATACTTACCTCCAATAATTTGACGAGACAGAATATGTCTCAGAGGGTTCTCCAAGGCCATGAAAATAGTTTGTTGCAGAAGAATGTAATGTTAGAAGCATTTGATAGGAAAATGACTACCAAGGAAAGGTTCTGCACACGAAAATACCTAAGTTCAGTTTCAGTTAGATAATAGATCACATGCTCACTATGATGGTTATCTTATTGAACTAGAACCATGCGAATAGAGGATGGTGAGGCTAATAGGTATAATAAAAAGTTGTGCGAGTAGTCAGGAGGACTCAAAAGTGGGGATGAAGTAAGAACTTGTTTCAAGGCTTCAAATGATATTTGGTTACGATAGTCCCACAAGAAAGGAACTCCCTCCTTTAGTAACTACACCAATTCTTTTTTGAATTCAACATACTTGACAACGAAGTAGAATAATAAGTTTTCCTTTCCCTATAAACATTGGATTTGAGAGATGGATTGTGGTGCCAACAATTCAATTGGAGTTGGGAAATGAATTGTGGTCACATAAGTCGCAAAGTTTCCTATCGGACCCATGCGACCATGCATGTGCAACCAAAGTTATATAAGGAAGGTTGCCCAACCTCATTTGTAACTGCTCCTTTGGTCACACAGAGCGCTAGGAAAGTCTGTGACTTGGGTGTGCACACGTCTTTCTCTAGGTAAGTAACCGTTCACCTTCCTAGCAATCATGATTTTCTACCAGGTGTCTCGGTCCTCATTCCACGACCATTGGCTTCCTCTCGCCCTGGGATCTTAGCTTATTTTACTTAGCTTTAAACATCATTTTCCTAAAACAGTTGTCCTGGTTGCTTTCATTCTTCGTAGGCCGACACATTAGCATTTTATCGACCTTATCCTTCCCAATTTTCACTAGTAAGACTAAATTTACTTGTTTGGATGAGACCCTAGCCTCGTAAGGCCACTCATTGTATTCCCTGATCCTCTCAAAACGTAAGTCACACGTCTTGAGGCTGCGATATCCCTTTTCCTGCGACCTTATGACCTTGCGACCCCCATCATCTTGCGACTTGAACCTTACGACCATGCCACCTGTCTAGCCGACCTATGACTTTGCGACTCCTATCAATTTAAGACCTATACAGTAAGTCACTTAGTCACTTTTTTATATCTGTGACCTTGTGACCTGCCATCCCTGTGACTGTCCTACCACTTACTCAAACCATTTTGTCTTGCAATTTCAATTGATTTTCATGCTATCTCTCTCATCATGGGATTGTATCTTTGACATGCCAGGTGATGTAGATCTAGAGTGCATATCCATCTCTTTCTTCGAAGACGAAATAGCTTCCCCTACCACTAAGGCTACTCATGGGGGCTCAATAATTAGGTCATGGGAGGCCGACCAAGACAAGGAGCCAGCCATCTCCAGGCACATTGCTTGCAACATCAGTAAAACCACAAGGCTTTCCTCGTATAGCATCTACGAGGAGTTTGTGAAATCAGACATTCTGGAATCCCAAGAGGATTTTCAAGTATACCTAACCATCAAAAAGTCAAGGTTACACATGGTAGCGGTGCACTCCAAGTCTTCCCATGCTCAGAGACTATTGAATGGATCTTGCAACGTAAAGACACAAAATCGTGGATGATAAGGGACCATGAGGGGGAACCCATAGCCAATATCTTCTTGAGAGATATTGGTGCCTACTATAGACTCCCTGACAAATAAGAGGTTTTTAGTACCAGGTGGCTCACCGAGTTTGTGACTCTAGTGATGGAAATCCTAAGGGAATGGCGGAAAGACCCATAAAAGTTGTGGGTAAAAACAGATCAGGCTTACAAGACAAAGGGATTGCGCAAAGTATATTAATTCATTGTTGTAATGATGTGTCGGTTGCATGGCCAGCGAGACTGTGATGTTTTTAACGGCAACTGGTTCCCCCTCGTGTATGTTGTTGCCACCCGAGGAATAATTTTTAATTGGGCAAGCATCCTCTGCTCAACCTTGAAAATGAACATAGCTGCTTCAAAGCTCCCACAAATAGAACAACCTCTGGAATTCTATATGTCTTCATACCTCCTCGGCGTTGTCTGCTTGGGATGCTACTTCGAGAACTCGAGCTAGAACTAGGACCCATCAGTAGCTAGCCCCGTGCAAAACCATTACAAAGTCTTTTGGGACATGGGTTACAAAGCCATGCTAGATATAATCTCTGGACCCTTAATCAACTCATTGTACCAGCTACTATTTGGGGATGAACCACCATGCATGTCCAAGAGGGCTATCAAGATAGTCGTCAGGGTAGCGCACTGGTTTCCCATTGAAGAAGTAACATTCATTAGATTGTTCGATACCCATAAGCCTCTACATGCCCTAACCAAGTTTTTCATGGACAAAATGATCTTTCCAGAGGTCTACTAACAAATGGCGCAGGGTTTTTCAAAGATATTGAACAAAGGAAAAAAGAAACTCAGGACTTCCTTCCCTCTCCCCATCAGAGCATATGTGGTTGAAAATTTAAAACAAGAGGAGGCAGAGGCTGAGGCATTGAAGCGAAGCCACTTTGTCACCCTTAACTCCCGAACATATGATTTCAAGAAAGTCATGGCTTTCCATTGAAAAAAGGCAAAATTCAGTTGGTCTTATTCTGATACCAAAAGGGATCTCGAAGGTGGGACAAAAAACTGCTATAAAGGTACAAGGGAATTCAATGCATGCGAGCAACAAGCCACAGAAGATGAGCTCCAGAACAGTTCCCAAGAAGACATGAGCCTCAAAGGAAAGGCTTCTACCATAAAGAAAAAGCAACACGAGGCACCAAAAGGCACCAGGGAATCTGAGAAGTGAGAAGGAAAAGAGGTTGAAGACACTGTGAGAGACCATGAGGAGGAAGATGCTACGTTGGAAAAAAGGGATTCCAACTTGGCAAGGAGGAAGCAAGAGCTTAAAAGGAAAAGGGAGCTAGAGAGAAAACAACCTAAAGATTCCAACAACCAGGGTGAGAGCGAGAAAAAGAGAAGGGCTGAAGAGCAAGAAAATGAGAAACAACTGCGGATAAAGTAACAAGATGAAGAAAGGAGAGCACAAGAAGAGGTAGAGAAGAGAAAGCAGAAGGAGGAAAAAAGAGTTCAAGAAGAGGAGGAGGAGAAAAAATCGGACGAAGGATCTGAGAAAAGAAGGCAGGAGGAGAACAAGAGGCTAGAGCAAGAGCTAAAAGATATGGAAGATGAGCTAGAGAGGCAGTGAGCACTTGTAGAGGAAGGAAAAAGAAAACATGAAGAAGATCTTAAGAGGAACAAGGAGAAGGAAGTAGGGGAAAGTGAACAAGGAGATACTAGAAAGATAGCTGACTCGGGCACAAGACAAAGTGAGTTTCCCTCGTTAGATGTGCCTCCTACCACTACCCTCACTAGTAGACACCTTCCCCTTCAAGAACTAGGTACCTTGGAGGAATAGGACGAGGAAGGCCTAGATGTCAATAGACTCAATTTCAATGAAATAAACCTCAAGATTGTAGAGGAAAGGAAAAATTATTATAGCAGGAATCCAGCTGAGCCTTTATTAGTAACCATGTCTACGGATATTGTTCCTAACATTACAACAAACCCTCAAATGATTGCCTCAGATGGGACAACCTTTGTTGCCACCACAGAACACAATGTGCCCGGATAACCAAACAGATTGCTAATATGCAAAATAAGATTTATACATCCGAACAGAGGGCCACCATGGCGAAACAGGAGAAAAGGAAGATGGAGGAAGAGAATGTGACACTCTGTTTAGTACGCAGAAGCACAACATAATTCCAGATAGAAATTGAAGCATCAACAAAGACTATGGGGGAGGCCATGGCACTAGTGTATTAAGAGATGTCTAAAATGCACTACACAGTAGCTCCAATCATGGCCATCCAAGCCCACACAAAATAAAGAGTCGCGATGCTTAAGGAGGCTATGACTGATGTGGATAAGATACATGAATGGTTCGTCAAGTACCCAGGAGCATAGGTGGTGGTCCCTAAGAAGGATTGGATCACCATGTAAAATACTAAGGTCCAACTCCGCATCAAAATTCAGTCTAAAGACAAATTGACCAAGGATGTGGAGAGGGTATTGGCATCCTACATGCATCCATTCAATGGCTTGGAATCAGTGATCCAACTACATGGGGTTCCCTTCATAGGGGAAGTCAGACATGTAAGGAAGCAAGATGATATCTCCAAGGAAGTAAAAGCATTCTTAGAGACATATAAACAAGTAGCGCATATGAAAGACATGCCAATCACCAAAGAAAATATTACACATTATGTGGTAGAACCATTGAGGCTCTGCACCAAACTGGTAAGCTTGAACAATCAGGTGCATGCCAAATGAACCACCCTCATCCCAGATGCACTCCAGTGCCTACAACAACATGACAAAGACCAGCTGTAGATCAGTCCCACTGCAACAGAATACAACCTATGGCACACATATTTGATAGAACAATGCGGGCTTGACATTCCAGAACTTTCCATCATTAAATTAGTGAATTAGGTTGATAGCTATTTTTGGTGACATATTTTCTAGAGTATCATAGAACACTTTTTGAATATGAAAGGTCATGTAGAATACCAAAAGTGATTTTTTTGAATATGAAAGATCATGTGGTATACCAAAAGTCATCAGGTAGATGAAAGGTCATGAGGAAGTTCAAGAGTGAAGGGCAGGCCAAGAGTCACTCTCAGCCTATAATATACCCTCATGCCTCATTTGTAAATACCTTTTGTTGAGGACTCTTTTGGAGATATATAAATTGCTTAAGAGAATTTATGTTCTTCTAATTTATGCAAGGATCGATTGTACGTTTCCACTATTGGATTCTTCAGATCTTTTATGTTCTAATGCCATGAGTATTTTGTTCACTTGATGGATCGGATGTTCCTGAAAGCTCTTTGATTTATGGTTTCCTCATATGCTCTTTCATACTCCAAAATTTGTGTTGCTTCGTATGAATGGTATTTGATTCGCTAATTCTATGCTCATGCCGGTGAAATATTTCTATGGTATTGGTATAATCTGTTTTGACTACACCTTTGTTTATGCTTATAAAGGTTTGATCATTGTGAATTGATTTACAATTATTACGAATTCTATATTGACGCACATGATTCTTATTTGAAGCCTGCTATTAGTAACTTTACGTAAGATTTATGTTGTTTATAGTCTAGCTATTCATGGTTTATGAGGTATAGGATTTTTATCAATTATTTCATTGTATTTATTGAGGTACATGCTCCCAATTGAGTTCATATTTTGCCTCCATCCAAAGCAGGCTCAACAAAACTGAACGATAGTCAGGCCTACATATCGGAAGGGACCACTATCACAAATGGTGCAGGCTCTAGTCAGTAACCTACACCAAGGAGGTTCCCCTTGCTATTTGTGGAAGATTCCAGTCCGTCAACATATTTGGTGCTAAAATGAGGGCCATGGAAAGTACTAATCCATGCCCTCACACCAAAATTTACCATCAAGGTATTAACCAACCCCGACCTCCCACGCCCCCTGAGATACCATACAATTCCCCTTATGGGCCAGCCTTCACGAAGCTGCTTCAAGAAGAATCCCAAGTCTCCCCTCTCGATGATGCTCTCGGAGGAGAGGAACTTCCCATGTTTGAAGTCATAAGCGAACAACTCAAGGCTCTACGCCCTATTACTCAACAGTTCGCCAGGGGTCCGAAATGCATTCCTGCCACTAACTCCCTTTCCAATACGTGCACCTCCGCACTTCACCACACACTTCAAGGAGTCCTTATTAACTCTAGCTTCCAGTTAATCGACGTAGTGCTCAATGACTATGCGTATGTAGTTGAGAGGATATCTATTGAAGGGTTGAAAAGACAGACTGAAGATGAGGGAGGTGACCCTACGAGTACATTCACCAACGAAAATAATTGATCATGTCGGGAGGAGACGCAGGGGAATGATCGACGTATCACTGAAGAGACCTATGTTAACAATCATCCTCTCACTGGGGGCACTCAAGGGATCCTAGGACAAGGAATCGGGGATTACCTTAGAGACCACATAAACTTCTACAACAACTAGTGTATCCTGAGAAACCTAAGGAATACCAGGAATGTGAGAAACACTAGAGATCTAAGACACCTCAGAGTGCCTAGACAAGAAGGCAGGTGACCCCCTCACACTAGCAGGGTATCAGGCATAGATAGTGAACCAAAAGACAATCATCATTGCCTCATTTTCAACCCTAGAGGAAATCACCACCCACCACCAGTGGCCTAGATGGCTCAATCCTGAATGAGTATTAGAGGTCTACTCTACAACATGCCTCTTCATTCAGAGAAACACCTCCCGAAGTTTGACCCTGAGAAAGGAACCTTAGCTAACGACCACATTAGTAATTTCTACCTAGCTTTACATATGATGAAGGTCTAGTACGCTAATGTAGCATGTCATTTATTCCCATACACCCTTGAAAATAAAGCAGCCACTTGGTATCAATCGCTACTCGTCGTCTCCATCCGCACTTGGGAATACTTTCAGAAAACATTCCTAGACAAATTCTCAGAAGACAAGACACCTTTTATGCTTCTCACCAAGCTCAGCACGCTGAAATGTCATAAGAAAGAGAAGGTAAAATATTTCAATAAACAATTCACCACAATTTTGAATAAGTTGCCAATGGATGTAGCCCTTGATGATTCCATCACGATTGATTATTACACCAGGGCTCTCGGAAGTGATATTGTCGTGTTCGTTAAATGCGAAGCAAAGTTCACCCTGGTAGATAACTTTTCTACTGTGCTCAAAATTGAAAAGGACCTTCTTTCTATCGGTGCCTTAGATCATGAGTCTGAAGAGGATGCAAAGCCCTTTGAGAAGAAGAATCAGGACTCATCAAGTAAAACCGTAGATAAAGACAAAGATCCATTCAATTTCAAGGGACTGGCCAAATCCATAAAACAATTGACTAATGAAGTGTTTGAGCTAAAGAGAATAACTAATGATGCTTTGGGTGGAGGAAAACCCGCTAAGCCCTTTTTCTGGAAAACTAACAACCTTCCCCCTAAAGTGTCACAAATGTCCAGCTCAACCATCAACATGGAGGCACTAGGAAAAGATAACTTATGCAGTTTCCATTAGGCCTCCCATGCTGAGAAGTCCTACCTACAATGGATCCATAACATGACTACCATATTCACGTAGCTATTAGAAGATCAAGCTACTGGGGAAGGGGAGGAAGATAGTAGCAATTACAAATAGGATGACTCCCCTCCAAATGATGATGCTCCATTTTTAGTGTTAACCTTCGAAGTCGTCTGTGGGGGGGAAGTGTTCACTACTCAAGAAGACATCGTTGGTGATGCTCCCCCAAGCGCCCCAAAAGTTACAACCTTAGGAGTAAAGGTACTATGTCAGATGCTACTCTGGAATACAAGAAAAGAGCATTGTTACGAACAATCCTACCCCCCACCAATACTAACCAGCCATCCAATTCTTCACCTAGAGAAACGAATGGTTTAAGACCGAACGAGTCACCAATCTGTACAAAAGGAGACTCTTCCAGACCTAGAAATTCGTCCAAAGGGGTTACCAATAAAACGACCTCGTAAACGCGACACTCAGCATAAGAATCATCATCTGTAGATTTAGATTACAATATCATCGAAGATTTGAAGAAAACTCGAGCTAATATCTCTTTGTACGAGTTATGAATGTTGACTAGTTAACATGTGTTAATTGCCAAAGCCTTCACCTTTCCTCCTACCCCTTCAAATCCTCCACATCAAAAAATGGGAACTCTACAGGTCGATCCTGTTAGTGTTAGTCTTTGAAACCTTCCTCCAATGACCAAACATGCTCTTACAAAGTGATTTTAAGGTGTCAAGGTCAAATTTTGTCATTTCAGCGACTCTTTAAGCAAAATTTGGTCACTACGTATTAGGTCTAGGGTTTGTTTTCACTCCTTTCAAATTTATCTAAATGTTAGTCCATGTCACCATTCAGCTCGGTGTACCATCATTCAGAGGGTTGTCATCATCATGTCAGGTTCCAATGGGTCATTTTACACCTTGTTCATGCTTTAGTTGTGCCTAGGTAATGTTCATTTCCCTCTCCTAGGGTTTTGAAGGTAATTTCTCTTGGATGGTCAAATCATTAGCAAAACTTGTATCCTGATGTTCATACACCTTCCCCTATCCTTAATGTACCTCATTAAACACTTCCCATCACTGATATCCCTCAGATTCCTCATTTTTGCACAAACCTGAGTTTCTGGCTACAATTTGACAATTTTCTAGGCTAGGCTTGTGTTTTTCCCTTTTATACCCCTTCCCGTCACTCAATATTTAAAATTCCACTTTCCCCTACTTTCTAACATCCCTCCCTAATTCCAAAATTTTTCTCAATAATTTAGAAGCCCCTTATCCCCATTTCACTTCATTTCGACAATTCCCCTCTTCTACACATCGGGATAGGTTTTACTCCAATAAAGTTTTTGAGCAAGAAAAGATGAATTTGGAAACACTGAGAGATGTTTCAATCCAAAATAGGCCAAGGAAGAAAAAACTCCTTCACTTTCTACATAGGTGTCATGGTTTTAGAGAAATGTCAAAAATATAGTTTCCTCAGGACAATTGATGCACCTCTCAAGTGACCTTGGGAAAATCAAGATTTATCCTAGATTGTTTGGCCAAATGAATTTCTTGATGAGTCACATGATAACTAGACACAAAAATATTTCCAATGAGATATCATGAGCTCAATTTGGGGTTCAGGAAGACCTTCAAACGTTGACTGCAACAACACTCTACCTTTAGGCAGCCTCATTTTGCACATTTTTACCAGTCTTGGAAGATTTGAATTTTTATAGGGAAAATGAACTCAAAATTCAAAAATTCAAGTTCTTTTTGAAGGTAGACTCAATAGGCTTTCCAACAAGCTATCCTGCGCCCAATTTGGACACCGGGAAGGCCTCCAAAACTGGTCTACACAAATGCACGGTGTACCTGGGTAGTGGCGCAACGCACCTGCCTGCTTAGCCCAAATTTCACTCCAACAACTTGCCCAAGCTCCAAATTTGTGCGATATTCATTCAAAAAAGTAATTCAAGAATCCAAAAGTCCCTTTTCAAGAGATTTTCATCGTCTTTGATGGTGTTTCAATAGGTGAAATACAAACCCTAGTTTGTTGCACAGTTTCATTGAAAAACTGCCTAGGGTTTGCATTTTTGTTGTTGTCCCCTACACCTTTTTCATTTTCCTCTGCACTACACTCCCCTCATTTCATATCCCTTGCCTCTCTCTCATTTCCACTCATCCTACTCCCTTATCCACAAAACCCTAAAACCCTAACACAAATTCCCATTATTCCCCAAAACCCTAATTTGCATTTCTAAACCCTATCACTCCCTTATAACCCTACAGTTAGCACAAAATCCCTCATTCAAAATCCCCCTCATTAGTCCCATTCCTCAAATAGCAGTCACCTAAAGAGACAAAGTTTGCAAAGTGAGAATAATGACTTTAAAGGCAAAGTTGAGGAAAACTTTGAGGAGGAAGAAAGAGAAATACAAGCTCAAGATTTTGGCTGAGGCTTCCTTAGCCCAAGATAGCACTTGATGCAGGAAACTCAGCCCAAATTTATAGAAATTTGGGATAATTTTTGTCAATTTTGAATTTTTGGAGCAAAACACAGATTTTTCTGCCTGGTGCACCACACCACCTAGCGTGCGCTTTTGCTAGGGACCTCCTTTGGAGGAAAACTAAGCATTTTTGGATTCCGCATGCAAAAATATGGATGCCCACAAATGGCCAAGAAATTTTGTCAAGTTTTGAGCTTCCTAAAGGGTCAAAAGAACCTCAAAAATGCCCTTCCTGCCCCTTTTTGGCCACACAGGAAGAAGTGTTGGGATAAATCACATTTGGAGGGGCAAATAGACACCAAATTCAAAAATTCCACCTGTTCTGGAAAGTAGATGGACATACCTTTCCAGCAAACCCACTTGGAGCAAATTTGGTGCACAAGAAGGCCTCCACAATTAGCTGCAAAAAGGCGCGATGCACAGGGACAGAGGCGCGGTGGATGGAAAATTGGCTTTTTTGCCAAAAAACTCTGTTTTTTCGTCTAGTTTTTTCTCCATTTTACTTTTCTATCTCTCATAGTCAAACTCATGATGTAATTTGATGTAACTTGTTGGAATTTGATGTAACTTGATGTAATTTGATGTAAATATGCTAAAATTTCACTCATGGAGGTAGATACATCATGAGAAGGTAGTTTTAAACTGAATGAATTAGTTTCCTAGGTTTTAGAGGCAGGTTGTTCCACTGCCTACTTTTTAGTTCTTAGTTTAGATCTTGTTGAAACAGCTCGTAAACTCAAGAATTTTACCCCTAAAGCCTAGCATGAGTTATTTTTTGCCTATATCTAGTAGTTTTTCAGTCATTTGTAAAGGCTGGACTCTTGTGAATGCTTTGAGTGTTATTGTACATATTTCTACAGTTTGGCAAAGGAATAGACCATGGTTTGTAGCATTTTGTGGGATTCTTGTGGCAACTTGATTTGGTATTGTTTTTCCTTCTATAATGGAAGTTTACGTGTGTTTATGTATGCCATCATCTCTTTCTATTCAGATTAAATAAATGAAACAAAGATAAAGGTAGAATTCATTGATGTTGCAGTGTTCTACCTAGGGTATCTACCAAGACTTGATGGTGAACATGACAATATCATTGCTGAGAGACATGTATTGAATTTCGAGTCTTTTCTCAACCCTTTTGAAGTTGATGAAGAAGATTTTAGTATTAGGCATTTTGCTCTTTCTTTGCAAGGAAAAGTCAAGAGTTGGTTCAAAACCCCGCCTGATGCGAGCATCTCAGATTTTCAGCAGTTCGTCAAATTTTTCCTCGACAAGTGGGTGCTAAGACAAAACCCTTTCTTGATTATAGAAAAGTATAATCAGCCGAAAAGATTGCCAGGGGAGATAGTACAACAATTTTCTGCCAGGTTTAACCAAGTATATTTTTCGATGCCGGTTAATATAAGACCTCCTCTTGGATCTGCTCTCTTGCAGTACCCGAGTGCCTTTGATCCAGAAATGGAGTTTCAGCTGAGAGAAAGGAATCTTGAAACACTTGAAGAGATGCAGAACAATGCAGTAGATGTAGAGGCTCATCTACTGATCCAAAGGGCAAAGCTGAAGGAAGAAGAGATGAAAACATAGATCCAAAGGAATCGACATCTCTAGAGGTAAAGCTTGACATTTTGGTAAGTGTAGTGGAAGAGATGATGCAAAGGATCATCACAAGGAATGAGTATAATGTTCAAGCCCATCGCTAACTAATTGAAGAAGAACAAGTTACTGATCTGAAACATCTTATCCTAGTTGTCATAGAGCTGATAATGATTGTTTTATAGATCATCTTGGAGAAGAGAGATCTGTTGAGATGACTTGTATGCTTGATGATGTGTTTTATACTGACAATTTGCCTCAGTTTGATCAGTATGATGATGATTATGTTCTCCAAACAGAAGATAGTCTTGCAGACAAATCAACAACATGTTTGTGGGAGAAAGAAGTTCACTTTCAGTAGCTCGAATACAATGTTCAGCCATCACATATCAGCTATGGAAGTGGCGAAGAAAGTGCAACAAATTTTGAATTAAGTGAAGGATCTTTGCCTTTTTGTTTTGCTTCGTTTCAGTTCATCAGAGACAACTTTCATGCAATCAGAAATCAACTGGCAACAAGTCTTGATCTGGACAATCTTGACAGAAATGAAAACCTTGTTCAAGACTCCTCTTATCCAGAGTTGCAGCCACCGAATGCCATTGATTATGAGGTTATAGATGAAGAATTGGAAACTGGGCTATATGATCAAATGATGCAAGATGATTCCGTACCTTTTTGCTTTGAATCATTCCAGTTTCTGAAGGGAAAATTGCATAGTATATCTTCAAATGAGCAGCCTATAGGAAATCATGTAATCTCATCGGAACCAATAGAAAATCGGTTGCAGCAATCTTTTCAAGTTTTTCACGATACCATAGCTGATGTGCTGGATGATGTCTGCAGTCAAAGTCCTTCTCCATTAGCTACCTGTGAGCTTGAAACAAGTATTGATACAAACTTGATCTGGCACCCGGTTTCTTTATAATTTTTAGCAGGATTCTCGTCACAAAGCTCAGATGAAAGTTTGCATTCATGGTATGAGGAAAAGAGAAGTAATCCATTGGATGAGCTAAGTCCTAGTGTGCATGAAATTCGAGATCCTTATGCAATGTTTTTGAGGCAGATAGAGAATCCATATCATTCAACGGATCTATTTCCAACTTTTCATGGGAGTTGCCTTTCAGTAGTTCTCTGTTGTTGTTCATAAGCAAGCACTTGTGGAGAATGCAAACAGTAGCCAAAATGCTTGCTTGGTTGCATTGGCTGTTTCATTTCACTTGATCTGGTGATGAATGGAACAACTAGAGTAGGTTGTATTGAATAAGCTCCATTTTGAGCATATTTTCTAGTTTGTCAGTTGTGTTTTAGTCTTGAGTCATTTTTTGTTTCAGTTAGTTTAAAGATAGTTTTAGTTGAGTGTCCAGTTTCAGCTTTTGAGAGTCTTGTTTCAGTTTTGAATTAGTCAGTTCAACTATAAGTCTTGAGTCAAAGTTTCATAGTAATTTGTTTTTGGATGTTTTGAAGTTATTGACTCCATTGCCAAATGGATGAAAGCACTTGTTTGCTCTCCAAAAGATCTGTGGTTCTTGGCACCTCCAAGGAGCTACCATCTCCATTGGAGCCAATGTTAGTGTCAGTCTTTGAAACCTTCCTCTAGTGATTAAACATGCTCTTACAAAGTGATTTTTATGTGTCAAGGTCAAATTTTGTCATTTCAGTAAGTCTTCAACCAAAATTTGGTCACTAGGTATTCAGAGGGTTGTCATCATCATGTCAGGTTCCAATGGGTCATTTTACACCTTGTTCATGCTTCAGTTGTGCCTAGGTAAGGTTCATTTCCCTCTCCTAGGGTTTTGAAGGTAATTTCTCTTGGATGGTCAAATAATTAGCAAAAATTGTAACCTGATGTTTGTACACCTTCCCCTATCCTTAATGTACCTTATTAAACACTTCCCATCATTGATATCCCTCAAATTCATCATTTTCGCACAAACCCTAGTTTCTTACTACAATTTGACAATTTTCTAGGCTAGGCCTATGTTTTTCCCTTTTATACCCCTTTCCATCACTCAATATTTAAAATTCCACTTTCCCCTACTTCCTAACATCCCTCCCTACTTCCCAAAATTTTCTCAATAATTTAGAAGTCCCTTATCCTCTTTATTTCACTTCATTTTGACAAATCCCCTGTTCTACACATCGGGATAGGTTTCACTCCAATGATGTTTCTGACCCAGAAAAGATGAATTTGGAAACACTAAGAGATTTTTTTTTCCAAAATTGGCCAAGCAAGAAAAACCTCCTTCACTTTTTACACATGTGTCATGGTTTTAGAGAAATGTCAAAAATACAGTTGCCTCAGGAGAATTGATGTACCTTTGAAGTGACCTTGGGAAAATCAATATTTATCCTAGCTTGGTTGGCCAAGTGACTTGCTTGATGAGTCAAATGATAATTAGACATGAAGATCTTTCCAATGAGCTATCATGAGCTCAATTTGGGGTTGAGGAATGATTCAAAAGTTGACTGCAACAGCACTCTGCCTTTAGTCAGCCTCATTTTGCACATTTTGGCCAGTCTTGGGATATTTGACTTTTGATAGGGAAAATGAGCTCCAAATTGAAAAATTAAAGTTGTTTGAGAAAGTAAGCAAAATAATATTTCCAACGAGCTAACCCACACCCAATTTTGACACCAGGAAGGCCTCCAAAACTGGTATGAAAAAATGCATGGCATGGTGCACCTGCCTGCTTAGCCCAAATTTCACTCCAACAACTTGCCCAAGCTCCAAATTTGTGAAATATTCATTCAAAAAGTAAGTCAAGCATCCCAAAGCCCCTTTGCAATAGATTTTCATCCTATTTGATGGTGTTTCAATAGGTGAAATACAAACCCTAGTTTGTTGCACAATTTCATTGAAAAACTGCCTAGGGTTTGCAAAGTTGCAATTTTTGTTGTTGTCCGCTGCACCTTTTCCTTTTCCTCTCTATTACACTCCCCTCATTTCATATCCCTTACACCTCTCTCATTTCCACTCATCCTACTCCCCTATCCACAAAACCCTAAAACCCTAACACAAATTCCCATTACTCCCCAAAACCGTAATTTGCATTTCTAAACACTATCACTCCCTTATAACCCTACAGTCAGCACAAAATCACTCATTCACAGTCCACCTTATTAGTACCATTCATCAAACAGTAGTCACCTAAAGAGACAAAGTTTTCAAAGTGAGAATAAGGACTTTGAAGGCCAAGTTGAGGAAAACTTTGAGGAGGAAGAAAGAGCAAGACAAGCTCAAGATTTTGGTTGAGGATTTCTTAGCCCAACATAGCACTTGATGCAGGACACTCAGCCCAGACTTCAAGAAATTTGGGATACTTGTTGTCAATTTTGAATTTTTGGAGGAAAACTCAACATTTTTGGATTTCTCATGCAAAAATATGAAGGCACACAAATGACCAAGAAAAATTTTCAAGTTTTGAGCTTCCAAAAGGGTCGAAAACACCTCAAAAATGCCCTTTCTGCTCCTTTCTGGCCACACAGGAAGCAGTGTTGGGAGTACTCACCTTTGGATGGACAAATGGACACCAAATTCAGAAATTCCACCTGTTCTAGAAAGTAGACAAATAGGCATTTCCAACAAGCCCACTTGGAGCCAATTTGGTGCAGAGGAAGGCCTCCAAAATCAGCTACAAAATGGTGAGATGCACAAGGACAGAGGTGCGGTGCACAGGATGGAAAATTGACTTTTTTGCTAAAAACTCTGTTGTTTCGCCTAGTTTTTTCTCAGATTGACTTTTCTCTCTCTCATAGTCAAACTCATGATGTAAGTTTATGTAACTTGATGGTATTTGATGTTAATATGCTAAAATTTCACTCATGGAGGTAGATACATCATGAGAAGGTAGTTTGAAACTGAATGAATCAATTTCCTAGGTTTTAGAGGCAAGCTGTTCCATTGCCTACTTTTTAGTTGTTAGTTTCGATCTTATTGAAACAACTCCTAAACTCATGAATTCGACCCTAAAGCCTAGAATGAGTTGTTTGTTGTCTATATCTAGTATTTTTTCAGTTATTTGTAAAGGTTTGACTCTTTTGAATGCTTTGAGCATTATTGTACATTCACCTCTGCAGTTTGGCAAAGGAATAGACCAGGGTTTGCAGCATTTTGTGGGATTCTTGTGGCAACTTGATTTGATATTGTTTTTCCTTCTGTAATGCAAGTTTACATGTGTTTATGTATGCCATAATCTCTTTCTGTTCAGCTTAACTAAGTGAAACAAATATAAACGCAGAATTCATTGATGTTGTAGTGCTCTACCTAGGGTTTTGTTTAGTTATTCAAGTTTTCAACTGTTTGAAGAGGATCCCTGGGACTTTCATGCCCTCTCAAACTCCTCACCAGTCTTAAGACTCTCCATCTCACTTATTTCAAAGTACTAAACCATTTTCCTACCTCACCCCACAAAAACCTCTGCAAGACTGTGTCCATTCCCCAGACCCAAAACTGCCTTTCACATTTGAGCCAGTAAACCAACATTAAATTCAATCAAACTCCTCTAAACATATACCTAGCCTAAAATTAGTCTTTACATTAGTCATCTCAAACCTCATTGATCATATTTTCCTGAGATTGACAAGGATAGGGCCCTCTCCCGACCTGGTAGGGCTAGCTACCAGGTTAAGAATTGTTTGATGTTACCCTAGATCTCGCCTTTCTTAGCCTAAGGTCTATTTAGGCCCTAACAGATCCCCCACTGTGATCGACCTTCAAGCAACAGTGAATGCTACAAACAGTAACTCAAGAGGCTCAACCCCTCCTTTCCTCTTAACCTTCGAGATGTTCAATTTTAATGTTCACAAATTCCTTCTCGATTCTGGCGCATTGACCAATGTCATGCCCTAGTCAGTATGCAATAAGCTAAATATTCAACCAAAATTGATTGATGCCAAAATCATCCAACTCAACAAGTCTCAAGTTCAGGCTCTAGGAGAATTCAAAAATGTCATCATTTAGTTATCTTTTGATTCCTAAGTTCACTAGTGTATTAACATAATTGTTGTAGATATTCTAGAATCCTATGACCTTCTTCTCAGCAGAGATTGGTCCTATAAGCTTCAGGGCTACTTCACCACAAACTAGTCCCACTTACGGCTACCCTACAAAGGAAGGACTAACCGGACTAGTGTCAATAGTGAGTCTTGTAAGAAGCAGACCTTCACTGACCTGGAGGGCTCTAATGAGAAAATTAGATATGCCAAACAAGAGTTGTGAATGTGTCTCCTAGAGTCCCTATTTGGGTTCTATCAGTCTTAGACATCAACTGTTCCCCTAGATACCCAGGTTGAAATTCCTGTGCAAACCCCAAGCCTTAATCGCAAAGTTTGCGCCTTAAATTTACATAATTCAGGTTTACGTTCCCTCACTAAGGAGACATGGATGTTTTATTATCATAGATCTAAAACTCATGACTGAGCGGGGGCAGGGTGCATCCTACTAGACCCCAAGGGGAAGAGATTCTTGATCTCTTGTAGGTTAGACTTCCAATGCACCAACAACACCATAGAATATGAGGCATTGGTCCTCGCCTCAAGAAGGCCATTGGCCTAAAACTAGACTGTTTGAAGATAATCGGGGATTTTGAAATCATTACGAGACAGGTACGAAATACCAGCCACTGTTTGTCCCTACACCTCAAGAATTACCAGCAAGAGGTATGGCATCTAATAAACTCATTTAAAGATTTAAATATCATTTTCGTTCCTAAATTTAATAATGTTGCCACTGACACATTAACTAATGTTGCATCTAGATTCACACCCCTTAGAGACGGGTTTTGCATTGAAATTTTGTATAAACTGATAGTACTCGATAACATAACTAACTTCAGCATTTTTAATGACGACCAACAGATACTAGAATTCATGACAAATGCGGAAGTGTTCAAAGATGCAACCATTGAAGAAGAGGAACATGAGATATTGCAACAAGAAGAAGCGGATTCGTGGAAAGGAAACCCATTACCTAAGAGGGTGGTGACCTTAGAGAAATTGTTCAACCTCCAGAATGAGTTTAGGGGCCCATCGAATACCAAAACTCATAGTTCTACTCTTTCACACTAGCAGATGAACCTCGGGACAGAGTCTGACCCCAAGTTTGTCAACTTGGGGCTAGGGTGCACCCCTTAGGAAATACAGGCATTCGTCAGCCTATTCAGAATGTACCACGATATTTTTCTTGGACATATGATGACCGAAAAATGCAGGATACTCAAATTATTCAACATGTCATTAATACGAAAGAAGGAGCCAAACCGTTTCAACAAAAATTGAGGAAGGTGCATCCCGCATTAGAACACCTCATCCAAAAGGAACTCAAGAAATTGTTGGATGCTTGCATCATCTTCAAGGTCAGGCACTCGACATGGGTATCTAATCTAGTGCTAGTTTGAAAGAAATCCATGGAGATATGTCTATGCGTCGACTTCCAGAACCTTAGCCGAGCATCAGATAAAGATAACTACCCGATTCCCCCCATTGAGCAGATACTCCAAAATGTCTCGGGGTTCGAAGTCTTCTCTGTACTAGATGGCCTCTCCAGTTACAATCAGGTCCTGCTAGGTGTGTCGGATCGAATCAAAACAAAATTTCAAACAAAGTGGGGGACATTTTATTTCTGCTGAATGTTGTTCGGGCTCATAAATGTCGAGGCAACATTCTAGAAATTGATGTATATCACCTTCTGAGGTCTTATGGTTCAAAGCATCGTGGTCTACTTGGACAATGTCACCATTTTTCAAAGAAAAGGGAGGGACCACCTTCACCATTTGAAGCAAATTCTCGGAAGATGTCAGAAATATGGAATCTTGCTCAACCTAAAGAAGAGCATATTCTTGGTTTTGGAAGGCAACTTGCTTGGTAACATCATTACCAAGAACAAAATCATGTAGATCATGGTTGTGTTAAAGCTATAGAACAGATCCCTCAGCCGAGCACCAAAAAAGGTATGAAATCTTTCCTCAGCAAAATTAATTTTCTTCCCAAATTTATTTCAAATTTCACGCAAATTGTCAAACCTTTACAGAATATGATAAAGGAAGATGCAGTATTCAAACAAAATCAAGAAGAAAAGGAATCTTTCAATTGTATTAAGACAATGATTGTGGAAGCTCCCTCACTCTCCAACCTAGACTTCATTAGAGACTTTATCTTATACACTTTTGCCTCAGATTCATCATTGGCCATGGTCCTCACACAAAAGGAGTGCGATCATGTCAAAACAACCTATATCCTTCATGAGCACAGGGCTGTAGGGTGGAGATATAAGCTACCGAGAGATCGATAAGTAGCCATATACAGTCTACAAAGTAGCGGAACACTTCAAACCATACATCTTGAAAAACCGTGTCACAGTAATGGTTCCACACCCACCCATCAGATCCCTCTTTGAACAACATGAGATGGGGGAGAGGAGAGCTAACTAGATGACCTCCCTCCAAGAATATGATTTGGAATTTAAGCCCTCCCACACTGTGAAAGGACATAGACTATGTAAGCTAATCACTGAGGTAGTTGATCAAGAAAAAATGGATCTTGATCAAATAGCCCTAGAAACAGAAGGTTGGGAACATGAACTCGAAATGCATGAGAACGAACTCTTTGACTCACATGACTCCTCATCATTGTACCATAATTTAAAAAAGTACCTAGTGTAGGGATCTCTTCCCGAGACTATGTCTACCAGACAAAAGAGAGCCGTCAGGCTTAAAGCTGCCTTGGTTCAAGGAAACCTTTTTAGGAAGCACCACCTCGACATATTACTAAGATGTTTAGAATATGATGAGTCTCAACAAGTACTGAAAGATCTACATGATGGACCTGCAGGAGGCCAGTACGTAGGCAATACCATGGCTCACAACATCATGCGGGCAGGTTTCTACTAGCCTACACTTTTCAAAGATGCTCATGAATATCCTCGAAAGTGTCCCATTTTCCAGAAACATGCAGGTAGACAAAGCGAGATCATTTGCCCCACTCCAACCCATAGTAGTTGAGGAACCATATCAGCAATGGGGTTTGGATGTCATAGGTGAGATTGTGCCAAACTTGTCAAAACAGTTGATCCAGATGTTGGGGGGAGGCCCTAAAGATCTGAAAAATTGAAATGCCGGAATAAATAGAGTAGAATGCCCAATAAACAAAACCACAAAGAATTTTTTTGTTAAAACAAATAATAATTATAAGGACTACATTATGGTGGACAATATGTCCTTTTACAAAATTCCACTTGGTACTTATAGTATTTTTCAATTACAATACCATGGATCAACTCCATGTGTTAATGAATACCATGGGTGGATGTCACAATACCATGGGTCAATTCAATGGGTGAATGAATACCATGGGTGGATGCCACTTACAATACCATGGGTAAATTCCGTGGGTGGATGAATACCATGGGTTGATGCCATTTTCCATTTGGATCATTCCTCCCTCCTTAAGAAGCAATGGTCCCCATTGCGTGAAGTTCCCTCCTGTGAAGCCTTTGTTGAATATGAAGAGCCACTAAAGAGAAGCGTTTTATGTGGTTAACTAATAACCATGATGAACAAATATCTGAGGATAGAGATACCCTATAATGCTTGTGACCAACTGTGATACTAACAGTATGCGGCCTAGAAAGTGGACTTTGATGAAGTGTGGGTTAGTTGATGACCCATAACCATGATTAACAAAGATCCAAGGATAGAGATACCCTATAATGCTTGTGACCAACTGTGATATTGATAGTGTGCGGCCTAGAAAATGGACTTCCATGAAGTGTGGGTTTGTGGATGACCCATACCCATTAAAAATGAATATCCGAGGATAGAGATACCTTATAATTCTTGTGACCAATTGTGATATTAACAGTGTGTTGTCGAGAAAATGGACTTCGATGACAAGGATTTTGTGCGGTTGACCGATAACCGTGATGTTGGTTGTTGATGAAGTAGTAGGTGCCCACATAGCCTGGGGTGGGAGGGCACGTCTCCAAATAACCTAAGCCAACTGTTGTTATGCTGAAACTGATGAATGTGATGTAGGTGCCTACTAAAGAGGGGTGGGAGGGCACGTCTGCAATGGGAACCCACTCCGAATGCTACTCCAGAATTAAAGTAGACATAACTCAATCAATATAACATAGAATATTTATTATAACTTGTTTTTGGAAGCAAAAGGACCATTTTGCATCTTCCCATGTGTTGGAAATACTTATCTAGAAACTTTAGAATCTCAAATTTGCACTGCAAATTTTGTGCCGCCACAAAAGTTATGAGAAAATAGTTGATTTTAAACCAGCGATATCTCCCACATCCGAACTCCAATTCGACCCACTGTTTTTTTTGAATTGGGTGATTTTTCAAGAGGATCTTAGATCTATAATCCTTTTTCTGAAATTATGCACAAAAGACTTCAAAAAATGATATGTGATTCATCATCCACCTGTTGTTGTCAAAAAAAAATTCTACAACATAGTGATTTTAAATTAGCGATATCTCCCTCATCCAGACTCCGATTCAACTGATTTTTTTTTTAAATTTTGGTATTTTTTCACAAGGAATACAGATATGTTATTTGTTTTTGTAAATATTGCACCAAATGTTTCATATATGATCTAAAAACTCTCTGCCAAAAAAGAAATTCTTGCAAACAAATGAAAAAAGAAAAATTCTTCTTGCTTGGCCCAAGAAAGTGCTCTGTGAAGCTTGTAGCTCATGCCTAAAGTTTGTTGAATATTGCTACAAAAATTTGAAACTAAAATATGCATGAAACCCTCATTCCCATGGAATCATATCTTGCTCTGATACCACTAATCTAGATCCTGGGGGAAGACGCTTATGATCTAAAAAATTGAAATGCCAGAAGAAAAATAGTAGAATGCCCAATAAAAGAAACAACAAAGAATTTTTTTATTGAAACATATAATAACTATAATGAATACTTTGTGGTGGACAATTTGTCCTTTTACAAAATGCGACTTGTTACTTATAGCATTTTTCAGTTACAATCCCATGGGTCAATTCCATGGGTTAACGAATACCATGGATGGATGTCACAATACCACGGGTCAATTCCATAGGTGGATGTATAACATGGGTGGATGAATACCATGGGTTGATGCCATTTTCCGTTTGGATCAACAACACAGGTATATAGTCACGACTACCAACTATTTCACGCGGTGGGTAGAGGCCATCCCATTGTGGAAGGTGAATGATGATGAGGTAATATCCTTCATTGAGCAAGTACATCATAGCCAGGTTCAGTGTTCTAACATCTCTTGTCTTTGATAATGCAACATATTTTTTGTCTTTAAGATTATATGATTTTGATTTAGAAAATAGTATTGTGTTGAAACATTCAGCCAACTATTACCCTCAAGGAAATGTCCTAGTAGAATCATACAATAAAAACCTCATCCGTATTGTTATCACTCTGATATTTCTTTTGAAGTAATATCCTTCATTAAGCAGTACATCATAGCCAAGTTTAGTGTTCCAACATCTCTTGTCTTTGATAACGAAACATATTTTTTGTCTTTAAGATTATATGATTTTGCTTTATAAAATAGTATCGTGTTGAAACATTCGGCCAACTATTACCCTCAAGGAAATGGCCTAACAGAATCATACAACAAAAACTTCATCCGTATTGTTATCACTCCGATATTTCTTTTGAAAATGACCATTTTGCATCTTCCCATGTGTTGGAAATCCTTATCTGGACACTCTATAATCTCATATTTGTGCTGCAAATTTTGCACCACCACAAAAGTTTAAAAAAATATTTGATTTTAAATCAGCGATATCTCCCACATCCGTACTCTGATTCGACCCATTGTTTTTTTTTAAATTGGGTGATTTTTCAAGAGGAGCTCATATCTAAAATCCTTTTTCTAAAATTATGCACAAAATACTTCAAAAAATGATAGGAGAGTCATCCTCCACCAGTTGTCATCAGAAAACAATTCTACAACATAGTGATTTTAAATTAGCGATATCTCCCTCATCCAGACTCCGATTCGGCTGATTTTTTTTTAATTTTGGTATTTTTTCACAAGGAATACAGATATGTTATTTTTTATTTTGTAAATATTGCACCAAATGTTTTATATATGATCTAAAAACTCTCTACCCAAAAAACAATCTTGCAAAAAAATGAAAAAAGAAAAATTCTTCTTTCTTGGCCCAAGAAAGTGCTCTGTGGAGGTTGCAGTGCGTGCCTGAAGTTTGTTGAATATTGTTGCAAAAATTTGAAACTGAAATATGGATGAAACCCTCATTTCCATGGAATCGTATCTTGCTCTGATACCACTAATCCAGATCTTGGGGGTAGACCCCTAAGATCTAAAAAATTGAAATGGATTTTGGGGGAGAGGCCCCCAAGATATGAAAAATTCAAATGCTAGAGGAAAAATAGTAGAATGCCGAATAAAAGAAACCACAATGAATTTTTTTATTGAAACATATAATAACTAGAATGACTACATTGTGGTGGACAATCTATCCTTTCATAAAATGCAACTTGTTATTTATAGTATTTTTCAATTACAATACCATGGGTCAATTCCATGGGTTAATGAATATCATGGGTGGATGTATAACATGGGTGGATGAATACCATGGGTCAATTCCATGGGTTAATGAATATCATGGGTGGATGTATAACATGGGTGGATGAATACCATGGGTTGATGCCATTTTCCATTCAGACCAATGACATAGGTATATAGTCACGACTATTGACTATTTAACCCGGTGGGTAGAGGCCATCCCATTGTGGGAGGTGAACGATGATGATGTAATATCCTTCATTAAGCAGTACATCATAGCTAGGCTCAATGTTCCAACATCTCTTGTCTTTGATAACACAACATATTTTTCATTTTTAAGATTATATGATTTTGCTTTAGAAAATAGTATCGTGTTGAAACATTCAGCCAACTATTACCCTCAAGGAAATGGCCTAACAAAATCATACAACAAAAACCTCATCCGTATTGTTATCACTCTAATATTTATTTTGAAGTAATAAGAAAGAAAAAACAAGGGTAACCATAAACAACTTTTGGAGATCAAGACCTAGCCTTCCTAATGCTCAGAGAGGGATCTCTCTTTATAATTTAACTTTGTCTTAGTTAAGATTATTTTAGGCTAGTTGTTTCTTGCACTTGGGTTTTGTTTTGAAAATTTGGTGGTGGGATCACTTTACTTAGATGAACAGAGGTTCAGCTTCTACCATTGGGCTATGGAGTCAGATGTCTGACCAACAAGACTAAATTTAGTTCTAGAAACAATGTATAGAGGGCAAGATAGATAAGTTACTGCAGATCTCAAAGGCTAAATGGTAAATGGCTTCAAATCGGATCTAGGGAGAAATTAAGGGTTCCCGTGGCCATACTTCGGAAGGAATGAAAGAAGTCAACTGGAATTGGAGAGTAATCAAGGATTCTCAGATCCAATTATTAGAAGAAAACATGTAAATGACTAACTGTGCAAAACAGAGTGTAATTAAACAAATTTTGAGTGATATTTCCAGTTAATTCATTTCGATTTTAGAACACATTTAAGATTATGAAAACACATAGGAAAGATAACAAAATCACACAAATAAAGTACTTCACTACAAATGGCTCATCTCATGAATCCTGTAGCAAAAATATTTTATTACTTGCTCCAGTCTGTTGACTTGAAAATGGTTACATTCACCCTCAGGTTTTAGATCAAAATGACTTTACAATTGTAAAATAATCCACCCTAATACTTTGAATTTTGAAGTATTTATAAAAAAGGAATTCTAAAATATTTGAAACTATATTCAAAACTAATCTAGGAAAAAAGAAATATCTTCTTGCAAGAAGATAGAGACAACTATTGAATTGTTTCATGTTGTCCCTTTTATTTTGGTTCTGCTGGCTGTAGACGTTGATTTTTAGCCCTTCATGTTGCTAGGCTGTTTGGATTTTACACTGGATGCTCTGTTTTACTTTAACCTTTCACATGATACTCTTTCATTTGATACACTTTAACCCTATTGGCCTGTCAATATCTTTTTACCCTGTTGTTTCACTTTTTTACTAGAGATTTATAATTTAATGTGTTTTTACTATAGTAAATCATTCAATTTTCCCATCTTTCTCTCTGTAATTGGATATTGACCATTTTTTTGTATATCTCCTCTGCCTCTATGTAATTGGAAAAAGTGGGCTTATTAATAAACAAGTGTTTTACCTCATGTTGGAGGTAAAACAAGTTTCCAAAAATTTTGTACATGACTTTGCCTATTGGCATGCCCTTCATAGATGCAGTCATCACCTATTCTTTGGCTGCTTCCCTGATCTTCTTGCTGTAATATGCTTCTGTCATTAATTTTTCGTTTATAGAAAAGGGATTAGGTAATCCTTTCTCTTTCAATAGCTCAAATTTAGCCATGAATCTATCAACGGCTGGCTTCATGTTCTGACACTTACCTTCTAGATTCAACATCAAATTCCTCTTCGTGAGGAATCTCCTAACTTCTAAAATGGTACATGTCCTATCAGGTATCTTAAGATCCTGTAGTTCATATTTATTCTTGGAGTTGAGGAAGTGGATGATTCTTTTTGCTTCCTCTGGCATATCTCCAAGTTTGGTTTTAACCCTTTCAATGGCTTTTGCTGCCTCCTTGATCAAATCAATCTACTGAAATATGACCTGGATAGATGGCCAAATATCATTCACGGGGTCAATGATATTGGCCCACAGTTGCTCTTTAGCCTTTCCTATTGGCTCAATGAAGGTCAGTTCTTTCTCTAGGCCTTTAATCCTTTCATTCATTCTTGCAGCCTTTTCCTGTTCTTCCTTATGCATAATCTAGGCAAGTTTGTAATATATCTTCAGGCTACTGACTTTCTCCTTTAGTTGGTTCATCTCATTGGTCTAAATGGACATTTCTTCCATTGCTTTGACCAGCCTGTTTGCTTCATCACCTGTGGTACCTGTTGTTGTTGATGCCATTGTTGATGCAGTCAAAGTTGATGCTAGCAGTGCAGTGGCCATTGGACTAGTGGGAGCTAATACTTATGCTAGAGTGGAAGGTACAACTGTAGTCACTGTTAGAATGAAAGTTGGAGGAGAACTATCAATGCTAGCCTATTTGAGCTGAATCAAGATTTCTAGTTCCTTTTCCATCTCCTTCAACTGGTCATTGAGTTGCAGCACCAAGTCCATCATCTCCTCATGATTTTTTGGCTTTCTAGGACTTCTTTTGTTTGAGGCTGCTATGACTAAGGTAGCTTGAGCTGTTTCTTAAGTGCTGCAATGTCTTCCTTTTTCTTCTTAATTAAATATTCAACAGCCTTGATGTCCTTTAGGTCATAGCCAAACTCAATGATCAGGTCTTCTAAGGATTTTATCCTGGTGTCTTTAGCACTGGAAGATGATTTTTCTAGTTTGTATTGAGTTGTCACATTTTCTAATGAGTCCTTGAGCTTGAATGCTACCATTTCTTTTGTTGCGAGCATGGAGTAGATCATCTCTCCAATCTACTTGTGAAATTCTTTTTGATCTATGGGATGCACATCCCTGGCTAAGACCTCAAAGTTAGTCTTCTTGTAGTCTACTATGGTTTTAGGCTATTGTATAGTAGGTTGTAGGAAAGACACCTGCATCTTTCCTTCTTTGATGTCAAAAGACGACATCAATCTATTTTGATTCGGTGGTGTCATCTCAAGTGCTTGGCATAAGTGTTTTCCTTGAGCTTTTCATTTCTAATTTTTATTTCCTTGAATGTTTGTTTGATATATGTTTCCTTGTTAGCTGGCCTGACAAAGGAAGACATGACCTCCACACTCTTTTGTCTCTGTATGATCTGTGTGTTAGAACTAGATGGCTTCTGTGTTTCTGCTGATGCAGCTGTCTCTGTTGTCTGTTTACTACTCTGCCCCAATACCTCAGTGTCAATGATGTCTTCTGATGTGATTTTTTCCTCTTGTTCAGACACAGGATTCCATTTGGACCTTTTGTTTATGTTGAATTACTCATTAGTGGTCTCCATAATAGAACTTGATGCTTCTTGCCTGTTTCTTTTGGGATTATTCTCCTCATTGGTAGGATTCTGAATGATGGGAGGGATACTCATTGGCTCTTCCAACCCTGGGAGCTGCAAGAAAGAGCTTTGGTCAAATTGCTTCTCCAAGTCAATCATGGTGTTCTACACATCCACCACTACACTGTCCATATCTATCAATGTGTTCTCTACCCAAGGATAATTTTAGGGGCGAATGTTCGCCCTTTGGCGAAATTAAGGGGTTTTAAATTTTTAGTGGGCGAAAATTTTTGTTTCATAGTACATTTTTACAAATCACCTCAAATAGCCCACCTTATTTTAAGGGAGAGGGTAAAAAAGGTAAATTTAGCCCTTGAAATTAGGAGTTACAACCTTCCGTTTGCCCATTTTCAAGAATAGGTTTCATTTAAGTGAATCCATTCGGCCATTTTCAAGAATAGGTTTTATTTAAGTGAATCCTATGTGCCAAAGGCCCAAATACCATATTTATAAAAGAGGTATGGTAAATTAATAAAAATATAAATAAATGAGAGGTATGGTAAATAAATAAAACATTTCTTATATTTACTCCATAAGTCACCTTATATACATGCAAGGGTGTAAACAAATAAAAATATAAGTAAAGTGGAGGTATGGTAAATAAATAAAACGTCTTTTTATACTTACTCAAAAGGTGTGGTAAATAAATAAAAATATAAATAAACTAGACGCATGGTAAATAAATAAAAACTCTTTTTATATTTAGTCCATAACTCTCGTTCTATTTATGAAGGCTCGAGAAAGAGGTTTTATTTAAGTGAATCCTATGGGCCAAATACCATATTTGTAAAAGAGGTATGGTAAATTAATAAAAATATAAATAAATGAGAGGTATGGTAAACAAATAAAACATTTTTTTATGTTTACTCCATAAGTCACCTTATATTTACGAACACTCAAAAAATGCATTATATTTAGGCGAAACCTATTGGCAAAATACTATGGGACAAATACCATGGACTAGATTGTTATTAATACTATGAAAAAAACATTATTAACCCTAATATTAGTATTAATAAAAATAGAAATGGCACATGGTATTGACCCATGGTATTCACCAAAATGGCACATGGTATTGACCCATGGTATTTAGCTAGAATGTAGCCTATCTAAATGGGGGATTAAACCAGCATAGATCCATCTTTACTCTGGATCTACTAAAACCCCTGAGAGGTATCAAATATTGTGATATGCAAACTAGCATAGAGTGAAAAAATATTTGATCCCATAAAAAGTAAAAATGGATGTTGTAATTTAATGTATGTTAAACATTTTAGCTTGGTTAAAATAAAAAATAAAATAAAAATCAACTATTAATTTTATTAATTTTTATAAATTACTAATAGTAATTTTTAAGCTCGAGGTTTATGACAACCCATGGTATTGACCCATGGTAATACCATCGTATTCATGTGAGCATAGACTATTTAAAGGGGAAATTCTATCATCTTAGATCCATCTTAATTCTGGGTCTACCAAGTGCTCAGAAGGATAAATAGATTTCATCCCCCTAAGAGTGGTAGATGTGGAGTTAAGATGGATATAGGTTGGCTTTTATGATAATGAAGATATTAAATAGACTTAGGAAATTATATTGTAAAAACATCTTAAGGTGAATGGTTAAAGCGTAGATATTGGACACGTATATTTGTATACTTCTATTTTAAACTGAAACAAATCTAGGGCTAAAAGGAATGGATTGATTGCACTAGTCATCCTTCTATAACTTTCCAACATATGTTGGAGTAAACAGATTGTAATTTGGGTAATTTTTCTAATTGCAAATAGGAACATACTTGTGTATTGGCAAGGTAGTTACGAGGTCCCTAGAAGTGATGAATTTCAATTTTTATTGGTTTTATATATAGTATTAAGTTTCTTCTCATGCTTTCTATGAATGGCACGGGTGAATTTTATCCTGTACCCACTAGGTTATCGATATGTAATTTCGGTAATTTTGACTTCAAAAGATATTTTAAAGAAATGCAATGATTTCATTTGCGTATTCAATAAACATAAGATTTTATAATTGAGTAAAATATTCGCCATGCCTAGTGAGAGATTCGCCAAAAAATTATATATACATATCATATTATTGATAAAATCGCCTTCCATTTTTCCTATATACCATGGAGATTCGCCCATTTATTATACATGTAAATTTGGGGGGGTTCTTAAAATTTTCCCTGTCTCTACCCATTCTAACTGATTAGCATGCTGTTCAATGTCAGGCATGGGGTAGTGGATGTAGGGTCCCATCTTGACCTTTTGTCTAAGTTTGTTCACAATGCTATGAGGATCATAATGCCAAATGAAACTATGCTGGAATTTCATGTCTTGAAGCATCTTATTAGCCTCAGGTCCAGCCTCTCTGGTGTTGTAGATGAAAGGTCCCATTTGGTTTTTCATCTTAAACTGTGTCTTCTTCCTAGCAGCTAGGAAGTTGACTTCATCTGCACTTATGATTTGCCTGAAGTATTCCAGGACAAATATTCTCATTGGGAGATACTTAGGCAATTTGTAAGGGGGTAACTCACAACCATAGATCCTGATTTCAATATGATTCTAGTAGAGGTACCAGCCTCCTACTCTGCTATTCTTTGCCAGTTGCAGTACTCTCTTGATCTCTGTACTGATTCTAGGTTGAGTGCCAGAAGTCAGCATGTTTGTGACAGGGTGAACAAAACAGTCTATGAAGTCTTTGTATATGAATGTTGTGTTATGCCTCTAGACTAAGGGTGTCCAGTAGATGACTGATATTTCCTTTCCCCTGGTATCTATTTTCTAAATATTCAAAGGGAATTTATCTGTCTGATAATACAATAACATATGAAACAACACTGAATAGTGTTTGAAGACTCTTTCAATGGGAAATATAGTGAACTATTCATTCATTTTGTCTACAATGAATTGGGCATAATCATACATAATGGTAGGGGGCTAGGCTGGAGTGAAAATGGACAAGAAGACCATGATTATCTCATGAAAAAACTATTCTGATGTGAATCCTAGGATGCTTGAGATCATGGTGATTATTCTCTGCCTGTCCTTGAAAAAATAACAAAAACATAGGGTGGAATGTCTTTAGCAGTATGGCGCTCCTCAATGATGAAATCCTAAAATATTTATTTCATCTTGGTTGGGTCTAATGTGGTGTATAGGTCCAAGAAGTTTGCAATGGACAAAAGAGTCAGATTAGGAGTAGAATGGATTTGCATCATCTAGTTGATGGATTTAGCAGTGATGGTGAATAATATTTCATGGTTTGGTGCCTCAATAGCCCTATGGCTTGGAACATAACAGGCATGGAAAACATGTACTATGTCTGGGAATGTATACATAGGAAAACTGAATTCCCAAAGGTTTATATCATCAGCATGGTTTAGGAACCTATCCTTGGCCCAGCAATGGATTCTCAAAAGGATGCCTTGGGTGATTGTGTATTTTATTTTAAAATCCCTATCTCCTAGGGCCAAATGGTCAATGTCTATGTGATGGGTTGTTACTGGTCTGACATCCAGGGAGCTCTGGGCAGCCATTTCTGTGATAAAATGTGGAAAATTGGACTTTATATGGCTTTGGGAGTGAAATTTCAGTAATTTAATAACCAAGACTGGGTATGAGTAGTTTACATGTTGGTGTTCTAGTACTTTGGGAATGGGAGACTCTCAATTAAATTGCAATTAATCAAATTCTTTCAGTTATTTTAAGAATTTAATGTTCTTTCTTTAAAGAGAGGGTAATTCCTAGTTCTTGTTCAAATACCTAGGATTTACAGTCGGGGCTACAACTAGTTTTCAATTGGGTTTGCAGAGGGCTTTGGCAAGTATGATGGTGCGCAGTGGTGGTGTCAAAAGGCTTTGATAGTTGATAGCTGGTTGGAGGAGTTCAGAAGGTGCAGGTGTTTTAGAGGTTCAATAGTGCGTTTTGAGCAAAAAAGGGTAAAAATGAGGGTCGAAAGGCTTTTAACCACGAACGATTGGAAAAATGGCATGGAAACTATGTCTTATGAACAGTGTTGGTTTTCACTTTAGCATGGAGATGGTTTTGGAGGCCATTGCACCACTTATGGGGTTCGGGTGGTATTTTTATGGGGGAACACGATCTATGTTAGAGGCCGACATGTAGGAAAATGGGCCCCAAGAAAAACCGCCCATATCGTGTGCTCTCGGGTTGTTAAAGGTAAGACAACGTGCAAGCGCGATATTAGTGATGGCCATTGGATCTGGGGGTGGATGATTAGATGGCTATTGTGTTGGAAAGCTGCGCAATCGGTCGATGGGGGAGAGCTTAGTGGGACCCATGGGTTTTCATTACGGTTAATATTAATTAACCCATGTTTAAGTGCAGATTAATTAAACTGCGGAGTTTTAGGGGTAGTGGAGTTAGTTTGCCTCACCGGTGTGGTGGGTTAAACTCAAGATTAGTTAGGAAAATGGTTAAGTGGTAGAGTTAGTGAGGCAAGGAGTTTTTAGAGTTAGGATAAAGGGTTTAGAGGGGTTTTGGGTAGTTATTGAAGTGAAATCATGATTTTAAAAATGGGGAAAGGGGTTTCACACTTAGGGGAATGGATTTTAGGAGTAATCGACTAGAAAAATGTCTGCAACTGAGGGGTAGGAGTAAAAATGAGGGGGAGGGGGTTTTCATAAGCCATGAATGGGTAAAAGAGAAGTTAGTGAGTATATAGTGGGGGTGAAATGCAATGAAGGGGGAGTTAGGAAAATCAACTTATGAGCATGCTTTTTCATTGATAGTTGCTCCTGCACACTTGAAACACATAGTTAAGTATGATAGTAGTGCTTATGCTCCAAATGATTTATATTTCTGCAACCTTTCTTTACTTACCATTTTACCCACACTTACATTTTTTCTTCACTTTGGTTGGTGCACCTAAGCTAGAAAACCCTTTTCTTTCCTTTTCTTTTATAAAACAAACTATATACTTCTAACCTTATATCTTCCATGGGCTTAGATTAAACTGATGAGCTCCTTTTATTTCTCTACCCATCTAATGATCTACCAAGATTAACTTGTTTGGTTATATTTTTACTTTCTAACTATAAACATGAAATTAAAGGATGAAATAGTCAACAATAAACAATTTGACTATTCATGGGTCGTGGCATATAGGACAAGCTGCACACAACCATTATTTATGACATTAATAGTAAAAGGTAGTGTCACTTGGACTTGCACACTTTCATGGTCTGTTTTTTGTTTGGGGTTCATGTTTTTTCATTTTTTTGATCTTTTTTTATTTTTATTGTCCTTTGATATTCGTTTTAGCACATACCCTCTTTACATTTTTTAAATTTTAATATGTAAAACTTTTGCAGAAAGCAAAGGTATCTAAAATATTACAAGACTTAACATTAGCCAATTCAAAATTATGAATCCTATCACTATAGGACTCTAACATTGGATCCACATGGGAATGAAATTCTTTTGGTGAAATGTCAAGAACTATGAAGACCATTAGCCTTTGAATTGTGATTGTAGTTATCTTGTGAACTATCCTTCTGTGACTTCTACTTTATTGATACTTATGACAATAAATCCACCAAATTTCAAGGCCTTCTCTCCGGGCTTCAACTTCAAAGGATTACCATCAAATCCAATCTACACTATGCAATATTATGTACAATGATGAAAAATAAAGTGAACTATTGTGAGTTAGTGGAAAAATAATGCTTAAGCATTCTAACATTAGCAGGTCCTCCTGGTAGATCTGATCCATCTATGTTTGTTAAGAAAAAGTCACTGTTTCCTTTGTAGCCATAAATGACATAAGGCCCCTGCCACAAAAAATCAAATTTTTCATGTTTTCCTTTATCTTCACTCCTTGAATCCCACTTGAGAACTTTATCTCCTATGTAAAAATCATTTTCTTTGGTCTTTTTATCAAAGACATTTTTAATTTTTCCTTATATTAGCTGTGATTTTACATATGCTTCTCTAGTTTAGTGTAGGTGTATGGTCTGATTGATTCTTCTCTAAATATCATTTGGTTCCACCTATAGTTCTCGGATGATTTTCATGACTAGTACTCCAACAGATGATGGAAAAAACACATCCATCCCATATACCAGTTGATAAGGTGATGTTCCAATGGACTTCTTAGTAGTTACTCTATCTGCCCATAAGGCATTGACTAACTTCTTGTTCCAAGTCTTCTTGTTCTCTTCCAGTAACTGTTTGATAATATTTACCAGGCTTGAATTAGATGATTCTACAGGCCTATTACCTTGACAGTAATAGGCTATGTAGTGGCCAAGGGTGATGTGGTATCTATTACAGAAGTCTACCATCTTTTGGGATTTGAAGGCAGCTACATTATTAGTAATGAGCTTCTTGGGGTAGCCAAATCTTGATAGGATATTGTTTCTAAAAATGAGATTATTACAGTGTCTATGGCTAGTCTAGAAGGAATATCTTCTATCCATTTCGTGAAGTAGTCAGTAGCTGTCTGAACCCATTTTTGCTGAGCCGATGATGTTAGGTGTATTTCTCCAATGAAATCTAACCCCCATTGCTGAAATGGAATTTCAGTTGAAATTGGCTTAAGTGGCAAGGGTAAATTTTTTCTCTTTCCCTAAAAAATCTAGCATTTATGACAGGAGGTCACATGTTTTTTAACATCTACAAACAAAGTAGGCCAGTAGAAAGAAAACCTCAAAATTGTTTCAGCAATACTCTTCCAGTACAAGTGTCCTCCATAATCTCCTGCATGAAACTCTTGTAAAATCTTGTCAGCTTCATCTTTCAATAAAAAGGTTAAAATAATACCACTATTGTCCTTCCAAAACAATGCATTATCTATAATACAATATCTTAATGACTTCGTTCTTAAGAATCTAGCGTTAGTTCTTGTCAATCCAAGATGAGCTTGGAAGTTCAGTAATACAAATGTAATATCTGCATACGAGGATCAATCAATAAAAGGTTCACTGATATGTAGAGTTGCCATCTCCTTCTGATCATCAAGGGCACTAATGAAGTTGATATCTAAGGCCTAATAGTTTGATTTAGCCATGAGACTGGCTAAGCCTTGGCATTTAATGAGCTTAGTGGGTTTTATCTCAATTTGATATTCCAATATTATGGCAATCCATTTGCCTCTTTTTACTTCAGGCTCATTTTGAGTCACAATGTCATTAACTACATAGTTTGGAACATAAACAATAATGTGAGAGTACATAATGTACACTATAAAGTATTTGATTGCCTTAACTAAAGCTAATTCCTATTTTTCCATTATATTGTATTTAAGTGAGGCATCTCTTAAGGATTTACTAAAGAATGATATTGGTTGTTCATATCCTTGTTTGTTTTTTGCAGCAAGACTACTGCAATGGTGTGTTCTAAAGAAAAAGAAAAACTAATAAAATCTTTGCTAAAGTCAAGACTTATTAGGACTGGAGTTTTGGTTAAAGCTTCCTTAACTGCTTTAAAGGATTGTTTGGGCTCCACTATCCATTTAATTGCTAAGTCCTTTCTTAGCATGTTATTTAACTCCCTAATTAATTCTACTCGATTTGAGATGAATCTCCTAAGAAAATTAATGTTACCTAGAAATGCATGTAGCTCTTTAATGTTTCAAGGATGAGAAAGGGTCAAAATGGCTTTTATTCTAGTAGGGTCTATCCTAATCCCATATTTAGATATGATGTGTCCTAATATCTTTCTCTCTTCTAGACCGAAAAGTGTATTTTTAGGATTTAAATAAATCCCAAATTTCCTGCATTTGATGAATACTTTCCTTAAGTGATCTAGGTTTTGATTGTCATATTTGGACAAGACTGTAATGTCATCTTGGTATACTACTAGGAAATCATGGATTTCCTTTGCATAGGATATATCCATAGCTCTTTATAATGTGGCATCTACATTCATTAGTCCAAAGGGCATCTTCAAATACATGAAGGTACCCCAAGGAGTTGTAAATGCAATTTTGGCTTGATCCTCTCGTTGAACCAAGACCTGGTTATAGCCAGAGAATCCATCAAGTAGCGAGATTTTGGAAGAGCCCACCACCCTCTAAAGGATATGGTCCATTTCTGGTAAGGGGTAGTTGTCTTTTAAAGAGACCTTGTTTAAGTTTCTAAAATCTACACAAAGTCTAATTTCTCTAGTCTTTTTCCTAATGGTAAATAAATTTGAAATCCAATCTAAATATATAATGGGGGCTATTATTTGGGAATCAAAGTTCATTCTTTTAACCTCTTTCTGTATGGATGGAATAAGAACTGGGTTTATCCTCCTAAGTTTCTGTTTGAAAGGTTTATGATCTTCTTTTATGGGTATTTTGTGTTGGATTATGCTGGTGTCATAAGACTTGAAGTCTTCATAACTCTAGGCAAAAACATCATGGTATTCTTTAAATAGATTAATATATTTTACCTTTTCCTCTGGAGGTAAGGCTTTGGATATCTTAATGAGCTTTAGATTATCCTCGGTTCCTATATTACACTCTTCTATGTATGCCCTTAGGGGTTCCATTTTAGGTTTCCTGCTACATCATTAGAGTCAAATAAATCCTCTAGAGGGACTAATCCCTTGGGAAAAAAATTGTTTTTCAAATTAAGAATCTCTCAATCATCATCCATTATTTCATCTATCTCTACATTTTCTAAACTATCTATTTTTACCCTAGTAAATTTAGTTATTTTAGCTACATCTACAATATTTACATCTATGCTACTTTCTATATTATTGTCTACTTTACAGTCAGTATCTCTCTTGCAATTCTGAAACTCACCTTCATTGTTCATGATATCATAAATCTGAGAATCCAGGGAGAAAATATGCTAATACTTTAGGTTGTCGGGAATAACATGCCTATGTTTGACTTCTGTAGTGTACTGATGGTTGGGTTGAAATGGAAATTTACAAGTACTAGCAAAGGTGGCCAGACTATGGGACTGCATGTTTTGTTTTCTAGGAATGGTAGCAAAGTTTGATTCCGGGATATATTTGATCAATTCTAGAACAGTATCCCTATATTGACCAAGTCTAGGATTATTCACACAGTATTAACCACTAATATGTTTAATAATCATCTCTGATTCTCCCATGATGCAAACTCTTTTGGCTCCCAGTTTCCCAACCAATTGTAACCCTAAAATTAGGGCTTCATACTCGGCCATGTTATTGGTACACTTGAAGTTCAATCTGAAAGCATGTCCCTCAGCATGATTATTCTCCATATCATGGATCCACACTCATACGCAGGCCCCTAATCTATTGACAGACCCATCAAAGTCTAAATGCCAAAGTGACTCATGAAATATGTTCTCATTGTCAGTTGTTCTATATTTTGGGTCTTTGGTTGTGATTTCCTTTTTATCATTTTTATGCATTGTATAATATGAAGGAGTCCATATCTGAATGCATGGAGTATATGGAGAAGTTTTGTGGATTTTCCTCACTACTGACCATGTATTTCATCAACGTCTCCCTATATAATTTTCTTGGTTGGCCAAAAATAGATATGGTGGCATAAAACATATCCAACTTCAAGGAACCTTATACTTTTTCTCCCCATGAGTGAGATAGCAGCATTCCATATTTCAGTGAGATGTCTGCAATTATGATGTCCATTAAAATGCTCTTTGCAGGGCACTAGGCAAGTGTCACACATAAGTCCTTAATTAGACGAAGGCACTTGTTGACACCAAATCATAGGGATTAGGTGAAAAACTCTAATTAATGTAAATAAATAATAGAAAAGATGAAGAGTAACCAAGAGATGAAAAGAATAGTATCTCGCTCATGTATATAACAATGACCAACCTGAATGAATATCATGATTTTTTTTTAGGAGTTACCTCCTGGCTTGACATGGTATCAGAGCCAACCCTATTTTTTAGTTTTCTTCTGTCATGTAACTCCTTCCTACCTTTGTTATGCATTTTTGTAGGTTTTCATCTCTGTAAAATCTCTGTAATACTGTTCCTACGTCCCAATTTTTTGCACTACATCCACTGTCTAAACTCAGTGCGTTTCAATTTTTTTTGAAGTATGTGTGGCTTGAGCTCTAGTGTGATGTAGTACAACAACTATGAATGTTGAGACCGTGAACCTTCTGCATTCATTTGAATCCTCTACATTGGAGAAATGTTGATTATGGTGGATTGAACTCGTTGAATACTACGTTAAATGTTGAACGCAATTCTATGGAAGACCATGAATGCTGCATAACCATGGTGCAGTGAGTGTGGACTAAGACTCTGTTGCATAAGTGTGGTCTAGTTTCTACGCTATAGACCATGCATGTTGTGTTGAAGACAAAATGACTATGCTACAGGTTACAGATGTTCAAATGTGAAAGGCAGTGGTGAACCTAACGTGAAGCAGCGGAAGCGTGGTGAGCATGGACTATGTGTTGGCTTCCTGTATATGCCGATAGACAACTTTTGGTAATGTGAACATGGATTTGAAGACTACAAATTCTACTTTTCTCTACTCTCAGTGTTGACTGTTGCCGGAAACTCCTACTATGTTACATTGGAATTCTTTAAGGGATTCATTTGATAAATTGAATGTTGTGTCTATATTGTGTCAAATAATTCTAGAAGATTGTATATGGTGAATGGTGAATGCTATTACACTGAATGATATTGCGGTGTATGGTATTACATTTTGTACAGTGATACCTTTGTCTCCATGTATCAGAATCAAATTTTTTAGGAGTAAAATTTTGCAGCAGAAGTATTTTTTTCCAGAGCACACAGATTTTACAATGCATTCAATCATATCTACTGTGGGAGTAGTTTTCACTGGCAAGGAGAACTATCCTGAGTGGTCGCAGAAAATAAAAAACACTCTCATTTTCAATGAGTTGTGGAAAGGAGTGTGTGTTGGAGATAGAGACAAAGAGCCAGAACAACCTACCTTAGACAAGGAGTTTGCCATTTGGGAAAATAAGAACAACAAGGCCTATGCATTGATTGTAGCATCAGTAAGTGAAGAGGCCAGTCGCCATATTTCACCATTTTCAAATGCTTTCGAAGCCTTACAAAAACTGAAGGAACTCTATGACTCACACTCTTCACTTGAAGTTGCTCAACTCATGATTAAACTCTTCACTCTTTAATTACAAAATAATGATCCTCTTGCTCTTGCATCCTAAGTAAAATCTATAATGCATGATATCAAAGCCATTAAGGTTGAATTGTATATTCCTCTGATCACTTTTCTCGAGGAACTTTATCCTACTTACTCTAATTACCTTGAGTCATTGCAAGAAAATGGAAATCTCAAAGATATTACCTTTGACTCTCTTGTGAAAAAAAATTGCTAAAAGAGAGAAATATTTTGGAAAGAAGACAACCCCTGAATCTTCTTAAGAGGTTGCTTGTCTTGCTGAAAGAGAAAAGAATCTTGTTCAGGATTCTTCCAGAGGAAGAGGTGGTCAAAGAGGAAGAGGAATATATTTTAGAGGTGGGGGGGTAGACACTCTGAAGGAGAAAGGTCAGATTTGCACTGCATACGCTATAAAAGAAATGGATCACATGATGCCTCCACATGCAAGTTACCTTGGGACAAAATTGAGCAGCAAAGAAACCAACCCAAAGGTAAAAATAATGACACAGACAAAGGTAAAGCACCTGAATCCACTCATTATGTTGTGGCACAATGTAATATTGGAGTAAATGAAGACTTATTTAGTGCTCCACTTGCTTGTTCGAAAAATGACTGGTTGCTTGATTCAGGAGTAACCCGAAGAAAATAATTAGCCAGACTTTCATCATTATACATCTTGAGAGTCTCATACTGAATCCTGAGAGTTTGAAGTTTAGCTCGCTTTACCTGTTCATCTCCTTCATAGCTTGTGACCATTTTGTCCCATATATCTTTTGCTGATTTGAAGTGCATTACCTTCATGAATTCCGTTTGGGATATACTTCCTAATAGAGTACTGACTGCTTTTGCATTTGTTTCATACTTCTTTTTCTCAGCTGGATCTGTAGGAGTAGCTGAAGGAAAAGCATAGCCTGTTGCTACAATGTCCCAAACTTCTGTACCAAGAGATTGAAGATATGCAGTAACTCTTACCTTCCAATAATTGAAGTTTGTCCCATCAAAAACCGGTGGCCTGATTGATGCTTCTCTCTCGTAGTTGCTCATGATGAACGATCTACCTTCAAGCGATCAAGCTTCTCTGAAGGACCTGCTCTGATACCAATTGTTGGAAATAATAATGAGAGGGGGGGTGAATCAGTATTATCTAGCAATTTAATAAATCTTCCTTATTTGATCTTTGAATTATTTTTTGCATGTCAGTACCATAAAATAATGAGCATGAACAAGGAAAAACAGATAGTCACACCAAAGAACACAAGATGTAAGGTGGAAACCCAATGTGGGTGAAAACCACCTGCTGCAATATGTCTCTATCTTCTTAGAAACTTCTTTTACAATGATTTTGTACTGGTGCAGTCCTTTACCAGTACGCAGGCTGCAACCTGCAGAGAGCTACAACTCTCTCTCTCTCTCGTTTTCCAGTCTACTCCTGGAAGGGAGCTACAACCCCCTACTTCTTTTCATAAAGCATCAGATGATCAACAAGTACATAACAGTTACATTCCACTACAGATATCAGATCAGCAATAACAGAAGTAACCCAGAACACTTTATCAATAGAGAAATTCAATCAACAGAATATCTTAAGACAGAGACGCAGTTTTTCCTTTTGTGGCCTGTGACCAGACGCAGTTAACCTTCTGCTCCCCTGCGTCCACACGCAGATATCCTTCTACTGCGCTGCGTGCCCACGCACTGTTCCTTTAACTGCTCTGCGTTCTGTTGCTTCAGGGACGCATCCAGAAACACTATCGCGCCGCGTCTTTTTGCTACAGGAACGCACACAAAAACACTATCATGCCGCGTCCTTCTGCTACAGGGACGCACCCAAAAACACTATCGCGCCGCGTCCTTTTGCTTCAGAGACGCACCTGAACCTTGATCGCTCTACGTCCCCACGCAGATCTCCAGTCACTAAACTGCGTCCCAGACGCACCTGAACTTCATCTGCCCTGCGTCCCCACGCAGATCTCCAGATTCTGCATTGCGTCCCGACGCGCTTTCCTTTCACTGTACCTGCGTCCCTTCGGGTATGAATGATTTCAAGACTTTAAGTGTAACCCAAACAGTCAGATCTACAGATCTGATCTTGCGCCAAAGGGATCTCAGTCCTTCAGTAGATTTGCCTTTTAGATCTAGACCAGATCTCACCCAATAAGATATTCAACCAAAGACATTCCTAAACCAAATGATCTCCTTTGCTTTATATAGGCAAGCTCCTCCTCAAATCATGGAACAATACCACGAGCCGACACCACAATAACACAATACCGTCAGCTAGATACCAAGAGTAAAACACAAGAAACCCCCACGTGTGCTTTTCTCTGCCTTAAAATGTGTGCACTGGGTGGAGGCACCTCCTGAACGGCTGGCCTGCGTCTCTGGATGCGGCTTCTGCATGGTGTACCTGCGGGTACGCACTTTCTATAAGGTATACCTGCGTCCTCCTTATTTCCTTCAATATTTGATAGCTGATCATCAACTTCTGCTGCTAACTTGAAGAACAGTGACCTGTCACCTGAATGGGTTGCCATCAAGGACAACACTTTAGTCATAATGCCAACAGTTCATGAGCTTGATAAAGGAGAAACAATGATCAAAGGCATAAGAACTCCAAATAATTTATACATACTCAAGGGAGGACAAAAACAATGCTATCTAAGCAAGAATGATGAACACTAGCTATGGCATAGAAGATTGGGGCATCAAAGCTTCTCTCAGATAAGGAAATCATGCAAATATTAGGCGATTCGTGATCTCCTTGACATCAGAATTCTAGGCAATACAATATGTAAATCGTGTTAGTTTGGTAAGAAAACCAGAACTAACTTCCCTGAGAAGGAAGGATCAGCTAGCAGGCCACTTGAACCTGTCCATACTGATGTATGTGGTCCATCTAGGAAAAGATCACCTCGAGCAGAAGAATACTTTATATTGTTCATTGACAACTTTTCCAGGATGTGTTGGTTAGGACTTATGAAGCATAAAGATGAAGCTTTTGAAAAGTTCAAAGCATTCAAAGCCTTGGTTGAAAACGAATCAGATTCGAAGAATCAAATGCCTCATGTCTGATCGATGAGGAGAATTTAACTCGAATGAATTTTTCTATTTTTGTGAAATACATGGAATAAGAAGAGAATTCCCTACTGCAAGGACTCCTCAGCAAAATGGAGTACTAGAAAGGATGAATAGAATAGTTCAACAAATGGCATGAGCTATGGTGGATGAGTCTGGAACTCATGCAACCTTCTGGGGCGAAGCTGCATTTTCTGTCGTCACTATAGACAAATGTCCGGGTGAACAACACTCAAACTCCTCATGAACTTTGGTATGGTAAGACTCCCACGGTAAAATATTTCAAAATTTTTGGAAGCAAATGTTACATCAAAAGGACTGATGAAAATCCTGGCAAGTTTGAACCTAGAGCAGATGAAGGCATTCTCCTTGGTTACTCTCCCCATAGCAAAGGATATAAGTGCTACAATAAAAGACTTGGAAAAATTGTTGAAAGTATTGATGTAGTGATTAATGAAGAAGGAAACACTCCAAGGCAGGTAAAATCTGAAGATTTTGAAGATGATGAGGACCATCCTTCAACATCAAATTAGACCTATGATGAAGAAGAAGAAACCAATGAGACACCATAAGAACAGATAAGGGTAGAAGAAAAGACTCCATCCAGGCACGTCTAGAAGAATCATCTAGAGACTCAAATTTTGGGGCAGAAAGAGACAGGTGTACAAACAAGAAGGAGTATTTCTGAAGCTTCAAGCTATCTAGCATTGCTCTCCTCCACTGAACCACAAAATGTAAAAGAGGCATGCAATGATGAATTCTGGGTCAAGGCCATGGATGAAGAACTTAAGCAAATTGAAAAGAATAACACTTGGGAGTTGGTTCCTAGACCAAAAGATAAGAATGTTATAGGGACAAAATGGATATTCAAAAACAAGCTGAATGAAAATGGAGACGTTATTAGAAACAAGGCCAAACTTGTTTGTAAAGGGTATGCTGAACAAGAAGGTATAGACTTTGAAAAAACTTTTGCACCAATTGCTAGACTTGAGGCCATAAGAATGTTCCTTGCTCTTTCTAGCTTTCAGAAGTTCAAAGTATTTCAAATGGACGTGAAATTTGCCTTTCTGAATGGAGACTTGGAAGAAGAAGTGTATATTGAGCAACCAGATGGGTTTATCCTTGGAAATGATCCAAAACTTGTATGTAAACTCAAAAAGGCTATCTATGGCCTTAAACAGGCTCCAAGGGCTTGGTATTATCATTTAGATAAGTACCTCCATCAACAAGGTTTTACAAAAGGATCAAAAGATAGCAATCTATATATGAAAATTGACAATGATAAGTTGCTAATACTTTTTTTGAAGAATTCTTCGACGAAAATCACATGGACAAATTTTTGTCGACACGTTTCGAACCAACCAGTGTGGTTCATCATCAGGACAAGTTGAATGAGAAGATCTGTCTATGAACTTTAAATAGATAGGGCAGAATATCCACTGACTCAGATTTCTCGATGAGGTAACAGCAAAAAAGACAACAGCTAAATTTGACCTAATAACGGCTAGTTTGACCATGATAAGCGGTATTATATTAATTTATATATATATATATATATATATATATATATATATATATATATATATATATATATATATATATTATAAAGAGGAAATTTTAGTTATTAATATAGAATAACATAAAATAAATTAATTACAAATCAATTAATTTTAAATATGTTAATAAACCTAAATTAATTAAAAATTGTTAGAAATGTATACTAGAATAGGTAAAATTAGTAAATCATTAAATGATAATAATAAATAAATAAATAATTTCAAATATATTAATTAACAAGAATAAGAATAAAATTAATTTTAAACTGTTAAATAAAAATATTAGTCAGTTATAACGGCTAGTTTGACCATGATAAGGGGATATATATATATATATATATATATATATATATATATATATATATATATATATATATGTATATTGGGTTATAGAATAAATTAATATAATAAAATAGGTAAAACATAAAATAAATTAATTTCAAATATATTAATAAAGTAATATTAATAATAATAATAACATAAATAATTAAATATATTAATAAATAAAATTAATTTTAAAATATTAGTTAGTAATATAAATATTCATCATTTTTTTTTTAGAGAATTCAAGGGTTGGAAATAAAAATTAATTCAAGGTCTATTTAATGGTATAATATATATATATATATATATATATATATATATATATATATATATATATATATTAAAATTAATCTAATAGTATATTAAAATATATTAATTTTAAAATTCACTTTATGTAAATTAAGTTGAAACGCGTCGACAAAAATTTCTCCATGTGATTTTCGCCGAAGAATTCTTCAAAAATTTGATATGGATCACAGAAGTCTCAATTCAATAATTGCTAATACTTGTTTTGTATGTTGATGATATCATCTTTGGTACTAATGAAGAAGACATGAGTCAAAACTTTGCCTTGATGATGCAAAAAGAATTTGAAATGTCAATGCTTGGAGAGCTCACATATTTTCTTGGTTTACAAGTCCAAAAAAACAAAGACAATATTTTTCTATCACAAACCAAGTATCTCAAGCAGTTCGTGAAGAAATATGGGATGGAGGATTCAAAACCAGTAGGTACCCCTATGGTAACAGGATGAAACCTCAACACAAATGATGAATCAGCAGCAATACATCAACCGGCCTATAGATCCATGATTGGTAGTCTACTCTATCTAACAGGTACCCGACCAGACATTATGCATGCAGTGGGAATAGTTGGAAGGTTTCAGGCAAATCCAAAGGAAACTCATCTTCAGGCAGTTAAGAGGATTTTCAAATATCTTCAAGGAACACAAAACTATGGCTTATGGTATCCTAGAGATGCAGATCTCACACTTCATGCATATACAGATGCAGACTAGGTAGGAAGTGTGGATGACCGAAAAAGAACTAGTCGTGGTGCATTTTTTATCAGTTGGAGATTAGTATCTTGGTTTAGCAAGAAACAAAGTTCAATTGCATTATCTACAGCTGAAGCAGAATATGTGGCTGCTATATCCTGCTACACACAACTCCTTTAGATGATGCAAACATTTCAAGACATTCAAATCACTTGTACCCCACCTATCTCCATTTTTTTTATAATACAAGTGCAATCAGTATTTCAAAGAATCCAGTCATGCGTTCAAAGACCAAGCACATACCTATCAAATATCATTTTCTCTGGGAACAAGTGCTTGAACCAAAGGTCAAATTAGAGTATGTTCCCTCCAAGGAACAAGTTGCTAATATACTCACCAAACCACTGCCCAGGGAAACATTTGAATACGTCAGACAGAAGCTGGGAGTAGTTGATGCATCATCTTGCTATTGAAACTTGTCTGTCTCAGAGAAAAGTGGTTGTATGCGAGTTTCATGAGGAGGATCTGCGTACATATGCCGGTTTATGTGGATATAGTTGCGTATATGTTGGCTTGAAGGAAAATAGTGGAATCAGACACAGGTCGAAAAGACTCTGATATGGGTCTGATAGAGACCATCTGGCACAATTTAAAGGGGAGCATATATACTTCTAATAATGCATTATTGGTATTACCTTAGATGCTGTTGGTTCAAGTACACAGTTGTTTTTGGGTTCAGGAGGAACATGTGCAGAGGGAGAACATGGTTTCTGAATGATGATTGACAGATGCTGCTGATAGTAGTTGTTGATGACTTTCATAGTCTTGTTATAGATATTTTGTCTCTATGTCATGTATATCTTTTATTATCAAGGTCATGTAATGGCCTATTTTGGTTTGCCCACTATGCTTGGGATGAATGATGTAATGTACTGGTTTATCTTGTGTAAACTTCTGGTGTAGCCCCACTTGGTTGGGTGGATGAGTCAATATTGGTATATCCTCGCTTTGTTGGGAGATGGATGTATGTCTAGAGTCTTTGGTGATAGGAAGGTCATTTATGATGTATAAATCATGGTTCTCCTTGTAGAACATCTTTTTACAGATCTTGTCTACAGTCAGGGGGAGCGTGGACAACACAACGGAGAAGAGATTTTAGCATGTAATCAGGGGGAGCATAACCGTTTACCCTTCATGACAAAGGGGGAGAATAACTTTGAGAAGCTTGGAGTTGCCATCAAGTCCAAAGGGGGAGATTGTTGGCATTATGATACAGGTGTTGTCCTTGATGGCAACTCACTCTGATGAGAGATCACAGTTCAGGCTCTCAGAATGAAGGAAATAGATATATACACAAGTTCCCCTTGACAAAGTAGCGTATACACATGGGTTAAACGATCAAAAGACGCTTATGCATATACGCGCACTTTCATGCAAGGAAAAGCGCGTACATGTGGGAAAACTTATTTTTCGTCCATGGTATTTAGTCCTTGATATTTGGACCTATGGTTTTGGAGCACGGTGTCTCATCCGAAGTGTTGAACCCAGTTATTGGGTCCATGGTATTGATTCTTTATGGTTTTGGACCATGGTATTGTGTAAGGCCTAAGACTATAAAAGGGGAAGGAGATCATTAGGCATGGGAATTGTCTCAAGCATTGAATATCTTATGAAGAGCTAGATCTGGAATACATGTGATTGGGTTATGGTGCATAGCTGGATTTGAATGAAGGAGGAACCTAAGTGCAAGGAGAAGGATAAGTTCTATTGATGGGTCAATATCTTAAGGCTTGAATAATTGTATCTTTGTGTGATTTTAATCTGTTATATTTGGCGCATGACTTGATCTATAAATCTGATAATCTGGGTATAACTGATGTCTGAATAAGTGAAAAGGATAAATTATCTTTTATAGATCTGTATGCAGGTTCAACGTAGCAAAGGCGCGTATACACGTTGATTAGGTAATTCAAGATAGCATATACGCAGGTTGGCCTTAATTTAGTAGCGTATCCATGCATGTTGTACACATTGAAGTAGCGTACATCTTTTGAAATATGTTTTAGCTACTTCTGTTCATTACTGTAGTGTTCTGGGTTCAGAATTGGTGTCTGGTTACTGTTACTATGTTCTGGGTACAACATTCAGAGAAGTGACTATTTGATTCAGTATTGTTTGGTGCAAAGAATATTGGTTGATGCAGATATTCTTGATATGTGATTGATGTTATTTATGGATCCAGTCTGAAAATATATGAAACGTGGTCCCAGGAAGAAAAGAGAAGGTTGTAGCCTTCTGTAGGTTAGCACCTACGTACTAGTACCTCAACTAGTAAAAGAGCAAAGGAGGTTGTAGCTCCCTTCCAGGAGAAGCTGGAGAACGAGAGAAGGTTGTAGCCTTCTGCTAGTAGCAGCCTACGTACTGGTATAAGACTGTACCAGTACAGAAACATTGTAAAAGGAAGTTTCTAATTAAAAGAAGATAGAGACGAATTGTAGTAGGTGGTTTTCACCCACATTGGGTTTCCACCTTATATCTTCTGTTCTTATGTGTGACTGCCTGTTCTACTTTACTGTTCCTGGTTACTGTTTATATGGTTTGATGTACAGATTAATGAACAACATCTGAAGAATATTTTAAATTACAAGTCTATTGGTTATACGCTAGTTTCCTTAACTACAGTTGCGTACATACGTGGTTTTTCCTAACTGAGGTAGCGTATGCAAATCTGATTGTGAAATGAAAAATAATTGACCTAATCATACTAATTCACCCCCGATCTTAGTATTATTTCCAACACCTTCTAGGAAGTTGCTTCTCATGATGAATGGAAATAAGCGATGCAAAAGGAGTATGATGCGCTAGTAAGGAATGGCACTTGGAAGCTGGTTGATCTTCCATTAGGAACCAAACCAATTGCCTACAAGTGGGTCTGCAAGAACAAGTATAAAGATGATGGCTCACTTGACAAGCACAAAGCCAAGCTTGTGGAAAAAGGTTTTGCACAGAAGGAAGGGGTCGATTATGAGGAGACTTTTGCCCCCATAGCAAAATGGGCTACCATCCGGACACTCATTGCCCTAGCAGCTCAAAATGATTACAAAGTCCATCAAATGGATGTAAAAACTGCCTTCTTGAATGGAGATCTAAAAGAGAATGTTTTTATGTCCCAACCTGAATGATTTGATATGGAAGGAAATGAATATAAAGTATGCAAACTTGTGAAATCCTTGTATGGCCTCAAACAAGCACCGCGAGTCTGGTATGAAAAACTAACTAAGCATCTTCTGAAACTCAAATTCAAACATTATGATCTTGATGATGCAACATTGTTTGTCAAGAAGGTTGGCAAAACAGTTGTGTATCTTTTGGTATATGTAGATGATATTTTGATGACAAGGAACAATGAAAGCTACATTGCATCCACAAAGAAGGAATTGAGGAAAGGTTTTGAAATGACTGATTTGGGCTATGTTCATTACTATCTTGGTATTGGAGTAACTCAACATTCGAAGTTTGTATTCCCTTCTCAAAATAAGTACATTGGAGATGTGTTGAACAGGTTTGGCATGACAGAATGCAATCCTCTTACTACTCCAATGGAACAAAACTTAAAGCTCACATCCATTGAAGGAAAGGAATTTGAGGATGCAACAAAGTATAGATAGCTTGTAGGAAGTCTACTACCAGAGCAAACATTTTGTTTGTCGTTGGAATCCTCTCCAGGTTTATGCAAAGGCCTTGTGAGGGACATTGGTCTGCTACAAAAAGAGTTCTAAGGTACTTGAAGGGAACTCAAGACTTTGGAATAAAGTATACACAGGTGGGCGACTTCAGCTTGATTGGATACTCTGATTTAGACTTCAATGGAGACAAAGAAGCTAGGGTATCTACTTCAGGTTATGTTATAAGTCTTAGATTAGAAGCTGTCTCCTGGAGATCATGCAAATAATCAGTTCCAGTAGATTCCACAACAGAGGCAGAATATGTGGCAGTAGTTGAGGCAACAAGAGAAATTGTGTGGCTTAGGAAAATTCTTGAATATTTGCAGGTAAAACAAGTACAATCAACTCCACTCATGATTGACAATACCTTGGCAATAAAGTCAGCAAGGAACCCAAAGTTTCATGATTGAATGAAGCACATCAATACTAAATATCATTTGATTCGACATCATGTTGAGGCCAAAACAATCCATCTCTACCATTGTTCCACTAATGAGAAAATTGCAGACATATTCACCAAAGGCTTGGGAGAGAAAAGCTTGAAAGATTCAGAACGATGCTTGGACTCACCAACATCCATTCAAATTAAGGGGGGGAATGTTGACACCTAATCATAGGGATTGGGTGAACAATTGTAATTAATGTAAATAAATAATAGAAAAGATGAAGAGTCATCGAGAGATGAAATGAACAACCACTCCATCATGTATATAACAATGACCAACCTGAATGAATATCATGATTTGTTTTGAGGAGTTACCTCCTGGCTTGACAGCACTTAACCTCACTAGAGTCAAAAGAAAACAAGTCCTATAAGGCCAGGTAATGTCTATGTTTAGTCTTTTCATTATTTCCTTTGGCATCAAATTGTGGGATGCGCCTGAGTCCAACATAGCATTATGAAATATTTTATTACGAATGTTTAGGCTGATGTAAAAAGGAGGAACTCCCCCCTTGTGATGAATACCATTGGCCTCAGGGCCAAACAATAATTCAGGCTAGTCATCATTCAAATTAACAGAATCCTCTCCCTCTCCTATGTTCAAAGTCTCAGTTATATGTGACCTATAAGATTCATTCATTACTAGTTCAGTTAAAGGAATTGATATCTTTAATTTTGCTATTCCATTTTTCATGTTGAAAGGGAGCTGAGGTTTTCTTATTTCATTTAGATCTTCCTTAATATGTGTAGTTTGAGTGTCCTTATTTAGTTTCTCAGCAGTAGGAATTTCAATCTATGTTTCTATTTTTTCAACTTCATTTCTCTTATTTTGATTGTTTTTAGTTATTGTCTCTGTTTGGGTTTCCGTGGAGGTTATATGTACAATCATAGGGGTTGAATTTTTAGGTGTTCCCCTAGGGAGGATTTGTAACACTTTGTTAATTGGTTCTTCTTTTATTATTTTAGTCTGGGTTTGGATGGATCTTTTAATGGGAGTCTCTTTATTCTTTTTACTCAAGCTATATTGTTTATGTACCTCATATATAGCTGACTCATATCCCTGTTTAATATCAAAAGATTGACTAGATTCTAACGGAAACTATTGCAGCATATATAACTCATGTTCTTCTTGAGTAAGAAAAATAATGTCTTCCTCTTTGGTTTCCAGTAAGTTAATCTGGGTACCATCCTCTGCTTCTTGGTTCTGTGAATCCTCAAAATATTTCTCTTGGAAGGGGGGTCTAATCTGTTGGTTTGGTGTAACATTCTTTCCAGCATTAGCGTTATTCCTAAAATTTGGCTTTCTTATTGGGAGTTTTTGTTGTTGATTCTCCCATTGATTTTTCCTCTCCATGTTTTCTAGCCTATCTATGATTATTTCTAAAATTTTAGCTAAAACATCCACTTTTCCATCGTAAGTGGAAGCTTCTTCTTTAAATACAACTTTCTTTTCATTTCTCATTCGAGCTTTCTTAGCTAGTACGTTGGCCTCTACACTAACAACATTGCTCTACATTTGTTCAAGTGTTTCAGGGTTTCTTTCCCTTAGCTGGTATGACATGTCAGCGTCAAAACCATCAGGGAACTTAATTAATGTTAGGTCAGGTGGAGGCTTAATGTTGGCTGGAATTGCATTGTAGATATCATAAAACCTAGCGCAATAGTCCTGAACTAACTCATTAGGAGCTCTTCTAATGTTGTCATACTCAAAAAGTATTTGCAATGGGTTTTTCTTTATCTCCCATATATCAATGAATAACCTATGAAAATTAGCTAAGTCTACAATATGGTTGGCAGGAAAGGTTTTGAACCATTTCTTGACATCCCCCGTTAAGGTTTCGGCAAACAATATCATTTCGACATCTGCTTCATCTATCCCATGCAATTCAAAAAAGTTAGACATCTTTTTTACATGCTATTGGGCAGTGTAATGACCAGTAGCATCAAATGAGAAAATCTCACTCTAATAATCTGTAGGAATGGCATGGAGTTGTGCAGGTAAAACAAGAGTTGCATAGCTATTTTCCATTGCTATAATTCTGGTTTGACTAGGGGGTAAAATTGTAGTGCTTAAAGAAGGGCTTGAAATGGATGGAGATGAACTAGATGATGATGAGGATGGTTGAGACCAGTTTAGGTGACAGGATTGTGATGGATACTATTAGTGAGGTTATGGCAAAAGAAGGTATATTTACAGTGAGTGAAGACTGTGCCAAAATTTCAGAGGCAACAGTAGTAAGGGTAGCTGGCTCAATAGATTGTTGAAGGTAAGCACTATCTATATTGCTGATCAATGTAGAGGTCAAAGCTTCTAACTTGTCAAAAGCATCCAAGATAAATTTATCTAAATCTGGATGGATAACCCTTTTTTATTCAATGAGTTGAGTAAACTCAAGGTCTAAGATTATTTCATGGATGGCATTCTCAGGTTTAGTTCTAAATAATGAGAGATCAAATGAAAAATCAAAAGGGATTTACTCGAAGGTTGACAACTCCTCGCAGACTAAGTTGGCTCTGACTAGCTGGCTACTACTTGCCTGGGTTTCTTCGTTTTTTGGTTTTCTTAGAATTCTGTCTAGGTCACCAACTATAGTTGCGAGGTTTGGATCTGGGTTTGCCCTGGTATAGTGAATCTTCTTAGGAGCAAAAATTTTAATTTTTTAAACTGTTTTTATGAAATTTTCTAAAATTTAATTTAAATAATCACCTTAACATCCTCAAGATTAAATTTAAGGTTTCCTTAAAGTTTTATGAGACTGGGGATCAAAGTCCCCAGTATGGTCGCCAGAAATGTTATCACTCTGATATTTCCTTTGAAGTAAGAAGAAGGAAAAACCAAAGGTAACTACAAACCACTTTTGGAGATCAGGACCTAGCCTTCCTGACGCTCAGAGAGGGCTCTCTCTTTATAATTTAACTTTGTTTTAGTTAAGATGATTTTAGGCTAGTTGTTGCAAGCACTTGGGTTTTGTTTTGAAAATTTGGTTGTGGGATCACTTTACTTAGATGAACATAGGTTCAACTTCTACCATTGGGCTATGGAGTCAGATGTCTAACAAACAAGACTAGATTCAATTCTAAAAATAGTGTCTATAGAGCAAGATAGATAAGTTACTGCAGATCTTAGAGGCTAAATGGTGAATGGCTTAAAATCGGATCTAGGGAGAAATTAAGGGTTCCAAAGGCTGGACTTTGGAAGGAATGAAAGAATTCAACTGGGATGGGAGAGAAATCAAGGATTCTCAGATCTGGGTATGAGAAGAAAGCATGTAAATGACTAACTGTGCAAAACAGAGTGTAATTAAACAAATTCTTAGTGATATTTATAGTTAATTGATTTATATTTTAGAACACATTTAAGATAATGAAAACACATTGGAAAGATAAAAAAATCACACAAAGAAAGTACTTCATTGCAAATGGCTCATCTCATGAATCCTGTAGTGAAAAAATTTTATTACTTGTTCCAGTCTGTTGACCTGAAAATAGTTACATTCACCCTCAGGTTTTAGATCAAAATGACTCTACAAATGTAAGATAATCCACCCTAATACTTTGAATTTTGAAGTATTTATACAAAAGGAATTCTAACATATCTGAAACTGTATTCCGAACTAATCTAGGAAAAAAGAAATATCTTCTTGTAAGAAGATAGAGATAGCTATTGAACTGTTTCATGTTGTCCTTTTTATTTTGGTTATGTTGGCTGTAGACTTTGATTTTTAGCCCTTTATCCTACTACACTGTTTGGATTTTATGATGGATCCTTTGTTTTACTTTAACCTTTCACCTGATACTCTTTCATCTAATACACTTTAACCCTGTCGGCCTGTCAGTATGCTTTTACCCTATTGTTTCACCTTTTTGCCAAAGATTTATAATTTACTGTGTTTTTACTACAGTAAATCATTCAATTTTTCCCATCTTTCTTCATCTAGTAACTGGATATTGATCATTTTCTTGTATATCTCATCTGCCTCTATGTATTTGGAAAAGGTGGGCTTATTAATAAACAAGTGTCTCACCTCATGCTAGAGGTAAAAGAAGTTTTCAAATGTTTTGTACAATAATTTGCCTATTGTCATTCCCTTCATTGATGCAATCATCACCTATTCTTTGACTAATTCCCTGATCTTCTTGTTGTAATATGCCTGTGTCATTAATTTGTCATTTACAACTAAGGGATTAGGTAATCCCTTTTCTTTGAATGGCTCAAATTTTGCTATTAATATGTCAATGACTAGCTGCATGTTCTGACACTTATCTTCTAGAATCAACATTAAATTCCTCTTCGTGAGGGCTCTCCTGACTTCTAAAATGGTACCTGTCCTATCAGGTATCTCAAGCTCTTGTAGTTCATATTTATTCTTAGAGTTGAGGAAGTGGATGATTCTTGCTACTTCCTCTGGCATATATCCAAGCTCTATTTTAACCCTTTCAATGGCTTCTGTTGCTTGCTTTATCAAATCAATCTGCTCAAATATGACCTCGATAGATGGAAAAATATCACTAACAGAGTCAATGATATTGTCCCATAGTTTCTCTTTAGCCTTTTCTATTGGCTCAGTCAAGGTCAGTTCTTTCTCTAGGCCTTTAATCCTTTCATTCATTCTTGCAGGATTTTTTTGTTCTTCCTTATGCATAATCTGGTCAAGTTTGTAATCTATCTCAAGGCTGCTGACTTTCTCCTTCAGTTTGCTCATCTCATTGATATGAATGGATATTTGTTCCATTGCTTTGACCAACCTGTTTGCTTCATCACCTATAGTACCTGTTGCTATTGATTTTGTTGTTGATGTAGTCGAAGTTAATGCTAGCAGTGCACTGGCCATTGGACCAATGGGAGCTAATACTATTGCTAGAGTGGATGGTACAGTTGTAGTCACTTTTGGAGTGACAGTAGGAGGAGCACTATCAATGCTAGCTTGTTTGAGCTGAATCAAGATTTCTAGTTCCTTTTCCATCTCCTTCAACTGGTCATTGAGTTACAACACCAAGTCCATCATCTCTTCATGATTTGTTTGGATTTCTAAGAATTCTTTTGTTTGAGGGTGTTGTGACTGAGGCAGCTTGAGCTATTTCTTAAGGGTTGCACTATCATCATTTTTATTCTTAATTAACTATTCTACAACAATGGTGTCCTTTGGGTCATTGCCCAACTCAGTGAGCAGGTCTTCTAAGGATTTGATCCTTGTGTCTTTAGCGTTGGAAGATGCATTTTCTAGTTTGTACTAGGCTGTCACATTGCCTAATGAGTCATTGAGCTTGAATGCTGCCATTGCTTTTGCTGTGAGGGTGGAGTATAACATCTCTCTAGCCTGCTTTTGAAATTCTATTTGATCTATAGGATGCACATCCTGTGCTGTCCATATCTATCAATGTGTTCTCTACCCATTCTAACTGATTAGCATACTATTCAATGTCAAGCATGGTGTAGTGGATGTAAGGTCCTAGCTTGACCTTTTGTCTAATTTTGTTCACAACCCTATGAGGGTCATAATGCCAAATAAAACTATGCTGGAATTTCCTATCTTGAAGCATCTTATCGGCCTTAGGTCCAGCCTCTCTAGTGTTGCAAATGAAAGGTCCCATTTGGTTTTTTATCATAAAAAGTGTCTTCTTCCTAGCAGCTAGGAAGTTGACTTCATTTTCACTTATGATTTTCTTGAAGTATTCCATGGAAAATATTCTCATTGGGAGATACTTATGAAATTTGTATGGGGTTAACTCACAACGATAGATCCCGATTTCAGTATGATTCTAGTAGAGCTACCAATCTCCTACTATGTTGTTCTTTTCCAGTTGCAATACTCTCTTGATCTCAATACTGAATCTAGGTTGAGTGTTATAAGTCAGCATGTTCATGATAGGGTGAAAAAAAGAATATATGAAGTCTTTGTATGTGAATGCTATGGTATACCTCTAGACAAAGGGTATACAATAGATGACAGGTCTTTCCTTTCCCCTGGTATCTATTTTTTGAATCTTCAAAGGGAATTTACCTATCTGATAAAACAGGAACATATGAAACATTACTGAAGAGTATTTGAAGTCTCTTTAGGTGGGAAATCTAGTGAATTGTTCATGCATTCTGTCTGCAATGAATTGGGCATAATCACATATAATGGTCGCAGGCTAGCCTGGAGTGAAAATGCACAAGAAGGACATGATTATTTCATCCACAAAATTATCTAATGTGAATCCTCGGATGCATGAGATCATGGAGATTATTCTCCTACTAGTCTCAGAAAAAGTAGCAAAAACATAGGGTGTAATGTCTTTAGGAGTATGGCGCTCCTCAATGATGAAATTCTGAAATATTTGTTTGATCCTAGCTAGGTCTAATGTGGTGTACAAGTCAAATAGGTTTGCAATAGACATAAGAGTTAGATTAGGAGTAGACTGTATTTCCAGCATCTGGTTGATGGATTCAATAGTGATGGTGCATAATATTTCATGGTTTGGTGCCTCAATAGCCCTATGGCTTGGAACATAACAGGCATGGCAAAAATGTACTATGTCTCAAAATGGATGGTGTATTCTTGGGCGAATTGGATTCCCAAGGGTTTATATCATTAGCATGGTTTAGGAACCTATCCTTGGCCCGACAATGGATTCGAAGAAGGTTTCCTTGGGTGACTATGTCTTTGATTTGAAAATCCCTGTCTGCTAGGGCCAAATAGTCAATGTCTAAGTGAGGCGTTGTTACTGGTCTGACATCCAGGGAGGTCTGGGTAGCCATTTCTATGATAAAATGTGGAAAATTGGGCTTTATATGGCTTTGGGAGTGAACTTTCAGTAATTGAATAAGCAGGGTAGGGTATGAGCAATTTCCAGGTTGGTGTTCTGGTACTTTGGGAATGGGAGACTCTAAATTAACTTGAAATTAATCAAATTATTTTAGATATTTTAAGAATTTAATGTTCATTCTATAAATAGGGTAATTCTTGGTTCTTGTTCAAATACCTAGAATTCAGAGTCAGGGTTGCAACTGGTTTTCAATTGGGGTTTGCAGAGGGCTTCGACAACTAGGATGGTGTGTAGTGGTGATGCTAGAAGGCTCTGATAGTTGATAGCTAGTTGAAGGAGTTCGGAAGGCGTAGGTGATTCAAAGGATCAGTAGTGCGATTTGAACGAAAATGGGCAAAAATGGCTGTCGGAAGGCTTTTAACCGCAAACAGTTTGAAAAATGGCAGGAAAAATTGTTTTATGAACAATGTTGGTTTTCACTTTGATGGGAAGGTGGTTTTGGAGGCCATTGCACCACTTATGGGGGTTGGGCAATATTTTGTCAGGGGAACGCGATCGATGCCAAAGGTCGACACGTAGGCCAATGGGCCCCCAGAAAAACTGCCCATATTGCATGCTCTCCAGCCATTAAAGGTTAGACATTGCGCAAGCACGATATGAGCGATTGCCATTGGATCTGGGGGTGGATGATTATATGGCCATCGCATGGGAACATTGCGTGGTTGGGTGATTGGGCAGAGGTTAGTGGGACCCATGGGCTTTAATTATGGTTTAGAGTAATTAACCCATGTTTAAGTGCAGATTAATTAAACTGTGGAGTTTTAGGGGTAGCGGGGTCAGTTTACCTCACTAGGGTGATGGGTTAAACTCAAGCTTAGTCAGGAAAATGGTTAAGTGGGAGAGTTGGTGAGGCGGGGGGATTTTAGAGTTAGGATAAAGGGTTTAAAGGGATTTGGAGTAATTATTGAAGTGAAAACATGATTTTAAAAGGGGGGAAAGGGGTTTCACACTTAGGGGAATGGATTTTAGGAGTAATTGACTAGGGAAATGTGTGAAACTAGGGGGTTTTCATAAGCCATGAAGGGGTAAAAGTGAAGTTAGTGAGTATATAGTGGGGGTGAAAAGAAATGAAGGGGGAGCTAGGCAAATCAACTTATGAGCATGGTTTTTTCATTGATAACTGCTCCTGCACAATCGAAACACATAGTTAAGTATGATAATAGTGCTTATGCTCCAAATGACTTGTATTTTTGAAACCTTTCTTTACTTACCCTTTTTCCTACCCTAACATTGTTTCCTCAATTTGGTGGATGAACTTAAGCTAGCCAACCCTTCTCTTTCCTTTTCTTTTATAAAACAAACTATCTACTCTAACCTTATATCTTCCAAGGGCTTAGATTAAACTGATGAGCTCCTTTTATTTCTCTATCTATCTAATGATTTGCCAAGATTAAACAGTTTGGTCAGATTTTTATTTTCTAACTATAAACATGAAATTCATAACATGAAATAGGCAAGATTAAATAGTTTGACTATTCATGGGTTGTGGCATATAGGACAAGCTGCACACAACCATTATTTAAGACATTAATAGTAAAAGGTAGTGGCACTTGGACTTGCACACTTTCATGATCTGTTTTTTGTTTGGGGTTCATGTTTTTTATCTTTTCTTATTTTTCTTGTCCTTTGATATTTCTTTTAAGACATACCCTCTTTACATTTTTAATTTTAATATGGAAAACTTTTGCAGAAAGCAAATGTATGCACAATATTATAAGAATTAACCTCAACCAATTCAAAATTATGAATCCTATCACTATAGGACTCTAACACGTATCATCAAGAAAACCCTTCTTTCACAGTAAAGGAATTGGCACAATGCCCTCATTGACACCATACGGGCTGACTCGGTCACTCCCAAAACCTCAATCATAACATATCCCTACTTCCTATTTTATGGGAAAGAAGTCATCTTACCACCCAACCTATACCTTCTTGCCTTTAGACTCTCTCAAGAGTTGTAATGCTCCTCGTGTCCTACCATTCAAAGCCGAATCGATACCTTGGTAAGATTAGAAGAAGAAAGATTGAAAACTAAGGAAAAATTTGTCATCCATCAAGCGCAAATCAAGAGATGGTTTGACAAAAAATCCGCAGGGTCCCACGATTTTGATGTGGGTGATCTAGTGCTTAAATGGGATCGGGCCCATTAGGACAAGGGAAAGCACACAAAGTTCAAAGCTTTCTGGACAGGCACTTTCCAGATTATAGAAAACATTGGCCATCACACCTTCAAATTGAAAACCTTGGGAGGGCCAGTGAAACCCCTCCCCATGAACGACCATCACCTTAAATTCTACTTCACTTAGCAACCCCAGAGTTTCTGGCCCCACTTTGTACAATAGTTTCCTTTTCTTTTCTTAGATAGTTATAATTTGTTGTCAGTATAGTTTGTTGTTTCTTTTGTTGGCGCCTTTCAGAATAAATTTGAGGTGGCAGGTACATGCTAGAATTACCCTATACATTGGCTCCTGCAAATGCTCTCTGGAACCATTTACTGACCAATACTTAAGTCACGACAAAAAATCTAGTGTGCTAGATCGGTGATAGTGGGGAACTCAATGGTACAAATGGCCTCCTTTCCTTCTCACATCGATCTGACTCACCTTTTTACATGGATGACAAGTTTTGAATTGTTGTAGATCACCTATGGTTCTACGAATGAAGGGGAAACTGAAGGAACCATTTTTGAGCATACAGATATCTCAGGAAAACAATAAGGTCTTTGAAAAACCATAAACGATGACTTTGCAAGCCAAATAAGTCGGGATCCCTCGTCCACCAAGGCTTTAAGCAAAAATCGAATAAGTGCACATAAGTACAAGAAAATAAGTGCCAACGAGCACCTCCATCCATTCATAATAAGGGCTAAAGGACTGAGAAAGGCTTCCTACACAAATAGGTGAGGCAATGACTCCACTGAGGTACTGACTAGGCTCACTGGTAGTGGAGCACTATTTTCAATTTCTAGGTAGTGACTCCATCGGGGTACTGTTCATGCTCACTGGGAGGGGAGCAACACCAGTTTACCATGACCACCATACCAAGAAAAATCCAAATCTCATAGTGTACCTTTAGCATCATTTTCTTTCATAGGACAATAGGAGGTATCACCCTATCTCATATGTTAAATACCATGTTATGCAAGATGGGACAGTCGACCAAGTTCAAAGGGGAGGCCTGAATACCGTTAGAGGGACCCACAACTCCATGAATCAATACTTATTCAAGTCCCCTTAAGCTAGGCCAAAAGGTGTCAGACATCTTGGAATCTCCCAGGGAATCGCCAATTGTTGTAGTTGTTGCAACAACCCCTTCAAAAATCCAGGAACCCTAAAATTTTCAGAGCCCATGTATCAGATGGGGCCGCCGACACCGCCAAGATCTGCTCAAGGAGTTCAACAATCTCAAAGAACCTTGGAAATGTCTAAGTTTTCTGCTAAGTACAACTAATTCACTAGTTCCTGCCTAAGTTGGTCGGTTGCTATGTCAGAACCTGACTAAAGCTAAACCTAGCGACCATTATGACTTATGCAACAATTGCGACTCATAGGTCACACATGTCATGTACTCACATCTTCCTTCTTGTACCTCCTCGTAATCCTTGCAACCATCTGAGTCACAGAAGTCACATAGGTCACGAGGTCATGTCGTCCTCATGCACACATGGGTATTACCATGCAACCCTTGCGACGTCGCGACCCACCGAGTTGTAAGGTTGCATAGGTCACAAAGGTCACACTATTGCCTCCCATACATGGATGCGACTATGTGACCATTGTGGCTTTGTGACTTATCAGGTCACAAGGTTGCATAGGTCACAAGGTCACACCGTTTTCACGCATGCATGGTTGTGACTATGCAACCCTTGCGACTTTCTGACTTACCTAGTCACATGGTCGCATAGGTCGCAAAGTCACATGTCAGACCCATGCGACCTCACATGTGCGACAAAAATTATATAAGGATGGTTGGCCAACCTCATTTTTAACTGCTCATTTGGTCGTACAAAGAGCTAGGAAAGTCTATGACTTGGGTGCGAGCACATCTTTCTCTAGGTAAGTAATCATTTACCTTCCTAGTAATCATGATTTTCTCCCCGGTGTCTTTGCCTACATCCAAAAACCTTTGGCATCCCCTCACCCTGGGGTCTTAACTTATTTTACTTATCTTTCCACATCATTTTCCTAAAACGGTTGCCCTGGATTCATTCACTCTTGCTGGACCCACACATCGGCCTTTTTGCGACCTTGTCCTTCCCAATTTTGACCAGTAAGCCTAAATTTACTTGTCTGGATGAGACCTTGGCCTCCTAAGGCCACTTAGTGTCTTCCATGATCCTCTCAGAATTGATGTCACACATCTTAAGGCCATGATATCCCTTTCCCACCACATTGCGACCTTACAGCCGCCATCATCTTGCGACTTGCAACTTGTGACCATACAACCCATCTACCTGACCTACAACATTTCGAATCGTATCAATTTGCGACCTATATAGCAAGTTGCTTAGTTTCATTTTTTTACCTACGAAACCCTTTTGTTTTACATTTTCAATCAATTTCCATGTCATCTCTCTCATCGTGGGACTGTATATTCAACATTCCAGGTGATGTAGATCTAGAGTGCATATCCATCTCTTCCTTCAAAGATGAAATGTCTCCCCCTACCACTAAGGCTGCTCATGGGGACCGAGGAAGTGGGTCATGGGAGGCTAACCAAGATGAGGGGCCACTCATCTTTGGGGACACTGCTTGCAACATCACTAAAACCACAAGGCTCTCCTGGTTCATCATCTACAAGGAGTTTGTGAAATCAGAGGTTCCAGCATCCCATGAGGATTTTTCAAGCATACCTAAATGTCAAAAGGTCAAGGTTATGCAAGGTAGCAGTGCACCCCCTTGTCTTCCCATGCTCATAGACTATTGAATGGATCTTTCAATGTAGAGACATAGAATCCTGGACAATCAGGGACCATGATGGGGCACCCATAGTCACTATCCTTCTCTGTAGATATCAACACCTACTATAGACTCCCTCAGAAACAAGAGGTTTTTAATACCAGGTGGCTCGCCATGTTCATGACTACAGTGAAGGACACCCTAAGGGAATGGTGGCAAGACCCGTAAAACTTTTGGGTCAAAACAAATGAGGCTTACAAGACCGAGGGATTGCACAAACTATATCACTTAATTGCTACAATGATGTGTCGATTATATGGCAAGCCAGATTGTGATGTTTTACATGGCACCTGGGTCCCCCTCATGTATGTCGTTGCCACCCGAGGAACCATTTTTACTTGGGCAAGAATCCTCTCCTCATCCTTGAAAATGAACATAGCTGCTCCCAAGCTCCCACAACCGGCACAACCTCTGGAATTGTATATGTCTTTATACCCCCTTGACGCTCTCTACTCGAGATGCTACTTCGCGAAATGGAGCTGCAACTAGGACCCATCAGTAGCTAGCCCTATGCACAACCATTACAAAGTTTTTTGGGATATGGGTTACAAAGGCATACTAGATATAATCTTTGAGCCCTTCATCAGCCCATTGTACCAGCTACTATTTGGGGATGAACCACCATGCATGTCCAAGAGGGCTATGAAGACAGTCATCAAGGTAGCACACTAGTTTCCCATTGGAGAAGGAACATTGATTAGAGAGTTCGGTACCCATAAGCCTCTGAATTCCCTCCCCAAGTTTGTTAAAAACAAGATGCTTCTACGAGAGGTCTGCTACCAAATCACACAAGGTTTTTCAAAGATATTGAAAAAAGGAAAAAGGAAACCCTAACCTACCTTCCCTCTTATCATCGAAGCATATGTGGTAGAAAATTTCAAACAGGTAGATGCAGAGGCTGAGACATTAAAGGGAAGCCACTTTGTGACCCTCAACTACCAAACATACGATCCTGAGAAAGACATTTCCACCCATTGAAAAAATGAAAAATTCAATTGGTCTTATTCTCCTACCAAAAAGGATCTTGAAGATGGGGTTAAAAATTGGTATAATGCTACAAGTTAATTCAGCGCAAGTGAGGAGCAGGTCACAGAAGATGAGCTCCATGACGATTCCCAGGAAGACATGAGCCTCATTGAAAGAGATTCCACCATAAAGAAAAAGTAGCACGAGGCACCAAAAGCCACCAGGGAATCTGAGAAGTGGAAAGGAAAAGAGGCAGAAGACACCGTGAGCGACCACGAGGAGGAAGAGGCTACCCTGAAACGAAGGAATACCAAGTTGTAAAGGGGGAAGGGAGAGCTTAAAAGGAAAAGCGAGCTAGATAGCAAACAAGCTCAATATTCTAGCAACCAGGGTCAGAGTGAGAAAAAGAGAAGGTGGGAAGAGCAAGAAAAGGATAAACAACTGTGAGAAAAGCAACAGGAAGAAGAAATGAGAGCATAAGAAGAGGGACAGGAGAAAGCGGGAAGAAGAAAGAAGAGTGCAACAAGAGGAATAGAAGAAAAAATAGGAGGAAGAAGCTGATAAAAGAAGGAAGGAGGAGAACAAGAGGTTAGAGAAAGAACTGAAAAATATGGTAGATAAGCTAGAGAGGCAGCGAGCACTTGCAGAGGAAGGAAAAATACAAAAGGAAGAAGAGCTTATGAGGAACAAGTAGAGGGAAGCCCAGGAATGTGAACCGGTAGAGACTATCAAGAAAACTGACCTGGGCATAGGACAAAGTGATCTTCCTTCATTAGACATGCCTCCTACCACTCCCCTCACTGGCAGCCACCTTCCCCTTCAAGAACTAGGTATCTCGGAGGAACAGGACAAGGAAGTCCTAGATCTAACTAGACTCACTTTCAATGAAATAAACCTTAAGATTGTACAAGAAAGGAAAAAATATTGTAGCAAGAATCTAGGCGAGCCTTTATTAGTAACCATGGCTAAGGATATTGTTCCTAACATTACATCAAACCCTCAAATGATTGCCTCAGCCGAGACAACATTTGTTGCCGCAATAGAAAACAATGTGGCCTAGATGAGAAAATAGATTGTTGATCTGTAGAATAGGCTTTATGAGTCTGAATAGAGGGCCACCATGGTGGAACAAGAGAAAAGGAAGTTACAAGAAGAGAACGCAACACTCTATTTAGTACATACAAGTGCAGCAGAATTCCACGAAGCAATTGAAGTAGAAACAGAGACTCTGGGGGAGGCCATGGTAGTAGTTTATGAAGAGATGTGTAAATTTCACCACACAATAGCTCCAATCATGCCCATTCAAGCCCACACGAAACAAAGAGTCTCGATGCTTAAGGAGGTTATTACCGCTTTGGATAAGATACACGAATGGTCTGTCAAGTACCCAGGAGCATTCGCGGTGGTCCCTAAGAAGAATTGGATCACCATGTAGAATACTAAGGTCTAACTCCGAATCAAAATTTAGTCTAAAGACAAATTGACCAAAGATGCGGAGAGGGTACTAGCATCCTAGATGTGTTTGTTCAGTGGCTTGGAATTAGTGATCCAACTACATGGGGTTCCATCTATAGGGGAAGTCAAACAGGTATGGAGGTAGGATGAGATCTCCAAGGAAGGACATGCATTTGTAGAGAGATATAGACAAATAGCCCGTACAAAATACATGTTGATCACCAGAGAAAATATGGCGCGCTATGTGGTAGAACCAGTGAAGATCTACACCAAACTGGTAACCATGAAAAATCAGGTGCATGCCAAATGGACCACCCTCAACCTAGATGCACTCGAGTGCCTACACCGACATGAAAAAGACCAATCTTAGATCACTCCCATTGCAGCAGAATACATCCTATGGTGCATATTTTTGATAGAACAACTCGGGCTTGACATTCCATAACTTTCCATTATTAAATTAGTGAATTAGATTGATAGCTATTTTTTGTGACATATTTTCTACAGTAGCATAGAAAACTTTCTGAATATGAAAGGTCATGTAGAATACCAAAAATCGGTTTTGTGAATATGAAAGGTCATGTGGAACACAAAAAGTCATCAGGTAGATGAAAGGTCATGAGGAAGTTCAAGAGTCAAGGGTAGGCCAAGAGTCATTCTCACCCTATAAATATACCCTCATGCCTCATTTCTAAAGACCTTTTGTTGAGGACTCTTTTGGAGATATATACATTGTTTAATAGAATCTATGTCCTTCTCATTTATGTAAGGAGTGATTGTATGTTTCCACTAATGGATTCCTCATATATTTTATGTTCTAATGCCATGAGTATTTTATTCACTTGATGGATTAGATGTTCCTGAAAACTCTTTGATGTGTGGTTTCCTCATATGTTGTCTCATACTCCAAACTTTGTGTTGCTTCGTATGAATGGTATTTGATTTGCTAAATCTATGCTTATGCCGATGAACTATTTCTTTGGTATTGGTATAATCTCTTTTAACTGTACTTTTTTTTATGATTATAAACATTTGATCGTTGTGAACTGATTTACAATTATTAAGAATTTCATCTCGGCGAACATAAGTCTTATTTGAAGCCTACTATCAGTAACTTTACATAATATTTATGTTGTTTATAGTCTGGCTATTCATGGTTTATGTGGTATAATATTTTTGTCGATTATTTCCTTCTATTTATTGAGGTACATGCTTTCAATTGAGTTCATATTTCAGCTTCGTCTGAAGTAGGATCAACAAAACTAAATGAAAGTCGAACCTACATACCGGAAGGGACCCCTATCACCGAGGAGGCCCCCCTTGCTATTGGTGGAAGATTCAAGCCCGTCAACAGGAGGATAGCAGCGGTCTGACCAGTGTCCTTTTATGCAAGGAAGTCTCTGGACTCCTAGAGACAAGGAAATTTATAGGTTAAATGGTCCTCAACATGTATCTTGCAAGGGAACTTAACATATTTCACCTTTCATTTCTCAGATTTGGTGTTAGCAGTAGCCTTCTGATTTTATTATTCTTCTTGTTCTTACCACTGGAGTTTTCTGTATGCTGCACAAAGTTGATCATAGTGATTGGAGGAGTAGAAGATTGGGTAGCAGGAACAAGGATCGACCATAATAGACAACTGGGAAATTTCTTGCTCAGTTATTCTACAACAAATCATGTGGTACTGTCGATGATACCATCAAAATTACCACCAAGTAGATGAGTAGTGGGAGAATTGAAAGTTCTAGGGGAATTAGGGATTAAATCATAAAGCATGTTATATTATGTATAAATCAGATCTAAATGTTCAACACATTTAATAGATTGATCTTTATTAACCATGTTAGCCATGGAAATTTCCTTTATGATGGGAGGTATAAGAGACTTGCAGAGCTAGTCTACTAAGAGGTAATGGTGAATGGGGGACTTGACAAGCATCTCTTGGTGTCTCCATTTATTGATGTGATTGAAGATATTGGTGGAAGTGTCTCGGTGCAATATAGTTATAAGTTCCATTATGGTTTCATATCGGATAGGTAACTAAAAGTGATTTAGGAATGCCATGGCAAGTGAGTAGAAATTATTGATTGAAGACCATGGTAACTCAATGTACCACTTGGCAGTGTTTCTAGTCAAGGTGTGAGGAAGAGTGTGAGCCAAATAATATAATTAATCATAGAGTTTGATACACACCAAAGGTGGTAAGTTGTGACATGTGTTGCTAGGTGATCTCCTTGTTTTCCTCCAAACTTCAGAATGTGTGTAGGAATTTTATGTGGGATTGGAGCCCAAAGTAAGTTATGGTTGATGGGGTCATTGATTAACTTGTACATATCTAAGACGTATAAAGTATTCAAGAAGGCAAAAGATGTCGGTGCCCCAAATAATACCAAGTTCGGACAGGATGACGTGAGGGACCAGAAGGCCCCCCCATCAACTGGTTTCCAATAGGGTATGCGGGTTGCAACAGATAGTAGTTTCCTGGCGATGGAGATGGGATTATATAATGTGGTGGGCCATAAGGCACACTCCTCGCTTGCGGTTGGGCACTAAAGGATCAATTTCCCCTAAGATAGAAGTTTTCCCTTTGATTCGATGGTTGTTGAGAAAGGGGCCCCCATATAGATGCATCAAGACTAGGTTGAGGGATACGACTGGCCACATAAGAAATAGTGGGTGCAGAGCCACCACTAATGCTATGACCATTGAGGGAAAGCAAATCATTTAGTGAAGGACAATATTGTATCGTAGGAGGTATATGGACTTCCATGCCCATAATGGGTATGTACATGTTAGAAATATTTCCCCTAGTCATAATAGCTTCGATGTTAAAACTTAACAAAGGGTTGCTGAAGATATTCGTACTAACTTAAACTATAAGGATGATGGTTGACGATCTAAAAGATGACACAGAGGGTGTAGAGATAGGAAAATGCTGAACTCCACCCATAGCAAGTGTAGATGGAAATCTCAAACTAGGCATAGTCTCAATAGTAGGATAATGAATCAATTTTGATGAACTAGTTATAAGCGGGGGAACTGGAAGTAGAGCATTGTTTTCCAAAAAATCCCATGACCCACTAATAGTCATCGGGACATTGGGAGTCTAAATTGACGAAGAAATGATAGGAAAGGGTGCAACCTGAACCAAAATATGCCCACGAGGATTAGTAAATGGATGATTAAAATGAGGGAAGACACGCTGAGTAAATATGTCCTTTAGTAAAAGGGACTCTTGGGAGGAACTATGTGATCTAGTATTTGATACTCGAGACCAATTCCCTTGTGTAGCAAGAGAATCTGATTCACTTTACCTCAATTCCTCCATAGTAAGTGGAGTAAGGCCTTGTTGCTGCTGAGATAGATGGCAAGGAAATAATGTAGCCACGATGAATGGTATATTTTAACAAAATTTTAGATTAAGTGTGATATATATATTAGTCTTAGTAGCAAAGAACACAAACCTAAAAAACAAAACTCTGAAAGAGATCAAGAAGGAGCTAGGGAAAAAGCCTTTGTTTACTAGTGGCAACTAGTTGGAGATGAAACCTAATATCGATGGGCTATAAGAGGGATCTGGTCTAATAAAAAAAATATTATTACTCCTAAGATTCACCTAAACTTCACTAAGAGGGTGCTAGGAACTCTTGTGAAGATGAGTAGCCTCCTAAAAAGCCAAAGAAGAAGTAGGTTCGTCTATTCAGGTATCAAGGTAGCCCACCTAAGTCACCTTGTGTTTGTCCCTATAAGTATGGACACTAAGTTCAGCAGAAATCACAGACACCTCTAAGGGGGCCACAGTCATGGGAATTAGGATATATGGGCATGATACCTGAGTTCTTGAATTAGCTTTGATTTCCCTTGTACAAAGAATACCTACCAAAATGTAATCGAATATGGGCTACCTTCTTTCACGCTCTCATGTTGCCTCACACTTAACTCCCTTATTAGAGGAATGGTCCTAAATGATGTGAGTGTAGCAAGAGTTTCTCTCTTCAATGGCACTAGTTTATGTTTTCTAGTCTTGGGGAGTTGACTCACACAACATAACCCAAGAGTCTACCCTAAAGTAATCTATGTGTATCCTGAAAAAGATTTTTTAATCAATTTTATTATTAGGTTGATTTTAAAGGTACTTTATTAATGTCTTGAGAGGGGTGTTGATGTATGAAATTTGTGAGACCTAACTCAAACCATGCAAAAAATACGCTTTTCTATTTTAGTTCAATGAAGAAGAATTTCTACAAGGAGAGAGTATGTGTACGTCATTTCCAAGCCAAAGAGTCCAAAGGCATTTATAGAAGAGCCAAATAAATGCATACATGTGATACTCAGAAAACGGACACAAAAATAAACTTGAACCAACCAGCTAAAATTACAGCAAGCAATTTTTTTTTCCTTTTTTCCAAAATAATTTAATTAAGATAATTTTTCAAAAAGGAAGACATGCATGCATGCAACCAATATAAACCAAGACCAATAGAATATATCCAAGGATCACCAAACAAGTGAGGCTGCAAAATAGTGAAATCCACAAATCTATGTATATAGAAGACGTTTTTCCCTACAATGCAGGTCTTCAGATCACAAAGGGTGTTATCAACAAGGGTGACACTCTGTGTTAGGTAGATAAGGGCATTATAGCACTATGGAAAGCATAGTAAGATCAAATTACAATAGTTTCACTGGGTAAAGGGGTCAATCTAGGTCAAAGCAAAGGCTAAGAAAAAAAGTACTAGCTACAAGAAAGAAAATTAACAAGAATTCAGGCTCAGAACAACATATTGAAGTAGAAAGGGCCAGAGATCCAAGATATAGGATATTAAAAACTAGGAATCAAAGGACAATAACTAGTGGAGTCACCAATTTTGTTGTAGGGTTCAATGCAGAAGTAGATGGACATTAAACTATCTTAGGTTTCATGGTACCTAAGGCAAATAGGTCAAGGGATATGAATATGTTCAAGAGAAAGGCATTCAAACATGCCAATGTTATACAATCATTGACAAAGCGAGCATGAGTGTGAATGGTTACCTGCTTATTCTTGCCAAATTTTGCTAGAGGATTCAATGTGGTAAAGTAGGAACCCTCAACCAACTCCAATAATGAGGTGTACACACAAGACAATAAACAAGTGATTCACATGACATATATAAACCTCAACAATTCAAGATGTTGACATATAAAAACATATAAAATTGGAAAGAATCAACAGGAAACTGTTAATGTAAATCATGGAAGCACAAACATGAAAAAGTGTGAGCAATGGATCTATATTATTAATCGACAAAGGAAGATTACAACCATATTGTCGTAATAGGCCTTTCTTGAGCTCCTAGATATTCTCTCTCTCTTTTTCAAAAATATATTGGCACCATAACAATCCACAAATTCTAATCCTTACTACAATGGCCTAGCCTTAAATATATAGGTGAGGGGAGGATCTAGTTTTTCCAATTACATCACCAGTTTAGGTTTGGGAAAAATAAAAAAATTTCCTCTTTTTTATTTCTCTTTGCCTAGATATTAACCTCTGTTAGGATATGAAACTTCTAAACATGAGTATGAGGTGATCCCTTCCATCTTTCTAGAGCTGACATGGAGTAAATGACAGAGTCACGGTGAGCTTCCTTGTGATTTTTCTTCGCGATCTCATGAAATTAAGGTAATGTGACCTCATTTTAGAGACAAGGTGTACTTTTCTTACATGCATTAGCATTAGCATGCATTATCATGCATTATGATAGTTTATGGGGTGAATTGTATTTACGTCAATCCAAGTTGGGATTATCCTCTGAGATGATGAGGTATTTTCCATTATAACAAAAGCCTCAAACCAAGAAGACTGAAATTAGAACACATAATTTAACGATTGTTTTGAATATTCCTTAGGAATAAAATAAGTCGAGAAAATTTTCTAATATCAAGATGGAGTTCAAGGGAATATTATTTTTTACCCATTGAAGAAGGAAAACTGAATTTTGTTAAGAAAACTAACTCTATTATATGCACTAGAAAAGGGTTGAAACCTCCACTGTGTGAATAAATCCTATGGATAGAAGCACATAGGGTGGCCATAACTAGCCTAAGGCTAGCCCACTGATCTAAAAGTAGTTGAGAGACCTCTCACCATAGAAAGAACAAGTTTGGAGTAACTAAAGGCTGAGGAAAGCCAATAAAATAAAATCTAGAGAGGAAAAAGCTTAAGCAAAGTTCTAGTTTAAGAAAGGAAGTAACCTCAAAATTTGAAAATTTGTAAGAATAAACTTGGAGGTTCTTGATGACTGTTTTTAGAGGACATTGCAATTCCATATTCCTTCTTCAATGAATGCATATTACATTCATGAAGCATGTTATATTGGATATTTTTAAATATGGCTCAACTTAAAATATTTTGTGTTTGTTGGAATGGATGAACAAAACTGTTGAAATTAGAGTAGTAGGGAAAAGTTTAATCGTAAAAAAGGGCTCATATTTAGGCCTATTTGGGCAGCTTCAAGAACAAAGTTGAAGTCTATTTAGAAAGAGACATAACCAAGAGTGCTTTTCATGCATGTATAGCAAGATGCGTTGTATATGTTGTTGAAGTTTGAATTGTATTGGATGAGATATTTGAATATAATTTTTCTAGAGAATATTGACAATTACTCTAGAGTTAGAGGGAGTTGAGGAGAAAACTCTCTCATATAAAGATATAAAAGCCATAAATGTTGTACTAAAAATGACCTCTTCTTGTAAGAGTTTGTAGACTTAGTGTATGTAAACCCTAAGAAGATGTTGAAGGTTATGATTTAGAAAAACCATAAGGTTTGTGGATAGAACCCTAGCTCATGCAAGGAATAGAAGGAGAGAAACATGATGATGAGGATAAAAATAATTATTTTGTAGATGAATTTAAATGATTTCTTCATGAAGGCAAGCATCAAGAGGGATTTGACAATTTTGTACAATCCTCATATCAAAAAATAAATACTTTATATATTTATTCGTTGAATTTTTCTTTATTCTTGGGTCATCATCTTGACTTTGTATCTTTTATTTGGTTAGAATCATTTCTTCCATGATGTCCTAGTGAGGTTTGTAGTTACATCATGAAGGGTACCAAGGCCTTGGTAGCAGATGGAAGCATCGGGAAGAAAAAAGAAAAATTGTGGCGAAGAGGATTTCTCACATGATAAAGCATAAACCTAGCTATAGTGATTTTTCCTGAAGAGGGAGAAAGTATGTTGAAACGTAGAACAATTCTAAATGATGGAGGAGATTCTAATTTATAGGTAACATGTAGGCCAACATGTTTGAAGGATACCATAATGGAGGTAATTATGTTGAAAATTTAATGGAATTCAATGGTGAATTCCAACTGCATCTACTAGATCAAGCATGTGATATATAGAAGAATAGAGAAGTACAAAGTGAGATTCAAGGAAAGAGGGTTTTCCTGAAAAGAGGGAAATGACCATGAAGTGATATTTCCTCTATTTTTTAGGTACACTACTATTAGAATTATTATTTATATACTTATGTTATGGATTATATATTACATCATATGGATGCAAATATTGTTCTTCTCAATGGAGTGATTGAGGAAGAAATTTTTCTAGAGAAACCTGAGGGCTTTGAGGTATATGAGAGGAAATATCACAGTTGGGAACTGAAGAAAGATTTATATGAACCTTAGGAATCGTATTCTTGATTTGATGGATATAGGTTGATTATTGGTTAATCTTGTTCTTATATGAATTGTTTATGATATAATATGAAGTAGTCACATGATAGAGGGAGAAACATTGGTAGGATGATTTTCTTTCGTGTTAGAGGTAGAATTCAAGCCCTACTTTAGCTCTAGAGGGAGATGACCTCTAAGTTCCAAATGATAAATCTAGATTTGATGCATTACTTCCTTGGTCAAGGGAACTATACTATTGAGCTCCTTCATATGATGGACTACAAGATTGTTATATTAGATGCTAAGAGATAGGAGATCCCTAAGAGTAGTATGCCTTCTATGATTTAACCATGGAAAGAAACAAATATGTTTTAGTGACTAGGAAATAATTGTGGAAGAGGGAGAAGCCAATATTCCGATAACAAGATCTGATTTTAGAGGGAACACCTTGTTAGGGTGACTAGAAAGAAGCTATTGTGATGGACCTAGTGAAGGAAGCCAGTTAGTTTATGATTGACCTAAGGCATGCAACACAACCTGTGTCGGGGTACCACCACGATATAGCTAGATATGAATTTAAATGATGAAGTAAAATTGTAGGGATATACATATTCAAATTGAGGAGAGAATGAAAAATATAGGAAAAGTACATCAGGATGTTGTTGTTGTTTAGGCTGTGCTATTATATCCTAGATGAGAAAGAAGAAGAACTCTATTGCACTTAGCATTGTAAAAGCTGAGTATATGGAAACTAATTTGGCGAGTTGAGAATTAGGGTGGTTTGCAAGATTGTTTGATTGGGTGATGGAGATATTTGTCATGACATATTTTAGCACATTGAGAATAAGTACCAAGACATGATACATAATGGAGTAGTATGGCTCTGGACAAGTAGGTTTTTAACATACTAAAAAATCCTCTATCCCAAGATGCAATTTTTTTACATCATGGACAAGAAATCAGTGGTTGAGAATGCTTCCCCAAGTTAGAGGGAGTTTTTATGTGTCAGGCCAGGCAGTAACTCCACAAAACAAAAACTGATTCGTATATTCATTCAATCAGGTAGGTCTGTTATATACATGAGGGAGAGACTGTTCAGTTCATCTCTCGATGATTGTTCACATTTCTCAATTATTTATTTACAATAATTCACCCAATCACAAGGATTAGGTGTCAACATTCCCCCCCTTAATCTGAAGGGATGTTGGTGAGTCCAAGCATCGTTCTGAATCTTTCAAGCTTTTCTCTTCCAAGCACTTTGGTGAAGATGTCTGCAATTTGCTCATTTGTGGAACAATGACAGAGATGGATTGCTTTGGCGTCAACATGATGTCGAATCAGATGATATTTAGTATTGATGTGCTTGGTTCGATCATGGAACTTTGGGTTCTTGGCCAACTTTATTGCAGAGGTATTGTCAATCATGAGTGGGGTTGATTGTACTTGTTTTACCTGCAAATCTTCAAGAATTTTCCTGAGCCACACAATTTCTTTTGTTGCTTCAGCTGCTGCCACGTATTCTGCTTCTGTTATGGAATCTGCTGGAACTGATTGTTTGCGTGATCTCCAGGAGACAACTCCCGATCCAAGACTCATAGCATATCCTGAAGTAGATACCCCAGTTTCTTTGTCTCCATCGAAGTTTGAATCAAAGTATCCAATCAAGCTGAAGTCGTCCACCTGTGTATACTTGATTCCAAGTTCTTGAGTTCCCTTCAAGTACCTTAGAACCCTTTTTGTAGCAGACCAATGTCCCTCAAAAGGCTTTTTCATAAACGTGGAGAGGATTCCAACAGCAAATGAAATGTCTGGTCTGGTAGTAGTGAGGTAGATGAGACTTCCTACAAGCTGTCTTTACTTTGTTGCATCCTCAAATTCCTTTCCTTCAATAGATGTGAGCTTTAAGTTTTGTTCCATTGGAGTAGTAAAAGGATTGCAGTCTGTCATGCCAAATCTGTTTAACAAATCTCCAATGTATTTCTTTTGAGAAAGAAATATGGACTTTGGATGTTGGGTTACTTCAATGCCAAGATAGTAATGAACATAGCCCAAATAAGTCATTTCAAAACTTTTCCCCAATTCTTTATTTATGGATGCAATGTAGCTTTCATTGTTTCCTGTCATTAAAAGATCATCTACATATACCACAAGATATACAACTGTTTTACCAACTTTCTTGACAAATAAAGTTTCATCATCAAGATCAAAATGATTGAAGTTGAGTTTCAGAAGATGCTCAATTAGTTTTTCATACCAGGCTCGCGGTCCTTGTATGAGGCCATACAAGGACTTCACAAGTTTGCATACATTATGTTCATGTCCTTTCACAACAAATCCTTCAGGTTGGAACATAAAAACATTCTCTTTTAGATCTCCATTCAAGAAGGCAGTTTTTACATCCATTTGATCGACTTTCCAACCATTCTGAGCTGCTAGTGTAAAGAGTGTCCGGATGGTGGCCCATTTTGTTGTGGGGGCAAAAGTTTCCTCATAATCGACCCCTTCCTTATGTGAAAATCCTTTTGCCATAAGCCTAGCTTCGTGCTTTTCAAGTGAGTCATCAGCTTTGTACTTATTCTTGTAGACCCACTTGCAGCCAATTGGTTTGGTTCCAAATGGAGGATCAACCATCTTCCAAGTGCTATTCTTTATGAGGGCATCATACTCCTTTTGAATCGCTTCTTTCCATTCATCATGAGAAGCAGCTTCTTTGAAGGAAGTTGGTTCAAAATCTATAGAGAAGTTCAATTCACAATCATAAGAAACATCCATATCAACAGGTGAATTAGAGTCATCTACATCACCTCCATTTTGTCGGTTTGAATTTCTGGTTCCTATTTTTCCAATTTCATCAGGATGAACACTTTCAAGTGTCTTCGTCAACCACTTTGGGGGACCTTTCTGAGATGGTCCAGGCTGCTCTGTTGATTGAGTTGGGACTGAATCAAGGTTGAGTCTCCCAATTTTATCAATTACATCACTTAAAATATCATCCATTGTTGGAGTTTCATGCGGGGGAGAGTGTTTTTCAGAAGAAGATTCCACATGTTGATCTAGTATAGGAATCCCCCCTTCAAGATGTGGAATCTGATTATCAAATTCTTGAAATGATTTCATTTTTGTGAATCTATCCAAGTGATCAAGTTTCTGCTCAACAACATTGTCAGATTTGGATGATTCAAGAAAAATTACATCTCTAGATACAACAAACTTTTTATTTACTTCATCATAGAGGCGATATAATTTGGAGGTGTTTGAATACCCCAGGAAGATACACTTACGACTTCTAGCACCAAGTTTGTTTCTATGTACCTTTGGTATCAAAGCATAATGAGTGGAACCAAAGGTCCTAAGATGTTTTACCGAAGGAACATGTCCATACCATAATTCATAAGGAGTCTTGTTTCTTATAGCATTAGATGGACATCTATTCTTTATATATGCAGCACATAGAACAACATCATCCCAAAACATTATCTTTACATTTTTGAAGAAAAGCATGGAACGTACCATATTCAAGATTGTTCTATTCATTCTTTCAGCTACACCATTCTGTTGGGGATTATAAGGCACAGTTGTTTGATGTTTGATCCCATGTTGGTGAAGATAGTTTTCAAATTCATTTGATGTATATTCCTTTCCATTATCAGTGCGAATAGACCCAATATGATATTGTGCATCATTTTCAATCCATTTATGAAAATTCTTAAATGTTTGGAAAGCATCAGATTTGTTCTTCAATAAATAAACCCAACACATTCTGGTGTAGTCATCAATAAACGTCATCATATATTTATTTCCATTTGCAGAAGAAACAGGAATTGGACCACATAAATCTGAATGAATGAGTTCAAGCTTCCTATGTGCTCTTGAATGTGAATCATGAAAAGACTGTTTGCTATGCTTTCCTAGAATGCAAGCATCACATTGCTTATGTTTCCTAGGAATTGTAGGCAAACCAGCAACACCATTTTTCTTCAATAAGCAGAGACTGTCATAGTTTAAATGTCCAAATCTAGCATGCCATAATAAACTTGATGGAAGTGTACCTTCTTCATGATGAGAAATATATGAGAAATGTTGTGCATGAGCAGAGGTTCCTTGCAGTTTGAGAAGCCTTTCTTCTTCTATTCCCCTCATGAAAAGTGAGTGGTCAGATGCTTTTCTTACCTCAAGCTTGCCATCAAACATATGAATGGAGTGACCTTGCTGGCGGATGTGGACCAAGGACAAAAAGTTTCTCTTGAGCTTTGGGAGATATAGAACATGATCCAGAAGAAGCTCTGGAAGACCAAGCAGTTTAAGCCTGATTGTGCCAAGCTCTGATGGCTTGATTTTTTACTGATCTGCAAAGTATACTGCTCCATCAATATTGTCAGTGAAATCTTCGAAAAAATATTTTCTAGGAGTCATGTGACAGGTTGCTCCTGAATCAAGCAACCAATCATTTTTCGAAGAAGCGAGTGAAGCACTAAACAAATCTTCATTTACTCCAATGTTACATTGTGCCTCAATATAGTGAGTGCATTCAAGTGCTTTACCTTTGTCTGTATCATCAGTTTTACCTTTCTGTTGGTTTCTTTTCTGCTCAATTTTGTCCCATGGTAGCTTGCATGTAGAGGCATCATGTGATCCATTTCTTTTGCAGTGAATGCAATGTAGATCTGCCTTTTCTCCTTGAGAATGTCTGGCCCCCCTGCCTCTGAAATATCTTCCTCTTCCTCTTCGTCCACCTCTTCCTCTTGTTGAATCTTGAGCAGGATGCTTTTCTTTATGAGCAAGGCACACAGTCTCTTTAGAAGATTCAGGGGTTGTCTTCTTTCCAAAAGCTTTCTCTCTTTCAGCAAACTTTTTCACAAGAGAGTCAAAGGTTATATCTTTGAGATTTCCATTTAATTGCAAAGACTCAAGATAATTGGAGTAAGTAGGATAAAGTGCCTTGAGAAAATCAATAAGAGGGATATCCAACTCAACCTTAGTGGATTTGATATCATGCATTATAGACTTTATTTCAGATGCAATAGCAAGAGGATCATTATTTTGCAGTTCAAGAGTGAAGAGTTTAATCATGAGTTGGACGACTTGAAGTGGAGAATGTGAGTCATAGAGTTCTTTCAGCCTTTGTAAAGCTTCAAAGGCAGTTGAATATGATGAAATATGGTGACTCACCTCTTTATTTACAGATGCTACGATTAATGCATAAGCTTTGATGTTCTTGCTTTCCCAAATGACGAGCTCTTTGTCTGAGGAAGGTTGTACTGGGCCATTGTCTCCTCCGACACACACTCCTTTCCACAACTCATTGAAGATGAGGGTGTGTTGTATCATCCGGGACCAATTAGCATAGTTCTCCTTGCCAGTGAGAACTATTCCTACCATAGAGATGATTGAATGCATTCTGTAAAAAAAATACTTCTGCTGATAGAAAAAATACTTCTGCTGATATATAGTGAAATTGTACTCAAAAGGGAAAAAAAAATTCAAATACTTTATGCACTATGTTTTCTTCAAATCCCTCCAATGTTTATAAAAAAACATCCTCATATAATATATCCAACATATAACTGGACCATTAACTCAATAAGAGCAGCGTATTCAATTCCACATCGCACAACATTTCACGTTCATATACCATATATACCATATATACCAATCAACGCATTCAAATAAGCATTGTTAATACTCCACAGCGCACAGCATTTCATGTTCATATACCATATATACCAATCAATAAAACGTTATGGGACAACGTTAATACCATTATTCAACGCAGTTCAATACCATTCAACGCAGTTCAATGGGACAACGTTAATACCATTATTCAATGCAGTTCAATACCATTCAACGCAGTTCAATGTATACAGCGTTAAAATAGCATTAATACGCATTCAAATGGAAACCATTTTACACATCTTCTACCATGTCAGTTCAATACCATTCAACACATATACCAAAAATTCAGTTCAATACCAGAACTTGGATGGGCACATACCATCTAATACCATGTCAGTTCAATACCATTCAACACGTATACCAAAAATTCAGTTCAATACCAGAACTTGGATGGGCGCATAACATTAGACAACGTTACCAAAGGCATTCAAACTTCCCACTCAAACGTTGTGTCAAATACCACTACAAACGCTGATACTATTCAATAAACCAAACGATTGATACCACTGGAGAGCGTTAAAACTCAAACGCATAGGCATATACCAAAGTTGTTTTAACGCAGATACAAATTCAGTTCAAACTCAAAAGCATGGGCATATACCATTCAACGTTAAAGCAATACAAACTCAAACGCATGGGCATATACCATTCAACGTTAAAGCAATACAGGTATCTCACTGGACAACGTTACACATACCATTCAATATCGAACCATAACGCATTCAACAGGAGCTGGACCTTCATCAATGGTGGCGTGTCAGCCTCAGTGCTAAAACAGGAAAAGACAGTGCTATAAAAAATTTGACAGTATGGACAGATGTGCAGTGCTGGCAGAGGCAGGTTATTTCAGGACAGAAGGGAATAAGGCAGAGGTAGAGGCCAGGATAGAGGAGTTACAGGAGCATAATAGCTAAAACAAGGAGCTGGCTCTGATACCATGTCAGGCCAGGCATTAACTCCACAAAACAAAAACTGATTCGTATATTCATTCAATCAGGTAGGTTTGTTATATACATGAGGGAGAGACTGTTCAGTTCATCTCCCAATGACTATTCACGTTTCTCAATTATTTATTTACAATAATTCACCCAATCACAAGGATCAGGTGTCAACATTATGCTTCAGTGCTACCAAGGGAAGACATTCTCCTTAGGTCAAGATATTGAAAGGTCAAGGGTATTGACTAGGGGCCATGTAATGTGGCTAGGGAGAATGTCCCAAAGAGAATCAAGGCGTAGAGTGCTCCTCTAGTCAAAAGGTTGAAATAATATTTTGAAGTGTTACGTGGCTAGTGGGCAGAGTCATTCATTTTAGCATCGTGAAAATGTTTCATTGTTCAATTGGCATGCAAAAAAGGTAATTTGCACAAGGTTAAGTCATTTTTTGGTTATAGATATTGACCTTTATCTGAGTGATTACTTGTTCGAATGGTGACTAAAGGCTAGTCTTATTGACCCAGATCAAAAGGATCTAACCATATCGCCCAAATGGTTTTGGCCAGTGGGTGACTAGATCCATTTACAAATGTGGTTTGACTATTAGGTGACTAGATCCTTCACATAATGTCAATGCAGGTTGTTTTCCTCATGATTAAATATTAGAAAATGAAGTGTATGGATAGATTAACAGAGTTATCCTAATCAATATTTTCTTTAAATGGAGAAATTATTTAGCAAATAGAACATCTACGAAACTCAAAATTAAATACATCCCTAGCTAAGAGTGAGTGTTTATATTTTGGTAGCTATGTTTAGTATTCAAGTCAACCCTAAAACAAAATCAAAATAAATCAACTTAAAATTTGAATTTTTGAATTTAGACTACTTACAAAAAGGTTAAGTTCAACCTAAATTATAGGTTGGTGCAACATAAGGAGACATGCCCCTTGGGCACCAATAGACGACTATAAATAAAAAAATTTGCCTCACTCATATGGAAATCAATTCAAAAACACTGTATAGAAATCATCTACTTTATGTTCACATCTACGAAGGAGAGAGAGGAGAATAAGACAAATGTATGACCATCATTTACCAAAGTTTAACCAAATTTCTTAGACCATTGATCACGTTTCCTAAATTCATTTTGACCAAGATTTTTTGGCTAGTTGACTGAGACTTTCTAGGCATCTTGGCCATAGCTGTAACTAGGTAGTTTGACCAAATCTGCGCATAGTTTTAACCAAAATTATCTTGGATAGAGTTGAACAAATTTCGGGAAGAATTCAAACTTGTTTCTAGGTTGTTTGACCATGTCTAACTTAAGTGAATTTATGTTGTCTATTTGACCTAATTTGACTTAGTAATATTACATTGTAACTTTGCTAGACAAAATAATTTCTCCAAGAAAATATTGTTTGTTTTTCTCCTAAGTTTATGTTCCCAGGTGAAAATTTGTGCCACTTTGTGTGCTTGGTTGTCTATTTATGATCCTACTATCATTATTACATTAATATTGATATTTTCTATGTATAATTTCTCAATGGTGTACATGATATAATTTAACTTCGCTAAAGTAATCATTAGAAGTAATTATTAGACTAGAATAACATATTTCTCCTAGCAAATAAACACTAAATGGAAGTAAAAGTAATTTCAAGTCTTTACAGTATGCAAGTCTCTAGTTGTATCAAGAAATGGTTAACTCTATGATGATTATTTCTATAAAATAGTTTTCATACAAAATAAACTTTGAATAACTAGCTAATTGTTTCAGATATGTCTTATCGAAAGTTTATTTGTATGTGTATGCATTTGTTTGTATAAGTAAATATGATGAATATGTAGGAACATTTGCAAGGTTATGGGATTTCCATGTGATAGGGCACTTAAGCTACCCGTTAACTAAAATATAGTCCCTGTCCACTGAGAAATCTTTGAGAGTATAAAAGTTTAGAAACCTAGAAACCAAGAGTCTTCAACCTTGCATTTTGTATTAGGACTATCCATAATTATATATGTATGTATTTATACTGATAGAAATATATATATATATCTATATATATATATATATATATATATATATATATATATATATATATATATATATAGATATATATAACAAAATAAAACAAGATAATAAATATTACAAGAATGACCACATCATAAGTAATATATATGCAACATAAAGGGAATGTGTTGGAAATAAATAATATTAAGCAAACAATACATTTATAATAACTATCTAAGTTGTTTAAAAGGACTTTGTCAATAGAATATTATAATTCATTTATAAATAACATACCTTGATAGGATCGATTCTTCATAGGAAAAATGCATTAAGAGAAGACTTCAAAATTATAATCTAAACTTTAAGGTAACATAATCATATGAAAATTATACATAAGATTGTATAATTTTATGGTTATCCTCTAACAAGCTCAACTAAGTTACAAACACTGATCATGAGAGACCTGAACAATTAAATTGGGAAAAAAATATGTAATAAAAGGGTTAAGTAAATTTTGACATGAAGCCTAAGTCCAATGTACGAACTGCTAAACAATTGTCTTATGCTTGCTTCAGTAACAAGGAAGGTTCCACTAAGTCCATCCTAATTCCTTTATTTTTAGGAGGGTCATGTAATAGGGAGCCAAATAGAAAGAAAGAAAATATAATTCTTCAGTACGAAGAGATAATTTAGCAATAAAAACTGTAACAAATTAATCCTTACAAATCTTTCTAAGATGTGTAGTACTGACCTAGAAATAATAGTGTCAATTTTATTAAACCATGATTCCAGAGTGAGGAAAACTAATCAACACTTAAGTTGGAATAGGAAAAGAATGTAATTCCAATAAATGATCAGTGGAAGGGATACTCAAATGACCGATGTCTTGGCTTGTAGTAAAACCCTAATAGGTCTAGCAAGAAAATTGTGAATCAATAATTAAATAAGGTTGAAATACCCTGCTAGAAGACTAAGAACATAAATATAAAATCATATTTGTACATGGTGATTCAATAAGTGAAAAATTAGCAGTAAAAGTATGCAAACACCAATGTTGGAAGAACCAGAGCAAGGGTAGTATTATTACAAACTAATTAGTCAAATCATGAAATGTTTCTTATAGAAAAGAAATTAATTGATAAAGCATTTAATACCTAGGATTTTCACCAAAATATTCCATAAAAAAAGCCTAAATTAGTGACCTCCAAACTATAAAACCTATGTATAAAAGTGTTGAAGGATAATCCGAGGGAAGGTTTTTCTCCATTTTTCAAAAAGAAGCTAAATAATCAATGTATCAACTTTGAGGAAGAGAGAAAAGTCTCCAATCAAACAATTAGTTGTGCAAGTTATAAAATTAAAGGAAAGTTAATAATTTTCATGAAGAAGAAGCTCATTCCCTAAAACTTATATTTCACAAGAAAAGAATGCATGCAAATCTTACCTATCACAAAAGATGATATGATGAACTGAAAGAATGCCATTTCGAGACATCATTGCAAAATTTAGAAAATAATTTGTAAGGATAAGGTTACCCTTCTCCTCAAATGATAAGTTGAGTAGGATGTTTCTTTGAGAAAGGAACTCTAGCCTTGATGTAAAACCCTAGTTCGGGAAAACCCACAGAAATTTTAAATGTTGTTATTGAACTTTAGATAAGAGGGTTTTAGGTAACAAGCTAAGAATTTCAAATAAGAGAGAAAAAGCTATGTTTTCCATCCTATCTATCACATGGATGATATGTTAGCTATTTGAAAGCCTCTAAAATACAATGATAATGGAGTGAGAAGTGGTTGAAGCCTAGCAAGTTCTCTGATGGATTTTGATGTCTAGGTGCAAGAATAACATGGGTAAAGGAAACCTCATCCCCATCATAGATGAGTATGTTCCGTGATAGGATGTATTGTCCTTTGAGATAACCTAAGGTAACTTAGCTATGCCAAAGCATCTATAACGTTTTCTTGTTTTGAGTGATTGGATGACGAGTCAACTATTTATAAGTAGGTGCTTTAAACTTAGAAATATTTTTGATAAAATGAAAGGTTCTCTTTTAACTGCACATGGTTAGTTTTATTTTCATGTAATGGACATGTAGAGTATGGAGACGTATAATTGATTTTATATTCAAACTAAATATTTAACCGATTACAAGAAGAAATTAAGGAAACAATGCTTTCTTAATCAACAAAATATAATCAAACTATTAGAGAGATCTAGTGTAATTTATATTAAAAGAGGAATTTACAATAACAAATAGTTATGTAAATTGGTCTTTTATTTAAGTTAGAACTTCATAGAGGATTCAAAACGAAATTCATATTCAATTAAATTTTAAATCGGATGTCTGCAAAAGAATTAATTTATCTGAAAAAAACATAATGAATAGACAAGATGAAATACACTCACTGAGAGACAGACCATATGAGGCAAATCCAAAATCTTTTATTATCTAAAAAATGCTCCATCTTTGTACAAATCTGCTTAATAGCTTGTTCAAGGGTTCAACCCATAATAACTCAAAGGAGGAGTTATTTATACAAAACTTTACAAAAGATCTACAATTTGTTTGGAAAAAAAATAAAAAATTACAAATCGAATAATATAAAAGGGACTGAAAAACTGCTAAAGAGGTGGTTGTATCCTTTTGGAATTTGTTGACGATTTGGCCTAAAAACACTGATGATCTGTCCTAGTGTCACAATGAGGAATTACTAAATTTTTTCACTCAAATGATCCCATCTTTGTTCATTTGGGATTTCTACATTTACCATTTTCCTGAATGTTTCATCCACCTCTCTATATCTTTCGAAATTAGGCTTGGTGAGAAGCAAGTGCTTCATTTCATGTAACATGGTTAAATCATATTCCAAGGCTTTTAGAAAATCCTTCCTTGTTATCTGTCCTTTCAATCATGCATATTTGGATCTGTCTATTGTAATAGCATATAACTCCTTGCAACAATAATCTAATCTAATCAACTTATCATTCAAACCTACTAATCCTGGCAATCCTTTCTGATTTAAAACATTAAATTTTGAATGAAATATCTTGACATAAATCACCAGGGTTTGAAACTTAGTTTCCAATTGATTGATCACATTATTTTTCTCTAATACCTTGTTGATCTCTAAGATGGTAGTTGTTCTATAAGAGATGTTCATTTCTTCTAATTCCTCTTTGCTCTTTGAATTTAAAACCTTGATCATATATGTGGCTTCTGGTGGCTTGGTCATCAAGGATAATTTTTGTTCTTCAATCACTGCTCTACATCTAGTAATGAGTTATTTCTACTCAAAAATAATCTGTATGGATGGTCATAAATCTGTCATGGATTGACTGATTTTTGTCTAAATACTCTCCTTGGCATGAGCCAAAGAGTTTTCCATCAATGACCTACTCTCCAACTTCTATATTTTAATCTCTAATTTGTGAGTCTTCTGCATTTGTTCGAGATACTTACTATCATTTTGTACTTTCTACAATTTCAGAATTTGAAATTTCTGAAGTAGCTTATGGTTTTCCTACTTTTGGATTGATAGTTCCTGTGCTAATCTGGTCAGGTCAGCTGCTGTTGATGTAGACTCAATGATTGTAAATGATCTTTACCTACGACTTCTACTCAGACTATTGTAATGGGCACCATGGAAAATTGCTCTAATTCCTTCTCCTTCAATAGCTCTTCAATATGTTCTTTGATCTTCTTCAACTATATATTCCACTCAATAATATGCTTGAGAATATCCTCCTTGTGCTATTCAGTTTCTGCATATCCTTGGTTAGGGGATCCTCAACTGAAGACAACTTCAATTGTTTCTTCAAATCAGCAATTTCTGCAGCTTTTATATCCTTGGGATCATATCCCACATTAATCACAAAATCTTCTAGTGAATTTATTCTATTGTCTTTAGCTAGACAGGAGATATTTTCTAACTTAAGTTGGACTGAACAGTTGATAGAGTAGTGCTGATTTTAGAAAGAGACATGGTTGTGGTTTTCATAGTAGAAAACAACATCTCACTAGTTTGTCTATGCATGTCCATATGGTCAATTTGATGGATTTGACTAGTGTCAAATGAAAACACAATCTTCTTGTAATCAGATGGTGATTTAGAAAATGGTATCTAGGCTTGTAAGAAAGCCTTCGCATTCTTCCCTTCTCACTGTCAAAAGCAAAAAGGGGCCTATGTTGGGAAGTGGAAGTTTGCTTCCAGAACTAACTGTACACATTGGACTTCAAAGTCTCATTTTTTTGCTTTTTTTTTCTTAATTGATAGGAACCTTGAAAATATGTTTGAATCATCTGAACTGTCGGTTCCTGTTGACTAAATAATTCCTAGAGGCTCTCTAGAAGGTGAAGTTGTAGAAGGAGTATTTGAATCACTAACTGTGGGAAGAGTTGTTGTTGTACTAACCTGTTGATGTAGATACTTATGGATCTCCAAGGTCAATGATCATTGTTGGAGTCTCTTCTGCTGATGTGATCAAGCTAGCTTTAGGCTTCTTTTGCTGAGAAAGTGAATCCTCAGTACATCTTTAGTGGATGAAGTTTCCTCTCTCAGCCTCTTCTGTTACTTGCTCTGAGCAACTAGAGTCTGGTCAGCGAGAGTAGACACAGCTTGCTCATTTGCCTCTTCAAGAGTCCCATCAATCCATTCTTTTTTATTCATAAACTTTCAGTTTCTTTCCTTGGAGTATGGTTATAAGGAGTCATATTGAAACTGACCCTTAAGGCATAAGTGATGTGAAAAGGATCATAGGACCAGGTGAAACTAGGCTGGAAATTCATCTTCTTTAATAATTCATGTACCTCAACACCAACTGATCTGGTGTTGCAAATAAATGACCCAATCTATGCTTTGCGCTTGAACTAAAACTTTATTTTACCTGGCACAAAGTGTTGATCATCCATGTGAATCATCTGCCTGATATATTCTAGAGAAAATATTCTCAAAGGAACACATTTAGGCAGTTTGTATGGTGCAAGCTCACAACCATATATTCTGATCTCAGTGTAGTTCTAATATAAATACCAGTCACCAGTCTTGGTTTGTTCACTTAGGTGTAGGATCCTTTTAATTTCATTCCCAATTTTGGGCTCTATCTAGCTGTTAAGGAGTTGTACTAGTGGATGTAAAAATGCATCCACAAATTCTGCAAATGAAGAGGTGGTAGAAGTTTCCCTCACTAATTCTATCGAGTTAATCACTAACTAACTCACTCCTTGTTCATCATGCTTGCTAAGTTTGACTGGTAACAAATCACCTTGTTAGAAAAAAGCATGTAGACAATTATAGAGCCATAATTGAACACTCCCCGCACAATGAAGTTCATGAATTGTTCATATATATTATCAATAAAAATTTGGTTGTAATTATTCATGAATGTTGGTTGTTGGTCTTTATTGAAAATGGATAGGAAACCATGGATTACTTCATCTACAAACTGGGGATCAGGGTATCCTAATAAATAGGAAAGCAGGGAAATGCAATGTCTAGAGGTTTCAGGAAACTGGCAAATACATAAGATGGATTTCTTTTGGCAAATTCTGCATCTTTAGGCAAACATATTTCAAATATTTTGGCTCTCTGTGGGAAATTTAACTTATGGTATAGATCCATAAGTGTTGCTAGTGAGAATTGGGTGAAGGAGTCAATTTGAAGGACTAAGAGCATTTCATTTATAGTTTGAGTAGAAATGGTTATCAGAATGTCTCCATTCTGAGCCATGACTACCCTTTTCACAAGGTCATACTTGTCTTGACACCAAATAATAATACTAGGGAATTCATGTGTCTTTGGGAAACTATAAAAAGGTAACAGGGACTCCCAAAACCTAATCGAATCTTCCTAGTCCAAATAATTCTTCTTAAGCCCTAAGTGAAGTTCATAGAAATCAAACTCACACTTCGCCTCTGCAACCTTGAATAATCAATCCACAATTAGAATATGGTCAAGGGTGAAGCTGGGTCAGGGTGACAGTACATTCCTCTATTGTTTGCTTCTTGGATTTTTCTTTTGGGGCCAAGGTGGTAGATAGGAAGAAATATGGTTATAAGTGATAGTTTGAGCAAAAGATCATAGGTTCTGCAATCACTGTATACCTTCAAACAATGGAGCATAATCAGAAGAAAGTGACAATGAGGCTAGTTTCATTTTATTTATAAGATGTTGGAAGGGGTAACAATTTTGTTAATAACCGTAGCGGATTTAAATGCAAGGGAGAGGGACTGCAATAGATGGATACAACAATATGCCGAATGGGGGGATAAGGGTGTAAATAGGTAATGGGTGGGAGGAATAAATAAGGGATAGGTGAGGTGTAATCTCAAGATTGGTGTAGGGATAACAACTTTTTAGGAGGGTGAAAGAGTCGTTTGTGGAGAAAACCACGAGCGGTTTGTTGGGGGGTAGGGAGTTGTTTGTGGTTTTGTGTGGTGGGTCGTGTGAAGAGATGTGAGGGAGACATGTAAGGTGAGGGAGTCCACCATGGAAACTGCTTTGCAGACCCTCCCATCACATTAACGTGAAATAGTGGAGGGGGGATGCGAAATCACTCCCTGTCACTGATTTGAGCGTGGAGTAGATCAACCGTCAGATCATGTGCCTTTGTTATTCGAAATCGACAAGACATTTTATTGTTTATTGGTTTGGGTAAAATCAAACATGCACATCATATTATAGTTGAAATGCCAAAGTTTATAACAAATAATTAATCTCGATTTAAATAATTAATCATATATTAACCTGATTTGACATTTTTTTTGATGTGGTGCATTTTGACTAGCAGCCATTCCACTTATTTTTTTTATGAAAATGAAGCCTTCTCTTTCTTTTCTCTTTCCTAGAATTTTATTTTCTTTATTCCTTCTTTATTTAGGGCAGCTAACACCTATCATTTTATTAATATGGATGCCTATAAAATATCAAATTGCCCTAAAATTTTAATTCTTCTTTCTTTTGCATCCATAACCTAGCTCATCATTTTAAAATTATTATTGACTAATATGCTAACTTATCAAAACCAAATTATGTTACAACAGGATCCCGAGAGAAAAACGATGACCAAATTAGAGGAGGAGGTTATGTGGTTACCCTAACCACCTAAAGGAAATATCGACCACCATTACATTCAACCCTAATATCATGTCCATCCATTCCGTGATTAACCTCGTGACTAGGATGAGGTGTCATATATGTATTTTTCCACTAAGCCCTAACTGTTGCGCATATCGAACCAAGGTAACACGTACATAATAATGGCACAAGATTAGGAGTAACATATCATAACCACATAAGTTATAAGAAAAATTAACTTATACTCATATATATCCAACATCATTGTCATGATAAAATGTTTTTTTAAATATTACACCTTGTAAACTTTGAATGTTGTAGAAAGTCCATTGGGCCAATATAAATATGTTTATTTCCAACCGTTTAAGGTTCTAGCGACAAAGGCGTAAATAGAGATGGGCCTCACATAATAGAATGATGAATCAAAAACATTAAATGAAACAAGAATTATAATGAAAATTAGTGAGAAAAGAGTCTTACATATACAGTGAGTTGTAAACTTATTTTAAAGTGTAAAACTTGAAGTATGGTTTCCACCTCAACATATTTCAGCACTCTAGGTGTTTGATAACTATACAATTAAAGTGGATCTGTGCTGTTTATATATATATATATATATATATCTATGGTTCATGTATCAACTCTATGTTAAGCGTGAAAGAAATAACACATCACCTTCATTTTAAGCAACATACCAATAAAATATTTGGACCATGTTTCTTTTTTCCATGTACATTATATAATATATACATAGAATCTCCCTCTTTCTCAAAATAAATAGATGTTTAAATTTAATTTATTTTTGTTATTACTACCTTTTAAAATTCATATAATTAAGATCGAATTGAACTATTTTATTTATGGTAGATATTGAAGGATTTTTTTTGGCTATTACTATTTTTAACTCGTTAATATAAATATTATTTTATTATTTTTAAATGTAGCCTAGAACAACATCTTTTAGTATACACCTCACAAAACAATTACAAACATTTATACATGCAGTTTCCCCTAAAAGTGCAAAGATACACCAAAGGAATGTAACATGCCTATGATGTTACTGCAAAAATGTTACAACAAAGGAAAGATAACAACCTAAATGGTGGAGGATGGAGGTGACGAAATGTGTTCAGGATTGCAATAGTCTCACTATTATGTCCATAGCTCTCTCATAGATGTTGTTGGAACTAGCTAGCTAAATAATTTTTTTCCTGTCATACCACTATGTCAAAATATTATATACATATTATATTCAAGCTATAACATGCAAGGTAATGAGGATAAATATTACCAAAGGTCCTCGTGGACACAGGTGCACCAACTATGTAATTGCATAGAGGAAATGACTAAATTAAGTGTGTGTAGATAATGAGATTCAATAAATAGCATCCTTCATTGGAGCGACCTTCACATTCCATGATATTCTGCAATCAACATAATGAAAGGGTTTTCTTTTAGACTTTTAACTATCTTCTTTTAAAGATTTTGAATTAATTTGGAACCATTAATTCTAGTTTTAAATTTAAATTTAAATTTTGTCTAGCAAATATTAGTTGGAAATGAAAATTTATGTGATGTAGTTTACATAGTCAAACTGTCCAAGTAAAATTTCTAAGGCATTGTATCCATTTATGCATTGAAAAATATAGTTTTAAAAATGAAAAGTTACACATGTTATATGCATATAAAGAACCGATATAGATCCATTTTGAAGAGGATTAAATCTATTGAGGTGTATACCCTTTTTCAAGTTTTGCACTCTAAAAAATGTCCCATAGGCTATTACTAAGGCATTCTATCCATTTATGCATTCAAAAATACAGTTTTAAAAATGAAAAGTTACACATGCTATATGCATATAAAGAACCAATATAGGTTCATTTTGAAGAGGATTAAATCTATTGAGGTGCATGATTTTTTCAAGTTTGCACTCCTAAAAGAGGTCCCATAGGTTATCTTTAGGCTTGTGGACATTAAGATTTTCTTTCTTTCTTTCTCATCTTTCTAGAAGTAATTACAGTTTCCTTTGTACAGCTCGTGTGAGTCCCACAATAACGAATGACCATGTAAGTTAATCATAGCTACGAAGTATTTATGTGAAGGATGGACATTCCTAAACAAAAAAAAAACCCAATAACGTCTCAGCTGAACATGATTTAAGGTGTGTCTTTGTCATAATCAGTTAAAGAAAGTTTGTGTGAGTTATTTTAAGAATTCCCAAAACCATAATTTCTATACGAACTTGACCAAAAAATTCTATATTTTCCGTTATATAAATAAAATAGTTAGGTTGTGATCTAGATGTAAATTGGCTTAAAAAAATAAAAATTAATCTGATTTAATCTTTCAATTAAACATTTTATATCATTCTGCCTAAAAAATACCTTAAGCATCTAAAGACAATATTTAATAATACATAATTTGATGTAAATTTTATCATATTTATTAATATGTTAGCATCAAGAATAGTGTAAAACACCATGCTGAAAATGGCTTGTTTAAATCAAATTTAATTTAAGGTATCTCTTCCCCACTACATCATAGGTATCATCAATTTTGAACATGAAGCTACATAACCACATCCTAAAAATGAATATATTTATTTTTTGTTTAGATATATTGACCTATGCAAAACCCTTGTACCTTTCCTAGTTCCAAGATGATGATAATTCATTATACTTTAATAAAATAAGAATAATTTTGTTGAAGAAGTTTTTATACCTATGTAAAACCCTTGTACCTTTCCTAGTTCCAAGATGAAGATAATTCATTATATTTTAATAAAATAAGAATTCTTTTCTTGTAAAGGTTTTTATGACTTATGTAATTAATCTATTGCATGAGCCTTCTTACTTATATTTTATTTTCAATATCATATTATAGTGATGCATATTTATCTTTTATTTATTAGTCATTTAAAAATGTAATATAATTGTAAAAAGTAAGGTTATCAAGTTTTTATTAATATAAATATTTAAATGTGAAATTTTTAAAAATAATGCTATTTAAAAGTGAATTTGATTAACTCAAAGCTTTTTATAAATAACTTAAAAATTAATTACATTTAAAAAAATAAAATGGTTATATTATATATTTTTAAATGGAAATATTTAGTTGAAATGAAAGTGAGTTATTTAATTGATGTGATAATTTTTCCATCACTTGAATGTTAGCGTTGTTAATAATTTTGTTATTATTCTTTACTTTTATTTAATGATGTGTGAGTAAACATTTTCCTCATTTTTAATTTGAAACAAAATGTAAACACTTCTCACTCTTGATTTGAAGGAGTACCTACCAACTATATGATATGCATGTATAGTTTGGAAAGTTTTCACATTAATAAATTGTTTATTTCACATATATTTGTTTTGTATGTGGAATGTGGAAATTATAAATCTAAATTTCATATTAACAAAATATAAATATAAAGGAGAGAAATTTAAAATATATATGTGTGTGTGTGTGTGTGTGTGTTTCTTTGGTAAAATGTTATAGATTCAAATTCAAAGAGGATTAATATATATATATATATATATATCTTTATAAACTTTAAATGAAAAAATCTCATATATCAATTTAATATCTAATTTATCCATAATATTAAAATTAAATTATCATTATCATTATTATTATTATTCTTTAAGAACACTAAAAATCAATAAATAACAAACTTAATTTTAATTTAGGTATTAAAAACTAATTAAATATAACTATCGCTACATTATCTTGTAGATTATTAATTGGTAAATAGGATTTTCTATAATATAATGGGCAATTACTATGGCTTACGAATACTACATTCCCTAAAATCCATAACATATGACACTAGTTCATAGCATTTTTTCAATTAATTAATTAATTTGAAAGGATAAAAAAGACATAACTACATTGGAGATAAATCTCAATCATTAATTTGAGTATAATAATATAAAATTCTAGAATATTCCATGGAGATTAAATCCTTACCATCCACCTAATAATTATTCATAAGAATTCATAACTAGTTAATGTGGGCCTCCAAGCCACCCAGGGTGAGACCTTGGGTGCCCTAATCTCGTCAACACAATATTAAAACCAAGAAATATCCAACTATTGCATTTATGAATTTGGGGTTAATTTCTTCTTATGTTTTTTTTTTTGTTTCTATTTCACTTTTAGCTAGATGTTTGTATCTTTGTATGTTGATTCGTGTTCAAACCTCATGTGTTATTTAGCTCATATATGAAAATGGACATATGTATTCTTCTCTCTACATAGATATATATACATATTTATTATAAACAATAGTAGTGTATTACAGAGTTTGTGAGGCTGCATTTAATTTTAATAAATTAAAAAAATTAGACTCACTCCTTGCCCACCAATGTCCTAGGGAGTTGAGATTATTCGAATTCTAATAACTTCCTACATCATAAGTTCCCCATTATTATTTATAACGGTCGTTTATATACAAGAAAATTTTATCTCGCAAAATGGTCCATTACTTTTAATAAATTTAAAGAAGTATATTAGCGGCATGTGTCTCCCCCCCCCCACTGATTTCCTAGGGATTTGAGATTATTCCTCCATGATAAGTTCCTCATTATAATTTATAAGATGTGTAAGTCCATTTTACAATGAGATGTGAAATTTGTTTTTTTTCTCAAGTTAAAGTTGACTCATGTGAAAACATCATAGAGACAAATGTCAAATGGATATGAAAAAGGTAGACAATGCCTAGCGTAACCAATTTCAAAAAGGGACACCTTTGTTGTAATTATAAAAATATTTTGAAATTAAATTCAAATATTTAAATTATTGATAAATTTTAATGATTAAATGATTATATATTTACATTTATCTAATATAAAAATTGTCATGGAACCTTCCATACACACTGCAGTTTCCCTCTTCCTTTTCGGGAAGATTGAAGACAAGCGTCCCTAATCTGGCCTCCCTACTCCTAGTTTTTTTCTTTAACATTCCACTTCTCCAGCCTCTTTGTTAATCTTAGGGCATGATAGACCTCTAGTGCATATTCAATGGGTATCTCTTTCCAAGCTCATCAATTTCATAGTCGATTTTATTTGGATATTTACAATTTGTATGGCTTTTTGGCAACATCAATACAAGCTAGACACAACTATCACTTTTGGTTTATCTAGAATTAAAATATATCATGTTGAGTTTCGGCAGCCAGACAAATTTTATATTTCTTTTGTAAAATTCTAGACTATACATTTATTATATCATTTCTAGTTTGGTTTCTTAGTTGCATACTTCCACTAGAACAAAACTATTGCAACACGAAGAGTGTCTTACAAATGGACACATTTACATGATTAACCATGTATAAAAAAGTTATGTGTCAACTTTAATTTGAGAAAAAAAAATGAATTACACATCTTATTGTAAAATGGACCATTTTGCTAAATAAAATTTTCATATATATATAAATGAATACACATCTTAACTCTGTAACACACTACAACCCTTGATAAAGATTTAGACTAGGCATATGCTGAGCATATTCCCTTCAGAGTCAATCTAGGGCATCAATTAAAGAAATTAAAAAAAGTCAACATATCCTCATCCACCTTAATTTGAAATAACAAGCCTTCGAAAAATATCAGTCCCAACATATGTCGAGAGAGAGAGAGAGAGAGCACTAGGCATCCATAGGTATCAAATCATTGGAGATGCAAACACTTTTTCAACTTTTGTATTATAAAAGTGGTTTTCATCTTAAAAGATTTGATCCCTCTGGCTTATTCTATATATATATATATATAATACAATTCAAATAATGAAAAATTATACACACATAATAATTGTAAATTCATTAAGATCTATCAATAGACCAGAAAAATGTATTTTTTTTAAATTTTACACTTTAAAAAGAAATTCTCTCCAAAAAATTGGATCACTCTGAACACATGGTAGATCCATACTTAACCTAATTCCATATTAATTTAAAAAAACCAATATATTTACTTAATAATTAATCTATATTACTTTAATAAATAAAGCAAGAAGTCAATATATCCAAAATAGTTACATCACTTAATATATATCTCATTTTAAATTTACTTTTAGATTTTAGAACATTGAACTCTATCTAACTAAATATATATGTTGTTTATTGGGTATTGTAGTTGTAATTACGATTATGTATACATATCACGTATAATTACAATATTATTTTTTTTTAAATATAAAAAAAAATATATTTTCATAAAATATATCGAACTAGGAGACACAGTTTAAAGGGTAAATAAAGGGTAATGTGCTATTTAGTATATGTTTAATGTCGAATGGGCATGTGTATATTAAAAAAATACAAAAAAAGATAGTATTGGCTATACTAATAAAGTAAATGATTATACATATTTAGTTAGTTTTAATTAAAATTATTACAAAACATTAATAATCTTATTCTTATTGTATTCACTCAATTCATTTCTAATATTACTATCTAAGATGAGAGAGTTTTAGTAAAAATATTCCACTTTCATTCTCCATGTTTTAAATAAAATATTTTGATCTTTATGCCAATTTTTTATTTGTTTTATAAATATTTCAATATAGAATTTAAATAAACACTAAATATTCATATTAACTAAAATATTTCAATATGAAATATACACATACATAGATACAGTGAAGCGTGTAGTTAATATAAATATTTTTTTTTTTGCTGAAGCAAGAGTCGTACCTTCTATTCAAATTAAACAAAAAGGATTAATTACATATAATACAGCCACCCAGAGGAAACTGGGGACAAAGAATTGCCTATCCCTCCCAGGGTACGAGGCAACGAGCCAAAGACTAAAAGTCCTTCAAAAATAGATGCAATTTGATCCATTATAACGGAGCGAAAAAAAACCCGGACCTAAAAAGAAATTATCAACCAAACTACTCAGATTTCAGGTCCAAAAAGGGGAATAAACATTACATAAGTGGTTCACCCGAAAATCATTGATACCTGCCACGTAGATGAACAAGCACGGATGATAATAATGAAGCACAACTCTGACCCAGACCCACCAACATGCATAATGAACCCGAGCTGTTGATCCACCTCACAAGATGCAATGGTTGATAAACATATTGGATGGACAATAAGCTTGGAGAATACCCACCCGATAAGGGCGGTATTCTCTCTCCAACTAGAGCCATGTGTTGCATGTTGAGTGGCATCGGGCTCAAATCTATGAAACCATTTCCAGCTTTGAGAGCCTCCGATAAGCCGAAACCACCGTGAGGGTGGTATTGACTCTAACCTAAACCCATCAATCTGTGATTTGAATCTCCTCCCTTGATCCTCACCCTGTTTATCCAATGGATGAGAGTAATCTCCATTTGAAGAAAAGCAAGAGGGAATCCCGCCATCCGAGCTCCCGAAAACCTATAGACCAACCACGTCGATTCACTGTAACCATAGCCAACAATTCTATATCTATGGTGGGAATCTGTTGTTCCTTCTAACTGAAGACTCTTCACCCCCTCTTCCCCCTGAGCAAAACTGAGTTGATCTGTGTAAGGAGAAAGTTTTGAAAAAATCCTCAAGTTGCATATCATCTCCCACCCAAGAACTCTATATCTGTGTTATTCTAGACTAATAAAGCTAGGAAAGGCCCGTGTGTCACTTACAAAATTACCACTGTAAAAACCACTTCATGTTGATTGTGTGTCCACAAAACCCAACCTCTGCTACTGCTGACATACTTTGTTCTAATGTATCTCTCGGTCCTCCTTCACCTGGTTGAGACAATCATCCCTCAATCTACCCTGTGGAACCTCTTGCCATCTATACTTATTACTGCTTTTAGTGCAGAGAGCACCTTTATTGGCAAGTAAGTCCGCCAATTTATTGGCCATCCTGCATACATATGTGAAACTTAAGGTTCTCATATTCTGAATGTGGAGATTGATTCATTGATATACCTGATGTAACCTCCAGTGTTTCAAGACCTTTTCTGGAGCCGAACCACAACATATTCTCTTGACCAAATTGATGATCAGCTGATAATCTACTTCTATTATAATATTCTGAAGATTGTCCTTCTTCAGTATTTCTAAACATTGCTCTAGAGCCATTAGCTCCGCCATATTATTTGTGGATCTTCCAAAATTGAAATGTGAAACGTATTGTATGTAGCCCATCTCATCCCTTATCACACCACCATAACCAGCCATACCTAGATTTCCTTTAGAGGCTCCATCTATGTTATATTTCATAAATCCCTGAGGGGGAGGATGCCAGAAATATTTATCCGTCAACGGTTGCCTTACCAACCTATTCTTGCCCTTAAGTATAAGCCCCTGCATTCCTAGCTATAGAGGTATCTGCACATCCGCATTTGAAGGAAGATTTTCAGGGGGAGTTTGCATTAAAGTTCCAACTGTCTCCTTGAGCTGTCTTAAAATTTGCTCCATGATGCTCTGGGAGGAACTTTTTTTGTTTTTGAAAATTCTATTGTTGCGTTCTTTCCATACGTCCCATATTAGGAAGCTTGGAGTTAAAGCCCAAGCTTTGTTAATCATTTCATAATCAGAGAAGTTTCTCCTCCAGTTGCTGAGGGTATTGGTAATGCTTCCTCTGTCCTTGTCTGTTTGTCTGAATATTAAGGCAATATCATCCCATAACATGGAGGTGAATATGTAGATGTTGAGAAGGTGTTCCATTGTCTCCTCTTGTGATTCACATAGCTGGCATCTGGATGGGCTTAAAACACCCCTTTTCCGGATATTCTCTCATATCAGAATTTTCTTGTGATGCACTAGCCACATGAACAGTTTGGTTTTCATCAATCCTTGGTTCTTCCAGAGACTCCTCCAAACCCGGTCCAGTTTTGTAGAATCAAGCTCAAGGGCTATGTTTTTTGCCTATTGAAGGTTAAAGGTGCCTTCATTATTATTTCCCCATCTTAGTTGGTTAGGTTCATTTGAAATCAATATCTTTCTTTGATCAAGAATGGCTATTAGAGCATCAGCCTATACTTTCAAGGGGTTGTTAGCCCTGTATTCCATTTTCTTCCAAGTTCTCCATTTTCCTTCACTATTTGTTTGATCCCAAAAATCATTTACCTGGAGTAACCCTTTGGTATCAGTATCATTCTTGAGATCCACAAAGTCCTCTCTTAACAACTTGGGTTCCTGTTGCCATTTATCCTCCCAAAACCATGCCAGGTCTCCCACTCTGATTTCCCAGAAGCTATTCTTTTGAACTATGCCTCTATTCTCCCAAGCTTTATTCCAGATGTGGGAGCCTTTTATGATGCCAGACATTCTTATGTGGTCCTTGTTTTGCCAATTACTTGCATATTTATGTTTCCAAATTTGAGCCCAAGGAGAATTTGCATCTTTTATCCATCTCCACCATAATTTTGCCCCAAAACTTTATTTAGCACTTTAGGATCATCTAGTCGTAAACCTCTGTGGTTTTTGGGTTTACAAATTTTTTCCCAGTTGTTGGGAAAAGTGTCTACTCAGAACGCCCCTATCCCACTAAGGTGTGACAGTGCCTTAGCAACAAGCAAGGAAAACTACTTTCGTATTCTTATTTATGAACTGTAAATGAAGAGGAATAGGATGAACTAACCTGTGTCTTGCACTAGTCCTTTGATCCAATCTCTCTCCTCTTTGACAGCTTCCAGCTACCTGCTCCTTCACTTGCCCAACTTCACCAAGTTCCTGCAAGATCACAGAAGAGGAAAACTACACAAAGACATGGATTTACATTCATAAATAGCTTAGGATCATATTTAAGCTAAACATGCAAACATAACAAAACATCATTGATACACAAGCATGTAGGAGAAACTCAAATAGTTTTATTGATATAACAAGAAGGTCCAGGAGGAGTTACAACCGATGATTCCTGATCCAGCATCAACCCCCCAACAAAGGAATCCCCTCTTCACCTCCAACAAAGCATAAATCACCCAATACACTGATCTCTATCTCAAAACCAACAACAATTCTCTGCAAAGTACAAAATTCCAGCCTCCTAGATCTCTGGGATGAGGGATCCATATATAGATGTATGCAAAGAGGATGAGTCAGCTTATGATTTGTGGCTTCTCTCTGTCAGTTCTTGCTTCCACTTGGAGACTGAGAGCCTCTTACTCATCCTTGGTCGAACTTAGTGAGGCAAGTGTCATTGGGGAAGATTCTGGAAGCTTCCATTGTCTATCCACCTCACGGAATGACACTGCCATTTGTCATTTCCTGCTCAGTGCACCCTAGTAGTGTATTTAGGTGTGTTGCAACACACCTAGCTAGTGTACTTGGGAGCTATGCAACGCAGCTAGCTAGTGGAGCAGCTGAAATGATCCTGATTTGACTGATTCTGAGCAGCTTCTGGTGGAGAACTTTTGGGAGAAGCTGTAATTGGTTGACCTTGTTCCTCTAGGGATAGGAACAACACTTTCAGGGACTTAGGATCCCTTGGTTTATGGACATTTCATGCTTAGAGCTGTAAGGCACAAAAATGTCTATAACAGTTGCCCCCTAAAGTATGAGGCCGTTTATCGGGTGAAATGCTTTATTAGGAGGATCCGAAGTTCTTTCAATGCTGGGAGGAGACCTGTAATAAGATACAATACAATACATTATCTTCATACTGTTTTCATGATCTAGCTCAGGCGGGCATTCCCATGCTCAGCTTTATAAATTCATTTTTATGTACACAGGACAGACAGTCGTCTGATGGTAGACTGATGATTTTGATGAAGTCATCATCCTTTTGGTAGGATGATTATCTGTGCTGCAATGTTGTACATGTCAATGTCTTTATTTTTCCTGAATATATATCGCAGCCCGGATGGATGAAACTAGATCCGAGGTCTTCAATCTCGTCCGATCTTCACTCGAAGTACAAGTCGATCCATGTGAAAAATGTTTTGAAGTAGAACATGGAAAGACATCGCTTGATTACCAGTCAATGATGTAAACTGTTAACAAGCGCGAGGGGAATCATTGATAAGGATGATGACCCTCAAGGTACTGCAGTACAATTCACGTGGTGTGAATAAAGGACTTGGCATCGAACACCACGCAAAATCTTTCAGTCGAAGGTCATTGATGTATACCTGTCGCCGGAAGTGAGAAACTTGCCATTGAGGCATGCAAGCTTCAAAGTACTGAATGGGGTGTTCCTAGATTAACTTCTTGGATAATGAGCTGGTGTCGACAAGAAGCGACCCATCAAAGGAGGGCCTTAATGAATCCCACATCAATGACACGGAACGGAGCAAATGATTTTGATGGAGGTGAAAACGATCTAATGATATATGGTTCAGGATGGCGGTCATGAAGGAATGAAGTATAATGTATGGTAGTGGATGGGACACGGGTAACTTCTCTGGATGACTTCTCTTGAACATGTCGGCGACACTTATGTGATGGATCGGTAGCATTTACCCCAAATGTGGATGGTATGGCGTGACCATGGTGATGTGACCGGTAAATGAAACAACCCAACCCGACTCAGGCATGGAGTGGAAGTGTCATGTTCAAGAGCGACTTGCTACCAATAAAGATTCTTTGAGTTTCTTCCCAATTTTTCCCCAGTCATTGCTGACCAGTACCTCTTTATTTTTGTCAAGCTTGAGGAGGATAACATATGCTTGTTCTATAATTTTCCCTTCAGGCAAACCCATCGCTATGTTTTAACGAGCCTAGCGATAGTGAAACTCGTTCTCATCTAAAGACAAGTTTGTCGCTATTAATCTTTTTAACGAGTTTAACGACAAAGATAACTCGGTCCTTTTCATTTTTAGAGAGTCTGAAAAGGTACGTAAAGTTAACTCCGGAATTCCTTTTTCGTCATCTAATCCCTTAAGTCCGAAAAAGTATAAAACAATACAGAAGGGATGAATTTTTGATAGTTTTAACGAGCCGAACAAAACAAGTCCTCGATCTTTTTGTGGAATAATCCCTCAGGTCCAAAAAGATTAAAATCTAGAGGAGGGATAACACTTTCGGTTGCTTTAACAAGCTGCAAGGCCAAAACTCGACAATCTTTTCATATTTTACAAGTCAGATGAAAAGAGCTTAAAGAAGACTCGTCTTTTGAGGAACGAGTGATAAAATGGGTAGCAGCTAATTCCAGGTAAGGGTTGGAATTTTCCAATCATGGTAGTGTCACAAGGATGGCTAGTGAAATCACTCTTCGCAGCTGTTCCTCAAAACGGGTAAACAATCAATTGGAGGTGAATGATTGGCCAATGAAAAGTGGAGGTGACGGTGCAAACACGACCAAGGCTTTAATGGCTGATAATGCTACATTCACGGTGGTTATTTACCAGAGGATAGTTCAATTTTTAACGAGCTTAAACGCAGATTGAAACACTTGCTCGGTCTTATGTTTATTTTTTAACAAGCTTGAACTATGTGCTAAAACTGCTCGATTAGATGGTCTTGTTTTGATTTTTTACCACAAATAGCTTCGTCTTTCCAAAGATAGTACTGTATTTTCAACTGCTTCATCAAACTAGTTAGAAATGAACAACATTTGCTTGAAAGTGAGATTAAAACGCTAATATTTTACTTTGAACTACGTGAAAAGCAATTAAAAAGTGTTTTTACCTCTCATTTTACCATTTCATTTGAACTTGGTTTGTTGGAGCTTTGGAGGTGCCTTTTCCCCCTTGATTTTCATCAGCTGATTTCGGGAGATTCTGTGGACGATTCTCGGCGCCGTCTGGACCAGGTATGAGCTAAACCCGAGGTCTTTCATTTCATGGTTTCCTTTTTGCATTTTGTGCTTCATTCTTTGTTTTTCTGAGCCCCTGGGGTTTGATGGGTTCATTCTGCCATCAACGCACCCTGGGTACATCGAAACCTGCGCTGAATGTTGGCCAGTATGAAGGCAGTTTGACATTCAACGCAGGTGGAACACTGCTGTAGGTGCGTTGGGCGCAGAAAAGGAATTTGTTGCACAGTTTTTGATGAAAATTTTTGCCTGTTTCTCATCAAAATCAGGATCTAACTCCTCTCTTGTTTGTTTTTCAGATATCTCGGAGCAAGATGACCCTTACATGGTGAGAACGAGAACATGAAGAAGAGGACATGATTGCCCTACATGATCCGGTTACAGTGAACGCGCTACGGAACTGTGGCTTGCTGAAGTTCTTCCGCATCGATAGCATGAGACAACAGATCAACCTACTGCAGTATTTTCTCGATGCTTGGGATCCTATCAATCACGTTTTCCATATTAGGGGAAAATCTATCCCCTTGACTGCAGTAGACATTTACTTCTTGACTGACTTGTCGAGGCAGGGTGCCCCCATCTCTTTGTGAGGTTCGGCCCGAGGAAGTGACTCTGTGAGAGATTATGTCCACCAGTATAGAAGGGAAGGATCTCAGCCGAGTAAAGACGGCAAGATCATCATCCGTGATGTCACTGACAGGTCCCTTAGGTCTATCCTGTTTACTTTCGGTAGGATGGCCGGTAGTGCGTCTCTTCATGTAGCCAACAGATCCTATATGCAGCATGCCTTAGAATGCCTCCAACCGAAAATATTCAACTGGTGCGATGCAGTACTTCTTGTGATGAAAAATCAGTTGACCAAGATAAAGGACGGGAGGTTGAAGAACTTTGGGTTCGGTTCTATTTTGACCGCCTTTGCCTTGGAGAAGATACCACTGATGCAGCCGCAGTACATTGCACTCGACTTACCTTCTCCTACTGAACCACGTATGCAGAGATGGGTTGACCATATGTATCCTGCTCGTAAGATTTTTTGTGTTGTAGCATATCCAGATTGATGCCCCCCACAGGCCCCTGAATGACACTCATTCAGGGCTTTTTCGGCCTCCTCATGGGTGAGGCACCTTCTCAGAACTGTATCGATACCACGACAGTAAAGTGTATCACCGACGATCATGTAGTATTTTGCTTGGTATCGAATACGTTTTTGTTCAGAGTGAGAGGTGTTAGGCCTAAACTTTTGGGTTTGGAGATAAATTATTATATCAACATACCACTCATTGCTTGTAGATATCAGAAACAAATTTTCATCCACGATTGATTCTTTGGATGTTTCATCGTTGGACGATGATGGGAGATCGCATAATAATTCTGCAAAAACTAGAGCTTTATTTGACTTGGATTTTACGAATTCCAGATCAAAATCTTGAAGGATCGCTATCCATTTCGAATATTTCCCCCCCAGCAACTGTCGCGATAATATATAAGTCATGGGGTTGCAATCAGACAGAATGGTAGTTTTCCGAAAGAGGACATAGTGTCGAAATCTTTGTATCGCTTGAACAGCTGCAAGTGCCAGTTTTTCAACGTAAGAATATTTGCTTTCTGTATCATTTAAGTTCTTACTTAAATAATATATAGGATGTTCAATTCCATCGACTTCTTGAACTAAAACCATTGCGATGGTTGTATCTGCTGCAGCCAGATACAGGTTAAAATCTCTTTGATAATCAGGGGCGTACATTAATGATGCTTTTATTAGGGAATCTTTCAAAGCATCAAAGGAAGCTTGCGCAACCTGATCCCATACAAAGGGTACCTCCCTTTTCAAAAGACGTGTATAACCTTTAGCAAGTTCAGCGTAATTTGGAATGAACCTCCTCAGAAAGTTTGCTTTCCCTTGGAGTTTCTGAGTCTTAAGCAAATTTGAAGGTGGAGGCAAATTTATGATTGCCTGGACCTTGCACGGGTCGAGATGAATCCCATCCTTCGAGACTACAAAGCCAAGTAAACGACCATAACTGACACAAAATACACATTTGTGTGGATTGAGTCGTAGAAATATCGCTCTTAAATGTTGCGGATGATCGGTCCGCTTTCGCGAATGAGCCAGAAGGTCGTCGAGGTATGGTTGAACGATGTTTTTGATGTCATGGAAGGCATAATTCATTGCCCTCTGAAATGTCGCTCCCGCATTCTTTAAACCAAAGGGTAATTTTCGATATGCGAATGTGCCCCACGTACAAATGAATGCAGTCTTTGACTGGTCCTGTGGACGGATATTTATTTGATTATACCTGAAAAATCCATCCATCAATGAAAAGATTTCGCATCCGGTGCATTCATCAATTATCTGGTCGATGAAGGGTGTAGGGTAGTTGTCTTTTGGACAAGCTTGATTTACATCCCTATAATCGACACACACTCTAATTGTCCCTTGTTTCTTCATAACATGGACAATATTGGATACCCAATCGGTCAAAGGAACCGGGTAGATAAAACCAGCATGGAGACGTTTTTCAACTTATGCCTTAATGGAAACGGCTTTCTTGGGGTGCACCTGCTGTAGCCATTGTCTTACCGGTTTGACATATGGATACATCTTAATTTCGTGTTCAACGATACTCGAGTCAATGCCTGGTATTTCATCATATGACCAAGCAAAGACATCTCTGAATTTGCGAAAAAGAGCGTTATATATTTCCAGTTCTGAAGGAGAACAACATTTGCCAACATAAATATTCTCTACAACATTTGTTTTGGTCGAGATGTTTATGGCGATAGTCTCTTCAATGTTGGATAAGTTTCGCTCGAAATCCACCGTATTTACAGTATTTGATAGGAATTCAAAAACTGAAGGATGATAAAGGTCATCTTGAGTATCTTCTTCATAATCCGAAAGAAGGGAACGATGGTGGCAATCACTCCATGGTGCCCCTTCATTCAACATTGATTGTACAATTCCTTCGTCGGTTCCATGCACTCGCTACCAAGGATCTGAAGGGGTACCATATTCTCTAGACCTATCTACCCAAACGCTTGATGAGCGTTGATTCGGGTTTGCCTCCCATGCTAGGAACATTGATTGCTATAATATTTCTATTGGGCTTGGGGGCAAAACCATTGCATGATCCATGTTGATATCCATTTCTGAGATCTTTGTGGAAGATATCATATTGCAGGTTCCTATCGATGCTACTTCCGCCAGATTGATTGGTGGTGGAAGAGCGAAAGTTCCCATTAGTATAGGATCTTTTAGTAGGCCTACTCCGATATTCTGAAGTGAATGGGGGCTTCCGTGGATCATGGGAATGCTTCCTGTAACTTGAGAACCATTGGGGAGGAAGTTTTGTTGATCGACGAGTGTAATCCCTCCTTCAAAGGGAAATGCAATCTTTCTAAAATAGGTCGACACAACAGCTGCCATGGCATATATCCATGGTCTTCCTAGTAGGATGTTGTAATCAAGATTCCCATCAATGACTTCAACATCTACTTCTACCGTTTTTCCCCCTAGTTCAACTTTCAAGTTATTTAGGATACCATATGGGGTATATGTCCTTCCGTCGAATGCTTTTAATGTCATCGAAGATCGCGACAAGGTTGGAGATCCTAAAGTTTTCCAGCAACTCATCGACATAATGCATGTGGATGCCCCTTCATCAATAATTGTTCGATGAACAGTATTGTTGAGGGCTTTCACTTGAATAAGGAAAGCTAGTTGGGCTGGTAACTGAGGATCGTATCCTTTGTGGTCGAAGGATACAAGATTGGAATCCTTTGGGTCAACCCCACCAATGGCTGATAACAAAGCTTGCCTTTGGGATGGGCAATTTTGAAGTACTTCAAGAGTCGACATAGCGGACGGCGATTGGGCCAAATCTTCCACTATATTATAATGCTGCGCCGCTCTAGCGCGGGGATTAAATGTCAACTTGTGTACTACTCCCTTTGGCAGTTTTATTGTTAATTCAAGAATGGTGGGAGTTACAACTTCTGTCGAAGTTGTTGTCGAACTACTCGGTTGATCTTTATCCTTGTTGTTCGACAGCTGCGGATTCCCGTAATCTTTGTTCCTTGTCGAAATCAAAGCATCTTTTTGTTGTTTTGAAACCGACAACATTAGCACTTGAGACGGGGAAGCATTTCCACTATCAACCAGATTTGTTCCTGGATTTGGAAACGGATCAGTTAACACTGCTCAGGTTTTCGAACTCTTAAAGAATTTCTTAAGTTCATCTTTGTATGGACATTCTTTCGTCCAATGATCCTCATCACATATCTGACACCCTGAAGGGGGTTTCCTATTTCTAGGAGGGTTTGAAGAAGGTTTTTCACGAGATGACTCATCCTGTTTCTTCTTCTTCCCTTTGCCTTGTTTCTTCTTGCTTCCTGGTTGTTTGGTTTCTTTGCCCTTATCTGTCGATACGACATTTACTTCCGAAGCAAGAAGTTCGCCTTTTACATTTTGATCTGAAATATTACGGGCCTTCTTAGATGTAGCCTTTGTTGATTTCGTGTCTGTTTTTCCAATCACGCCATCGCCGGCGTGAGAGTCATTGTTCGATTTAGGAGGAGGAGGAACTGAGAATTCCGGTCTAGGGGCGTCAGGTATTTTGTCGTAGAGCGTGCCGGACTGAGTATAGATCAAGTCCAGATATTGCGCACGAGCTATAACTTGCTCTTCTGTTACGACTCCCCCCTTTGCCACATCTTCCGTAATGGAAGGTAGTAATGACTTGATAAACCATTCAGCTAATAGCTGATCGGGAACGTACGTTTTTACCATCCTACGACGACATCGCCACTCATGTATATGATCAGATATGTGAGTGGCTATTGTCTGTTTGAAGTTGGTAAGAAGTTTTTTCCCCGTTTCATACCTTATCGGTAATTGAAAATGGGTTAAAAAGGTCGTGGCTAAGGTACTGAAGTTGTCGAATGAAGCTCTAGGCAATTCAATATACCATTTTGCTGCTGGACCCGTTAACATCCTCTGGAAGAGACGAAGCCTTATCGAATCATCGTTTAGGGTGTTTGATGAACACCATAGATGAAATGTCATCACGTGATTCGATGGATCTTCGCCCGGATTTCCATTAAATTTAGGAATATCTGATGGAAGTTTATGAGGGATCGCTGGCCACCAAGGGGCGTAAGCAATTGGATCATTTGTTAACCGCTTTAAATCAGGTAACTCTAAAGTTGCCACGAATGGTAACTGCTGATTCAGATTAGGTGAAGCATACCCAGGGTAAGATGGGATTGCCTGAGCAGTTGGTCTTTGCATGCCAGCATAATGCACTTGATGTTGGTATGACTGATACGGGTTGTGGACATGACCATTGTAAAATGGTTGATTTTGACCGTTTTGAATGTACGGCTGTCCAGTGTTCGCAAAGATTTGCTGCTCAGAACCTTGGTATACTTGTTGGAATTGTGGTTGTTGGTATTGCACCAGCCATGGTTGAGAAGCCATGTGCTGTTGCGCTATACTAACCGTTGGACCAAGGTGTGGGGTAATTGTATTCGTCTGGACCTGTGTCGCCCCACTAGTTGGCGATTGTGGTTGAGTTACAGGGTCAAGGGGCTGTTGCATTACAACCTGAGAAATCTGAGGTTGACATACAACAGGCAGCGTTTGAACTTGTGACATTGTCACAATAGCTGGTGTAATCGGGATATTCGTCATAGGTACACATTGTTGCATCGAATACACAACCCTTGGTTGTTGAGGTAGTATAGGTACCCAACCACTTGAGGTAATTCCGCTATAGGCTGAATATTGCTATGAACTCCCATATGGATATCCTCTCGGAGGGGATAATGATAGGGCATACTACCCCCCATACGGTGGTAATCCAGAATTCAAGGGAATTGTTTGCCCTTGGGGACCGGACTGCCCAAATTGACCTCTAAATGGATCAATTTGTTGAGACTCAACATAAGAGTTGCCGGATATTATTCCAGAGGAACAAACAGGAATGGACCATACTGTCGAAATAGCCCCTGAGTGGGTTCCTTCTAGCGGTTGAGAGCTAGCTGGGACAGATGGTATGCCGGCGAACATTGTTGGAGTGATGGCAGGGAGTTCTGCTATCGCTGTGTCAGACGACACAGTCCTAGATGTTGATGGTTGTTCAGACATTTGCAGTCTATGCAAAAGACTACCTAGCGATTCTACAGGGACTTCCACTGGTGGTAGATCAACTTCTGATGAAGAAGGAAATAGAGTGACCCCGACTCCAAAGTGCGTTGGAGTACTTGTTTGAGGATCTTCTACAATTTCTTCAATCGCAATCAGACCAGGTGGAAGGGGAAGACCGTCAGGTCCGTAAAATATTTCTGGTGCCGAAGAAGGGGTGAAATCGACAGCGACAGATGTTTGAAGAGCAAGACTCTCCGAATCGGTTGTCGATGGAACTGGTTCAGTAACACAAGTGTTTACTCTCAGACTAGGATCAGTATCACTGTCCCTCTATGGCTGTTGAACTTCTTCTGTAGAGGCAGGGTTTCCAGAAATGTTTGGAGTAACCGGAATCTCAGATGTTGTTGGAACACTTGTTCTAACTTTAATAGGATATTTCAAACCGGTTAAACGAGTTCGCTTTGTCCGTACTGGTTTCGATTCCGGAGACAAAGACGGTTGACTCGTAAGCCTCCGCGAACGACGGGGTTTCAATTGACTTTCTTCCACGATTGCGGATTACTCGATCAACTAAAATAAAAAGGGGAAGTATGTTTCCGAATTAAATGAATTTAAGACGCTTTAGACACAACTTGTTTTTTCAGTTTTTAAGAGTCGAGAAAAAACAAAAGATGACTCTAGTCTCCTTCGATTTTTAATGAGTCTGAAGTGACAAGTGCTCAGGTGGACCTTTTCCATTAAGGGGTTTGAAAAGGAACGAAAGGGACTTCTCTGGAGATCTAGGTAGAGGGAGTACCAAACCAATCACAAAACTACAGAATGCGTTTTACGATATGGCAGTCAATCTTCCCGAACGTTGTGTTCGGTGCATTGCGATCAGTAGGGCGGCCGGCACGGCTTCCTATGGATAAAAGGTTTTAAGCCTATAGGGGTCTCCCAATATATACTCGACAGTACGTGGGAGCACAAGTCCGTACTGGCACTTATCGTCTCACAGTGGAGGAATCACCCAACCATCAGTGAGGACAATATTTACCAGGTTCTATGACGCTGGAACACGTCTCTAGCCTAGACCTCTATGTTGTGCGTTAAGTTCCAAAGCGTTGTTAGATTCATTCAATTTATTTTAAGTTGATCTTTCTTATGAAGTTTGCCTTTTGGGTTCACCACGAGATGTAGATTTAATTCCTAAATGCAATCTAAAGATGATAAGCAAGCTTTTATCTCTTTTCAGCAATGAAAATCCTAGCTACAAGGGGAAAAGAAAGACACAATCTTTTCTCAAAGAGCAAAGAGCACACTGTAAATGCACTTTTCCTAAATCAAGCCATACAAACTATCAATATGCAAATGCACATATGCATGTATTTGTTTTCACTTTCTTAAAATTGATGCCTAAAAAGAAAGTTGATGTACAAATCTGAATTTGCTTTCAAGTGAAAAACACAAACAAGCATCTTTTCGAAATCGAAAAGGTAGAGAAGATTACGACACTTTATGATTTTGAAATAAACACTCGTTTCGACACTAGAAAGTGACAAATTCAAACCAAAGGTAAAAGTAAAAGTATAATCAACTATCAGCAGCAAACAAACTTTCTCCTAAGATCAAAATCGACACTTACGACAGATCTAAATCCAACGACGACAGTATGACTATTCTACTCTTTCAATGGAAAACTGTAAATGATGTAACAAACACACAAAGAACTGTTAGGATATTCCGACACATAGGAAATAGTTAAGTTCAACTTGGTCTAGTATAGAGTTAGGTATAGAGTTAGGTAAAGTGTGTTTCTTTACCGTTGTACATTTTGTAACTTACAATCTGACGGTCACGATATGTAGTGATCCGACGGTTCACTCTCACCTCGGTGTTACCGACACTTGATCCGTGGCTTGACACCCAATTGGTCCATGAGTTCTATTTAAAGCGCATGGAGGGTCATTGTTCGGGTAATCCGTGCATGAGAGAAGCTTATGTAAATTTTCATTCTTTGATTAATAAATTGCCTGTAGTACCCACGTTGGGACATGCCGTGGACTGTTTCCCTCTTTGAGGGTTTTAACCACGTCAAAAATACTGGTGTATTGATCTGTGATCTGGTTGTGAGTAGTGTCCTTTTGGTATTCTTTCTGAGGAACTTACCCTGTAAATTCCTACATGGTATCAGAGCTATTTGAGGGCCGCGTCCGTTGGTGATCCAAATCTGAAGCCGGTAGAACTGCATGCGGCTGTCGATTCCTAGATCTGCTGTTTCTAACTGCTTTCGGGCCGAGAGGACTGCTCTGTTGCATTCGGAGCATCTGTTCTAGTAAGGAACCCCTTTCGTTTCACGCGAAAGGTTTCCGGTAGCCCCAGCTGCATCATTTTTGAGATCGGGAGGTATACAGTGCTTTTTGCAGTTTACTGTTATTTTCTCTCTGCTTATTTCGGTTTCGGTTTGTTTAGCCTTTTTTTTAACCGGATCTATACCTTTCATTTCTGCGTATGCTCTTTGCCCTGCGACTCTGTGCGATCTGGGCAAATCAGAAACAGAAAGGAAGGATTTTTCTCATGCGTATGCTCTTTTCCCTGCACCTTAGTGTGATCTCGGAAAATCAGAAACATTGAGAAAACTATTTAGTTTTTCGGCTAAAGCTAACTTTGAGATTTTTTTTAAAATTTCTAGTTTTTTGGCTAAAGCTAACTTCGAGCCGCAAGGTTCGTTTTTCTTTGCATATTCGTGTTGGGTTTTGTGTTTTGTGTTTTGTAGGGAAAAAGAGCTTTCTCAAGGCAAGCACGCAAACGAAGGCCCCCCCCCTCTCTCTCTCTCTCTCTCTCTCTCTATCTCTCTCTCAAATTTTTTGTATAGATCAATTGGTTCAAAGCTATTTTAAGAGAGTAGAGGTCTTGGGTTCAAGTCTCCATTTTGTGGGGGCGGATTTTTTCATTCCCGCACATTCGCGCACTTTGCCAGCAACGTCAACAATGTTTTTTTCAAAAAGCCATAACTTCTTCATCCGGAAGACTTTTTCAGAGCCGTTTTTTTTAAAACCGCCTATTTTTTCGAGATCTATCCATTGGAATGCTTACTTTCAGCATCTTTAGCTTCAGTTTTTTTTTTTTTTAAATGGAAAGTCCATGCCAAGTCATTCTTGACAGCACTAACTACTTCCAATGGGTAGCCTACATGGAAGATTTACTTAGAAGTAAAGGTCTCTTCAGAATAGCCACAGACCAAGAGAAAAAACCAAAAGATGAAGACAAGGCTACAAAATGGGAAAATAGACAAGATGAAGCACGTGGTTTGATAGAGATGTCTATTTCTCCTGATCTTAGATTCCACATTGCAGAACTTGAGACTCCTCATGAAGCATTAGAAAAACTCGCTAAAGTTTTTGGGATTAAAAATGAAATTAGAGCCCATCAACTTGAAAATGAGTTGCTTACTTTGGATCCTAATAATTTTTCTTGCATTGAAGATTTCTTGTCCAAATTCAAGACCCTTAGATATCTCTTGGAAGGTGTTAAAGTTAAGAAAGAAGATGGTAACCTTATTTATTCCATCCTTACTAAGTTGGGACCAGCCTACTCTGTATTTGTTTCCACTTTCCATTCTACAAGGGAAGCTTTCATTTGTCAAGGAAAAGACTACAAGGCCCCTTCCTTTGACTCCTTTTGTGATTCCTTAATAAGAGAACAAGAAAAACTCTTACACCTTGGTCTTCTTAATCTTGGAAACTCTTCCAAGAAAGCGTTAGCCGCCTAGCAGCAACCAAATTCAAAGAATCCTAAGCAGACATATCCTAAAAAGAATGGTCCTAAGCAAACTCAGCCTCGAAATGAAAGATCATTTCAGCGAAATGATAAGACCAATAAAAACAAATGGAAGAAGACTGATAGACATTGTAACTTTTGTAATCGAGATGGCCACTTAGAATCTAAATGCTTTTAGAAGATGGAAGCCTTGGAAGCCGCAATGAAGAAACATAACATCCATGTGGAGCCTACTTCAACTTCAACTTCCGGAATGGCACTTTCTGCATGCCGTTGTCAATCATCTCAGTCTGGTTATACATTAAATGTATCTTCTTCTTCTCCTTCTCATGAGTGGCTCATTGATTCTGGAGCCTCTTATCACATGGCCAAAAACCAAGCCATGTTTTCTTCTTTAAATGATTGTAACACCAAAAATATATATGTTGGTGATGATAGATCTCTTAATGTTGTAGGCACTGGAACTGTTCATCTAGACAATGGTCAGTTTAATGATGTATTATGTGTTCCAACCTTATCCTGCAACCTTCTATCTGTCTATCAGATAACTCATTCAGGTGAAGGTAAAATTGTTGAATTTTCACCTCATGATGTTGTAATCAAGGATCTAAGAGATCCTAAACAGATTCTAGCTACTGGTCTTGCTGATGATTCAACAAGGTTGTATAAGTTTCACAACTTTGGGTCATCAAATCTTCCCTCAGTATTTGTTGCTCATAATGATGAAGTGAGCAAACTTTGGCATGAGCGATTTGGTCACTTAAACTATCGCTCCCTTCAGCATCTATGTAAAGAAAATATGGTGACAGGTCTTCCTATGGTATCTTGCAGAGATGGTGTTTGTTCCGGATGTGTACTCGGAAAACATCATCGGGACAGTTTTGACAAATGTGCCTCTTGGCACGCCTCGGCCCCTTTACAGCTTGTGCACAGTGATTTATGTGGTCCACTTCCTGTTGCTTCATTCTCTGGCTGCAAGTATTTCTTAACTTTCATTGATGATTTCTCCAGACGCACTTGGGTATACTTCTTAAAACTCAAGAGCGAAGTATTTAACACATTTTTGGCCTTCAAAGCCTTTGTTGAAAAACAATCTGGACATCAAATTCTTAAGCTAAGAACTGATAATGGTGGAGAATATGTTAAAAACACATTCATCAACTTTTGCACCGAAAATGGAATTCAAATGCAACATACTGTTCCATACACTCCACAACAAAATGGTGTAGCTGAAAGGAAAAATCGCACCTTAAAGGAAATGGCTAATTGTATGCTGCAATCTAAAGGACTCAGTCTTAGTTTTTGGGCCGAAGCAATTAATTGTGCAAATTATATAATCAATCGCACTCCTACTAAGGTTCTAAAGAATATCATTCCAGAAGAAGCTTGGAGTTCCATTAAACCAGATGTAAGTCACTTTCGTGTGTTTGGAAGTGAAGCATGGACCCATATTCCAGATGAAAAGCATAAAGCTTTAGAACCTAAGAGTGAGAAATGTACTTTTGTTGGATATTCTGAAGATGTAAAAGGTTATAGACTTATTCCATTTAAGTCCAAAAATGTTATCATTAGAAGAGATGTAAAATTTGATGAAAATAAATCGGCCTGCGAGCCTAGTCCGGCGGATGTGCCACCTCTTCCTATCTCTTCTACTTTTGAAAACATTTCTTCTTCAGATGATGAAAGTGAGGATGATAATCCTCCCCCACCTTCTCAGGATCCTCAACTTCCAAGATGGGTCTGTGCTACTCAAGATGCAGTAGGTGATCTTGCCGGTGATCCTACAGATCAGCGACGTACACATTCTCAGTTTGAAAGAGCCTCTTCTTTACTGGCTCAAGCTCTAGTAAATCATGATCCTGACACTTTTGCAGAAGCTTCAGGCCATCCACATTGGGAAGCAGCTATGAATGAAGAATATCATTCATTGATGACAAATGATACATGGGATCTTGTTCCTCTACCAAAGGGACGCAAACTTGTTAGATGTAAATGGGTTTACAGAACCAAGTATGGACCAGATGGGAAAGTTGATAAACATAAAGCTCATCTTGTTGCTAAGGGTTTTTCACAGGTTGAAGGCATTGACTACACTGAAACCTTCTCCCCTGTTGCCAAAATGAACTCTATCCGCCTTGTTCTTTCCCTTGCTGCCTCTTTAAAATGGGAAGTCCATCAGATGGATGTTAAATCTGCCTTCTTGCATGGGGACTTGCAGGAAGAAATCTATATGGAACAACCCATTGGCTTCATACAAACAGACTCCAGCCTTGTTTGTCGACTTAAGAAATCCCTTTATGGCCTCAAGCAAGCTCCTCGGGCTTGGTATGCCAAAATGGATAGCTTTCTTTTAGAATCTGGCTTTTCTAGGTGTCATTCTGACAATACTGTCTACACCAAGAAAGTGGGCAACTCTCTTATCATCCTTGTTCTTTATGTTGATGATCTTATTCTTACTAGTAGTGATCCCAACCTTATAAACCATGTGAAGTCCAGCCTTAAAAAGAAATTTGAAATGACAGACTTAGGACACTTACACTATTTTCTCGGTCTTCAAGTCTTGCAATCCAAGGAGGGTATTTTCCTTTCCCAGTCCAAGTATGCTTGTGATATTCTTCGTCATTTTCACATGGAAGACTGTAAGCCAGCCCCTTCTCCCTTTCAGTCTGGAGTCAAACTTTCACTCTCTTGTACTTCTCCTGAAGTTGATGCTACCTTATACCGTCAACTTGTAGGAAAACTCTTGTATTTAACCCATACTCGTCCTGATCTTTCCTTTGCTATTGGCCTTGTTGCTCGTTTTATCCAAAACCCCCGTGAAATTCATTGGAAAGCAGCCAAAAGAATACTTCGTTATGTTCAAGGTACAGTACAGTTTGGGATTCATTACAGTGCCAAAGCAGCTCCTCTGTTAGTCAGTTTCACTGGTTCTGATTGGGTTGGTGACCCTGATGATCGGAAGTCTACTGCCGGTTATGTCTTCACTCTTGGTTCAGGACCTATTACATGGTCTTGCAAGAAACAGGCTGCCATTTCTCTTTCGTCAGCAGAAGCAGAGTATCGTGGTGCCGTGGAAGCTAGTAAGGAAGCCTTGTGGCTTTGTCAGATCCTATCAGAGTTTGGCTTTGAGCAGCAGCATCCAACCACACTTTGGTGTGATAATCAAAGTGCCATTCAGCTATGCAAAGATCCAATCCAGCATCAGCGCAGCAAACACATTGAACTACACATGCACTTCATCAGAAAGCTCATTCATGACCATGTTCTTGAAGTGCAATATTGTTCAACAGATAATCAGGTTGCAGACATCTTCACAAAGGCTCTCACAGAGGCGAAGTTCACTAAACTTCGATGTATGCTTGGAGTTCAGGAAGTCGTCACTAAGGGGGGATAGGCTCTAGTGCCTCCTTCCTTCTCCTATTGTGTCATATTTGTAAATCCTTCAATCCTACCCCAAGTTGTTCTTAAGGGGGGATGTTAGGATATTCCGACACATAGGAAATAGTTAAGTTCAACTTGGTCTAGTATAGAGTTAGGTATAGAGTTAGGTAAAGTGTGTTTCTTTACCATTGTACATTTTGTAACTTACAATCCGACGGTCACGATATGTAGTGATCCGATGGTTCACTCTCACCTCGGTATTAGCGACACTTGATCCGTGGCTTGACACCCGATTGGTCCATGAGTTCTATTTAAAGCGCATGGAGGGTCATTGTTCGGGTAATCCGTGCATGAGAGAAGCTTATGTAAATTTTCATTCTTTGATTAATAAATTGCCTGTAGTACCCACGTTGGGACAGGCCGTGGACTGTTTCCCTCTTTGAGGGTTTTAACCACGTCAAAAATACTGGTGTATTGATCTGTGATCTGGTTGTGAGCGGTGTCCTTTTGGTATTCTTTATGAGGAACTTACCCTGTAAATTCATACAAGAACATCTACAGTCTTTTTGTACATAGGAGGTGGAATTAAGGCAAAGAAAAGGGGTTTTAAAACAGACACACACTGATTACAGGCTGCAAAATCAGAGACAAAACTGAAAAAATGAAGCAAAGAACCTTAGCTGCACAGGGCAAGGCTGATGAGCGCACCTGTTGTACAGAGAAACTGAATTGTAGCACAGGTAGCCCTCTCGGGACCTGTGTTGAAATGCAGAACCTCTTCACAGAGCCTGCGCTGGGGCAGAAACGAGACTTCTATCGGGGTTCTGGGTCATGGTTTGCAGTTTAATCTATGGATTTTGGCCGAGTAAAAGCAATCAGTAATGCACAATCAGAGGGTGGATTTAAAGGAGGTCTAAGAGCTATCAAAAAGGGTAATCAGATCATTTGTGAATCAGCTGTTCAAATCATAAACAAATCCAGTGAGTGGATTGAAGTAGCAGGTGTCTACTTTGCATTTGATAATGGCAAATGCAGTTCGATTGCCACTTCTGTGTTTATGAAACAAACAACAAGAGAAACACAAACAAACTAACTAGACACGATCTCCAGTGGAGTCGCCATTTTGTTGTTGGGAAAAGTGTCTACTCAGAATGCCCCTATCCCACTAAGGTGTGACAATGCCTTAGCAACAAACAAGGAAAACTAATTTCGTATTCTTCTTTATGAACTGTAAATGAAGAGGAATAGGATGAACTAACCTGTGTCTTGCACTAGTCCTATGATCCAATCTCTCTCCTCTTTGACAGCTTCCAGCTACCTGCTCCTTCACTTGCCCAGCTTCACCAAGTTCCTGCAAGATCACAGAAGAGGAAAACTACACAAAGACATGGATTTACATTCATAAATAGCTTAGGATCAGATTTAAGCTAAACATGCAAACATAACAAAACATCATTGATACACAAGCATGTAAGAGAAACTCAAATAGTTTTATTGATATAACAAGAAGGTCCAAGAGGAGTTACAACCGATGATTCCTGATCCAACATCAATCCCCCAGCAAAGGAATCCCCTATTCACCTCCAACAAAGCATAAATCACCCAATACACTGATCTCTATCTCAAAACCAACAGCAATTCTCTGCAAAGTACAAAATTCCAGCCTCTTGGATCTCTGGGATGAGGGATCCATATATAGATGTATGCAAAGAGGATGAGTCAGCTTATGATTTGACTTGTGGCTTCTCTCTTTCAGTTCTTGCTTCCACTTGAAGACTGAGAGCCTCTTACGCATCCTTGGTCGAACTCAGTGAGGCAAGTGTCATTGGGGAAGATTCTGGAAGCTTCCATTGTCTGTCCACCTCGCGGAATGACACTGCCATTTGTCGTTTCCCGCTCAGCGCACCCTGGTAGTGTATTTAGTTGCATTGCAACGCACCTAGCTAGTGTACTGGGGTGCTATGCAACGCAGCTAGCTAGTGGAGCAGCTGAAATGATCCTGATTTGACTGATTCTGAGCAGCTTCTGGTGGAGAACTTCTGGGAGAAGCTGTAATTGGTTGACCTTGTTCCTCTAGGGGTAGGAACAACACTTTCAGGGACTTAGGATCCCTTGGTTTATGGACATTTCATGCTTAGAGCTGTAAGGCACAAAAATGTCTATAACACCAGTCTACCAAGGCCCATTTATTCTTTTCCTCCCCTTTACCCCAAAGAAAATCTCTTTGGATGTTTCTGCATTGTTGCATAACTCCTTTTGGAGCTGGAAGGGCTGAAAACATGAAGATGGGGATTGTTTGTAGGACAACTTTTGTAAGCACGAGTCGACCCACCAAGTTTAAAGATCTATTTGTCCATATTCGAGTCTTGTCCTGTAGCTTATTAATCACAGGCTCCCAAATAGTCTTGTTCAGAGGTTTGTCTATGAGTGGTACTCCCAAATATTTGGATGGTAGCATATCTCTTTGAAAGCCTAGAATTCTGGAGATATTTCGTTGAATAGCAATGTTAGTATTGAAAAAGAAAATTTTTGATTTGGAGAGGCTTACCTCTGTACTTTCCACCATAGCAAAGTCACTCAGGATTTGTTTGTAAGCTAGTGCTTCTTTGACCATGGGAATGCCCTGTAGCATGGTATCATCTACAAATTGCTGATGTGTCAAAGCCTAGCCATTCCCGAAAAGTTTGAGACCCTGAACCTTAAATGTTTCTTTAGCTCACGTGATGGCTCATCCTAGTCCTTCCATCATAAGAATAAAGAGAAAGGGGGAGAGAGGATCTCCCTGGCTAAGGCCTATTATAGACATTTTTGGGCACTACAACCCCAACCATGAAATGTCCATAAACCAAGGGCTCCTAAGTCCCTAAAAGTGTTGTTCTAACCCCTAAAGGATCAAGGTCAACTGATTACAGCTTCTCCCAGAAGTTCTCCATGAAAAACTGCTCAGAATTGGTCAAAACAGGATCATTTCAGCTGCTCCATAGGCAAAGTGCGTTGCATCTCACCTAAACACACTGTGTGGGTGTGTTGCATTTCAAAAATCCCTTCTATGGTGTGCAATGGGTGAGAAATGACAAATGGTAGTGTCATTCCGTGAGGTGGACAGGCAATAGAAGCTTCCAGAAACTTCTCCTGTGACACTTGCCTCTCTGAATTCGACCAAGGATGAGTAAGAGATCATCAATCTCCAAGTGGAATCAAGAACTATCAGAGGGAAGACACTAATCAAATCACAAGCTGACTCATCTCCCTTACAGATATCTATATATGGATCCCTCATCCCAGAGATCCAGAGGCTAGAATTTTGCATATTGTAAGGAATTGTTGTTGGTTTCTTGAGACAAACATCAGAATTTTGGGTGATCTAAGCTTTGTATGAGGTGAAGAGGGGCTTCCTTGCTGAGAGGATGATGCTGGGTCAGAACAACTAGTTGTAACTCCCCTTGGCTCTTTCTTGTTTATCAATGAAAGCTATTCAAGTTTTCCTCCATACTTTTGTGTCATTTATGTTTCTTGCATTTGTATGGTCAATTTACATCTGATCCTATATTTTTTATGATTATAGATCCATGTTCTTGTATAGTGCTATGCTACTGTGATCTTACAGTTACTCTGTGAAGTTGGGCGTGTAAGGGAACAAGTAGCGAAAGATTATCAAGAAAGAGAGGAATCGAACCAGGAGATTAGCGCAAGACAGAGGTTGGTCTTCTTTGTTCTTTTCTATCTATACTTCATAAAGGAAAAACAAAAGTAGCTTTACTTTGTTTGTTTCTAAGGCAGCTATCACACCTTAGTGGGATAAGTAGTTCTGAGTAGACACTTTTCCCTGTAACAAAATGGCAACTTCGCTGCGGACGAATTAGTTTGTTTGTTTATCTTCCTTGTTGTCTATTTCAAAAACATACAGACGGAGCCCGAAGTCGAGCCAGGTAGCTTTCGAACTGCATTTGCTATGTAAATGCAAAGTAGATAAATGCCGCTTCAGTCAATCTCTGGGATCTGTTTATGATTTAAAAAATTGATTCACAAACTCTCTGATTGCCCCTTGTGGTAACTCTTAGATCCTCCTTAGATCTACCCCTGATTGTTGCATTACTGATCACCATTTTCTCAGCCAAAACCCATGAACTGAACTGCAAACTGTGACCCGGAACCCAATCAAAGTCTCGTCTCTGGCCCAGCGCAGGTACTGTTCTGAGAATCTGAAATTCAACGCACTTCTCGAGTGTAGTATGTGCGCTGCATTTCAAATTCCCTGTGTTAAAGGTGCGCTAATCAGACTAGGCATTGTTCAGTTTTGGTTTCTGTGATTCAGTCTTTCCAGTTCTATTCATGAATTTTGCTACCTGTGATCAGTATATATCTGTTTAAAACCCCTTTTCCTTGCTATTATTCCGCCCCCTTTGTACAAAAGAACTGTAAATGTTTTTGTGTGTTTGTTGAGTCATTTTCAGTTCTCCTTTGCAAAAAGTGACATAATCGCACTGTCGTCCTTTGATTTGAAAGTGTCGCAAGTGTCGTTTTCAATCATAGGAAAGAGTTTGATTGCTATTGATAGTCGGTTATTCTGTTACTATTGTATTTGGTCTGAATTTGTAGTTTTTCTAGTGTCAAAAACAAGTATCCATTTCAAAATCGTAAGGTGTTGGGATTGCCTCCATTTTTGATTTCGAAAAGAAACTTGTTGATAACTGTCGCTTGAAAAGTAATTCAGATTTGTGCATCAACTTTCTTTTTATCATTTACATACTAAGAAAGTCGAAAACAAATACATTCATGTGCCTTTGCATTTAGACAGTCTGATTGGTTTGATTTAGGAAAGTACATTTAGAGTGTGCTCTTTGCTCTCTGTGAAAGAATTCTGTCTTTCTTTCCTTAGTAGCTAGGATTTTCATTGCACAAAGAAGATAAAAAGATTGTTTATCATCTTAGATTGCATTTTAGGAATTATACTACATCTCGCGGTGAACCTGAAAGGCAAACTTCATAAACAAGGTCAACTATAAAATAAATTCAATGAATCTAACAACGCTTTGGAACCTAACACACAACATTTAGAAGTCTAGGCTAGAGACGTATTCCGGCGTCGTAAAGCCTGGTAACTGTTGTTCTCACTGATGGTTGGGTGATTCCTCCACTTTGAGACGATAAGTGCCAGTACGGACTTGTGCTCCCACGTACCGTCAAGTATATTTTGGGAGACCTCAATAGGCTTAATCCTTTATCCATAGGAAGTCGTGTCTGCCACCCTATCGATTGCAATGCACTGAACACAGTATTCAGGAAGATTGACTGCCGTACCGTAAAAAGTGTTCTGCAGTTTTGCGATTGGTTTGGTAATCCCTCTACCTAGATTTCCGGAGCAATCCCTTTCATTCCTTTTCAGACTCCTTAACGGAAAAGGTCCATCTGAGCACTTGTCACTTCATGCTCATTAAAAATCGAAGGCGACTAGAGTCATCTTTTGTTTTTTCTCGACTCTTAAAAATTGAAAAAACAAGTTGTGTCAAAGTGTCTAAAATTTATTTTAAATGGAATAATCATCACCTTTTCCAACGTTGATCTTAGGTTGAGAAAATGGAACCCACCAACCAAGGAATTCCCCTTGGAGGAAATCCTAGTCCCTTCTCCTCTTGGGGAGATGTTGGTGAACCCAATATGGCCACATTGTTGCTTCCAGGATTGACAATCGGCTTGCCCGTATGGCTCTTCTCAACCTCTGTCATTCAGAACACTGCAATTCCTAGAAAATCGAGTAAGCAATTAGACGAGTCCAGAGTTACCGACCAACCTTCTACTTCCTCCAATTATTCCTCTCCTCCTTCTTCTTCACTTGATGGGATTGGTAAAGCCAAAAATCAAGTACCTGAGAAGAAGAAGGAAAAGAAGAAGAAAGAGGAGAAGAAGAAGGAGCCAAAAGCGAAAGGGGGCAACCAAGCGTCGTCTAGCGAATATCCACACACTGCACCGACCAGGCCTAAATCACCATGTGTCATTTGCAAAGGAGACCACTATCATAGAGATTGTCCTTGCATCCCTCGGATCTTAAGGGACTGGTCTCCTCGTTTGCGCAACCCGGTGTCGTCAACCTCTGATGATCATGTTGAAAACACACCGTCGACTAGTGAAAGTGAAGCCCCAGGACAAAAAGGAAAATATAGATTTCCTTGTAAACTGTGTGAAGGCAACCATGCCATCCATCGTTGTCCCTTCTTAGACGAGGGTAAAAGAGTTTTGGATGATCATCCGGTCTCATCGTTACGACTTCCTCCTGGATATAAAAAACTCTTAGCAAGTCCGTCACTAGTTGAAAAGCCGGCTGACCCGCTCAGGTGGTCGGCCAAAGCACCTATCATTGAACACAAACCATCTGAACCCATACCAGATGAAAGTCAAAAGGTCGAGGCGGAAGTTGACCCGGTCTTGCCTTCAGAGGTTCCATCTTCAGATGATACAGTCACCGAAGAGAACAAGGATGACACCGTCCAAATTCTTTTTCGTAGTCACAGACTCCGATGAACATGGGGGTAATTTATCCATTCCTTTACCATAGGAAGGAATTTCATCAGAGTCATACCCGACCGTCTATTCAGTCCCACCTCCAAGCAACCTAGTTGTCTCCTTCGACTGGAATCGGCTAGGCAGACCCCGTTTACCAGCTAGTGCACCATTCTGGATTATTGCTCCAGTATATAGAATGGTTATGGTTGGTACCGTCATAGATGAAGGGGCTTCTGTGAGTATCCTTTCCTCAACTGCTTGGAAAGCGCTTGGTTCGCCATCGCTTTTGCCTGAGATGAGAAATCTAACAGGCTTTGACAAAGCAACTTGTCGATCGTTAGGGATCCTTCCCAATGTGCCCATAACATTGAGGGGAAAAACCATTGAAATGAATGTAATGGTAGTTCAAGGACCCTTGGATTATAATCTACTCCTTGGACGAGACTATATTTATTGCATGGGAGCAATTGTCTCCTCACTCTTTAGAGTAATGTGTTTTCCGCACGAAGGAAGAGTGGTCAAGCTCGTAGACCAGCTTCCATTTCCCGGATCACACAGAGCAAATAGTCATATGGCATCCCTGAATGGTCTTTTCACACAAGGAATGTCTCATCAATCTCCAGTCCGTCCACCTGATGAGCGCGAGTGATTCGGGGGACATGACTGAAACCCGGGGGGCATGCACCCTGGTCTATTTCGGCAGGAAAGCTTCGGGTATAGGGTAGGTTTCCGCGAGAGAATATGACTAGTCTGTACTCCTGTCCATGATTTAGAAGAGGGGGTTATTCTGGAATAATATTCTCTTGTCAAAGTTATGTGGGTTGGCAGGCATTGCCACTAACCTTTTTTTATTTCGATAAACATCGCCGAAGAAGTGTTTTGTTTACGCCGTGAATAAAACAATCTTTGGTAACCTGTAAGACGTAGACCTCTCTCTGTAAAACAAATGTTTTAACGGAAGGAAGAAGTGGTAACCCTAAAATTCTGTTTTATACCTGGGGGCATGCAAACCTTTTGACGTGCAAGCGAAGAGCAACTATTTATTTTTTTAAATTTGTAGGTCCTCTAATGCTTTAAACTTGTAGGATTAGTCGTTTCTTACCTTGCATAAAGAAAGGATGTGGGGAAAAACTCTAAAAGTTTTCATTTTTATATATGAGACATTCTTATTATACGACTGGATTAATCGAGCAGTTTTAGGACATAGTTCAAGCTCGTTAAAAAATAAACATAATTCATGAGCAAATGTTTCCCCCCAATGTTTAAGCTCAATAAAAAAAAATGAACCGATTTCCCGGTATATAACCATTGTGAATGTAGTATTTCAGCCTTTAAAAGCCTTGGTCATGTTCTCATCATCACCTCCACTCTGTATTGGCCGATCATTCACCTCCATTTGATTGTTTACCCCTTTTTGAGGAACAGCTGCGAAGAGTGATCTCACTATCCATCCTTGTAACACTGCCTTGATTGGAAAATTCCAAACCTTACCTGGAATCAGCTGCTACCCAATTTTATCACTCGTTCCTCAAAAGACAAGTCTCCTTTAAGCTCTTTTCAACTGACTCGTAAAATATGAAAAGATTGCTGAGCCATTGGCCTCTCCAGCTCGTTAAAGGGACCGGAAGTGCTATCCCTCCTCTAAATTTTAATCTTTTTGGACCTGAGGGATTATTACGCAAAAAGATCGAGTGCTTGTTTTTTTCGGCTCGTTAAAAGGATCGAAAATTCATCCCTTTTGTATTGTTTTATACTTTTTCGGACTTAAGGGATTAGATGACGAAAAAGGAATTTTGGAGTTTCCTTTACGTTCCTTTTCAAACTATCTAAAATTGGAAAGGACTGAGTTATCTTTGTTGGTAAACTCGTTAAAATTTTAATAGCAACAAACTTGTCTATAGACGAGAACGAGTTTCACTATCGCTAGGCTCGTTAAAACATAGCGATGGGTTTGCCCGAAGGGCAAATTATAGAACAAGCATATGTTATCCTCTTCAAGCTTGACAAAAATAAAGAGGTACTGGTCAACAATGACTGGGGAAAAATTGGGAAGAAAACTTGAAGAAACTTTGTTGGTAGCAAGTCGCTCTTGAACATGACACTTTCACTCCGCATCCAAGTCGGGTTGGGTTGTTTCATTCACCGGTCACATCACCATGGTCCCATCACACCATCCACATTTGGGGTTAATACTACCAATCCATCATGTCAGTGTCGCCGATATGTTCAAGAGAAGTCATTCGGAGAATTCACCTGTGTCTCACCCGCTACAATACATTTACACTCCATTTTTTCATGACTGCCACCCTGAACCTTTTATCACCAGATTGTTTTCACCTCCATTAAAATCATTTGCTCTGTTCTGTGTCATTGATGTGGGATTCATTAAGGCCCTCCTGCGACGGATCGCTTCTTGTCGACATCAGCTCATTATCCAAGAAGTCGATCTAGGAACACCCCGTTCAGTACTTTGAAGCTTGCATGCCTCAATGGCAAGTTTCTCACTTTCGGCAATAGGTTTACATCAATGACCTTTGACCGAAAGATTTTGAGTGGTGTTCGACGCCAAGTCCTTTATTCACACCACATGAACTATACTGCAGTACCTTGAGGGTCATTATCATTATCGCTGATTCCTCTCGCGCTTGTTAACAACTTACATCATTGGCTGGTAATCAAGCGACGTCTTTCCATGTTCGACTCTAGAACATCTCTCACATGGATAGACTTGTACTTCGAGTGAAGATCGAACAAGATTGAAGACCCCGGATCTAGTTTCATCCATCCAGGCTATGATATATATTCAGGGAAATAAAGACATCAAATGTACATCATTGCTACACAGATAATCATCCAATCAAAGGGATGATGGCTCTACCAGAATCATCAGCCTACACATACGATTGTTTGTCCTATGTACATAAAAATGAATTTGTAAAGCTGAGCATGGGAATGCCCACCTCAGCTAGATCATGAAAATATTATGAAGATAATGTATTGTATTGTATCTTATTACAGGTCTCCTCCCAGCTTGAAAGAACTTCGGATCCTCATAATAAAGCATTTCACCCGACATCAAAAGATTAACGACCTCATGCTTTAGGAGGCAACTATTATAGACATTTTTGGGCACTACAACCCCAAGAATGAAATGTCCATAAACCAAGGGCTCCTAAGTCCCTAAAAGTGTTGTTCTAACCCCTAAAGGATCAAGGTCAACTGATTACAGCTTCTCCCAGAAGTTCTCCATGAAAAATTGCTCAGAATTGGTCAAAACAGGATCATTTCAGCTGCTCCATAGGCAAAGTGCGTTGCATCTCACCTAAACACACTTTGTGGGTGCATTGAATTTCAAGAAGCCCTTCTATGGGGTGTGATTGGAGAGAATTGATAAATGGCAGTGTCATTCCATGAGGTGGAGAGGCAATAGAAGCTTCCAGAAACTTCTCCTGTGACACTTGCCTCTCTGAATTCGACCAAGGATGAGTAAGAGATCATCAATCTCCAAGTGGAAGAAAGAACTATCAGAGGGAAGACACTAATCAAATCACAAGCTGACTCATCTCCCTTACAGATATCTATATATGGATCCCTCATCCTAGAGATCCAGAGGCTGGAATTTTGCGTATTGTAAGGAATTGTTGTTGGTTTCTTGAGACAAACATCAGATTGTTGGGTGATCTAAGCTTTGTATGAGGTGAAGAGGGGCTTCCTTGCTGAGAGGATGATGCTGGGTCAGAACAACTGGTTGTAACTCCCCTTGGCTCTTTCTTGTTTATCAATAAAAGCTATTCAAGTTTTCCTCCATACTCTTGTGTCATTTATGTTTGCTGCATTTGTATGGTCAATTTACATCTGATCCTAGATTGTTTATGATTATAGATCCATGTTCTTGTATAGTGCTATGCTACTGTGATCTTACAGGTACTCTGTGAAGCTGTGTGTGCAAGGGAACAAGTAGCGAAAGACTATCAAGAAAGAGAGGAATCAAACCAGGAGATTAGCGCAAGACAGAGGTTGGTCTTCTTTGTTCTTCTCTATCTATACTTCATAAAGGAGAAACAAAACTAGCTTTACATTGTTTTTTCCTAAGGCAACTATCACATCTTAGTGGGAGAAGCACTTATGAGTAGACTCTTTTCCCTGTAACAAGGCCTCTTGAAGGTTTAAAATGATTAGATGGAGAAATCCAAAAGCTAGAAGGACCTTCCTGATGTAGGTACAATTTAACTTATCATAAGCCTTTTCTAGGTCCAACTGCGTAATCATTCTTGCATGCGTTGTACTCATCAATGAATGAACCACCTCATGCACTTGAATGATATTATTGAGAATTTGAGTGCCCTCCACATATCTTGTTTGCTCCACAGATACCAGAGTAGGAAGAAGGGGTTTAAGTCTTTTGGCAATTATTTTGAATATTATCTTATACACCACATTACATAAAGCTATAGATCTGAATCTGTCTGGGGTCATAGCATTGTCCTGTTTGGGAATCAAGGAGATGAAGGATGTATTGAGAACCTTCAATACAGTCCTATTATTCATGGGGTCTTCCACCACACTCATGAAGGATGTATTGAGCACCTTCAATACAGTCCTATTATTCCTAGGGTCCTCCACCACACTCAGAATATCTTGCTTGACAATAATCAACATGCTTTAAAGAAATCTACACTCAAACCATCCGGGCCTGACGCTTTTCCATTCTACATTTCTTTGACGACTTCACTAACCTCCTCTTCATTCACCAGCCTATTAAGATTATAATTATCTTCTCTTGTTACTAGCTTAGGAATGTGCTTTGTGAAGTCCTTGATAAATTGTCATCTTTCCAAGAGAGGTTCCTTTGCTATGCTTTGAAACTGTTGAACCAACACAGCTTCTATTTCTTTGTGGGTATTGAGATGTTGACCTCTAGAGTCCTTGATCGTTGAGATCCTATTGTGATAATTATCTTCCATTGTAGATCTGTGGAAAAACCTTGTGTTTCTCTCCCCTTCTTTTAACCATTGTACTCTTGCTTTTTGTCTCCGAAATATTTCCTCTTGTTTGCATAAGTCCTCCCAATGTTGTTGATGTTTGTTGGCTTGTTCATTTCTTTCCCCATCAAAGCCATCCGTCGTAAGGGTTTGGTTAATATCCTGCATTTTTCTTTCAACAACTTTTTTCACTTCAAAAATGTTGCCAAACTCATTCTTATTCCAATCTTTGAACCTGAGCTTGATATGTTTCAATCTTTTGTGTAATAGAAACATTCTTGTTCCATGGCTCTACAGATCTTCTTTCCACCATTTTTCAATGTTGCTAATATATTCTAGATGGGTAAGCGAGATATTTTCAAACCTAAAAGGTATGTTCTTTGGGGTTCCAATTCCCGTCGTCTCAAATTGAACAAGCCAATGGTCCGAGCCACCAAAGGGGAGAATTCTTGCTGTCATATCAAAGCCTGTGAGCATGAGGTCCTATGAGATAATGAATCTGTCTAACTTAGAGACTACTTGATACTCTCCTCCTCTTTTGTTGTTCTAGGTATTGAGGCCATTACTTGTATCTGTATCAACTAGCTTCATGTTGTCTATAAAAGTCTTAAATGTTGTAGAGTCTCTGCTTAGTGTTTTGGTCAGTTATTTTTTTTCCGACAGGGATTTGATCATGTTAAAGTCCCCACCCTGAATCCATGGTATTCGTGAATGTCTATCTCTCAAATCCTCTAAAGAATTAAGAAGTTTGAGTTTGTCATCAGGTATCTGAGGGCCATAAACGTTTGTGAATAAATAAATCTCCTTGTCTCCCACAAGCTGAATAACCACTCATAAACAATTTCTAGATGCCTCAGCATCCACTATGCCAATCTTTTGGGGGTTCCAAAGTGTGAGAATGCCACCTGCTGTTTTGTCTGCCTTGACTTCTACAAATTCATGTTTATTGAGCCATTTGTTGTTCATTTCTCTTATTTTTTGAATTGAACATTTAGTTTCCTAGATGAAAATCATATCTAGAGTTTCTTGTTGCATTCTATTGTTAGGATTCCTTTGCTTCCTTTTACTTCATATACCTCTAATATTCCAAGATGTGAACTTCATTAAGAAAGATTTGTAAAGGAGTAACTGGTTAGATCTTTTATCTTACTTGAATCTATCATCAGTCTTCCACACTCTATCAGTAACTCATTTTGTTTCTTTCTGCCCCTTTTCCTTCTTGGGTTTGTAGGAGCGAGTCCTGATGTGGTTTTCAAGCTTTTCAAGGTTTTCCTTCTTGGGTTTGTAGGAGTGAGTCCATGTTGCTCATCATAGTCTCATTTTGCAGGTTAATGTCCTGTGTCTTCCCACTATTTTCTTCCTCTTCCTTCTCTCCTGGGTTGTCCTCCATAGCCTGAGTTGCCTTTGTTACCTCTTCCTCTTCTTCTAGAATCTTGTATCTATTTTGACTTGTCTATTTCTCCTCTGTGTGTTTTTTTTTTTTTTATAACCTCTTCCCTCCTTTTCCTCTATTTCCCACTTTATGAAAGCTCTCAGTTTCTTTCCCTAGTGGACCTTTACTTCTGCTCTCTGTAATGTTGAGAGGGCAGTCTCTGAATAGATGCCCATGTTCATGGCATTTGCGACATCTAAAGGGAACATGTTCATAATCCACTGTTTGCACCCATTCTTCATCAAAAACTTCCAAGATCACCTCATTCGGTAGAGCTCCAGAGAGATCCATCTCCACACATATATGGGCAAAGGAGGTGTACTTTCCCCTTCTAGTGGCCTCAGATATTTTAACAAAATGACCTAATTTATTTCCTATTTCTTATAAATATTCTGGTTGCCAGTAATCAAGTGGTAAGGAGCAGAGTATTACCCACATCGGGACCGAAGTGAAAGTATCGTGCTCCAGGACAAAATTCATCATCCAAGGCCACATGTATAGGCCTACAACTGCATAGAAGTACAACCCTCCTTCAAACACTTTGTCTTTATCCTCTATGCTGGTAAAGACTACAGTAAAGAAACCCTTTGACCCAAGATGTAGGTCTATATCCCCTTTAGGTTACCAATGATATTTAATCCATGCCTATAGCTCCTTCTCTGTGGGCCATAACCCCATGAATTTACAAATGATAGCATAAGTCTTTATGTGATTCCTATGCGCCTACAGTGCTGGATCACTCAATTTGGCTATGACAACAGTCTTAGGCTTACATGGACCATTTTGTTTTTTGTTTTCTGCTTTCTGTTTCTTGTCCTCTTCTTCTTTTTCCATTCTTCCATCTTCCTCCCTCCTATTATTCTACTTCTGTGCATCGTCGTTGTCTTGCTTCCCTCCTCGTGAAAGACCTTTTTCAACCTCCGGCAGTTTCTTGCCGCGGTTGGAGACTACCTGACTATAGGAGTGGAGCTCCCCCCTTTATGCCCCTCCAGGGCGTTCAATGCCTGATTAATTTATGTAAACCCTAGCTCTTACTAGTAGTCGCTCTTCCCATTCCTTCTAGTTAATATAAATATTTGAACCTTGAAAAGAAAAACTAATGAAATGTAAAATAATTTAGTTATTAAAATACAATTTTAACAATGAAAAATTACACATTTCTTTTTCAAATTTTGCATTCTAAAAAGAGGTTTGCATATCATAAAATGGTTATATCTCTCCATTCTTGATAGATCAACAATTAAAATGTATCCTACATTAATTTTAAAAAAAAGTAGATCAATATAATATTAGTTTAATAAAATAAAACCAGACCATAACTCCATATATGCAAAATGCTTACCTATATTAGTATATCATTAATTTTGTATTTCATATTAAATTCTAAGACATTGAACTCTAGGTTGATGCTATGGGGATTGTTTGTGATTATTCTATATCAATATATCAGTATTTTGAATTTAATATTAAAATCTACGTCATTGAACTCTAAGTTGATGCTATGGCGATTGCTTGTGATTATTCTATTGAAGTTGTTTGTTGTGTTATTTTGTTTTACATTAAAGCATTTGTTTGAGATTTACACTTCAATAATGTCATTATCTCATATCAATGGTTTGCAACAAACGGAAGACGGGTAGGTGATATGATATGCTTCCAGTCTCAGCAATTGGACATGTTTTTTAAAGTAAATAGTTTAAAAACAAAAGGGTTGAAAATGACTGCTTAGGAGGAATAATGATTTTTGTTGCATTATATTGAAATACTGTTATCTCTAAGGAATTATGCAATTTGGTAGAAACTGCTCAATATTGCTTGATCAATACAACTAAATTACATGGATGTAAGCTCAAAGATGCTAGTTGAAATAAAAAAAACAAACAAAAATGTCTTTGAAAATTTAACAAGGCCCACAGAAAAATTTAAGAAAGTCTTTTTGGTGTTCATAGAAATGAGATCACACGGATCATCACAGGGATACAGTATTTTGGTTTTAAGACAACATCGCACAGAAAAACATAGGCATACAATATTGCAGTTTTAAATCAACATTCTGAAGCGTGTACAGGTTGCTCAAGCATACAATATTCGATACATATTCGATACAGAAGATCAAAGCATCGGAATCCAACAAAAAACAATAAGCTTAGTGTAAACATAGTACAGAACATTGGATTTATCCATATGAACAGGCAAAGCTATATATAGATGATCCATTGAGTTTGGAAATTGCAGATGCAAAGTCTCTATACGTTTTTTTTTGGCTGTTGAGAAAATAAACTTACTCCAGCTATTATACATTCATATATATTAGTTCCATATTTGTATCCCACTAAGCTACTCTATATGCTACTTTTGCTACATAGTGCATGAAAATGTATTTTATCTAAGAGACTAAGATTTTATATATGAATATGATTGGTTGAGCTTAGACTTTAAAACTGCAAAGTCTTCAATCCAAATTGTAATCATTTATATGAAGTTGTGATCATCAGCATGTGACATGCCTGGCTCGTTTGTATATTGTTTATATTTCTTGTATATTTTTTATATGTCTTCATGGGATGTATGTTTGATAATTGATCTTTTTCCATCATTTGCAAGGCATCCTTTCTTCGTCAACTCGTCTCTCTTCCTAATTGTTTCATAATAGGGAGTGTGAAATATAGATTGATTTTTGAATGTGCGTCAACTACTACCCTCACGCACGAGGAAACAATTACCACGAAAAAAATACTCATACAATGTTGCAATGTATTTGCAGGAGATATCATTATTCCATGCACTTAAAGGTTCCCTAAGGTTATTAGTTAGCATCTCAAAAAGTAGCTGATTAACGTTATAAAGTGCTATTTTTCTTAGTCATAAAAACACACACTTCATCTATTGTATGATTCATGTAATTTATCCTTTGGTGGTGGCACGAATCTGTATACACTATACATCAACATTGAAAGTTGTGGTAAATATCACCAAATAGTGACTATGGTACATGCATGATATGAATGGCAAGGCTCAAGGCTCTAAACAATTTGTTGATGGGTTCTTACAAACTCTAAAGTTCCATCATTTTTATTCCAAATGTTACCATCCACCTACATTCAATGGGGCAACCACCATGATTACTCTAAGAAATCTCTATAAATACATGTCTTTGGTTACTAATTCAAGAAAGAGAATAAATATATCGCCATGTTACAAATTTCTAATTGGAATTCACTCATGTTTTCAAGCTTCATATCATAAACATTTTAAACTTGCAACATTTCACCATTGAGTGTCTTTGCAAGCTTCCTTGAAAAGCCACAAAGAGCTAGTAAAGGAAGGAGAAAAGGACATTCCTTTGCCACTTCAACCAATTAACAATAAATTTTGTTGCTTCCCATTAGTCTTTGTTATTGGAATAATTCTTCATTTGAAATGACCCATGAGTGATTTATGGAGTGATTATTGATAGATTATACTAAGTGATTGAGGGATTATATGAGATAGCAAATTGCTCCACATGTATAAACATATGCTACTGACAATGAAAATTGAGTGATCTATTGTGCATTATAGTTAAATTATTTTTCTTTGTTATTTGTTTTTCTTGTGTGATTTGAAACACCCATATGGATTTGTTTTTTGAAAATCTATTATTTTTACACATTAAACTATTATTGGATTTAATGGTGATGGAAGCCATGATGAGATTTATATGTGATGATGCAATTATTTTACTGTTATAAATAAACTGATTAGAAATATTCAGGAAAGAGCACTAGAATTTAGAATACTTCTTTCTATTTTAGAGAAAGTTGTTGGTGGTCAAGTATACATGATGGGAATTCCCTAAAAGTCTCATAAAAATCACTAGGAGAAACAAATTTTAAAAAGTTAAATTAACATAATAGAAGAGAATGATTATGTTAATCACCTAGTTGGAGAGAACTATTAAGTGGGGCAGAATCAAGCACAATGAGAGAGAAAGACATGCTTTAAAGAAACCAAAAGAAAAATTTTCAAGGAAACAAAAACAAAAAAGCCTAGGAAAACGGTTGGAAGTCCTTAAAGCAACACACTGCTAAAAATCTACTTGGAACAATTCTATAAAACAAAACACCTAATAATCAAAGTGTTTGTTGGTTCTAGAAAGAAATAAGATCTTAGCTCGGTGGGGAACTAATAGAAGGAGTTTGCGGTTGGGTGGAACGTGCTAAGTTCCTTAATTCCCCAAGAAAGTTGGTTAATTGTAAATTCTTGTACTACTTTTAATGTTCACACTTTCAATTGTTATTTATTTTGTGGTACTTATCGATAGAAGAAAACGATATTTTTTTTAATTGTAATTAATGTGTTAAGAGTTTTTGTTTAGAATTGTTTACTTACATAAATACTAATATTATTTTGTGGATTGGATACATGTATATGCACTCAAGAATAGGGAGTGTATCTATGAGTTTAGGTGGTGAAAATAAATGATTGATTGAGAGAAAATATGAAGTTTTCGATTGAATCATAATTACATGTGGGTTGTGTGTTCTTTCATAATGTTATGGTTTATTAATAAACCTATGCATGTATGAAGGAGTACTATATTATAGAACATGATATAGTGATAAAAGAGGGAATAAAAGCAAAATAATAAAGAAAATTGATGTTATGATTATCCTAAATGACATAGCCCAGGAAAACGAAGATTTATTATGATTGTGTTTATTTATTAAAATACTTGTATACCTCTAAATTAATGGAAGGCGTAATATTTATGTTCCTTTTAATTTATGGTTGAGATATCTCTTGGTTGTAAGTCTAGATAAAAAGGTAAATAACGAAAAGAGAAATTTTCTATAAATCAATTAATTATAACCTGACAATGTAAAGGAATTTATAGTCATTGCTGTGACTAGTTTATCTCACAAATTTAGAGCTGACTGGATCACTAATTCCTTGGAGATTATTAGGCTTGAAATAGTTTTCCTTGTATCAAATCGATTGACTCATTGAAATTTAAAAAGAAGGTAAAGTAAAGCTATCAACTAAAGCTTATAATTCTTGATTGTAACACAAAATAACCAAGATATATTCCATAAAGAAGTAATATAATTCTAATTAAAAATATAGATAGTTAATAGATCTACAGTATTCCACTGGGGAGGAATATTGTGAGAAATCGGTATCGTATTTCCTTAAGTGAATAAGTAACATAGTCCAAATCAATTTTGAATGGCCAAGAATGATATGAAAGAACTATAATAAAAAATAAATAAATTCACCAAGGGTGATATACACAACTTAACTTCAGTTCATTTAGAGGCCTAAAATCATAAAGTTAGGATATCTTTGGAAAATTAATATTGTAAGCTTTATAACAAACTGTCAAATCCTTTTTCATAGGTTATCTAAAATGACAAGGAAGAAACACCTCATGGTGAGATGAGTTCCAAATTTATATATAAACCAGAAGAGAGATTATATTACATTTTAAAAATGAAATCAAGTAAAGTAATGTTGGTCGAGTTCGACTAGATCACTCATATTATATCCCAACCATATATGCACGTGTTATCATTTGTAAGAACATATACGAGGTTATATAAAATTATAAATTAAATGGAATAAAACATACAAAACTAGAGATCAATCGAAAATATAGTGCCACACCACAGATATTAAAGGAAAGAGTGCCATTATAAATTATAACCCATTATAGTCATTATAGTGGTAACAGTAACAGAGGTATTGTAAATATCTCAAACAAGGAGCCAAATTTAACATGCCCACTTTCAACAAAATAATTAAATGAACAACACGGCCCTGAGAAATCACGGCCCTGAGAAATCAGATGGACCTATGGTACAAGTATGTAGATAAGTGCCAGAGGTTGGCCACTAAAGATAAGAGAAAAAATCAGGTAGAGTGCCAAATTGTAATGTACATGTTGGAGTTAAATTGTTGAAAGCCCAATGTTTTTAAAACATTTCAAATTGAGAAAAAAATTCTCCCATTCCTTTAGCATTACCTAGAAAGAAAATGACATAGGTTATTTAGGATTGAGTTAAGAGAAATAACGAGAGATGAGTAACTTGAATGAGAAGCCCATCAAAATCCTCATTACCTATAGGAAGGTCGCACAGTTACTCAATTTTGTGGCTCTACCTGCAAAGGAATAATAAAGGATAACGATTAAACCTCAATACAAATGAAAAATATGCTAAATTCGATTAACCCAAATCATGGGATGACATACACAAGGTCCTATTACCATTTTCTATTGGATATAGGACAAAATATCTTCATAACACCCTATAGAGGTAGTGAGAGGATGCATTAGAAGATTCAATTATGCACTTAATAAATTTTATTCAAAACAAAGTAAAAAATTCAAACCAATGAGACCCAAGGTAAGAACCCTAAATTCAAACTTAAAGTTTTAACCCAAAACTTAAATGAAGGTATAAAAAGCTTATAATTTTTGTCGTATTCCTAAGTTCCAAAGAAAAAAAGACAAAAGATGGGTAGAATGTCATATTAAAATTGAAAAGCCCAATTCTTGTTGGCTATCTAGAGAGCGAAAATAGTTAGGCTTTTAATAAAGAAAATGAAATCACAATAAATAAACAAAAGCTCCAGTGAGGGGGTACACACTCACCTATAAAATAATTTGTAAGCCAAACCATTTACTCATGGAACTAGGTCGACATAAGAGAAAGGCGAAAATCAAGAACAATAAAAGCCTCACCTATAGTCACAGTCGAGAGGAATTGCCTCAAAGTGATAATGAGCTGCAAAATAGAACTCATATAACTTTAAACAGACATAATCACTTAAATCAAATTCAACACAAAAATTAACTTGTCATTAGAGTGTAATCCTTTTTCCCTCAACAATTCCACTTGTAAAATGATGAGTTATAGGCTAGAAACCATGAAAAAAATATTGTAAGTCAAACATTGGAAGAGTATCTTAATAGCATGCAAAGTGATGCTTGTCGAACATAAATAATTAAATGTGTTTGAATTAGGAGGGAAGGGATTTAGGAAAAAAACCATAACCCAAGATCCACCATTGAATCAAAGCCTTTCATCCTAACCATCCAAACTATGACCACAATTGTACAACATGTGAAGGGTGCAATGTGGGCACTGAGTACCAAGTATACAACATGACTGAAACCATTAAGTATTTGTCCGAAATTTATATATGAAACAAAGGGGAAATAAATATGAGTTTACCTTCGCCAATTAAAATCAACATAAGGATGGTATATGTGCCAAAGTTTGATACTTGGAGCTTAGGTAATATAATGTATACATAATAAGTCTATGGAATTATTAAGGGGTGCATGTCAACCATAACCTTAAATGAGATCCATTATCCCACATTTATGCCATCGAGTAAGAGTGAAAGTAATAAAAGACCCGGACAGTTGAATATAATGAATGTTTGAAGGGATATTACAACTACATCCAAATTATTATATGATGTGTGCTTGAGACAAAGGTATATTGCTAATTCGTGTTGGTTATATGGGTTATAAATCCCATCAGGGATATTTTGGTAACAATATATTTATATACATATCAAGCAAGAAGAGATTAAATAAGGACATAGAATTATTACAGAAGGAAAATAAAATTTACACCGAAGAAATGTTTGTACAAGAGGAAGTGGAAAGCCTCTATATATCACTATTGAGAAAACATCCAAGTTTAGGATAAAATAGTGTAGATGAACAATGTTGTTAGTTAACCAAATATAGCATGGAAAAAAAACTAGTATGGAATTAGGTATGTTACAGATGGTAAGAGAGTTGTAGATTTGAAAGTTAGGCCTAAGGGAAAACCAAAACCAAATAATATAATACTTATGTCATGATATATTATTTAATATACGAAAAAAATAACGTATGCTTTTTTGCTGATAGTAAGGTACATAAGGAGGTGAAAAAAAATACGAAATGGAAGAAGCCTTAAATCATCCTCTTGCAAAACGAGGTGAAGTGTATGTGGAGATGGGAGGAAAAGGCACACCTCCAGCCACTTTGTTCTTGGAAATAGTTAGATATTTATGCCATGAGTTTGCCAACATTAGTGATGGTCATGAATGCTGACTAAAGGAAAGTGAAGAACATGGAAGATTGATAAGGGATTTGATTAAACATTTAGTTCACAAACCTGTGGATACAGAGGAAGGTTGGGATAAGGCAGATCCCTTGAAGATAAAAAGTGTTGATTTGAATATAGGAATATCTAAGAGTGGAAATGAATCTGAAAAAAATTCTCGAAGAGAAAAAAGAACAAAAATGAAAAATAAAATGGAGCTACAAGGAGAATTTAAAAAGATAATACCTCCTACCTTTGACGGTGAAAAACAGGAGGATGCAGAAGCTTAGTTGCTAAACATTAACAAGTATTTCCAAGTTTATGACTATGATAGTAATTTAAAATCCAGACTAGAAATCTATCAGATGCAAGGGAAATTTAACTTACAGTGGGAGGAGGCCAAAACAATTCCTAGCCTAGAAGAGAAAACAATTTCATAAGAATAAATCCAAAAACAATTTATATCTACTTACTTAACCGAAAGTTACTATGATGATAGTGTCAAGGAGTTTCATGATCTAAGGTTGGGACACTTAATAGTGGATTATTTTGTTGCATAATTCACAAATTTAGTACAATACGTTCGTTATGTTAACTAAGAGAAAGAAAAGGTACAAATATTTTTGAACTTCTTGCCACTCTCTTATACAGAAAGTATTAAATTTGAGAATCCTAAGATGATGAGTGAAGTAGTAAGGACTAAAAGACAATTTTATCAAAAATTTGAGAACAAAGTTGAAGGTAAGCAATTAATGTACAATAAGGATAAAACAAGTTCAGGGGGGGTGTAATAAAGAAACAAAAATCCTCTCTTTTGAACAATTTTGGGGGAGATCATCAACAAAAGAGGTTTAACAAAAATATTCAACTGCGACCTACTTAATCACAAACTAGTTGAAATCTAATGAAACTGAATAATAAAGGAAAAATTGAGAACCTTTAATGTTCTAGGGATGTGGAGAACCCCGTTTGTTAAGAAACTACACGCATGATATCATATTTGTACAAAATGTACAAGATGTTCATGAAGCCACCATAGTAAAAATGATATTTCAAGGAACATCTCCCAAATTAATGCTACTCTAGAGGATAGGAAAGTGGAGCACTACTCTACGATGATAAAAATTGAAGGTAAAATATTGAAACAAAATGTCTCTATGTTAATTGGTCTAGGAGCTAGTCTCAAATATATTAATCCACAAGTGGTGGAAAAATGTAATTTGAAAACTGAAAATTTTAAAAAGGTCTCATTAGTACAGCTAGCGACAGGAACAAAACGGATGGTAATCAATTATGTAAAACATTGTCCTGTAAACTTAAAAGGCTACAAAATTGAGTTAAGTCTAAGTGTACTTCCTCTAGGCACATATGACATGTTGATAGACATGGATTGGTTAGAAAAGAATAAAGTTGTTATAAACATTTTAAAGAAAAATGTGACTTGTATTAATGAGGAGGGAGTTGAGAAAATAATAGAACATATATGAAAACCCATTTGTGTTAGAAAAAATTCATTATTATAACATAAAAGAAGTGCACGAAAAGGATTTAAACTCTTTATTGTCCAGGTTGAAGAAAATAACCAGAAAATGGACAATCAAAAATTCGATGAATTACATCTAATCACTGAGTATAAATTCATATTACCAGAAGAAATTCTATGACTACCTCCCTAGATAGATATATATTTTTCCATTTAGTTAGTACTAAGAGATACCACAATGTCTAAGGCAACTTATCAAATTAGTATTCTAGAATTGCTACAATTAAAAATGTAATTACAAGAGTTACTCCATAAAGGTTATATCAAGCCCAGTTTTTTACTATGGGGGTGTCCACTACTGTTTGTGAAAAATAAATATGGTACTTTTAGAATGTGCATATATTACAGGCATCTAAATAATTGATGATCTATTCGATTAAGTGAGAGGAGCAATAATATTCTCAAAAAAAAAAATGAGAACATGATATCATAAATTGAGAATAAAGGATGAAGGCATTCATAAAATGGAACTTTGAACTAGATATGGACACTACGAATTTGTAGTTTTACCATTCCATCTTCCTAATACGCATAGAAATTTTATGTATTTAATGAAGAACGTGTTTAGTAAATACTTAGATGGTTTCATAAATGAAATTTTGGCGTATTCCAAGAATCAAGAAGAACATGAAGAATATCTAAGAATGGTGCTACAAAATTTTAGAGAACATAAAGTATATACAAAATTCATTAAATGTGAGTTCTGTAAAGAAAAAATACAATAACTCGCAAACGCCATTTGAAAGGAAGGACTATCTATAGATCCTAAGGAGGTTAAGACCATTTTAAATTGGCCCATCCTATGGATGTGTCATATGTAAGATCCTTTATGGGAATCAAATGACATTAGAGAAGGTTCATTAAAGGCTTTTCAAAGATGGCCTATCCTATTACTTCTCTACAAAAGAAGGGAGTAAAATTTGAATGGACAGTTAAGTGCCAAGAAATCTTTGACGAATTAAAACATATGCTAACTATAGAACCTATTTTAAATATTGGAGATCCTAAAATGGAATTGGTAGTGTGTATCTTTGCATGCCTTGAAGGGCTATGAGGTGTACTAATGCAAGAAAATTATGTAGTGCCTTATGAGTCAAGAAAGTTGAAAGTTCAGGAAAGAAATTACATTGTATATGAATTAGAGTTGGAAGTTTTTATTGATGACTTAAAACTATGGCGACACTATTTGTTGGGTTAAAAGTTCACACTTATCACAGATCACATTAGTCTAAAATATTTTTCAGCTAAAATTATTTCAACGCTAGATAATCTAGCCAAATGGCCTTTTAAAACGAGTTTGAGTTTGAAATAAAGCATATTAAAGTTAAACAAAATAAAATAGAAGATTCTTTAAGTAGAGATGTGAATTCACTAATGGAAATTTATGTTAACAATGCTAGAACAAACTTTGTTAAACATATCGAAATTTTAGCATAGAAAGACAAATCTTATTGAAAAATTCAACAAAAATGGTAGAAAATGGAAGTGCTTAGTTATGCAAAAAAATTGAGATAAATTGTTGACATATAGAAATATAATTTATGTTCCAAATTAAGTTTCTTTAAAAAAACTTATATTAAATGAGCATCATCATAAACATTTTGTAGGACATCCAAGATACTAGAAAATGATTTTAGCATTGAGAAAAAAGTTTTATCGGCCCAGTATAAAAAAATAAGTGGCAAAATATTTGGCTGAGTTCCTAGATTGCCAGTAGGTGAAGGCAGAATACCAACATTTGACCAGAATATTAAATCCACTACCCATTCCAAAATGGAAATGGGAAGTTATTTATTTGGACTTCATTACCGGTTTAGCAAGAATAAGAAGGAAATGTGAATCTATTATGGTTTTGGTAGACAAGCTAAGTAAAGAAACACATTTCATACTATTGGGAAAAATACTAAGAGGGCGGGTGAATCAGTGTTTTCAAATCATTAACTTTTCATTTCATATTCTTATTTCAGTACGCAAATTTTCTGAATGCAACCCACATGTGTATGTGATTTTTCTGAAGACAACTAACATATATCCAATAAACTTATGTTTCAGTTAACTCCTCATCTCTTTATCTTGATCCATCGCGTCAGTAATTTATTAAACATTAGATAAATAGTAACCATGTGTAGTAAGAATGAAATAAACCATCACACACAAGCCACACACAGGAACACCAAGATTTGAGATGGAAACCCACTGCAGGAAAAACTACCTCTTGTTGTCATCATTGTCTTCTTTTAAATATAAAGAAAGTATTTTATAACCTTATACTGGTAGAGACTCATATCATTATACAGGCACCCACCTGTAGAAGGATATAACCTTCACTCCTTTTCGAACTCGTATTGAAAGGGAGCTCCAACCCCGTAATTTGATTTACCAACTAACACTAGAAGGAATCTCCAACTCGCTCAACTTCGGGAACCACGTTTCATAAATTTTCATATTGGATCCACATGCTACAACACATCATAACTTGTATGCCATGTTTCATCAAATCTTTAGCCTAGACCCACTACTAGAATTTCATCTCAATATAAGTCATCAAACTGTAACTCATCACTATAACGTAATGAAGCAATCACTTAAATGAAATCAACTTAATCTCAACTAAAAACCCAACCAATCAACTGGAATAGTGAGATCACTATAGCCAGAATACCAAACAACTTACAATATATCACAAAATCTAAATTTTATTACTGCAAACCCTGATCAACCATATATTAAATATGTACGCTACATTTCTGTAGCAAACTGTTGGGTCCCTATAATACTAGTGATTGCCCCATCACTATTGTAGTTATACCCCTTATTTATATTGTTGTGCCCCTATTACCCCCATGTTGTTATTTCTGTGCCCCATAGAATCCCTCTATTGTTATTTTTGTTGCTTTATATTATTATTGTTAGGTCGGTTGGATTATATTGTGACTCCTTAGACTCCTATATATAGAAAGGAGGTTTTGTCATTTGTATCATCCAAGAATTGTTCATTTATGTAATGTAAAGGAGGTAGCCCCCTCGAAGAGGCTGAATTCTAAGGCGTTGATCTATCTTTTCTATCTTTTCTTGAGCTGGTTTCATAACATTTGGTATCAGAACTTTGGATTCTAGGGTTTCGCTGCTCCAAACAGGTCATCGTGGCATTTTCGCTATAACTTTTTTCTGTGACGTTTCAGAAGTCGCAAAAAAAACCCATTTTGAGAAGAAATCGCGCTGAACCTTGGGTCCAAATTTCAGAGCTTTTCGCGCGATATTTGCAGAGATATGATCTGAGGAAGTTGGTCTTTTTGCAGACTCCTGAATTACATTCAAAACAGGTGACCTGGGGAAAATCATCATAACTTTCTCTCTGGGGATCAGATTGAAATTTCATAAGAAGGTACAGAAAGGGTACGAACTGTAGTTTCTTGTATGTGTGTTTCAGATTCAAAGGTTGAAACAATGAATCATGGCATGTCGTACATTTTCGCTCTACTGAACTAGTCTAAAAGCAAGTCATGTGGGAGATTTCACATAACTCTTCCTTGGAGAATCCAATTTCGGTCAGACTTGTGGCATTGGAAAGAGGACACAGAAGGCTACTACAGGTCGCAATTTTAGAACTAGATGATCCGAAATTACGCAGATACATCAAATTCAATATCAGGCTTCTATAAAGTGAAAAAAGTGTGTAGTTTTTTTTTAAATTTTTGTGTAATCTTGGTTTAACGGAATTCAAAGGGCATAGTAAAGAATTATTATCAGTAACTCATGCCTCGAGGAAAGAAAATGCAAACACCTAGTAAGGAACCTGAAAGCTCGAGCATGACTCATGAAGAAGAGGAAGAAATGCTACATGATATATCAAAATTACAAGAACAAGTGCAACAAATGTCATGCTCACAAAAGCTAATAGAAGCTAAGATAAATGGTGTGGAATCTAAGATAAAGGGCATGGAAGCTAAGATGGATGGTTTGAAGACAGATTTGAGGACAGATTTGAAGACAGATTTGACAAATTTTCTACAAGAAATACTTACTAATGGTGAAAAGGTTGTAAAGGAAACCCATGATGTGAACAAAAGTAATGTTAATCATGATATAGACACTAATGTTGGATTGAAGACCGACCATATTCCAAAAATCGATATGAGGAAGTTTGATGGCAAGGATCCCGCCACATGGATATTACAGATGGAGCAGTTCTTTGATCTCAACAATGTGCAAAACACACAAAAGGTACGTATGACAACTGTATATTTGGAACCAAATCAGTTTGTATGGTATCAATGGCTTTTCTCCCATAAAAAAATTATCACTTGGGAAATTTTTACAGAAGAATTGATAGCACATTATGAAGATACAAAAAGCAACACTTTTTTTAGCCAATTGATAAGTCTCAAACAAAAGGGTTCAGTAATGGAGCACATTGAGGAGTTCCAAAAATTGAACATAAGGGTAAAAGATATTCCAGAGGAGCATAGGATTGATGTGTTCATAGGGTCTTTAAAGGATAATATCCAACATGATGTTCGCCTTTGGGAACCTGATTCATTAGAGAAGGCATTCAGGTTAGCAAGAAAAATGGAAAGCAAAATTATGGCAACCAGGAAGCATACCACTCACAACTATAAAGATGGAAGTGTTGTTGCCCTAGTCTTCCACAACCTATAAGGTTGACACCACAACAATTGGAAGAAAAAAGAGCAAAAGGGCTTTGTTACAGTTGTGATAGCAAATACACTAAAGGTCATAAGTGTGCTGAGAAGAAATTATTCTACATAGATTGTGAAGAGGAAGAAGAAAAGGAGCAAGAAAGGTCAAAAGAAGAAGATATACTCCAGGAACAAAGCCTAGATGAAGAACAAATAAATCCGACCATATCTTGTAATGCATTGGTGGGAATTACCACTCCTCAAACCATCAAGATAGAAGGACAAATCAAGAAGAAAAAGGTAATAGTGTTGATTGATTCAGGAAGCACCCACAATTTTATTCATTGTAGGGTAGCAAAAGAATTGAATTGCTTCCTATATCCAGCACCAGAGTGTCAAGTGATGATTGCAAATGGAGGAACAATAAATTGCTCTGGAAAGTGCCATAATATCAAGCTATCCATGGGAGAATATGTATTGACTAGCCCAATGCTTTCCATTCCAATGGGAGGTGCTGATGTTGTACTAGGAGTCCAATGGCTACAATCCTTGGGTACAATAGCTTTTAATTTTCAAGAACTTTTCATCAAATTTTCTACGGAAGGAAAGGAAGTTGAATTAAAGGGTATTGCAGGGAAACCAGGAAAGATAATCAGCTCTAATGGTATGACAAAGCTTCTAAAAAAGGAGCAAAGAGGTGTAATTGCACAATTATGTTCGCTAGATGTTTCCACATCGGAATCATCTATTTCTCCAGATCTCCAAAAAGTCTTGGACAATCATTCCAAGGTATTTGAGACTCCCAAAGGTCTCCCACCTATGCGTGATCATGATCATGCTATTCATCTGATTCCAGGAAGTGTTCCTCCAAACATCAGGCCGTACAGATATCCCTATGTCCAAAAAAGTGAAATTGAACGTATGGTTGCAGAAATGCTAGAGGCTGGTATAATTCAACCAAGTCAAAGTTCTTTCTCTGCTCCAGTAGTATTGGTGCACAAGAAGGATGGATCATGGCGCATGTGTCCAGATTATAGGGAGCTCAACAAGCTCACTATTAAAGATAAGTTCCCCATTCCTGTCATTGATGAATTACTGGATGAATTGCATGGATCAATTTACTTCACCAAGTTGGATCTTCGTTCGGGATATCATCAAATCAGAATGAAGATTGAAGACATTCCGAAAACGGCATTTAGAACTCATGAGGGTCATTATGAATTTTTGGTCATGCCTTTTGGCCTTACCAATGCACCTTCAACATTTCAAGGTTTGATGAATTCAATTTTCAAACCATTCCTTAGAAAATTTGTGTTAGTATTTTTTGATGATATACTAATCTACAGCAAGTCTTGGAAGGATCATGTTGAACATGTTGACAGGGTGCTACAACTATTGGAGGAGAAACAATTATATGCAAAAAGATCCAAATGTTTCTTTGGAGTCCAGGAGGTGGAATATTTGGGTCATATTGTATCTCATGAAGGAGTTAAGGTAGACCCTAGCAAAATTAAAGCCATTAAGGAATGGAAAATCCCCACATCCATAAAGCATCTGCGAGGATTTCTTGGGTTGACAGGGTATTATCGCAAGTTTGTTAAGAATTATGGGAGAATAGCAGCACCTCTAACAACATTATTGAAGAAAGATGCATTTTCATGGACTCCGGAAGCAACAAAGGCCTTTGAACATCTTAAAGAGGCAATGTGCCAAGCACCGGTCTTAGCTACACCAGACTTCACAAAAACCTTTATTGTGGAATGTGATGCTTCAGGAAATGGAATTGGTGCTGTTCTAATGCAAGATGAAAGACCCATTGCTTTTGAAAGTCGTCCAATCAAGGGAAAGTTTTAAAGCAAAGCTATTTATGAGAAGGAAATGTTGGCAATACTCCATGCACTTAAGAAATGGCGACCCTACCTAATGGGAAGACACTTCAAGGTAAAAATGGATCATGATAGCCTTAAATACTTTTTAGAACAAAGATTATCCTCTGAAGAGCAACAAAAGTGGGTCACAAAGATGTTGGGTTATGACTTTGAAATCATCTACAAAAAAGGGAAGCAAAATGTGGTGGCAGATGCACTCTCAAGAAAGGATGAGGATGTGGAAGCATTGTTGTGCGCCATTTCTATTATCCAACCAGATTGGATAAACGAAGCAAGGGAGGAATGGAAGAATGATGAAGAAGTGTGGGCACTTATTCGAAAGCTACAACAAGATTCCAGTACGTCTGATACATTTAGCTGGCAAAATGATTCATTATGGTACAAAGATCGCTTATACCTCTGTAAGAATTCCCAGCTAAAACAAAAGATTCTTATGGAATTGCACACTTCTCCCTTAGGAGGGCACTCAGGATTTTTAAAAACTTACCACAAGGTTAAGAAGGAATTTTTTTGGGATGGCCTTAAATCAGATATTCAAAAGTTTGTGGCAAAATGTTTGGTTTGCCAACAAAATAAAGTTGAAACAATTAAGACACCGGGTCTATTACAACCTTTATCCATTCCAAGCCAACGTTGGGAGGAGGTTTCAATGGATTTTATCACAGGTTTACCCAAGTCTGAGGGAAAGAGTGTCATCATGGTGGTAGTTGACAGACTTACCAAGTATGCACACTTTTGTGCATTATCACATCCATTTAAAGCCAGTACAGTTTCTACTGCATTTATGGAAACAATTCAAAAGCTACATGGAAACCCAAAGATTATTGTAAGTGACAGAGATCCCATTTTCACTGGAAATTTTTGGACAGAATTATTTTCTTGTCTTGGTACTCAGTTAGCTCATAGCTCATCTTATCATCCTCAATCTGATGGGAAAACTGAGATAGTAAACAAATGTTTGGAAGGATATCTTCGTTGCTTTGTATCTGATAAACAGACACAATGGGTCAAATGGTTGCCTCTGGCTGAATGGTGGTATAACACTTCCTTCCATACAGCAACAAAAATGACCCCATTTATGGCACTTTATGGGTATCAACCACCATCCATCACATCATATTTAAGAGAAAATTCTAAGGTCAGGCAGTGGAACATCACATCGAACATCAACAACAAGTCCTCCAACTCTTAAAGGATAACCTCATGTTGGCACAAAATAGAATGAAACAACAGGCAGATCAACATCGCAGTGAAAGAAGTTTTGATGTAGGTGATTGGGTATTCCTACGGCTACAACCATATAAGCAAATGTCCCTAAAGCAAGCTAAGAAGGATAATAAATTATCACCAAAGTATTATGGTCCGTACAAGGTGTTGCAAAAGATTGGTACTATGGCATACAAATTGGAGCTTCCTGCAGCTTCTCGATTGCACCCAGTTTTCCATGTTTCATGTTTAAAGAAGGTTATAGGCGACAAGCTCCCAGTTCAAACAATATTGCCAGAACTTGATGAGGAAGGAAAAATTATATTGGAACCAGAAGCAGTCACAGAAACAAGAACTAGACAGCTACGAAATCGATCAATTTCAGAGTATGTTATCAAGTGGAAGAACTTATCCGCTGAAGATTCCACATGGGAGGATGAGAATTTTATGCAGAAGTATCCAGAAGTACTCAAGCGTTGAGGACAACACCTTTTTGAAGGAGAGGGGCATGTTGGGTCCCTATAATACTAGTGATTACCCCATTACTATTGTAGTTATACCCCTTATTTATATTGTTGTGCCCATATTACCCCCATGTTGTTATTTATGTGCCCCATAGAATCCCTCTATTGTTATTTTTTTGGCTTTATATTATTATTGTTAGGTCGGCTGGATTATATTGTGACTCCTTAGACTCCTATATATAGAAAGGAGGTTTTGTCATTTGTATCATCGAAGAATTGTTCATTTATGTAATGTAAAGGAGGTAGCCCCTTTGAAGAGGCTGAATTCTAAGGCGTTGATCTATCTTTTCTATCTTTTATTGAGCTGGTTTCATAACACAAACCCACATGTGTACATGCCTTTCATGAATCATACCCACATATAGATCGTAAACCTACGAAAAATGAAAATTTAACAACTTCCATTCTGAAACAAACACTAAATCATACTCATATCTACTGCATCATTCCAAATAAATCACATATCCTTCCCTCATTTCCAATCACAATTAATAAGTAACTTCAACATTCTTTAGTTAACCAATCCATAATCAAAAAATCATTGTTTAGGAAAAGATCATCAAGAAGACTTCATTGGTAGACATCATAAATAAATCAATACTAATTAAAATGACCAAACATACTTTTCATCAAAACCCTACTTTCTGTACACTCTTTCTTCAAAACATCAAAAACCAAACTTACATGCACATGACTTACCAGAAACACATCCATGTGTGTACGCACCTTGAAGGCTATAAAATCCACATACATATCTGCAAATTCAGAGTCAAATCCTCGCTACATCATAGAACTTTAGACATACCCACATCTCGACAGACATAGAAAAATAATCCTTTAAGATGTCATCAACACAAATAAAATCATCCCATAATTACGATTATCATTTTAGATCTATTGGATCTTATCCATCATCAAACTCTTGGGTGCATACTTAGTTTAGATCAAGAAAAGCATCAATAGCCCATTACATATGTATTTTCTCCAAATCTAATTATTCATAAGATTTCCATCAGTTGCACACTTTGAACACATTTTACCACTTTGATCTTCCTCACCTTATATAACTTATCCCTTTTCAATAACATGGGTCAAAACCATACTCCAGCTGATGGTTTTCTTAGACGAAATCAAAACGTCCATTATTTGTCTCAATACCACAACCCAATACCATGGTAAGGACCCTTGGTATTTAGAATACCACGGTGAGGAAATTGTACGCGCCTTTTCTTCTTCATACTTGCATGTGTACACGACTTCACTTGACACAACCCATGTATACTTCTTCAACTTTCAACTTTATCATACCTCTACCTCTGAAATACTATGGCTTTTCCAAAACACTCTATCATATTTGTAGAACACTCGGCCACATCATGTTTAGATATTCAACACGTAGGTTTCCATTCATCAGGTAAGCTTCCATCAAGAACAACACATAATTCATAATGCCAACAATCTCCCCCTTTTAACTTGATGGAAAAAACTTTGGTGTTTCATCATTAAAACCTCTAAATACTTGTTAAACACATCAAGCAAAGAACCAGACTGACTCTCCAAACACCAAGCTACTATCCCCCTTTGACATCAAGGGAAAATGTCTGACCAAATTTTGAATGGAGACTTTTGTATTTAAACTGTTGAGTATGAACATTGATCATGCTCACCCTGAGCACATGCTGAAGAATTTGATGGATGTACAATGAATTACATGACTTATGACTCATATGACGTGTTATATCACCAAGGACTCAAACTTAAATCAATCACCTAATCATAGTGGGTTTACATGTTTGACATCATTATTACAGTAACTCCCAAAACACAATGGGGTTACAAATTACATCACATATCGAGAAGGAATTGACCACAATAGTGCATACAGTACTGAATTTTAAAATCATTACATCATAGGTATTTACATGACCTTTACATAAAATGATAGATAAGACATTTATAATGAATACGAAAGACCTCTACAAGACCATGATAGTTATTAGCAACTATCATACACCATATATGATTAGCACCATAAGCATTTATTACCAGAAGCATGAACAAGAAATTGTATATGTTCATCGTCAATTCACAAGATAAGAAAACATAGATTCAATATCATAAACCTATGACCAAGAATGCAGCATAAGGTTTTTTTCTATCAACTCATCCTCTCGACCTCATCAAGGCCAACTCACTCCTTCTCCCTTAGTAGAAAAATCCTTAATCAATGTGCATCAAAGCATATCTTTTCATGCATCAATTAATATGCCATATCTCTAAGCAGTAATGACCATATCATATTATGTACATGTGTAAGTACCATAGTCATCATCTAAGACAACAATATCATCATCAAATAATAATAGCAAGAACTACATGTTTCTTCTACAACAATCCCCAACATATCATACATTTATCATCACCAGGGAGTTTTCTAGCATTAATCATGATAATAAACATATGTGAGAACCAAGCCTATCATCATAAGGTAAGATAAGAAGAAATATTAATCAATATGTGTCTTGGGTGATTTAATTGTGAGTTAAATCACTGTCATTAATTGTGAACTCGGGGTTCATAGAACTGACGAGGTATACCCGTACTATATGTACTTGGTGGTTACCTTTCATATTAGATTAATCTAATGCAATTTAAAACTAACTAAAAATTTAACTAAATCAATATAATCAAAATAAAACTAAAAATAAAGAAATTGAAGTCACAAATTTCTTGAAAAATAAAATCACACTTGTATAGATGAAATCACACCACACTTGTATAAACGAAATCACACCACACTTGCATAATTGAAATCACTCTTGTTGAATTGAAATCACACTCACACTTTCATAGATTAAATTCACACCACACTTGCATAATTGAAATCACACTTGATGAAAAGTAAATCACACCTAACGAAATGAAATAAAACTTGCTAAAATTAAAATCACACTTGCATGAAAAGAAATGAAATAACAAAACTATACTATGTTACCAATATGTACAAAGATGTGCAAACTATGGTTGATGGGGTTCCTCCATTCCTCAGTAAAAAAATTGAATCAACTACCACATCTTGGAGATCAAAATAGCAATACGTATTTCATAAAGATGAAGTTACAAGATACTACAAGAATTCTCTCTCCTCACTTTACAAATTACATCTATAACTTGTAAACTCCATCTAGCAACTAGCCACTAATATTAACACTCAAAACCTCTAACCTGAATCTAACAACCCTTTGTATGAATGTTGTGCTCCTATTTATACAAAATATGAGGATAACTATACTATAAATATAGATCCTTAAATCTCTCCTAAATCCAAATTTATCTCTTTTGGTTACAACCAATCTCCTAAAAATGTAGGATATAAATCCTCTCATCCATGATTATTCTCCTTTGGATGTGCATAGTTAACGATCCACATCTGTTATAGCTCCAAATCTCACTCTTATGGTTTGTGATGCTGCACTTATGGCCTAGGGCAACCCCTCCTTCCAGACCTGGTCCAAAAATTTAAAAAACAGTGTTTTATTCCCTATACGCGACTTTGCCCTGTGTTAAACGCGTGTACACGCGTGTCTGTCATACCCAACCCGCGTGTATCTATTAAAACACTTAAAAAAATATAATTTCCTCTTTTTCGGGCGGTGATCACGGGTTTACCTGCTGGATCACCTGTTAGTGCCCGTGGCCCAACTGTTCCCAACCAACTCCTAACTAAAAAACTACTTTGGAGAGGGTATAAAAAGACATCAAAGGGAAGGCCAAGGGGAGAGAGAAAGGAGAGCAAGATTATTATGCTGAGATTTTTCCCTTAGACCAGGTCTGAAGTCCTTGGTGCATTCTGCACTTCCCCCATTTTGCATAGGAAACCCTTGTTTCCATGTGTATTGGTGATCATTCATCCTTGACATCATCATTGAGTAAGACTTGGAAGGAGCTCTTGTTGGAGGCTGGAGGCTGGAACGAATCCGGGAGGAAGCTTGCTTGGAGCCTGCTGAAGGTGTTCAGGTGATATCTTTCCGATATATGTACTTTATTTGCCTTTATATATAAAGAAACACGTCTTTGTTCCCGAATAATCTTTCTTTATGCTTATGAGATTCTTGTGTTGAATTCTTATGAAAGTGGTTACTTAAAGATTTTTTATAACTAACTTTATAGCATAAAGATGATTTATATATAAACTTCTATACATGTACTGTTGTGTTCTTTGATTTGTTTGTCTTGCAGGTCAAAGAAAGAAGAAGGGAACTCCAAGAAGGGTTTGCACCCTAACGGTCTTCTCGAACGTAGGACCTTAGGTATGTACCCTAAACATTAGAATTTGCTTAAAAGTAAAAAAGATGGCTGTGTGTGTGTTTCTTTGTATAAGCAATTTTCAGTCTGGTAGAGTCTTAGCCCAAAGGACCCTAGGGGTACTTTCCCTTCAACCAGAATTGGCGACTCCGCTGGGGACAACACTCTTGTTGTTCCTAGTTTGGGTAGTCCTCAAGCCAATCAAGGCTCAGTCCCTCTGTTTGTTGGTTCTGACTGACTGATATTTTCTTGAACTCCAAGCTTTTCCAGTTTTTCAGTTTGTGTTTTTTTATTTTTCTTGAAACACTTCATATACGCACTTTTTCTGGATTACAGAAGCGTATATACGCAAGTTGCACTAAGTAAACCCGCGTATACGCAGGTTTCCTTAGTTACAGTCGCGTATACACGCATTCTGCAAATAATTGCAGGCGCGTATATCACATAATTTTCAAGATTTATAATTTTTCTTTGCTGAATGTCTGTCTGGTGGTTTGGGTCAGTTTAAAATAGTCAATTCCCAGTGACAGTTCTCTGTTTAACAGGGGGCATCTTGTTTCGAACTCTCTCTAGTTATAAGGAGTGCTAGTCTTGTTTTTCGTTGATTGCAAGCGTCATTGATTTTCGACACACAAGATTTCTGTTTAAGAATCTTGATTGCTCTGTTTCGGCAGAGTGGGAAGATTGTCTTAAAATCTTTGTGTCCATTTTGTTTTCATGACATTTGTGTTTGCTTAACGAAATCATTTTTATGACCATTTACTCCTTTGTTTCGGGAAATTTGTGTGTTACCAGTTTCTTGAAATTTGTCTTTTGATATTTTGGACTTTCATTGCTGCTTTTGATTATCGAAAGCGTTTTCGAACACATTTTATTTTTGTTGAGTTTTCATCATTTGAAAGGTGTCAATTCACGAAAGTGTTTGGTGGCTTGTTTATCAATTATTAGTGTCAGTATTTTTGAGAGTTTTCCTTTGAAAAAGACTTTTTGGTTTGATTGAAAGAAAATCTTTTGAAAGTTTTTGAGTTTCGCTTTCTTAAACTTGCTTCTCATTTGATTTCCTTTTTTGCGAAGTGAAAGTGCTTTGTTTTTTATCTTAAACTTGTTTTTATTGTTTGGACGAAATGATTAGTAACAAATCATCTTCTATCTAAGCATTTCAGTGGCAAGACAAAATTTGGTAAAGCAGCAACTTTCCTTCTTTGTTTTTAGAGTAGTCTTTGAATCGTGCATCCACATTTAGTTCTTGCATTAGGGTAAGATTTGCATCTCTTTTTAGGCATATTTAGTTTTGTTAGTTTTTGTGAGTGTGGAGTCTGAAAAGAAAAAGGAAAAAATTTTGTTTATATTACAAGTGCCTTCTGAACCTCATAGAAATTGCTATTCATCGAAAACAAAAGTGCATATGCATGTAGCTAGGTTTTATTAATTTCTTTTGCGTCCATAAAACACCACAAGTTTCACCTCCATTACCTTTGACTTAAAGAACAGCCTAATAAAATCAAGCGCTTAATTAAAATCCACTAGAACTTTTTGTTTTAGTTATTACACCAACACGTTTAGGATTTTAGGGCCTTGGATTAGGCGAGTGGAGAGTGAACTCCCCAAGGCCACACAAAACGTCAAACATAAGAGTCTGATTAAAGAGAGTAAATCCAATAGCGTTAGGAAGACCAGGAAAGCTCCGGATCTGGGAGTTAAGCACGAGGGTCTGTGAAGACAGGGAAGAGAGATACCCCCTCTCCTACTTGTCCGAACTTACCTCACGACTGTTCCGCCTGGCTTCTGCGACGAGTTGGTACCCATAGTTGCCTCTCCTAGGGATCTGCATAGGTGGCTGCGGAGGGGAATCTCGTGGCACCTGAGGTCGACGTTGTATCACTCTCGACAGTACTTCCGGAAGGCACCCTTGCGAAGCTTGGGGGCTTGCACCGGCGCAGACTGTTGTTAGGAGGTCAGCGTAACTTCCTCTGATACCTTCGCTGATAGGACTGGGCCCTCATCATCCCAGACTATCCTCGGAAGGCCCTTTGATTCACTTTCTCGTATTTTGGTGTCCGGTCTCAATCACCTGGAGCGGAAATACTTGAAAGTTGTTTGACTGGCTGTATCTTTAGGAACTTTATACTGTGTGCTCTGTGCTCCTAGTCGGCTTAGCTTTTAATTTTTTGAGTCTTTAGTTAGATCTTAACAGAAAATTCAAAGTGGCTGACCGGTCTCCAAGACGGTCTCGAAGACTTCGTGGTCTCTCGCCACCTAGTTTAGAGCCTTCTCCTAGAAGGCGCAGAGGGAATACTACCGGTGGGGTCCGTCCTACGCCGGTTGACGCATCGGGGATTGATCCTCCTCTCGGGGATATTAGCGGCCAAGCAAGGCCTGGTACTTTTGAACAAGAGAGGGACGCTCCAGTCTTTTCTCAAGTTCGCTTTCAAGCGGAGGATAACGTAGAGGTAGAAGAACTTTCAGAATCATTAGTGATTCCAAATTCTCCACTACCATCTAGTTACCCAGACGTATTGCAATACGTTGGGCCTCCATTATTTAGACCAGCGAGTCCAGGTTACGCTACGCGCTTACCATTTATGATCTCTACTGGAAGCATGGCTTCCACGAGTGCTGCGACTATGCAAACCCCAACATCGGTGCAAGGGGGAGGAACCATTTCCATCCCCTCCGCTTCCTTGTTCGGATCGTTTGCTAGCACATCTTTGGTTGGGTCTACCTCCATTCCGTCCACGAGTGGAAATGCCCAAACCAATGCTTTTAGTACTGGTTCCTTCCTTTTTGGCACCCAATCACAGGGTATTCCGTCAGTTCCGTTCAGTGCCGCTACGTCCATGATGGGTGGATCGGCTTCATTTCAGGGTTTTCCTTTTGGAAGTGGTCATATCCCACATTCCAACCCAACGGTAGGATCCATGCCTTTTTCTTCAATAGGACAAAGCAGCAATCCTTTCCAAGGTTGGAATAACCCTGGGGTTAGTAACGCAGGAACTGCGAATCCATTCATTGGCCAACAAGGAAGTAGGCCGTATTCCACGGTTAGCATGTTTCAAAGTATTCCTCCCCTCGCTTCGGCTTGGAACCCATATCAGGGGTTATCGACTCCTTACAATTCTTTAGGAGGAAACTTTGCAAGCTATGGAGCTTATACGGCAGGAGTTGGTCAAACTCCGAATTTTGCTGGACCACAAGGCTTGCCTTTTGGTTCAGCTGGTTCTACTGGTCACTTGGGGCAGCCTGGTGCCTCTCAAATCCCAGGACAATCTTTTCAGAACTTGGGGAGTTCTGCCCAGTCTAGGTGGAATCCCCTAGGTCCTCCTAGGCTTCCATTTCTGGCAACGTTAAACTTGCCAGATCTCACTAAGCTAACGAACGACCCTATCAGATACAATCCGGCCTGGCCTCCGGTCCCAACCAAACTCCCTTCGGACATCCCAAAATTCGAAGGGAAGAGCGGTGAAGATCCGGGCGATCATGTAACCACATTCCATTTGTGGTGCTCATCTAACTCCCTCATCGAAGATTCGGTTAGGTTGAGACTCTTTCAACGCACCTTGACTGGTAATGCGGCTAAATGGTACATAGAGTTGCCAGGGGGCAGCTTTACATCGTTCGCTGACTTAGCCAATATCTTCTTGAATCACTTCCAGTTGCCTGTCTGCTATGATGCCGGAACTGAACTTCTGGCTACCTTTCGTCAGGATAAGGCAACCCACATTTCTGATCACATACAGGAATGGAGACGGAGAAAAAGGCTCATTAAAGCCGAAATCCCTCCGGAGTACCGTCTAGAGTGGTTTTTGAAGTCTTTGCAACCTGAGATCTCCAAGGATGTCTCCATGTCTGGGGTCTATTCTGAGGAGCAAGCCATTTTCAGGGCCCAGCAATTAGAACTGATCTACTCTCAGTCTGGGATCCTCCAAAAGTACTTGCCAGATGCTCTTGGATCTAAGGTTGATTTAGCTAAGCCAAAGCCAGGTCCTCACGCGGATGGTATCGTGGGGTCAGTAGACTCGACTACAGTGAACTTGTTGAATCAATTGCAGCAGTTGTCATTACAAACTGCTCCTAACAACCAAGTCACAATGTCTAATCCTCCCGCTTCCCAAAATTCTTCCATTAACGCCGTCCAATCCGATAACCCCAAAGGAAATGAAAATTCCGATGGAAAAAAGAAAGGACATGGTAAGAAGAAGAATCAGGATGGGAAGCCCGATGCAAATAAATCCGGCAACAACGCTGGTGGTGGTGGAAATGAGTCGAGAAAGAAAGTTAAGTTTCCTTGCAAGTTATGCAAAGGAGATCATCTAACTCATCTCTGCCCTAGAATTGAAGACGCTCAGCGCTTGTTAGGACAGCAAGGGACTTCTAGTTCGCAAGCTGTGTTAACTAACCCGTTTCCCCAAGGGCAGCAACTTCTTGCTGGCGCGAATTCAAACCCTGGTACCTCTGCAGGGGGCAACCAGGAAGGGGACAAGTCTTCAAATGTATTCATGATGGGTGCTCACGCTAATGTGGCCACACGGTCACGCGATTATGGTGAAGGTGAAAATTCTAAAGGTAAATCAGTTCCCGAAACTAACAACCCACTTCATATTGAGCGACCTTCTGTTGAGACTATACCTCGGGTGCCGAAAGGTTCCGCAAAGCGCGCGACTATCAACCCTAATATTAGGGCAGCCCAGAATTACTCCATAGTTGAGGATCTAGCCCAGAGTCCATGTGCTATGTCCGCGTTAGAGGTTCTCCAGTCATGTCCTGCTCAACGAAGTGCCTTGCTATCGGCAATGGGGGCAGTAGATCCAAATAATTCCTTAGCTCTCACTTTTGATATGAGTAATGTCAAAAAGAGACTTCCTCATCACATGGCTTTCCAGATAAAGTCTACCTACCAGAAAACGAATATTTTCCGGACAGTTGTAGATGAGGGAGCTTCCACGTGTGTCATGTCTATGTCATGCTGGAAGGCCATTGGATCACCGACGGTTGTTCCTTCGCCCACCCTATTGACAGCATTTGATGGTCACTCTCATAGACCGTACGGGATTATCCCGGCTTTTCCTATATGTGTTGGAGGAAAGGTCGTTAATATTGAAGTAGAGGTCATAGACGCTAACCTAGATTATAATCTCCTATTAGGAAGGAACTGGGTATACGAGATGGAAGCCGTTGTTTCGACTCTATTTCGTGTCATTTGCTTTCCTTATGAGGGGAAAATCGTTAAGGTTGACCAATTGGAATATTGTCCAGCTGATCCTCAAGCAAACTCTGACTCTACCATTCCTTTAGTGGGTAACCCCCGTCCGCCTATTGAGAGTCTAGGAGTCGGGATGTACTCTTCATTGATGGGTACGTTTAATCTTCCCCCTCCTACAGCTGGTATAGATACAATTTCATCCTCCAGGGATCCTTTACAGAGAGAGTTTGTTCAAACTCCTTATTCATCGAATCCTGGAACCTTAGCTTCATCTGTAACCACATCAGGTGACGACAAGGTGGGTGAAATAGAATCTCTTATGTCTGCAGCAGAACCTAGATGTGAATCTATCGATAACTCTATGGATAACCATTCTACTATTTCCTCTGGGAAAGAAATAGGTGGTGATGTGGCTCATTTTCGGACCCTTGATTCCACCTCTGCATTGGATTGCTCGGATATTGTTTTTCCATTAGATGAAGCGGTATTCGAAGCAATGACGGCCGTAGATCGACCTTTGGAAGATTTACATCGTCGGTTACACTTTCATTCCCCTGTGCATGAAGTAGAATCTCGGTCCTCCAGTTCGACTAGTGATGTTTGTACGGTCCCTTTGGCTCCAACACATTTATTTGCCGAAGAGAGTATATTGATTGGTTCGATCGTCGTACCTATAAACATCCCTAGGAGTCAGTTGGCGGAGCCCCCTGACGGGCTCTACCTCAGGAAGTGCTTTGCTTAGCTTTGGCCAGGCAATGGCTTCTTTGTATTTTATGTATATTTGTACATATCTTATCGAGCGTTTTCTGATATCAGCATTTTTTGGTCTGCTTTGGCAGGTGTTGATGGATGATTTGGTTTATTTTGGATTCGCCGATGGTGCTAGTCGGCACACTCGGAATCTTGCTTCCGCAGCTTGGGTACTTTATTACCCAACTGGTCAGTTGATGACATCAAGAGGCGTGTGTATCGGTCCTGCTTCAAACAATATGGCCGAGTATACAGCTGTTATCAATTTATTATCCGAGGCAATCTCTTATGGGATCGACTCGTTGGTAGTATATCTTGATTCTCAATTGATAGTGTCTCAGTTAAATAACATTTATCGGGTTAGAGATCCATCATTATATCGCCAATATTTAAGGGTGAGGTTGTTGCAAAGATCATTTACTTACATTAATTATTTGCACATTCCAAGATCTCAAAATTGGTTAGCTGATTCTATCGCTAATCAAGCATTAGACTGGCATATCAATCATTCATCATCATAAAATCATGCATCAAAAAGTCAAACTGTATATATATATATATCGCAAAGCGTCTCGAGTGTACATATGCGTGTCCAAAATATACAAAATTGGGACTCAAATGCCCATAATCATGTCAGGCATATCTAATGCCTCGGCTCTGGATGAGCATCTAAATAACTAACTATAGCAGTGGCCACGCGCCGAAAGACGCGAACCCAGTCACGTGGCATCCCAACCACATGACGCTGCATATCTGGAGGAAGGTCCTCTATCTCGGCCATCGGTACTTGGTAGCTCAATCTCGCCAAGTGTCGCTGGACGTTGTTGAGCGTCCTTTCCGCATTTGCAGCCTCCTCTTCGGCTCCTCGGCCACGCCGTCCATGCCGTGGGAATCCATCTGGTCGCACAGGCCCAATGTCTGGAACATGATCATCATATTAGTCATTTGAATCTCATCAAAAAAATATATTTTTCAAAGTTCATCATTATGCTTGAAAAATCCTAAAAATCCTAAAATCATAAAAATCAAAAAAATCTTACCGATCTCGCCCCATGCTGCGTCTGGTGGTAACACTAGGTCAGGATCTCCTCGGAAATCCAGTCCAGCATAGGGGTAGTCGTCTATGGCGATGATCTGTTGCTCCCACCAAGCAAAAAAGTCGTCGTCGAATGCATTCCTGGGCACTTCCCCACCCCCCAGACGTTTCATCAAGTCAGCCCACCGGCCCATGCGTGGATCACGCGGACTACTGATGGGAACTGCTACCCTGGGGCGGAGTGCGGGAACCTTCTCGAAGAAAAAAGTACATAAAATGGTTCCGTACCCAAAGTTCTTGGTCTGTCCCTTCCTGATAGAAGCAAGCTGCTCCTTCATGTTGGCAAGTAGAGGAGTACACCAGTCAAACACCGTGGTGAGACATTCCACTGCTACGCTCATGTTTACCCGTGATGCCTGATGTAGCGAAGATGATCCGTTCACTCGAGCTATGGTGAACAAGATTATCCGCAGTGACAAACTCGCCACGTGTGGGATCGAGATCTGACTCCCGACCTTCCGATGACCTGGGCAGTAAAGTTGTACATAGTCGTCCACACTGAGACAATTCCGGGTCTTGCCCCGGGAGTGTACTACCTCTCCCCTTCGGGAAAGGCCCGTGATGAAATATATATCTTCCACTTCTATCCTGAGTGGCATCTGATCAATCATAAAAGCTTCTTCCTCGACATCCCAATAATCAATAAGTCTCTCGAGCAGACGCACATTTGCTTTCATATTCGGCAACTTGAAGAATTTTAACAATCCGCATCCTCGTAAGGCATCTAATGCCTCATCATTGTCCATAACTTCATTATCTACAGCTGAGTGCTCTCTTTCACGCCATGTGAGAGTCATCCTGGAAGAAAAAATCATTTTCATCCATTAGTTTTTTGTATAAAAATTTTTCGCTGCGCACACGCGGTTTACCCTATACACAGTCGCGTGTAGGGCCGTCGTATACGCGATTTATATACATCCAACCCGTGTGTACGCCGCAGAGCAATTTTTTGCAAAAATCTAACGGTGAAACATTAATTAAACTTCCTAAAAACTATCACAATTGATTGCAAGACAAGTTTAGTGCTTACCTGGAAGTTTTCGGCAAGTTTGAACGGTTGAATAAGTCACGGGGAAAGTTTGCTCCTTTTGCTCCACAATTTGCTCTCCAAGTCAAACGGTGAAAATGGTAAGTCCAAAATTTCTTTTCATAAGTTTTGAAAATGCAAAATTTTTTCAAAATTTTATTTTGTTTGGTTTCATGTCACTTTTAACTTGGGAGCTTGGAATGTCGAGATTGAGTTGTTTTTCAGGACATTTTGGACATTTTTCGACGGTTCGAGACGGTTCCATGACTGCTGACCCGTCATGGCAGGTATCATGTTCTCACTGGCATATAGGTTAGGGACACCATTTTTCCGTTGCATTATGCATACTAGCCTCCATTTGACCGATACATCTGCCGTAGGGTCGACCCCATCATGTTATGGTTCGCAAGCCATTTTCACTCGCCGATTCTTTAAATCATGACATGATGGTAGAGCCATCCTTTTACATGGGCATCCTAGTTAGCACCTCACTGACATTTGTTGCCCATGCTGCTTCGTTTTGAGTAGGCTCGGGAGTCCTCTGTAGTCCCGCCATGACTTATGCGTTGAAGACTCATTCTTCTTTGCTTCTTCGTTCCGTTCTGGCCTTATACCCTAGAGGCTCCTATGTGTGTTGAGTTGTACTTCTGCATTGCATGTTGACCGTTTGCACCTTTTGGCCTATAGCCGGCTTCACTTGGACTCGTGTTTAAGCCCACTTTTGACCATGACGTCTGCAAAAATCAACCTTGCATACCCTTGACCTCTGCAGCTTGACATACCCAGATCCATGGAAGGGACATACCTCTGAGTGTCACTGACCAGTTTTTCACCTCCCTGCATTGAGCATAGGAACGTTCCTTTCCCAGGAACTAGATCATTTGTTTCACCGACACTCGTTCTTTCCACTGTACCATAGCATTCTTTTATTCTTTTTCCGGCTTATCAGAAAAAGACAAAAAAATTAAATATTCCAAAAAGAGCGGGAACAGGGACATTATTTCCATTTATTGTTGGCAGCTAGAGTCAGTCGTGTCGCCCTTGAACAAAGCACTCAAAACAAAGTCTCCTCCGCATGGGTGGGATTTAGTTTGACTTAGGCAAGCCATAACCTTGTTATCGAGTCAGTTCTCCCCCGATTGGTTATCTCTTCCAATCATATGGAGGGTTCGTTCGTGCCTCCTGCATGACGAACTTATACAGATTCATTATATGCTGCCACATAGTCACATTGAGTCGTGCTTTTGTTCAAGGGAAGTTAGCCTGAGTCGGCCTTTCTGCGGTGTCTCTTGACTCATTTTTCAGTCGGCCATCCCTGGTTGTCAGTGTCATGTCTATCATCACATCAGTTATATTGGTCCTTCACTCGTGCCGGTTTGAGAAGGTCCCCATTGACTTCTTGCTGGCGGGTCTTGTCCTTATCGACGACGACACATTGCTCTGAGGGCAGACCTAGAGACCGCACCCTGGCCCTATTTTCATTATTGATAGGTCACCTTGTGCTCAGCATCGATCAGTATCATGGGTCTTTGACTGAGTGGTTTCCCTTGTGTTCGACATCAGCATACATTATCACACATTGGGATTCGTGCAGTACCTTGGTTTCCATTTGACCCTATTGGTGGATACCTCGCCTCTGTGTCAGCTTTCATTATTGGTTGGTTCAGAGGGTTTCTGCCGTGTGCTAGCCACATCTTGTGTACGCCGGAAACGTACTTCGGTTGGGTTACTACATCTTTTTTCGTCCGATTCCTTCCACATTATTGGCCTACGGGTTACACTCGCGCTAGATTGATGGAGGATGCCTTAATGCCTTCCTTCTAGCGGATCTTTCCCTATCGACTCCGACTCATTGCTCTGGGGCAAAGATCTAGAGTCCATTTGGCAGTACCTTGGGGTTTGCAGTCATTAGTGGCATATTCCTCGCTATCGACAGTGGGAAACCATCATTGTCTCCTGATTGATAGATTCTTACAGGTGTTCGACTTCAGCTCATCTATTCACACTTGTTAGATTGTACTGGGTACCTTGACGCTCATTATCATTATCGGTGAGTAGTCTCGCGTTTGTTAACGGTATACATCAATGACCGGTAATCAAACGATTTCTCACATGGTCGACTTCAGATCATTTATTCCGATGGTGTAGAAATGTACCACGGCGGTCGGTGAAGACCTCAGGTTGTATCAGCATTCATTGGTTCACTTGACAGTTGCTCCTGTTGCTGCTAGTTGATACCACTCCACCTTATATGTTGCAGTCAGTCATGGCGACATTCTATATGCTGGCACCTGAGTTTGCAGTCTAGTACCATCCTATTCCATCATGTTCAGTTGGTACCTTATGGGATCAGTCTTTGATTTCAGTGATCCGTTGCATCTTTCAGCATCATTGACAGTTTTATATGTGATATTCAGACATGTACTTACTCATTATGATCAGATGATCCATTATGTATTTTACAGTCATTTATACTTGTATACTTAGTGGATCCGCTTGTACTTGATATGCGGACATGCTTTACTTTTCCTGAGCATGGGTATGCCCGCCTCAGACAGTGTTTCTTTCTGATCTCCTTTCGGTGGCTTGGCAGGCTGAATTCTGGTGAAGTCCTCCTCGGTTTTTCGGCAGAGTTCCTTTCCTTGTACTTACTTAATGTATTTCAGCCATCATGTTCCCCTTCTGACCTCATACATTAGGGGGCATCTGTTATAGCTCCAAATCTCACTCTTATGGTTTGTGATGCTGCACTTATGGCCTAGGGCAACCCCTCCTTCCAGACCTGGTCCAAAAATTTAAAAAACAGTGTTTTATTCCCTATACGCGACTTTGCCCTGTGTTAAACGCATGTACACGCGTGTCTGTCATACCCAACCCGCGTGTATCTATTAAAACACTTAAAAAAATATAATTTCCTCTTTTTCGGGCGGTGATCGCGGGTTTACCTGCTGGATCACCTGTTAGTGCCCGTGGCCCAACTGTTCCCAACCAACTCCTAACTAAAAAACTACTTTGGAGAGGGTATAAAAAGACATCAAAGGGAAGGCCAAGGGGAGAGAGAAAGGAGAGCAAGATTATTATGCTGAGATTTTTCCCTTAGACCAGGTCTGAAGTCCTTGGTGCATTCTGCACTTCCCCCATTTTGCATAGGAAACCCTTGTTTCCATGTGTATTGGTGATCATTCATCCTTGACATCATCATTGAGTAAGACTTGGAAGGAGCTCTTGTTGGAGGCTGGAGGCTGGAACGAATCCGGGAGGAAGCTTGCTTGGAGCCTGCTGAAGGTGTTCAGGTGATATCTTTCCGATATATGTACTTTATTTGCCTTTATATATAAAGAAACACGTCTTTGTTCCCGAATAATCTTTCTTTATGCTTATGAGATTCTTGTGTTGAATTCTTATGAAAGTGGTTACTTAAAGATTTTTTATAACTAACTTTATAGCATAAAGATGATTTATATATAAACTTCTATACATGTACTGTTGTGTTCTTTGATTTGTTTGTCTTGCAGGTCAAAGAAAGAAGAAGGGAACTCCAAGAAGGGTTTGCACCCTAACGGTCTTCTCGAACGTAGGACCTTAGGTATGTACCCTAAACATTAGAATTTGCTTAAAAGTAAAAAAGATGGCTGTGTGTGTGTGTTTCTTTGTATAAGCAATTTTCAGTCTGGTAGAGTCTTAGCCCAAAGGACCCTAGGGGTACTTTCCCTTCAACCAACATCTTCTACAATTATTCCATAAATCCTCATGAGATGGAATATGAAATTTGATCTGTGGGTTGATGGCCAAGTAGGATAAAATCTTCAAGTAGGCCCACAATATCACGAAACTAATAACACTTTTGTATACATATGAAAATTTGTTAATTTCCTAATATTTAATCACAAATTCACTTAAAATACATAAAATCAATGACTTTGAAAATAATATTAATAAACCCATATGATTATGAAAATGGTTACTAAATGTAGGGTTATGGAGAGATAGAGTTACATAATGAGGGTAAAATTATCGAAACGAAGGTGAAATTGGATGACATTTTGGAGACCCAACATACCCCCCAACTGAAGATGTTGCATGTCCCCATGCAACTATTGCATCGATTCCCTTAACCATAAGTTATTATTCTTGAAATGTTTTGCTTTCATGTGAGCTTTGGCTTTGTATTGATTCTCTTTTAACTTTGAATAACCATATCATTTAACATTTTTGTTCTTTTTGCAAAGCGTACTTTGAAAGATATTTGATTGCAACATATTGTTTTATGGTTGGCTTTTGTGTGACAACCAAAATTTTTACAAGTATTGGTTCTTGTGTAATAATACTTTTGTTATTTTTGTTGCTTCGAAATGATTGAAAATTTTTAGAATTCCATTTTAAGTCCGATAGTGACTGTAAACTATTTAATGTGCTCATCCATTGATCATAGCAAAACATATAAAATTTTGGAATCAAAATGAAATAATAGTTGACTGGGAAAAACATGTTGGTTAGGATGAAATGAAATGTGAGATGTGGCATGAAATGTAAATATCAGTTAATATTCATTCCCCCTAACTTAAGGTGTTTTCAGCTTTTGGCAAATGAAAAAAGTAATATGAATGTGCTGAGGGATTTTCCAAAATCACAATTTGAGCATTTAAGGAATTACATGATTAAAGATTAGAAAATTACATATCTTCACTTACCTGAAAAGTGGACAAGCTATGTATATAGAAGAGTGAGGATGATATTGGAATATTTATTACTATGGCTATTGAGTTGAGTCCTGCTACAAATTGCTAAAACCATGTAGTCTTCATTTGTTCCCACTCAGTGGCATAATTATTATCTATGTGAATAAATGTGATGATGCCGAACATAGAATTTTTTTTTGGTTTAATGGTCATTAATGAATGCCATTAACCAACATGAGACTACTCACCATTGATGTCAATGAGGGTCAAGGTGCTTAAGTACATCTTACTAGGTACGAATAGATGTCTTATAGTAGAGTCACCTAGAATATCCAACAAACATGTGAGAGTGATGTATTTCCATTGTTTATTGGAGAGAGAGCTTGTCACTAAGGCATGTAAGCCTCAAGGTACTTGAAATATCTCTAGTCTTGATCCTAGATGATGTGTCAGAGTGGATGGCTCAAAACCTCTTAGAAGGGAGGTCTTAATGAATCATCGATCATCTAACGTGAGTATACAATAATAATTTGAAGAACTATAAATGGAAATTTAGCATTGAAGCAATATTTATTTGATAGGAAGGAAATGGAAAAAGGTATCATTCAAATTTGTAAGGGATTTGAATGACTTTGTTTTTGGGTTACGTGTGAGTGAAAATTAGGCAAGAAAATATGAAGATTACAAAGGGAAATGAGTTTTTGGTAGTAGGGAGATGGAAATTTATGGATCAAATGAAGGCTTAGAATGAGTAGAAATGGTAAAATTGGTGTGTGTTTCGTAGCAATGGTGTAGTGAATTTGATTTTACATTGAATGATCATGCTCTTGTGAAAGAAACTTGGTATTTTAAGAAGGCACTCGTGCATATAGTGTTCTTCTTTCGTCGTTCTGGAACTTACAAAAAAATAGTAATTTCTGCAATAAAATGTAAGATTATCAAAAGAGAAAGGTGATTAGTCCCTCTTCATTTGATATATACACAAAAAACTCAGAAATAATACCAATAAAACAAATTCAAGAACAAAAAATTAAATGCACTTTCACTTGATCAGTATCATGGATGACCTCTTATTGTTTTGTTGGAGACAACTTCATTGTGTAGATAACCAATTTTGAGCTTGAGGCCTCTTCTCTACACACTTAATGCTTCATCAATAGGCAATAAACCAAATTTTCGTAAGCTATTGAATAGTGTTGATTTTGCAGCTACCAAAAATATGATCATTGCATTACCTTGTCTCTTTTACAACTTGCATTTAGACATAAACGGTGGCTCTTTCAATTATCCCAATTGGGTTTTTAATATTTTCAGGATTTTATGAAATTTGAAGCTTGTGACCACGTTTGTCCTTTTTCTCTAGCGCACTACCCTTGTCCATGATCCCATGGATCAAGAAAATGCTCAAAATTCAAAATTATTGGATCAACTTAAAACTAGTGCCAAAGCATAGATCTTGTTGTTATAAATCCAACACAATTTGTTTCACTAAAATCTAACTTCATATGCTCCTGGAATCACATTCTTATCATTTTGTAAAATCACCAAAAAAATGAACTTTGAGTTGCAGGAATGCACAATTAGCGATCTGTACACTCAATAAGTCCTGACACTTGCAAAATTTGTAATGGTTCTCATCAGCCTATGTGCAATTGACACATGTCACTGGTTTATTGGTTGACACATGGTTGTTTCTGATTGGTTCGCAAGCCATTGTGGTGGCCCAATGAGGGAGTACCATGTGGACCAACCAATGGCTGCCATGTGGCCTCCTCATGGAGACCAAAATTTATGTGAGGGTGAAAATACCCTCCATAGGAATTTCTAGGGTCCTATAATAATAGGATTCATAATTTTGAATTGGCTATGATTAGTCTTGTAATATTGTACGTACCTTTTCTTTCTGCAAAATGTTATCCCATATTAAAAATAAAAAATGTAAAGAGGGTAAGTCCTCAAAGAAAAATCAAAGGACTAAAAGAAAAGGATCAAAAATTAAAATAAAATATGAACCCCACCAAAAAGATATAAAAAATAGATTCTGAAAGTGATGCAAATTCAAATTCCACTACTTTTCACTTTACTTGGCAAAATAAGATTGTGTGCAGCTTGTCAAAAATGCCACAATCCATGATGGTCAAATAGTTTAATCTTGATTCACTCATGCTTTAAATTTCATGTTGATAGATAGAGAATAAGATCTAGCCAAACTGTTTAATCTTGGCAGATCAGTAGTTAGGTAGAGAATAATAATGAGCTAAACAGTTTAATCTGAGCCATTGGAAGTTATAATATTAGAATTAGATAGTTTGCTTATGAAAAGAAAAAGAAGCAAAGGGTCAGTAAGCTCAAATGCACCCAATAAATGAAGAGAAAATTCTAGGGCAAACAACGGTAGGTAAAGAAGTTTTGCAGTGATAAGGTTTCTAGCTCAAATGCACCTTCATCATGCTTAAACCTAGGTTTCATGTGTAGGGGGAATTATCAAAGAAGGAAGACATTCAAAAAAGATGTATATTACTATGGGTATTTACCTTAAAAAGTTGTACATAATTTTAGGTCTGAGTATTAGAGCTCATTCAATAATTTCCCCCCATTTCACTAAACCCCTTACATGTCTAAATTAGTAATTTCCCTTCATTACATTCTCACTCTCTAAGTTCGCTTGCATGATTCCAAAGGACCCTTCCTTGTTCATTTCCCTTATTCTAACACATTTCCATTGTAAAAATGTTTTCCCTTCATTTTAACCCTTTTTCCTTTATTTCACACCGTTCCCTAGGCATGTCCCTTTAAAAAGCATTCTCCCCTTATAAATTTCCCTTTTCCATTTAAACCCACTAAAACCACTTTATTCTAAGTTTAAATAATGTATCGTGCCCCATTAAAAAAATCCCCTCGATACCCTATTTTAAGTCATTCTAAATGATTTTCTAACACCCGCTCCCGTATTTCCCAAACTACTTATATTCTTTTAACGTATTGTTTCTATATATTTATTCCCGCTTTGTATATTTCACCCTTCCATTACATTATACTCCTGATCCCAAAAACCTTTTTATATGGTTTATAACCCTCTGTTTTATAACCCATGGTCTCCACCTTTTAATACCCACCACATATATTATTTTCCCAAACTAAGCTTGACCCCACACCCTGACTCAACCCTCGCAACTCCGCCGCACGATAGCCCTCCAATCACCCACTTCCAAATCCAATGGCCCATACCCATATCGTGTGCTCCAATCGTCCGATTGTTAAAATCTCAAAAGCACGTGATATTCGTGGTTTTGCCCGATCACCTTTTTGCTACGTGACAGTTGCACATTATATCGCATGCTTTGAAAAAATACCACCCTACACTAAAAAGTGGTGTGATAAACCATAATACAACCTCCCCGTGTAGGATGAAACCATCTACTATTCAAACATTAACTTTGCACCCAAAATTAACCATTGTTCGTTAAAAACCAAACAGCTGCCCTTTTTACCCTTTTCGTTGTTATTCTATTGCCAAGAACCTTTGCTGACCAATTCTCAACCCCAAAAGCTCTGCTCAATTGTTTTAACCCATTTTTTTACCAGAATATGCTGGAGTCACCAATTTGAAGTAGCATAAGGATATTTGAAGCCTCAGAAAGCCTCCGATGCTCCCATAGAACCCTGACTACACATCAAATCTTTATTTTCTAGGTATTCCTGAAAGTACCAGAAAGGCCCTGTACTTAAAGCTCTGCACATTATTTATAAAAAGTTAATCAATTGAACTAATTAAAAAACCTTGACAAACTAAAGAAACCCACTGTGCATCCAAAATCCCTTTCCTCCATACTGTATTCACCTTTTGCACTATTCCAAAAGTCCTGAGCTTACTCATTAAGCCAGATAGTGATTAATTAAATAAAAGCAACAAATTTATGGCTTCCCAAAGCATTCTAAATGAAAAACCCCTACAAACCCCTCACATGGATATTGATGTCCTCCCATTGTCCGACAAATTCCTCAACCACAGTGATGATATTTAGTTATGGGAATCAAATTTTCCCAAATACTCATTCCCACACGTATACCAGTTCCCTGAAATCATCCACTTATGCCAACTCTACTATATCACAAGCCAAAGAGCCATAGTCTCTCTTAACCAGCAGATTTTATTTACAATAACTGCAGAGTCAATAAACCAAATGTTGGAGATCCAGTCAAAGCCTAATGAAACCCTATTTTATATTGAAAACCTACTTGATTTGTACTTGAAGTTTGACCTTTCCAAGAGGTCTCAAATTTTTCAAACTTTCATCCTAGAAGAGGCTCATATTCCTATAGACAGTCCTCCATACTTTGTCACCATTTTCTCTAAGAGGGCAAGACAAATTGTAACCATGCTCTCTTGTATTCTAGGATATACCACTGATGAGTATGTAGATGAGCCTATACTTGCTTTCCTCTCTATTTTTTGGTCAGGAAAACCTCTGGCTACAATTTTCAATTTCTCCTAGTTCTTAGCAGACAAAATCCATTATCAATTAATCAGATTGCCAAATGAAAGTGTATTCAAATACTCTTCAATATTGTTTCGCATGTTCTTATATTTCCAATCAGACAGGTTTCCAGTCAACATCCAAAAGTTCGACACTAAGGGCCATCCTAGATCTGTCATCTTTTGGACACCCTTAATCTAAAAATATTCCACTATTTTTAGCTACAAAGATTTCATTGATTCCTTTGTTCACCCAGTTGTTAATATGATAAGTAGTAGCAATCAGCCCAGGATCAGTGATGAGACTGTTATTTATACTAGGACCACACTGAAATTAGGGTGTATGGATGCCAGCTCACTCCCTATAAGCTGCCCAAATTTCTCCCCATGAGGATATTTGCATTAGAGTATATTAGAGAGAGTATAAATTCAGATGATGTGAATTTCCTATGAGCTAGGAAGAAAAAATAATTCAAAATAAAAAACTAGCTTGGTCCTTTTATCTGCAATAATAGGGGGGCTCGAGAAGAAGCAGAAAAATGTTTACAGGAAATGAAGTTGAGTAACAGTTTCAAATGGAAGTATGACCCTTTAGGTGTCATAAACAAACTAAGACTCAAATTTAAATTGACCCCTTTTATGCATGAGTCCAGGTAGAGCATTGAAAAATATGCCAACTAGTCAGAGTGGTTGGAAAAAATCTTAATAGATATGGAGAAGAAGATGGATACTAGTTCCATTCTGCATACTCCAGCCCTGCATGACAAAAATGCAAAAAGGACCGGGGAAGAAGGTTCTTGCTCAAACATAGATACAACATGTGACAAAGTTGAAATCATGTAGAGGAAGAAGCCCAAGCTAAATCCTGTAAATGAGCATGAAGAGACATTTGTGATGGTTGAAACAATTCAAATCATTGATACAGATATAATGGTCAGAGAAAGTACAACTCCAACAGTTTCAGAGGAAATTCATCAGCCTTCAACCTCTAATACTTAGATTATTCACAAACAACTTAGTATTGAAGTCTCTTCATCCAACAAACCAGTCCATAGAGAAAAAGATATAAAGGAGAAGTATAAAGAAATCAAGTTGAGAAATGAGGCATTGAAAGTTGAAACCTATGCCTAGTATTCCAAACAGACTTGTAGTAATCAGAATAGGTTACTTTCAACTTTTGACGTTAAAACTAGTTAAACGAAAATGACATTTTTGCACCTCAGAGTACAGTAGCCTAGGTCATCAATAGATTACCAAAAAACAGAATTTGAAGTCTTGGTCAAGAATGTTCATCCTATAGATCATATTGAATTTCACAGGCAAGCAGGAGAAATGATATACTCAACAATGACCAACAAAACTATGAGTGTACAGAAACTTCAAAATTCTCTAGACAATATCACAACACAGTTTAAGTTGGAGAAGGCATCGTCACAAGCAAAGGACAATATAATTAAATCACTAGAAGAGTTGGTTACTGAGAATGGATATAATCCAAATTACATCAAGGCAACAAAAAACTCATAAAAAAGAAGAATGAAGACATTGCTGCATTGAGGAAGCAGCTAAAATTGCCTCCTTCTGAACATCCACATACCAAGGAAGTTCTTGAAAATCAAAGCCGAAAGGATGAGATGATGGAGCTCATTCTTGAGTTAAATTCTCAATTAAACAAAATGGAGAATGAAATGGATAATTTAGTCCAGGTGAAATAGGTCAGCATGGAAGCAGCTACTACTACTACTATTCTTACAGTTACTACAACTATTCCTTCTACTTTGGTAGCCTCACCAGCCACAACAGCTCCAGTAGCTACAACACTTCCCACTGCATCAACAACTACATGAGTAATAGGTTCAAAACAATAATAGCTCATCCTAGTGATGAAGCAAGTAAATTGATCAAAGCCATGGAAGATATGTCCATCCAAACGATTGAAATAAATATACTTAAGGAACAAATAAGATGTCTAAAGTATGAAAAGGAACTGGCTCAAATCATGCATAAGAATGAAGCTCGGAACATAAACAACTTGAATGAAAGGATGCAGAAGTTGGAGAAAGAATTAACACTGAAAGATCCACTAGCCCAAGCAAGACAACTTTTATGGGACAATATCATTGACTCAGTCAATGATATTTGGCTATAGAGGTGATATTTTAGCAAAATGATTTGGTCAAAGAGGATGGTGAGGCAATTGAAAGGGTTAGAGCCAAACTTCGAAATATGCCAGAAGAAGCCTCAAGAATAATATAGTTCCTTAACTTAAAGAACATGTATGAATTGCAGGAACTTGGAATAGCTGGTAGAACTGGGACCATACTAGAGGTAAAGAAGGTAATCACTAAGAGGAACCTGGTGATACAGCTTGAGGAAAGGTGGCAAACAACGGAACTAGAAATAGCCAGGTTTATGGTGAAATTTGATGCTTTAAGGCAGAAAGGTCTACCTAATCCATTGGTTATTAATGAAAGGTTGATGCCACATGAAGACTATGATAAGAGAATCAGAGAAGTGGCCAAGGAACAAGCCAACAATTCCTCCATGAAAGGAATCCCTACATGAAAAGTGCTCTATCAGAATTTTGAAAACCTCTTTTACATCCAGCATGAGGTAAAATATCTCTTCATAAAGAAGCCTACTTTTACAAAATACACTGAGGCTGGTGAAATCTACAGAAGAATGGTAAATATTACCAAATGTAGAGGCTTGGGAAAAGTTGAATGATTTAGTATGAACAATAAAAGTAAAATAGGTAAAAGGGTAGTCAAAGTAAAACAGAGTGGTAACAAAATTTAAAGATGAAAGAGTATCAGTAACAGCCAGCGTAGAGCAAAAGCCAAAGAGAGAAAGCAACATAATATCAAATAAAAGACAACAACAAAAAATAAAAGAGGGATAGCTTGTATCAGTTACATGTCTGTCTCTATCTTCTTGCATGAAGATATTTCTTTTTCCTTGAATAATTCCTAAAACAGTTTACGATATTTTTTAATAAGTTTTTTGTATAAATACTTCATAGTTCGAAGTATAGATTGTGGATTGTTGAACATTTCTATAGTTACATTGATGTAAAATCTGAGGGTTTATTGTAACATTTTCAATTCAGTAGACTGGACTGAGTAATAAAGGAATTGCATTACAGGATTCATGTGTTTGGCCACTTCAGTGAAGTATATTTCATTTGTTAAATTGTTATTTTCTTAATTATTTCACATACATACTTGTTTTCCAATTTGAATGAAATAACTAGAATGTTACTTCATAATTTGTTTAAGTACACTCTGACTTGAACAATTATTCATTTTGATGTTTTCTTCTGATATCCAGAGTAGGGAATTGTTCATTTCTCCCTAATTTCAATTGACCTCTTTCATTTCCCTCATTATCCATTTGAGGAATCCTTAATTTCTCCTTGACCCCGCTTGACAAACCACTTCACCATCCAGTGTAAAAGATCTGAATTTACTCAGTGACCTTGCCTTGTGAACACTATCTTTAGAGCTTGATTTAGTCCTATTTTCTTGATATTTGGACTCCATGGCCCAATGCTAAAAATACACTTATCTATATATCTAAATCAGCGATTCCACCACCAAGTCAAATAAAAAACCAACCAAGCTTAAATAACTAGCCTGAAATCAAATAATCCAACAAAGTTAAACCATTAAGAGAGAGCCCTCTCTGAGCATTAGGAAGGCTAGATCCTGATCTCAAAAGTATGTTTGTGGTTACCTCTATCATTTCTTTAAACACAACATGACAACCCTAGGGAAATTTTAGAGTGATAACATGACTTTAACTCACAACCTCTTGACTAACAACAAAGTTCTTTACCAACTCCACTACATTATTACTTGTTAAATATAGCTCCCAAACCTTTATTTAAGGTTTAACATACACAGCTTTTTGGCAGGGGGTCGGGGCTAAGCCCTTGCCCTGGGCTCTCCAGCGCCATCGGACCATGGGTGGGGGCCAAGGGCTAGGCCTTAGCCTATCTCGTGGTCGCATGAAACTACATATCACCAGGTTCTTAAGTTAAATGTGCCAGCGAAGGAATGGGGATTAGCCCCTAATTTTTGGCACCCAACATGAGGGCATGGTGCCATGCGACCAAGGTTTTTGAATGTGCGGCCTAACTTTAACTATCCTACAATTTTGACCACCAATCGAGAAGACCAAATTCGCATGATGTTTTCATTTTCTAGGCACACAAGCTGGGTTTGTGTCGAATTGTAGGCTTATTAACAACACAATTGGGCAAAAACTTGAAACAATGATATATTTCTCAATGTTTGGCCAAATTAGGTATGAAAAAAGTCAAAATCAGGGCTTTCAATAGTGTTGGATCCATTGGAGACATTAATTTTTCTATTTGAGTTTTCTAAAATCCTATTATTATACTTTTTATTATGAATTTAGATTTCTTACCCAATTTTTATTGTAAAATTTTAAAAATTAACTTTTTTCAATTGATCTTCTAGATTACGAAGAGCATAAGAAGACAGAATAATAATTAATATTTAAGCTGTTTATTAATTTATAATGTAAAATTAAAAGACAAATCAAAAGGATTTGATCTCTAAATTGAAATTGTGGCTCTCAAAACTCTTATTTATTCTCCTTCTTCTCAAATGTTTCTTACCTTTTTACTTCTTCCTATAAATGATTAGTGAGTTGGGTAGCTCTTACAGCACAACCAAAAAAAAATTCAAATTAAATGGAATCTAACTTAAAAACTTAAAAAACAACACATCACCAAACTTGTTTTTTATTCCTTGAGTCAATCCTACTCTACCCTATTGGAAATAGAAAATTTGTTTCAAATGTATACATATTTCTAGTGTAACCATGTGCATAACAAGAGTAAATATATATTCATGCTAATATTTGAGAAATGTGCATTAAAACACATCAAAGCATGAAAAGCTAATTGTTTTGATAATGCAATTAAGAAATAAGGTGATTTGGTCCTTGATTTGAACCATCTTTCAATAAGTCCATGACATTGTTGATTCCTTTCTTGGTTTAAATCACTTTCAATATATTCCTTTATTATGCATTCATCACATTATCGTAGTTTCTCCCCATCAACAATATTACATGATTCTTCAGTGCCTTCAAAAAATTGACAAGATGAGTCAAAAAAGACTTGAAGATCTTCCTGTGGAGGTGGAGACACATATTTATTTTTTAATGCAGTTAAAATATACTCTTCTTGAGAAGTAGATATCCCAAATATTTCAAGGATTCAAGATAGTTCCTGGAAGGAAAGTATTAAAACTCCTTAATTGTCTTTGCATTACACCAACTGGTTGATAATTCCTATCGTGCACACAGATTAGTACAAATTTTTGAAAATTTATTAAAATCTAAAATGCAAAATGATTTTAACATGCTTTTAACCATGCATATAAAAATTAATACAACTATAAAGAGTTGTCTAAACTTTGAAAATAAACACTTATGTATGCCTCCCTAGAAACAACACCAAAATGTTGGGTGATTTAATTGCAAGTTAAATCTTTGTCATTAATTATCAACCCAGGGTTCATAGAACTGACGAGGTATACCTATACTATATGTACTAGGTGGTTATATTTTAGATTAGATTATCTAATGCAATTTAAAACTAACTACAAAAATAATTGAATCAATCTAATCCAAATCAAATCAAACATAAAGAAATTGAAATCACACTTGCTTGAAATATGAAATGACACTTGCATAAATGAAATCACACCACACTTGCATAATTGAAATAACTCTTGCTGAATTGAAATCACACTGACACTTGCATAGATGAAATTCACACCACACTTGCATAATTGAAATCACACCACACTTGATTAATTGAAATCACACTTGCTGAAATTAAAAGCACACTTGGACGAAAAGAAATGAAATAACAAAACCATACTATGTTACCAATATGTACAAATATGTGAAAACTATGGTTGATGGGGGCCCTCAATTCCACAACAAGCACACTGAATCAACTATCACATCCTGGAGATCACAATAGCAATATGTATTTCATAAAGATGAATTTACAAGATATTACGAGGATTATCTCTCCTCACTCTACTAATTACATCTAGAACTTGGAACCTCCAACTAGAAACTAACATTAACACTCACAACCTCTAACTTTCATCTAACACCCATTTGTATGAAGGGTGCACTCCTATTTATACAAAAATTGAAGATAAATATCCAATAAATATAGACCCTTAAATCTCTCCTAAATCCACATTTACCTCTAGTGGTTACAACCAATCTCCTAAAAATGTAAGAGACAAATCCTCTCATCCATGATTCTTATCCTTTAGATGTGCATAGTTAATGATCCACATCTTCTACAAATCCTCATGAGTTGGAATTTGAATTCTAATTTGTGGTTGGATGGTCAAGTAGGACCCTTCTACAATCTCCAGGTAGGCCTACAATATCACAAAACTCAAAACACTTTTTGATACATATGAAAATATGTTAATTTACCAATATTTAATCACAAATTCACTTGAAATACTTAAAATCAATGACATGGAAAATAATCATAATAAGCCCATACGATTATGAAAATGGTTACTAAATGTAGGGATATGGAGTTACAAAGTTACAAAATGAGGGTAAAATGATGGAAATGAAGGTGAAAGTGGATGCTATTTTGGAGACCCAACAATATGACTAAGTAATCCATGTCTCCAAATTTCCATCTCTATATGAAACTTGCAGTAACACCATTCTCTTGGCCCATTTACTTCATCCAAGAATCCCTTCATCAATATGAAAATCATCCATAAGATCCTTATCTCTAGTTCATCTATCATAGAGATAGTAGTATGTATCTATCTTCTCATCAATGAGAAAAGCAAACCATGAGCTCACAATCATTTGTCAAACTTTGTTAGTAACTTATCTCCTTGATACCATAAAAAGAAACAATTCTCAAACACTATAGCATGTGAGAGCCAAGAAGTATAAGAATCCTCATCCATAACTGCACCATATCCAATTTATGCATCTTTGAAGGAATGATTGCAACAACATAAAAGTAATGAGTGACACTTCTCATCACCAACTAATGAAGTTGTGTACTCAATCTTTGTTTATATTATTTAACTTGTGAACATCACCATGTAAGCAACATAACATATGTACCTGTTTTAGCCGGTACAACACCACCCAAAATTCTGAGCATATCTAAACTTTTGGGTCCCCCTCTACTCGCCTCAAGTGATTAAGGGACACTCCAATTGTTAATTGGCTAATTTCCCCATGGCTTGTTCTTATTAGACCTTGTTGATGCAATCACTCATGCAATCGTGCGATATATATTGTATTCTTTTTTCATGCCTCATCTCACGCATTGACCCTACCATTTCATTAGAGTTTTGGAAGTGTGATGTCTTTCCCATGACTTCAGAGATTATCCCTATGTAATGTGCCTTTAGATAAGTGGTGACGTCGTGTGTGGGTATAAAAGACTCCAATCTAGCTTTCATTATGTTGACCGTAGTAAGGTTTGGGGAGAAACCCTAAATTGGCACAAGAATGATTCCCTTCATAATTTAACTTAATTCATATACGTATAGAATTATATTCTCATCAAAAATGCTTGGACTTATCATAAGAATCATTGTATGTCATTTTCCTCTTGGGTTCATGACTGGTTGCCCATCCCAGCCTATGTATTAGGGTTTGAGAGAGTTGTAACTTTCCCTTGCATACTTGTGGCACTAGGCTCATATGATTGCAGAACCAGGATGCATGTTAACAAGTACATCTAGACACTTAATATATAATTTAATCACTACCATAGGTAGCACATAATATTAAAGTCACTTAAAATTAGTGCCTCCCAAAAATGCCTAAATTGAAACTTGATTTCTAGGTTGAAGCATGATTTTCTCAACCCATGCAATTTGTAGCATCTTGATTTGAAACACTGGTGATTCATGTTCCTTTAGTGAATTATTTTCATTTTTATTTATTTTTATTTTCCATGCTTTCACATAAAAAATATATACATGAGTATATCATTTCGGTAAACTAATGGGTTTTGTTTCATCTTCTTTTCAGGAGATCGAGGGAAGGTGGCTTGGACACATATCAAATGAGGCAATTATTATGTTAAATTAATGTCCTGATGTGACATCACTTAGATGAAGGGGTGAGGGATGTTTAAATTGTTTCACATGAACCTCATGAAAGCATGCAGAGTCAATGCTTACACCATCTAAAATGGACTAGGAATGCATAATGGACATTCAAATTAAGGGGAAATGGTATGCGCTTTGGTGAAAGAAAGAAGAAAGTTCTATGTCATACACAGCAAGAATTACTACTAGGTATATCATAAAGGCGATGGAATGTGACCACAAGAGGGAAAAAGAAAATTCTTTATGAATGGAATGGGCAAGTGAAAGAACGCCTTGAACGAAATCGAAGGATTAGATCTACCATGTGTGTGATGGCTAAAAAATTAAAGAAATAACTTTTTAACAAGTGACCCTAATGCTAGCCAATGTGGATATGGTGGGACTTACAAACATAAAGAAAAAATATTCAAGCAGATGTCCAAATGAACACATCGAATGTGAAGGAGTCATCTATGTGCCTAGGATGAAAGGAACACACTAGGTTTTTGTTTTCGGTGACAACCATTACACTCAGGGTAGTGATAACGATGCAATCGAAATGTACAAAGGTTGTACTAACATTGTCACCACAGAGCAAGCTATAGTTTGAATTGAAACGTAACACATTAATACAACCAAGAAGCTCACACCTGAAAGCATGCCCAATAAACCCATAAAATTATTCTAACGAATTCTTGTGGACCTTCATAGAAGCCATGCATATAAGGTTAAAGGAAAAGGAATTCAAAGTTCTATTGTGATTCAAACGATGGATATCCATGCTTCACATTTGGGGCACTGGAGGGAGAGATATCATCCGAATTTCAAAAGGATTGTTCCACATATTCTACTATGTCAAATAGTAGGTTTATGAGAATGCTTCGAATAAAGTCCTACTTTACGTACTGATCCATCAATAGTGCACTTCCCATTAGAAAAATTAAAATGTTCCAGTGTCAATGGTAAATCTGAGGATTTTGAAACAATTTGAGGACCTTTATGATGCGATTGTCATTCAATGTTTGATAGAATATGAACATAGTGACTAGGATGAAAATTATCCTACCAGGGACGTGGTTTTGAAGTTAAAAAATATATATTTCTTGGGCTCTCATGATATTTCGGCCACCAGGTCGAACAGAAAACATGGATTTAAGGCTCACTATTTCGTCTATTGATATAGATGCAAATCAATTTAAAAGCTCCTCAAAGCCTAACAAGATCACATAAAATAACATAATGGTTATAGGAGAGCACAGAATATCTTATGAGGTGTTATAAAATAGACAATATTGGTTAGTTTTCCATTGATAGCGTCAAGTATCAAACCTTGGAGACCACATTCTACAAAAGAGGTCAAGTATCAAATCGTTAGAATGTACATAGCGCATTGGCTGAGTGTTGAGGTTGAAAGGGATTTTGTGAGATTTGGGGACTATGTTAAATGAAACTGACATTAGTTTTTAAGTGCAAGTTGCAGTGGCATCCTCTAGTTATCAACGTGACCCCTTAGTATGTTGCACCTCCCCCAAATCGTGAGACCTTATTTCAAAGCTGAGAGCTGAACCCAAAATGCGACCATACAACTTGCCTAAGTCGCATTCCTCTCAAGAAACCCCTCCACAAGTCGTAAATCACACCTGATCTCCTTGCCTATGATATGATGACATGAACTACCTTGAGTTACAACTATGCGACCTCCCCAAGGTCGCTAAGTCGCAAAATCACTCCCAGAGTAGCGAAGCATCGAAGCGACTTCTCCTTTTATTTGACTTCTATGACTATGCGATACACGAAAATGCTAGTGGTAAGCACAAAAGGAATCTGATATCAAGTTAACTTCTTCATAAATAGATATAGTGCATCATGGTTGGGAAACACATTCACGAAAGGAAATGCACATCAATGTTATACTAGAATAAATGTTCATTATATGTATAAATCCACCAATGAGAGGTCAAGAAAGAACGTTATGCAGCCCACATATCAAGGCCTTACTAGCACTATGTTAGAGTGGCATTTGTAAAGAACACGCATTCTATTCATGCACATGGATGGAGATGCAACCAACGGACATGGCTACACCACCACCTCACAGCAAGTCAATTTTGAGGGAAGGGCATGATGCCAGGGTTCACCAAAGGGGTTTTATGATGATCCACACATAAATGGATAAAAAGTGTGATGAGATTTTTTTTTCAGAGGATCTTCCCTATTCTGATGTGACAATGCCATCATGCCCTTGGCACAGCACACACCATCCATTTGGTGATGCATGAGGCATCAGCGGAATCGAGGCATGGGTTGAATTTCAATCTCCCAAGGTTGCTAAGTCTCACTTTAGAGTCGTATCTAAATAGCCAGGGTTGCAACCAAATCAAATTTGTGACTATGCAACCTCCACTAAGGTTGCAAAGTCATGGAATCAAAGTTGAAAGAATCCAATAGTCACAGAGTCGCATGGAAGAGCCTCAGAGGGAAACCCTAGGATGCGACTTGAACCTGGGTACAATTAATGTGACCTCCTTTTCAAACATGTTCAATGCATAAAGCTAACAGGTGAAATGGGTAGTATAGTTGTTACCAAGGCATTGGAATGCAGAAAATTAATGTTGTATGGCTACCAAGATATTGCGGCAGTAACGATATCTAAAGGAGATATTTTTAGTCATGAGGACCTAAAGATCTAAACACAGACATGGAACATATTACTGCTACACAAAATTCACTTATGTTGAACATATGATAATTATACTAAGTAGCAGGATTAGGAGGTTCAGTTAATTAAGCCAAAGGCCCCAATGATTAAACTCTCACATATAAGCACACCTAATATACACTAAAAAGTATGGGTTGTTTGAGTCACTATGATTGTTGACATTGAAAAAGAGTGAAGTTGCATTCAACGCATATTTTGTTGATGATAGGTCAGAGCAACTACCCAAATAAGAGGAGTGATCTTCTCATAGTAGTAGAGGATGAGCCTCAAATTTGAAGGATGATGATTGGGAACCTCGAAAGACTTGACAAAACTGCTTGCCCTGATAACACGATATGGAATGAGAAAGCATATTCTGACCTTGGTGAAGGAAGCTGGGTTTTTCAAGCTTCACACCTAGGGTTGAAGCCAACAAGAAACCTCACTTTCTGTACCTGCTCAACGGGTTATGTCAATGGAAGGATCAATTTTAAGCAATGATCCAGGTGGATATTGGTGGCCACCTGCCAAGTCCACCTGGACCCCCACAATTGTTTCTCTCAGCATTTTCAATTTCCTTAATTGTAGCAAAACTTACTATTTTTAGCAGTTTTTCGGGTCCTAAACTTCCGGAACCGTTTTGAGGCCCTAAACAACGTTTTTTGGGAAATCTGGGGCAACATGGGTCCATGGACCGATGTTGCCTCCCAAAGTGGCAGTGCTCGGATAGATCTTTCTAACGAGCTATTGTACGCGTCAAACGGAGATCGTATGCCAAAGTTACGACCCTGGGAAGTTGGTGTACCAATTTACCCAAACGGGGCCCACAGTTTGGCGTTTCATCTTCTAGGGTTAGGTTTTGGAATGTTAAGGGTTTTTCATTGTTTATCAACAATAAATAGGCCTTCGAGCCTCATTGTAACACAGTTCAAAGGCATGTAGCCACCACATCTCTTCTCAGAGATAAGCTACCATCGCCCTAGCAGGTTTATTTCCGTTTCTGGTTGTAAGCATATTTCAGTATTTTCCATTAATGAAATGAAGTATTATTTCCGCTGCATCTTTGTGTATATGGTTATCTCTGTAATTTGTTGCGTTCCTGTTTAAATCCGGATCAGTGGTATCAGAGCGGTCTGCTTTTTCTCTATTTTTCTTTGCATGTCCCCAACAAGGTCGGGATATAAGGACTTAGGGCTTGAACTGGTCTAACCTTTGCAAGACCAGCCTCGCAAATCCCGACGGCCTCCCATGGCGGATGAGAAGAAAGACGAGGGGGCAGGAGATCCCATGAAAATCTTGCTCGAAGAAACCCTCGAGCAACAACGGAACGCGATGATGGACAGCTTTACCCAGATCCTTCAGCGGCTACTCAGAAGCGACGCATCGGCTTCCAGCAGCTACTCTGGAAACGCCACGCCCTTTAAGGTACAAGTTAATTTTGAAATACCCATATTCGAGGGTCAGATAGACGCAAATGCCATAGATAAATGGTTAAATCCGCTAGAGGGTTATTTTTCTGTTCATGAATTTTCGAGTCAGGAAAAGATTATTTTCGCTCTTCTCAAAGCAGCCCCCCACGTCAAGGACTGGTGGGAAACCTATTGCGAGCAGAAGGATGAAAGTTCTGGCTCACTATTTTCAACTGCACCCACCTGGAATTCATTTCGGGATGCCATCAAGGAGCAGTACTACCCTGTCGGAAGCTATGAGGATGAATACATAAAGTGGACCACGCTGCGGCAGGGAAGGGACCAAGACATGCCGAAGTTCACCAATCTTTTCCATACCCTTCACACAAAGTTGGGTATCAAGGATTCGGAGCATCATTTGATACTCAAATACCATGGCTGCCTGCACAAGTACATCCAGGAAGAAATACAATTCCTGAACATCTCCTCGCTCGGCGCAGCATACTGATATGCCGTCAAGGTCGAGCAGAAGTTTAAACAAAAGAAGCGAGAATTTGGAGCTGTGAATCCAAAGCAGGGGAAAGGTGCCCCTAAACCACAGAACAAAGGACAAAGCCAAGGTGGGACAGCCCAAGACAACCCGCCGAAGCTGCAAGCAAAGAACAGCGCCATGAAGCCGAAAAAGGACACGGGAAAATGGTGTGAGTTCCATAAGAGCTCCACTCACAACACAAGTGAGTGTCAGGCCAAGCAGTCACTGGTGGCTAAGCTAAAGGTTTCAGAATCAGATGCATGTTCCGACTTTGAGTCAGAATTCGATAAGGGGAATGACAAAGGGAAGCAGATCATTGATGTGGATCCCAACGCCACTGTTGCTACTGCCAAGATCCAGAAAAATAAACTCGAAGATCCAGAGGAGGTGGAGCGTCTCTTCCACTCCTAGATGCAGGTATAGGGGTCCCCGATACAGTTCATTATTGATAGCAAGAGTCAAAAGAACCTCATTTCAGCAGAGGTCGTGAAGCGGTTGGGCTTACCGACCACAACACATCCACAACCATACACCATTGGGTGGCTTCACCAAGGACGAGATCTTCGCGTGAGCCAGCAGTGTCGCCTTCCATACAACATCAAGCCCTTCACGGATGAGGTATTGTGTGACATTGCTCCCCTTGAAGGTTGTGATGTATTATTAGGAGAACCATACTTGTGGAAGCGACATGTTGTGTATGAATCAAGGCCCCGTGATGTTATTATTACATTGGGAAATAAGTTGTACAGGATACCAGAGGTAGCACCTCCTACCGCCATCTCTTTGATTACTGCAAAACAATGCAGTAAGATCATTTCCAAAACCAGGAAATTTGTTTTCCTGATGATACGCCCTCAAGGAAAGAAGATGAGGGTGGCCGCGGCCTCCAGACGGGGTCCCTCTGCACGACAACTACAGATGGACAAGGTTGTGGAGGAGTACGAGGACATCTTCACCTCCCCTGCAGGGGTTCCTCTGCACTGTCAGGTCAAGCACTCCATCGATCTGACCCCAGGTGCGCCGCTACCCAATGGACCAATTTATCGGCGCTACATTCTGGAGAATAATGAAATCAAGAGGCAGATTTAGGAGCTCCTGCAGAAAGGTAACATCCGTCCGAGTTCATCGCCTTGTGGGAGCCCGATCGTGTTGGTACAGAAGAAGGATGGGACGTGGAGACTCTGTATTGACTATCGGGCGCTGGACAAGATCACTATCTGTAATAGGTACCCGATCCCGCGGATTGATGACCTCCTGGATCAACTAAAGGGGGCGAAATATTTCAGCAAGATCGATCTGAAGTCAGGATATCACCAGGTACCAATCGAACCCTCTGATGTGTGGAAAACTGCCTTCGAATCCAAGGAGGGCCTTTTCGAATGGTTGGTTATGCCTTTCGGATTGACGAATGCTCCTGCAACCTTCATGAGGCTAATGGATGACATCTTGCGGCCATTCACCAACTCCTTTGTAGTAGTATACTTGGATGACATTCTGATCTTCAGCCAGAGTTGGAAAGAGCACCTCCACCACATCCGACAGGTTCTCCAAACACTGCGGCATCACAAGCTATGTGCCAATTTGGAGAGATGCACTTTTGGCATGACCCAGGTTTAGTATCTGGGATACATCATTGATGAACAGGGGGTGCATGTCGATCCAGCCAAGATCCAAATCATTCAGGATTGGCCATCTCCAACCACTCTAACATAGCTCCGCAGCTTTCTAGGTCTTGCCAACTTCTACCGCAGGTTCGTGTTGGGGTTTTCTCATATTACTTGGCCCTTGAGTCAAGTCACCAAGGGAGGGGCGAAAGCAAAATTCTTTTGGTCTGAATCTCAACAGAAGGCATTCATGGAGTTGAAGGATTGCCTCTGCACGACACCAGTGTTCGCGTTACCAGATTTACAACAACCATTTGAGGTCGAGACAGATGCCTCTGACTATGCTGTTGGGGTAGTCCTTACTCAACATGGACATCCAGTGGCATATCACAGTGAAACGCTTTCAGACACAGTTCGAAAGTACCTGACTTATGATAAACATATGTATTCCATTGTACAGGCCTGCCGAAAATGGAAGCATTACATTTTGGGGAAGGAAACGATCATCCACACAGACCACCGACCCCTGCAGTTCATACAGACCCAAGGGAAATTGCAGAATGATCGCCATCAGAAGTGGTCTACATACCTGCAACAGTTCCACTTGAATATCAAGTATAAGAAGGGCAGCACCAATAATGTTGCGGATTGCCTCAGTCGACCACCGATCATGGCGTTAACCACCGTGCTCAACTCTTGTGGGCACGAGACTTCTGATTGGCCACTTCTCTACAAAAGCGACCCAGAATTTGGCCACACATACCAGACACTCTTGGAGGGTCGGCATGTTCCAGATTTTCACCTCCAGGATACCCTATTATGCCACCTGGGTCACCTTTGTGTTCCTTCAAGCGAGCGTGCCAAGATGATTTGGGAAGCACACTACAGTCGAGCTGTTGGGCATTTCGGGGTCGAGAAAATAGTGGCAGTACTGCAAAATTATTTCTATTGGCCAAATCTTCGACAGGATGTTGGGAAGTACATCAGATCATGTACTGCCTATGCCATTGCCAAACCGACCATCAAGAAGCACGACCTCTATACCCCATTGCCTACCCCTAGTCGACCTTGGGAATCCATCTCCATGGATTACATGTCAGGCCTTCCTTCCACTAAGCATGGAAATGACTGTGTTTTTGTGGTCCTCGACAGGGTATCGAAGATGGCCATTATGGCTGCCTGCAAGAAGAATATCACAGCAGAAGCCACTGCTAAACTCTTCTTTGAATGAGTGTGGGTGCACTTTGGGATCCCATAGTCTATCATCTCAGATCGGGACAGTCGGTTTCTCAGCACATTTTGGTCCAGTCTCTGGTCAATGCTGGACACCAAACTCACGAAGTCCACAGCCTTCCATCCCCAAACTGATGGCCAGACAGAGGTTGTCAATAGGATGATTGTGCACATTTTGCGCATGTATAACTCGAAGCATCCATGCACATGGGACGAGTGCCTCCCCTATGTTCAGCACAGGTACAACCGAGCTCTTCACAGCTCCACTGGCCATAGCCCTTTTCAGGTGGGTTTGGGATTCCAGCCACTATGCCCCATTGATGTGGCCATGCCACTTGCAGCTACTCACATAAATTAATCTCATGTCCAGTCCAAAACAGATAAGGCCACTAGCTTCATTGAGCACATCCAACATATTCGCCAGCAGGTCCATGACATTCTGGAGAAATCAAATGCCAAGTACAAGCAGCGACATGATCAACATCGGGTGCCACACAAGTTTCAGGTGGGCGACAAAGTCTGGTTGCATTTGCAAAAGGAACGCCTTACTGGAGCCTATCGGAAACTGAGACCACTCTGATATGGTCCTTACACCATTACTAAGGCTATGGGAGACAATGCATTTGAGCTCAGCATTCCCCCATTCCTTGGCCTGCACCCAGTGTTCAATGTGGACCACCTTCGGCCATACTTTCCACCATTGCTAGACACATCTGACATTGCAGAACAGCTCACACCCACAGAATTAAATCCAGATTGCATGGAACAAGCTGCAACTGATCGGATCATGGACACACAGATCAAGAACACTCGCCAACAGAATATCCAACTGTATCGAGTTGTCAAAGCATGCTAACTCCTTCAGCAGGGCAAGTGGCTCACCAGGGAGCAAGTTCAGCAAAAGTTTCCTCATCTCATGGAGGAACTCAATGCAATGGGGACCATTGCCTACTAAGGGGGGAGGAATGATCCAGGTGGATATTGGTGGCCACCTACCAAGTCCACCTGGACCCCCACCATTGTTTCTCTCAGCATTTTCAGTTTCCTTAATTGTAGCACAACTTACTATTTTTAGCAGTTTTTCGGGTCCTGAACTTCCGGAGCCGTTTTGAGGCCCTAAACGACGTTTTTTGGGAAATCTGGCGCAACATGGGTCCATGGAACAATGTTGCCTCCCAAAGTGGCAGTGCTCGGGTAGATCTTTCTAACGAGCTATTGTACACGTCAAATGGAGATCGTATGCCAAAGTTACGACCCTGGGAAGTTGGTGTACCAATTTACCCAAACGGGGCCCACAGTTTGGCGTTTCATCTTCTAGGGTTAGGTTTTGGAATGTTAAGGGTTTTTCATTGTTTCTCAACAATAAATAGGCCTTCGAGCCTCATTGTAACACAGTTCAAAGGCATGTAGCCACCACATCTCTTCTCAGAGATAAGCTACCATTGCCCTAGCGGGTTTATTTCCATTTCTGGTTGTAAGCATATTTCAGTATTTTCCATTAATGAAATGAAGTATTATTTCCGCTGCATCTTTGTGTATATGGTTATCTCTGTAATTTGTTGCGTTCCTGTTTAAATCTGAATCAAGCAAACACTCAACAACTAAACACTGCAACGAAGGCACTAAGGAAGACCTCTATATCATGTCACAAGTTTTCGAATGGGAAGTGATTAAAGAAGTTATTGTGTCCTTGGATCTACAAAGTAGTGGAGATACATTCAACATTCACTCCATAGTGGGCCCATTGAAAAAATATTGATTAAAGAGGCACAAGAAGACCCCATAATATCCACCCTCACTGATAGCGTTGTGTCACAAAAAGGACTATAAAGGGGTCCAAATTAATGTTTTTTCTAACAGTCAATTCATTATGTTTTAAGGTATTTATTCATCGGTAAACGTGTGTGATCCACATCATTTCCTTGGAGGTGAAAGTAGGGGAGAAAGGATGGATGTATGTGGAGAAATTAAGGTTTTGAAGATATGAAAAGAAGATTCACTCAAGCTCCTAAAATCTTATTCCAATGTCAGAAACACAACATCGGAAGATGGATGAGAGCAAGCCCATAGATGGAAATATATCTGAGGAAGTCTAAGGGGGCCCTCCAAGGCTACATACAATGATAATAGTCTAGCACAACAATTGACCACAGAGGGGTCTAAATTAATTATTTATTTTAATTAGATGGTTGTATTTCCATTATCGTTTTGATTGAAATTACATCTAACCAATGTTATTTACATGTAGGTAGAAAGAAGGGAAGAAAATGTTCGTCTACATGATTAGATTAGAATTTCTCATGGAGATTGCATAACTAGGGTTCCCTTTCAGCAAGCTAGAGGCTCCCTTCCAAGTTTCAAGAACCTTTCAATAAAATCGAAGGTGCATCACCATAATATTGATGAATGCAAGTGAAGCATAGTGGAAAGAGAACAGGTCAATTCCAGGACCAAGCATCCACATCATTGAGACAAATGGAAAACAAGAATTCTAGGGTTTCCAATAACCCTTTACATCATTCCCTCTCTATCCTTCATCACGATGCAAATATCGTCGACCACTATGTCAGCCACTATGCTAGGACTAATGTGGGCATGTAACAATTATTTTGAATCAAGTAATCTCAAAAGTCATGAGGGTAGTCGAAAGGGCATGAGGGAAGGCCAAGGGTCACTCTAGGTGAACAGTCACCTCATCTCTATAAATGTTCCCTCAAGCCTCATTATCTACCAAATTGGCACTTGAATTGAAGCTAAGACTAGAGATAGTTGGTTTATGCTTGAGAGCTAGAGCCACTCAGCTCTTGGCAGCTAGTAGTGTGGATTTTCAATGGGGCTTGGGTTTTTGCATTGGGAAATGGTATGAGAAGCCCAAGTTCCACTATTAGGCTTTAAACAATTACATGATATGTATTTGAAGTTGCAGCGACACTAATAAGATTTTCCTTATCTTTGGCACTGACTCCCATGCTTACTCATGGTGGTTGTATTAGCTGTCTAATACTTCACTATATTTGTGTGTGGACTTTCATATACACAATATGTTATGGATTGGTACATAGTGGTTGCATGTATGTTTTTCTTTCAAATCAGTATTTACTTGTTCCTTTCCATGTCGGTGACCTATTGTGAACTACTTTGAAATTAATTTTTGGCATGTTCCTATTTATTGTATGTCTGATTGGGTTTTTAGCTCACTAATCCCTCTCATGGCATATCTCTTCTTATCGTTGTTGAGACTTGTTTTACCTCTTTTGTAACATGTCAATCTTTGGTTGATTTTGTTTCACTGCCTGAGCATTTCATTTTTTTCCTAATCTGACACCATCTCATTTGATAACCAAGAGTGGAAACATTCATAGTGGCAGTTGGGCCCACATACTGGATGGGGCTCCTATCCCAAATGGTGTGAGGTCTAATTGGGACTTCACACCAGGGAGAAACCCTTAGTCGTTGGCAGTACATTTCGTCCAATCAATAGTACCATATGCATCATCAAAATAATCATCCATAAATGTGATAAACAACATCAAAAAAACAATGTGGCTCCAACAATATATAAGTATCATCTATGATTCCATTATAAGTAACCCATGACCGCAACATAGCATGATGCATCATTTAAACACTTCAGCGACCTAAGCATAATCACATACCAAGGAGTTCTAAGAAAACATAATGCCAACATTGCATTATTAGAAGCATAGAAAATACTCCTCGTGAACCTGCACCAATTGTTCACTGTTAGATCTAATCATAGCATTTCACATATTAGTAAGAATCATCAAGGCAGCAGCATCAACTAGTCATCCACCAAGTCATGAAAAGCTTATACACACCAAAATCACTTTCAGATAGCATCAACATATTGTAACCTTCAACCATCAAAACAAAAAATCCAATTCATAATTTACTGAACCATATCATACCCTTTTCCTGAGTCTTTCACATGGTTCCTTCATCAAATCAAAATATACGTGACTGTGCAGTTTAGAAATCGTGTATACACGTGAGTTGTCTTCATAAGATTTCCATACAGAAAGTGAAATACTACAATTTCACACTTTTAGATGCCCCTAAGTCTGTTCTGTCTGTACCTATTTTAATGTGACTACACCAGAGTCACTATTATTGAAATAAGTAGCATGAAAATAAAAATAAAAAACATGGGAGTCATTATCAAGACAACACATGATTTACTCCCCCTGAGATTACATGTCACTAATCCCAATGACCTAATAATTATCTTTTGTTTTCATAAGGTCAAGTACCTCTCACCACATCTACAGTCAATGTTACAAATATTCATTTAAGAATAAGAGATTTCCATAGGCACCATATTCTTTTACTCTAAGTCTGATCCTTTCTCATATCTATGACAATTCTAATCTTCAAACGCATGTAATTTGTCTCGATTCCTATATCCTCTTATTATGGCTTTTCCAGTTACTTAATTCATAACCTTACACCTCGTTGATGTAAACAAAATTATATTTCCTTTATCTACCATTTTTCCCACAATTAGGATATTCTTCTGTAGTCATTGAACTAACAAAGCATCAGTTGCTACTCTAGTATTATTAATTGTGGCTTTAACTTGTCCATAACTTTTGCTAAAACATCAGTTCCAAAATTAACATTACCACGATGGTTTTTCCTCAGTAACTCCACTTTACTCTTATCTCTAGTCATGTGATGAGAACATCCACTATCTATGTACCATTCATTTGCACCTTCAAATGAGCAGAGAGCAAGACCACACCTTATATGTTCTTATTTTTCTTGGTTATTGGTGGATCCACCTTTTTCATATTTTCTAATATTAATGTTCTTATCTGGTTATTTACCATGTTGTCTATGATGATTCATAGACTTGTTCCCACATTCCTTTTCTACATGCCCAAAATTGTTAGAAGCATAATATCTTATATGTTTCAAATCCCTTCTATTGCAATAAATGGCTTTTGCAACCAAACATGTTGCAATAAAAAAAATATCCTTTAATGTACTTGGAAGTTGATGATCTTTCCATAACATGCTTATTAGCTTGAAACATTATACTTCTGGAACTGGCTACAACATGTCCAAAATTATGATATACAGAACGTTCAACGTTATTGATCAGAGGAGAAAAATGATTAACACTTATATTATTAGGAGTAAATTATTTCCTTTGAATAATTTATTTCCTTGGTTGTTGATGAGGTGTACTTCTTATCTTCTTGCTAAGAATTTCAAAATTTTCATTAGAATTCCTTGCCTCAACTTGTGAGCTAGATTCTCCTTTAACAGTTTCATGAAAACCATGATGAGATTTGATTCCAGGAGACCTTTGACTACTAAGAATATTCTCCAAAATCTTAGAAGTATCTTGAAATCATAAATGTCTATCCTTTTCTTCTAATTTACATTTTAGGATATTTAACTCAACTTGATAATTCTTTTCCTGCTTCTTCATAATTTGTTCAATCTTTCTTCCTTCCTCCATTTGTTGATTTAATTTGAGAATCTCTCATTTCATCCCATTTTCTTGTTCTTCAAATGCTTGAAGAGTCTCATATCATTTTTTTGACTTTTAAAGATCATATTTGAGAGAAATGATTTATGATTCAAGTCATTCATAGTAATTGGTTCTTTATTTAAGTTCCTTAGTTGTTGTATCCTTTTCATTCACTTCATTTCTTAATGATGTTAGTTCATCCTACAGCTTTTGACATTGATCTTCCTTCTCCTTATACTTCTTCATTATTTTGTTTTATTCTTGCAACTAAGTCTTTAACCTGGTAATCGTTTCCTCGTATGTATATTCCCTTCCATCAAATAGATTTTGTTGATCTCTAATTTTATCTATGAGCCTTTTGACCTCTACTTTTAGAGCCATTATATTTGTTTTACTTTTTCCCATAAGTGCATACTTAGTGGTTTCACTATCAACAACACTATCTTTGTTGCACAGACAAGAAAATGGATCACATATTGAACAAAAATCCATACATGATAATTCTATTCCTTGATCATCGTCATTATCGATTAATACAAAGAGAGGTGATTCTGAATTTGAATATTTGCTTCCATCCAATAGATAATCCTCACTGTCACTATTTCTTTGAGATGTCTTAATATTTTGAGTTGCCTTCTTCTTTTGCTTCTTACCCATTGTCCTAACGGATCTCCTTCAAGTGATCAATCTTATGTCGAAGTACTTGCTTTGATACCAATTGTTGGGACAAATACTAGGTGGGGGGGGGGGGGGGGTGTGAATTGGTATTTTTAAATGGAGTTGTCTTTAGTGCCACTTTCTAAAATTTCCAGTGCCCGAATCCGGGAAAAATTTGAGGTGAAATCTTGATTTGTGTTATTTAAACTCGTTTTTTAACTGGATATTTTGATTCAACACACTAAAAAACCCCTAGGACACTTTGATTATGTGAATTACCCATCAAGATTGTGAGTTCAATAAAATTTTTCCGGATTTTAGAGAAATTTGACCAGAAAAACCCACCAAAAAAGCTTCCAAAAAGTCACACTAAAGACAACTCCTTTTTAAATCATTAAATTTTCATTTCATATTTTGATTTATGTATGAAACTTTCTAAATGGAACTCGTGTGTGCACGTGACTATTCTTAAGACAACCAGTGTATATCCAGTAAACTTATGTTTTAGTAAATTCCTCATCTATTTATCTTGATTCAGTGTCTCAGTACTTTATTAAGCATTAGATAAACAGTAACCACGTGGAGTAATAAAAAAATAAACAATCACACATAAGAAATATACATGAACACTAGGACTTAAGGTGTAAATCCAATGTAGGAAAAAGCAATTTGTTTTGTCATCTCTATCTTCTTTTAAACATAAAGAAAATACTTTACAATATCATGCTAGTGCATAATCATACCAATACGTAATCACCCACTCGTATAAGGCTACAACCTTCGCTTGTTCTCTAGCTCCTACTAGAAGGGAGGTTCAACCCCTTGGATCTTATACTGGCGTACACTCATAACAGTACATAGGCTAGAGCGTGTAGAAGGCTACAACCTTCACTAATTCTCTAGTTGCTACCAGAAGGGACAACCAACCACCTTATCTAATTAACCAGCTACTACTACAAGGAAACTCCAACTTCCTCAACTATGAGGATCACGTTTCATAAATTTTTATATTGGATCCACCTACTACAACACAACATAACATCTAGACCATGTTTCATCAAATTTTCCAACTGGACCAACTACCAACATTTAAGTCCAATATAAATAATCAAATTGTAACTTCTCACTGTCGCTGAATCAACCAATCACTGAAACCAATTCAACTAAAACTCGACCAAAATCTAAACCAAGCAACTGGAACAGTTAGATCATTGTAACCATAATACGAAACAACTTATAGTACATCACAGAAACTAGATTATGTTACTCCAAACCCTGATCAGCCATCTATCAAAATATATATGTTGCCTTTCAGTAGAAAACCCACATGCATATGTGCCTTTCATGAATCATACCCATGTACAGATCTTAAACCTCTAAAAATTGACACTAAAGTACTTCCATTCTAAGACAAACACTCAATCATACTCAGATGTAATGCATCATTCTAAATAAATCATAGAACTTTCCCTGATCTCATATCACAATGAGCAAGTAGCTTCAACATTATTTAATCAGTCAATCCATAACCAAAACATCATTGTTTAAGCATAGATCATTAAGAAGACTTCATTGATAGAAAATAGAAACACCTCAAGACTCATTGAAATGATCAAAGATCCTTTTCATAAAAACCCTACATTTTGTAGTTTCTTTCTTCAAAGCATATCAACGTGTGTACGTGCTTTTTAGAAACCAAATTCCCAAGGTACGTGACTTACCAGAAACACATATGCGTGTGTACGCACCTTGGAAGTTATAAAACATGCGTACCTATCTACAAATTCATAGTCAAATATTTTTTTGCAAGGCAAAACTTCAGACATACCCAGATCTCAGCATACATAGAAAAATCACACGTTAAGACACCAACAAAACAAATCAAATCATCCCATAATTATGATTGTCATATCAGATCTATTGGATCTGATCCATCATCAAAATCTCAGGTGAATACTTAGTTTAGATCAAGAAAACCATCAATAACACATTACATGCATATTTTCTACGGGTCTAACTATTCATAATATTTCCATCACTTGCTCACTTTACACACATTTTACCACTTTGACCTTCATCACCTTATATAGCTTAGCCTTTTTCAATACAACAGGTCAAAACCATACTCCAGCTGGCGCTTTTCTTAGATAGCATCAAAAAATCCATTGTTGGGTTCAATACCATAGGGAAATACCATGGTAAGGACCCTCAGTATTTAGAATACCATGGTGTGGAAAATATATGTGCCTTTTCTTCTTCATACTCGCGTGTGTATGTGTCTTTACTTAACATAACACGCGTATACTTATTAAACTTTCAGCTTTATCATACATCTACCTTTGAACTGCTATACCTTTGCCAAAACACTTTGTCACATTTGTAAAACACTTTGTCACATCTTGTTTACATCTTCAACAAGTAGGTTTCCATCAAGAGACAACTCTTCAAGTATGTTGTCATTTATCAGGTAGGTTGCCATCAAGGACAACACATAATTCATAACTCCAACACATACTTATTCAATCTACTTTTGGGATAACCCAGATTGTAGATATTTTTATGTGAGAAATTATTTGGTTGTGTGGCATAATGTAATGGTGATAGCTCAAAGAGATCCCAAATTCACTTCCAAATTTTGGATAAAATTGATTGGAGTAATTGCCCACAAATTAATTTTAGTACTTCCTATCACCCCCAAATAGATGGGTAAATAGAAAGGACAAACTAGATTGCGGAGGATATGCTAAGGATATATGTAATGGATAGACCTGCTAAGTGGTAGGATTTCGTATATTTAGCAGAATTTTCTTATAACAATAGTTACCAAGCTTCTATAAAAATGATACCTTTTGAAGGATTATATGGAAGGAAATGCCATGCTCCCCTAAGCTACAGACATCAACAAGATAGATAGGTATTAGGACCAGACGTGTTGCAAGAAATTGAATAGGTGGTGAAGAAAGTGAGGAAAATTTTGATGGTCGCTAAGATTGACCGAAAAGTTATGCAAATTAGATGAGAACACACAAAGAATCTAAAATAGGAGAACATGTAAATGTAAAACTCAAACCAAGAAAGAGGAATTTGAGATTAGGGACTTATGCTAAATTACCATGCAAGCCTTGTGGTCCATTTGAAATCTTATGTATAGTTGGGCTGGTAGCTTAATAGCTAGAATTTCCAAGCAATATCAAAGTACACAATCCTTTTCATGTCTCCTTACTACAAACACATATTCATGATGATTATCATGTAATTGATTGGAATATGGTATAGGTGTAACCAAAAAGATATTTCTAGCAAGAGCAAGTTCAGATCTTAGATCAGAGAGAAACCATGCTCTATAATTGATCCATTTCCCAGGTTAAAGTGCAATGGAAGCACTTTACATAGAGGAGGTTATTTGCGAGATGGGAGACAAAATGCAAGAAGCATTTCCATCATTGTTCCAAGAGGAGAAAATAATTAAATGAAATTATATTAACATGATGGGAGAGAAAGATTATGTTAATCACTTAGTTGGACAGAAATATTAAGTGGGGTGGAATAAGTCATAGAAGGAGAGAAATATGTGCTTGAAAGAAAAGAAAAAAGAATATTTTTCAAAAAAACCAAAACAAAAAGGCCTAGGAAAATGTTGGAAGACTGTAAAGCAAGATGCTACTAAAAATATGTTGTGAAGAAATCTACAAAATGAACCACCTAAGAATCAAATATTTTAATGATTCTATAGAGCAAGAATATCTTATCTTGGGGGGAACTGACAGAGGTTGTTCATGGTTGGTGGAACATGCTCAGTTCTTGAATATTCCCCAAGCAATATGGTGAGTAGTGAATTTTTGAACTAGTTTTAATGTTTAAATTTTTTATTGTTATTTATTTTGTCGTATGTATGTATCGATAGAAGTAAATGATCCTTATTTTTAATTGTAATTAACAAGTTAAGAGTTTTTTGAAGATCTATTTACTTCGTTAAGTCCCATTGTTCTCTGGTGACTGAATACGTGTATATGTGTGTAAAAATAGGGAGTGTATCTATTATTGTGGATGGTGAAAATAAATAATTGATTCAGAGAAAATAGGAAGTTTTTTATTGTATCAAAATTACATGTGGGTTGTGTGTTATTTTGTAATGTTATTCTTTATTAATAAACCTATATGCATTCATGAAAGAGTACTAAATTGTAAAACAAGTTATAGTGATAAAGCAGGGAATGGAAGCAAAATAATAAACATAATTGTTGTTATTATTATCCTAGTGGACATAGTCTAAGGACAATAAAGATTTATTTGATTATGTTTGTGTATTAAAATACCTACATAACTTTAAATTAAAAGAAGGTGTAATGTTTATGTTTCTTTTAATTTAAATCTGAGATATCTCTTGATTATAAGTCTAAGTAAAAAGGTAAATGAGCGAAAGAGAAATTATGTATAAATAGATTAATTATAACCTAACTATGTAAAGGAATTTAAAATATTTAGTGTGACTACTTGGTCTGACTGATTTAAACCAGAGTAGATCACTAATTCCTTGGAGATTATTAGGCCCAAAATATTTTTCCTTCTATCAAATCGACTGACTCTTTGAAAAAAAAAGGAAGGTAGAGTAAAATATAAAATAAATCTTATAATTCTTGACTGTAATGGAAAAGAACCAAGATATATTCCATAAATAATTAATACAATTCTGATTAAAAATATCGATATTTAATAGATCTACAATGTTCTGCTTGGGAGGAATATGGTGAGAAATTGGTATAGTATTTCCTTAAGTGAATAAGTAACATAGTCCTTGTCAATTTCGATTGGACAAGAATGATGCGAATGAACTATAATAAAAGATAAATAAACTCACCAAGGGATAGATACAAAATTTAACTTCAGTTCATTTAAGTGCCTAAAATCATAAAGCTAAGATATGTGTGGAAAAATAATTTATGTAGGCTTCGGAAAAACAAAGGGCCAAATCATTTTTCATTGGTTCTATAGAAATTCAATGAAGAATCACCTCATGGTGAGACAAGTTCCCAATTTATATAAAAACTAGAAGGGAGATTATATTACATTTTAAAATTTTCATCAAGTAGAGAAATCGTCCTTGATTTTGACTAGACTAGACATATTCTATCCCAACCATAAATGCAATTGTTATCATTTTTAAGAACATATATAAGGTTAGACAACCATATAAATTAAAAGGAATAGAACATATAGGACTAGAGATGCACCGAAAATATACTACCACACAACAAATACAAAAGAAAGAGTGGCATTATAAAATGTGTTGGCTTTATGGGCCCTGACCCAGGTTCAGCACTAGTCAGCCAAACAAATTCCTACACTACTGGCCCTTTCAGCATCAACTCATGGAGCGTGGGCCGAAGTCTCACCCGAAGTAGTATGGGGAGATGCTGCAACCAAGCGTTTGCACCGTGAGATGATCGTGATGTCGGTTTGTACCCCTTGCCCCCAGTCTCACGCAGGTCACTAAGCCTTAGGACTATATAAGTGTACCCTTTATTCCACCCTTCAGTACCTCCACGAAGGTGTATGATTGACCTTCATGTAACCCTAACCCATGTTTTAGGTACTTTTGCGCAGCTATGACAATATATTGTATAGGTTCCCAAGTTGTCCCAAGTGTTTTACTTATCTTACCAATCAATCATTGTTAGTATCACATAAATTGATATTTTTACTTGCATTCAATTAACAGATATAATCACATACATTTGTGCATCAAATAAACATTTTAAAATAAACCCAAACATAATATAATCAGTTGCATTAACAGAGATTAAATATACAACAATTGCCGAATATTTTCTCTTTATTGATATCTTTCTAGTTTAGTACAGACTCTATCCACCCTGCACACACAGCTGCAGCGGTCCGTGCACTCAGCTACAAACTTCCACCCTAAGCCTCTACGCACTCAGCTACAAGGCCTCTACCTACACTAAGACCCGAAACACTTATACTTATCTACCAAACTTCTAATGCTTAACTTTCTTTTGCCTAAAGCTTACTTACTTAGCTCCTTTTTATACAATCTCATGGCCTACAGACCATGTGTAGATCTCTACAGCCAACTTGACACTTTTACAAAATAAGGGTGGACAACCCTTTATGACTCTTTACACCTTCACACTCCGCGACCACAAAATGCGAAGACTTTACAGCTTTATTACAAAAGTGTTCCAAAACATGGGCTTTTAGCCTCAAAACTACACTTGGGGGAACTCGTCTCCAATAGGCCCTCATCACAAACATGGTCACTCACCCTCAAGTCACTATGCTGGCATGGAGATCTTAGTGCGAAGACCTCCCAATTCGACCTGTATGATGACAACCTCGGTAGTGCACTATGTGGCTGCCTACTTCACTTCTTCAACCTACTGCTCTGTCACTAGTCCTGAACTGTTACCCTGAAGCTTCTGCTGAGTTGCTTGTAGACTAGTAAGATTTCCTTCAATGGAGGTCGTGACTGAATAAGTTTCATCCAACTAAGGGTTCAAGCATGCCTTCAACACTCCCTCTTTGTATTGCACTGCATCTACCTGTTCCTTCAAAGTTTTGACCTCTTGCAGCTTCACCAGTCTCTGTGTGAGAGCGACGGTTCGCGTTGTTCCTTTTACCTCTTCATAGCACTACTGCAGTTCTCGCACCTCTGTCTCTAGCGGCTGTACATTATTATCCTCCTGCAGACTGCTCAGGATCTTGAACGACTATTCCAATACTCATGTGCAGTCTGCTACTACATTGTCTACTGCCGCTATAGCCTCTATGACAGCGATTGCGCATTTCTCCTTTACTTATGGTGGAGTTGAAGGCTGAGCCTTCAACTGCAAATCTGCAATCTGTAGGTTCATCTCTAGCTAAACCTTATCCAACTTTGTGTGAGCATCGCGCACCCCTGTAGCAAGCTTGTAAATGCGCACCTCTACTGGTTCTCCCTCAGGAATGGCCAACTCCAAGACCATTCGACATGCTTCCTCCAGGACCTGAACTATGTGCTTGTTTTGGTTGGTTATCTTAGTCAGGGTGGCAATGGCAGAGTCTCATTGTAAGGTGAGCTGCACATTATTGATCTATTGTTCACTGGTCACCTGCATGGCACACTATTCACGGGCCCTCAGCTACGCGATCACTCCATCCTACAGTAGGTGGAGCACCTCATGAGGAAGCGCTACAAAATTCAACCCTACTCCCTTGAGGGTACTGATAGTGGGCCTATCAACTTAGTTTTCTATGGTTAGTGCTCCATCTAGTAGCACTATCACTCGGGAGTCCCGTGCATGCAACATCCCGGTGACCTTTGAAGTACCGATGGTGAGGCTAGTTGACACTACGCCAGCCTGTGATGCGCAGATATGAAACTCATGCAGACGCATTTGGATGGCCCCCAATAATTGCTACTGTAGCTACTCTAACTACTACATTACCTCTACGGTGACATCCTGTACCATGTCTCCAATGTCACTCAAATCTCCCTCTATTAGGGTGATTGGGTCCAGCAAGGTATTACTGGCCTTCGATTTCCTTCGTGACCCAACCATTTCCTGTCCCCTTGGACACTTGATGTTGTATGACGCCATCTGTGGGTCCACTCCATGCTGTTTTTCTTGCTCGTTCATTTCTTCCTCTGTTTCAGGTGAAGGTAACCTTGCACCTTTCTCAGAGCCGCACTCTACTCCGTCTATCTACTTTTCTGCCTATTGTGTGGCATCGCGGTCTACCTGAGCCTTGTTAGAGGCCTCTTTCTTCCTCTTCTTAGTTAGCTATGCTATCTTAAGCTTGGCCTCCTTCGTTTTGTGCTGTGCAATGGAATTTCTTGATCCCACCGCCAAGTCTGAGGTAGTGCACCATTCTACCAGCCAGCGATCAAGAACTGCATCAATCACATCGTCAGTCTCCAAGTAAGGCAATTCATGCCACTTCTCCTCAGGTTCCTTTGGTGCCCTGATCGAGATGCGTTGAAAGTCTGGCTTGAACTCCACGTACTCCTATATTTTGTCAAACACAATAGGCAATAATTGTAGCTCACGATTGATAGCCATTCGTATATTCATTTCCATCAAGATCTAGAAGATCATTCTATCCTTGATGCACTGAGCATCCTTGGCTTCCCACGGTGAAGCGCACTTCGCTAGTTCTGGCAGGTCCAGCATGACCAAGGGGAATTGATTGTCTTTAGGTCGCTCCTAGGCTACCGACACAATGGACAGCAAGAGCCACGCATAGTGGAAGGTCTTGCTGAGCTCCTATGCCTCGCAATAGTTCACAAGGAACTCACCATAGAGATAGTGTGCCCAATTAAACTAGACTCCTTCAGCACATTGGGCTGCTAGAGCGACGACAAGTGTCAGTGCTTCATCTGTGCAACACTTCCTCATAACTTTCCTGCCAAAATCTATGTGGCCAGCTTGACCATAGGATCATAGATACTCGAGATGGATTAGCCTCCCGACTTCTTCACGAGCTTGAATTTCTTCTTCATGGCCTCTGTGAGGACCTGCTCACCACCTTTTGTGCCAAACATCATGGAAAAATTTTCCCATGTATAGGGTAGTCGTGTGATCCTATGGATCAACCTATCGGTGACGAATTGTGTCCTCCAGTAACAGACACCCATTGTGCATGAAGCATAGCAGCTGATTGATGACCAATACAATAATGGGTGTGCGATTGTAGTGTGGAACCCATAGCATGTTGAGCAGACCTGCCTTCTCTACACCCCTGAGCCACTTTTTCTGTTCCAATGCAGTCGTCCGGTGGTTGTGTGAACAAGGTGATGCATTAGTTGTTATGTCTCCAAGTGCAGGAACTTCTCCATGTCAACTATGTCCCAATCTTCCAGTTTCAATAGCATAACCTACCCCATGTGGTCATTCAAGGACAATCTCATCCAGTAGTAGAGGTATGTGTCAGGTGACCTTGCTTTTGTTGATGTCCTTTGGCACATTCGACTTACCCTTGCGCGAAGGGATGTATTCGGGCAACTTAGTGATAGGGTCAAAACCCTAAACTTCAATTTCCTCTACTTCCACCCCCAAATCCTCATCATCCATTGGGATTTCCTAAATGTCTTCCTCCTCCGGCTCCAAGTTATTAGTTGTTGGGTCCTAAAAGGTGTCTTTTAAAACTCCTAATTTCCTCACATTAATTATCAACCTGGGCAGGTCCTTTTATTCCAAGAGTGTACACAATATGTGAAAGCTTTGAATTCAAAGAGTAATGCTTTTAAATTGAAATATAAAACTTCGATACAAGAGTAAATGGATGCATTATAAAGCTCAAACTACAATTGTTAACAGAAATATTGCATCTAACCATTAAAACTTAATCCTCAATTGAAATCGTAATCAAATCTCAAACAAGCAATTCAATTGACAATAGCATCAACCGAGAGCATAGTAGCATTAACTAATCTCTTCTAACTGATTCTATCTAAATCGCACTCAATCTCAATTAAGCAATTCAAATGTAAATGATATCAACCAAGAGTTCATTAACATTAACCAATCTCTTTCAACTGATTCTATAATAACCATACTCTAATCATAATCAACAAGATTCAATGCCTTAACTCCTTTTTATACAATCTCATGGCCTACAGACCATGTGTAGATCTCTACAGCCAACTTGACACTTTTACAAAATAAGGGTGGACAACCCTTTATGACTCTTTACACCTTCACACTCCGCGACCACAAAATGTGAAGACTTTACAGCTTTATTACAAAAGTGTTCCAAAACATGGGCTTTTAGCCTCAAAACTACACTTGGGGGAACTCGTCTCCAACAGGCCCTCATCACAAACATGGTCACTCACCCTCAAGTCACTATGCTGGCATGGAGATCTTAGTGCGAAGACCTCCCAATTCGACCTGTATGACGACAACCTCGGTAGTGCACTATGTGGCTGCCTACTTCACTTCTTCAACCTACTGCTCTGTCACTAGTCCTGAACTGTTACCCTGAAGCTTCTGCTGAGTTGCTTGTAGACTAGTAAGATTTCCTTCAATGGAGGTCGTGACTGAATAAGTTTCATCCAACTAAGGGTTCAAGCATGCCTTCAACACTCCCTCTTTGTATTGCACTGCATCTACCTGTTCCTTCAAAGTTTTGACCTCCTGCAGCTTCACCAGTCTCTGTGTGAGAGCGACGGTTCGCGTTGTTCCTTTTACCTCTTCATAGCACTACTGTAGTTCTCGCACCTCTGTCTCTAGCGGCTGTACATTATTATCCTCCTACAGACTGCTCAGGATCTTGAACGACTATTCCAATACTCATGTGCAGTCTGCTACTGCATTGTCTACTGCCGCTATAGCCTCTATGACAGCGGTTGCGCATTTCTCCTTTACTTATGGTGGAGTTGAAGGCTGAGCCTTCAACTGCAAATCTGCAATCTGTAGGTTCATCTCTAGCTAAACCTTATCCAACTTTGTGTGAGCATTGCGCACCCCTGTAGCAAGCTTGTAAATGCGCACCTCTACTGGTTCTCCCTCAGGAATGGCCAACTCCAAGACCATTCGACATGCTTCCTCCAGGACCTGAACTATGTGCTTGTTTTGGTTGGTTATCTTAGTCAGGGTGGCAATGGCAGAGTCTCATTGTAAGGTGAGCTGCACATTATTGATCTATTGTTCACTAGTCACCTGCATGGCACACTATTCATGGGCCCTCAGCTACGCGATCACTCCATCCTACAGTAGGTGGAGCACCTCATGAGGAAGCGCTACAAAATTCAACCCTACTCCCTTGAGGGTACTGATAGTGGGCCTATCAACTTAGTTTTCTATGGTTAGTGCTCCATCTAGTAGCACTATCACTCGGGAGTCCCGTGCATGCAACATCCCGGTGACCTTTGAAGTACCGATGGTGAGGCTAGTTGACACTACGCCAGCCTGTGATGCGCAGATATGAAACTCATGCAGACGCATTTGGATGGCCCCCAATAATTGCTACTGTAGCTACTCTAACTACTACATTACCTCTACGGTGACATCCTGTACCATGTCTCCAATGTCACTCAAATCTCCCTCTATTAGGGTGATTGGGTCCAGCAAGGTATTACTGGCCTTCGATTTCCTTCGTGACCCAACCATTTCCTGTCCCCTTGGACGCTTGATGTTGTATGACGCCATCTGTGGGTCCACTCCATGCTGTTTTGCTTGCTCATTCATTTCTTCCTCTGTTTCAGGTGAAGATAACCTTGCACCTTTCTCAGAGCCGCACTCTACTCCGTCTATCTACTTTTCTGCCTATTGTGTGGCATCGCGGTCTACCTGAGCCTTGTTAGAGGCCTCTTTCTTCCTCTTCTTAGTTAGCTATGCTATCTTAAGCTTGGCCTCCTTCGTTTTTTGCTGTGCAATGGAATTTCTTGATCCCACCGCCAAGTCTGAGGTAGTGCACCATTCTACCAGCCAGCGATCAAGAACTGCATCAATCACATCGTCAGTCTCCAAGTAAGGCAATTCATGCCACTTCTCCTCAGGTTCCTTTGGTGCCCTGATCGAGATGCGTTGAAAGTCTGGCTTGAACTCCACGTACTCCTATATTTTGTCAAACACAATAGGCAATAATTGTAGCTCACGATTGATAGCCATTCGTATATTCATTTCCATCAAGATCTAGAAGATCATTCTATCCTTGATGCACTGAGCATCCTTGGCTTCCCACGGTGAAGCGCACTTCGCTAGTTCTGGTAGGTCCAGCATGACCAAGGGGAATTGATTGTCTTCAGGTCGCTCCTAGGCTACCGACACAATGGACAGCAAGAGCCACGCATAGTGGAAGGTCTTGCTGAGCTCCTATGCCTCGCAATAGTTCACAAGGAACTCACCATAGAGATAGTGTGCCCAATTAAACTAGACTCCTTCAGCACATTGGGCTGCTAGAGCGACGACAAGTGTCGGTGCTTCATCTGTGCAACACTTCCTCATAACTTTCCTGCCAAAATCTATGTGGCCAGCTTGACCATAGGATCACAGATACTCGAGATGGATTAGCCTCCCGACTTCTTCACGAGCTTGAATTTCTTCTTCATGGCCTCTGTGAGGGCCTGCTCACCACCTTTTGTGCCAAACATCATGGAAAAATTTTCCCATGTATAGGGTAGTCGTGTGATCCTATGGATCAACCTATCGGTGACGAATTGTGTCCTCCAGTAACAGACACCCATTGTGCATGAAGCATAGCAGCTGATTGATGACCAATACAATAATGGGTGTGCGATTGTAGTGTGGAACCCATAGCATGTTGAGCAGACCTGCCTTCTCTACACCCCTGAGCCACTTTTTCGGTTCCAATGCAGTCATCCGGTGGTTGTGTGAACAAGGCGATGCATTAGTTGTTATGTCTCCAAGTGCAGGAACTTCTCCATGTCAACTATGTCCCAATCTTCCAGTTTCAATATCATAACCTACCCCATGCGGTCATTCAAGGACAATCTCATCCAGTAGTAGAGGTATGTGTCAGGTGACCTTGCTTTTGTTGATGTCCTTTGGCACATTCGACTTACCCTTGCACGAAGGGATGTATTCGGGCAACTTAGTGATAGGGTCAAAACCCTAAACTTCAATTTCCTCTACTTCCACCCCCAAATCCTCATCATCCATTGGGATTTCCTAAATGTCTTCCTCCTCCGGCTCCAAGTTATTAGTTGTTGGGTGCTAAAAGGTGTCTTTTAAAACTCCTAATTTCCTCACATTAATTATCAACCTGGGCAGGTCCTTTTATTCCAAGAGTGTACACAATATGTGAAAGCTTTGAATTCAAAGAGTAATGCTTTTAAATTGAAATATAAAACTTCGATACAAGAGTAAATGGATGCATTATAAAGCTCAAACTACAATTGTTAACAGAAATATTGCATCTAACCATTAAAACTTAATCCTCAATTGAAATCGTAATCAAATCTCAAACAAGCAATTCAATTGACAATAGCATCAACCGAGAGCATAGTAGCATTAACTAATCTCTTCTAACTGATTCTATCTAAATCGCACTCAATCTCAATTAAGCAATTCAAATGTAAATGATATCAACCAAGAGTTCATTAACATTAACCAATCTCTTTCAGCTGATTCTATAATAACCATACTCTAATCATAATCAACAAGATTCAATGCCTTAACTGATAATCAATTTAATCTACAGTAAGCATAAATGGAATCAAATGACAAAGCTGCGAAAGGAAATTAAACTAACTTCAATATAGGAAATCGAAAAATAGCAAACGAGATAAACTCAGAGAGAATGGAAAAACATCAAACCAATCAAACTTGCATGAATTAGAAGGATATAACACAAAGGATAGCAGTTTGATCCACCAGAGGTCGGGCCCTTAGCCACTAGCGAACACTTCTGAGCTACTTCAGACAATATGAATGAACAGCAACGTAAATTATGTATTAACCATTGAAAAAAATCCTCATTACAATACGATCATGTTCCTCAAAAGAACGAGTCTATAAATTAAAATTACAATTTCAAATAAACAAAGATCGATCCCTTTTCCTCTTACAGTTTTCACTTTTATAGTCAAAAAGGGTAAAAGATAAATGTGATCCCTTAAGGTCAAGAGCTCATGAGGGATTCACAACTGAATGCTATCTTCTGACATTCTTGTTATTTAGCATTGATCCTCCAGATTTGACCTCTGGCCTGACCGCAACCGACGGGCCTCATTCCTCCTTTGTTGGTTTATGTTGTTCTGTTTCTAGGGAACACCAACCGTTCCTTTCATCGTTTTTCTACATGAAAAGGAATAAGAGTTAGTTACAGTGGCTAAATCTTAATTGAGAGTAGTTCATTCATTTCTTATCATAATCCATCAATATGTTAATGTATCAATTTATGAAAGGGATAAGAAAAGAGGAACAAGGCAATGTAATTGAGAGTAAATACATACCCATTGCATAACTCAACATACTCCCCTTCTTACCCTATTTCATGTCCTCATGAAAAGTAAATAGTTCTTATGCAATGCAGTTAAAGAGTAGGCTGGAGAGAAGGCTTCAAGAATTGGTCTAAAGCCATGATCTTGAGCCAAGAGCATGAAGGCGGGCCTTTCCTTCCCTTCAAGAAACTCGTAGTCAGCCCGATACCCTTCAAGAGGATACCAAATAATGGGACTCTGAAACCAACATTCCAATAAATGAGGTACTTCTCTCAAAATATAATTTCTGTAGGTGATCATCCGGGCCACAGCAGCTTTAAAATTCCTATAATTAAATGGTTCCCTTTCTTTCACACTATTAGTGGAGATTGTCCATCTGAGCTTAGATGCAGTCAGAGATCTTTCTTGAATGGAGAGGAAATATGATATTCCTTTCTACACAATCTCCTTATGTATGGGCCCTAAAGTTTTAATCACCCCCTCTCGTTTCATCAGATTTTTATGGTTGGCAAACATTTGTAAAGGGTGTTTAGGTTCACTCCTCACCCAAAGATCCAATCCATGTTCTTGTCTTTGAAATGCATTATAAGCTTTAAACCATTTGAGTTGGTTAACTACAAACGAGATAAAAGCTTGGAATTGAACGTCTCCAACAAAAGGATTAGGGTTCTTTTCCACCTCGTTTTCTAATATGAAATTGTACAGATAGAACTCACAAAGAAGCCTCTAGACCTTTGCGGCATGTTGCTTGTAGTAATTTATAAAATCTTCAATTGTCCCTAATTCAATTGGTTTACCAACTCTTACAGATTTGATTTTCAATAACAGGTACCGTTCCAATAAGAACAAGGCATAGCTGCTGGTAGGAGACCTACATGTTAGGACATCTAAATACAGTAAGCAGATGGTGTTTGTCTGACTCATGACACTATTTAGCTTGAATTTCACCTTCTCCAGCTTTTCTTCCACCTTTCTACACCTGCCAAGGGTCTCATTCTTATAGTTAGTTCCCTAAGCTATTTCTGCGGCTCTTGATATCTCTGCAGGGAAATTGTCTCTTGTTCATATTGTTCTAAAGCGAGCCGAGCTTGTGCCAATTCCTCTTGAAGATTTACTAAAATAGGGTCATGGTGCATCAGAACGTCTTTGACTTGTATATCTGTCTGAGTGCCTATGCTACAAGAGGGGATATCCTCTGTCTGAGTGTCTATGCCATAAGAGGGGATATCCTTTATCCGTATTTCTTTATTGTGGGAGGTCCAATCCTCCATCTGAACAGTTGTTGAGTGATAAAAATGTGTCTTTTAACCCCTATTTACCCTACATTAATTATCAATCCAAGCACGATTTTTTATCCCAAGAGTGTACTTAGTCTGAGGCAGTCACTTGTTCAAGAGTAATGTTTGCAGTATAGTCCTCATAAAAGTAAATGAATGCTAGAAACAAAATCTAATTATAATGGCAAGAAACTTAAATTTTATGTAACTAAATCATTCACTCAGGAAACTACAACAATTATCAGTGAAGGATGTAATAATGATAACTCTTTTCTCTGTAAACTAATGCAAATGACAATCAATCACAGATAGGATCTCCAATCTGAGAACTTAGACAACAATAGTCAATGTTCCTTACAGTTGTAGATCTTTCTGTGCACACCAAAGAAAATACTGGAAATAACAATTCAATTAATAGAAAAGGAACAACAACTGAATCTATTGAAAAAGGTGAACAACAAAGCTTAATCTATAGAACTGAATTGAGCAGCAATCCTAATCGAAATGAATTGAACAATAATCTTAAATAATAAAGGAATTGAACAACAAACCAAGAAAGGAAAAGAAAACCTAATTAAGTCTACAGAAATCGAAAAACAAACTTAATTAAGTGTAACCACACAACAACTATAGAGTAATTGAATCAGTAATCTTATTCTAGCATAATGGACATTAACTACAGGTATAAAGGAACAGAAATTGCAATTGTAATTGAATGGTAGTTAAATGAACAAAAATCGCAACTGTAAATGAACAACACTCGCAACTGTAAATGAACAAAAATCGCAAATGTAAATGAACAAGACTCACAACTGTAAGTGAACAGCACTCGCAATTGTAGATGAAAAATAGAATCTGAATTAGACAATGCAATATTGTTTTAGAAAGAACAACATGAAATTTTAAGTTATGAATAATAATCTCGCCATCCAATTATGATTACAATACAATAGAGAAATTCAAGGAAACATTCAGAAACAGAAGATTACTAAATAAAGCGAATTAAGGAAATGCAAAGGAAATCAAACCACACACAACAGTAATTGTAAAATAATGATACAAGAAGCAAGTGGACCCACTAGGGCCGGGCCCTTAGCCACCAGGGAAGCACTGTCGCGTTTACACCAGGATCAGATAATGGAACAACAATTGAGTTATATATTAATCATAAATGGTAGAGTTATAGCTATCGCTGTTCAAAGAGAGTCGATGATCAAAGTCAAGATTACAATAGTAAGTTCTACAAATTGACAATAATATCTGCCCCCTGGGCTACCAGTGCTATCCCTTTTCATAATGGATAGGCAGAAGTATCAAGAGTGCCAATAACTCTTGAAGTAGCAATCCCTCGGGATCAAAGTATCCTGAGGAATTCACTATATCTTTGATCTCCAGCTATTGTTTTGTCTTCTTGCGCTGATGCCACATTTTCTCTTCCTTTTCGTGGACCATGTGCTCCAATCTTGATCTCCTCGTCTGGATACGGCTTCCTGTCGAAGGGACAACAGTTGCTTCTGCTTTGTTTTTTCCTCCTGAATAATTATTTTCCATTTTCTTTACTTTCTATATAGACAAAGGCAATAATTAGTTACTTTGTATCAATCACAAATATCCTTAATTCTATCATAATTCTTCAACATATTACCATCTTAGAATGTAAAGGAGTTATGATTCAAAGGAAAAGATAAAGAAATAAATGGTAAATGCATACCTTTCCCAATGCTCAACACACCCCCTTGCTTACCTTTTTTATTACCTCATGAAAACATTGTAATTTACATGCAAGGTAGTTAGGTAATAGGCTGGAGAAGGGTTTTCATGCAGTGGTCTAAAACCATGATGTGTAGCTAAAACTTCAAAAATATGCCCTATCTGGCCTTTAGGAAATTCATATAGGGCCTTATACCCTATTGCAGGATACCAGATAATTGGACTTTGAAACATACAACCTAGCCAATATGAGCCTTCTCTCAAGATGAGGTTACTATAGGTAACCAGGCGTCTAGTACTAAATTAAAATTTTCATAATTGAATGGCTCTCTGTCCTAAACATTCTGATTGGATGTCTTCCATTGGAGTTTAGCTACTGCTATGGCAAGGTCTTTGATGGATAGGAAGTATTATACCCCTTGCTAGATAATTGCTTTGTGAATGGGTCCCAATGTCTGGATCACAGCTTTCTTTCTCATTAAGCTTCTATGCTCATTCCGCAGTTGTAATGGGTTTCTTGGTTCACCCCTTACCCAAAGGTCTAACCTGTTTTCTTGTCTCTGAAAGGTATTATGGGCTTTAAGCCACTTTATCTGGTTAATAACAAAAGAGATGAATTCCTGGAGTTGCATATCACCCACAAAAGGACTAGAGTTCTCCTCTGTTTCACTGTCCAACAAAAAATTATGCAAATAAAACTCACATAGCAATCACTGGACTTTCACCCCATAATGTTTACAGCAGTTTATAAAATCATTAATAGTTTTTAACCCTATAGGCACCCCTTCCATGACAGCCTTAATTTTTAACTTTAACTACCTTTCCATCAAAAACAAAGAATAATTTTTGGCAGGTGCCCTACATGCTAGAACATAAGTATATAGAGAACATAGAGTATCCATTTGACTCATAAGTGTGTATAGTCTATTGCTTACCTTTTTAAATTTTTCATGTGCCCTCCAACATCTATCGAAGGCCTCGTTCTCCGATGCATTGATGTTCTTTACTTGCTGTTGTAGCTTCTGATATTTCTCCTAAGGAATAGTTTCTTCTGTGAGCTTTTCTATCGTCTGCTCGGCCTGTGCCAGATCCTTTTGAAGTCTCACTATATTAGGATCATTGTCCATCAAAACATTTTTGGGATGGAGATCTAACTGGATCTCCTTATTGCGACGTCTGGTTCCTATAGTCTACGTTTCCTTCTCATGAACTGTCCGGTCAGTCGTAATGCTAGAGGACAATTCCTCTATCTAGATGTCCTTGTTATAGATAGGTGCGTCTTCTGTTTGGGCCTCTGCATTTGTAACAGCCGCATGCTATTCCTTGTGGTCCTAAATGATAATGGGTTTAGTTTGAGTTCTTTTCATCTTCATTTTATGGGGTTTCATCTGGGTGGCTACATCACTTGTTCCAGGGGTTCTTTTTTAGATTCTCCCCATTTTTAGGACCCTTATTTGTTATTTGAGTTGTTTTACTACATTTAGTAGCCTTTGGTATTCCTTTCGCAGCCTTTTGATTTCATTTGTTTTCTTCGAAGGAACAGTTGTTTCTTTTCTGGGCTTGGGCTTTGTTCTTGATGGATTGTGCCCTCACCCTAGCTTATTTCCATATTTTCTGTTTGGAACACTTCTTCAGTGTTCTCGTCCTCCTGATTAGGTTTTCAAGGGGAGGAAACCCTGGTTTGATCTGTTATTTCCTGGGTGATTTCTGCTTCTACTTCTTCTTCGTCATTCATCTCCTCAAATGCACTCTTGTTGTGAGCAGAGTGTTCCTGTGATTGCCTTTCTCCTTCTTTCTCATCATCCATCTCCTCTGATGCACTCTTACTATGACCAGAGTGTTCCCGTGATTGTCCCACCTCAATATCGAGGTTCAGTGGGCTGTGAGGCTGGATGTACTCACCCATATTGGCCAAAATTTGGGCCAATTCATCTTCTTGCAGAAGGTTTTGTAATGGACTTCCGTTGGATGGCTCTGCTTCCTCCCCTTCTTCCTTGCCGGAGTGCTCAGTTTCCTCTTTTGGTTCATATTCTATATTTTCTTCTAATTCTTCTTCTTCATTTTCCCCTCCTTCAAGTTGTGGGGGTTGCTCATCCTCTAAGTCATATATCTCTAGGGGTTGGCTACTATTGTCTTGGGGACTTTCCAACATTCCCCTGCTTCTCCCCAATCTGGCAAACTATCTGCGTTTTCGCGATCTGATTGATGTGCTAGTAGTTCTTTTTCGTTTTGGGGCTGGTAAGGCCAATCCCCCATCTATTGAGAATACCAATTCTTCCCAACTAATTTGTTGTTGAGCGAGACTATAACTGACAATTAGCTTAATTAAGCCGTGATGACTTACTACCGTTTCTACATGATGATATTTTCTTATGCTTTGAGCAGCATCATGCAATAAAAAATTTAAATATGCGGGCAAATTTACAGCACATTTTTGTTTTAATACTACTAACAATTTGAGATGGCGTGGTCTTACCACATCCTTTCTCCCATCGCATGTGATGTAGCTTTGCACAATTCTGGCTAATTCTACCCAAGGTTCTCCTAGGGTTGCAGGCAAGACTCCTTTTCCTTTGACAGTAAGGCTCTGTCTTTCGTCCCCGAAGATAGTCATGGCATCTTGAAGTCTCACATTTTTCTGGGTCCATACTAGTCCAATAGCTGGCAGTCTCGATACTTCAGCAATTATCACATCTGTTACTGTTATTTTCCTCCCCCTCACCATGGAACGATCTTCGTGCAAATTCTGCAGAAATTCAATGGCTACCATTTCATGAGACTGTTGTAGTCAGTTAAGGTAGGCAATCCATCCTACTCTCACTAAAATTTTTCGTGCAGCGTTAGAGATTATTAACACCTGTGGTTCGCTACATATCGATCTACCTCCCATTTTTTTCAAGCTTAGCACACTGTTAAGTTTTATAGAGCAGAAAGACAGAAATGAAAATGGAACAGGAAGTTGTTCAAGCTTAGCACACTGTTAATTTTTTTAGAGCAAAAACATAGAAATGACAATGGAACAGCAAGCTGTGCATATTGGGAAATATCAATATCGTTAAAATTTCTATTCCCGAGTTGTAATGGAGTCATAGTACCTCCAAATAAGGAGTTGACATGTATGCTAGTGTATTATGGAGGTCACCCGTGCCCCCCTGAAATGTGATAGGTTATCCTTGGCCGGCAAATAAAGGAGCAGCATGCTGGACTGTAGTCGTACAGTAAAATAAAGGAATGACGTATATATCCATGACATGATTACAAAAAGTAGCAGATTACTGAAATCAAGGCTTATGATGGAAATCGTGAATAGATATGGAAATGCTGTGAAATGATGCGAAAAATAGAGGAGAGGACAACTGACGTAAGTAAAAATTCTTATGCGGTCATTATCCACTTTAACCATTATGATTGATTTATAAATGATTTTTCATGTGTAAAAGGTTCGAAAAGGTTATATAACATAATCTCATTTGAAATCAAGATAGAGATATAAGAAAAGGGTTTATGAAAGTATGACTTCAATACCATCAGCAGAGCTCTGTTGCCAAAAGGTGTCCATAACCTTGACAAACTTTCTTGTTTCACCCTTCGAACCATAATCCTTCATGTATGCCCAGGAAAGTGTTGTGTGATGTCAAAGTGGAGGCCATTGTGCTGCCTTGGTAACCAGATGAATCACAATTCCATTCACCAGGAAGGAGTGAAAGGTGGGCAGGCCAACTCGTGATGAGACCTCATGTTCCAAGGACTTTTTTGTTTTTCTGATATGCCTCTTGGATCATATCCCTAGTGTGGTGGCCATAGTGGGAATGCCACTTCACTGCTTCATTATGAACATGGTAGGCTGGCTCTTCATGAGACCCCCTATCCTTCATCTGACAAATCATGTTAGTAATCATATAGATATATAATTGTCTCTTTCTTTTTTTCATTTTTTTTTATATAGAACTTTCCTATTTATATACAAAGGATGGCTCAAGACTCCTTAAGAGTAGGGATGGTGGAATAAGTCTGAACATCTCAATAGAGGAAAATATGCCCTTATTCTTATTCAATAATAATGATCAAAGAGAATTATGAAGGTTTTTTTTTCTAAAGAACCAACATAATAAAAATAATCAATCAAATTGGTTTTAGTGAAAATAAAGATAGCAAAGTGATATAAATAGTTGTGTCCTTTTCCTCTTTTTTCCTATCGATACAAAGAAATTTCTCTAAAGATAACGATTTCTCTTTGGTTTGCCGATTTTAGAATCCTCTAGTTTTTGTGTCCTTGCATAAATGCATACCTCTACCTTTAAAAGGATCATAAACAGTGAACCATTATTCACAAAATTCCTCTAAATGATGTTCTTTAAGAAACACACACACACACGAAAAAATGCACTCAAAAAGTGGTGTTCCTTTGGAAAGGAACGACAAAAATGTAGGAATGTTGTTCCTTTCAGAAAGGAACAGCAAAATGCGAAAGTGAGGAAATGTTGTTCCTTCAGAAAGGAACAGCAAAAGAACAAAAGTGTTGTTCATTTGGAAAGGAAAAACAAAATGTCAGAAATGTTATTCCTTTCCAAAGGAACAACAAAATGCAAAAGTGTTGTTCCTTCGAAAAGGAACAACAAAAAATGAAATGATGTTCCTTAAGAAAGGAATAGCAAAATGCAAAAGTGTTTTTCCTTCGGAAATGAATAGAAAAAAGGTGTAAATGTTGTCCCTACGGAAAAGAACAACAAAATGCAAAAGTGTTGTTCCTTTAGAAAGGAACAGCAAAAAGGCAGAAATGTTGTTCCTTTAGAAAGGAACAACAAAATGCAAAAGTGTTGTTCCTTCGGAAAGGAATAGCAAAAAGGTGGAAATGTTGTTCCTTCGGAAAGGAACAACAAAATGCGAAAGTGTTTTTCCTTCAAAAAGGAACAGCAAAAATGTGGAAATGTTGTTCCTTCGGAAACGAACAACAAAAATGCAGAAATTGTGTTCCTTCAAAAAGGAACAGCAAAATGTGAAAGTGTTGTTCCTTCGAAAAGGAACAACAAAAAGGCAGAAATGTTCTTCCTTCGAAAAGGAACAACAAAAAACCAAAAAATGCAAAAATGCAAAAATTTGTACAAAAGTAGTTTATACAAGCAGAAAAGAAAAACTTATGTACAAAATTTAAGAGCAATGAAATTATTTAATGAACCAATGTCGAGGAAGGATTATTTTCCTCAGTAAGAATATGCATACCAAAATCTTCCTGTAGCTGCGAGTAAAAGGATTCCCGAGTTAGTGGTTTATGGTACAGTCGCACTCGGTGACCATTTGCTTTAAATGTATGTCCGGATCCGTCAATAGTAGTCAAAATAATGGTGCCATTGTCATGCACTTTCTGTATTTCATACAGTCCAAGCCATCGAGTTTGAAGTTTTCCTGGAAATCCTGAAACCTGGAATCATATTGGAGTGCCCAATCTCCTTCATGGAAGTTTTTCCTTTTGATCAGGGCGTCGTGCCATTTTGCTCTCTACTATTGAATTAATGCAGTGTGTTGAAGAGCCGAGAGCCTAATTCCATCTATCTCATTCATTTGTTGTAGTCTGTTAGTCTGGGCCTCATTTAAATTCAGACTGATCTCCTATGTTGTTCTTAATGTTTGTATTTCGAACTCTATTGGAAAGATGGGTTCTTTTCCAAATACTAACTAATATGGTAAATAACCTGTGGTGTTTCTCCACATTGTTTGGTATGCCCACAAGGCATTGGGAAATCTTGAAGCCCAATCACGCTTGTGTGATGCAACAGTTTTTGTCAATATTGCATCTGTCATCTTATTCGTGATCTCTTCTTGGCCATTTGCCTGTGGGTGATACAGAGTGGTAATTTTGTGCTGAATGTAATAATTTTTTAATGTTGCAGCGATTTTATTACCTACAAACTATGGTCCTCCATCCATGATTATGTCCCTCAAGAGGCCATATCACACAAATATTTGGAACAGCAAATGAATCACAGAGTCCTTTGTAGCTCCTGGAAGTGCCTCTGCTTCAACCCATTTGGTAACATACTCTGTTGCGACTAGAATATATGTTTTTTGATTTGATGATGGGCTGATTGGACCAATAAAATCATGCACACAATGCTCAAATGGTTCGATTAATAATTATGGGCTTAAAGGAATTTCATCGGACTGTCTAGGGTGTCTTGCTCTTTGGCAACTATCACAGCCTTGCACAAATTTCTTAGCGTCTTTAAAGATTGTGGGCCAGTAATAACCTCTTTGCAAAATCTTGTGACTAGTCCTGTGATCTGTGAAATTTCCGCCACACGATCCGTCATGATAGGCTTTTAGAATGTCAAATATTTCGTCTTCATGGACGCATCTTCTGATGTGCATATTTTCCCCTGTATGAAATAGGTAGCCCCCAATCTAAGAAAATCAAGTACTACGTTGCACAATCTGTTTTCGTTCATTAGGGGTTAGATGCTTTGGTAATTTGCCTACTAAATAATTTGCAACATCAGCATGCGAGGTGTCTTGACAGTGATAGCAAACAAATGTTCATCTGCGAATTGATCTTTGACTGCTGCTGCGTCCGCTGGCTTTGACATTCGTGAGAGAAAATCAACTACATAATTCTCTTTCATAGGTCGATCTTTTATTGTAATGTCAAATTCCTGCAATAAAATCAACCATCTTGTTAATCTACTATTTGTAACAGGTTTATTTGCTACATATTATATGGAAAAATGATCTGTATATAAAACAACATGATATCCAGTGATATAATGCCTAAATTTATTTACAGCATGTACTACAGCTAAAAACTCTTTTTCAGTTACAGTATGGTTTAGCGCAGCAGGAGAGAAATTATTGCTAATATAATAGATTGCATATGGATTTTTGTCTTCTTCCTGCCCAAGGACTAATCCAATAGTTGTGCTTGAAGCATCTAATGAAATTTGAAATGGAAAGTCCCAATTTGGGCCTATGACCACTGGGGTTGTTGACACAAGCTTTTTCAGATCCTCAAAAACACGGTCACACTTATCTATCCAAATAAAATCAACATTCTCTACCAGTGTGTATAGAGGTGTAGCTATTTGAGAAAAATGCTTTATGAATCTCCTATAATAGCCAGAAAATCCTAGAAAACTGTGTACCTCTATTTGTGTGGTAGGAGTAGATATTAACAAAATTATTTGAATTTTGGCTAGATCTACCTATATTCCAGCCGCTGAGATATAATGACCTAGGATGAGCCCTTTAGTCATCATCATATAGCACTTTTCATGGCTTAAGCAGAGCCTGGTGGCAATACATTGTTGCAACACCTTTTCCAGTATGTCTAGTGCTGGCTCAAAATCATCTCTATATGTTGTGAAATCATCCATATATACTTCGATCCCTTCATTTATTAAATCTGAAAAGATGCTGAAGATGGCCCTCTGAAATGTGGCAGGGGAATTGCATAGGCCAAAGGGTAGGATGTTGTAAGCGAATGTTCCCCAAGGACAGGTAAAATTAGTTTTATCCTAGTCTTCAGGGGCAATCTGAATCTGATTGTATCCACTGAAGCTATCCAAGAAAGAAAAGAATTTATTTCCTGCTAATGTGTCTAATACCTGATCAATGAATGGAAGGGGAAAGCGGTCTTTCTGGGTTGCTTTGTTTAATTCTCTGTAATCTACACAAATCCTCCACTTTCCATTCTTCTTTGGCACCACTACTAGTGCAAAGACCCATTTGCTATCGGAGATTAGATAAATAAAGTTTACATCCAAAAGTTTTTGTAATTCAGCTATCACAATATCTTTCAGGTCAGAGTTAAGTCTCCGTTGGGGTTGGCAAATGGGTCTAACATCCTTTTCTATATAAATGTGGTGCGTACACAATTGGGGATTAATTCCCTTCATGTCAGGATAATCCCATGCAAAATCTTCCTTATATTTTTTGAATAGTTGGATCAAATTTTCTTCTTGTTCACGAGTCAGGTTTTTGTTGATGTTCAAGGTTTTTCCTCGCTCAATCTCTATAGTTTTGTTGTTTGAAATAGAGGTAGTGGGTATTGATTGATCATGAGTGTCTTTGAGGGGATCTTCTTCTAGTTCATTGTCAAATGCTGCCTCTATCATGTGACATTGTACATGGGATCAAGATTTGGGTTGGTTAATGAAGTTCTTAATAACATCATCCTCTATTTGGTCTTTAAAATCGATGGCATCTTCTATGGTTAATGGGGAGCTAATGTTTTCTGTGAGGTATGACCCAGGTTGTTTCTTAGATTTTATTATTGTTACACTTGGCTGGGCTGGTGGCATAGAGATATATTCTTGATATTACTCCCTCTAGTTATGATCATACTGCCTTGTCGACAGCCAATGTAAGCATCAACAGTCTCAAGCCATGGTCTACCTAAGATTAAAGGGTGTCCATCGAGCCAGTTTTTGGGGTTGATTATCAGAAAGTCGGTAGGGTATTCCCAAGAATCTATGGGTACCATTACATCATGTAGTGTACCTTCTGTCCTGACTACCGATCGATCAACCAATTCCAATAAGGTGGTGGCTGGTTCCATTGATGTAATGCCAGGTTTTTGACAAGTGGTGGTTGTTAAAATATTAATTGCAGCCCCTAAATCAACTAGGGCATTTGAAAAGTTTGTCCATTGTTTTGCACTGTCACTATAGGATTCCCTGGGTCTTCATATTTGACAGGTGCTTCTCTTCCTGATAACAAATCAGATAGAGTGCCAACTACTTGGACTGTTGGGTTAGTTGTTATTCTCCTCTTTCTCTTTCTTATGGATAACTCTTTGATAGTTTTGCATACATTGGGATATCTTAGATAGCTTGGAGGAATGGGAGTTTTATACACAAATTTCTTAGTTCTCCCAGAAGATCAAAGTTAGGATTCTCTATAGGGCATGGTATGATTAATCATTCTGGGAATGGGGGAGAAGATGTGGTTGCTTGGAAGTGAGTTTGTTGTCTCACCACATCCTCTTCTTGTAGTGGTTGTTCTATGGGTAACTGATTTTCAACTTGAGCATATCTGTCTCCCTCAGTTTATATTATGTGCCCAGACCTTAATTAAAGGTTGTTGCACTCCCTTACATTAGTTTCTAGTGCTGTTGTTTCGATTATTTGAACAAATTAAACCAGTCTATTATTAGGGTTCGGGTTGGGTTGGTCTTGGAATTGTTGTCTTAAGCTAGACTGGGGATTTTCTTGTAGTGTATATGGCACTGGCAGTGTGGGTTGACGAGAGGAATGGTTTTAGCTGGCTGATTCATTGGTCTTTACCAGTTTGACTACCAGGCTTGACTTTGGGAAGTGGGAGAGGACCATTGTGTTGGGTATGCATTGTTTTGCCAATATGGTGGAGAGTAGGGAAAATTTGGCCAATTAGTTTGGCTTGTTTGATTTGGCCATAGTGATGAAGGAAATGGTTGCTGTGACTAGTTTGGAAGGGTGGCTGATTTTTCCACATCGTATTATATTGCTGAGCATGATATTGTGGAGGTTGGAAAGAAGAAGATGGATCGGAGGGCATACCTGGTTGTCGTGGCTGCCATTGACAGCACTGATTGAGTAGGTACACTTGTTCTGATTCTTCTTCCGCTTCTTTGTAGACTGATTTCAAACCTGGAAGTGAGGGGCAGTTCTCTGTGGAGTGATATTTTGTACAAATAGCGTAGACTTGAACTGCATCCAGTGGGAACTCTTTTTGTTTGTGTTTCTTTCTACATCTAGTGCAGAATATTGCTAGGGTTTGCTCTACTTCTGCTCGTTTATGCTTAGCTTGCATAATATCGAGTTGCTTTGTCAGAGTCCCCAATATATCAGTTTTGAAATTCTCAAGTAAATTCCCTATTTCTGCGTGGGTTACTCCTCCACCGGAGATCTTGCTGCCCCTTGTGAACATGTCACCTTCCATTGGTTTTAGCCTTGTACTCCCTTGTGAGCTCCTGATACACAAACCAATAATGTCAGCAAAATTTTCTTGATAGATGTCACCTTTTCCCATAATATTTAGTGTTTCAACCCATTGTTCCTTCATCCCTTTAATTAATGTCATTTTTAATACACTGTCAGGTAAGGGTAATGATGCATAAGGAGATCTCTGAAGATTATACTGATAACGTTCAACATACTCTTCTAGTGTCTCATTAGGTCTGGCTACCATCTGAAATATTTCATCCTTTAATTCTCTATACCTACAATAGTCCTGATATGTCTTTAGAAAGACACCTTTCATCTTATCCCAGTCATTTATAACACCTCCACCTAACCCCATAAACCATGGTAAAGCTGCTCCTTTTAATGTGGAAGGAAATAATTTTAGCTTTTGGGGATCACTGGTATATTCATACCCCTAGCATAGTACATCGAATTCAAACAAGAATGCGTCTGGATCTTCTGATTTTAGGCCATGAATATAGGAATATGTCAGAGAGGAATGGCCTTCATAGGTGCATTAACTGCAGTATCTACAATGGGATATTGCAACATGGAGGTTTGAGGTGTTTGCTGGTTCTGAGCCATTTAGTCAAATATGTGCCAATATCCTTCTGGAATTCCTAGGGGTGTATTCCTAGGTTGGTTAGAAGGAGCAGGAATGGTGTTAACAACACTTCCTTCTTCTAGGATGATGAGAGTTCCTTGCTGAACTAATATCTTGGGAGATCTTAGCTTTTTAGGTTCTTAAGCTTTGTTCTGGATGATTTTGACAGCACTTCACTTTTCTGGGCTATTTAGTGGCTAAACTATTCCAAGAGGAGATCTTGGTTCTTCAGTTTCCCCTGTTTCTCCTCATCCTTCACAGAGATTACTAAGGCTCCCTTCTTGTAACAATTTTGGGCTAGAATTCTTAATTTCTTGAAAATCTTTCTCATCTGCTTGGCTGTGCACCTTAGCAAAGGCTATGGATGGTGATTCTATGGCCCGAAGGGAACTAGTAGGTTGTCTAGAAGCAACTTTTCTAGGGCCTACTGACAACTGAGATTCTTCTTTTTTAAGGATATCATCTATAAAGGTCGACCAGCCAACGATCACCGGTCCCTTAGCTTTATCAGGCTTGGGTAGTGGTTTTGGATTCTTCTTAGGCTTTTTCTACTTAGTCATGCACACAAATCAGATACTTATTTCTACCCAAAATAGTCCACAAATCTACAGGAAAACAGGCGGGGGAGCAGGGCTGTTACATGCTCTGTACGCAGGTTCTTACCTACTATTTTTAAAACCCAACTCTCTTTTAGCAAGTACTTACACTACTCCCTTTTTAAAAGAAACAAAAGGCTACACTCTCCCCGGCAACAATGCCCAAATTTTGAGTGATAAAAAGGTGTCTTTTAACCCCTATTTACCCTACATTAGTTATCAATCCAGGCATGATTTTTTATCTCAAGAGTGAACTCAGCCTGAGGTGGTCACTTGTTCAAGAGTAATGTTTGTAGCATATTGCTTACAAAAGTAAATGAATGCTAGAAACAAAATCTAATTGTAATGGCAAGAAACTCAAATGTTATGTAACTAAATCATTCACTCAAGAAACTACAACAATTATCAGTCAAGGATGCAATAGTGATAACTCTTTCGTCTGTAAACTGATGTAAATGAGAATCAACCATAGACAGGATCTCTAATCTGATAACTTAGACAGTAGTAGTCAATGTTTGTTACAGTTGTAGATCTTTCTATCCGCAACAAAGAAAATACTGGAAATAACAATTAGATTAACAGAAAAGGAACAACAACTGAATCTATTGAAAAAGGTTAACAACAATGTTTAATCTACATAACTGAATTGAGCAGAAATCCTAATTGAAATGAATTGAACAACAGTCTTAACTAATAAAGGAATTGAACAACAAACCAAGAAAGGAACAACAAACCTAATTAAGTCTACAGAAATTGAACATCAAACTTAATTAAGTGTAACCACACAACAACTATAGAGTAATTGAATTAGTAATCTTATTCTAGCATAATGGACATTAACTACAGGTATAAAGGAACGACAATTGCAACTGTAATTGAACGATAGTTAAATGAACAACAATCACAATTGTAAATGAGTGGCACTCACAACTGTAAATGAACAGCAGAATCTGAATTATACAATGCAATATTTTTTCAGAAAGAACAGAATGAAATTTTAAGTTGTGAATAATAATCTTGCTATCCAATTACGATTCCAATACAATAGAGAAATTCAAGGAAACGTTCAAAAACAAAAGATTACTAAATAAAGTGAATTAAGGAAATGCAAAGGAAATCAAACCACACACGATTGTAATTGTAAGATAATGATACAAGAAGCAAGTGGATCCAGTAGGGTTGGGCCCTTAGCCGCCACGGAAGCACTGCTGCATTTACTCCAGGATCAGATAATGGAACAACAACTGAGTTATATATTAATCATAAATGGCAGAGTTACAACTATCGGTCTTCAAAGAGAGTCGATGATCAAGGTCAAGATTACAATAGTAAGTTCTACAAATTGACAATAATATCCACCCCCTGGGCTACTAGCATTGTCCGTTTTTATAATGGCCAAGTGGAAGTATCAAGAGTACCAATAAGTCTTGAAGTAGCAATCCCTCAGAATCAAAGGATCTTGAGGGATTCACTATATCTTTGATCTCTAGCTATCATTTTGTCTTCTTGCACTAATGCCATGTTTTCTCTTCCTTTTCCTGGACCATGCACTCTGATCTTGATCTCCTCATCTGGATATGGCTTCCTGTCGAAGGGACATCAGTTGCTTCTGCTTTGTCTTTTCCTCCTAAATAGTGATTTTCCATTGTCTTCATTTTCTGTATAGAAAAAGACAATAATTAGTTACTTTGTATCAATCGTAAATCTCCTTAATTCTATCATAATTCTTTAAGATATTACCATCTTAGAATGTAAAGGAGTTATGATTGAAAGGAAAAGATAAAGAAATAAATGGTAAATACATACCTTTCCCAATGCTCAACAACAGCTACATCTACTAAATCTGCATGCAATCCCACTTGAGTGGAAATTTGTTCGAGTAGGTATGAGCTCAGTTTCAGTCCATGTAGCCCTACCTTCACATAATTTTGTTTGCATGGCCACATTGGCTACCTTAGGGGTATTGTTCGGAGTTTTTCATGTTGTAATTTCCATTAGTTTTCATTGGAGCCTCTTAACCATCTTACGAAGCTTCTGGTGTTCTTTTCTTAGCTTCCTCAATTTCGTTCTGGCTCTGTGCCTCTTATGAGGAGTAATTGATTTGCTAATGATCTCGTTAATAGCCTCTGTCTCTAAAGAGCCTGGTTGTTCACCTTGGCTTTGCTCCAATGAGACCGTGTCTCTAGATTGATTATCAAACTCCTGAATAACCTCTGTCTCTGCTTCCTATTCTTGGACTATGACTTCTGTGTCTAGACCTTCATCACTGGTTTCCACTGGAAGCATGTCACTAGATTGGTTCTCTAATTCCTGAATAGCCTCTGTATCTGCTTCCTCTTCTCGGTTTGTATCTTTTGGGGAAGGCAAAATTCTGGTATGGCCAGAATTCCCTGGAGATTGGGCTTCTCCTAAGTTAGGATTAAGCGGTTCTTCAGGTTGCATGTAGATGTTCATATTGGCCAAGACCTGGGCCATCCCTACCTTGAAATCCTACAAAATATCATCTTGAGAACTCATATTTGGTGTTGGAGGAGGCCCACTTCGTTTTCTCGTTCATCGTCAGAATGCCCTTCTCCTTCTTGCACTGAGTTGGGTCTATCTCCTCCCTCAGGTTCTGATTTAGGATTATCTTGTCCCTTTGACTCTGGTTTTAAGTCCTGTACATTTACTAGGCTGGATAATTCTGTTGGTTGACTAGCGCTGCCTTGAGGATTTTCAGACGTTCCCTGGTCTGAATTCAACCTTGTAGATCATCTACGCTTGTGAGGTCTACTTCCTAAAGGGGTAGTCTTTTTTCTTTTTGGAATAAGGTTAGGTGCTCATAGGTTTTCACCTCTTTTGAGGGCCGCTATGAGATCATCCCCTATAGATTTTTGTTGGGAAAGGTCATGACTAATTATTAACCTGATCAGATAATGGTGGCTAACTACTGTCTCTGGGTGTTGAGCCTGTCTCAGCCTCTCGACAATGTCACACAATAATGAATTCAACAGTGTAGGCAAATTAATAGAGCATTTTTGTTTTAAGATTGCTAAAAGTTTGAGTTGTCGTGGCCTTACCACATCTCGACACCCATCATAGGTAATATAGTTGTAGACAATTAATGCCAATTCTCCCCATGGCTCTCCGAGACAAGATGGACAAATGCCTTTGCCCTTCTTGATTAGCTCTTCATCCCTAAAAATCTCCATAGTGTTGTGAAACTTTAGTCACTTGTTAGCCCATACTAGTCCTTCTGCCCATAGCCCAGACACTTCTGCTATCACAGCATCTGTCACGATGATTTGTCTACCTCTCACCAAGAATTTTCCATTTTGTAGATGTTGTAGAAATTCAATGGCGATTTCCTCATTAGGGGGTTGAAAGCTTGTAAAATATGCTTTCCATCCTGTGTGAACCAGAAATTCCATGGCTCCATTGGAGATAGCCAGTATTAAAGGATCTCGACGCCTATTTTTCCTCCCATGATGCTTTAGTTCTCCCTACTTCTGCAAACGATTAGTGTAGTGGAGAAAACACGATAATGACAGCAGCTGAGAGATGGAACAGCAAGTAGTTGCAACAACATTGTCAGGAGATGTTTTATAAAAATAAATACCGGTAAATTGAGGACTGTTATAATGCCACATGCTCTATGATTATGGGATGTCATATTATTCTACAAAATCAAATAAAATGATGACAGTGCATGCATCAGTGTACTGGAGGTCCCTGCCCCCTCTCGAAATTAAAGGTTGCCTATGACCGAATGGATGAAAAGATGACATTCTAGTTGTGAAGTACAGGGGTGATGGATTGGGTTGTAAAGGCAGCAGAGTACATATATTAATGAAAGGATCATAAAAGGATATTGGAGTAATGAAAGCAAGTTGTGTAAGGAGAATTATTAATAAGTGATAACATGTCGTGAGGTGATGTGATAAATAAAAAGGACAGAATTTGTAAGAGATGATACCTTACCACCGTTATTCCACTTGAAAATGATGTGATTGATTTTAGAAAAGGTAAGTTAGGGAAATAATCCCTCTGTAAAAAAAAAATAGAAAAATAAGAAGAGGACATTGTAATAATTATTGATGTAGGAAATAAAACTTCAATATCATAAGAAGAGCTTCTGCTGCCTGCAGGCATCCATAGCCTCGATAGAGTTGCTTTCTAACCCTTAGGAGCCAGGATCCTCTATGTATAGTTGGGGAAGTGCATTATGATGTTCATAGTGGAGATCAATGTGCTAGCATGGTAACCAGATGAACACATCGCCACTCACTGGGAAGTAGTGAAAGTGGTCAGGCCGGCTCGTGATGATACCTCTTGTTCCAAGGATTTTGTTTCTTGATGCATCCATTGGATCATATCCCTCGCGTGTGGCCATAGTGGGAATGCCACTTTGACACAACCCTATGAACATGGTAGGTTGGCTCATTATGAGACCCCTTATCGTCCATCTGTAGATCAAAAAGTAAAATTGTTAGTGAATTTTATTATGTGTGTGTGTGTGTTTGTGTCTATTTTTTTATTTATTTTTTACACTCCCCATTTTATATATAGAGGGTGGCTCAATATGAATTAAGAGTAGGGATGGCGAAAGAAGTTTAAACATATCAATAGAAAAAAAGTATACTCATAATCTTATTGATAATAAGCAGAGAGAATTATATTAGAGGGAGTAGAACTAGCATGGTGAAGATAATCAATCAGTATTATTTATAGCAGAAATGAGGACATTAAAGTGATATAGATAATTTTGTCCTTTCTTTTTCAATCATCACAAAGCTATCTTGTTAGAGATAATAATGTTAAGGATATTTTCCTCCTTCAGTAGACTCCGTACTTGTTGTCCTCATATATGTATTGTACTTTATGCCGTAAAGAGGATTAAAAAAGATGAGTTGGGATGGGCTAGGAATGATCGTGAAAGGGGAAGAAAGGGTTGTTCTCAAAAATACTCAGAAAGTGTTGTTCCCTTTAGGGAACAGCAGCTGTTCCTTGTTGGGAACAACAAAAACACATGGAACAATAGATGTTCCCTGTAGGCAACAACAACTTTTGCCTGTAGGGAACAACAAAAACACTCGGAAAAAGTGTTATTCTCTTTTAGGGAACAATAGCTATTCTCTGGAGGGAACAACAAAATCATACTCAGAAAAAACGTATTGTTGCCTAGAGGGAACAACAAAAGAAAACATACAGAAAAATTATTTTTCCCTTTAGGGAATAGCAAAAATACTCGCAGAAAGTGTTGTTCCATAGAGGGAACAATAGTTGTTCCCTATAGGGAACAATAAACACACATGGAAAAAGTGTTGTTCCCTATAGGGAATAACAAATCAGCACACGAGAAAGTGTTGTTCCCTTTAGGGAACAACAGCTGCTCCCTGTAGGGAACAACACAAGAAGACACACAAAAAAGTTTTGTTCCCTTTAGGGAACAACAAAAGAAAACACACGAAAAATGTTGCTCCCTTTAGGGAAGAGAAGTTGTTCCTTGTAGGGAACAACAAAAGAAAATAGGGAGAAAAAAAACACAGACAAACAATCATCCCTACTGCTCTAAGAAACAGAAGGTTAATGATACAGAAGAAAGAAAAACAATAGAAAAAACAATTGTATTTACAAGTCTCAAAAATAACTTTTTTTACAAAATTGGTGTTTCCGAAGAGTTGTCTTCTGCAGTAAGCATTTGTATAGTAGAATATTTGCATATTTGTTGGCAAAAGGATTCCCTTGTAAGCGATTTTTGGTAGAGGCGTAACTAATGCCCATTTGCTTTAAATGAATAGCTAGACCCATCAATGGTGGCTAATGTAAGGGTGCAATTATCGTGCACCTCTTTTATCTCATAGGGACCTAACGATCTAGTCTGGAGTTTGCCTGGGAAGTCCTGGAACATGGAATTGTACAAAAGCGCTGAATCGCCTTCATGGAATATATTTTTCTTTATGAGGGCATCATTCCATTTTTCTCTTTATTGTTGAATAAGTGTAGTATGTTGAAGAGCCAATAGTTGGATTTCATCTAGTTCATTTATTTGTTGTAATATGTTAATCCGTGCTTCATCCAAAGCAGACCCCACTTCTTGGGCTATCCTTAATGTCTGAATTTTAAACTCTATGGGGAAGATAGGTTTCTTACCAAACACCAGCTGATATGGGGAGTATCCTGTTGTATTCCTCCAAGTCGTGTGATATGCTTGCAGGGCTTCTCACAATAGGGTAGTCCAATCATGTTTATGCGAGGCGACTGTCGTTTTTAGAATGGCCTTGATTACCTTGTTGGTACTTGCTACCTAGATGTTTGCCTGTGTGTGGTATGGAGAGGTGATTCTGTGCAAAATGTCATGATTTTTTAGTGTAACAACAATCTTATGGCCTACAAATTATGGCCCTCCATCCGTAATTATTTCTCTGTGCAAACCATACTGCACGAAAATTTCAAAGAGAAAATTGATTACTGTTTCCTCTGCTGCTCTTGGTAATGCTACTGCCTCGACCCATTTAATCATGTATTCCATTGCAACCAGTATATATGATTTTTTATCAGATTATGGATTTATTCGGCCGACAAAATCTAACGCCCAGCGTTCAAAGGGTTCGATGACTTGCTGTGGGTGTAGGGGCAAATCATTAGACGGCATCCCCGGAAACGACACCAAAATGTTGGGTGCTAAAATGTGTCTTTTAAAACTCCTAATTGCCTCACATTAATTATCAACCTGGGCAATTTCTTTTATTCCAAGAGTGTACACAATATGTGCAAGCTATGAACCCAGAGAGTAATGCTTTTAAAATGAAATATAAACTTTGATACAAGAGTAAACAGATGCATTATAAAACTCAAACTACAACTGCTAATGGAAATATTACATCTAAGCATCAAGACTTAATCCTCAACTAAAATCTTAATCAAATCTCAAATAGGCAATTCAATTGACAATAGTATCAACCGAGAGCATACTAGCGTTAACCAATATCTTCTATTTGATTCTATCTAAATTGCACTCAATCTCAATTAAGCAACTCAAATGGGAATGATATCAACCGAGAGTTTATTAACATTAACCAAACTCTTTCAGATGATTCTATAATAACCACACTCTTATCATAATCAACAAGATTCAATGCATTAACTGATAATCAATTTATTCTACAGTAAGCATAAATGGAGTCAAATGACAAAGTTGCAAATCACATAAGGAAAGTAAACTAACTTCAATATATGAAATCGGAAAATAGTAAACAAGATAAACTCATAGAGAATGGAAAAACATCTAACCAATCAAAATCACATGAATTTGAAAGATATAACACAAAGGATAGTAGTTTGATCCTCGAGAGTTCAGGCCCTTAGCCACCAGCGAACACTTCTGAGCTACTTCAATGAATATGAATGAACAACAACGTAAATTATTTATTAACCATTGAACTCAATCCTCATTACAATACGGTTGTGTTCCTCAAAAGCACGAGTCCGTAAATCAAAATTACGATTTTAAATAAACAGAGATTGATCCCTTTTCCTCCTATAGTTTTCACTTTTATAGTCAAAAAGGGAAAAAGATAAATGTGATCCCTCAAGATCGGGAGATCCTGAGGGATTCACAGCTGAATCCTATCTTCTGACATTCTTCTTATTTAGCATTAATCCTCTTGATTTTTCCTCTGGCCTTACCACAACCGACGTGCCTCATTCGTCCTTTGTTGTTTTACGTTGTTCTGTCTCTAGGCAACATCAACTGTTCCTTTATTGCTTTTTTGCATAAAAAGGAATAAGATTTAGTTACGATGGCTAAATCTCAATCAAGAGTAGTTCATTTGTTTCTTATCATAATCCATCAATATGTTAACATATCAAGGTACAAAAGAGACAAGAAAATAGGGAAAAGGCAATGTAATTGAGTGTAAATACATACCCATTGCATAACTCAACAATAGTTTTATCATTTTCCTGTGCAGTGGGATTGTCCTTTTGTGGATTTCTTCTAGGTGATGCGCGCCTCAGTATCACAGTCTGCTTGCCCTTCTTTTCCTTCGCACTCGCTTTGGTTGGGGTAGGCTCTAGTCTAGGCATTTGTCGTGACTTAGGGACTTCAACTAGTACCTTTGCAACCTCTGGAGTAGCTCCCTCTACCTCCATGAAAACCTCTGGCACAACCCCCTAGGCTATCACTGCTTCAGTGTCGATAGCTTCAGATCCTAAGATAAAATCATGGATGAAATTGCGGTCGGACTATGGAAATTGATCAAACACTAGGTAGTCAAGCGATTCTTTGAAAAATGTTTCCAAGTGTTTTTCGTTCAATAGCCACATGTAATTTATAAGCCATTTTGAATTCAAATCCTACCATTCCCCCCACATTCAATTAATTAATGCCCAATTGGCACCATATTTCCCATAAATTTCATCTTAAGGGCTGACCACCCACTCCATTTGGCCACATTCTCATTGCCAAATCATGAACAGTGACTTTAATGGTCACTTTCCAGCTGACGTGCACGATTTTTCCTTGGGTAGCACAACTCTCTCTGCACTGATGCGAACCCTGTGACATATCCTCGTCCGCATAATCCTCCAATCGCATAGTTCCCCAGCCTAGGCAATGTAGTTTATAGTCTTGTGCCTCCTTTTAGCTGCCTGGAGTGCTAAGACTATGCTACCTTCATATAGTCACCTGGCTAGAGCACCGGTGTATGGCTTCAATCTAGTGTAATTCACCTTTCCTAGGAAGCGATCTTCGTTCATTTTAACCAACTAAACTGCTCCACCATCGGTAATTTCCTAAATGACATAGGGCCCTAGCTAGTGCATCCTAAATTTCCATGGAAATTTATCAAAATTTCTATCATATAACAAAACCAGGTCATTTACCTTAAAGGTGCGCAACTTAATGTGTCGACCATGCCATGCTTTTTCTCACTGCTTTTGGACCTGTTCATGAAATCTAGCCAGAAATCTCTCTTTCTCAAGATCAGTAAGCTACACGAGCCTCTCGTCAAGGGCTATGTGATCCATCATATCTGTGAGTGCCACTATGCGTAGACTAAGTACAATGTATTCCATGGGCATCACTGCTTCAACACCATATACAAGCCTCAATGGTGTCTATCGAGTCAACTTTTTGCATGTCGTTGGATAGGTCCATAGTACTACCGGTATGTGCATGTCCCAATCATTTTGCTAACCATTGCAAACATTGGTCAGTGCATTCTCTAGTACCTTATTGAATGCTTCTACTGTCCCATTAGCCTGTGGGTGATAAGGCATGCTTTTTTGGTGATATACCTGAAACTCCTCCATCAGCGCGTTGATTATTTCTTTCAAGAATTGCGTACCACAGTTACTCATCAAAATCTATGGACACCCAAATCGCGTCAGTACATATTCAAAGAGAAACTTTGCAACGGTCGCGCCTGTGCATTCATTCATAGGTTGTGCCTCCTCCCATCAAGTCAAATACTAAGTCACCGTGATAATATACCGCACACCCATCTTCTTTCCTTAAGGCTGAATGGGTGCCAAAAAATCTATCGCCCATTTCTCGAAAGGTTGTAACGTCATCTGTGGGTTCAGAGGTAGCTCATCCGTTCGTGATGGCCTACCAATCCTTTCACATGTCGCACGCCATGTAGTAGGCTTTTGAATCTTGATGGAGGGTTGGCCACCCCAACCCTACACACAGAATATACTTGCAGTCGCGCTTCCTATGTAATCCCCTCCTGTAGTGCCCCCATGACCTTCTGCAAGGATACTACATCTTTCAAACTCTGGTACATATCATCACAATACTTCATCAGACCCCACTTTGTACAAATGTCTGGCAATGACAGGAAAATTTGCCGCATGCACCACTAAATCCTTTTTCTGTTGGATGGTGTAGCCTTCTAGGGTAGTTTCTGTTGTTAGGAACTGTATGATATCTTTCAAGTTACCATCTATGATGCGTACTGTAAAGTGATTTGCATCAGGCGATTCCTCCTGCAGATTAGTGGGCTCTTCCACCATTTCGATGTGCGATAGATGGTCTGGTCCCACACTCAGTCATCCAGGCTTTACAATAACTTCAAAATGATACTCCTAGAACAATAATAACCACTTACAGATTCTCTCCCCCAACACAGGCTTATTGACCATGTATTTCAACACAGAATGATCCATACACATATTAAAATGTCCATGCAGGAAATAGTGTCTAAACCTGTAGAGCGCATATACCATGGCTAGTCCTTCGTGCTCGGTGGTGGAATTGTTCTTCTCAGCCTTGAATAACTTCCTACTTGCGAACGCTCTAGGATGGTCCAATTCTCCTCCACCAGCTTGTGTCAGCATTGCTCCTAAGGTTATACATGACCCGTCTACATGTACATGAAACTCCTTCCAATCCAGGAAGACTAAAATTGGTGGGGTGATAATTTTTTGCTTCAGTACATCCAATATTTTCTGACAGTCCTCATTCCAATGGAACGTGACATCCTTTCTCAACAACTTCTCCACAAGCACAGTGATCTAGGCATAGCCCTTGATAAACTTCCTGTAGTACCCAGTATATCCCAAGGTTGCGCACAACTATTTAACACTCCTCGGGTCCTCCAGGTTAAGTATCAGAATGATCTTCATGGGATCTACCATCAACCCCTGTCTGCATACCACATGACCTAGAAAATCCCCAAAAGGGACACAAAATAGACATTTCTTCAGATTGAGTGTAATCTGGTACCATCGACAGGTGTCTAGCATTAAGCACAAACTAGACACATAGCATTTTACCATTCCAAACATAGTCCATTTATCAAAGTACACCTCCAAAAACTTATGAATGAAGTCTTTGAATGCATCAATGACTGCGTGCGAAAAAATTGTAGGTGCATCCTTTAATTTGAAAGGCATGATAGTGTACTGAAAACACCCCCATTCAGTCATAAATATAATCTTGCTTCTATCTTTCGACACGATTTTGATCTGATGGTACCCAGAGAACCCATCAGTGAAGGAGTACGCTTCCTGGTCACCTACATTATCCAATAACTCATCAATGAACGGAGTTGGGAAAGGATGATGCATGCAAGCGTCATTCAACTTCCTGAGGTCTACGCATATCCTTATTTCATCCTTCTGCTTCTTTTCCTGTACCACCATTGGTCTTACTCAATCAGATTATTCTATGGGATTGATGATGCCTACCTCAAGCATCTTATCTAACTCTAAGCGGACCTTCTCCTTATACTTCAGATTGAGATGGTAAGGTCTTTCCTTAACTGGATTCACGTCGGGTTTTAACATGATCTTCATAATAACTAGGTCTCCTATTATCCCCTTTAACTCTGTAAACTTGGTAGGGAACAAATCCTTGTATTCGCGAAGTAATTTGGTCACCTTATCCACCGTTGTGTCATCCTACTAATCTCCAATCTTCGCAAATTTGGGCTCCACCTCCATACCAATATTTATCTATTTATTCTTCAGTGGTGCGGTTATATCAAGATTCTCGACCGGCGGTCCCTCGACCTCATGGTGACCCTCAGTTTCAAGAATATTAGTCTTTCATGGGTCCTCATCTTCTTCTTCAGTAATCATGTTATAGCATTCTAGCGTGTGGCTCAGCTGAGTAGTCCAATCGAGTTGAATCAGATCCAAAGGATCCTACATATCCTAAAGATCATTTCTTTAACTTCTTGTAGTGCTTCGTCAATACAGTCAAACCCATCTTAGGAGTTGAACATCAATATGAATCCTTCGCACATAATATCCCATTCTCCTGTGCCATGCCAGAGCTCTGTCTCCATGTACCAGTTCATCGGGATCACATCCTGGGTGTGACAGAACAAGTGCGCCCATTCAAGTTTGGGATTTTCTCCATAGGCTTAGCCCATTTGGCCAAGTGTGCACATGGATCATCCTTCCCAGCATACTTGTTTGTCACTCATACCTTTGGCTTCTGAAAGCGTGTTCTCATCATCCTCCTACACTCACGCCAATAATCAAAACTACCCTTATGCGTAGGCCACCATCTCACAGGCGTAATGTGCAGGGCGTAGTCCAAAGCCTGGATGTACTACTTCTTTGGTACTTCCTTCTTAAATGCATCCAAAAACACATCCACGTAATTCAAGTCATCATAAGTGGGCATAATTCTTACTTCTGATAACACACACCATGGTGATCGGGTCATCATGTTATAGCTCAGCGTCGTTACTTCATGTAGAAAATTATGCTAGCGCTCTATTTATTCATCCGATCCTGAGTTGCAAGAACTTTCATGGTCCCATGTAATTTTTTCATCCGCTGTTGGATTCACCCAATCTTAGTCTCGCACTGTTATCCTATATATGCAGTCCAAATCATCATCGCTTTCGTAATTGCAGATAGCTTCAATATAGCTCGATCCTTCACCAGGATCTAGGGGTACTATTACGTGAAGAAATTTCTTTTCAAGTATCATCTTACGCTTCTTTAGGTTGATTACACCATTCATGTCAGTAGCCCAACCAATGCCGAGTAGCGCAAGGTAGGGGTTGTTGTCATCCGCAATTACTATTACTTCAAAATCAGCCAATGCAATCACGCCTTCAATATCTACAGTTACTCTCTACAATCATCCCATGGGGATGATCTTATGCTGATTTTCCATCCTTAACTGAATCAGAGACCACTGCAGCACAGGTCTCCCCTTCCGCTCCATGTCTGGTTTGGAAAAATGTTCGCGTCTAACCCTAGATATAGAATGACTTGATCCATTTTATATTCTCCTATGTGCACAGTCAGTCTCATCTCACATCCTGTCCCAGTTTTATGCTTACCAATCTTCCATATGACATGCGGTTCACCCATAGTGTTTCTAGTGCATCTATTTATAAGTTCCTGTAACCCCTTGACAAGCTTGCTATCACGCAAAAGCTTCATGCAGGTCTCTAGAAAACTCGTAAGAATAGAAGAGTCCATTTCCTGAACAAGTTTATCCCAGATACCTAAGGTAGAGGCCTTAGTGAAGCTCTTCTTTGCTTCCATGATTGTTTCACGTGTGCACTCCAAATCAAATTCAGCCTCCTTCTCTCGATTTTTGGGAACCCATGCACTGTCTTCAGGTTATTTCCCCTTATTGCTGCCCATTGCAATTCCACTTTGGAGCACTATATTCACATTAGAATCCTCTTCGTGAGGCTCATCCCTCATCATCTGCAGGTTCTGAGTTGACTGTGGTGGTAGCACCGCTTTGTCACATATCCTTGCTACCAGTGTAGGGCCGTCCTAAGTCTCATGATTAAATTGAGTACAATATTTTCACGATAGATGCATTGGGTTAGTGAATTCATAGGCATAGTGTCCTAGCCCTCCATAATTGTAACAGATCAGCAGTCCCTGACCTCTGCGAGGTCCTCCTCTGCCTCGACCTCGTCCATGCCCATGAAAGCCTGTTCGTGCCATTCCAGCGCTCTGGTTAGGAGGCCTCATTTCTTACTTAACTCTATAAGCAGGTATTGTGTCCATCATCAATTCATAACTTCAACAGTCATGCTCATCATGCCACACCAACCTACAGAAGTTGCAGAACAGTTATTGCAGTGTTTGTATGAACTTTCGCAACAAAACACAATTATCAGTCATATGTTTCCCTACTACCTGACATATAGCGCACCACAACTTAGGTCCCACGCCTCGTACTACTTAAGCTTTCAACCTCAAAGTCATCGGTCCTCCTCCTACGATATAGTTTGCAAGGACTGGGCAGTGGTCTTTGTCATGCCCCTGGCCCTTACATTACAGGCACCATATCTCTTTGCGCACCTCTAGTTGAATTGTTCTGTCCTACTTCAGACTTTGCATTTCAAGGAAAATAGTTTTTAACTGTGCATGGATCTACTGAACCCCTAGATTTGGATCTTGCATCGGGGTTTCATGCAATCTTATTGCAATATCCAAGGCCTCTCCCTGAGTCATAATATTTTTTTGTGATAGCGCAACCCTTAGGTGAGGTAGGAATGAAGCCACGAACCACTTGTGGTTCTGTCCATCTATTAAGTTCATATTAGCTTCATGGATTTTACACTTCAATCTCTCATCCAATTCCTAGGGTGTCTCACTTGGTTTCATTGTGATTTCCTTGAACCCCAAAATTGACTGCGCCTCAGATTTATGCCTACTGAACTCTTTATTTAGTACAGTCTAAATCTCTACCAACCTCGCGTTTGGGTTATCAATAGAGTACTTGATGTACCAAGTTAGTGTGCGATCCTGCAAAACACTAACCAGCATCGCCTTCTTCATGTAACCATTTGTGTCACCCTGAGCTTCCCATACATCTTTTATGATGAACCAGAACTAGTCTAGATCCTCATTTCCCAAGCCCTTAAACAAAGGTAGCTTCACTGGATTCACCATGTTGAACTGTGATTGAGGTAGTGATGGTGTGGGTGAAGTCACAGGTGATGGTGGTGAAGGTGGAGGTGGTGTGGGTGGAGGTCGTAGTCGCGGGAACCCTTGTTTTATCAACTGATTTGTACTTCACGGAGAAGCCTGCGCTACTCCCTCTTCATCACTCAAAGGAGGTGAAATTAGTGGGCTATATTCAGGACCGTTTCTTCCTTTGTTTCTATAAGTCTTTCCACTTCACATAGCTCCAAACATCAAGGTACCTACATAACCCGTTTTTCGCACAATAACATCTGGATCCAAGTATTTAATGACTTTAAGTACTTACCTCACAAACCTTTGAAAAATCGTTGCTCTGCCTCACTATAACTAACTGAGGTATCAACCATGAATTCTGTTCCAAGCCCTCCTATGACACGATCGAGCCAATGATCGACAGCGCAGGTGATCTTATCCTCAATGGTTTCCAGTCTGTACTAACTCTAGGTTCTAGATAATAGGATCGTCAAGCCTGCACCTTCCTTGGCTATTTGGTAGCTTCGCAATCCACTCGTATAATTCAACTAGAAAGAAACATAAGAATATTTCATGGATTTCCCTATATAGGTACCTATCTAACCATTGTTCCTTTGTCAGCCGCAGATTCTTGTTGTCATATGTAGCGGATTCGTGGATCTTCCTATCCAACCCATCTTCTTTCTCTTTCTTAGTTGGATTCTAGTGATACAAAATCACACATCTCTCATGCAAATTCTGGTCCCAACAATGGAACCATTTGTTGGTTTTGTGGGCCCTGAACCAGGTTCAACGTTAGTCATCCAAACAAATCCATACACTAGTCTCCCTTTTGGCATTAGCCCATGTAGCACGAACCGAAGTCTCACCTGAACCAATATGGGGGATGTTGGAACCAAGTTTCCGCACCTTGAGTTGATAGTGATGTCGATTTGTACCCCTTTCCCCTGCTTTCACACGGGTCGCTAAGAGTCTATCAGTCTACCCTTTATTCTGCCCTTTAGTACCTCCGCAAAGGTGTACGATTGAACTTCACGCAGCCCTAAACTGTGGTTCATGTACTTTCATGCAACTATGACAATGTATTGTATAGGTTCCAAAGTTGTCCCAAGTGTTTTACTTATCTTACCAATCAATCACAGTTAGCGTCGCAAACTAATATCTTTACTTTCTTTCAATTAACAGATATAATCACATACATTTGCGCATCAAATAACCATTATAAAATAAACCCAAACATAATATAATCAGATGCATTAACAGACGCTAAATATACAGTAATTACTGAATATTCTCTCTTTATTGATATCTTTCCAGTTTAGTACAAACTATATCCACCCTGTGCACACAACTGCAGGGATCCACGCACTCAGCTGCAGACTTCCACCCTAGGCCCTTGCGCACTTAGCTATAGAGCCTCTTCTTACACTACGACCCGGAACACTTAGACTTCTCTACCAAACTTCCAATGCTTAACTCTCTTTGCTTAGAGCTTACTTACTAGCTCCTTTTTATACAAACCCATGGTCCACAAACCATGGGTATATCATTACAGCCAACTTGACAACTTTACAAAATAAGGGTGAACAACACTTTATGACTACTGACACGTTCGCGCTCCACGACCACAAAATGCAGAGACTTTACAAGTTTATTACAAAATTGTTCCAAAACATGGGCTTTTAGCCCTAAAACTACTCCTGGTGGAACACATTCCCAACAAAATGTAACACATTATAATCATTGTGGAGGTAACATTAACAAATTTCTATCATAAATATCTAAGACAAGGAGCCAAATTTAACACGCTCACTTGTAACAAAATAATCAAATTACTAACATCGTTGTGATAATTCAGATGGACTTCAAGTCGAAGCTCTTAGACAAACACCCCAGTCTATGCACTCAAGACAAGAGAATAAATCAGGTAGAGAGCTCAATTTTAATGTACATGATGGAGTCAAAGTGTTGAAAACCCAAGGTTTTTAATGCATTGTAAATCCGAAAACTTATTCACCCATTCCTTTAGCATTACCTAGAAGGAAACAACATAGGTTATTTACAATTGAGTAAAGAGAAATAACCAAAGACTATTAAATTAAACAAGAACCCCACCAAAAGTTTCATTATGTGTAGGATGGTCGCACAACTACTCCAGTCTGTGGCTCTGCCTAAAAAGGAATAACAAAGGATAACGATTAAACTACAATACGTCTTAGAAATATGGTAAATTACATACACACATATCATGGGATGAGCCACACAAGATCTTGTTATTCGTACCTATTGGAGATAGGACAAAATATCTCCATAGCACCTTGTAGAAGCAATCAGAGGATGCATTAAAATATACACCTATGAAATTAACAAAATTTATGTAGAACAAAGTAAAAAAAAGTCGAACCAATGAGACCAAAGGTAAGAACCCTAAATTCCAAGTTAGGTGTTTAACCCAAAACATAACATAGAGTATACAAAACTCAAAATTTGTGTCGTATCCATAGGTTCCAAATAATGGCAGACAGAAAATGGGTAGAACAACATATGAAAATAGCAAGACCAAAGTCCCATTAGCCATTTAGAGAGTGGAAAGAGTTACAGTTTTAACAAAGCAAACAAAATCATATCAAATAATATAAAAATATCAGTGTGGGGGTACAAATTCACCTACAAAATGAGTTGTAGAACACACCATTTACTCACGGAAACAAGTCGACAAAAGAGAAAGGAAAAAATCATGAACAATATAGGTCTCACTTATAGTCATATTCGAGAGGATTAGTATTACATATATGATGAACTACAAAATAGAAATCATATATAATTGAATTGAAGTTATCATTGAAATAAAATTTAACACCTACATTACCTTGGCTTTGTGGCATAATCCTCTTTTCCTCAGAAATTCCACTCGTAAAATTATGAGTTAAATGCTAGAAACCATGACAAAATATGGGAATCCCAAGATTCCCAGCATACCTTACTAGCATGTAGAGTGACACCTAGCTGGCATAAAAAATGAAATGTGTTTGAATTAGGGAGAAAGGGATTTTGGGAAAAAGAACATAATCCAAGATCCACCACCGGATCAAAGACTTTCATCATAATTGTCCAAATGATTATCACCATCATAGCCCATGTCAACATTATGTGAAGGGTGAAATGTGGATGATAGAACGAGTGCCAAGTATACAACATGACGAAAACCAATAACTATTTGTCTCACATTGATATATGGACCAAAGGTTTAATATCTATGAGTTTAATTTGATCCATTAAAATCAACATAAGGATGGTATATGTTCCAAAGTTTGAGACATGGAGCTTAGGTAATATAATGTGTGCATAACTACTCTATGTAATTATTAAGGTGTGCATGTCAACCATAGCCTTAAACAAGTTCAATTATCCCACATTTATGCCATCAAGAAATATTACATGTAATAAAATCCATAGAAGCTCTTGTTATTGGTACTTATCGGGATACGACAAAATCTCCCCATAGCACCCTATATTAGCAATCAGAGGATGCATTAAAAGATGTTGGCATTATGGCTAAACTGTTGTCCTTGATGGCAACCCATTCAGGTGATAGATCACAGTACTTCAAGTCAGCAACAGAGATTGATGATCAGCTATCAAATATTGAAGAAAATAAGGGGTACGTAGGTACACCTTGCATAACATGCGTACACGCAGGTCAGTGGTACATAAAGTGCGTACATACCCGCAATTATCCCGTTCAGGAGGTGCGTACGCCCAGTGCACACATTTCAAGGCAAAGAAATTCACATGTGGGGTTTTCTTATGTTTTACTCTTGGTATTTAGCCGACGGTATTGTGTTATTATGGTGTCGGCTCGTGGTATTGATCCATGATTTAAGGAAGAGCTTTCCTATATAAAGCAAAGGAGATCATTTGGCTTGAGCATGTTTTTGGTTGAATATCTTATGAGGGCTAGATCTGGTCTAGATCTAAATAAGGCGAATCTACTGATGGACCGAGATCTCTTCGGCGCATGTTCAGATCTGTAGATCTAACTGTCTGGGTTATTTCTGAAGTCTTGAAATCATCTATGCCCGAAGGTACGCAGGTACAGTGAGAGAAAAGTGCGTACATACGCAGAAACGAAGCGTTTCAGGTGCGACGGTACGCAGGCACAGAAGGGTTTCAGGTGCGCCAGTACGCAGGCACAGAAGGGTTTCAGGTGCGCCGGTACGCAGGCACAGAAGGATTTCAGGTGCGCCGGTACGCAGGCATAGAAGGGTTTCAGGTGCGCCGGTACGCAGGCACAGAAGGGTTGTAGGTGCGGAGGTCCGCAGGCAGTTCAATGGACTCAGAGCGAGGTACGCAGGCTAGCAGTTGAGCAGGATGCATACGTAAGCAGGCGAGCAGTTGAGCAGGATGCGTACTGTAAGCAGGCAAGCAGTTGAGCAGGGTGAGTACTGTAAGGAGGCCAGCAGTTGAGCAGGGTGCTTACGTAAGCAGGCGAGTAGTTGAGCAGAGTGCTTACTTCTCTTAAAATCTTTGTTTATCATTGGTGTGTTCTGGGCTTGGTCCTATTATTGTTGATCTGGTGACTACAGTTGACTGGGTGATTCTCTTATACTTGATGATTATTTGATGCTTATGGATCCAGTTTGAAAATTTATGAAAAGTGGTCCTTGTAAGAAAAGAAGTAGGGGGTTGTAGCTCCCTTCCAGGAGAAACTGGAAAACGAGAGAGAGAGTTGTAGCTCTCTGCAGGTTGCAGCCTGCGTACTGGTAAAGGACTGCACCAGTACAAAACCATTGTAAAAGGAGTTTCTAATTTGAAAGAAGATAGAGACATATTGCAGCAGGTGGTTTTCACCCACATTGGGTTTCCACCTTACATCTTGTGTTCTTTGGTGTGACTATCTGTTTTCTATTGTTCATGCTCATTATTTTATGGTACTGACATGCAAAAATAATTCAAAGAACAAATAAAGAAGATTTATTAAAAGAATTAGATAATACTGATTCACCCCCCCTCTCAGTATTATTTCCAACAATTGGTATCAGAGCAGATCCTTCAGAGAAGCTTGATCGCTTGAAGGTAGATCGTTCATCATGAGCAACTATGAGAGAGATGCATCAATCAGGCCACCGGTTTTTGATGGGACAAACTTCAATTATTGGAAGGTAAGAGTTACTGCCTATCTTCAATCTCTTGGTACAGAAGTTTGGGACATCGTAGAGACAGGCTACGCTTTTCCTTCAGCTACTCCTACAGATGCAGCCGAGAAAAAGAAGTATGAAACAAAAGCGAAAGCAGTCAGTACTCTATTAGGATGTATATCTCAATCAGAATTCATGAAAGTAATGCACTATAAATCCGCAAAAGAGATATGGGACAAAATTGTCACGAGCTATGAAGGAGATCAACAGGTAAAGCGTGCTAAACTTCAAACTCTCAGAATTCAGTATGAGACTCTCAAAATGTATAATGATGAAAGTGTGGCTAACTATTTTCTTCGGGTAGATGAGGTTGTTAACTGTATGAAAAATTTGGGTGAAGAAATAAAAGAGGCTATTGTGGTTGAAAAGGTTCTAAGATCATTGTCCCCCAAGTTTGAATCTAATGTATCTGCAATAGAAGAAAAGGAAAATCTACAAATTCTTACTATGTCTCAGCTACATGGAATTCTAACTGCTTATGAAATGAGAAAGGGAGGTCCATCAGACAGAAGAAGAGATTATTATGAAGCGAGCCACGTCCCAGAAGAAGAGGAAGAAGAATCAAATTTTGTCAGAAATCTTCAAAGGGGTTCTGGAAGGTTCAGAGGTAAGTTACCTTTTAAATGCTTTGCTTGTGGAAGAGTAGGTCATTATGCTGCAAAATGTCCTTATAAGGATAAAGGAAAGGAACCTGCTAGATGGAACAAGAAACAGAATGCAAATAAGAAAAGCTACTACACTCATGAAGATAGTGATGGTCTATCTAACAGTGATGAAGATGAACAAGGTAATGAATATAAGTTGTTAATGGCATTTGAAGATGATGATTATATGGATACTATAGATGTGGATAACCTTTATGATGAAATTACTAGACTCAAGAGATGTATAGAAGAAAAGAACATGATCATTGATACTCTACAATTTCAAATTGATGAAAAGGAAAAACATCTTGAAAAATTAGAAGGTGAAATTGTTGGTCTTAGAAAAGAGATTGAGAAAACAAAAGCTATTAATCTCAAGTTTGTCAAAGGATCTGAAACTTTGGATGAGATTATCAATGTGCAGCGGTCTCCACTAAACAAGACAGGTCTGGGCTATAATGGAGAAACTTCTCAAGCATCCACCTCAAAAAGTTATCTTGATGCAGCAAGAAGAAATGAGCAAAAGCACAATGAAGATCATCAGGTAAAGCAGGGACGAATTACAAACAGAAACTATCAGGGGCAATCCATCTTAAGGGTGAACAAAAGCTACAACCAGCCACAGGTAAAATCTTCTCAATTTGGTTCAAGAATAGATGACAATAGAAATTACAATCAATTGGCTGGTAGATTCGATAACCGCAGAAGTTTCTTCAATGGACAATGCTTTTCTTGCCATAACTTTGGTCACAAAGCAGCTCAATGTGTTTCATATAAAACGATCATGACTAGGGAAGCTCAAAAACAAAGAAGTATGACGGGGATTACTAAAAGGACCTATAACAACTTTTCGGTTCTTGAAAATGAAGTTGAATGTTCTATTTGCAATAACTTTGGTCATGAAGACTCTGAATGCAGGAGCAGGTTTCAGCAGAAAAAGGAACAAGCCTCAAGCACCAAAACATGGAGAATAAAGGAACCTCAAACAGAAAGATGTGGGATAGCATTTTATGCAGAGGGACAGGAAAATCTATGGTACATTGACAGTGGATGTTCGAAGCATATGACAAGTGATAAAGAAAAACTTGAGTCTTATTCTACTCTAGAAAAGGGAAAGAAAGTCTCTTTTGGAAATGATACTCCTGCAACTATAAAAGGAAAAGGCATTGCTCAATTAAAAGAAAAGGTCAAGGCTGGAAATGTTTTGTATGTTGATGGATTGAAGCATAATCTTCTAAGTGTCAGCCAGATGTGTGATCAAAGAACCGAGGTTATATTCAGATCAAATGGATGTCTTGTTCGTGATCTTGATACAGGTAAAACAGTGATCAAAGGCAAAAGAACTCCAAATAATCTGTACATATTTGAAGAAGGACAACAACAATGCTATCTGAGCAAGGATGATGAGCACTGGTTATGGCATCGGAGGTTGGGACATCTAAGCTTTTCACAAATAAGGAAAGCATGCAAATATCAGGCAGTTCGCGATCTTCCAGATATCAAAATTCCTGACAACACCATATGCAAATCATGTCAGTTTGGAAAACAAACCAGAACTAACTTTCCAGAGAAAGAAGGATCAGCTAGCATGCCTCTTGAGCTAGTACATACAGATACATGTGGTCCTTTCAAGAAAAGAACACCTCGAGGAGAAAAATACTTGATATTATTCATTAACGATTTCTCCAGGTTTGTCTGGTTAGGACTTATGAAGCACAAAGATGAAGCATTCGAAAAATTCAAATCTTTCAAAGCCTTGGTTGAAAATGAATCGGGTCACAAAATTAAGTGCCTCAGATCCGATAGAGGTGGGGAATTTACTTCAAATGAATTTCTCGATTTCTGTGATGAACATGGGATAAGAAGAGAATTCTCTACAGCAAGAACTCCTCAGCAAAATGGAGTTGTGGAAAGAATGAACAGAACAGTCCAACAAATGGCTCATGCTATGCTTGATGAGTCAAGAACTCCCGCAACTTTCTGGGGTGAAGCTGCACATGCTGTAATTGTTATTCTCAACAAAACAAATGTCCGGGTGAACAGCACTCAAACTCCTCATGAGCTCTGGAGTGGTAGGACTCCTTCAGTAAAGCACTTCAAAATCTTTGGGAGCAAATGCTATATCAAGAATACTGATGAGCAGCTTGGCAAACTTGAACCTAGAGCAGATGAAGGCATTCTTCTTGGTTACTCTCCACATAGCAAAGCATACAAATGCTACAATAAAAGACTTGGCAGAATTGTTGACAGCATTGATGTAGTGGTTGATGAGAAGGGATACATTCCTAGGCAAGTACATCATGAAGACATCGAAGAAGATGAAGGCTACCCCCAACGATAGAATGATGAAGAAGAAGAACCTCAAGAAGAACCTGAGGAGCAAACAAGAATAGAAGAAAAGACTCCATCCAGATATGTTCAGAAGAACCATCCAGAATCTCAGATTATGGGGCAGAAAGAAGAAGGTGTACAAACAAGAAGAACAGTTGCAGAAGCTTCAAGCTATTTGGCATTACTCTCCTCTACTGAACCACAAAATGTGAAAGAGGCATGCAAAGATGAATGTTGGGTGAAAGCAATGGATGAAGAACTTGAGCAGATCGAAAAGAACAACACTTGGGAGCTTGTTCCTAGACCAAAAGATAAGAATGTTATCGGGACAAAATGGGTCTTCAAAAACAAATTGAATGAAAATGGAGAAGTAATTAGAAACAAAGCCAGACTTGTTTGTAAAGGGTATGCGCAGCAAGAAGGAATAGACTTTGAAGAAACCTTTGCTCCTGTTGCAAGACTTGAGGCCATCCGAATGTTCCTTGCTCTCTCAAGTTTTCAAAACTTCAAATTATTTCAAATGGACATGAAATCAGCCTTTCTGAATGGAGACTTGGAAGAAGAAGTGTACATTGAACAGCCAGATGGGTTCATTCTTGGAAATGATCCAAATCTTGTATGCAGATTGAAAAAGGCTCTCTATGGTCTCAAACAAGCTCCAAGGGCTTGGTACTACTATTTGCACAAATATCTTCATCAACAAGGCTTTTCAAAGGATCGGCAGATAGCAATCTTTATATAAAAGTTGAAAATGACAAATTGCTAATACTTGTTGTGTATGTAGATGACATTATTTTTGAGAGCAATGAAGAAGCTATGAGTCAAAACTTTGCCTTGGTCATGCAGAAAGAATTTGAAATGTCCTTGCTAGGAGAACTGACATATTTCCTTGGTTTGCAAATCCAACAAAAAGAAGGAGGAATCTTTTTATCTCAAACCAAGTATCTCAAACAGTTTTTGAAGAAATATGGTATGGAAGATGCAAAACCAGTATGTACACCCATGGTCACAGGATGTAGCCTCAGTGCAAATGATGAATCTGCAGCAGTACATCAACCAACCTATAGATCTATGATTGGAAGTTTACTTTATTTGACAGGTACCTGACTAGACATCATGCATGCAGTTGGAATAGTTGGAAGATTTCAGGCAAATCCGAAGGAGACTCATCTTCAGGCAGTGAAGAGAATTTTCAAATATCTTCAAGGGACTCAAAATTATGGCTTATGGTATCCTAGAGATACAGATCTTACACTTCATGCTTATACAGATGCAGATTGGGCCGGAAGCGTGGATGACAGGAAAAGCACAAGTGGTGGTGCGTTCTTTATGGGTTCCAGACTGGTATCTTGGCTCAGCAAGAAACAGAGTTCGATTGCCTTGTCTACAGCTGAAGCGGAATATGTTGCTGCTGCATCTTGTTGCACCCAACTCCTTTGGATGATGTAGACTTTGCAGGATTTTCAAATCACTTGTACACCACCAATCCCCATCTTATGTGATAACACAAGTGCAATCAACATCTCAAAGAATCCTGTTATGCATTCAAAAACCAAGCACATACCAATCAAGTATCATTTTCTCCGGGAACAAGTGCTTGAAAAGAAGGTCAAGTTGGAGTATGTTCCTTCTAAGGAACAAGTTGCTGATATTCTCACCAAACCATTGCCCAGGGACACTTTTGAATACCTCAGGCAAAAGCTGGGGGTTGTTGATGCATCATCTTATTGCTGAACCTCTTCTGATTGATGGTACAGGTTCAGGGGGAGCATATAATGCATTGTTGGCATTATGGAGGATGTGCAGAAGGAGATCTTGGAAGTAGTTGCAATATGTCTCTATCTCTTTCATGGTGGATTATGGTTCTTCATTGCAAATATGGTTCATATTCAGGGGGAGCATGTTCTTAGGGGGAGCATAACCCTTTGCCCTTGATGTAAAAGGGGGAGAATGAAGCTGAAGCTTTGAGGTTGCCATCAAGTCCAAAGGGGGAGATTGTTGGCATTATGGCTAAAGTGTTGTCCTTGATGGCAACCCATTCAGGTGATAGATCACAGTACTTCAAGTCAGCAGCAGAGATTGATGATCAGCTATCAAATATTGAAGAAAATAAGGGGTACGCAGGTCAGGGAAAATTTTAAGAACCCCACCTAAATTTATAAATATAATAAATGGGCGAATCTCCATGGTATATAGGAAAAATGGAAGGCGATTTTATCAATAATATAATATGTATATATAATTTTTTGGCGAATCTCTCACCGGGCATGGCGAATGTTTTACTCAATTATAAAATCTTGTAAGATCTTGGCGAGTCTTTCACTAAATAATAAAACTTTGTAAAGTCCTAGTGAATCTTAGCATAGGCTACATGCTGGTTTAATTCCCCCATTTAAATAGGCTACATTCCAGGTGAATACCATGGGTCAATACCATGTGCCATTTTTATTTTTATTAATTCTAATATTAGGGTTAATAATGGTTTTTTGCATGGTATTAATAACAATCTAGTCCATGGTATTTGTCCCATAGTATTTTGGCCATAGGTTTCACCTAAATATAACCCATTTTTTGAGTGTTCGTAAATATAAGGTGACTTAAGGAGTAAATATAAAAAAATGTTTTATTTGTTTACCATACCTCTAGTTTATTTATATTTTTATTAATTTACCATACCTCTTTTACAAATATGGTATTTGGCCCATAGGATTCACTTAAATAAAACCTCTTTCTTGAGCCTTCATAAATAGAACGAGGGTTATGGACTAAATATAAAAAGAGGTTTTATTTATTTACGATACGTCTAGTTAATTTATATTTTTATTTATTTACCATACCTTTTGAGTAAGTATAAAAAGACGTTTTATTTATTTACCATACCTCCACTTTACTTATATTTTTATTTGTTTACACCCTTACATGTATATAAGGTGACTTATGGAGTAAATATAAAAAATGTTTTATTTATTTACCATACCTCTCATTTATTTATATTTTTATTAATTTACCATACCTCTTTTATAAATATGGTATTTGGCCCATAGGCCCATAGGATTCACTTAAATAAAACCTATTCTTGAAAATGGGCGAATGGATTCACTTAAATAAAACCTATTCTTGAAAATGGGCTAATGGAAGGTTGTAAGTCCTAATTTCAAGGGCTAAATTTACCTTTTTTACCCTCTCCCTTAAAATAAGGTGGGCTATTTGAGGTGATTTGTAAAAATGTACTATGATACAAAATATTCGCCCACTAAAAATTTAAAACCCCTTAATTTCGCCAAAGGGCGAACATTCGCCCCTAAAATTATCCTTGACGCAGGTACACCTTGCATAACATGCGTACACGCAGGTCAGTGTTACATAAAGTGCGTACATACCCGCAGTTATCCTGTTCAGGAGGTACGTACCCCCAGTGCACACATTTCAAGGCAAAGAAATTCACATGTGGGGTTTTCTTATGTTTTACTCTTGGTATTTAGCCGACGATATTGTATTATTATGGTGTCGGCTCGTGGTATTGATCCATGATTTAAGGAAGAGCTTTCCAATATAAAGCAAAAGAGATCATTTGGCTTGAGCATGTTTTTGGTTGAATATCTTATGAGGGCTAGATCTGGTCTAGATCTAAATAAGGCGAATCTACTGATGGACCGAGATCTCTTCGGCGCATGTTCAGATCTGTAGATCCGACTGTCTGGGTTATTTCTGAAGTCTTGAAATCATCTATGCCCGAAGGTACGCAGGTACAGTGAGAGAAAAGTGCGTACATACGCAGGAACGAAGCGTTTCAGGTGCGATGGTATGCAGGCACAGAAGGGTTTCAGGTGCGCCGGTATGCAGGCACAGAAGGGTTTCAGGTGCACCAGTACGCAGGCAGAGAAGGCTTTCAGGTGCGCTGGTACGCAGGCACAGAAGGGTTTCAGGTGTGCTGGTACGCAGGCACAGAAGGGTTGCAGGTGCGAAGGTCCGCAGGCAGTTCAATGGACTTAGAGCGAGGTACGCAGGCTAGCAGTTGAGCAGGGTGCGTACGTAAGCAGGCGAGCAGTTGAGCAGGGTGCGTACTGTAAGCAGGCAAGTAGTTGAGCAGGGTGAGTACTGTAAGCAGGCCACCAGTTGAGCAGGGTGCTTACGTAAGCAGGCGAGCAGTTGAGCAGAGTGCTTACTTCTCTTAAAATCTTTGTTTATCATTGTTGTGTTCTAGGCTTGGTCCTATTATTATTGATCTGGTTACTACAGTTGACTGGGTGATTCTCTTATACTTGATGATTATTTGATGCTTATGGATCCAGTTTGAAAATTTATGAAAAGTGGTCCTTGTAAGAAAAGAAGTAGGGGGTTGTAGCTCCCTTCCAGGAGAAACTGGAAAACGAGAGAGAGAGTTGTAGCTCTCTGCAGGTTGCAGCCTGCGTACTGGTAAAGGACTGCACCAGTACAAAACCATTGTAAAAGGAGTTTCTAATTTGAAAGAAGATAGAGACATATTGCAGTAGGTGGTTTTCACCGACATTGGGTTTCCACCTTACATCTTGTGTTCTTTGGTGTGACTATCTGTTTTCTTTTGTTCATGCTCATTATTTTATGGTACTGACATGCAAAAATAATTCAAAGAACAAATAAAGAAGATTTATTAAAAGAATTAGATAATACTGATTCACCCCCCCTCTCAGTATTATTTCCAACAAAAGGTACACCTATGAATTTAACAAAATTTATGTAGAACAAAGTAAAAAAAGTTGAACCAATGAGACCAAAGGTAAGAACCCTAAATTCAAAGTTAGGTGTTTAACCCAAAACATAACATAAAGTATACAAAACTCAACATTTCGGTCATATCCCTAGGTTCCAAGGAATGGTAGACACAAAATACGTAGAATGACATATGAAAATAGCAAGCCCAAATTCCCCTTAGCCATCTAGAGAGCGGAAAGAGTTATGGTTTTAACAAAGCAAACAAATTCATATCAAATAATATTAAAAAATCAGTGTGGGGGTAAAAACTCACGCATAAAACAATTTGTAGAACACACCATTTACTCACAGAAACAAGTCGACAAAAGAGAAAGGCCAAAATCATGAACATTATGGGTGTCACTTATAGTCACAGTCAAGAGGATTAATATTACAGATAGAATGGAATACAAAATAGAAAGCATATATAATTGAATTGAAGTTATCATTGAAATAAAATTTAACACATACATTACCTTGGCTTTGCATCATAATCCTCTTTTCCTCAGAAATTCCACTCGTAAAATTATGTGTTACACGCTAGAAACGGTGACAAAAATATGGGAAGCCCAAGATTCCCAGCATACCTTACCAACATGTAGAGTGACACCTAGTTGACATAAAAATTTAAATGTGTTTGAACTACAGAGTAAGGGTTTTGGGAAAAAAACCTAATCCAAGATCCACTAGTGGATCAAATACTTTCATCGTAATTGTCCAAATGATTACCACCATCATAGCCCATGTCAACATTATGTAAAGGGTGAAGTGTCGATGATAGAACGAGTGCCAAGTATACAACAGGACTGAAACCATTAACCATTTGTCTCACATTGATATATCGAACAAAGGTGTAATATCTATGAGTTTAACTTGATCCATTAAAATCAACATAAGGATGGTATATGTGCCAAAACTATAGACACGGAGATTAGGTAATATAATGTGTGCATAACTAGTCTATGTAATTATTATGGTGTGCATGTCAACCATAACCATGGATGAGTTCAATTACCCCACTTTTATGCCATCAAGAAATATTACATGTAATAAAAGCCACAAAAGCTCTTGTTATTGGTAATTATCGGAGATAGGACAAAATCTCTCCATCGCACCCTGTATAAGGAATCAAAGGATGCATTAAAAGATACACCTATGAATTTAACAAAGTTTATCTAGAACAAAGTAAAAAAGTGAAACCAATGAGAAGGTAAGAACCCTAAATTGCAAGTTATGTGTTTAACCCAAAACATAACATTAAGTATACAAAACTCCTGATTTGTGTTGTATCCTTAGGTTCCGTAGGTTCCAAAGAATGGCATACATGAAATGGGTAGAACGACATATGAAAATAGCAAGCCCAAATTCCCCTTAGCCATCTAGAGAGTGGAAAGAGTTAGGGTATTAACAAAGAAAACAAAATCATATCAAATAATATAAAAAAATCAGTGTGGCAGTACAAACTCACCTACAAAATGAGTTGTAGAGCACACCATTTACTCACGGAAACAAGTCGACAAAAGAGAAAGGCTGAAATCATGAACAATATACGTGTGACTTATAGTCACAGTCAAGAGGATTTGTATTAAATATATGATGAACTACAAAATAGAAATCATATATAATTGAATTGAAGTTATCTTTGAAATAAAATTTAACATAGACATTACCTTGGCTTTGCGGCATAATCATTTTTTCGTGAGAAATTCCACTCGTAAAATTATGAGTTACACGCTAGAAACCGTGACAAAAATATGGTAAGCCCAACATTCCCAGCATACCTTACCAGCATGTAGATTGATGCCTAGCCGACATAAAAGATGAAATGTGTTTGAATTAGGGAGGAAGGGTTTTTGGAAAAAAAACTAATCCAAGATCCACCACTAGATCACTTTCATCGTAATTGTCCAAATGATTATCACCATCGTAGCTCATGTTAACATTATGTGAAGGGTGAAGTGTAGATGATAGAACGTGTGCCAAGTATACAACAAGATTGAAACCATTAACCATTTCTCTCATATTGATATATGGACCAAAGGTGTAATATCTATCAATTTAACATGATCCATTAAAATCAACATAAGAATGGTATATGTGCCAAAGTTTGAGACATGGAGCTTAGGTGATATAATGCATGCTTAACTAAGTGTATGTAATTTTCAAGGTGTCAATGTCAACCTTAACCTTAGACGAGTTCAATTATCCCACATTTATGCCATCAAGAAATATTGCATGTAATAAAAGCCCAAGAGTGATGAATAGAACTCAAGTTCGAAGGGATATTAGAACTAGAGCCAAATTATTGTATAATGTGCATTTGAGGCAAAATTATAGTGTTAATTAATTTAGGTGATATGGGTTATAAATCTCATTAAGGGATATTTTGATAACAATAAATTTATATAGATATGAACTAAAAAGACATTAAATAAGAAAAAAAAATTATATGTTTTTAAAAATATAAATTAAAAGTTGGGCAGGCCCGCAATAGTGACAGAGGGTAGGTGAGACCACAAAAGATCGGGTCACGAAAGCATTGTCATGGGTCGTAGAGCAACACTGACTGGGGCAGGTGCAGACTGAAGGAAGAATGATGAACCTGGCAGGGGGGGAGCGATCCCTTCCTACAAGAATGTGACGACGAGGGAAGCAAAAGAAAAGACACTACGAGAAGTGAGGGAAAAGGGGGCAAGGATGCACCTATCATGGGAGCGTGCTGGCAAGATGGTCTAGGAGGAAAATGCCTACCCAGAGCAGCAAAAAAACCAAAGTTTGTAATCCCCAACAACAAACTGGAGGAATATACAGGGTTTATGAAAGATCATGTGCTGATCTGTAAATTCATAGGGGCTTGCCCTATAGAGAAGGAATTGGTTAAATGGATACAGTAGCATTGGCAACCAAAAGGTCACATAGATTTGAAACTAGGAGCGAAAGGCTTCTTTTCAGTCATATTCTCTAACCTAGAAGACAAAGAGAAGGTATTTGAAGATGACCCTTATTTCTTCAATAATGCTAGTTTATTTATGTACCACTGGGAAGAATGTTACAACCCGGATAAGGAAAAAATGCTAGCCACGCCAATCTAGGTTCACCTTTTTGGCTTCCCAATGGATTTCTAGGACTTGGAAATCCTGGAAGGAATAGGTAACTTGATAGGGACCTTCGTCAAGGTGGCCGAAACTGTTACACAAAATATTGTCACCATGACTATTTGCAGTCAATATGGGTCTATCATCATTCATATTGTCCTCCTAAGCAAGTTTCAAACCTCAGCTCTTCATGTCAAGCTTTGAAAATGAGAGAAAGACCTTAAAAATAAATAAAGCTCTGGATCTGCACTTTCTCTCACTATTGCCTGCGGTCCCGCACCCTTTGTTCGTGTTAGCTGTGGACCTGCCCGCTCTATCTCTAAAGGAGTGGGTGCAGACCCCTGTGAAAGTCAAAAAGGCGCAAATTTATTCTTGAAAATTCACTTTGGGTTAATTCTAGATGATTCTAGAAGGAATTTTGACGTAGATGGTTCGCTCCTAGGTGGTTCATGCATCCCAAAAGTGAACGAGCTAATCCCTTGATGAGAGGAGATATCCCTTTGAAGGAGGGCTTTATCCCTTTGAAGGTGGACCTAGTAACTTCCCTCCATTGCACTATAAATTAAGGCATTGGGCTGGTTGCTAGAGAGGTTAGAAGATGAACATTTTTTAGGGTAAATGCTGGTGGAATTGAGACTTCCTAGTTAAGCTTGAGAGGAGAGATCACATACCTTTTGGCTTCATTGGGAAGAGAGTGAAACTTGTCAAAGTAGAGGAGACTTCTTGATGGACCCTGAGAGGAACTTGTATAGCATCAAGGTACAGGTTGTAAAGTTCTTCTTTGATTTGAATTAATACAATCAGATTCATTTTTCTCAACAAATTGTCTTATGTGATTTGTTTCATGAATTCCTTGATCATCATGATAAGTATGCTTTATTATATTGGCTTTTCAGGTGCTATTTAATATGTGTGCTTGTTTGTGTTTGCAGATTTGCTACAAGGGAGCTCATTTGGATCAAAGTGGCAAGGCTTCCACAAAGTTGAATTGGACCCAAGGTAGGGCTAAAACACTTGTTTGCCTTTGTTTATAAATTGCATATTTAGAGAAAGATAGAATTTGATTGGCTTGCTTGTCACTAGATATCATTAGATACTAGGGAGGTCGGTCTTGTCTGCAAGAACGACTCATTCCGTGTGACAAAATGGTGTCTCCACTGGGGAACTTGATTTTTTGATTTGCTTTACTTTGACTTGAGAAACTATGTTTTTGTTTCTGTTTTTGGCTTGTTATGTGTGGAATTGGGTAGATTTAGTAGATCTTGGATTATTTTTTGTTTTTCATACTTTTGGGAGAGGACCGCACCCTCTGCTTGTAACACAGTGCGGACCTATCCACACTTTTGCTTCACACACAGAGCGGTACCCCACCTGTGTGGACTACGGACCTGCAGACCCTGTCAAAACTTTGAAAAACTGAAGATTTTCTCTTTCAGTCAGGTTAGGATTTGTTTAGGTGTTTTTATCCTCTGCCGAGACCTGCATGTGACTTGTCAAGAACTTTTCTTAGGTTAATTCCATTGGTATTAGGGTTTTAGGTGAAATTCCTAGAAGTTTTGGTTGTCGAGCTTGATTTTCATTTTCGTCTTGTAGTAGCTTAGAGCTAAGAAGCCTTAGAAGCCTCAGATCACCTTAGTTTTTACTGGCCTTCTTATGAGCCTGACCATTTGAAAAATCTGCCTTTGTTGAGGAAACCATCTTGTGTTTTCTCTTTGCGAAACTTCGAAAAGACTTGTGCTAAAAGTTTGGATTTCATTTTTATAAAAGAAAACAAAAATTGGTTGTTTTTTGACTGATTTGTGATTCTGGACAAATTAGTCCTTAGTTCTCTTATAGCTAAGTAAAACATCCTTGAAAAGAAATCTTGTAAGCTTTTACTTCAAATAGTTCTTAGAATTTATAGATCTCAAGATTAGATTTTTCCATAGTTTTAAGTGTTTTATGAAAATTGAAAATAAAAAAAATCTCTTTTGGAAAAAGTTTCTTTTTGTAGTATTTGAGCGTTTGCAAGAAAAGGGAAATTTTTGTGAACATAACTAGTTGTCTCATTTTGAGTGCATTGGAAAAGACAAAAAAGGTCTTTTTTTGATTTGTTTGTTAAGGAAAAGATTTGTTTTCACAAGCATTTGCATTCTCAACTCTTTCCTAGCTAGAAATTCATTGAAGGGAAAAGATTGCTTATCATCTTAAGTGCATTTTTAGTGATTTCGAGTCGAGTCTTCACACCATAAGTTTCATCTCTGCACCTCTTGACTTAATGAAAAACCAATAAAAATAACGCTTAAAGTAAAATCTATCTAGTAATATTTTTATTTCTAGGGATCTATTACACCAACATAGCTTAGGCTAGTATCTTCGAGTAGGGAGTAATTAACTCTCCAAGATAGTAAAACAAACAAGTAGCTGTATCTTGCGGTAGGAGATAAAATCCAATTGTTACATCTATGCTCTGGGAAAGCTCCTCTTAAAGGAGAAGCACGAGATCGTGTCCGAACCAGTGTGGGAATCAATCCTTCCTCATTGGGAACGATGCCAGATATTCACGTATTAAAAATGGTAAACCTCGGATTAACCATTGTCAAGGAGCCTGGGTTCACTTGTTGGTAAACCTTGGATTATGTCAAGGAGCCTTCAAGGGGATTGATCTTGTTACTCTGCCCTTGCATGCGTATTGGATCGTAGACTGTTCCCCCAAGTATATTTGTTTGCGTTGGTAACCATAGTGACCATATTCTATAGGATTCTTTCCTAAGGTGACAGTGGAGGGAAGATCCCACTGTACCTGGAGCAGACGTCGGCTAGACTCACTTGGATTTTCTGGGGGGTTCTCTTCACTCGAGACGGTTTAGTGGAGAAACTTATGCCAGTCTATTCATTAAGCAGGTTGCTAGGGTAACTATTCCAACCACCATTTTTGTATTGAACTCTGCGACGTTAGATTTCATCACCAACTAGTGTCTTCAGTACGGAAAGTTACTATTTGTGTGTGGTTTGATCTCCTAGATTCTTTAGGCGTGTGATTCAAAATTGTTTGGTTCTTTAGAGGCTTTAGGTGGTTTTCATTGAGATTTTTCTTTGTTTGCGTGTGAAGTAGTTAAAGTATTTAATCGTGGCTGAATTATCAAGGAAGTCCTGTACACTTCGGCGCCAACCTCCTGAGTTTTCACCAAGCCAGCCTGAAGGGTTACGAGCCCTTGTAACCCCTAGAGACAGTAGAGTTGCGTCACGTGAAGAAGGAGAATCTTCTTTAGTGGTACATCCTAATTATCAAGCTCTAGTAGCAAATTATAATCCATAATCTGTTTCTCTTTCCGAAGTTACTGGTAGTTTTTCATCTACTAGTGATTTAGGCGAGGAACCTGATATATCTGAACCTGAAACTGAATTTTCTGCTACGCCAACATCGGGATTTGCCTCTCCAACTTCTAGTGGTCCTGGTTCACCCAGGGTAGAAAGAATAATTACCCAAAATCGTCCTTTTGGACTTATAGCTATTGAAGAACTTGCTACTCCAGAAGAAGAAGGTATCCCTATCCCTAAAAATCAACCTGTTATAGAACTTAGGGAGCGTGAATCAATCTTTTACAGTCCACCTAGGAGCAACGCTTGGTATCTTTCATTCACCAATTTTTTGGAAAACCCAGGACTAAGCTTTTCACCACCTTGCATTCCTTTTCACCCAACACCTAGGGGTTACTATCCTCCGTTAAATATGTCAAGACAGTTGTCCATGTTTTCTCAGTCTCCAGAAACCTATTTATTCGGCGGTCCTTCTATTCCCTCTGGGTATCAGTCACTTACTAGTACTTTTTCGGGAGCATCTCCTCAACCTATTGAACAAGGGTTATTAACTGGAAATAATGGAACTAAGCCATTGAGTGTAGAAGATATTCTTATGATGTCAAGTATTATTCCTAATTGTCAACCTCAAGGTGGCCAGTTACCTCCTGGGGGGCAGCCTCAAAGTCCTGAATTATCGCCTGGGGGGTAACCTCAAGGTACCCAATTTCCGCCTGGGGGTCAACCTCAAGGATAGTACAAACCTACGGGACAGTACGTTCCTCAAGGTCAACCCCAGACTCAATATGTACCTCAAGGTTAGCCCCAGTATCAATATGTACCTCAAGGTCAACCCCAGTATCAGTACGTGCCTCAAGGTTATCAACCTCAAGGTCAGAACCCAACCCAAGGTTTCCAATCACCTTCCGGTCAATCATATGTCCAAGGAGCTAGAAATGTACCTTTGAATTATCAACCCTACCCTCAACCTGGTTATGGTCCTCAATATTCTCAACCTGTTATGGGTCTGTACCCCAGAATTAACATAGTGTGGGATCCATCTCAATCTCAACAGGTCTTGCAACCGAATGTACAGTTTTCATCTCAAACTGGAAAACCCTTCGTTTCTGGTTCACCCCAGCAACCTGTCGAATCTACTATTCAAACTTCTGCACCTTCTGTAGTTTCTCAGTCTAGGCCTAGTACGCCTCGTATTCTGCCTCAAACAACTGCTGCAACTGCTACAACATCTGTTCAATCTACGCCACCTACTTCTGGAGTATCGACAGCTCCGGTTTCTATTGTTCTTGTATCAACTCGTCAAACATCTTTACCTCAGTCTGGATCCACAATTCAAACTTCGGTTCAAATTCCTGTAGGACAACCTGGTCCAAGTACGGTTGTCACAAATCAACCTCAATTTACTTATACAGTGTGCCAGGGACAGTACCAATTCGGTCCTGCTGTGCAGCAGCCAGTCTATCAGTATCAACCGTACCCTGGGTATACATATCAACAACCTCAACAACCCCAGTACGGTCTGGTTAATCCTGGTTTTCCAGGAGGATATAATACCCCAAATGCAATTCCAATTCCTAGTTATCCTGGATATCCTCCTCCTGGGGCTGGTCTCATGACCCAGGGTTTCAGGGACCCTAATCGTTAGTTACCGTTTATTGCAACTTTGGACTTGCCTGACTTGGTGCGCCTTACGAACGATCCCATTAACTATCTTCCGTTTTGGCCGCCAATGCCGAATAAGTTGCCTAGTGATATTCCTAAGTTTGAAGGCAAATCAGGAGAGGACCCATCGAACCATGTGATGACTGATCACCTTTGGTGTGCGTATAATTCCATTTCAGATGATTCAACCCGTTTAAGGCTTTTCCAATGCACTCTAATTAGTCTTGCGGCCAAGTGGTACATTGAGTTACTGCGAGCCACTTTTTATAACTTTAGTCAGTTAGCTACTTCGTTTTTGACTTATTTTCAGTTGCTAGTCAGATATGACAATATGACAATGGCACAGAATTATTAACTTCATTAAAGTAGTCAACGTCCACTTACATTTTGGATCACATTCATGAATGGAGACGTCGACGGCGTTTAGTGAAGGTTTTTATTCCGGATCAAATCTTAGCTGAATGGTTTGTAAAATCTTTATTACCGAAGATCACTGAAGATGTAGCTAAGGCCGGAGTCGTTACTGAGGAGCAAGTAATTGCTCAAGCTCAGTACCTTGACTTAGTTTATACGCAGTCAGGTATGTTACACAAGAAAATCCACGATCTTCCTAAACAAAATCAAATAACTGTAGCTCCTTCAGGGTCTCATGCTGCTGATGGTATGACTGGTACGGTTAATACCAAAAGTAAGAAAAAATCTTCCAAGAATTCTTCTCCTATCATAACTTTACCAGATTCCCCGACAGGAGATTCTTCCATGGAAATTTCCGTTGATATTCATGTTGTAGATTCATCTACAGCCAAATCAAAATCCGAAGGTAAGAAGAAAGGGAAGAAGAAAAATAAAACAGATAAAAATTCGAAAGAGAAACCAGAAAAAGCGGAATCAACTGATAAGAAAGGCAAACCTCGTTATCCTTGTCTCATTTGTGACGAAGAGCATTTTACAAGGGACTGCCCTCATCGTGCAGAGGTTGCGAAAATTGTCAAAGCTTCCTAAATGCCTGCTGTTTTGAAGGATCCTTTTCCTCGTCAAGATAGTAAGATGATAGGTTCTTCCTCGAATGCCTCCGAAGAACCCATAATGATGATGTCCCATGTTAGGATTGCGACTCGATCACATTATTGTGGAAGTAAAAGTCTTGTTGATGGTAAGGAAGCAAAATCTTCTCACTCAAACCCATCAACTTCAACTCCCGGTTTCGATCCACTACAGATCAAGAAACCTAACCCAGACTTAGTAATCAAACCGCCCACCAACGGTATACTTCGAAAGTCAGCTTTCAATCCACATGCGAGAGCGGCTCAAAACTATAACATTGTTGAAGATTTGGCTGTTTCAACTTCAGCAATGTCGGCTTTGGAAGTGCTGCAATCATTTCCAGCACAACGTAAATTACTATTGTCGGCTATAGGAGCTGTTGACATTCAGGACTCGAACCTTATAATTTTTTATCTAGAAAATAGTACACCGCGCCTACCTCATCAAATGGCTTTCTAGATCCCAGTGTTAGTCAAAAATAGGCCTTGTTATAGGACTATGATTGATGAGGGAGCCTTAATGTGTATTATGTTGATACACTGTTGGAGATTGCTTGGTTCTCCTACGCTAAATCAATCTCCGACAATTCTAAAGGCCTTTGATGGCCGTGGGTTTCATCCTTTTGGAATTCTACAGGATTTACCTATAGGGGTTGAAGGAAAAATTGTTAATCTAGATGTGGAGGTGGTTGATGCCCCTCTAGATTACAACCTTCTCTTGGGTCGTAGTTGGTCTTATTCTATGACAGCTGTCGTTTCATCGGTCTTTCGGCATTTTAAATTTCTCTCATAATGGAAAGATCGTAACTATAGACTGGCTGACTTACTTTTCATCCGACCCAGCCTCTTCTGAAAGTATTCAGCATGTCGGCAAAACAATTATCCCATATAAGGATGTTGGAGTAGGACTAGTTAAAGATTCTGGTCTACTAGGAACTTTTCCTTTTCCTCCTATCAACGCATCGTATTCTACTGCAACCATTCATATGATTTCATTAGACACTATTATTTATGATGATCCTTGGATCGTACATTCCGAATCTGAGATAGACTCATTTGGTGATGTTATGCCTTTGAGTCCATATGAAATTGCGTATCAGGCCGTGCAGTCATTTTCCGACCCATCTTCAACAAAAATTGACTTAATGAATGTGGTCCATGAGGAATAACTTTCAAAATCAAACTCAGATTCAACAATTTTTTCTGAACTTGTTCACATTGATGAGCAAATTGGTGAAATCCTATGTGTCGATGATTTACCATGGGAAGATCTTCATCATAGATATTCATTTTTACCTGCGAGTGATCATTTTGAAAATGATTTTTCATCTATTTTTACAACTGAATATGTCAAGGAACCTCAGAATCCAATGAAAAATCCTGATTCAGAGTTTAATTTGGGAAACATTTCTCGAACTATTCCTATTGATATTTCGGTTAAGCCCCTTGTACCTCTTGTGCCTCTTGTACGGAAGATGAAATTCAAACATATAAGGCCCTATTTCAAGAATTTAGTGACGTGTTTGCCTGGTCATATGAGGAAATGCCAGGAATTGACCCAGCAATTGTTGTTCATGAAATCAAAACTTACCCAGATGCTATACCCGTCCGGCAACGTTTGCGTCAGATCCACCCATGAAAAGCTGCTTCTATTAAAGAAGAAGTTGAAAAATTACTCAAAGAAGGTTTCATTTATCCGATTCCGTTAACAGATTGGGTATCGAATATTGTTCTTGTTAACAAAAAGCAAGGGACAATAAGAATATGTATCGATTATAGGGACATTAATCGAGCCTGTCCAAAAGATAATTACCCAACTCCCTATATCGATCAAATCATTGATGATTGTGCTAGAAGTGAAATGTTCTCCTTCATGGATGGTTTTTCCGGATACAATCAAATCAATATTCTACCTGTTGATCAACCAAAACCGGCTTTCATTTGTCCATGGGGGACGTTTGCTTATTGCAAATTACCTTTTGGGCTCAAGAATGCTAGGGCAGCTTTTCAAAGAGCCATGTCTTACCCGTTTCATGACATCAAGCACATTGTGCAACCCTATCTGGATGATTTACCTGCTCATTCATTACATTGAGCTGATCATCTCATCCATTTACGAGCAATCTTTATGAAGTGTAGGCATTATCAAATTAGATTGAATCCACACAAGCATGTTTTCTGTATAGAAATGGATTGGTTACCGGGGTTTGCTATTTTTAAAGCTAGCATCCACGTCGATCCCTCGAAGGTTGAAGGTATTATCAAATTTCCTCCTCCTTCAAGTCTTCGCCAACTCCAAAGTTTGCAGGGGAAAGAGAATTTTTTACGTCGATTTATTCCTAACTACGTCGAGATCACAAAGGGTTTTACCGGGTTGTTGAAATAGAATACTCCTTTCTTTTGGGATGAGATAGCTGATAAATCTTTTGATGCACTAACGTTATTGGATCCTCCCAACTACAACCAGGACTGCTTCTTGTATCTCGCTGCCTCCCATTCCACCATCGGAATGGTGTTAGTTCAGGAAGATGAATTCAGTACTGAACATGTGATAGACTACCTTAGTCGCACTTTAAATCCAACTGAGCTAAAATAGTCACATGTGGAGAAATTGGCATTGACAGCTGTTCAAGCTGTCCAACGTTTTCATCATTAACTTTTACTATGTAAAACTATAGTAATTTCTGATTACAACCATATGATCTATATTTTTACCAAGCAATTACTAGGGGGCAAGTACTCCAAATGGATTTTGATCCTGTAGGAGTTCGACTTGGAATTTGAAAAGTCTAAGTCGAAGAAATCTTTAGTTTTTGCGGAGTTAACGTGTGACTTTAGTGTGCTGACACGGAAACTGTGGCGGAGGAGCCCATTGCGGACGAATCCTTGTTTCTGATCAACACTTTAGATCCATGGTATGGGGATATCATAGTTTATCTCCAGACCCAATCCTTTCACCCAGAAATTTCAAGGTCAGAACATCGAAAAATACGATTCCAGTCCCAACAATTCAAAATTATTGGAGATACTCTTTATCGTCGTGGAGCGGACTCTATCTTTCGACGTTGTTTAACTCATGAGGAAGATGAAAGGGTTCTAAATGACTGTCACTATGGAGTGTGTGGCGGTTATATGTCTGGGTTTGCTACAGCCCAAAAGATATTGCGCGCTGGCTATTTCTGGCCGTCTTTGTTTAAAGATTGTATTAACGCGGTCCGAAAATTCCACAACTGCCAAATTTTTTATCAAAAGATGCACGCTCCACCTGCTCCTCTCCACCCTATAATTGTCATCGGTCCTTTTGTGAAATGGGGTATCAATTTTATTACATGTAACCCTCACTCGACCGGGGGGCATGCGTATATTATCCTTGCAGTAGATTATTTTACCAAGTGGGCCGAGGCAATGCCTACATTTTAGGCAGATGGCAAAAACTGCTGTGATTTTTGTGTTCAATCATATAATTGCTAGGTTTGGTGTTCCACAAGCGATCATCACTCATCATGGGCGTCACTTTTGAAACATTATGATGACTGAACTTATAGACCAACTTGGCTTGCATCATGATAGTTCAACTCCATATTATCCACAAGCTAAAGGTCTGGTTGAAGCCATCAAAAAAGTTCTAGTCATCATGATCCAACGAATCATTGGGATTGATAGGTCGAATTGGCATAACATGCTATTTTTAGCGCTTTGGGTGTATCGAACCTCAGTAAAAACGTCAACCGGGTTCACTCCTTTCCAACTAGTTTATGGTCTGGAAGCTGTGTTACCCATTGGATGCGAAATCCCGTCATTGCAAATGGCCATCAAGTTACTTCCAGCCACTTCCGAAGAGGAAAAACATTTTTTATACTTGGCTCAGCTACATGAGAATCAATGTGATGCTGCATTAGTGATCGAAACTCATGCCAAACGTATTAAAGCTGACTATGATCAAAATGTTACCTCTCGAAATTTTTCAGAAGGAGACCTAGGCTTATTGTACGATCAAGCAAATGATAAATTAGGCGTTGGGAAATTCGTACCCATGTGGCATGGTCCTTATGTTGTTAAGCGAAAGCTAGCAAAATGGACCTATGAATTGGTAGGCTTTGACGGGGTATCTTTAGATAAACCCAGAAATGGTCTTTACCTGAATAGGTATTATGCTTAAATCTGGGTGTGGAGATTTTTAGTTAGGTTAGTTTTCTTTCTAGCTGGTGTGTTTTAGTTTAAAAAGTGTGCTTAGCTTAGAGAGTGTTTTTCATCATTATTCCTGCTTATCTTGGTTTTACTCTTGATATTGCAGATGTCGACGCCTCTCCAAACATACATTGGTTTTGCTGATGGTGCTTGTCGTAATACATAGAACATTTCTTCCGCAGCTTGGGTTATCTATTCGTCCTCTGATGAGCTGGTATCTATGCATGGGGTAAGCCTCGGTCAAACTACGAACAACATTTCTGAGTATAGTGTCATGATTGAGCTATTATTTGAATCTATTTCATTTGGGATTCGGAGTTTTATAGTGAGGTCAGATTCTGAACCCGTTGTATTACAGCTTAATAGAGTATATGCCATTAGAAATCCAGTGTTATTGAGATCATTTTTGAGAGTGCATCTCTTGGAATGTGAATTTGATTATATTGAATATCAGCATATTCCAAGATATTTAAATACATTAGCAGATGCAATTTCTTCTCGAATGTCAAGTACACATTTGCGATAATCATACAAATAAATTAAAAACATTCAATAACATGTTTTACAAGATAAGCTGGTAATAGTGATATAGTATAACATAGGAGTGTGTCAAAATATACATCGTCCACGATCATAGGTTGAAAAACACATTATGATCGGCAAAAATGATAATACAAAAAGAAAAAAATGTCATATGTGTCTACAATAGGCGATCATCCTGTCACTGGTGATGATCTCGATAAGCAACCACTGTACGGGCCACCTTACAAAGGAACCTCCTGAAAGGTCCTAGGACCCCAATCACATAGCACTGTAGCATAAGAGGAATGTCATCTATGCCAGTCTCCGGAATGTCTCCTATCAAACGCTCTAGATGGCTCTCCAATTTGGCCAAGGTCTCTGCTGATTCGTCCTGTGGGGCTGGTGCCGCTGCAGCTGGTTGTTTCCTCTCATAGGGAAGGAGAGCAGCTGGTCGTCGTGGACCTACATCTGCATTTGAAACTTTTACTATCAATTTTGGGATGAGATTAAAAAAAAAAAAAAAATTAGGAAAATGTTGAAAATGATTTTACCTGAGTCATCCCATTGCTCTCCTGGTGGAAGAGTCATGTCTGGGTCACCACGAAAATCTACCCCAATGTAAGGAAAGTCCTCAATAGCAAAAATATGGTTTTCCAACCAATGGAAATACTCAGGAGTGAATCGAATGACCTCTGTCCCCTCCTCAAGATGATGGGCCATAACTGCAACCCATCGCATCAGTTTGGGCTCTCGAGGAAGTCCAGCTCCAATAGTGAGATGTTGTGGGACCAACATTGGGACCCTCTCCAGACCAAAGATCATGACTAAAGCACCATATCCAGAGGTCTTCAGTTGTTCGTTCTTTGCTCTAGGTAGTTGGCCTTTTATATTAGCCAACACAACATCGCACCAGTTGAAGATGGTGCCTCGAAAGCAGTCTACAGCCATCCGCATCTGGGATCCAGTGGCTACATGTAGTGCTACGCTCCCGCAGAGCCTGGTAATAGTAAACGCAATTACCTTGAGTTCAGGAAGGGATATGGTTTTGATAGCTATCCCTTTGTCTCTAGTCTAGTTGTTACAAAACTCTAGCTAGAGGCTATCGACAGACTAGCCACCTGGCCTAGTCCCGAATAGAGTCAGGTGTTCACCTCTCTTAGGCAAACCAGTCAAAAAGTAAATGTCTGCTGGCTCCATTTCGAGCTGGTGACCAACAATGAAGAAGCACTGGTCTTGTATGCTCCACCTGTCTACCAACCACTGCAAAAAGTCCACCTGGGCCCTCACGCCAGGTATGGCCCAGAATTTGTATAAGCTGCATGACTTCAATGCATCAATCGAAGGTTGATGATTTATTGTGGCGAGATCCACATCCTCATGCTCCCTTTCTCATCAATGAAGCATGATGTATACTCTACATTCAACAAAAAGGTGAATTAGAATGTCTAAAAGCAAATTTTTTGGGTGAATTTTGAGAATTTTAGGTTTAAAAAACCCTTGTTGCGCAGATCGCACCCTCTCTGTTAGAGACAGTGCATGGATCCACACCTTGCCTTCACGCCAGGTGCGGACCCCTGACTTTTTTCCCGTTACGAAAAATTCGGGGTCCACAGGTTACCTGTGTTGTGCCCGCGGGCCCCCGCGCGTGGGTTTCTAACCTAAGAATCCCTTAAAAGATGAAATTAAAACCTAAAAACAAATTTGAAACGGATGAAATTAAAGAGTAGGATGATGTAGATTACCTGGAGGAGACAACGTTCGATTCCAATGGACGGATTTTCCATAATCTTCACAAGAAGTTTCCGACCAAAATCTCTATTTTCTCACCCAGAACTCAAACGATAAAAATGAATTTACAAAAGCCATTTTTATAAGTTTTTTGAATAAATGAGTTTTTTATTTGTTTATGTTTCACTTTAAAGAGGTAACTTTTGAAGCATTTTTATCCATTTTAAACAAGTATGAGTAATGTTTGAGTTTTTGTTCTGGATAACGGATTTTTCAGGTGAAATCGGTCATTTTCGACGGAAAAACTTTAGAGTCACCTTTAAGCTCTTTTCTGACTCCTAAAATATGAAAAGATCGTCAAGTTTTTATTTTTAAACTCGTTAAAAAGGAACTAAAAAGACGGTCCACTTACCACTCTTTTTTTGACCGTAAAAACATGAAAAGATTGCCAATTTTTTGTCGTTTCAAACTTGATATTGGTTATAAAACGATGTGTCATTGATCCCTTTTTTACCTTTTCAGATCAGAGGCACTAATTAAGAAAAGTACTCCTTGGTCTTAATGATCAAGTGGTTCTCTCAAGTATTATTTTATACTTTTTCGGGCTTGGGAGACACAAATTTATGAAAAAGGACAACCATATAGTTTTCTTAAGTTTTTTCAGACTCTCTAAAATTGAAAAACGTCGAGTTTCTCCTATACTGCACTCGTTAAAATTTAACAGTAAAGGACCTATACAATTACAAATAGGAACGGACCACTCCTTCTTAGGGTTCGAATTTAAACTAAGTTGGACTCATCTGAAGGATCAGCTTATAATCAAGCAAATGTTATCCTCGTCGAGCTCGTCAAAAATAAAGAGGTACTTCCCAGAAATGGTGGGGGAAAAGAGAGAAAAATGAGCCTGTTTGTCATACTTTGTAACCACTCTTGAACAGGACACTTTTATTCACCTGGGCTAGGAAATCCTTTGCCTAACAGTTGATCAAACCATATTGAAAGTCTTCAACTGGTTTCTGGGTATTAACTTTGGGTCAATTGTCACCAAACCATCTGCTGTGTCGTTATGTGTTCAAGAGGTCAGTGCAAATAAGCCATTCATCTGCAAAATATATGTCATCCATCTTGACCATCCCTGAGTCAGTCCTTGCACCTAAATTTCTTCAAACTTGATCTATGATTTCGTGTTGTGGGCTTGCCTACGGCGGATTGCTTTCTATCGACTTCAGCTCATTATCTAGAAAGATGATCTAGAAATTGTCAATACCTTGGGATCTGCATGCCTCAATGGCAGGTCTCTCGCCTTCAATGATAGGTTGCATCATTGACCTTCGATCAAAGGATTCTGTGACATGTTCGACATCAACACATGTATTCACATCTCATTGATTGTACTGAGTACTTTGAGAGCCATTGACATTACTGGTGGTTTCTCTCACACTTGTTAACAATTTACATCATTGACTGGTAATCAAGTGGTTTCTACCATGTTCAACTTCGATAAATTCATTCACATGGATAGAATCGTAATGTTTCAGGAAGTAGAAATGAAGACCCTAGATCTAGTTTCCACCATCCAGGCTGCAAGGAATTTTGTATTCATTATACTGTGGACTATTCATAAACAGATGGCTGCATCCATACTGTGTCTACATGTGTCTATACTTGTGATGTATTACAAGATCATTCCTATATCAGAGCAGTAGTTAGCTTTCTAGTCAGTTTTTTCTGAGTATGGGAATGCCTACCTCAGCAATGATATGTTCTTATATATATACTTTGCATTGAATGTTTTTACATGTTCCAACCAGGCTCTCCACAAGATGATCCTCGAAATGATAAAGTACTTCACTCTTCTTAGCTGATAAACGAAATCCTCATCTACTACAGACTTCGCACTTTAGGGGGAAATCATTACACAAAATATTGTCACCATGACAATTTTCAGTCAGTATGGGTCTATCATCATTCATACTGTCCTCCTAAGCAAGTCTCAAACCTCAGCTCTCCATGTCAAGCTTTGAAAATGAGATAAAGACCTTAAAAATCAATAAAGCTCTGGTTCCGCACTTTCTCTCATTGTTGCCTGCAGTCCCGCACACTTTGTTTGTGTTACCTACGGAACTTCTCGCTCTGTCTCTAAAGGAGTAGGTGCGGACCCCTGTGAAAGTCAAAAAGGCGCAAGTTTATTCTTAAAAACTCACTTTGGATTAATTCTAGATGATTCTAGAAGGAATTTTGACGTGGATGGCTCGCTCCTAGGTGGTTCATGGATCCCAAAAGTGAAGGAGCTAATCCCTTGATGAGAGGAGCTATCCCTTTGAAGGAGGGATTTATCCCTTTGAAGGTGGACCTAGTAACTTCCCTCCATTGCACTATAAATTAAGGCATTGGGTTGGTTGCTAGAGAGGTTAGAAGCTGAACATTTTTAAGGGTAAATGCTGGTGGGATTGATACTTCCTAGTTAAGCTTGAGAGGAGAGATCATATACCTTTTGGCTTCATTGGGAAGAGAGTGAAACTTGTCAAAGTAGAGGAGACTTCTTGATGGACCCTGGGAGGAGCTTGTACAGCATCAAGGCACAGGCTGTAAAGTTCTTCTTCGATTTGAATTAATACAATCAGATTCATTTTTCTCAACAAATTGTCTTATGTGATTTGTTTCATGAATTCCTTGATCATCATGATATGTATGCTTTATTATATTGGCTTTTCAGGTGCTATTTAATTTGTGTGCTTGTTTGTTTTTGCAAATTCGCTACAAGTGAGCTCATTTGGATCAAAGGGGCGAGGCTTCCACAAACTTGCATTGGACCCAAGGTAGGCCTAAAACACTTGTTTTCCTTTGTTTATAAATTGCATATTTAGAGAAATATAGAATTTGATTGGCTTGCTTGTCACTAGATATCATTAGATACTAGGGAGGTTGGTCTTGTCGCAAGAATGACTCATTTCGTGTGACAGACATAATAAGAAAAGGAAGGTACACTTCTTATGCTCAGATCTATGTTTATATGAACATTATAGAACCTCTCCTTGATTTCATAAAGGTAGAATATCTTGATGAAATATGACAACAAAATCTGGATTATGAACACATACCCTTCAGGTGTAGGAGATGCCATGAATATGGGCATCTATTCATATTCTGTTGTCAGAACCTTTTGGAGTCCACTCAAGGAAGAAAGAAGGAAGAAGGATCTAGTAAGGAAGAGGAAGGGGGATTTCAGGAGGTCCACAGGAGGAAAAGGACCCAAAAACTGATGAGTAACCATAAGAACCCATAGAAAGAGAAGGAACAAACAAATCAAAACAATTCACACTGCTACAGGAAGAGGAAATGGAAGAGACCAATGAGAAAACCAGTGAGGAACCAATAGAGCCAATACAAAAAGATAAAGGGAAAAATAAAGAACAAATCAAAACAGTCGAAGAAAACGAAGGGGAAGTAAATAAAATGTAGATGGAGCAAAGCCAGATGGAGATAGACCCATAGAAAGAAAATTTTAGCGAAGAGGAACAAGTGATGAAGAGATTACTACAAGAATGGAGACACCTAGATGAGAGGTTCATTCCAGAAGACCAAAAGCAGCTATACAAAGAAGTGTTTCAACAATATAAAATGAAACTAGGAACGATCATGGTAAGTCAACTAGAGCATCTAGGATCATAGGGGGGACAGGGTCAAGAATCAGGAGTACCAGGCAAAGGAGGGAAAAAATGGGAAGAAGACCCATGAGTGAATCCATCCAGATGGTGGGAGAAATGCTTGTTAACTCAGGAAGAGTGGTGCCATTATTAGAGGTATTCCACCAACCAACCAAACTGTTGAAATGATAATCACGACCTGGAACATAAGAGGTCTGAATAGTAAAGGGAAACAGAGATATCTCAAAGAAAGACTAGGAAAAGATAAACCTAGTGTGATGTTACTTCAAGAAACCAAGATCAGTGAACTAAAATTAAAGGAGACCATCGAAAAATTCAAGCCCAGGTACAAGATAGTAAGAAAAGATGCTATAGGAGGTGCAGGCGATCTGGCCATATTATGGAACCCTGAAGAGGTAAGATTCGAATAATGGGTAATTATGTCAAGAATCCTCTCTGGCAGATATAGAAACATTGGCTCCAAAGAATGGGTTCTCCTTTCAGGTGTCTATGGTCCACATATCCCAGGAGAAAGAAGGACTTTCATCTGAAACTTAGTAAATGTGCAAGGCTTGTACCAAGATACACCATGGATTATAGGAGGAGATTTTAACATGATTATATCCTTGAAGGAAAAAATAGGAGGTGTGAGAAGAATAGATGCAGATATGGATCTGTTTGTAGACAACATAAATGACCAAAGGCTAGTGGATATCCCAACTAATAATGGGATACACACCTGGAATAACAGAAGAGGAGGGAAGCATAAAATTTCCTCAAGGTTAGACAGGTTCCTAATATCTGAGCAGATTATGAGTAGAGACATTTTTGTGGAAGCAACGATATTACCTGGGATGGGATCGGACCACTGGCCAATCAGATTAGAGATTGATCTCAAAGCCAGTCCTAAAAATCGTCCATTCTGATTTGAGGCTTTCTGGCTCAGAGACCCTAAGTTTATAAACAAAGTAGAGGATTGGTGGAAGAAAAGTGAACAAAGGGGAAGAAACAAAATGCAAACGTTCCAGCTTAAGTTGAAGGAAATGAAGCAAAAAATCAAGAAGTGGAACAAAGAAGAATTTGGAAACATAATACAAGACCAACAGCAGTTAAATCAAAGGATGATGGCAATCCAACAAGAAATTATAAGGGAAGGGCAAAGTGAAGAATTAGCAGTAGAAGAAGGCAGATTGGTCAGCCAAATAGAGGAAAGAAGGAAACAAGAGGAAATCTTATGGCGGAAAAAGTCAAGAGTGAACTGGTTAAGGGAGGGAGAGAGGAACACCAAATTTTTCCACAAGGTGATGGTACAACATAGACAGAGAAACAAAATATTTTCTTTGAAAAATGAAGGAGTCTGACAAACTGAGCATGAGGATATGGAGGAAACCCTGGTTAGACATTTCAAAGATCTTCTAACAGAACCACAGGAGGAAAGGCAAGAAGCAGTTCACAGAATATGCAACTAGATCCCCAATATGATCACCAGAGATCAAAACCTTGCTTTAATGAGAGAAGCTACGATAGAGGAAGTCGAGGAAGTAGTGAAAGGACTGAAAAATAAGGCCCTGGGACTGGATGGATTTATGGTGGAATTCTATCAAGCTGCATGGAAGTTCATAGGCACTGACATCTTGGAAGTGGTGGAAGAATCCAGAAGAAATCAAAAGGTATGTCCAGGTTTAAATGCCACCCTCCTCTCTCTCATTCCTAAAACCTCCAAGTCAGATGACCCACAGGGCTTTAGACCTATTGCCTTATGTAATTTTTTCTATAAAATTATTTCCACTCTGATAGTTAAAAGATTGAAACTGATTCTTCCTAGTATTATATCCCTGGAGAAAATAGGGATTGTGGAGGGTAGACATATCTTAGATGGCTTGATAGCATCCCAAGAAGTGGTACACTCACTGAGAACAAAAAAGGTCGCTCGAATGATGATGAAATTAGATCTATCCAAAGCCTATGATAGATTAAATTGGGGGTACCTAATGAATGTTTTGGAGGCCTTTGGTTTCTGTAACAGATGGATAGAATGAATCTCGACGATGATATCCACTCTGTTCTTCTCAATCCTCTTAAATGGAACCCTGTCATCCACCTTCAATGCCACCAGAGGTCTCAGGCAAGGGGATCCCCTATCCCCCTTCCTCTTCATTATTGTTGCAGATGGGCTAGGACGGTACATCAAAAAGAAAGTGTAGGAGGAAAGAATTAAAGGGATAAGGGTCTGGGGGAACGATCTCCTGATAACCCACCAGCAATTCGTTGATGATATCATGCTCTTCTGTGCTGTAACTCTCAGGGAAGTTAAAAGGATGAAAGAAATCTTAGATCTATTCATGGAAGCTTTGGGCACTCAAATTAATAAGGAGAGATCTTGCGCTTACTTCTTCAACACAACTGGTAATGTAAAATCTTACCTTGTAAGAATTTTGGGATTCGTGGTAGAAGAGCTACCCACCAAGTATCTAGGAATTCCCTTGGTAATCAATTCCCTCAAGATGGAAAATTGGCAGCATACTATCCAGAAGATCCTAGGAAGACTGGCCAACTGGTCTTTCAGATACCTAAACCTTGCAGGAAGAGTAGTCCTGGTGAAAGCAGTCCTACAATCAATACCGATTTACCAATTATCTGGAATGGTAACCCCGAAAGGGGCATGTTCCAAAATGGTGGAAATATTTAAAAAATTCCTATGGGGAGGGCCTCAACAGTAGAAAAAATGGGCTTTCATATCCTGGTAAGGATTGAGCAGACAAAAGGAGGATGGGGGCCTAGGACTTAGGGATCCCTACCTCATCAATCAAATTATGGGAGCCAAGTTGTGGTGGAGACAGATGGCAGGAGGAGGAGACCTTTGGAAATGAATATGGACGAGGAAGTATAACATGCTAGGGAGAGCAGAGGATATAATATGTTATGCAAACCCACCAAGAGGATCTACCATTTCAAACCTGGCAAGCCAGAACATGGACATAATCACAAACCATGCCTTTTGAGAAATACGAAATGGTAAAATAGCAAAGTTCTGGGAAAAGGCTTGGAAAAAATGAGAAAAATTAATTGGAAAGCAAGAACTCATAAATTTTCTACAGTTCTCAAAAGACGTAGGCCTAAATTGAGTAGATGAGTTCTAGAAAGAAGACCATAACGAGGAAATTGGAGAGTTTGGAAAAACCGAGAAGAATGGGGTCAAAATATAGAAGAAGAACAGAGAGAGTTCTATGTAAAAGAAATGGGAACAAGAAAGATATCCATCAGAACAGGACCTGATATCTTGAGATGGGGACACTCTATGAAAGGGACTTTTACGATCAAAGAAGCATATGGTTTAAAAACTGAGCAGGAACAGGAAGGACTCCAACATCTATGGAAACAAATCTGGCATAGAAAATGGTGGCCGAAAGTCGCTCACTTCCTCTGGCTAACATGCAAAGGCCGAATATTGACATGGGACCAACTTCAGAAAAGAGGGATGCAAGGGCCATCCCTATGTGGTCTATGTAAGCAGGACAATGAAAATATAGAACACTTAATGAATTCATGCCAGTTCGCACAACAACAGTGGGAAGCTATCTATGATGTCTTCGGGAGGACAGATAGGAATCAACAGAGCATAAGGGAGACAATCCAACATTGGGGACGAGGTCACTTTACCAGCCCTATTCTAAATAGAGCTTGGGGGTTAGTAGTAGGATTTAATCTTTGGACGATATGGAAGGAACGAAACCGACAAATTTTCAAAAACAAGGAATCCACTCAAGAGCAGGTATGGAGAGGAGTAATAGAACATATCAGGGAAACCATCCTAGTAGAAGAATGGCACCAAGAGGACTGGGAGACCTCGCCATCAGAAGCAAGAATCCTAAAAAAGCTAAACCTAGCGAAAGAAATGGTGAGAGCACATACATGGAAAGCAACAAGGAAGAGTAGGGAATCCCCCCAGAATTTCACTAGACCAGCAGAAGGATTCATTAAATTGAACTTTGATGGAGCCTCCAAAGGGAACCCGGGTATTGCAGGGATAGGTGGCATCTTCAGAGATTGCCAAGGCAGGGTTAGATTGTTGTATTCGGCACATTGCGGCATGATGAGTAACAATGAAGCAGAACTCGTGGCAGTCCGACAAGGTATGAGAATAGCTGTCAGGCTCGGGTATAAACAACTGGAAGTTGAAGGGGATTCATTACTGGTAATCAACATGATGAGAAAACTCTACAACGGAAAGGCATGGGATAAGCTGAGCCAAAGCTGGAGAACAACAAGCCTCATCCAAGAGCTGGGAGAAATAATGAAACGGTTTGATTATATGATAATCAAGCACGTAAAAAGAGAAGGGAATAAAGCTGTCGATTTCCTGGCCAACTGGGGGTGTAATCAGCAAGGAGGACACATGGAAAGAACATGGCCTATACAACCAGGGGATACAAGAATGGACCCGCTAAGAGATATATTAGCCCAAGATGCTTATCATGACCAGACGCAATGATAATGATCACAACAAACCCTCGATCGGGGTGACAGAGTGGGTAATCAATGTAATAATGGATGTCAGGGGCCAGGAGGTGAGAGGACTGCCTACCACTGCCCACACGCTTATACTGCAGGGCGTGGTGGTATCCTGCATGTTTGTAGTGATGTCAGAAGGGAGAAGTGGCATTTGGTATGTAGGTAAGAGAAGAGGTGGTAAGGACGGTTGCGTAAGGTGGATGGGACGACAGGTAGGTAAGGCAAAGTATGAGAGGGAGCATAGAGAAGGGAGGTTGGATATATTGTAGGGCAGCGGGAGAATGAGAGTGGAGGACCAGCCATACTCGCATTTAGCAAGCAGGCATAGAAACCACAGGTACGTTAACTATTTTCTTTCTGTAATTAGTAAAGAAAAGTCTAGCATGCCAGGTGGGGGAAGAGAATTGTGCCCTATCAGGAAGGAAATACCACGGGGAGAGATTATGCTAAGCAGAAATAGCAGAACCAGTGAGGAAGAATCACCCTTTAGCTCTTTGTCACTGTTGGTCAGGCTTGAGGGCTTAGAAGCTAATAGGGAGTGGTGCATTTTGCTAAGGGAAAATGATAGCGAGGCTAGAGAGGATTTTATCTGCGTGGAATGGAAGATTAAGGGTCCGGCCGAATTTTTGAGAAGATAGGGGGAGATATGGCAACAGAGAAGAGCAAGCGTGGGAGGGGAAAATGGATAGGAATCTAAGAAAGGAATGGGTGGCATGCAGAGGCAATAGCGCTATGAGGGTAGGGAGTGGTGATGGCATGCAAGGCAGGAGGAGGGAGGAGAGTCTCAGTGCGAAGCTCCCTTTTCACGCTTTACCGGGATCAAACACGGAATGGGTTAGCCTGACGGACCTCAATGCGGGAGGAAGCCATAGTGGAGGAGTGACCGAGACCATCTGGGTTTGACCGATGGGTACGATGGGATGAGCCGAGAGAAGGTGAAGCCCACCCCTATTTCACCTGAATGCCTAGGAGCAATGGAGTGCGGGCAGAGGGGAGTCAATGACGGAGAATAGAAACTCCATGAGACAATCGGCATTTGGACTGGTAATGGTTTTATTATCCTGACATTGAACTGTGATCATTGTGAACAGGTAGTAGACAACTGTGACATGGCACGTCCAGCCAGAGGAAGAGGCCGCAGAGGATGAGGAAAATCTGGTCCTCATTCAAAGGACCCGAGAACCACAGAATAGAGGAAAGGGAGAAGATCCATAGACGAGACTATTAGGGAGGCAGCGAAAGCATATAAGGAAGGAACGGATGTAGGGATCTGCAAAATTATAGAAGAAATGGAGGACCGAATTATGGAAGAGGACTCCGAGGACGAAATGGAGGAATGGAAAGAACACATTCCAGATCCTGGGAACACCAGAGGAGGAATATCCGAATTCAAATAAACCTTGCATCTGTATTGGCTCATGAAAATATTGGTAGGAAAAGCAATGGAACAGGTGTCCAGGGGGATGGCTCTAATCATTAGAGACATGCCACACTACAAAAAGAACCTACAAACTATCCAATTCCAGCTATGCAAGTAGGACATTAGACTATATCGTATCCAGTGACACATTCTATGCATTATCGGAATGACACCAGCACTTGGAGATTCAACTGAATATCCAGCGACAGTTGAATCAGAACTGGAAGACCACAAAGAATAGCTGAGCACAATGATAGCTCAGGTTTTTTTTTATTTTAGCAGCTAGCTTTCTTTTACATGCATGCTTATAATATCTAAGACTATAGATTGGTTCTAAAAATAGTTATGTATATATTGCTTGCATGGAAAGATTGACAACTTATCATTTCGGGATGGCTTACAATATGCATCAGTGGCCAACAGACTTGGTTTTCTGTTAGGCAAGTTGAGGCCACCTTTTAACTGTATGTGGTTTCAGTTTATTTATATATAAATAGAAAGGAGGATCCACCTAAGCTTACAAAAAAAGACATTAAATAAGGAGAAAGTATTATTACAAAGGGAAAAACAAATTTACACCAAAGAAAAATGTTTGTACAAGAGGAAGTGCCAAACCTCTATATGTTACTATTGAATATATATATATCACTGTTGAGAGTACATGGAAAAACAAATTTACACCAAAGAAATGAAATTTTTTTGTACAAGATGAAGTGGAAAACCTCTATATATGAGTATTGACAATACATGGAAAAACAAATTTACACCAAAAAATGTTTGTACAAGATGAAGTGGTAAACCTCTATATATCAGTACTGAGAATACATGGAAAAACAAATTTACACCAAAGAAATGTTAGTACAGAAGGAAGTGGAAAACCTCTATATATCACTATTGAAAATACATGGAAAAACAAATTTACACCAAAGAAATGTTTGTACAAGAGGAAGTGGAAAACCTCTATATATTGCTATTGAGAATACATGTAATATTACGATAAAACAATACAAATGAACAATGTTAAGGATACATGTAATATTAGGATAAAACAATACAAGTGAACAATGTTGCTAGTTAACCAAATATAGATTGGAAAAAAAATCCGTATAAAATTAGGTATTGCTTGAATGATTTTTTATTTAGTATCAAAAGCTATTGCAAAAGAGTTGAGAAAGTTGTGGGTTTGAAAGCTAGATAAATGTTTTACATAGCTTGGAAAAAAAATAAATTGATTTAAAATTAGGTATGTTACATGATTCTTTATTTAGTATCAAAGCTATTGCCAAAGAGTCGAGAAAGTTGTGAGTTTGAAAGCTAGATAAATGTTTTACATAGCTTGGAAAAAATAATTAGTATAAAATTAAGTATGTTACATGATTCTTTATTTAGTATCAAAGGTATTGACAAAGAGTTGAAAAAGGTGTGGGTTTGAAAGCTAGATAAATGTTTTAATTTGTATTAGTGTGTAGAAACTAGAGCATGTGAGTAGCATGATATTGCATTGCCGTACATGTTCTTTCATTAGAGAATTGATGTACATGAGAACATATATACGTGGCGCCAATTTTGGAGCCATAAAATATTTCTACACAAGCTTAATTGTTGATCTATAATTTATTCGTTTATGTGCGATTTCAAAGTCACAATTTAAAAAAAAAAATCATAAGTATTTAACACAGATCGATGCCAACCATATTGCAGAGGTTGTGGCGACTTGTGGGTTTTGTGGAACAACTTGGAAACCTTCATTTGGCAAAGTTATGTGCGTGTTCTTTATTTATTTTTTTAATCAAGAAAGCATAACATGTATGTGGAGCACGGAGATATGAGTATGGAGACCGGTATTCGAAATGAAAAAATATGTGGTGAGCCTACGTGGAGTGTGTGAGAATTTGATCAAGATTTTATTTTCAATTTTCTGAAGTCTATCGATGTGACCTGCATTGGAGAAACCTGCATTAGAAAATGCAAAGAATGAAAATTTTAAAATATTAAAAGTTATGTTAATGCCTGTGTACCTTTCTCACATTGGGCATGAAATTTAGAATATTAAATGGCTTGAAGTTTAAAAAGACATGAAATAAAATTTTAAAAGTTATGTTAATGGTTGTGTACCTTTTTCGCATTGGGCATGAAATTTAGAATATTAAATGGCTTGAAGTTTTAAGAAATATGAAAAGTTTATTTCATAGGTTGAACATCAAGGACCAAAGGTGAAAAAGTAGAGTGAAAATTCTCCCTAAGCATGAAAATTTTAAAATATTAAAATTTATGTCTATGACTGTACCTTTTTCACATTGGGTATGAAATTTAGAATATTAAATGGCTTAAAGTTTGAAGTTTAAAAATATGAAAAGTTTATTTGTTAGGTTGAACATCAAGACTCGACCAAAGGTGAAAAAGTGGAATAAGAATTCTCCCTTTTTTTTGGTTCCTTAATATATTTTTTTGTTTGCAAGATTTAAGGACGAGAGAGAATTAGTGGAGTGTTTTTTAAAAAATTATATGGAAGGAGTTCTTTCATTGAATTTTCTTTATGCAACTAAATTTTAAATCTCGGAACTTATTTTTATATATTTTCTCATTAATAAAACTATGTTATATTATCTTTTTAAGAGATATTTTACTCGTTGAGAAAATGAATTAAGAGAGGAAGGCTTGAAGGAGACATTTTTAATATTTGATAGAGTTGAGCTTCTTAGCTCTTCATTGTACACAAACATTAATAAAAGGGATATTTTTTGGTGGTGGTTGAGTCTCAATTAAGTGGATTGTTGTTAACTTTTAAAGAAAATCAACCATCTAAGCAAGTGCAACATGCCTTTTACGCAAAGCATTGAGAAAGAGGAAGTAGTAGGGATCATTATCATAATTATAATCAAATAGAAATCAACATAATTAAAAGGAATGCATCCCCTTTGAGAGGTAGAGGAAGGAGTCCTAACTAGTTTAGAGGAAGAGGTAGAGATGGATCTCGCATAAGAGGACAAGGAAGAGAGGAAGGTAGAAATTGAGGAAGAGGTGGAGGACCACAATGCTATTATTGCAAAACAAATGGACATATGGAAAGATATTTTATGCAAAAATATGATATATGGAGCATAATGGTGATAATAAAATTGTTGAAGAAACTAGGAATGAGAAAATATTCATCTCATGTTTCGTGGCACGTAGTGGAGAAAGTGAAGCATGGTATATTGATTCAGGATGCTCAACTCATATGATCTCTCAAGATTTTTTTTTTTATTAGAATTAATGGAAATTATTTGGGTAAATTCATATTTTGTGATGATAGTGTCTCTAAAGTGAAATGGAAAGGAATAATTTCACTAGGTATGTCCTTAGAGAACTATTCTTATTCTGATTTTCCAATCCTTAAAGAATATAGATTTTCCGAACGACTACACTTATCTGTGATATTGCCCTATCTTTAAAGAGTATCATTCCTCGGGACTACTCTTGTCTTGGATACCATTCGCCAATGAGTATCGGTCTCATATGCTTATCTAATCCTCCATTCTCCCTACCCATGCCATCACTAGACTTATGACTATTAGTCCTGGCCATGTGCATGGCACATGGAGAATATGATGTCCAATATAAATACCTCTCAACCAAATAGGGGATACTTATTCCCTCTCAACTAGGAAGACCTAACGACAACCCTCAACTTGCTTCATTCATGTACTACTTTTTCTTCCATGGAGATTTAGTTCTAGCTTGCAGAGCTCCTTTCTCGCATCACATCATACCAAGCTTCTACCTTCCTATATCTTCACATAGCTCTATCAAGTAATAAAATAGTCCACTAAACATATTATGGAGACAAACTATTTAAATGTTGATCACACACTCTAACTTCATAACAATTTTTTTGCCTTTATCCTTTTTTAGGAAATTGTATTAATCAGTAGTAGTATCTATGTTAACAATAGTACTTGTCATATCAATCAATGTAGAATTAATTATATCTCACGCTTTCCTTTTGAGGAATGTAAGCTTCTTCTAGATAAATATCAAACCCATCATATCAATAAGTGATCAACAAACTATCTCATGACAACATGTATCAATTTGTCGTCTTTCATGCATTTTGTTGTAGCATTTTTTGGTTTTGATAAGGTAGAATATTTGATAAAATTTTAAGTTAGGATATGGACATAAAAATATTGAATAAAATGTTAGTAAAAGAAAATATCTTGATGTTGATGTCCATATCAAAGAAACTGTTAGCATAGATTCTCTAAAAAATCAAGGAAAAAAGAAAATGTTAGGTTAGAAAGAGAAGAAAACAAATAAACTCTAAAAGTGAGCAAGTCTAAATGCCACTACTCTTTTTCTGCAAAATAATGGTTGTGTGCAGCTTGTCTTAAATGTCACAACTGATGACAGTCAAATAGTTTAATATTGACTCTTTCATGCTTTAAATTTGATGTTATAGTTAGATAATAAAGATCTAGCCAAACTGTTTAATCTTGGCAGATGAGTAGTTAGGTAGAGAATAATAAGGTTCTCATCAGTTTAGTCTGAGCCCTTGGAGGTTATAAGGGTAGATTTAGATAGTTTTTTTTTTTTTTTTTTTTTAAAAAAAGGAAAAGGGTTTGCTAGTTTAAATGCACCCATTAAGTGAAGAAGAAATGATAGGATAAGCAAAGGGTAAGTAGAGAAAGGTTGCAGAAGTTTGATTATTGATTGGACAAAAGGTACATTATCATATTTTACCATATGTTTCTATGTCCATGAATCAATTACAAAAAGCAAAAAAAGGTCTACAATATAGATTAAATAACTTCCCATTCATCCCCATTCATCCCTATATTCACTAATTTCCCTTCCCACCTTCATACATTCATATCCATTCATTTTTAATAAAAATCTCTTTTCCTAAGGTCAAAACTCTTTTTACCTATGAAAAGTGAAAATCCCATGTAAAATCCCCTTTTACATGAAAAACCCACAAAAATATGCTTTCCCTGAGTATTAATGCATATATGAAAAGTAAATAAACCATTAAAATACACTTTACTTAGTTTATTTCCCCTTTTCTAATCATATTTCATATAATTCCCTTTTTCGCTTATAATCCCCCTTTTCGCATATATTTACCCTTTTTCCACTCATTTTCTATATTAACACTAACTATAATATTAAACCCCTAAAATTACCCTTTCCTGTATATATTAACTCCTTATTAAAATATCTCAAAACCCTTAGTTTTATAATAAAACTGTGTATTTTAACATTGCATCGCAACATTGTCGTATCATAAGCCTTTAATATGAATACATTCTCCCCCGATTGTAATATGTGATCAATGATGGGCCCAGACCTGACCAAATATATATTACAATCCATATTTATATCGCATCCGCCTCCATCGCGAGTCCCACATTAAACTTTAACACTCTGCCATTGCGATTGGGACCCAAACCCGATTACATATCTTATATCATTTATTCCCACGTCGGGTTCGGTGCCTATCACATTCCTTGTGATGGACAGTCCTCCGCTAAACTGCGATTACGATATGTGGTTAGCCTGGACCCGATATAATATACACCCACATTTATAATATTTCAAGTCTGCCATATGCGTTTTGCAAAGTTTTTCTTTGTTAAATCGTTTTCTATGATTTAAACAAAGAAATAACTAAACCTTTATTTAACCATAAAACACCGCTAATATGTGTATTAAGCCATAATATAGCCATTACTGCCTTATTTAATAATTCTTACCCTCCGTACTACTCCTTCACTCCACTACCGTCCGATCTAATCCATCCAAATCCAATGGTCCTCGATGATTTCTGGTACTCTCTCTGTACGAACATTACCCACCCAAAAAGAGGTTTTCCATCGTCCTCACTTGCTACGTCTCAAGCTCAGATCATTTCGGGTGACCCCTTCCCAAAACCACCCATGCCTTATAAGTAGTGCGATGAAAACCACTTTCAGCAAAATGACAAAATGGTTATTGTTCACTATCGCGCCATATTTCAAAGGAAACACTATTTTTCTTTTAAACGCCAAAATGTCCATTTTGCTCTGTTTTCTCTTGTTTCCACATTAAACCTTCCATATGCCTCTGCGACCACAAAAACTGTCATTTTGCCTTCCGATATGCTCTGGACTCCTTCCAATGTCCTTTCAAGCTCTATAAAGCCATTGAAGACCTCCTCTGTCACCTCTGTTTTTCATAATAATTTCTGTGCTTTGCAGGTGAGGCTTCTATTCCAGACTTATAGAGAAAAGAGCTTGTGTATAGTTGGAAGACAAATATGAAGATCATATCAAATTATTTTACCTTGTGACGTAAAATCTAAAAGGATTTACTATTGAAACACACAGTAAAAACCCTAAAATGGACAGTAAATGTAAAAGGAAATAGTAAAGGTTAATCAGCAGGCTCAAATGATTTTCACAGAGTTTAAAGGGTATCAGATGAAATATCAAACTGAAGGAATCAACCAGTACAAATGATAGAAACGATTTAGCAGATTAAGGGCTGAAATATAAAACAACAAAGCCAGCTCAACCTGAATAAAAGGCACAGTAAGAAGCAGTTCAATAACTGCCCCTATCTTCTTGCATGAAGATATTTCCTTTCCTAGAATAAATCTTAAACAGTTTTAGGATATTTTCTTAGTTTTATTATTGTGTAAACCACTCTTGTCTCCATATGTTAATGGTTCCGAGTTCAAGATCCATAGTTCATTGCTTGTAAATTCTTGACTGTTAATACTACTTTAAACTTGGAAGTCACCTTTGAATGAAGCTTTTGCAGATACTTGATGTACTCAGTCTTTCTGGAAGCTTAATACAAAGCAGAGGATTCTGAATCTGGTTTCACACAGTTTTGTGTTATCTTGTAAGTTTTTCCAGTTATCAATCATTGTGCTTTTCTTCATATTCTTATGACTTATAGAGATATCTAGGTAGGAAGAATTGTGTTTCCATTTATTCTTATAAGCTCCTGAAGTGATCATCTATTAAGAGAATGGATTAATGAACTGTATGTTTAGCTAATTCCCTCTAAACAATAAATCATCAACATCTTGTGTAGGCTTAAGTATACTGCCTTGAACCTTTTGAACATATTTTAGAAGGTTTTCCAACTTATGATTGTTCTTTTTTATAGTCTAGAAACTGTGATAATCATATTTTTTCTTGTCTTCTACTCACCACTATTTTTTACCTATATCAATGTGTAATGCTTTATAGCAGCCCTTTACTGAAGTATTAGTATAACCCAAAGGATTAATTACTTCAATTCTACTTCTGTCTTCATTCATTGGTCTTCTAAAAACTTAAATAAAAAACCCCAAAACAATTATTTTAGATGCTCTTGCATTGGTAGCTGACCTACTACTATCTTAGAGGTATAACATTAGACTGGTGCCATTGTGGGGGACTCAAATTTCATTAAAGTTTCCCTTGGGAAAACAATATTCATTCATTCATTTCCTTTAAAGGTGATTAAAGGTTTAGAAAGGTTAAAATCATTCACCTTGGCAACTCCATACTCCCAAGCTGGCACCTTTTAAACATACCAAATCTCGTTTAGAAGCTGACATAGTTAGTCCTTTGTCAGATCCTGAAACGCTTATGAGAAAAGCCAGTTCTAAAAGGGGACACCACCAATCATCTTCTTCTTCCTCTTCAGTCCTACAATCTGAAGAAGTAGAATCATTTGACCCATATAGTAATATCCATCTGATCCTGATTACTCCCATTTACCACCTAGGGTTGCTAAACTTCTAAATAGAGGAGTTGATTTTAAGTCAGCCTACCATATTCATTCATTAGAATCTCATCTGATACCCACATTACCACCAGGATCACCTAAAACTGAATCTGAGGTGGGTGTTGATCTACCAGAATATAAACCCACAGATTTCATATCCCCTACCACCTATCCATTTCCTTCCATTTTTAACTGACTTGAAGCTTCCTCTTCTAAACAATCTAAGGAAAATTTTTCTATATATACCAATCCTCTCTTTGAAACAAAAGAAGGTATTCCTTTACAGGTCCCAAAGCTAGTTCTTAATACTCCTTTGAAGTCTTTCAGGGGATCTCCTCCTCCTTCACCTCCAACTAGTTTATCAACCCCTAAATCACCATCTTCTCCCTCTACTTCTTCTTCATCCTCTACATCCACACAAATACCTCATACTCCATCTGGACAACCTCATACACCTCAAGCATCTCATATAGCTCAAGCACCTCATCAACCACCTACTGTCATGGCTTTCCAACCTATTGTACAGGCTAGATATGCTGCCTTAGTCTTACCTAATAACCTTGATGCATTCCCAGCTGGATACTTAAAATACCTTCCCAAGTACAATGGAGAAACTGGTCCCTGAGCTAAAGATCATCTTCAAGATTTCCTAGACTTTGCAGAGAACATGAATATTGAACAAGAAAATGTTTCTATGATATTGTTTTTATAGTCACTTGAAGGAAATGTGAGGATTTGGTTTAGACATTTACCAGCAACAACCATTAGAAATTGGGAAGAGCTTACAAACATATTTAAAAATCAATGGGGTGTGGAAAAGGATCCTCTTTACTTCCTCACTGAATTTGAAGAGCTTAAAAGGAACTTTGGTGAAACAATATGAGATTTTATCAAAAGATTCAATAAACTCTATCACAAAATGCATGCTAATTTTAAGCCCCCTGTAGTAGCAGCTAAGTCTATATTTTCTAAAGCTTTTGATGATGACTTTGTTATTATTCTATGAGAGAGAACTTCGAGAAATATTGAAGATATGAAAACAAATGCTATAGAAGTAGAAGCAAATAGGGCAGCCTCCACTTCTTTAAAACATAAGGAAGAAAAGGCCCAAAGAAAGCTCAAATATGTTCAAGAAGCCTCTAGTTCCTCTAAGACTAAATCAGAAAACTCAAAAATAGATGGAATAAAATATCTTCTTGGAAACCTATCCAATATGATTTCAAAGATTCAGACCCAACCTAGAACAATACAACAAACAATTACTAGACCCCAAAATCAAAATCAAGGTCAGTATAAAAGAAATCCACCACTACAAATTCTTCAGAGACCTAGCAATGATCAACAGGTTCCTACTCCTTTATTGATAGATGAACACCAACCTAATGATAATACTCTAACAATTACTGAAAATGTTAATAGTATGGACTCATCTTCCAATCAAACAACCATCATTCCTCTCTCACAAAAAAATCAGGTTCAAGAAGATTAGGAAGCTTCACAAGCCTCTAAATATCATGCTTTCTCTAAATTTCTAATTGCAGAACTAAACAAGAGGTATGATCTTAGGCCTAGGCCTGGTCCTACGAGACCTCCAAAGGAAACTCCAGTAGTTGAACCACGTACCAAAACTACTGAAGCTCAAAAAACTCTTATTCAGCCTTTAGATCAGTCAATTAATACTACCCAAGCTGGTAAAAACTTTTTTACTACATTTAATGTTGAAAAAGAATTAGAGAGGGTTAAGATCCCAATTCCACTATGAGAACTTTCAAAAAACCTTGGTTACAAAAGCCAAGTCACAAAATGGATACAAAATACCTCCGTTGATGCTGAAGGTGATGTCATTAGTCTACAAGATGAAAAACCAGCAATAGTTTTTGGCCCTAGTTTAGACATGATAGATGAGATAGTGCCTCCTTTCTATGTAACTCTTAAAACAAATGACTCCATGTTGTATAATTTTATGCTTGATTCAGGAGCATCACATAACCTTATGCCAAAATCTATCATGGACCATTTGAAACTCGACATAACTAGATCCTACCATGACCTGTACACCTTTGATTCTAAAAAGGTGTTCTGTTTAGGATTGATCAAGGATCTAGTGGTTACCCTTGCCCAAATTCCAGTCAAAAGTGTAGTACTTGATATTGTTGTCACAGATGTCCCTCCCAAGTTTGGAATGCTCCTTTCTAGGTCTTGTTGTGCCAAATTAGGGGGAACTCTACAGATGGATATGTCATATGCTACTATTCGTGTTTATGGAGGAGTGCAATTAAGATTATATAGAGAGGTAAGATTTATAGATATTGTTTGTAAAACTGACCAGCCAAGAAACCATCCAATTTATGCCATAGATTAAGACTTTGGTTGTTTTCAACTCACTTCAAATCAGCATAAAACTCAAGTCAAAATCGAAGAGGTAGTTGAAAGTCCTAAACCAAACCAAACTGATATTTGGAAACTATTCTTTGATGGCTCTTACACAAAAGATGGGGCAGGAGCTAGAGTAGTTTTAATTTCACCCGAAAAGGAAAATATAACAGATTCATGTAAATTATATTTTGAAGTTACCAATAGTGTTGCTGAATATCAAGTTTTCCTTTTAGGATTTCCGTTAGCCAAAAGCTTAAAAGTTCAAAACTTAAGTGTTTTTACTGATTCGGAGCTTATTGTTAAGCAAGTAAGAAGTGCTTGCCAGACCAAGCACCCAAGACTTAGGTCCTACAGAAGTGAGGTATGGGATTCAGTTGAAAACTTCTTTGATGATTTTAATTTGACTCATATTCCCAGAGATCAGAATATTCATGTATATGCCTTAGCTGTCTCTGCTGACTCTTTTAAAATTCCTGATCATACTGATGTAATCTATCAGATACATGTCAAATATAGGCCATCTATCCCTGGTAATCTGAAATATTGGTAAATATTTGAAGATGATGAAAAATTGAAATCATTTCTACAGGTAATAGATGATTTTTCATTTCTACAAATTGATGAAGATAGAACTGAAATAAATGAAAATGAAGATGGAAATGATACTTCAGATTTTAAAACGCAGATTGCTAATCATCACATGATTCAATTATCCAACAATTTTATTCAAAAGGACTCATTCATTTAGAAAGATTGTTTGATCAAAATGATGTCCTCCCAAACCCTCAGTCCATTTCTTCATAAGATGACTTAGAAGAGTCTAACATTGGAACTAATGAAGATATCAAAAACATCAAAATATGTGCATCTCTAGACCTTGAGATCAAAGCTCAACATCTTAAGTTACTGCAAAATTATAAGGATGTTTTTGCTTGGACTTATGTTGATCTGAAGACCTATGATACTTCATTAATACAACATAAGATTCCTTTGAAGCCAAAAGCAAAACCTTATCAACATAAATTTAGAAGGATAAATCCAGCCCTTCTACCAACTATAGAAAGGGAGATTAAGAAAATGCTAGATGTTCAGATCATCCTCCCTCCTAGATATTCCAATTGGGTTGCAAACTTAGTTCCTGTTGGAAAGAAAGATGGAGAAATAAGACTCTGTGTGGATTTGAGAAACTTGAACAAAACATCATTAAAAGATAATTATTCATTGCCGAAAATGGATCAGTTACTTCAAATCGTTTCAGGAGCACAAAGACTTTCTATGCTTGATGGTTTTTTAGGTTACAATTAGGTGAATGTTGATACAACAGACAAAGAGAAGACAACCTTTACTAGACCTTGGGGTACATTCATGCACACTAGGATTCCATTTGGCTTAACTAATGTTGGAGAAACATTTCAGAGAGCCATGGACATAGGTTTCATGGGTCAGGTAAATAAATTTGTGGTTATTTGTCTTGATGACATAACTGGTTTTTCTAAATCTGATCAGAAACATCTAAAGCAGTTGATGAAGGTTTTTGACAGGTGTAGGAAATTTGGAATATCATTGAACCCAAACAAGTCCTTATTTTTTGTCAAAGAAGGTAAGCTGTTGGGCCATATTATTTCAAAGGAGGGTGTAGTAATTGATCCCAAATGAGTATCTGCCATTGAATCATTGACCTTACCTAGAAACAAGAAGGAGATTCAAGCATTTCTAGGCAAGATTATTTTTTGAAGGAGGTTTATTCCAAATTATGCAGAGATTGTAAAAGATATAACTAACATGCTCTGAAAGGACCATGAAGTCAAATGGACTCCCACTTATAGGCATGCATTTGAACAAATAAAAAAGGCTATCTCTGAAGCTCCCACCTTAGCCAACCCTGATTATACTAAGCCATTTAGTATTTTCTCTTTTGCCTCTGAAACGACCCTTACTGTCATTCTATTACAGAAAAATGAAGATTCCCATGATCAACCCATAGCCTTTTTCAGTGAGGTTATGAGAGATGTTGAGCTTAAGTATGACATCGTTTAGAAGCAAACCTATGCCCTCATTCAAGCCCTGAAATCATTCAGGATGTATGTCTTACATTCACCTTTTACTGCTTATGTTCCTAATAGCGCTGTGAAAATTGTCCTAACCCAACTAGACACTGATGGGAAAAGAGGTAGATGGATCACTCAAATTCTAGAGTTTGATCTAACTATCAAGACTACCAAGCTAGTAAAAGGTCAAGGATGAGCCAAGCTTCTAGCTGAATCCAACCACAAAGTACTTGGAATCAATTCTATTTTAGAGATACAAGGGAAGAATACACAAAATCCTTCCCTTCATCCTCAAGGGAAGAATACACAAGAACCTTCCTTTCCTCCTAAAGGGGAGAGTCCACAAGAACCTCTATCTTCAGAGCATATAAGTCCTATACATATTGATGAAAAGTTGTTGTTGTCAAACTGGTATCAAGATATTGTAAATTTATTGATCCATTTGAGTGTCTAGCATCATTCTCTAAAAGCCAATGTAAAACCCTTAAGTTAAAATCAGTCAAGTACTACATTATAAATGCAAATTTATACTATAAAGATACACTAAATATTTTTTTATTATGTTTAACAGAATCAGAAACTGATGGAATCATTGATCAGTTTCATACAGGATTTTGTGGGGGACATTATGCTTGGAGAGCAACATCATAGAAGATTCTGAGGGGAGGATTTTATTGGCCCACATTGTTCTTACAAGTAGGGGAAAAGGTCAGAGGTTGTGTTCCTTGTTGGTAAACAAAATTAGCAGCTCTTCCACTCGTTCCATTAATAATTTTAGAACCTTTTTTCAATGGGGATTAGATTTTATTGGAGAGATTCACCCCACTTCAAGTAATCAACATAGATGGATCCTCACTGCAACAGACTAGTTTTGCTAAATGGGTGGAAGAAATTACAGTCAAAAATGCTACTGATGCAGTAGTAATTATGTTTATTGAGGAGAATATCCTATCTAGATTTGGTTGCGCAACTTAAATTGTCGCAGATAATGCAACAACCTTTTCTAGTGTTAAATTGATTGACTTTTGTTAGAAATATCAGATTCTGTTACATCATTCAACTCCATACTACCCTCAAGGTATTGGCCTTGCATAATCATCCAACAAAAGCCTAGTAAAGGTAATAAAAAAGACTCTAGCTGATCATAAGAAAAGCTGGGATTCACATTTGATTTATGCAATATGGGAAAACAGAATTACTCCAAAGAGATCAACTCGAAAATCTCCATTTCAGTTAATCTATGGGAAATATGTAATCTTCCCTACCAGTTTGGCCTTCCCTATAATAAAATTCCTGCAGGATTCAACAGATGAACCTGATGATTTTTCAAGAAGGATAAATCAGATTATTGAATTTAATGAAAAGAAATATGAATTTCAATACAAATTGATGAAATATCATAATAAGATGAAGATCCTGTTTCATAGAAGAGCCAGGGAGAGGGACTTTAATGAAGGTGATCTAGTTCTAAGATGGGATGCTAGGAGAGAAGAGAAAGGAAAGCATGGAAAATTTGACAATCTATGGTTTGGACCTTTAGCAATTGCTGAAGTGAAGGGTGACAACACTTTTGTGCTGCAGAACCTTGAGGGGCTATATTGCACTTATCCTGTAAATGTAAGGTTTCTCAAACATTACATTCATTACTAAGAAGTAATTTCATTGTAAATACTTTGGTTTTCTTTTACTTTTCAAGATGTCAATGTGATTTTTCTTACAGCAAGGATTCCATAGCCCAAGGAGAAGGCACATGGATCTACAGATTCTCTGCATTCTGCAGGAGAAAGCAGTCCCCAGTTGGAGCCAATGTTGTAGTATTTTTTGAATTTGATAAGATAGAATATTTGATAAAATGTTAAGTTAGGATATGAACATAACAATATTGAATAAAATGTTAGTAAAATAAAATATCTTGGTGATGATGTCCATATCAAAGAAAATGTTAGGATAGATGCCCTAAAAAATCAAGGCAAAAAGAAAATGTTAGGTTAGAAATAGAAGAAAACAAATAAACTTTGAAAGTGAGAAAGTCTAAGTGCCACTACTCTTTTTCTGCAAAATAATGGTTGTGTACAGCTTGTCTTAAATGCCACAACCCATGACAGTGAAATAGTTTAATCTTGATTTTTTCATGCTTTAAATTTGATGTTATAGTTAGAGAATAAATATCTGGCCAAATTGTTTAATCTTGGTAGATCAGTGGTTAGGTAGAGAATAATAAGGTGCTCATCAATTTAATCTAAGCCCTTGGAGGTTATAAGGGTAGACTTAGATAGTTTTCTTTTGTAAAATAAAAAGAAAGGAAAAGGGTTTTCTAGTTTAAATGCACCGATTAAGTGAAGAAAAAATAATAGTATAAGCAAAGGGTAAGTAGAGAAAGGTTGCAAAAGTTTGATTATCGATTGGATAAAAGGTACATTATCATCTTTTACCATATGTTTCTATGTCCATGATTCAATTACACAAAGCAAAAGTAGGTCTACAATATAGATTAATTAACTTCCCATTCATCCCCATTCATCCCTATATTCACTAATTTCGCTTCCCACCTTCATACATGCATATTCATTCATTTTTAATAAAAATCCCTTTTCCTAAGGTCAAAACTCTTTTTACCTAAGAAGAGTAAAAATCCCATGTAAAATCCCCTTTTACATGAAAAACCCACAAAAATATGTTTTCCCTAAGTATTGATGCATATATGAAAAGTAAATAAACCATTAAAATGCACTTTACTTAGATTATTTCCCCTTTTCCATTCATATTTCATATAATTCCCTTTTCCACCTATAATCCCCCTTTTCACATATATTTACCCTTTTTCTACTCATTTTCCATATTAACACTAACTATAGTATTAAACCCCTAAAATTACCCTTTCCCATATATATCAACTCCTTATTGAAATATCCCAAAATCCTTAGTGTTATAGACATTTTTGTGCCTTACAGCATGGAGCATGAAATGTCAATAATCTGAGGGATCCAAAGTCCCTAAACATGTTGTTCTTACCCTTAGAGGAACAAGGTCAGCAAACCACAGCACTGCAAATCAGTTCTCCACTGAAAAACACTCAAAAACAGGTCAATTTTGGATCAAAGCAGCTGCTCCACTAAGCATCTGCGCTGAATGACAAAAGCTCCATGGTGTACCTGCGCTGCATAGCAAGTGCAACAAAGGCTACCTGCGCTGGGCGTACTTTGACATGTGGAGGAATCTTTTCTCAATGTGCCAATGCCCAGGAAGCTTCCAAAATGACACTTGGATCAGAAGATTCGCCTAATGATGAGTAAAGAGGTTCTAAAACTCCAAGTGGAAGGTAGAAACTCCGAGTGGACTCAAGGACTAAAGAATAACTGGAGTTGAAGAGGACAACAAGTCACACATCAAGCTGACTTATCTTCACTCCAAAACTCTATATAAGGATCTCATCCCATGGAATCTAGAGGTCGGAATTTTGTGCAAAGAATTGTTGTTGGTTTATAGTTGTGAGTATTGGGTGATTGCTGGAGGGAGGTGAAGAGGAGATTTCTTTCCATCGGGAAGGTGATGCTGGATTGGACCTCTCACGGTTGTATCACCGCCTGAACCTTACTTCCTTATATTAATAAAGCATTTGAGGTTCTTCTATTCGCATGTGTTTCAATGGTGTATTGTCTTACTTGCGTATTTGATTTATGCTAATCCTTGAATCAATTATGAATGCATGCTTCTTGTAGTCTCCTTTTCTTGTCTTGTTCGCAGGATCTCGTGTAGCTGGGCCCGTGAGAAGACTTGGAGCTGGGAGCGAGCGGCAAATAGAGGAGATTGGATCGACCATTTGCGCAAGACATCGGTAAGTGGATCTCTTCCTTCCATCTCTTGCATGTCATAAAGAAGTAACTTTAGATAGCTTTGCTTCAGCTGTTGCTAAGGAACTATCACCCTTAGAGTGGGATAGGGTCATTCCGTGTTGGATGCTTTTCCCCACAACAGACTGGCGACTCCGCTGGGGATCGTGTCTTTTTGGTAGCTTGTGTTTCTTGCTATTCATTTCCTAAACAAAGGGAGTACCGAATCGAACTGCATTCGAATCCTTCGAATGCAAAGTAGAGGGCAGCTACTCTAGCTCAGTGCTGGGCATGTTTATGATTTGAAGAGCTGATCCACAGGGACTCTTTTTAGCTCTTTGTGATAGTGTTCATCTTCCTTTAATCATCCTCTAGTGTATACTTGACTGATAGCCTCTGATTTGGCCAAAAACCATTGATTTTTGAGCAAACTGTGACCCGGAATCTGAGAGAGACGAGAGTTGTCTCTTCAGTGCAGCTGTAGCAAAGGCTACCTGCGCTGCAACGCAGGTCCCGAAGGGGCTACCTGCGCTGCATGTCAGATTGACAGTGCAGCACCTGCGCTGATCCAGTTTTTCCTTGTGCAACTGGGATTCCCCACTGTCTGTTGCCCAGTTTTCAATATTGTTTTTGCAGCCTGTTGTCAACCTGTATACCCAGCTGAAACTACCTTTCTTTGCCTTCATTCTGCCTCAGTTGTATGAAGAAACTGTGATTGTTCTTATTGTATTTCTTACTTTCATTCACAGTTTCCCGTAGCGAAAGTGAACTAGTCTTGCTGTGACCTCTTGGATCTAGACCTGTGAGAAAGTGTCGTTGTGATTCTAAGAGCTAGTTTATTGTTGTTCATAGCTGCTTGAGCATTTGCTTTCGTCATATGGTTCGAATTTCAGTATTTCTTGTGTTGAAACGAGTGAATCTTAAGGTGTTCTTTTGATTATTGGACAAAAACTTGTTTGCTTTCGCTTGAAATTGAATTCGAAATTATACAACAGCTTTCTTTTTGTAATACATCAACATTAAGGAAGAAGAAAAGAAATACTTGCATTGTGCATGTGCATTTTGATAGTTTGCATGTCGATTTAGGAAAGTGCATCAGTGTGTGCTCTATGATCTGTTTGAAAAGATGGTGTCTTTCTTTTCCTTCAGTAGTTAAGATTTTCATAAGTTGAAAGAATTGAAAAAGCTTGCTTATCATTCTTAGACTGCATTTAGGAGTTGTATCATACATCACGTGGTGATCCATAAAGGCAAACTGCTAAGCAAGATCAACCTAAAAAGAACTGAATTTATCTAACAACGCTTTGAAACATAACGAAACACAGTATAGGTCTAGGTAGAGACGTGAACCGGCGTCATTAAACATAGTGACTGTCGATCTCTACGAAGGTGGGTGATTCCTCCTGAGGGACGATAGCACTAATATGGATTTGTGCTCCCGCGTACCGTCGCGTATATTGGGAGACCCCTATAGGAACAAAGCCTTTATCCATAGGAAGCCGTGTCGGCCGCCCTACTGATCGCGATGCAGTGAACACAGCATTCACGAAGATCGACCACTCGTACCGTAAAATGTATTCTGTGGTTTCGTGAAAGGTTTGGCACACCCTCTGCCTAGAACTCCAGAGTAGTTTCTTTTGGCCTTTTTCAAACGCTATAACTGATAAAGTCCATCCGAGCATTTGTCACTTCGGGCTCGTTAATACATCGAAGGAGACTAGAGTCATCTTTAGCTTTTTCTCGACTCTTAAAAAGTGAAAAAGCAAGTTGTGTCTAAAGCGTCGTCATATAAAATTCATTCTAAATGGAACATAATCACCCCTTATTCCTACGTTGATCTTTAGGTTGAGAACATGGAACACACCAACCAAGGGATTCCACATGATGGGACCCCTAGCCCTTTCTCCTCTTGGGGAGAAGTTGGTGCGCCCCACATGGCCACGTTGTCGCTTCCAGGACTGACAATTGGCCTGCCAGTTTGGCTATTCTCAACCACTGTAGTTCAGACCACCACGGTTCCTGAATAGTCGAGTCAACAGTTAGACCAGTCTAGAGCTACCCTCCAGCCTTCCACTTCTTATAAGCCTTCCTCCGATCCTTCTTCTTCGAAAGGTCAAGCCGCCGAAAGCGGAGCTCCCATAGAAAAGAAGAAGGAAAAGAAGAAGAAAGAAAAGAAGCAGAAGGAGCCAAAGGCGCCTGGGGGTAAGCAAAAGGCATCTAACAAAAATCCACACACAGCACGGACCGGGCCCAAATTGCCATGTGTCATATGTAGAGGGGACCACCTCCACCGTGATTGTCCCAGTATTCCCCGGATACTAAGGGACTGGTCCCCTTGTTTGCACAGTTCGGAAGCGTTAACCTCTGACAACCAGGTTGAATGCTTACCGTCAACCAACGAAATTGAAGGTTCTAGACGACGAAGGGGAATGAGATTCCCCTGCGAACTGTGTGAAGGAAATCACACACTCCGCCGTTGTCCCTTTTTAGACGAAGCCAAAAGAGTTTTGGAAGATCAACCGGTTGCACCGTTGCTACTTCCTCCTGGATACCAAAAACTCGCGCCAAGTCCTTCGTTGGTCGAAAATACAGCTGCCCCGCTCATAGGGCCAGCTGAAGTGTCAGTCACTGAAAGTGAACCTACTGAATCCGGACCGGACGAAAGTCCAAAGGTCGAAACGGCAGTTGACCCGGTTCTCCCTTCAGAAGTTTCATCTTCAAATACCACAGTCACTGAGGATTCATCTTCAGCTGACACCCCTACCGAAGAGAGTAAGGATGACACCGTCCAGATTCTTTTCATCAACACGGATTCTGATGAACATCAGGGCAATGTGCCCACTCCTTTATCGCAGGAAGGAGCATCGTCAGGATCATACCCGGCCGTATATTCGGTCCCACCACCAAGCAACCTGGTTGTGTCCTTTGATTGGAACCAACTAGGCAGACCCCGGTTACCAGCCAGTATACCATTTAGAATTATAGTCCAAATATACAAAATGGTGATGGCTGGGACTATCATTGATGAAGGGGCATCTGTGAGTATCCTGTCCTCTATTGCTTGGAAAGCACTGGGTTGCCCAGCGCTTTTGCCTGAGATAAGGAATCTCTCGGGTTTTGACAAAGGAACCAGTCGACCATTAGGGTTTCTACCTAATGTGCCTATTACCTTGAAAGGGAAGGCTGTCAAGATGAACTTGATGGTCGTCCAAGGACCCTTGGATTATAACCTACTCCTTGGACGAGACTACATATATTGCATGGAAGCAATAGTCTCCTCACTCTTTCGAATAATGTGTTTTCCATACGAAGGAAGAATGGTCAAGCTCGTAGACCAACTTTCATTTCCGGGATCACGCATCGCGAATAGTCACATACCTATCCTGAATGGTCTATTTGATCAAGAAAGGTCTCTACCTCCGGTTCTTCTTCCTGATGAGTGCGAGTGATTCGGGAAAGTAGGGCCGGAACCCAGGGGGCATGCATCCTGGTCTGCTGGGGTCAAAAAAACCTTGGGTGTAAAGTAGAATTTCCGCGGGAGAATATGACTAGTCTGTACCCCGTCCCCTCCTTCATCTTCGTAAAACAGAAGAGCCGGCAAGAGCTCTCATGCAGAGGAAGGGGCAGTTAGGAATGGGGTTGTTCTGGAAAAAGATTCTTTTGTTAAAGTTAAGTGTGTGGCGGAGCGTCATCATTCACCTTTGTCTAAATAAGTAGGCTCTGCCAAAGAAGGGGATCCGTTTGCGGCAGCAAGTAGTAACCATCTTTGGGTAAAAGGCAAGCCTCACCCATTAAAACAAATGTTTTAAAGGATAAGTAGGGGCAGCCTCCAAAGAAAGAGACTCTATTGCTGCAACAAATTGTAACCATCTTTGTGTAACCTAATGATAGACATCGCCGAAGAAAGTTTCTGTTTGAAAGGATTAGCAGAACGATCTTTGGATAACCTGAAAGAGGTAAGCCTCACCCGTTGAAAACAAGGGTTTTTGACGGACAAGTAGGGGCGACCATGAAATTAGACTTACACCTGGGGGCATGCAAACCTCTTGGAATGCAAGCACGGGCGGCTATTTTGTTTTTTAGTTTTTTAGGTCCCCCCTTTAAACCTGTAGGTCTAACCCGTTAAACTCGTAGGATTAGCCGATACCCAGCTTGCATAAAGAGAGGATATGGAGCAAAGCGTAGGGAGATGAAGCTCCTTAAAAAATAGCAATCTTCCAGGAGACCTTCCTACTGTATGACTGGTAAAAACGAGCAGTTTTGGCAAAGTTCATGCTCGTTAAAAAATAAATGCAAGATCCGAGCAGTTTTAACGTGGACTTCATGCTCGTTAAAAAATAAACATAAGCATGTGAGCAGGCTTCCCCCCCAGAGTTCAAGTTCATCCAAAAAAAAAATGAACCGGTAAATAACCATTTGAGACCGTAAATTCATCAGCCATAAAAGCCTTGGTCGTGTTTGTGCACCGTCACCTCCACTTTTCATTTGGCCGATCATTCACATTGACTTGATTGTTTACCTATTTTGAGGAACAGCTGCGAAGAGTGATCCCACCTAGCCATCCTTGTAATACTACCGTGATTGGAAAATTCCAACCTGTACCTGGAATCTGCTGCTATCCCTATTTATCACTCATTCCTCAAAATACGAGTCTTCTTTGAGCTCTTTTCACTGACTCGTAAAATATGAAAAGTTTGCCGAGTTTTGGCCTTCCAGCTCGTTAAAAGGACCGGAAGAGCTATCCCTCCTCTAGATTTTAATCTTTTTGGACCTGAGGGATTATTGCACAAAAAGATCGAGCGCTTGTCTAGTTCGGCTCGATAAAGATATCGAACATTCATCCCTTCTGTATTGTTTTATACTTTTTCAGACTTAAGGGATTAGATGACGAAAAAGGACCCCTGGAGTCCACTTTATGTACCCTTTTCAGACTCTCTAAAGATGAAAAGGACCGAGTTGTCTTTGTCGTTGGGCTCGTTAAAAATATTAGATAGCGACAAACTTGTCTTTAGACGAGAACGAGTTTCCCTATCGTTAAGCTCGTTAAAACATAGCGATGGGCTTGCCCGAAGGGCAGGTTATAGAACAAGCATATGTTATCCTCCTCAAGCTTGACAAAAATAAAGAGGTACTGGTCAGAAATGACTGGGGAAAAATTGGGAGAACCTCAAAGCTTAATGGTACCAAGTCGCTCTTGAACATGACACTTTTGCCTCCCTAAATATCGGGTTGGGTTATTATCATTCACCGGTCCCTTCACCATGGTCTCGCCATACCATCCATACATGGGGTAATGCTACCGATCCATCACATCAGTGTCGTTATATGTTCAAGAGATGTCATTCAGAAAGTGTCAACCGGGTCCCATCCACTACCATACATCAGCTTTCATCCTTCCATGACCGCCACCCTGAATCATATTTCACAGATCGTTTTCACCATCATCACTAGCTCCGTTCCGTGTCACTGATGTGGGATTCATTAAGGCCCTCCTTTGACGGATCACTTCTTGTCGACATCAGCTCATTATCCAAGAAGTTGATCTAGGAACACCCCCTCAGTACTTTGAAGCTTGCATGCCTCAATGGCAAGTTTCTCACTTCCGGCGATAGGTATACATTAATGACCTTCGACCGGGAGACTTTGCGTGGTGTTCGACGTCAGATCCTATATTCACGCCACGTGAATTGTGCTGCAGTACCTTGAGGGTCATCATCATTATCGGTGATTCCTCTCGCGCTTGTTAACAATTTACATTATTGACTGGTAATCAAGCGATGTCTTTCCATGTTCGACTTCAAGAAATTCTCACATGGATCGACTTGTACTAGAGTGAAGATCGGACAAGTTTGAAGACCCCGGATCTAGTTTCATCCATCCGGGCTGCGATATATATTCAGGAGATAAAAACATAGACATGTGCAGCAGATGATCATCCTACTAAAAGGATGATAATTAAAAGCAAAGAATTATGAGTCTATTATCAGACGATCGTCTGTTTATGTACAGCAAATGTATTTATAAAGCTGAGCATCGGAAATGCCCGCATCAACTAGATCATGAAAAGAAAGTATGAAAAGATAATGTATTGTATTGTATTTTGTTACAGGTCACCTCCCGACGATTGAATGAACTTCGGATCCTCCTAATAAAGCATTTCACCCGATAAACGACCTCATACTTTAGGGGGCAACTGTTATAGACATTTTTGTGCCTTACAGCATGGAGCATGAAATGTCAATAATCTGAGGGATCCAAAGTCCCTAAACATGTTGTTCTTACCCTTAGAGGAACAAGGTTAGCAAACCACAGCACTGCAAATCAGTTCTCCACTGAAAAACACTCAAAAACGGGTCAATTTTGGCTCAAAGCAGCTGCTCCACTAAGCATCTGCGCTGGATGACAAAAGCTCCATGGTGTACCTGCACTGCATAGCAAGTGCAACAAAGGCTACCTACACTGGGCATACTTTGACATGTGGAGGAATCTTTTCTCAATGTGCCAGTGCCCAGGAAGCTTCCAAAATGACACTTGGATCAGAAGATTCGCCTAATGATGAGTAAAGAGGTTCTAAAACTCCAAGTGGAAGGTAGAAACTCTGAGTGGACTCAAGGACTAAAGAACAACTGGAGTTGAAGAGGACAACAAGTCACACATCAAGCTGACTTATCTTCACTCCAAAACTCTATATAAGGATCTCATCCCATGGGATCTAGAGGTCGGAATTTTGTGCAAAGAATTGCTGTTGGTTTACAGTTGTGAGTATTGGGTGATTGCTTGAGGGAGGTGAAGAGGAGATTTCTTTCCGTCGGGAAGGTGATGCTGGATTGGACCTCTCACGGTTGTATCACCGCCTGAACCTTACTTCCTTATATTAATAAAGCATTTGAGGTTCTTCTATTCGCATGTGTTTCAATGGTGTATTGTCTTACTTGCGTATTTGATTTATGCTAATCCTTGAATCAATTATGAATGCATGCTTCTTGTAGTCTCCTTTTCTTGTCTTGTTCGTAGGATCTCGTGTAGCTGGGCCCGTGAGAAGACTTGGAGCTGGGAGCGAGCGGCAAATAGAGGAGATTGGATCGACCCTTTGCGCAAGACATCGGTAAGTGGATCTCTTCCTTTCATCTCTTGCATGTCATAAAGAAGTAACTTTAGATAGCTTTGCTTCAGCTGTTGCTAAGGAACTATCACCCTTAGAGTGGGATAGGGTCATTCCGTGTTGGATACTTTTCCCCACAACACTTAGTTTTATAATAAAACTCTATATTTTAACATTGTATCGTAACATTATTGCATCGCAAGCCTTTCATATGAATACACTCTCCCCTAATTGTGATATGCGATCAATGATGGGCTCAGACCCGACAAAATATATCTTACAATCCATATTTATATCGCATCTTCCTCCATCGCGAGTCCCACCTTAAGCTTTAACACTCCACCATTGCGATCTCCGATTGCAATTGTGACCCGGACCCGATTACATATCTTATATCATTTATTCCCACATCGCATACAGTGCCTATCACATTTCTTGCGATGGACTGTCCTCCGCTAAACTATGATTGCAATATGTGATTAACCCGGACCCAATATCATATGCACCGGCATTTATAATATTTCAAGTCCGCCATATCCGTTTTTCAAAGTTTTTCTTTGTTAAATTGTTTTCTATGATTTAAACAAAGAAATAACTAAACCTTCATTTAACCATAAAAACACTGCTAATATGGGTTTTAAGCCATAATACAACCGTTACTGCCATATTTAATGATTCGTACCCTCCGTACTACTCCTTCACTTCGCCACCGTCCGATCTAATCCATCCAAATCCAATGGTCCTCGACGATTTCGGGTATGGTCTCTGTATGATTGTTACCCACTCGAAAGGTGATTTTCCACCGTCCTCCCTTGCTACATGTCAAGATCATATCATTTTAGGTTACCCCTTCCTGAAACCACCCAAACCTTATAAGCAGTGCGATGAAAACCGCCTTCCTCAAAATGACAAAATGGTTATTGTTCACTATCGTGCCATATTTCAAAGGAAAGACTGTTTTTCCATTTAAATGCCAAAATGACCATTTTGCTCTATTTTCGCTTGTTTTCATAGTAATTCTTCCATATACCTTTATGACCACAAAAACCATAATTTTGCTTTCCAATACGCTCTGGACTCCTTCCAGTTTCCTTTCAAGCCCTATAAAGCCATTGAACACCTCCTCTATCACCTCTGTTTTTCTTAATATTTTTTGTGTTTTGCAAGTAAAGCTTATGTTCTAGGCTTATAGAGAAAAGATCCTATGTATAGTTGGAAGAAAAATATGAAGATCATATAAAATTATTTTACCTTGTGAAATAAAATCTAAAAGGATTTACTGTTGAAAGACACAATAAAAACCCTGAAATGGATAGTAAATGTGAAAAGAAATAGTAAAGGTTAATCAGCAGGCTCAAATGATTTTCACAGACTTTAAAGGGTATCAGATGAAAGATCAAACTGAAGGAATGAACCAGTGCAAAGGATACAAACGATTTAGCAGCTTGAAGGGCGAAATATCAAACAACAAAGCCAGCACAACCTGAATAAAAGGGACAACAAGAAGCAGTTTAATAGCTGCTCCTATCTTCTTGCATGAAGATCTTTCCTTTCCTAGAATAAATATTAAACAATTTTAGGATATTTTCTTAGTTTTATTATTGTATAAATGACTCTCTTCTTGAGATGTTAATCTTTTCAGAGTTCAAGATTCATAGTTCATTGCTTGTAAAGTCTTTACTGTTAATACTACTTTGAACCTGGAAGTCACATTTGAATGAAGATTTTGTAGATACTTGATGTACTTAGTCTTTCTGGAACCTTAATGCAAAGCAGAGGATTCTGAATCTGGTTTCACATAGTTTTGTGTTATCCTATAAGTTTTTCCAGTTATCAATCATTGTGTTTTTCTTTATATGCTTATGACTTATAGAGATATCTAGGTAGGAAGAATTGTGTTTTAATTTATTCCTATAAGCTCCTGAAGTGATCATTTATTAAGAGAATGGATTAATGCATTGTCTGTTTAGCTAATCCCCTCTAAAAAATAAATCATCAGCATTTGGTGTAAGCTTATGTATACTACTTTGAACCTTTTGAATTTAGTTTAGAAGGTTTTCCAACTTACGATTGTTTTGTTTTACAGTCTAGAAACTGTGATAATCATATTTTTTGTTGTCTTCTACTCACCACTATTTTTTATCTATATCACTGTGTAATTCTTTATAGCAGCCCTCTGTTGAAGTATTAATATAACCCAAAGGATTAATTACTTTAATTATACTTTTGTCTTCATTCATTGGTCTTCCAAAAAGTTAAACCAAAAACCGCAAAACAATTATTTTAGATGCTCTGGCATTGGTAGCTGACCTACTACTATCTTAGAGGTACAACACATTTATATACTACACACTTTTATTGTATACGCTTCTTGGAAGTAATGCCATATCCCAAACATTATGATCTCATTTCTCATTAATAAGTGATGATACTCCAAATTTCAAAATTTAAGAATATTCAAGTAACTTTTTCCTTCTAGTTCCCACTGAAGTTAACATTGCTTCCTTCCCTGCATTCTCTAAGAGATCATGATGATCAATATTAACATTTTATCTATGTATCTATTATGTTTCTATATATAAAACAACCACATGGAAGATTCTTGATCAATTCATATCATATTTATGCTCCCAAATATATGATTGACTTATATGCATCATGCTCTTCCTTCAACATTCTCTGAAGGCATACTTCTTTGTTTCATGTAGCCATTTAGTTGAATTCTTTTCAATGAACTGCTACATTAATCTTCGTTGAATATGATGTCCATAAATGATGAGATTCCTTATTTATGATGAGAAATGATTATTTTCATGCGACTACTATGATATCTATATATCTTCATATTTCTAGACTATTTTGATATTGCATACATGTTGTTCTAGTAAAATGGACTTTTGCTACAATCTCTTAATTATTTTATTCAAGTGATAAAGTTTGAAACCTATATATTGTTTCATAATTACCTTGATTTAACTATAGCCTTTCTTCTATTGAGCGACATGCTTAGTATGTCATAGTATAATGCTTGATGACCCTAAATTCTTTTATCCTTGTTTGTTAGATGGTAAGATGAGTGTTTGCAACGAAACTCACTATATAGAATCCATTTACTCCAATGTTATATGCTTATTTCCATGATACCATGATTTTAAAATCCAAATATTCATCTATGAGTGTAACTACAACTTCTATGATGATTGTAGTGTAGACGAATTTGATGACTCAGATCGTATGCTCCCTTACCAAATTACTAGAATAACCTTCAACCTTTCAAAGTAACTGCAACTCGAATTGTTGTATTCTAATGAAGAAAAACTACTTGTAAACAATAGTATTTATCACCTTCACCAACAGTAGAGTCGTATGTTTTCTTCGTTCTTAGGCTTCATCCTGACTTCTTTTTCTTTAGCAATATCAGCTCGACTTCTTTCTTCTCTCTTGCTTTTCTTCTTATTCCTAGGATGTTTAGGAAAATCTCTCTTTAGGTATCTATATTGATTGCGACCATAATATTTTACTTTGGACATGTATTGGTCCCCACATGGCTAATTTTTGTTGTTGCTACTTTGGTATTTTTGACAAAACTCTAATTTTCTAAATCTTTCAATCTTCTTCTCTGATCTAGCAACAAAATATTTAAACATTTCATTGTTGGGTTCAATGTCATCTTTGGATTTCAATATTGTATCTTCTAGAACACATAAATCCCACAATTCATCGAATGTTGGAATATCATTTCTTGAATAGATGTTGGTCACAAAACTACTCCAATATAGAGGTACATCATTGAGTATGCAAGTGGTTAACTATAAATAAAAAATAACTTCTCTAATACCTTGCAATTGGTCTTTTAATTTTTATATTTTCACAAGTTGTGAGGCCAAGTCTTCATATTTTGACAACCTTGTCTTGTAGAGTTGATTACTATATGATATTTTTTTACCTGTAGTGTTGGGAATGCATAATTTTACTAATTTTCCATAAACCTCTTTTGATGTAACTAAATATGAGATAGGGGGAATAAGATGATATTTGATGGACTCAATTCTTTGAGTTCTTATTTCTTCTTTATGCTACTTGGCCACTTCTTGAGTCTTGTCCTTGTATGCTTCTGTAACTTTTCTTAGAATGTGATCCATTACCTCATTTTCTATGAGAACCAAATCAATTCCCTTCTTCCAAGCTTCAAAGTTTAATGACCCATCCAATTTGTTTCCTTGCTTTCAAAAATATGTGATTCGATTTAAAGTTGAGACATAGTATAGTAAAGTGCTTAGTAGTCAAAGGAGTGGAGTGCTTCAATGATGATGATCCTTCTAAGAATTTTGATGCTTCCAAGCGTATTCATAGGTGTCCTTGAATGATTACTACAGTATATATGTCTTCTATAGAAGAGTGTACAATAATGTCTTTAAGCTACTATCATGAATCTTTCAAGGATGGATTATGAGTGGACAAGAATATTCAATGATAGAGAGAGAGAGAGAGATAGATTGTTATAGCAGTCTTATTCAAGAGGGAATGATGGTGTTTGAGTCTTCTTCCATATGCAAAGGATGTCCTCCAAAGTAGTTGATGTAAATTATTGTTGTAGAGATACCTTCGAATGAGCCAACAAAAGTGATATTTAGGTTGCCTTCTCCTCACCTTAGTTCCAATACCATGTTCACAAACAAAGAGGCTAGTAAATTACAGTTGATTTCTCTTACTTGATAATTTCTTCTGAATATATATTGGATTCTTATTTCTTTTGTTATGTTATATTCACAAAATAGTTACCAAAACATAAGCCAAGAAGATCACAACAGGAAATGAACACAAAGATGTAGGCTACAAGCTAGGGAAAAACCGCAGAAGGGCGAAAACCCAACCAACTACTCTTCTTGTAGAATTAGTTCAAATAAAGAAATCCAAGACCCATAATCCAAGACCAGGTCCCATGTCAACCCTCTTGCAATCCTCCTTTAACCAAGTCTTATCCAACAATGTCAATGTTGATCAATTCCTTCAAAATCTATCCAATATCTTATTTTTCAACCCCTGCAACAGATCTAAAATTTTTGGCCCCTACAACAGTCCGAAATTTCACATGTGTGGTAGATTATAGGCAAGAAATTGCAATTTTCTCTCTCCTTTGACCTTCACTTTCTCTCCTTTGACTATTACTCTTATTCCTTGGATTTTCACTCACTTTTATTCTCTTTCTTGGCACACATTTTGACATGATGAATTGGTGCTACAAAGATGTCAAATTTGTCTATATATACACATCCATGAGGTTAAAAAGGTCCCCTCAGGGTGGACTTGTCTAGGTAGGGCCAGCTTGATATTTTGCGTGACAAAATGACGCTTTGGACTGAAATATATTTTTTTCTTCTTTCTTCCAAAATTTCAAATGGGACTTGACTCAAGTAAAATATTTTGACATCTCACATATTTTATTTATGACTAAATAAGTCTTAGAAGAATGAAGAAAATTCTTTGACTATAATAATAATAATAATAATAATAATAATAATAATAAGTTTTTTCTTCTTTTCACATGAAATGAAAATTGATAAAAGTACAATGGTAATTATGAAAACTGAACCAAGTTAATTTTTTCAACATAGCATCGGTGCATTCAAAGTTGTGTGGTCTAGTGGGGAATGTGTCTTTTGGAAAGGAACATTATTTTCTTACTTTCATTGATGATTATTCTAAGAAGACATTGGTGTATTTTTTGGAGGAGAAGTCAAACGTGTTTTCTCATTTTCTTGAGTTTAATGCGTTAGTTGAAACGATAATTGGTTTCAGAATTCTCACCCTTAGAAGAGATAATGGGGGAGAATACAAGTCAAATGATTTTTCAAATTATTGCAAGAAGAATGGAATAAGTGATATTTTACCAATTCATTCTCTGCTGAACAAAATGGTGTCGCAGAGAAGAAAAAAATGACCATAGTTAAAATGGCTAGGAGCATGTTATAAACAATGTCTGTTGGAAATGAGTTTTGGGTTGAATCATTACACAGAGTAGTATATACTCTTAACAGATGTCCAACAAAGCTAGTGTTGTATTTGAATCCAGAAGAAGCATGGTCACGGTAAAAACCATGTGTTTCACACAAGAATTCTCTTGGTTGTACTACATATGCACATGTTTCTAAGGAAAATAGAGGGAACTTAGATCATAATACTATAAAGTGTATCTTTATTCGATACAGTACCAAAATAATAGGTTACGTATTACTTCATATTCAAGCAAAGATGTTGATAATAGGCGAAGATGTTATGTTCGATAAGAAGGGAATATATGAATTAGAACTTGTATAGTTTGAATTGAGGAAATATACAGTGGATGTTTGTGACAAATCAAATTCCACAAAGATAGATGAAGTTAAGGAGAAGCCTAAGTGGCTTGAAAGGGGTCATTAAGAAAGTAGTATGACAGTACAAATTTTGAAAAGAGAGTTACTAGATCTCAAATTTCTTTAGAAAATTATATACTTATGGGATAGGTAATGAACCACAAAATTATACATAAGCATGAAGAAATAAACATTGGAATGAATCTATGGAAGAAAATTTGAATGCCTTGGTGAAAATTGGTACATTTAACTTCATGAAATTACCAAAAGGAAAAGATATAATTAGCACTAAACGGGTCTATAAAATTGGGTATAAATTAGATGGAACAATTCATAAGTACAAGGCTCACTTATATGCAAAGCAATATCCACATAAGGAAGGCATTGATTATACTAGCAAATCAAGATACAATCTTGATGGTTCTTGCATTACTGCTCAGTACAAACGACCTATTTTTTAGATGGATGTTAAATCAACTATTTTAAATGGTTATGTGGATGAAAAAATTTATGTGGAGAAGCCTTCACTTTCTCTCCTTTGACTTTTACTCTTATTCCTTGGACTTTCGCTCACATTTCTTCTCTTCCTTGACACATATTTTGATATGATGAATTTGTGCTACAAAGAGGTCAAACTTGTCTATATATACACATCAATGATGTCGAATAGGTCCCGTTAGGGTCGACTTGTCTAGGTAGGGCCAACTTGGTATTTTGGGTTACAAAATGACTCTTTCGACTGAATTTTATTTTTTTCTTCTTTCTTCAAAAATTTCAAATGGGATTTGACTCAAGTATAATATATTGACTTCTCACAAATTTTATTTTAGACTAAATAAATGTTAGAAGCATGAAGAAAATTCTTTGACTATAATAATAATAGTAATAATAAGAATAATTTTCTTCTTTTTACATGAAATGGAAATTGATAAAAGTACAATGGTAATTATGAAAACTAAACCAAGTTAATTTTTTCAACATAGCATCAGTGCATCCATATTTGTGTGGTCTAATGGAGAATGTGTATTTGGAAAGGAACATTATCTTCTTACTTTCATTGATGATATTCTAAGAATACATAGGTGTATTTTTTGGAGGAGAAGTAAGAAGTGTTTTCTAATTTTCTTGAGTTTAATGCTTTATTTGAAACGGTAAGTGGTTTTAGAATTATCAAAGTTAGAAGAGATAATGGGGGAGATACAAGTCAAATGATTTTTTGAATTATTGCAGGTAGAATGGAATAAAGTGAGATTTTACGAATTCATACTTTGCTCAACAAAACGATGTTTCATAGAGGAAAAAAATGACCATAGTTGAAATGGGTAGGAGCATCCTAAAAACAATGTCTGCTAGAAATGCGTTTTGGGTTGAAGCATTACACAGAGTAGTATATACTCTTAACAGATGTCCTACAAATCTAGTGTTGTATTTGAATCCAGAAGAAGCATGGTCATGGTACAAACCATGTGTTTCACATAAGAATTTTTTTTGTTGTACTACATATGCACATCTTCCTAAGGAAAAGAGGGGAACTTTGATCATAAGACTATAAAGTGTATATTTATTCGATAAAGTACGAAAATAAGAAGTTACAGATTACTTCATCTTCAATCAAAGATGATGATAAAAGGCGGAGATGTTGTGTTTCATGACAAGGGAATATATGAATTAGAACTTGTATAGTTTGAATTGAGGAAATATGTAGTGGATAATTGTGACAAATCAAATTCCACGAAGATAGATGAAGTTAAGGAGAGGCCTAAGTGGCTTGAAAAGGGTCATTAAGAAAGTAGTATGATGGATAGAAATTTTGAAAAGAGAGTTACTAGATCTCAAATCTATTTAGCAAATTGTGCACTTATGGGATAGGTAATGAAACACAAAATTATACAGAAGCATGAAGAAAGAAACATTGGAATGAATCTATGGAATAGAAATTGAATGCCTTGGCAAAAAATGGTTCATTTAACTTGGTCAAATTACCAAAAGGAAAAGATATAATTAGCACTAAATGGGTTTATAAAACTAGGTATAAATTAGATGGAACAATTCATAAGTACAAGGCTCACTTAGATGCAAAGCAATATGCACAGAAGGAAGGGGTTGATTATACTATAAAATCAAGATACAATCTAGACGGTTCTTGCATTAGCTGCTCAGTAGAAATGGCTATTCTTTAGATGGATGTTAAATCAAATATTTTAAATGGTTATGTGGAGAAGCTTGATGTTTTTTAAGTGCCAACAAAAGAAGATTGTGTTTATAAGTTGAAGAGGGCCTTGTATGGCCTTGAGCAAGTGCCAAGGGCTTGGTATTCAAGAATTGATAAGTATTTTCAGGATCATGGCTTATTTAAAAAAACAATTGAGCCCAATCTCTATATATTTAAGTCAATATAGGATATTTTGATAGTTGTCTTATATGTTGATGATTTGATCTACACGGGGGTCAATGTTGAAGTATTTAAAATATTTAAGTCACATATGATTGTTGATTTGGAGATGAAAAACCTTGGTGAGTTTCATTACTTCTTGGGTATTCAATTTTAGCAAAAGGAAGATGGTATTTTCTTGTCACAAGGAAAGTATACTTGGGGCATTCTAAAAAGGTTTAGAATGGTGAGTTGGAACCCAGAAAAAACATGTTTAGAATTTGGGTTGAAGTTAATTGGGTTACATTGTATTATCAATTGGTTGGATGTCTGATCGACTAAACTACAACTCTAGAAGATATCTATTTTGTGATTAGTATGGTATCAAGATTTATTGCGGAATCCAAGAAATTCCATTGGAAATGAGAGGATTTTAAGATATCTGCATGGAAGAATTTGTTATGGTTTGGTATACAAATATATAGAATATTTCAAGCTAATTGGTTATATAGATTGAGATTGGGTTTTATGGATGGATGAAATGAAATCATATTTACGGTATTCATTCAACCATTTTCAGCAATAGTTACTTGGAGTACTATGAAGCAGCCCACAAATTTTCTCTCCATAGTAAAAGTAGAGTATAAAGTAGTAGCAACAATAGCATGTGAAGCAGTTTGGTTGAGAAGTATTCTAGAGGATATACATTAGTGACAAGAGTAACCCACTCAGTTCATATGTGATAATGAAAGAGCTACTCAAATGGCCAATAATCAAAATTTTCATAAGAATAACAAGCATATTGATATTCAGTATCATCTCATTCAAGATTTGGTTCAATAAGGAGTGATTGAGATTAAGTACTACAGAACAGATGAACAAGTAGCTAATATATTAACTACAACACTATCTAACAAAAATTTAGGTAAATTCATAGATGATCTTGGCATATTGGCAAATGATCATTATGACGGAGAAATGATGGAATAATAATTCATTTTAAATTATTAAAGTTAAGAAAAGTCTTTAAAAGACTAGTCATTTAATATAGTCGTTACTTATTAATATTTGTTTTTAGTAAATTAATATCATAATTTAAATATTATTTTCAAAAACTAGCCGTTTAATATAGCCGTTACTTAATAGTATTCGTTTTTAATATATTAATAAAGTAATATCATAATTTCAGTATTATTGTTGAAATATAGTCATTACTTGAAATTATGGTCTCTACATTGCTCGATATTTAAGCCTTTGCCATGGTATGCCTCTTCATCTAGTCCTGATGATGAACCACACTTAGTGGTTCAAAATGTGTCTGCCAAAAATTTATCTTATGTGATTTCTACCAAAAGTATTTTCTCAATACATTATGCATTATAGAAGCATGAATTCAGAAATTACTACAGGTACTATTTCTAGTGAGAGATTTGTGGAATGACTAAAGAGATTTATATAGTGATTTTTGAGAGATTATAGGAAATGACTAAGATATTATAGGAGATGGCATATTGTTCCTCATGTATAACTATATGAAATTCGTAATGAAAGTTGAGTAATCCTATGTGCATTATTGTTAAATTATTTTTCTTTGTTATTTGTTTTTCTACTGTGATTATCCATTTTTGTTCCTTTACTTTGTATTTTCTTTTGAATTATCTCATGGTAGAATCTAGTGAGTTTGTTGTTTTCTCTTTATGTTTCATGTTAACACTTAACTGTTACATCATGTAGGTTTCAACTTTCGCACAAGAATGGGAATTTTGGGCACCTATTCCACCAATTCCAAACAACAATCTAGGTGAATTTTTTCCTACTTTATAGGTGCACCTATCCATTTCATGAGTAATATTTATATTGTCCATAAATTATTTAGCCTCTATATTAGGGAAACTTTTAGGGGCTAATATTTAAAAGTGGGCTAATTTTTCATGCTTTTTCCAAAGAAACAAATTCACCAAAACATTTTTTCTAAAAACGATTCTCCTAAATTTTATAGTATAAAATCATTTTACCTTAAAAATCACCAAAATTTTACAAAGACTATACAAAATGATTAGAAATTTGATTTTTTTTACAAAAATGTCACCAAGCATTAGATAGTGTGTATATGAGGAACTAGTAAAATTTGTCAAGGTTTATGAGCTTTTAGATAAATTTCCATCCTTAAATTTTTCCCTCTACATTTCGATTTTGAATATTCATATTCTTACAACATCCAAGTATACAGTTCAAGTGACAAGGAAATCCCAACCTATGTCATTGATATTTTTCTTATCTGGTAACTTTGTTTTCCTATGTAGACGTATATTGTTAACTTTTTAAGTATGGCCCTTTTGAACAATATTATAGAAGAGTGCCTTTTGTCGAATGTTTGGAATATTATTCTTTGATGTTTTTGTATTAAATTGGAATGTCGGATAGCTAATAGTAATTGATTCTATAGGTTAGGTATTGGGATCTTTTTTTCCACTATATCGAGATTATTTTCTAGTTGCTAGGCTTGCACTGGTTTCTCTATTGTACTCACTACTCCCTATACCAGTTAATGTAGAAATTTCACCTGTAGAACAAACCGATATATGCAATGTCCTAAAGCATAATACTTGTTCTACTTCTACAAAACATTTAGTGGAATCATAATCGAATTCATGAGCAACATCAAGTAGAAACATGCATAAATGATCAAGAGAAATAATCATACATAACACAAGATATATCCAGGGGAAAGCACTAGCATAAAACCCAAACCATGTATTATCAATCAAGTGGAAATCCTCTTCACAATACAAAAAGAATTAGCTCTCAAGCTATTCAATACTCAATGAACTATGAAGATATGAAGATATGTCTCATGAACCAACCAAGCCTTGTATATAAAGGCTTTATCTATGGTCCAATCCCTATTTCCTTGCACATTTTGCTTAGGAAATAATATCAAAAGCATATACAATTAATTCCAAAACATACCAAGTTAACTTATGGTCCAACTATGCAATCCTTGAGGACACTAGTTCCTCAACCATACAAAAACTACTTACTAGAAATAGTTAAGCATCTGATAGTACACTATCCCACATCTGATCTCAACTGGGTATTTGACAGAACTAACATGCAACATTTATCCATGAGTGAATCCTCAATTATCAAAAATAATAGTTGTCACATGCATGCAAGCATTAACAAACTATATTTTATTATTTTAACAACTTGTTAAAATAATCTAACTGGACTTGACTAGTTAGAACTAAGTCAACTGATTCTCTCATTATAGAACTCATACTTATTCCCTCAATCAGTGGAGGAAATTAAGGATAAATTCCTCAATCAGTGGGACAACTCATGTGCATGCTCACAAAGACTTCAAATTCAAATTTCCTTAACTAATTAACTCAACTGAATTAATTAATTAATATTTCCAACTGTTGTTAAGACAAAGATTAATTTTACTTCCTATAGATAGACTAGGGATTGTTATAAATAGGAAGGGACCCATAAATTTTATTTTTAGAACTTTCTATTTTTAGCAGTTTCACCTCTTACCCAATGTGGCCAATGACCTCACTGGCCAAACTGCTATTTTAGACATGCTATTTTTAGCAGGTCTATTTTTAGCACATTCTAAATTTAACATTTATTGTTGCACATTTTTCAACACTCCCTCTCAACAAGAAAGGCTTCCTCTCGAACCCGATCCTGTAACTCTGGAATGTTCTGCATGCAACACATCTACCCGGTCCACATGCTCCAACAACACTTGGAACAAAAGACACTCCCAACTGACCACTCTGTTGGACTAGGAACAACTCTTATGCTGAAGCTCTACCTGCTACTGACAAGTGCTCCCTCTCTGACATCTGCGCTACTGCAACATCTCCATGCATCTCACACCATTGCACACCTCTCTGTGCCACTTAACACTGTGCAAAACACTTGTGCCTCTCGCATTGCTACAGCCTGCTAGCTATGCACTGTCCTGGGATTCCCTGCGCTACTGCTCTCTCTGCCGCTCCTTCCGCATCTGTCTCTACCCAATCACTTACTGCTACTCCACATCAGGGCTCTTGTAGTAAGGTCTTATCCAAGAGGTTGGGTACCTCAAGGATCCTGCCCCTCCTCCTTGGGATGATCAGTCTATATCGCCCCACCTCCTACCTAGAGGTATGGCTACATGTGATCCCTCAACCCACTTGGCTCAAAGTCTCCCCCTATTGGAGGTCTCTGCATGAGTAGATGTCTCTACTCGATCTCCTCTCAGCTTCCCTTGTTGTGGCTACTCCACAACCTCCTGAAGTTGCTGCACCAATCGTGGCTCTTCCACAATCATCTCATACTTCTTCTGGATCTGCATGTTGAGAGGTAATATACCCTTCCTCTCAACCACAAAGTCTCCATTAGTTGCCTTGCTGCTAAAGGCTTTGCATGCATCTTGAACCTCAAGAGCATATAGGTTCTTGACCCGTGAACCAATCTGCTTCACCTGTCTAGTGATGATGTGTCTAAGGAAAACTTTTCCCTTACTGAAGACTACATCATAGCCTCTATCTTCCAGCATCACGATTGACACCAAGTTTCTCTTCAGTCCTAGTACATACTTGACATTGGTCAAGGTAAGGCGAGATCCATGCTCCCTCTGAAAAATAATCGTAGCTACACCTAAGATGCTACACTTCTCATTATTACCCATTGCTATGAGTATCTAGAGATCCTTCTTCTCCAATGTACTGAACAAACTCTTGTCGCTGGTCATGTGGAAAGAAGCTCCACTGTTAAGAAACCAACCACTTCCCACCATGGATGAAACCATGCATGCAGAGAGTGTGAAATCCAACTCAAACTATGAAGCAAGTGCCTCACCTTCAGATCCTTCCCCGGATCCCTTCCTGGATTTCCTCCATGGAAAATTTGTAGCATAATGGCCCACCTCATGACAACGAAGGCATCGCACTTTCAGTTTGTCAACCTTCTTCCCAACATTGGAAGACTTGGATTTAGAAAGAGAAACCTTCTCCTTCCCCTTCTTCACCTTACTCACTAAGGCACAGTTCTCCTCATCATGCAGGGATGAAGAACTCTCTCTGGTGCTCCGTCTGATCTCCTCCTGCATCAAATCTGACCATAGTCGTTCCCAATCTGGCAGTTTCTCCCTTCCATTCACCGAGTCCTGGTAGCTATGCCAGCTCTTAGGAATGCCAAGGAGCGCTAGACTCACCATATCCTCATCTGATGTCACGAACCCTACACTTGCAAGCTCATCCCTGCATGCGATGAGCTTGGTCGGATACATAGAGATCGTCTCATCCCTTTCACACTTGACCTTTCGAAGTTTGTCCTTCAGTGCCAACTTCCTCTAATCACTACTATTCTGATATAAGTCTTTCAAATTTTTCCACATTGCATACGAAGTCTCCTTCCCATGGAGGCTCGAGACAATGTGATCTCGCACTCCATCCAAGAGAATTCTCCTAGTTCTAGCCACACACTTCCTCCATTCCACCTGCTCAGTCTTGTCAGTAGGCTTAGGAATTTCTTGATCAATGAAATCCTTAAGACCATTATCTTCCAAAACTGCCTCCATGTGATCCTTCCAAGCTATATAGTTTGAGCTGCCATCAAGTGCATACTCAAGCCTCAAAACATAGAACACCATCGATGAAATAGATGTGATAAGAACTTGAGATCTATATCCCGAATAATAAACTTTGAATTTCTCCTGCTATTATACTGTTCTTGCTGGATCACCTGTGCTCTGATACCATGTAGAATTTTTCTAGAAATCAGCTAGCTCTGATACCATGTAGAAGTTTTTCTACAAATCAGCTAGCTCTAATACCATGTAGAAATTTCACCTATAGAACAAAGAGATATATGCAATGTCCTAAAGCATAATACTTGGTCTACTTCTACAAAACATTAAACGGAAGCATAATCGAATTCATGAGCAACATTGGTAGAAACATGCATAATTGATCAAGAGAAATAATCACACATAACACAAGATATATCTAGGGGAAAGCACCATCATAAAACCCCAACCATGTATTATCAATCAAGTGGAAATCCTCTTCAGAATACAAAATAAATTAGCTCTCAAGCTATTCAGTTCTCAATGAACTATGAAGATATGAAGATATGTCTCATGAACCAACCAAGCCCTATATATAAAGGCTTTACCTATGGTCCAATCCCTATTTCCTTGTGCAGTTTGCTTAGGAAATAATAGCAAAATCATATGTAATTAATTCCAAAACATACCAAGTTAACTTATGGTCCAACTACGCAATCCTTGAGGACACTAGTTCCTCAACCATGCAAAAACTACTTACTACAAATAGTTAAGCATATGATAGTACACTGTCCCACATCTGATCTCAACTGGGTCTCTAACAGAACTGACATGCAACAGTTATCCATGAGTGAATCCTCAGTTATGTAAAATAATATTTGTCACATGCATGCAAGCATTAACAAACTATATTTTATTATTTTAACAACTTGTTAAAATAATGTAACTGGACTTGACTAGTTAGAACTAAGTGAACTGATTATCTCATTATAGAACTCATACTTATTCCCTCAATCAATGGACAAAATTAAGGATAAATTCCTCAATTAGTGCCACAACTCATGTGCATGCTCACAAAGACTTCAAATTCGAATTTCCTTAACTAATTCAGTCAACCGAATTAACTAATTAATATTTCCAACTGCTGTTAAGACCAAGATTAATTTTATGTCCTATAGATAGACTAGGGACTGCTATAAATAGGAAGGGACCTAGAAATACTATTTTTAGAACTTTCTATTTTTAGCAGTTTCACCTCCCACCTAATGTGGCCAATGACCTCACTAGCCAAACTGCTATTTTTAGACATGCTATTTTTAGCAGGTCTATTTTTAGCAGGTATATTTTTAGTAGATTCCAAAATTTAACATTTCTTGTTGCACATTTTTCAATAGTTAATGACCTAAAAAGACCTTTATTGGTAAGATGGCACTTGAGAAGCATTGGGTTTATGGTAAAGGTTGGGAAAAATTACTTTAGAGAGGATGTTCCTAGACTGTAGCTTCAATGTTAGTTATCTACAACTAACTTTTGGATGTGGTAAATTCCTTGTCGACATTTTGGGTGTCAAATTCTAGCTTTATGGATGTGTTAACATCTTCCCATTTGTTTATTTTGATAGAAATAATAGTGTTACCTTATAATACCTTCATCTATTTTACTATGTAGATTTGAAGAGCATATAAAATAGAGATATGAAAGGATTTAAAGAATTTCAACAAGACATAATGCCCTCCTTCATGCTAAGAAAAATGCACTTCCTTCAGCATCCTAAGACATGGATAGGAAAGAGGATATTTGAATCACTCGACAAGAAAGCATCATTAATCTATTAATTTAATTAAAAAAAAAATTAATATTCTTAAAGAAAAGTGTAGCATATTTTACAGTCTCACACTTAATTTTGTAAAAAAAAAAATAACAATATTAAACAACAGAAAATAGTAAAAATATGAGAAACAAAGCTCCATGCAAATAAGAAGAAGAAATTAATCTCCATGTTTATTATTCATATTCATGTACAACAAATTATATTTAAAACAATAGTAATGAAATTTATTTATATCATGAAAAATAAATTTGCATAAAATTGAATTTAATTATTGATTCTGGTTTTGGTTGTCCTGAGCTCTCTCTAGCACAACATTGAAGACATTTCATAATGTCTTATTATGATATGTTATCAAGTGACATTTTTAATCAATTTTGATTTTTACACTCAGTCTTTAAAATTAAATTTTTTTTCCCATAATATTCTTCTCTTATGTAGCCTATTAATGACATAAAATTCCAATTAAATTGTTGGATTTCTAGCCTACCTAAAGACATAAAATTTTAGATTTGTGAGTTTGTTGTGTTATCATTTGGGCTCACTAATGTCCCGACAACGTTTTGAGTCTCGTAAATGACATTTTTCATCCATATCTGGACAAATTTGTTCTAATGTTCATTGACAATATCCTTATATATGCTAAAAATTTAGAGCAATATAAGGAGCACCTAGGAATTATACTACAAACATTGTGCGAGGATTAGCTATGTGCGAAGTACAACGTGTGATTTTTATAAGGACTACAAACAATATCTGGGACACATTATTTTTCTAGAAGGAATAACTGTAGATCCAAAGAAACTAAAACCATTACGGAATGGATTTTCCCTAGGAATGTTGCAGATATTCGATTATTTACGAGTCTAGGTTGATATTACCCGTGTTTTATAGCGAGATTTTCAAAAAATTCTTATAGTATCACCTCCCTAAAAAAGAAAGTGAAAGTTTTGAAGTGGAGAATGGAATAACAACATAGATTTGAGAAATTGGAACAATTGCTAACTACGACCCCAATATTAAAAGTTGAATATCCTAGAAAGTAATTTTTGGTCCCCATAGATGCATGTAAAGAATAGGTTGGAGGGGTATTGATGCAGAAAGGTAGGGTAGTAGCCTATGAGTCATGAAAGTTAAAAGAGCACAAGGAAAGATATTTTTCTTATGGATTATAGATGACTATAGTAATTCCAACTTTAAAATTATGGAGGCATTATTTATTTGGGAGGATGTTTGTTTTAATAACAAATGATAACAACTTAACGAACTTCTTTAAACAACCCAACCTAAATACGTGACCGACAAGGTGGACTACATTTTTATGTGAATTCGATTTTGATATTAGACACCTAAATGTCGAGGAAAACTGAGTCTCTAATGCATTGAGTAGGAAATTGTATTATGTTTATGGAATTTCCTGCAACCAAGTAGAGTTTGATTTAACAAATTAGATTAAGGGAGCTACAAGAAAAGAGCCAAAATATGGCTACCTTTGGCAGCAAGTTAAACAAGTGGACAATCTAAAAGAAAATACTCACTACGAAATTCATAATAATGGGTTACTAATTTATAAGGGAAGAAAATACATTCCTAACCAATAAACCATTACGAAGGTAATTCTGGGTGAATTCCATAAAAGCCCCTCCATTTTCAATCCCAGATACTAGAAATTGTTTATTGCCATAGAGAAAAGTTATTTTTGGTCTGGTATGAGGAAAGATATAAAAAAATATTTAGCCAAATCACTTGAGTGCTAGTATGTTAAACGAGAGCACTAACATCCAGCTAGTTTACTCTCTCCACTACCCATCCCTTAGCGGAAATGGTAAGTTATTACCTTAGACTATATCAAGAGGTTATGAAGGTCAAAATAAGAAAATGACTTTATCATAGTAGTAGTAGATAAAGTGAGTAAAGTTGTGCACTTCATTGTTGTAAAGTCTACTTACAAAACTATACAAATTGTAGATATATTTAGGAAGGAAACTTTTAAATTATATGGTATTCTTAAGGTGGTGATGTCAAACATGGATATGAATTTTACCTCTACTCTTTGGAGCTCTTTTTACCAGGTTGGGTACACAACTTCAATTTAGTACTGCATACGATCCACACATGGATAGATAAACTGAACGAGTGAACCATGTGTTGGAAGACATGTTAAGGATGTATGTCATGCAATAACCAACTAAAAGGGAGGACTAACTTCACCTAGTATAGTTTGTGTACAAAAATAACTACCATGCTTCATTCAAAATGAGCTTGTTAGAAGTGGTTTATGAAAGGAAATGTCAGACCAATATCAATTGGAATAATCCTCAAGATAATGTAAGACCCCCATTGTTATAGAAACAATTTATTTTTGTATGTAACTATTATTAGTATGATTTGAAAATGAACAATTATGAACTGATTATCAAGAACAATTGATGTAATTAAATTAATAAATTGTTGAATAAAGCTTGAAATTATGGGGAAAGAAATAATGAAGTAAAAATATGCTTGCCCGAATCTAAAGTGAGTCAGATTTGATTTAAAATTCCTAAAAAAAAAAATACTGAGTGGGAGATAAACACTGAGAAAATCACCACAAGAGATAAAAGCAAGCCTTATGAGTAAATACTAAAGAAAATGCTAGGCTAAAGGGTTAATAAATACCTGAAAGGTAGGACGTTTCCAAGGAAAATTCTTTGGGAAGAATAATGTTAAAAATAAATTATGTGGAATTGGTAGGGGGTTGCTCATTGTAGTGAATGTCATATTAGCTTGCGGGGGCTAAAAGGTAGGTCCATGGTTGGGTGAATCAGTGTTGTCTCAGACACAATTTCCAGATTGAATTGTTGGTTAGAGATTTTTTTTTTCCTGTTATTATTTATATCATGCATTAGAATTTTATTCGTTATACAATTGGATTTAAGGTTAATTTTCTATTGTGAAAATGATCTCATAAATACTTTCATGTTAAAGGAAATATACTATGTGAAATCACTTCTAGGATTAAAGGAATTCTCCTCTGTGAACTTACTTTTATGATCAAAGGAAAATTTCTCTGTGAACTTACTTTTATCTTAGATAAATTTTGCCTTCTGAAATTAGTGTAGAACTCTGTTATGTGATTATATTTACTACAGAAGTTAGAAAAATGTAGAGTTTAATCTATGAACGTTTACAATAACTAAATACCATACAATTATCGAAGTGGTTGATTGCATAATGGCCTGGGTCTCCTACTCGAAGATGTAGTTGAATGTGTAGCTGCATGTGAAAATTGGGATGATGGAGTGATTAAATACCTCATGGGAGTCACTAAAGTTAGAAAGGAAGGTGTACCTTCTTACTCAAATAAACAGGCGATTAATCTCCAGACCATAATTCTGCTAGATACAATTTAAGAATTAAGGATTTTCGGATTTGAACGAGGAGTATCTCGACCTACTAAGAGGTAGTAGACTCCAGCAATTGCCCTCCTAGGTGAGGAAGATATATTATTAACGAGAAATTTCCTCTATTTCTAATGCATTCGAGAATAAATTACTTGACCAGAAGATGCAACAAACTTAATATAGTTTGAAAATCCCAAAACACTCAGATGTGAATCGTTGATTACTCCCATGGTAGTGTTAACCTCAGGGAATCATCTCAATTCACCAATTGTAGTTTAGTTGGGAAGTAAATGGTTATCGAATGAAAACACTAAGGGAAAAATAACTTTGAGCTAATGACTGTGAACCTATGTGATGACATGTTTGTGAGCATAATAAAAGGAAAACAATATGCTCGAAAATATGGGATTTAGGAAAAAAGGAATTAAATACTAAATCATAATAAAAAAATAAACTCCTCGACTCAGGTAATTTGCGGCGAGAGGCATATGATTTGGAAAATAAATTCCATAGGATCGAGTGCACAATTATATCTATTGTCATTAAGGTACAATTCTTTTAAAAACAAATAATTACAGCACACTCGGGAGTAATTAGAATTTATAATATTTAGCATGTGTCTGTAGTGCTCAACGTCAAGATACAGGAGGGAATAAACACAACACTAGGCTAAAACAATAATTCTAATTCAGACAGAGAAGCAAACTTGTGGTTATGATGGTTCCAGTCTAGAAAAAAGGAAGAATTGTTCCATATGCTAGCCAAACAGAGATAGGAAAAATGCTAAGATCAGAGTTTTAGTATTTAAACGAGAATAGTAAATAAGAGACAAAAAGCGAAAAACTCTGGTAGTATCCTTTCCTCGTATAATTTTATGCCAAACAAAATACATTCATGATAATAAATCAAATGAGAATGAGCTAGAGGTACTCCTCATGATAGATGCAAATAGAATAGAGATAAACTTCCATTATGAATAATTAAACAAAAACAAGATGTAATAATATTTCCAATTCACAATATTATGGAAATATAGAATAATTTTGTGACCATAACCATAAAGTGAGGTTCTACAATAATGTTCAAAAATAATTTTTCTTCATTAAAAGATACCATTAGCCTTGCTATAAGATGCATGTGTAAACACTAAATACAATAAAAAAACAAGAGAAAACTAAAACCCTTGAATAGGGGTTCAAGATACGTTAGGGATTTGAATCTGGTAGACAACTATAAGACTCGCGTACTTTAACTTTTAAACAATAGGAAAACCCAGTAACATTATCAAAATTTTATATTCCAATTCCCAATTTGTGGTAAGGCAACCCGACGAGGAGTTTCATGCAAAGGAACCGACCTAGAAGGAGCAGAATATCGTATCAGTACTCAGCGAGACATGGGAAGATTTACACTTGGTCTGGGAAGAAGGGTTGTCAGATAGCTGTACCAGTCCAACCACATGAATGGTGAAATTAGTGGGTAGTAAAATTCCTAGATAAACATAAAAGTAATTAAACCCATAATATCAACAAAATTAGGAAGGACAATATCACCTATATGATGGTTGTAGTTGAATCTGCACAACAAAAGGAGCAGGGAAAACCCCAACATGAATAGTAAGAATGTGGGTGATCTTACGAGTTAATTAACAAGCAAGCCATGGATAATGAAGGGGAAAATATTACCAAGAATACTCGGTATCGAGAGAATTTTCATATTGGTTACTAGGACCCCACACTGATCCATTGGTCACTTGTATACCAGTCCTGTGCATAGGTGAAGGGCGAATTAGAACCATATTGAGAATAATACATAAGCATAGAACCCTAGAAGTTAAAAAAGTAGTCTACCTGGTTGAGGGAGGATGACTTGTAGAACCTCTTTGCTCCTAGTGCTGCCTCCACTCTGGTATTGAAAAAAAGGCATAAATGATGGGCCAGGTGAGTCACCGGGCTTCCTGATAAATTTCACATCATCACTGGGTATGGTTGCATATTTTATACTCAGCAGCAGGTAGTGGCGACATTAGAGGTATGCTGAGGGAGAAACAAAACATGGGCATAGTGCAAGGTTGTAGAATCCTCTACTCTAGCGGCAGAGAGAGAAGCCAAAATAGTGAATAAAATACATGATGAAAGGTTAGGGTTTATCCAAACCACTGTATGCCCTTAATGAGAGATAGGGGATCTGGGCCATCAAATTCTCATCACATCAATATTAGTGGATTCCACTTGCCTTAGTACTTGCTCACGTGGTTCAGGACATGTTGAGCGAGCTGATAGGAGGTGGGGGTGTAAGAGTTTAATAATTTTAATGATGAATAAGAACTAAAGATAGGCATGCCTTGTATTAACATACCAGTCGGTGGGACTTCTAATATGTGCCATTGATTCCAAGTAATATGTCATTCATATTAATAATATTTTTCACCATGTGTACCTATGATACGACCTACATTAATCAATAAATAGAAATTTTGTGAAATGGGTCTAATAAACAATACATCTGAAATTTTAAATTAAGCATTTGAGGTGTAGGGTCATGTTCCATTAAGAAATGATGTAGTTATCACTCCAATGTAGAAAAGCACCAAGTAAAAGTAATATAGATTATGAATATAGCTCAACAAGAGGTGGACAATAACAAAGTAAAACTTTAAATTTAATGCTAGACTCTAAATATAATAATGCCACGATTACCACAAGAACGAATGCTAAGGTAGTGCGATATGCAAACATACCATGCCATGATTAATGACAAGGTAAAAAAAATAAAAGAAAACACCCATGGAATCAAATAGGTAATGCACCTCCAATAATGGTATAGTTAGGAAGTACAATACATACATTATTAAAAAAATTGGATGTGTGTGCGTTGAAGTGTTCTTGTAGGTTTGGTATATGAAAAATGGTATCATAGCAACAATTATTGTACTCGGCTTGAGAAAAAGGCACCACCATAGTTACAGAATGAGCAGGGGTTGTAGTAAATGTAACTTATTGATATTAGTTGGTATGTTTTGTAGGTTGCTGAGCTAAAGCAGAGGGCTGTACAATAATGGATAACTCTCCCTAATTTATTACTTGCGGGGAAGACTTGTATGTTGAGTTGGGGGAAATTAGCACTCCATTACCTTCTCATCTCATGGATATGGTAAGTAGTCTGCAATAGAAATTAGCACAACTTCGGAGTAGCAATGAGCCTACTGGATAGTGAACCACAAGAAATCTAGTTTTTTGAAGTTGTTGTAGTCTTTATTTTGTACGTATCTAGAGGCCAACAAACCAAATCTATGTGAGGCCATTTGTGCTCATTTGGAAAACTTCTCATGATGTAATTCTTGTGTGAATTAATAGAAAATGTTGACTTACAAAAAAAATGGAATATACATGTGCAACTATATTCATTATTATAATTTTAATAAAATTAAAACAAACAGTATTCCTATCTATAGATGTAAAATCTATATAAACATAAACCACATTATTAAGAACTAGTATAAACTCAGTTAAATCCAGATCTACTAATTCGAAAGCTGAATCAAATTTCTCAAGGTGCATTCTTTCTTAAAGTTTTTCTTTCAAAATGTAGTTTGTATATTGAGGGACTTGATCATTTCTTACTCTAAGTAGATATATAATTAAGATAGATCTATGCTTATATAATATACATAATTGATATTAAAATATTTTACTTCATAGACACACTAAAATATTAATTCATATAGTAAACATTAAATTATTTTTTATTAATATATTTTTAAATGCCTGTATCTTTTCTAGTACAAAATATTTCATTTTCTATATATACTTGACATTTCTTTACCTATATACTATCGATATTGAAGTACCTTATGTGAAATATTTTACTTAACCTGTATCTTGAAAATGTTTATTGAAATATTATTTAAATATAACATATCAAATTCATCATATTAAAAGTTGTGCAAATTAAGCCTTTTTAAAATCACCAATTTTGTTTTACTTTTAATCACCTATATATATATATATATATTTATATTGTTTTATTTAAGCAACATAACCAATATTAAAATATTTGTTTTTTATTTACTTTTTTATAATGATAAAATATACTAAGTTGAAATTAAAATATATTAGCTTAACTATATAAATTAAATGGTTGGTAATGTGAATAGGCACCCATCCATGATACACACCAATAAAATCATAAAAAAATAACTAAATTGTAAATTTTATTATTATTATTATTAAATGGAGCAAGAGTGGCCCTCATAACCTAGTACGTGGGATATAATGAAGCATTTGTAAATTATTAAAACATTTAAATGTGGTAAATAAATATAAATATTTAAATGTTAGTTTTGAGAATAAGGGGGAGATGTTGTAGTGTTTGTAAATGAGCAACATTAAATATTGGCTCAATATCAAATAAATGTTGTAGTGTCTACAAAATAAAGCATTACATCAAATAATAATAATATTAGCTACCCCTAGTAGAATAGAAGGTCATGGGGTGTACTGTTAAGTCACTCCATGATGTGAAAGTCATTTTTAGAACGTCTTTGGACAAAAATCAAGTCATGTTAAGGGCTGGAAAGTCTTCGGACAAAAATCCAGTCATCTTAAAAGCTGATGTGACCCATATAATCTCATAATATATTATTAATAAAAATATAAAAAATTAATAAATTTAGTTATCAAACAGATAATTAAAAATAATACCATAAATATTAAATACACATGGTTAACTATATAAATTGAAAGAATAATCTGTATATTAACCATTATATTTTGGGACATTATATTTATATATATGAAAATCAAATCTTCACGTATATATATATAATCTATGTTACCAGAAACGGGACGGTTGCCACCGTTCCCCGTAAAAAACGTGTAAGAAACGGAAACCAGACGGAAACGCCGTTTTCTACGGTTATTTTAGCTAACGGGTGCATATGTTTTATGGGAAATCTTTTACCGGTGGTAGTTCGCTCTTTTGCATGTCATTCTCAGCCCTGTATTTTCACTTTTTATTGTAGATTTCACTCATGTATTCATTCAATAACCTAGAGGCTTATGCCAAGTATATAGAAAGTTGATCATTTCTATACTATTGTCCCTTTTTTAGTTGATTTGTTTTCCTTTAACATATATATTGTTAAAATTCATAGTTTAAACACTATTCTATATGTGGCTCAAGAAATTCACATTTAATTGCAAATTCTATTTATTGTTTATATATATATATATATATATATATATATATATATCTAATTATTTGGAATTTTTTTTAAGGAAACAATAATTAGCTGAATGCACAAAATGCATAAAAATGTATACACTTCATTGATTAGGAGGCATAAGAATGTATATATTTAATAGTCAATTTGCTAAGCATCATTTTCTTATTTAAATTATTTAGGTTTTTAATAAAATTTGGGCTGGAAATTTAGTTGAAACTATATTGAAAATTGAAACTAACCTTGTATTTTTTATTTTTATTTTCATTTTCTCTCTCCTCGTTTCTTGAGTGCGAAACCTCCAAACTCCGTTTCTCGTACCGTTTTCGTTTCTCGTTTCGTTTCCCGTTTCTCATTTCTGGTAACATAGTATATAATCCGTGCTTTTAAAAAACATCTGAAACTAAAATGGGTTTAAAATTGATATTCACATGAGGAATCATAATAAACTCCATCATAAAAGACAACTCCATCAATAGCTGCTCCAGCTGAAATTCACGTGCAAGATCATATTGAACTCCACCATAGATGGTAGCTCCATCCGTCTGTCTGAACGACAGTTTGGTAAGGAGAAGTCCTCGTAAAAGTAAAAGTGAGTGCGCTTTGATGTTCTTCAATTCCAACTAACATTACTATGAAACGTCTCGATACCCAGATTCCTCGGATTCGCTGTTGCACATAGAGAAGCGAGCATACGTCAACGGTTGGTGAGGTTTAGATTCTCCCCAACGGAAAATATTTGATACTTCTGGTACAAGTAGGCTTTTCCAGGCAAGGTCACTTTCGGCGATGAAGGACAGCAATTAGATTTTGATTGTTAATGATCACAGCTAGGTTGTATCTCCCGAGGTTTGGAGCCGCTTACCCGCAATTAACAAAGCTACCCGTACCTTAAAAATTAGAGTATAAACATGGCCGTAGAGTTATCACAAAACACGGAAACTAGGCATACCACCTCCGGTGGAGAAATGGGAGAGAAGAAGGTGGAGATGAAACGCATTCAAAACCCTAGAAGCCGCCATACTACATTCTCGAAACATATTTCTTAAAAATGCACGAGAGCTTTCTGTTCTCTCCGATGCCGAAATAGCCGCTGTCATTTTCTCCGAAACAGGCGAGATTCAGGAGTTTGAAAGCGAGGACGAGTAAGTCGTCCATCGCTTTCGTTAACTTTCATTCTTCAATCTATTCGTCTGTCTGTAAGTGGTTTTGGTAAAATAGCTGTTAGGTTTATCATGACAATTCAAGTGTCATAAAGCTTATTAAAATGAGCATGTCTAGAGATCCATTTCGTCACCAGATTTTAGTATACCCAACAATGTCAAGAAAACGTACCGGAGAACTTTAAAGAATGATCTGCAATTATTTTCGTGAATGGGGTAAATTCGTTACAATTAGTTCAGAGTTTAGATAATGTGAGAATGTTTGGTAAATGAGTGGACTTTAATGAAATCCTCTATAAATGAAATTAAACAAAATGGGTGATTTCTGTCAATTAATTTCCACTGCCTGCTGTTGTTTCAAGTATTCAGAACCCTCTACAGAATGTGTTCCAAATAACGAAATACCATTTGCAAATAAAATGGTTGCTTTTAGGAAATTGATTTCCGTAGGAGCTGCTCTTTCAGAATTCAGCCTCTGCCATTGGACCAATTTCAAATAGCAAAAGATCATTTGGAAATACAAGGTTAGATAATAAATCTCTACGCTTTATCTTCCATTTCATTCACTTTATCTTCCATTCTTTCGAGAGCAGAGAAAACAAACTTCGACCTCAATATGCTACTTAAACCTTACGCTATCGTGAAGAAAAGCTTAACTTCGTTCCTTTGAAGTTTGAAAATACGGGGCTTACATTGAGGCTACTTAAACCTTAACCTATCATCAGGAATGGGCCAAAATGGATACTATTAACGTCGTTGAGGTTTGGAAATACATTATATTGAATTATTTTAAGAGCATTTTAAAATAATTGATAAAAAATTATAAGCAACGAGCCATTAGGCTAACTTGTCTTCATGATTTTATAATGTTGATTAAAATAGTTCAATGTTGATTAAAAGAGTTCAGTTATGTATCCACTTTCTGCATAAAAGTTGTGGCCTATAGTTTTATTATTGGAAATTTTTGGCACTTATTTCATTATAATTTTATTCTTTCATTGTATTTTAAGAATTTTTTTTAAGAATTCATCAGTTTTATGTTTGGTGATAAATCTTTTCCTTAAGATTTCAAAGTTTTGTTTTCCATTTATAATTTATGTATTAGTTTTTATAGTTATTTTAATGAATTTTTTTCTTTATATTTTAATTTTTTTTTTTCAATTTATAATTTATTTATTATTTCGGTAATATATTGGTATGTTAATTAATTTTATATATTTATTTGAAAATTATAATTATTTTTCATGATTAATTTTTCTTTTAAAATATTAATTTATTTAATATAGCTGTTTTAGATTAATATTGTAATTTATATCATATATTGTATTAATATAATTAAAAATATGTGTTTTTCAGAAGATATTAAAGGTTCAAATTTTAAAAAATAGAGTATGTACATTTCCATGTATTTTAATAACATAATAATAGGTCTTTATTAAAAAAATCAAGAAATACTTATACATCAATTTGATGTCTATTTAGAAAATAACTTTGAAGTTTTTTTTTTTTTTTTTTGCAAATCAAACAGTTATTATTTTGCTCCTCTATTAAAATACATACATCATACTTTATTCTTATTGATCTAAATAAACCAAGCCATAAGGGAAAACTAGAGCTTTTATCCATTTAAACACTTTAAACTAGATAAAAAATCCAAAGAGATTAAAAAGCCAATGGATTATTCTAATCTAATGTCATCTATGGCTATAAGTATGCTTCAACTAATATATATAGACAAAGTAAAATAGAAAACATCTATTTTAGGAAGAATCAATATAAATGGTGCCACTTTTATCACCCTTATCATCAAACGTGGAGAAATAAATGTTCTCTATCATTTCCATAAGTTTTTGCTATCATTTCAAGAAGGATAAAAACTTTATCAGTCAACTTCTTTATATGCTTTTGCATTTCACCAATGAATAGGACGATATCCTATTGACTTTCTAGACATTCTACTAAGACTATCCCACTAATAATTTCAAGTAATGTCCGTACTCTACATATATGTTGTTTGTTCCGGTATTCCTAGTGTTTGGTATCCATCCACCAACCTCTTTCTCTACCAATGAATTAATAAATTCACATTCAATTATGGCCTTCTTGGCAATTGGAAGTGGGGTCCATCCACCAAACTCTTCCTCTACCAATGAATTAGTGATCAATTCACATCCAATCATGGCCTCCAGTTATGTGTCAACAAATTCGTTGGCAATTTCACGTGGAGTAGATTTGACATATACCACTTTGATACCTTCACTGAGTGTTTGACCCTCGAGTTGCAGGGAATTTGTTGCCTTGACATTAGGTAACCCAAACAAGATGAAAAATCCATGTTTGACAAAAGGCTAATTGAGAGTACTTAGAGGTTAAGAGTGAAATAGGGAAAGCATGGCAAGGTTGATGGAAATGTCCAAAAGGCATTTAGAAAAAATAAGAAGAGAAAATGGATTAGGTAAGAGTAAAAAAGTAAAAATATTTCACCATAAAACAACAAAAAAGTATTTACAAGAAACAAGTTAAAAGTAGAAGAGACCAAAAACATTACAAAATAAAAATACAAAGAAACAATAGAATTAAAAATCAAAACTAATTAAAAAATAGTAAGACAATGGGAAGGACAAAGACATTAAAGAAAAAAAAAGTCAAAATAGAGGAAGTCAAAATAAAAGAACATTCCTCTAGATAACCAAGAGAAAAAAAAAAAAAAAAAAAAGCAACTAAACGAAAAATAAGATTATGAAGCTAGCCTAACCTAAAACCAAGCTGAAGTTGCAAACAAAAAAAAAGGTCGAAGAGGCAAGATGGAGTGATGGAGGCATTTCTTGGATCTAGGGTTTCAGAGGAGGTTTTCTGCGTCGCCGAGGCTCCAAAAGAACTGCTCTGCTATGGATCGGCTGGGCGCCTGGCCATTGGATACCCTGAACTCGCTGGCTTTCTCTGGTCCGGGGCAGGATCTGCTGGGGAGAAGGTCTTTTATGGTTCGAATCAAAGGAGGCTGCGACCGGTGTGCCCCTCTGTCAGGTTACAGATCGAATATCTCAGGGCGACACCAGAAATCCTTTGCCCGGAGGTCCGCACCCCAAAACAACAGGCTCTTTACTGGTTTTTTCTTGATACGCTCTCCTTTGTGAATGCTATACACTGGTATGGCAGAGAGGCAGCCCCCATGTCCCATTTGGATGCGATATGGTGTCGATCTGCCGTCCGAGGGCGGATTTTAACTGATAGAACTGTAGATCAAGTATGGGGCGGGAGTAGGGAACTGGGTACGCGAGGTGTGGAGTTTCTTAAGCTCCTGGCTGAGCAGATCTGGGCTCTTACCACCTGGACGCCGCTTTGTAACAGAAGGCCCGACAAGCATATTTTGAAAATAAGCGACAGTCCAATCAGAAGCATAGTAGAAGTTCCAGGGGGTAAAGAATTCAAGCTAGCCCTCAAGGACCCAGAAAAGGATCGAACTCAAATCTTCATCAGAACCCTGACAGGAAAAACTATCTGCAAGCAGATCTGGACAGGACTGCTGATAAAGAATATAAAGGATGAAATACAAGCAGATATGGGCATCCCATCAAATCTGCTAAGCTTGATACATGAAGGTAAAATCCTGCAGGACAATTTTACAGTACAACACTATGGCATTGGCAGAGACTCAACTATCATTATAAGCACAAGGTTGAGAGGAGGAAGCTCTGGTTCAGGCCCTAAAGGCTTTGGTTCTTTCAAAGATGCTGTCAAAGGGAAGGGGGAAGTAAAAAAAAAGCCATCACCAACTCCAGATCTTCCTGGTCCCTACATTGTGGAGCAAAGAACTCAGACCCCTGCTCTGCAAATCGACTTGCCTGAGGTAAAAAAATTTCATTCTGATCTTGCTTCATTGGCTGTTATATGCAGATTCAACGGGTTTTGGCCCAAAACAGATGCTTTAAGACAGTGGATTTTCTCCACATGGACCACAAATTGTGATATACATTTGTGCTCCAAGGGTTTCTTTATTGTAAAATTCGACACAGCAAAGGAAAAAGATTTTGCCCTCCATGAGGGGCCATGGTTCTGGGGCAATGCTGGTCTCTTCATGACCCCCTGGTTTCCGGGTTTTGACCCCTCCACTATGGTGGTTTCCAAAATGCCGGTTTGGGTCAGGCTCCACAATCTACCATTACATTTCTGGTTCCCTAATGTTTTTGCAGCGATAGGGAATGCCATAGGTTCATTCATCAAGCATGATGTTGAAAGAATAGAAAGATGCATTCATACTTTCGCCAGAATCTGCGTGGAGGTTGATCTCAGTGAAGGGCTTCCTGACAATATAATTTTGATTCACAACAACTCTCAGTGGAAACAGCCTCTTGATTATGAAAACACGGCCTTCAGATGTCGAGGCTGTCAACAAACAGGACATCTACATAATAACTGTCCGCAAAATAAAAGAGAAACCAAAAGGAACAAGAAACAAGTGCACAAACCAAGAGGCTGGCAATGTACAGTGAATCCAGAAGAAGAAATAGAGGAAGAGGGGGAGCTTAATGCTCCACCTGAACAACATGATGATCCTATTGGGGAGAATACCGCAGCAGCGACCCCAACGGTAAACAATCAGGAACATCTGTCCTCAGATTCCGGGAAAATTACTACATCAACATACAAGAGCACAAAGATTCATCAAAATCACGCAGAGATGACAAGCATGGATCCAAGTGTGGGAGGCATCAAACGACATCACCACTCAGAAACCTCAGACTCAGACAAAGAAACAGGGCCACAGAATGCAGAAACACAGTTAGTCATTGCTTCGATCGAGCCCACTCAAGGAGAGTGGCGCAAGGTTGAAAAGAAAAAGGGGAGAAAAGCTTGAAGCGTGAGACTTTCAGCTTTTCTTGCCCTCTCTTTCTCTCTCCTCTCTTTCTCTTTTTCCTATTCTTTGCACGTTAGTCTTCTAACGGTGCGTGGAGTGCGAAAGCACTCGGGCCCATGTGGCAACTTACGGAATGCTTCAATGCATCTGCTTTGTGTAACTTTTCATTAATTTATTAATAAAAGGTTACCGTTTTTTTTCCTTGGAAAAAAAAAAACCTAAAACCAAGCTGTAAAAGTTGAAAACGAAACTTTGAAACAGCTGTAAAAGTTGAGAACGAAACTTTGAAAGGAAAACCTCATGACCCAAAAGAAATAAATCATCTCACTTACTTTCTTTTTCTCCTATTCAAGCCAAGAAGGGGTAAATTGCTTTTAGAAATGCCTCCATGCCATGAACAAACAAAGGTTTCCTATGAAAACGAAGGGGTAAACTGCTTTTAGAAATGCCTACATCCCATGAACAAACAAAGGTTTCCTATGAAAACTATGAAGTATCGAATGCCAAAGAAACCTGCTGTCTTGAATTGACAACCAAAATATATAGAGGTAATCCCAATTGCCTATATCGCCGCGGGATTCCTTATTCTATATAATGTTATTGAATTACCTATTGCAACTCCTGTCATTAGGTCATTACTAAGAAATCAATTTAGATAAGTGTTTTAGATAAGTGTAGTATCTATGATATGATGAGTCAAGGTTGAGAGATTCTTCGTCGTAAACCACAAATGCATGAACCAAAGCTAGTGATAATACTCTTCACGGTTATGAAGGGATGAGATGCCTAAGCTGAGTGTTACTCGTGTGGGCCACCACCACCTTTCCCATCACATGGAATAAATGCGATCAATTATAGAGACACCCAATATGGTGTAAAAGTATTTTAACTATTTAAATAAAATAGCTATTAAACATAGATAATATTAATTCATAATAAATTTTAAAAAACTTGATTCATGTTAAAGTTTAAAAAGAAAAATTATTACGTAAACTAAACATATATACATTTAAAAAATATCAAATTAGATTTTTAATTATGGAGATTTACTCTCGCTTTATTATACTATAAATAAGTTTTGTTACAATATTATTGGCTAATATCGTGAGTTATTAATATAACATTCTCAAAAAACTATAAATCACTTCATATAACATTTTTTTAAGTACTTAATTTAATTAAAAGAGAAAAAAATAACTACATTAAAAGTAAATTTCAACTTTTAATTTGAGTATATTATTATGAATATTATAAAATATTTCACAGAGATAAAATCCCTACCATCTACCTCATAATTATTGATAATGAAATTAAAATTATTAAAACTTTATTTTAAAATAAATACACAAATCCAAAAAAGAAACTATTTCTATAATAATTATTATTTCGTTTTATAATCATATAATTACATTAATTTCATTAAATGTATTTAATATTTATTCTGGTATACAAGCATGAGTATTATAGATTGTGACTAAAAAAATTGTCGCCACTTGTAAATTTATATTTTTAACTAAATAAGTTACTATATCCTAAAATAAAATTTAAATGTTTTTTTAAAATAAAATTTAATTATAAGGAGAAATATTAATCTTTTCTTTTTTGATTTTAATATATAGTCTCAAATTTCATCAGAAATTAAGATCTTAAACGTATAAAGATTTAGTATTTGGGGGAGAATATGGTCTTTACCAATAATTTTAATCCTTTAACTTAACATAATTTATTCAATGCAGATTATCACTATTTACTTCAACTAACAACATTTTGTGTCCTTGTATTTCTCTTTCATGCTTTTATCCCAATATTTGTTGCATATAATTGCATTTTATTAACTAATAAATATTAAAATGTATTATTACGTTATAGGGCTTCATTAAACGAATATATAATGTTATTTTCATAAAATTTTGAGGAGAGATACCAAATTGATTAAAAACGCTCATGGAAAGCTTATATGTATTAATATAAATCAAATATAACCAAATATTAACGTAGCTTAATAAAAATATTTCTCATATATATATATAATATAATGAAATCAAGTTAAAGCTATATTGTGATTAATTTGGGTATAAAAGTTTTATGGTCTCATTCTTACTAGATTTATAGGCCAAAAGGTAATAGAAAAAATACATTGATAACAATAGAATTAAGCTAAAATACCACATACAGATAGCCCAAAAGAAACAAGAAGATTCCAAGAACCAAAATACAACTCACATTCATCACTGGTCAACAAAGTTACCTGGAGTTGGAATGTTTGAAACATTTTCTGGTGGTGAAGGAGGATGAAAGGATTCATGAACGTGAGCTTCCATATGTTCCACCCTTCCTTCGAGATGGTACAACCTCACTTGGATACTTTTATGTCTGCGACGTAGTGATACCAGCCTACCCATCATGTGCCATTGATTGTGTTGAAGTTTGTTCATAAAATAAATAATTTCATTTCGGTCCTCATGTTGATCTTGTGCTAGTTGCTTCAGAATCATGGTAACCTATTAAATTTATTTTTCCAAAGAATTCAATGAACGGGGAAGGTCTACTCTTCGTGGTGAATGGGCTGGCTATTGGTCCAACTCTTCGCCAAAATCCACATTTTTAGTACGAGGGACGATGCTTTGTTCCCTTGGCCCTAAACCCCTATAAGAATGTCCATTTTAGTGCTGCATGGGCCTCAACATTGTTATCACACACCGCCAATCAAAAGCCTTATACTTTGTATATGAATTTGCATGAAGATCCCAGTTTATATCAACAGTAATAGCTTCCTTGTGAAAGGCGCAATGAGCTTCACAAGGATATTGCCTAGTGACGATTCGACCCCCCTCCACCACCCTTCCTAGGTATAGAATCTTCTACCCACACCAGAGACACACTATAGCTGGATGCTCAGCCTACTCCACTCCCCCTTGAGCATAAGATAGGTCACATACCCAACAAAAGGAGGAGAAACCCAGGGAGCAACAACCCCACCTCCCTAATGGACCTCTAGAGTTGAAATACGACTGAGGAAAAACACATTCACCAGAAGTGGGCTAACATCACTAACTTTAGATGAAAGCTAAAATACTAGGAACCATAATGCTACCCCTACAAAAAACTAACAAACCAACAATAGGATAGAACCAAAGAAAAAATTGTAGCTAGGCATGAAAATTTTACCAACGGATTGGGAATTGCATTGATCTTGAGAGAAGTCACCCCGGAAGCCAGATCTAACTAGTGTCCCACCTAAACAATCTTAAATACCCAACCTACTATATGTACAAGACTCAACGAGCTCGAGTCTTAAATTTTAATGCATTGAGCTGCCACCATGAAGGAGGCAGAGACACTAGGGCCTAAAGAAATGATTGTCCTTGTTGTCTCGGTTTTGAGGGTCAGGGATGAGGAAGATAAAGAGCCAACCTTCCCTCATGAAGAAACATCTCCCATCAAATTATTACTTCGCATTACCTTATTCCACCAACAATGTCCTTGAGAAGTCTAATTACTAACTATACCACTAAAACATTCGGGAACCATCCGCTCCCTATCACCACTAGAGGGTCTTCAATGCATTCATCATTGTGTATTCCATGTGGGAAGGGGGGTACATGCCTTGATGTGCCCTTCAATAATTTCCAATTATCACCCCCACCGATGAATGTTGAAAGTGATATATTAAAACAATAAAAAAATGGAAATTAAATATTTAATGTTAATAAATAAAATAATTGAAATATTATAATATAAATTATTATGGTTATCGAATTATAAATTTTACAAAACATTTTTTTAATTGATTGGTGAAATATTTTAATATAAATATATAAGTGTCTTTTCAAAAGAGAAAAAATATTTTGATCACACAATCAATCTAATTAAGAAAATTTCTCAACCAAATACCAATCTAGAAAGTATCTAATTAGATAAAAGGTCTTAACCTAACTAGATTTAATAACCTCCTACAAACTAGAAACAATCTCCTTTATGAATCAACAATGACACTTAAGTTAAGTAGGAGTTATACACTCTAACACTCCCCCTTAATAACTACTTGTCCTCATCTCAACTAGCTGACGTATTCACCATTATGCACTTTTCGATACACATGATCTATTATGAACTAAAGTACCTCCTAATTAGCAGAGCTTATTTGTGGTCCAACTTGGCATTTACAAATAATACTAGAATGTTAACATCCATATAAAGGAAGATATACCCATCATAATGTGTGAATAACCCATGGCTACAATCACCAATCTACTAGGATGTACTTCATCTACATGGTTCATTCAATCGTCATATATTCATATGTATACATATACCTTTAACTCCCCATGCATCACAATTATTGTTGTCTTTTGTTTTATTGGCTTACCCATAACCATGGTCTATTTTTTCTTGTTTTACCAGCAACCATGCTTTTGGTTTTCTTAGCTTTCCCTCAACCTTTCTTTTTTATGTATCTACATCAAACTGCTAGGAAATAAAAAAAAAACTCTTCAAGAATCCCTATGCATATGCTCTCTTTCCCTTTTGCAAACTTAAATACTGGTGGTTTTCTACATATCATAGAGATGCTTCAAGTGGTTTTGGATGATAAAAAAACATCCTAGAAAGTGCTTTCTACATAACCAAAATATTCACATACAAGTTGTTTTGTCTTACTGTAAACCTACACTATATTGTAGTTTTCAGATTGCCACAAACTACAAGAGATTACACATGCCACGTGATTGTTACATCTTGAAAGACTTAGGTACATACTATTAAAAAGTTCATGCATGAACATACCAAGCACTTCTATAATCTATGACAACAACATCAACTCAAAACAGGACACAATAGAGTTACTTAGAAACATAATGTGTGATTCACATTACAATATGATCATGAGTCTCTTCCACAACAATCGCAAAATTATAAAATTGATGTCCACCATAATTTGTTTTCCATTATTGTCATCTACATCATGGCCATAAGCATTGTGATGATCTATTCTTTTTTTCTACATTGAGGATTGCATTTGTGTCTTCAGTTATGCATTTTTCAATAAGGGGTTCTTCTTCTTCTTTTTGTACATGCACAGACAAACTCTTAGTACTCACAATTGATTATTTATTTCCATATTAAAGAAAATCCATATGTCAAATACATGGGTGCTATCCTTTGTATTCAGTAATTCTCTAGGAACCATATTCACCTACATGGTTCATCAACATGTTAAAGTATCATTATCTTGGCCCCTCACATTTTAAAAATATTTCATCTCATATTATCCCCCTGATTCAAGACTCAATTCTCTTATTCCACATCAAGCTTAGCTAGAGACCACTTGCCACCATCATACATGTTTGAGTAATTTTCATAACTTAATGAAACGTCCAATCTATAGATAAGATAGATGCATCGTACATGATTAGATATGCTATGACACTAATGCATGTAGCTATGACTCAACAGAGCTTACAAACATCTAGATAGACGACTTACTTATGACTAGATATTGAAAAATTGGACAAAAACTTCTAAGTTGTCATGCACAACTGATCATACACCCCTTACAACACATCATTTCAATTCATGTAGAATAAGATCTATAAATGCTTAACTAAATCCACACTTACAAACACATTAACATTTCATCACTATGGATCGCTTTTGGTTCACACATGTTGTTGTCTGTGATGCTCCTCAATAGAACAAAGACTTTATTATGTTGTATAGCAAGAAATGTCGACACACATGAAGAAAACACAAGTTGCAGATTCCTCCTTTGTTCACACGATAGGTATCTTCATCACCATTGTTTCCTTCTTGGTTCAATCTTGGATCTGCTTACATTGTTGTCATTTGTTAAAATCGTGAAATCTAAAAAAACAACTTCATTTTGACACCACAAATGTCAATATGTTTATTAATTTTAACTCCAAAATTCCTTCAAATATACTTTCTACCGTCTTTTTCATATAATCACATTCCCATGCGAATGGAATAGTAACATTCCAACTCTCTTTTCAATATAATTTCTTTCCCATGGGAATGGAATTTCCAAACGCAATTATTTATGTCCTTCATGGAACCACTCATAAAACTATAGACCCTTTAGACACATTTATCAAAGCCATTCAAAACCCTAAGATGTTGTTTTAAAACAACACTTTGGCTTTCATCTCCTACACACATATTTAAGTGATTACACATACCAGGGTATTAGCATGCCATTAAAAGTCGTATACCTTCATTTGGAAGTTGTGCCCTTCTATTTATACACTAGAATGTCGTAGTCTAACTAGACTATTTTTTGCCTTGAAAATCAATGAAATTCCGACCATATTTTTACGCTTGACCGTCCAAAAAAATCCTCCGCCTCAGTAGACAACAGCCACTGGAATTCTCTATAATTAATCTGAGCCGAAATGGGCTAGCAACATTGTCATTGCCTCGTGGTCTGACATTGTTTGTGGTGGTCTCCATCATGACTAACATTTCCTACGGTCATGTCAACCCTACGATCACATCACGCTCATCCGCAATTTTTTCTACACGACATCGCTCAACTCTCCAACATCGTTGCCTTAATGAAGAAGTCACACAGAAAAACTCAAGTGGTACTTAATGCACTGGTGAAAATCCACACAAATGGGCTACACACGGAACTCTACGATGCCGCAATTCCCATCGCAACTTGTGCTTTCCACGCACTCTCTAGCATCCAAAATCAAGAACACTCGTAGCAGGGATCTACGCTGCCACAACATTGCAATAAAGACCACACATAGGTCTTTAGCTCGAATTTTAAACGTTACAAATAGTTGATAGATAAATGCAGTACTGCAAATACTTCTATTCTCCATTTATTTGGGCCCTTTTAAGAGCAAGTCGCCAAGTACAATTCTAATAACAAATTAGAAAATTCATAAAACTACGTTCCCAATTAATTAATCAAGTAATATTACATCTATGGATATATATGTGTCTTTAACTACTTAGTATCTCTAAATTCATGTTTACCATAATAAAATTACCATGAAAATTATCTGTAACACCCCTGGTCTTGTAAATAATTGTCTTTTACATTTCTTTTCTTACTATGTAAAACTTGGTTGTCCTGTAAATAATTGCCTTCTACATTTCTTGTGTCACTGTATAAAATTTGGTAATTTGGTCTCGTTTAGGTGGTGAATGAATTTAAATATTAAATATGTAGTTATTATTAATTACTTTAAAATTTTAGATTAGTCAAAGAAAAGATTTCAAAAGACGTAAAAAAAAAAAAACAAAACAAAAGCTTGAGTTTCTAGACTGTTAGCGAGTGTTCCTTCCGAGGGATACTAAAAGAAAAAATCTCAGATGGGAAAGACCACAAGTTGCTAAGAGAGGAAAATGAAGAGAAATTGACAGGACGCTGACAAGAAGCAATTATACTGCACTACGGTCTTCTTGAGCTGGCGGTAACTAGTGGAAATCCTTGTAAAGGAAAAAATTGTGGACTCGGATGGTCGTCTTGAGGTCCTGGAATCATTGTTGTCTAAGGCTGCTCTCGAAACCAAGAGGCTCGAGGGAGCCCTGGACGTTATTGTCGGTCTCAAAGGTTACGTGGATAAAAGAAGTCTCTTAAAGTATTTTTTAATAGAGATAACTAGACAAATAAGTATAGTGTTAATAGAAATGCTATCAATTTGATTTACTAAACGTTTAAGTAGAAAAAATTTGGGACTCTGAGTAAATCGTGTTAATAGAAATGCTATCAATTTGATTTACTAAATGTTTAAGTAGAAAATATTTGGGACTCTGACTAAATCAAAAAATTTCTTGTTGATTTTCTTGTCCATACTAGAAATTTTATTACTATGGATAGTCACATCAATTGAGGATTAACAGAGTAAATAGGCGTTGTGGAAAGAAAATATTTGAAATATGTATCCTTATATTATATATAAATTTGTATCAATGTTATGCATGACATAAATCTCTTTGGGTAGTGGTATGTTGGATTAATATTTTCTGTGTAGACTATTTGAGCACAATGTGTAGGTGAAAGAAAAACAAGAGTCGACCCTAAAGTACTGACAACAGATTGTGACATCTTCTATTCGTAAGTAAAAGAAATTTCCCATATATATTTTGTGTGTCAGCATATGGCACCAAACGGGTTATTATCCGTAGGAAAATTAAAGAAAGTAATGGGTAAATTCAAATAGTGTGAACATATATAACCATGCAGGAATAGGTTAGTTAACCTTGTGAGCACGAGGGCCTTTTGGGAAAGTAGTCCTTCTTCCTCGGTATGAAATAAAATCTTGGTCGCTGGAAGTCACACCCCTATTGGTATTGTGGGTAACCATTAACAACAAATTCCACGAACCAACATCAACTATGTTCAAATAAAAGAAGACGTTGAATATAGCATGTAGGATAAGCCTAAAACAAATAAATTCATAGAGCTGAACAATAGTGGGATGCATGGTAAACAATGGATGCTACAAGTACCTTATTTTAGATCATGTAGTGGTATCAAGATGACATATAAATTAACTTTAATTTTAATATACAAAATAGCCACCACACCAGATGAAAATTTAATGTAATAACCTCGTTTGAGGAGTAACAACAACATACTATAAACATAACGACTTTTGATAATTGTCGGAATATTAAACAATAATGTTACCAAAGAAATAAGTTACAAAGAACAAGTAAGCCAAGGGGGAGAACCTCTGTAATAATTTAAATGAAGAAAAGACATTGTTTGCAAAAGAGACCCCTGTCTGTACGTAAAACACTCTGCCACATGTTCTCTTAAAAAACTCTTAAATGTTGCTCAAACTTAAGAATTCGATACAAAATTATACAGACAACTTCAACCATATGTTCAAGACAAAAAAACATTAATAGGACAACCGTAGCTCGTGACTTCAGATAAGTGGACTTTTTGGGAATCGATAAAAACCTGATACAATAGCAGCCATTTTAAAATAAGCCTCGGAACCTTGAAGATTGACTCCAAAATCTGTGAGGATAAACTCAGAGAATAATAACATACCACAACTCTTGTACGTATAAAAAAGAAAAATAATCATTGGATATATAGCCAAGATAATCTTGCAAAAGTTGTCCATGTGAAACATGCAAATATCCTTGAAAATCTCTCGTGAAATAAAGGACTTGACTCAAAATATAGCAATGTGAACATACCATTACCTTGAATAATTACTTAAAGGCTTGTCAAAGATGACAACCATTGCACTATGGTAAAGAGTAAATTGGTTAGAACCTAGGGTGAGAGGGTTTTCTTAAAACCTCGCAAGAAAACTGAATAACAACAATTCAGAGCAATTCTCTCACTTGAAAATGTGACGATGGTCTCATGGTCTGATACCAAATGTCCCAAAGCTAAATTACAACCCTCCATGGCACCTGGGTTGGTTAGTAGAAATAATAGCACTGTAACAGAGGATCTAAGAAAGAAAACGGCACCACGAAGACTCTGGGTAAATGAAATTGTGAATCTTAACTGAACTCAAGGACAACGACCAGAGTTTAAGCTGGCAACACTATGGTGTAACATTTGTAGAGGAAAAACATTAGGAGGCATAACGGCAGTGGTAGTGAGGAGCTGGGGTAAGGGAAAGTTACCATTAACTATCGCTCTACATCCTAAGTTGTTTGATGAAAACCCTCACATGTAGATGGTGTAGATTAACACACCTCTAAAGCACCAATCACCTCGTTTTTTATGAAACATTGTCTCTGGAGAGTTCTTAACTCTTCCAGGGTAACTATTGACTCGAGACAAGAAACCTAGGGTACCAGATCATAGGCTATACCACGTAGGGTTATATTTCATCGCAGTGAAAACCATAATATAGGTACATGTATGAAGGGTGGGACCATAAAAATAATCAACATATTAATAATTATTAAGTGAATGATTCCATAAGTTATAACTCCATTTAGTATCGCAATATGAATCATGAATTTTTGTGTATAGGTAAACAATTTTTCTTATGGTATGGGTAAAATGTATAGTTTTGTTATAGAGACTGTTACAAGTGGTATCAGAGCAAGGTTCCAATATTGTGGTCTATTTTGGAAAATGATTAATAAATACTTATGTTGTCAACAAAGAGTGGAAGAATAATGCGGAGGGGAGATGGAAGTATACCTACTTACGAAGTTAGCTAAGAGATATCGGTTTAATTGGATGGCAGACACCAAAACCCCACTGCCATGTTGTTGGAAACTTTTCAACAATTAAGGACTGAAATGGCTAATCTGCAGCCAGGTAATGATAGATTCAAGCGATATTATGAAAATATATTAAAAAATATTTATGATCATGAGAATCATAGAAACTCTATACCCATCCCTGGCACTGAAGCTACGTACAAGGAGAAAATACAAAGAGGTGAAAATGCTTCTAAAGGAAGTTACATCTAGAACTACGAAGGAGATAAAGGTGGGAATGAAGAGGAGTCTACTAATGTGTCAAACCACCAGAAAAGTAACAAGAAGAAGACAAAGTTAAAAGGGGAGTTCAAAAAGATAAAGCCCCCAACTTTTCACAGGGAAATGGAAGAAGCAACTAAGGCATGGCTGATTAAAATTAATAGATACTTCCAAATTTATGAATATGATGACAACCTAAAGGCAGGGGGTGACTTGGGGAGACTTTGAGAAACAATTTAAGGAGAAGTATTTAATTGAGCTATTTTGCGATGTTAAGGAAAAAGAATTACAGGACCTTCGATTGGGCAAACTCTATATGGACGAGTTTGTGACCAAATTCACATCTCTGTTGAGGTATGTACCTTACATTCAGTAGGAGATCACCATTCAGTGTTTCATGAGCAGTATACCAGTGTTCATGAAAGAATGATTAGAATTTGGTAACCCCAAAACCATAAAAGAGGCTATTCGAAAAGCGTGAATCGTTTATCAATAGATGAACTTGAAGGGAGAAGGCGGTAAGAGTTGGGCTCGTAAGAAAATACAAAACAATTCCCAGAAAATTTTATATGAAAACTAGAGGCACCAGAAGTCTGCACAAAAATCAATACAACAAAACTCCGCGAAGGAATCAACAAAAATTTAAATCACAATGGGAATCAAAACAAGTGGAACTCTCCACTAAACCTGACTTCAATTAATAGGAGAAATGCCCATTATAGTTTTGGGCTTATGGGGAGCCTCATTATTACAAAAACTTCCATCACCGCACCAGGACCAAACAGACTGTTGACATTCAAGAGGCCTCCACAATTGGTGAAGTGGTACACAACATTCCAAAGTTAAATGCAACCTTGGATGATCATCAAGTGGAATACCAACCCTCTATGATCGAGCTTTAAGGTAAGATATATAAACATTGTGTAATCATGAGATATAGAATGAGGAGACAAATTAAGTTATGTTAGCCCTAAGATCATTGAAAAGTGTCATTTACAAACTTGTAAATTTAAGAAACACTATTTAGTGCAACTGGCCATGGGGGAAAAAAGAAGGGTGACAACCAAAATAGATGACTACCCTGTTGAAATAGCAGATCAAAAAATTAATGTAAATATGAATGTCTTACATTTGGAGTCTTATGATGTTTTAATTGAAATGGATTGGTTGGAAAAACATTGATCGTTAGTGAACTATAAGGACAAAACCGTTAGTTACCACAATAAAGAAGGTGTAAGACAGGAAATTTAAGGGGTCAAAAGACCAATAAAACTATGACCAATTACCACCTCCCAGTTAGGTAAATGCAATAGGAAGGGATGTCCAATTTATGTAGTGTAAGTGGCTTTTACTAATTCTTAAAATAAGACAACCTCTTCAGAAAGCTTAACAATCATTCTATATTTTTCTAATGTGTTTCCGGAAGAAATTCCATGGCTACCTCCTAAGAGATATATTAATTTCACCACAGAATTAATTCTAGGGGTTGCACCTGTGTCAAAAAATCCTTACCGAATGAGTATTCCTGAATTAACTGAGCTTAAAATGAAATGGCAAGAATTACTCAACAAGGGCTACATCTACCCAAGTGTGTCCCCGTGGGGAGCGCCTATCTTGTTTGTCAGGAAAAAAGATGGTACTTTGAGACTATTCATTGATTACTGAAAACTTAACAAGTTGAAAATTAAGAATAAGTATCCCTTGCCCAAAATCGACGATTTATTCGATCTGATCAAAGGCGCTATGGTATTTTCTAAGATATATTTGTGGTTGAGGTACCATCAGATAAGGGTGAGGGAGGAGGACATTCCTAAAACCATTTTTTAGACCCATTATTGCCATTACGAATTTTTGGTTTAGCCCTTTGGCCTTACCAACACTCTAGCAACATTTATGAGTCTTATGAACATTTTTTTCATCCCTATATTGATAAGTTTATCATAATATTTATTGATGGCATTCTTATATACTCAAAGAATTTAGAGGAACACAAAAAGAATTTGAAAATAGTTTAGCAAACATTACGGGAACATCAATTGTATGTTGAATATAGTAAGTGTGATTTCTACAAAGATCATATTCAATATTTAGGACATATCATCTCTGCAGAATGGATAGAGATTGATATGGAGAAAATAAAAACTATTATGGAATGGCCTATTCCCATCAATTTTGTTGACATCTGATATTTCATGGGTTTAGCAGGACATTACTGCCATTTTATTGAAGGTTTCTCCGGAATAGCTTACCCTATTACGTCCTTGCAAAGGAAAGGAAAATATTTCAAGTGGATTATTAATTGTCAATGTAGTTTTTAGTTACTAAAATATTTATTAACCACAGCTCCAGTGTTAAAAATAGCAGACCCTAATAAGGAGTTCATTGTTTGCATTGACGCATGTCAAGAAGGAGTGGATGGGGTACTGATGCAAGAAGTTAAAGTTATTGCATATGACTCCTAGAAAATAAAGGTACATGAGCAAAGATATTTTGCTTATGACTTAGAATTAACCGTAGTTGTACATGATGTAAATGTGTGGAGACATTATTTTCTGGGAAATTCATTTCTGTTAATGACTGAACATAGCAACCTAACTAGTTTCTTTAAAAAAAATAAGCTTAATGCATGACAAGGTAGGTGGAACACCTTTTTGAGTTAATTTGATTTTGAAAGTTGCATCACATATATGAAATCTTGTACATTCAAGCTGAATTTAGTTTTTCATACTTGATTAAAGAAGTTGCGGATAAAGATCCACAATATTTATTTTTATAAACCAAATAAGAAAATAGTTCATGACAAGAAACCAATTATGGCATAAATAAGGACAATTTATTGATTTTTAAAGGTAGAATATATGTTCCAAATCAGGTGGTTGTTAGATAATTAATAGTGGACGAATTTCATAAGATACCCTATGCTGCCCATCGCGGGTATAAAAAATGGTTCTCTGCTCTTAAGATTTTTTTTTTTGGCCTGGAATGAGGAGAGCTATCACGGAATACTTGGCCAAATGTTTGTAGTGCCAGCAAGTTAAGGTTAAACACCAACATGAAACTAGATTTCTTCACCCGCTACCCATTCTAGAATGGAAATGGGAGGTAATTTCTCTAGATTTTATCACTGGTTTTCCTAAAACTAAGAGGAAGAATGATTCAATCATGGTTGTAGTAGAGAAGTTGAGTAAAGTATCCCATTTTATCCATGTCCAATCAACATACAAAACTGTACAAATTTAAAACATATTTATGTTCAATTTTTTTAGATTGTATGGAATTCCCAAAGTTATGATTTCTGACATAGATGTGAAATTCACATCATCCTTTCGGAAAATGCTTTTTATCAATGTGGGAACTAAAGTTCAGTTAAACATTGCATATCATTTGCAAATTGACAGACAAACAGAGAGAGTGAACCAAGTGTTGGAAGATATGTTACAAATATACGTAATGTAGCAACCAAACAAATGGGAAGAGTACCTCCACTTAGTGGAATTTTCATATAATAACAGTTACCATGAGTCACTGAAAATGAGCCCCTTTTAAGTGTTATATAGAAGGAGGTGCAAAACACCCATTAACTGGAGTACCCCGAAGATAAACTAATGTTTGGGCCTAAGATGTTGGTAGATATGGATATCACTATAGAAAATGTGAGAAAATTTGAAATCCACTCAAGATAGATAGAAGATATATGCAGACAAGAAAGTGACTTTTAAGGAATTTCAGATATGGGACCATGTGTATGTTAGAGTGACACCCAAAAAGAGCACTTTAGAGTGGAAAGGATTTGTGAAGCTGGCCCCACGATACTATGGACCCTTCCAAATTTTTGAAAGGGTTGGACCTTTTGCATACCGGCCTGCATTACCCAACCTTATGTGAGTCCATAACATGTTTCACCTAAGTTTATTAAAAATATATGTACATGACTCGAGGAAAATATTTAACTAGAAAGAGGTGTGTGTAAAAGTGTTGATAAATATTTTTTATCTTTCTCTTAATAGTTGAATATGGTTATGAAATATTTGGAAGTTTTAATATTTTGCAATATTGGAATATGTAGAACCGGATGAAGAATTATTGGTAGAGCCTTTACGCATTCTCGATCAGAGAGAAACAACACTACCGAAGCGAACTATCACCAAGATTAAAGTGCAATGGATGCACTTTAAGCTGAAATAGACCACATGGGAGTATGAAATCCTAATGTGGGAATGATAGCCTGGTCTGTTCCAAGGGCACGAATAAACACCAGGGACAGTGTTTCACTCATTGGGGAATGTAATACCCCCGGGACTCCCCTGGTCCTATAAATAATTACATTTTACATTTCTTTTGTTACGAATGTAATACCCTGGGGGAATGTAATACCCATGGTCCTGTAAATAATTGCATTTTACATTTCTATTGTTACTATGTAAAACTTGGTAATTCGGTTTGGTGAACGGTGAAAGAATTTAGAGATTAAATATGTAGTTATTATTAATTACTTTGAAATGTTAGATTGGTCGAAGAAAAGATGGGAAAAGACTTGAAAAAAAAGCTTGATTTTTTAGGCAGTTACTTTCTTCCTAGGGAGATTAAAAGGAAAAATATCATATTGGAAAAACCACGAGGGGCTAAGAGACGAAGTAAGAATAAAAGAAGGAGAAATTGACATGATGTAAGAAGAAATTATACTACACTGAGGTCTTCTTGTGCTGGTGGTAACTAGTGGAGACCCTTGTAAAGGAAGAAATTTTGGACTAGAGTGGTGGTCTTGAGGTCCTAGAATAATTGATGTCTGAGGATTCTCTGGAAAGAAAGAGGTTCATGGGGAGGCTTGGACGTTATTTCTAGTCTCATAGGTTGGGTGGATAAAATAAGTCCCTCATGGTCTTATCTTTTGATAGAGATAATTGGACAAATAAGCATAGTGTTAATAGAACTACACTTAATTTGATTTAGTGGATTTTTACTTAGAAATAATAGTTTGTTGTTGATTTTCTTATCGGGAATGATTAACAAAGTAAATAGAGATTGTGGAAAGAAAATATCTGAAAGATCTCTCCTTATATTGTATATAAATTCTTACCATTGTTATGCATGACATAAATCTCTTTGGGTAGTGGTCTATCAAATTAATATTTTCTATGTAGACTATCTTGTCAAAATTTGTAGGGAAAAGAAAAGCAAGAGTCGAACCTAACCAATTACTAACAGGAGATTGTGACGTCCTCTACAGGTAAGTAAAATAAATTTCCATAGATAGTTTGTGTGTGAGCACATGGGGTCAAATGTGTTATTTTCCAGTAAGAAAATTAAAGGTTGTACTACATAAATTTAAGTAGTGTGAACATATATAACAATACGTGAATAGGTTATTTAACCCTGCCAGCTCGAGGACCTTTGGGGAAAACAATGCTTCTTCCTCAGGATGAAATAAAAGATTTGTGGCTAATAGTCAGACCCATGTTGGTGTTGTCCGCAACCATTAACAACAAATTCCACTAACCAACATCAACTATGTTCAAATAAAAGATGACTATGAATATAGCTTGTAGCATAAACCTACAACAGATAAATTCATAGAGCTAAACAATAATGACATTTTTGGTAAACAATGGATGCTACAGTAAGCTTATTTTAGCTCAAACAATGATAGCAAGATGATATATAAATGAACTTGAATTTTAATATACAAAAAGGCCACGACACATGATTAAAATTTAATCTAATAACCTTGTCTAAGGAGTAACAAAAACAAACTATAAACATAACCATTATTGATAACTGTCAGGATTTTAAGCAATAATGTTACGAGAGGAATAAGTTACAAATAACAGTTAAGCCAAGTGGAAGAATCCCTGTATTTATTTAAATGAACAAAAGATGTTGTTTACAAAAGAGAAAATAGTCAGTACGTAGAACTTTTTGCCAAACATTGACGAAAAGAACTCTTAAATTTTTTTGAAACTCAGGAATTCGATACAAAATTATAGAGACAAATTCAACCCTATTTTCAAGAAAAAACGAGATTAGCAGGACAACCCTAGCTCGTGACTTCAGATAACTGGAGTTGTTAAGAATCAATAAAAACCTAATACAATAGAAACCATTTTAAAAGAAGCCTCAGAACCCTGAGGATTGAGTCTAGAAGCCATGAGGATAAACTCAGAGAATAATAACGAACCCCAATTCTCGTACCTCTAAGAAAACAAAACAATCATGAGATATATAGCCAAGATAAACCTGCAAAAGTCAGCCATGTTTCACATGCAAAGATACCTGAGGACTGGAATTGAACTATAGCAGTTTGAAGACACCATTACCTTGATCAATTGCAGAAATACCGGTCACAAATGAAAACCTTGGCAAGAGGGTTTTCCCAAAACCTCAGTAGAAAATTGAATAAAAACAATATAGATTAATTCCCTTACCTGCAAATGTGAGGATGGTCCCATGCTCTCGAACCAAACATTCATGAGCCAAATTGCAACCCTCCATGGCACTTGGGTGTGTCAGTAGAAAGAATATCGCTGTAACAAAGGATCTAACAATGAAAATAGCACCATGAAGACATTGGGTAATTGAAACAGTGAATCTTAACTAACCTGAAGGACAGTGATCAGAGCTGAAGACGAGAAGACTGTGGCATAGTAGTTGCAGAGGAAAAACATCGAGAGTCAGAATGGTAGTGTCGATGAGGTACTAGGGAAAGGGACAGTAACCATGAACTACCCTTCTACAACCTAATCCGTTCAATGAAAATCCTAGCTCGTGATTGGTGTAGATTAACGCACTTCCAAAGTACCAATCGCCTCGTTTTCGATGAAATACTATCCCTAGAGAGTTCTTGACTCTTCTAAGGTGAACTATTGATAGAGGACAAGAAACTTGGGATACCATATCATAGGTTATACCACGTAGGGTTATATTTAATTATAGTGCAAACCATAATATAGTCACGTGTATTAAGAGTGGGACCATATAAATAATCAACACGTCAATCAATGTTAATTAGACAATTATGTAAGTTATAACTCCATTTGGTATCCCATTATGAATCATCGATTCCCATGTATAGGTAAACAATTCTTTTCTTATATAGGTAAATTATATAATTTTTTAACAAAGACTTTTACATTACTAGCATTTGCACCAGATGTTGCAAAGGAAACCCTGTAAGGCATAAAGTGCAGAAATCCATTATCCATGTAGTGTGTGCATTACGTCAATGACCTAAATATCAACATATCTATTCACTTTTTCTAAATGTTGTAAACAACAAGAATTATAGAAATATTCTTAAATGTGTACCAATATTTATAGGCACAGTCCCTATACCTTAAGATTTTTGATTGCAGCTCCAGCTTTGGAAGTCTTGAGATTTACCAAAGCTTCAATTCTTTCTTCTTCTCGCTGATATCTGAAATTTACAGACAACTTCAATGCTTGCAGATTTTGTTGTGAAAATTATAGATAAAACTTGTTAGCAATCTATTAATTTAGAAAAAGCTTTGTCAGAGATAAAGGTCTTATCATAAATAAATGTGTTTATGAATATATAGCATTGTAGGCTAGAGCTCATTTCAACTTTAAAAACTCGAAATTGAAACCAGAAAAAAAGAGGAGAAAACATAAATGAAATTTCACAGAATTGTAATACGATTTTTTAAATGCATTAACACTAAGCTAATGATATGTTCTTTAAAAATGTGACCATGAAAATCGTTCTCTATTAACGCAAGCAAGAAATATTTAATTACCACTGTAAATTGCTTCGACATTTGTTGTGGTCTTTAACACTACATCTAACTGGTAAAGTTTATGTTCAAAATTTATCCATGTAGTGTGTGCATTACGTCAATGACCTAAATATCAACATATCTATTCACTTTTTCTAAATGTTGTAAACAACCAGAATTATAGAAATATTCTTGAATGTGTCCCAATATTTATAGGCACACTCGATGTACCTTAAGATTTTTGGTTGCAGCTTCAGCTTTGGAAGTCTTGAGATTTACCAAAGCTTCAATTCTTGCTTCTTCTCATTGATATCTGAAATTTACAGACAACTTGAATGCTCACAGATTTTGTTGTGAAAATTATAGATAACAAATGTTAGCAATCTATTAATTTAGAAAAATCTTTGTCAAAGATAAAGGTCTTATCGTAAATAAACGTGTTTATGAATACATAGCATTGTAGGCTAGAGCTCATTTCAACTCTAAAAACTGGAAATTGAAACCAGAAAAAAAAAGGAGAAAACATAAAGGAAATTTCACAGAATTGTAATACGATCTTTTAAATGCATTAACACTAAGCTAATGATATGTTATTTAAAAATGGTCTAACTTACAAAGGAAATGGCCTTTTTCACAATGTTTTTTCGGGTTAATTTTAATCAAAATTTAACAGATTTTTTAAAGTTTGAGTTTAAATTGTTTAATCTGCATAATTCCAGTGCCCCATGGATTTTTAGGGTGCTAAATCGATTTATGCATTCAAAAATGTAGTTTAAAAAAAAAAAATCGTGAATTTGTATTGCCAGATTTTGGTGAATTCCTGTGAAAAAGACTATTTCGTCTATAAGTTAAACTACACCAAAAACAAAATGTAGCGAAAATCTCCAAAACATAACCCTTGTTCTTCCTAATCCATCTAAACACATCATCGTTTCCTTGCAGGAGAGTCCATTTATTTTAATGTAGCACATAATAAAGCATTATAAGTTATAACCATGAGCGAAATTTACTGACCTATCATCGCTGATACATATATTAAGGAAGTTGATTTACTTTGCAATGACTTTACAATCTAATAGATCGTAGACTTCCATTGTTAATAGATGCCTTAGGGTTTTGGGTAGTGAATCTGTTTCTTTTTACATCGGAGGAAAATGAGCTCTTAGCTTATCAAAAAAAAATTTAGATCAAGACCAAAAAGGTTGTTAGACATCTAAAGAAAGTGAACTCTTAGACTATCAAAAACATTTTTAGATCAATATCAAAAAGTTGTTTCAATCTAAATAGTATAAGCAAAAAATCTTATATCATATACTGTTATTGCCAATGCCACAACAATAAAGTCATATGATTTCAAATAAACTCTAACCTTAATCACATACATTAACCAAATACTACCACTTATTGCAATTTTAGTACACCTAAATTTAGCAAACCATATACTGATCATTCCCAAATTAAACATAAATTGTAGACAACACATAGGATACTTGTCCGGAGACTTGGGACACCATTTTCTACTTACTAGTTCCTTTTCCAATCTAAATCTACACTATACTGAGTTTTTCCAAAGCATATGATGATCTATTCCCAAATTAAACATAAAACTTATAAACAACGAAGGTAAGTGGAATTGCAACTTCTGGTGCTTTAAAAAAATTCTTAGTAGATTATGTAGGGGATTTCAAATCAATGTAGACATGTTTCCAAGAAAACATGAACATAATCCATTATGAAAGGGATAGAGGAGATTTTATGCTTGTAACAACAAGATAAAATATCTTAGTCTAGGCCACAAGATACACAATAAATAAGTCATATCAAATAGATTACAATCTAGTTTTGACATGTTTTACACCAAGTGAGATGCCTTTTAATGCAACCACCCTATACAATGATAATGCTAAGAACATATAACTAATTTGAATAGTCATTACTGTCCTGTGCAATGCAAGGCCAAGTTTTTAGTTGGATTCATCCCCACTGGTGATATGGCCTTTTAAAGGTATTTATGAATCAAGGCTCGTTGGCCTTGAGAGTTGGCACCATTTTGTGTAATGAAAATTAATTAGTGCTGATCCTTCCACAATCAATAAAAGAATATCACAAATCCTCTCTTAAAAAAAACAGAGTGCAGTCACTTCTCATGTTACACAAATGTATTTACAATTGCGTGGCCTTTGACCTCTCAAGCCATAGTGACAATATGGCAAGGAGTTACTTTTGAGCCACTTCAAAATAAAGATTTATCCCATAAGTTATGTTGTGATATTGGAATCTAGAAGCCCTCTCTCATAAGTTCTCCATGTATCCAATTATTCCGTTTACAAGTATTCCATGTACTCAATTATCCCCTTTTTTTGTCAAAATAACTTACAGTACATTGTAGCATTGCAGCCACTCTTAGTAGATTAGATAATTTGCAATACTCTTAGCTGGATAATGAAAACCTAATAACTTAGGGCCCACTAAAGACCATAAATGCCTACAATACTACATGCTTTGCACCAAATTTAACATCTGAATATTAATTTCCCAAGCACTCACATACCCTATATTAAAAGCTTGTAATTTCATAGATTGTGATGATATAAAATCTATAAGTAATTAGCAGAGACCTCCAAATTGACCAAAAGAATAAGGGTGCCTAGTAATCATGCAGTTGTGTTTAAGCGCTGACCTTCTCGGCCTGGAATATCTACTTTATTTCAATTGGACCATCCAGTCCTACTTGATATTTGTGTAAACATATGTGATAACATAAACTTGAGTTGCTCTGGAGTGTATCACATATGCTTTCTTTCACTGGCAGAATGATCAAGCAATATGCTGAAATTTTCAATGTAGTTCATGTAAGAAGGAATTACAGCTTGCTCAATTTTCGTAAAGGTGCCCTCTCTAAGCTCTTCAGAAAAGATCAACCGATTCTTGTGCTCTTCATATAACATCTCAAATGCGGAATTGAATGAGTGGATTATCTTATTAAACAAATCCCTGGTTCCTCCTTTTCCACCACTGGATACAGCCAGTCCATCTCTGTTCAAAAGCTTCACCAGGGGAACCCATACTTCCCTTTCATAACCCAAAACATGTTGGTTAACCAATATATTCCTCTGCTTTAGCTATGCCTCACCCAACAGATTCCCTAGTTTGTTGTCTCTGGATCTCTTAAATATATACCAATAATTATTCATGAGGAATATATGTGTCAATCCAAATGCATTGTATCCAATGGCTCCGGTCTCCAAACTCAGCTCCAAAGAATCCATCACATGAATAACAACCTTTGCAAGGCTTCTGTTGCTCTCCATTCCCCAAACCATTGCCATAACCTCCTCATATTCAATCAACATAAACTTGATATAATTCACAACGTAGCTTGTAAGCTTTGGGGGACTCCCATTAACAAACAACACTGAATCCTCCTCTACCTATTTCCCAAAGTCCCACAGAACTTGACAAGCACTGTGCACCAAGTGCTTCTCCATTTCGCTCAACCAAATCCTGATATCTAGGCATCTAGGCCCTTCAAAAACCACAATGAAGTCCTCCTTCAATCTCTCCAATCCTTCAACCATGTCCAACAACTTGAATAGCTTCTGAGGTTCTCTCTGGCTCAGGGCAACGACCACTCCAAACTCTCCCAGTGATTTCATATTGCTTCCTAAAACCAATTTCTGAAGGAAATATGTCCACAATTCAATATCAAATGTTTGAAAAATCCTGTTGCAGAGCTTCCTCTCAGAAGAAACCAAGACCTTCACTGTCTTCCTTAACACCTCCAACCATTCTACCACATGGTCTTCTAGAGTAGTCCAATCAAGCTTATCAACATATGATGAAGAATTATATCTCAGATAATCATTTTCCATGCTCTTGAAGCTCGCTCTTATGCTCTCAATCCTAATCGAACCATAAATCTTCAAGCACTTTTTAGCTCTACCAAAGCTCTCCAATATCTCTGCAATCATTAACCGAAACAATTGGTTCAATATTTAGTCAATCTATGTTTCTTCAATAACGTAAACATGGGAGCATGGCAGATGACTCACAATGCTGACACCTTTTTAACTTTTTAGCTCTACCAAAGCTCTCCAAAATCTCTGCAATCATTAACCGAAATAATTGGTTCAACATTTAGTCATTCTATGTTTCTTCAATAACATAAACATGGGAGCATGGCAGATGACTCATAATGCTCACACCTTTCTAGAACATTGATTGAAGGGGATTTGGCTTACTTATTTGTTTCATATCTCATTGTATATTTAGCAAATTAGAACATAAATTATGGACTAAATAGGAAAATGCCCAAGGATAGACAATTATTAGAAAATGGTTGTCGGCATTCTAATCCAAAGAATTTGAAATATTCCCCAAACTCATCAACTTTAAATGTTGCAAGCATGCCAAATTCATTATCTATCTTCAGTGCTTCAGAAATGTCTCAAATATCAGCTCTAGATCATAATGATGAAGGTCAAGCAACTAAAACAGATGCTCTTTACGGAATTCCTATTAGAGTGAGAACACGTGAAAATTATCAGGAACTTTATGGCATTCCAAATGCCACTTTTAGCTCTGCCAAAGCTCTCCAAAATCTGTGCAATCATTAACCGAAATAATTGGTTCAACATTTAGCCATTCTATGTTTCGTCAATAACATAAACATGGGAGCATGGCAGATGACTCACAATGCTCACACCTTTTTAGAATACCTTTTAGCTATGCCAAAGCTCTCCAAAATCTCTGCAATCATTAACTGAAACAATTGGTTCAACGTTTAGTTATTCTATGTTTCTTCAATAACATAAACATGGGAGCATGGTAGATGACTCACAATGCTCACACCTTTTTAGAACATTGGTTGAAGGGGATTTGTCTTACTTATTTGTTTTATATTTCATTTTATATTTAGCAAATTAGAACATAAATTATGGACTAAACAGGAAAATGCCCAGGGACAGATAGTTCTTAGAAAATGGTTGTCGGCATTCTAATCCAAAGAGTTCGAGAGAATCCCCAAACTCATCAACTTTAAATGTTGCAAGCATACCAAATTCATTATCTGTCTTCAGTGCTTCAGAAATGTCTCAAATATCAGCTTTAGATCATAATGATGAAGCTCAAGCAACTAAAACAGATGCTCTTTCCGGACTTGCTATTAGTGTGAGAACATGTGAAAATTGTCAGGAACATTATGGCATTCCAGATGCCACTAGAAGTGATGTTTGTTTCCAACACCTGCCAGAAGGTCAAAAAAATTTGTCCATGTTAACTACAAAATAAAAGATAGAAGAAACTCATGATGACCCTATTCAACAAGAACTAAAGAAGAATATAGATATGGGGATTTGTTAAATATTTCAATGGGAAAGGAGAAATATAACATGGAGGAAATGTGAAATAATAAACCAAACCAATCATTAGAAAGGAATATAACCTGCCACACATCCGTTGTTGAGTATCAAAACAACTCTAATGAACTCAATGTTGATGAAACTCAAATTTCCTTTATAGTAAAAAGAAATCAGCTACAGAAAGGTATTGCTATACCGAGTTTTGCCAAACCATATGATGATTTATTCCCAAATTAAACATAAAATTTATAAACAACGAAGGTAAATGGAATTGCAACATCTGGTGCTTTAAAAAAATTCTTAGTAGATTATGTAGGGGATTTCAAATCAATGTAGATATGTTTCTAAGAAAACATGAACATAATCCATTATGGAAGGGATAGAGGAGATTCTATGATTGTAACAACAAGATAAAACATCTTACTCTAGGCCACAAGATACACAATAAATAAGTCATATCAAACAGATTACAATCTAATTTTGACGTCTTTTACACCAAGTGAGATGAATTTTAATGTAACCACCCTATACAATGATAACGTTGAGAACATATAACTAATTTTAATAGTCATTATTGTCCTGTGCAATGCAAGGCCAAGTTTTTAGTTGGATTCATCCCCACTGGTGGTATGGCCTTTTAAAGGTATTTATGAATCAAGGCTCATTGGCCTTGAGAGTTGGTACCATTTTGTGTAATGAAAATTAATCAGTGTTGATCCTTCCACAGTCGATAAACGAATATCACAAATCCTCTCTTAAAAAAAACAGAGTGCAATGACTTCTCATGTTACACAAATGTATTTACAATTGCGTGGCCCTTGACCTCTCAAGCCATAGTGAGAATATGACAAGGAGTTACTTTTGAGCAACTTCAAAATAAAGATTTAGCCCATAAGTTATGATGTGATATTGGAATCTGGAAGCCCTCTCTCATAAGTTCTCCATGTATCCAGTTATCCCATTTACAACTATTCGATGTACTCAATTAACCGTTGTTTTTTGTCAAAATAACTTACAGTACATTGTAGCATGGCAACCACTCTTAGCAAATTGGATAATTTGTAATAATCTTAGCTGGATAATCAAAACCTAATAACTTAGGGCCCACTAAAGACCATAAATTCCTACAATACTACATGCTTTGCACCAAATGTAATATCTGAATATTAATTTCCCAAGCACTCACATACCCTATATTAAAATCTTGTAATTTGATAGATTGTGATGATAAAAAATCTATAAGTAATTAGCGAAGACCTCCAAATTGACCAAAAAGAATAAGGGTGCCTAGTAATCATGCAGTTCTGTTTAAGCCTTGACGTTCCTGGCATGGAATATCTACTTTATTTCAGTTGGACAATCCAGTCCTACTTGATCTCTGTGTAAATATATGTGATAACATAAACTCGAGTTGTTGTGGAGTGTATCTCAAATGTTTGCTTTCACTGGCACAATGATCAAGCAATATGCTGAAATATTCAATGTATTTCCTGTAAGCAGTAATTATAGCTTGCTAAATTTTCATAAAGGTTCCCTCTCAGAGCTCTTCATTAGAGATCAACCAATTATTGTCCTCTTCATATAACTCCTCAAATGTTGAATTGAATGAGCGGATTCTCTGCTTAAACAAATCCCTGGCTCCTCCTTTTCCACCATTGGACACAACTAGTCCATCTCTGTTCTAAAGCTTCACCAGGGGAACCCATACTTCCTTTTCATAACCCAAAACATGTTGGTTAACCAATATCTTCCTCTGCTTTAGCCATGCCTCACCCAATAGATTCCCTAGTTTGTTGTCTCTGGCTCTCTTGAAGATATACCAATAATTATTCATGAGGAATATCTGTGACAATCTAGATGCATTGTATCTCATGTCTCTGGTCTCCAAACTCAGCTCCAAAGAATCCATCACATGACTAACAACCTCTGCAAGGCTTGTTTTGTTCTCCATTCCCCATACCATTGCCATAACCTCGTCAGATTCAGTGAACATAAACTTGAGATAATTCATAATGTAGCCTGTAAGCTTTGGTGGACTCCCATCAACAAACAACCCTGAATCCTCCTCTACATGTTTCCCAAAGTCCCACAGAACTTGACAAGCACTGTGCACCAAGCGCTGCTCTATTTCGATCAACCGAAGCCTAATCTCCTAGCATCTGGGCCCTTCAAAAACCACCTTGATGTCCTCCTTCAATCTCTCCAGTCCTTCAACCATGTCCAACAACTTGAACAGCTTCTGAGGCTCTCTCTGGCTTAGGACAACGGCCTCTCCAAACTCTATTAGTGCTTTCATACTGCTTCCTAAAACCAATTTCTGAAAGAAATCTATCCAGAATTCAATATCAAATGTCTGAAACATCCTGTTGCAGAGCTTCCTCTTAGAAGAAACCAAGACCTTCACTGTCTTCCTTAACACCTCCAACCATTCTGCCACATGGTCTTCTAGAGCAGTCCACTCAAGCTTATCAATAGATCATGAAGAATTATATCTCAGATAATCAGTTTCCATGCTCTTGAAGCTCACTCTCATGCTCTCATCCTAATCGAACCATAAATCTATAAGCACTTTTTAGCTCTGCCAAAGCTCCCCAAAATCTCTGCAATCATTAACCGAAACAATTTGTTCAACATTTAGGCATTCTATGTTTCTTCAATAAGATAAACATGGGAGCATGGCAGATGACTCGCAATGCTCACACCTTTTTAAAACACTTTTTAGCTCTGCCAAAGCTCTCCAAAATCTTTGCAATAATTAACTGAAATAATTGGTTCAACATTTAGTCATTCTATGTTTCTTCAATAACATAAACATGGGAGCATGGCAGATGACTCACAATTCTCACACCTTTTTAGAACATTGATTGAAGTGGATTTGGCTTACTTATTTGCTTTATATTTCATTGTATATTTAGCAAATTAGAACATAAATTATGGACTAAACAGGGAAAATGCCCAGGGACAGACAATTCTTAGAAAATGGTTGTCAGCATTCTAATCCAAAGAATTGGAAAGCATCCCCAAACTCGTCAACTTTAAATGTTGCAAGCATGCCAAATTCATTATCTATCTTCAGCGCTTCAGAAATGTCTCAAATATCAACTCTAGATCATAATGATGAAGGTCAAGAAACTAAAACAGATGCTCTTTCCAGACTTCCTGTTAGTGTGAGAACACGTGAAAATTGTCAGGAACTTTATGGCATTCTAGATGCCACTTTTAGCTCTGCCAAATCTCTCCAAAATCTCTGCAATCATTAACTAAAACAATTGGTTCAACATTTAGTCATTCTATGTTTCTTCAATAACATAAACATGGGAGCATGGTAGATGACTCACAATTCTCACACCTTTTTAGAACACTTTTTAGCTCTGCCCAAGCTCTCCAAAATCTCTACAGTCATTAACTGAAACAATTGGTTCAACATTTAGTCATTTTATGTTTTTCAATAACATAGACATGGGAGCATGGCAGATGACTCACAATGCTCACACCTTTATAGAACATTGATTGAAGGGGATTTGGCTTACAATTTTGTTTTATATTTCATTGTATATTTAGCAAATTAGAACATAAATTATGGATTAAACAGGAAAATGCCTAGGGACAGACAATTCTTAGAAAATGGTTGTTGGCATTCTAATCCAAAGAATTGGAAAGAATCCCCAAACTCATCAACTTTAAATGTTGCAAGCATGCCAAATTCATTATTTGTCTTCAGTGCTTCAGAAATGTCTCAAATATTAGCTCTAGATCATAATGATGAAGGTCAAGAAACTAAAACATATTCTCCTTTTAGACTTCCTATTAGTGTGAGAACATGTGAAAATTTTCAGGAACTTTATGGCATTCCAGATGCCACTAGAAGTGATGTTTGTGTCCAACACCTGCCAGAAGGTCAAAAAATTTTGTCCACATTACCTACAAAAATAAAGATAGAAGAAACTCGCGATGACCCTATTCAATAAGAACTAAAGAACAATATAGATATGGGGATTTCTTAAATATTTCAATGGGAAAGGACAAATATAACATGGAGGAAATGTGAAATAATAAATCAAACCAATCATCAGAAAGGAATATAACCTGGCATACATCCGTTGCTGAGTATCAGAACAACTCTAATGAACTCAATGTTGATGAAACTCATATTTCCTTTATAGTAAAAAGCAATCAGCTACAGAAAGGTGTTTTGGTTCCTCCATCTTTTGAAGTTAGTTCTAATACATTCAATAATTCAGACAAAAGCCTGAAAAAAAATTCAATGAGCAGTGCTCTTTATATGTTTCTCCAATACAAAATTTTCATTCCCTGTTCAACAAAGGCAGTGAAACGATCCCTAAGCCTATGTTGAGGGCCCTAAAATCGGGTCAACAACAAGGGGGATACCCACCCAGTCCAGAACCTGGTTGGCATCTCCTTGCCCGTTTGGTGTAGCGGGTCCGACTGGGGATAATGGGACCAGCTTCCCAATCTAAAGGATGTGTGTGTGTGTAGATTTTGATGATGCTAATCTAGAGGTAATTTTAAGCTAATTTAATTCTAAACTCTAAACTGACTCTATACTACTGTAATCTAACAAAAACAACGCATCTAATCTATACTAACCCGGGGTAGAATTCTTTCATCATGCGATCTAAAAAGATTTCATACAATAACTGGTAATAAAGATCATTCAGCTATCATAAGAATATAAATCAATTAAGATAAACCATTCTTCATAAGAAGTTAGGCAAAACAGTTGTGAACAGCATATCACATAATAAGTTATTCATATGTCAAGCACAAACAAATGACTCCACCGTACAAAAGTGCCAAATGGTAACCCACACATTCGTACATTAACATATAAACAACTCAGCTGTATATCACTCTAAGAATATAAGCAGAAATTAATCAAGAGATAAAAGTACCATTTATGACTGATTTCACTAACAAACTTCAAGCAATAACGATTTATCTCTACTTACTTCTAACATCTACTAAGAGTACAGAAGTGCAACATCAGTAGCAGACATTAAAATGCAAACATAAATAAATCTCGAGACATCCATTCATCAAAAACCCCCTCCGAGGGTGCAAAAGTGCATGTTCCGAGGACACGTTTTTTGACAAATTTCCGGACCCTTCTCCAAATGCCATGAGAATGGTTAAATACTACTAACTAACTAATCTTAATTACACAAATTTAGGAAACGGCTTCAAATGACCGCCCTTTTACTAAAACAAATTTATTTCTAAAAATTGAATCTAATTTCTAACCATTTCTGTATCTGCTCCTTAGTGCTGTAAGCAATGCAAGGTTCGCCTGCAAAGAGTCGGCTGGTTGTCTTTTTCTTCTGTTCGAGTGATAAAAGTAGATATAACAAAAGTTGGCACCTCTTTCTGACAAACTAGAAGATATTTTTGAAAATCTTCCTCCGGCTGGGTGTATTTGCTGTGTGTATACTTAGTATAACCCAGATTTCTTTCAAACTGATTGTGCTGTTGCTATTTCAGTTTTCGGCCATGCGAATGACTCAATGAGTTAGGGATTTCGTTGCCTGAACAATCTTCCGTATTGAAAATTGCTTTCGTTCTTTGTTCCAAGCTTTTCTGGAGCGTCCTCCCTCTTTAGGGTTTTTCTTTTTGCTTTACCCAGTCTGAGCTTCAGGATCTTTTGCAAACATGCTGCTTTTGTGCGCCTTTGACTCTGAGTCTTGGATAGTCTATTTTCATCAGTGTCTGTTGAGTGATACTCTGGAATCTGCGGCCCTGCTGCATGCGGCATCCATTTGCGAAGGCATCTCCTCTGTGTTCTTCTAGTATTGGCGCTTCCCTTTTCCTTAGATGTTTCCTGCATATAGATTTATATTAGTTGCTGCCTTACAGTTTACGCAAAGGAAAAGAGAAATGACGAAAAGATTGACATGAAAGCTTTAAGTTCTAATGAATGCATAATCATGACACTCATAATGACTTGACTCTTCGAAAAACGCAACACGATCATCTTTGGATACTCAGGCGTGCAATCATTAATTTCCCTTAAGGTGTGCGCTCAATTTTGGGTTTACAGATCATGCCGAAGAGATTTTGCGATGAGTGGTTTCTGCGATTCGCATCGCAGTAATTAATAGTCTCATTCATCGCAGATCGCAGATCGCAGTTTGTAAGATCGCAAATCGCAAGATCGCATTTTTCATTTGATCGTTGTGCGTTGTTTATGCAACGTTGCGATATGCGACGTCGCATATCGGCCGTCGGCAATTCCTTAGGTTTCCTTTTAAGGGCACCTTCAAAATATGCGATGCGATGAATTTCGCATCGCTTCTTTGCAGCGTATTTATGCGCATAGGAAAACGCTTCACTCTCTCTTTGCGATGCGATATAGCTTTTAGGGAGTTAAATACAAAAATTTTGATAAAAAATGTTTTTGGGATTTTTTGTTAAGGGTCGCCCTTTGCTTGATGTTATTGCTAATACCAAACAAAGAGGGGGGTTGTTGGTGACCACAACAGCCTGTGAATGGATTGGACCGCTGATAAGTATAATTCTTAACTTTATATAAGTATGAGTGAAAATTGTGAGATGAGTGAGAAAGGATTTTTCTCTTCTGGAATTGGAAACAATAAATCTTACCCGATATACTATATCTTCTTCAAGTTATTGAAGTTTTTTGGGTTGTTAGTTTTCAGGTCTCTATATGGCACAAGGCTACCCCTGGTGTAAAAATTGCAGACGGAAATTTGTAGGCGTCTTCAACAATACCCAGCACGAGTCTGAAGAAACATTTGGACAATGGCAATGGATTTCTCAAGGGCTTTTCTTCCTCTGGGGCGGATTCACCCTCGACTCCTGCAGATTCAGTCACGAAAACCATTTAGACGCAGCAGTCATCGTCAAATGATTCATCTTTGACCTTATTTGATCTAGATCTCATTTCTACATTCAGGAAAGCCATGGATGAAATTTCCCCCAGAGATTCGATGGAGCCCGTTTCAGAGGTCTGTCAAGGCAGCACGGGAAGTAAGAGCGGAGAAGATGAAAAGGGTACCCCAGGCAAATCTTTTAGGCTCCGATCTAGCAGCATTCAGGTGAGGGTGAATACTTTACAGCAGATAATAGATGAGAGGTCAACCAAACAACCCCCCATATCCAAAAAATCCTCTATCAAAAATGCTAAGTTGAGGGCTCCCCCGGGGGAGAAGATAAGGTGGTTCTGTATTTCACAAGCTTGAGGGGAATAAGGAAAACATTTGAGGATTGTTGCACTGTGAAATTGATTCTTTGACGTTTCACAGTTTCGGTCAATGAACGAGATATTTCCATGCATTACCCTTTTCGGCAGGAATTGGAGGATCTTTTGGGGAAGCCCATGCCGATGCTTATTGGGGGAAAATACATTGGTGGGGTTGAGGAAATTCAGCAACTACACGAAATATGACAGTTAGCTAAGTATCTTAAATGCTTCCAAGTGCAGGCTCATTCCAAACCCTGTGATGGTTGTGGTGACGTGAGGTTCATTCCTTGCCAAAACTGAGACGACAGCCGCAAGATTTTTACAGAAGAGGAAGGCCAGGGCCTTTTCATTAGTTGCCAATAGTGTAATGAAAACAGACTCATCAGGTGCCCTGTGTGCTGCTGAGGTTTTTGTGAAAACCTGAATAGGCTGCAAATATGAGAAAGAATGATGCAGAGTTACCATGTTGCCAAGGTATGGTGGTATTGAACTAGACAACAAATTATGCGAGATAAATTAGAATGGTGCCTCAGTTTTATAGAGGCCCCTTGCTACAGAAAAACTTCGATGTCCAGATGGTGCTAGAAAAATGGAGTATGAACACGGGTCAGTAAACCACAACTGTTTTGCAACTATTTCAAATATATGTGAACAGTTCCAACCACTCAACTACCTTCCCTTCCCTTGATCGAACGATTAACAATCCTCTAATCGTCTAACACATAATCTAAGGGCACACAGGATGACAAGTAGATTTTAGGGAAGTTCATTTCAGAGAGAAACGCCTTGTGACGTAACAGATAAAAAATACCAATCTCATATATCAACCAAATAAGACATTAACAAATAAAAAAAAAAACAAATTATCAATTGACAGAAATTATTTAAACAAAAAGTTCTCAAATAACAAAATGAGGCCAATCAACATATACATCGACTACATTTGCCAATGCGTTTGTGTGATTATTTTCATTATTTCGACCATCATTCATTATTAAATTTAACGAGAGATTTTATTAAAGAATCTTATTTAATAAAAAAGTTTAATTTAGCTATTACGCATTTTTTACTGGGTATATTTTTGGATAAACTTTGTTAAAAATTGGCAAGATTTATCAAAGATTCGGTTGTGTAATTTCGAAATTCGAAATGTAATTGAAATCAATAAAATAAAAACATTTAATAATTAAACAATATCCATATATATATATATATATATATCTATATATATATATATATATATATATATATATAACATCCAAAAAATATATAAAAAATGGTTTTAAAATTTATATTAAATATATACAAAAATATTTAAAAAATTATCTTAAAAGAAAAAAATAATAATTTTTTTTATATATAGTTTATCAATTTTTATTATATTTCAATGGGGGTTATCTTGAGTAGTTGGTTAAAATGGTTGTTATTTTTTGTATTTAGGTTCAAACACTTACTATCATTTTTTTTATTATTGAAAAGTATGGATAGAAGATTTCCACCTTTAATATAGTTTTGTTGAGTTAAAATGAAAAGAAGTATGATAGTGTAACAAATACTGTAAAATTTAGATTTAGTAGTGCTTTTCCTCTTCAAACCCCTTAGTGTCACAAATTCACTATAGCATTAAAAATATTGTGAAATTTAGATTTAATAATGATTTTCATCTTCAAACCCCTTTGTTTAAAATTTCGTTGTGGCACTCATCCGAATTAGTGCTTGTTCATAATCCTTATCTGTTTCTTAACACAAGTAAAGATAGAGTGATACTTTTGATTTTTGAAATGGGGATTAGTCATCTTTTTTGTTTGCCTCATCTACTAAAGGTTTTGGGTGTAGAATATAAAGAGTCATTAGAGTCCAAAAAAACAACTTACTATAGAAAAAAAACCAAAATCAAAGTTCATAATAGATTATATAATAAACACATACTTATGTGTCATATCTGGTGTATTATTTTATATTGTTTAACATGCTATCATAGCACAGCTAGCGAACTACTACACTATTCAAGTGTGAGCCACTACTTTTGTGGCCTTTTATGAATGTGAGCTCTACCTTATTGGCTCTACAGTACTCACCAGAACTTCAAGTTTCTCATTGTGCACTTGTTCATAGGGATTCTAATGCTCCATTAAATTTGATGTCTATCAAAACCACATGTCTTCAATATGTGCCTAACTAATTTGGCCTCTGCCATAAATCCATTTTCTCATTTCTGGGCACTCTTTGCATTTGTCAGCCCTCAGGCGCGCTTGCAAATCATAAGAAATAGGTTCTTGAATTGGTCATTGCTCATGGGCTCATTATTTGAAGTGATTATGTGGCGAAACACATATATTGTTTGGAGTTGCCCTTTTCTCCTACAAAATTGTTGGAAAATACATACATACATATATATATATATATATATATATATATATATATATATATATATATATATATATATAGCACCTGTGTGAGGTGAACCTATTTGTCAGCATCTTCTGGAGTACAAGATTTGTATCCCTCTATTTACAAGCCATCAATTCCATCAATTCTGACAGTCACTAGGGGACCAAGGTGGAAATGCATCAGAGAGTGTTTTGTAAATGTGTTAGAAAACCTACACAGATGAATCTAGCTAGTAAAGGTTGAACACACAGCTTTGCATAGAAAAAACATTAAAATAAAATCGAAAGAACAAAAAGAATAATTCTTTTAGAAAATAGGTTACAATTCTCATGATATAGCATTACTGGGTGAAGATCCCTAGGTAACGCACCATAGTGGTGATCAATGACTGGACTCAACACCTACAACAAGTTCTAGAGAGAACTAGCCAGTTGTGGAGTGAAAGGAGGAGAAAATCGGGGAGTAAATCATGTAGAAGAACTAGCCAGTTGGGGAGTGAAAGGAGGAGAAAATCATGGAGTTAATCTTGCACAAGAACTGGCTAGTTGCGGAGTTAAAGAAGGAGCAAATCAGGGAGTAAATCATGTAGAAAGGATCTTGCATGTAGTCCCATGCTCTAACTAAGTGTCCACATGTGCTAGTAATGAAGGTCCTAGGTGTGTAGTACCTCCAACACCCCCCTTGAACACCACTATGGGGAAAAATAGAAAATGGGCCCTGGAAACTAAGGCCAAAGGTCACCCAAAATACAGTGCAACTTGTACTAAAATTGAGGAAATAGGGAAAACCTCATGGGGAACCCCCCCCTCAAAATATAATGTAATCAAAAGAAAAGAGGATGAAAAGAAAGTTGCTAAGCAACTATGTCCTTCACTCCAAGACGATCGTGCAGAGAGCAAAACTTCTGCTCAGTAAATGTCTTGGAGAAAATGTCTGCAGTCTGTTCTGCTGAAGGAAAAAATTGCAAATCAATGACCCAATCATGTAATAAGTCTCTAATGTAGTGCATATAGATCTCTATGTGCTTTTTATATTGTCACTATAGTAGATCCCTGCAAAATTTGAGAGTGCTCTGGTTGTCACACTAGATGACAATGGGCTGGTGGAACTGGACGCCCAACTCAGTGAGGCAATGTTGTATCCACAGAGCCTAAATGGTGATGTTGACTACTCCTCTATACTCAGCCTCAGCTGAAGAGAGATAAATAGTAACCTGCTTCTTTCTCGACCAACAGATAGGGCCAGACCCTGGACTAAGTGAATATCCGGAGGTGGACTTGCGATCAATGCTATCACCCACCCAATCAAAATCTCTGAAGCCAAGGAGATTCAATGCAGTGCCTGTTGCATAGTGAATCCTGAAGGTGATGGTGCCCTGCACATATCGGAGGATGCGCTTGGCAACATTCCAGTGTAGCTCATGCAGCTCCTACATGTATCTGGAAATTACCCCTACTGCATATGAGAGATCTGGTCTGCAGTGGGTGAGGTACAATAAGCTCCCCACTAGCTATCGGTAGAGAGTACTGTCAATTAATGGAGCGTCACCTCCATCCTCAAGGTGGACCCTAGACAGAAAAGGAGTCAGTGCTGGCTTATAGTCAGTCATGTGAAATCTCTTGAGGAGATCCCGTGCATACTTAGCCTGAGAGAGTTTGATGCCTGTGGCATCCTGGCTAATCTCCAGACCAAGAAAGTAGTGTAATGGACTCACGTCTGCATCAAGAACCTATCATGCAAGGACCTCTTGACTACAACCATGGATGAAGCTGAGCTACCAACGATCAGGAGATCATCCACATACAAAACTAAGATAAGAAGAGAATCATGTTTCCTGAGCAAGTAAACATTCGGATCAGACTTACATCATTCGAAGTTTTACGATAAGAGAAAATAATCCATCTTCACATACAAAGCTCTCGGGGCCTGCTTAAGGTCGTATAAGGATTTCTTCAATTCTTAGACCAAAGACGAATCATGAATGAAACCATGTGGCTGCTCCATGTAGATCTCCTCAGATAGGTCTCCATGAAGAAAGGCATTCTTCACATCCAATCTGATGTACTTCCCACCCCTGGGCAGCTGCAATGGAAAGTGCAAGGCATATGGAATCCATCTTTGCTACTGGAGCAAAGGTCTCGTCATAATCAATGCCATGCACTTATTGGAAGCCTTTAGTTACTAGCATGTCTTTCTGTCTGGTGATTGCCCATCTACAGCACTCTTGGTCCTGTAGACCCAATTGCATCGGACAAGTTTCCTTCCTGAAGGAAGGGGGACCAAATCCCAGGTCTTATTCTCGAGGAGGGAGTTATACTCCTCCTCCATGGTGGACTCCCATGAGGGATGCCAAGCAGCCTCAGCATAAGACTGTGGATCAGAAGACCGAACCAAATGACAATGCTAGGATGGCATTGGTTCAATGGTAGTGAGGGCAAGAGGAGGCTTAATAAGCTCTAACCTACTCCTTCGTGGATCAAAATTATCCCTGACAAGACCATTTCTAACAGTTGGGTGGTCTTGTGCATACATCTCTCTTAAGCTCCTTGTTCTCTGATTTATGACAGGGGAAGTTGATTCACTACTGGAAACTCGATCTGGGATTGGATGTGGATCATCATATGCATGCATTGGATTTGTATCTGAAGACTCTGTGTCTGCATCTACATTCTCTACCTCGGCATCTGCATGCTCTGTATCTGCATCTGAGTGTACTGAGTCATCATCTCAAACATGAGGTAGATAAAAGGTGTCTGCATGCGGCAATTGAGGTGCATGCGAGAGACTTTCCTCAAATTTTACACTTCACTCAATGATGAGCTTGTCTGCAAAGGAAATGAGGAGTAGGTATCCCTTCACACCATCACGGTATCCAACATAGATGCACTCAATGCTTTGTGGATCAAGAGCTTTCCTCTTTTTAGAGGGGATCTTGGCCCATGCTCGGGAGCTGAAAACACAGAAGTGGGTGACCTCTGGTTTAGTGCCGCTCCAAGCCTCAAAGGGGGTCCAATCCTTGACATACCTATGAGGAGATCTGTTCTAGATGTAGTTAGCATAATTAAGTGCTTTAGCCCATAGCTTATGAGGTAGTGACTTAGCATGCAGCATGCAGGAAGCCATCTCTTTGAGAGATCAGTTCTTTCTCTCAGCAACTCCATTCTACTGCAGAGTGTATGAAACTGTGTGTTGCAATTGTATGTTGGACTCAAGGCAAAGGTTCTGAAGTGTTGTGTTAACATATTCCCCCCCATTGTCCGTATCGAGGGCTTTGATCTTTCTCTCTCACTGTGTCTCAACTAGTGCTTTGAAATCTTCAAAGTGCGCAAAAACTTCAGATTTGGCACTGAGAAGGTACACCCAAGTATACCGTGAGAAATCATCAATAAATGTTAGAACATACCTTGCTTTTTTAATGGAAGGATGAAAAAAATGCCCAATGAGATCACTATGGATTATATCTAGAGGAGAGGATGCTCTGTGAGTCTTGCTGGTGTCAAACTTTTCTCTAGAATGTTTGCCAAGGACACATCCTTCACAAACTCCTTTGGAGAAACTGATATTTGGCAAGCCTTCCACCATCTCATGCTTTCTTAGTTGCTACATATACCTGAAATTTAAGGGACCAAACCTCTCATGTCGAAGCCTACTACTATCATCAGCATGTGTAAGCAATAAGGAGGATTCAGATTCAATAAATTTAGGAAATGTATACAGTCTCGCTCCATTGTTTACCTCACCAGTTGCAATTTTGGAGCTGTTATGTAGGTCATATATGTTGATTGCATCTGGAGTGAATTCCACTCTCTTTCTGATGCCAGAATGAGTGATTTGATAAACTGAAAGCAGGTTTACCTAAAGTTTTGAAACATGAAGCACATCTTCAAAGCTTCCATGTAAAAGTTCCACTCTACCTTTTCTGGTGACCTCAATAGATGAGTCATTTCCCATGAGGATGGGAGGTCCTTTGCATGCATCCAAAGAGGAATAGACTTCCTTGGCAGCAACCATATGATGTGATGCACTAGAATCTATAATCCATGCATCATGGGAAGAATTAATTGCAACTAAAGCATGAAAATTGTTACCTTTCTCGCGTGGCGGATCCTCAATTTTCTTCTTAGCACCCTACGGGATGTGGCCCCCAAGGTTGTGCTTCTAAAGGATTTCTACCAGTTGGTCAATTTGTTTCTTCATGCAGGAGGATTCTAGATGGAATCCTCAGTGACAATAGGTGAATTTGTCTCCTTTCTTCCATTTCTCATTTCTGGAGCCGGAGGAGTCATTGAAGGGCTTGGTGTACCCTTCCTTATTTGGATGGGAATGCACTTTTCCCTTGTCTTTTTGTTGCTGAGTTTTCTGATTTGAATAAGATATGTGATTTTTATTGTGGCTTCCATCATTGTTGGGTAGCGGAGGTCCTGCGTAACAGTTTTGGGTCTGATAGCCTAGAAAGTAGGATAAAAATATTGTAAACCTCCGAAATATGCGGAACATGAAAGGTAAAAGGTCGAGTCAAAGGGTTGTCCACCCAAGAAGTAATATAGAATAATAGGAAGTAAGTCAATCCGCAGACCATAGGAAGGTATAAATAGAGTGCGACTCTATGAGGGAGAAGTAGTTCTTTTGGGGTACGATATTGGATCTGTAATGTAGTGGGTTTTTGAGGGGAAAAATCTGTAAGCGTCTGTAAGTCTGGGTCGAGGGTGTGGGTAGTGGATAGAGGCTCTGTAGTTATGTGCGCAAAGGCCTCGAAGAGTCTACAGCTGTGTGTGTGGACCCCTGCAGCTGAGTGCGTAGGACAGATCTGGATGTTTTAGTGAAGAAAGTAAATAAAGATAACTTGCTTTGGTAATTCTGTGTTAAATCTGAAGTATCGTGGATCTAGTTTTTTGTATGGTTAATATCACTGTTTGATCTATGCACATATGCTTACATTTTGAATACATGTGAACCTGCATTTAATCTAAGAGCGCGAACTGGATAAATATGATAAATGGCTGCTTAAAGACCCTTCTAAGTAATAATTCATCAAATAGATTAGATCTGTGAACAACACGCTAATAACTAGTAAAGATTATTCTAGGTTGGATCTGTATGAAACAGGCTAGCATGATGTTGCGGAACGGTGCGCAAAACCTCCAAATCAAATGTAGACATCCCAAAGGTGTGAAAACCTAGTTCTAGCACCCTCCCCTGCTACCTCGGGTGAGACCTCAATTCACACTCGGTGAACTGTTGTTGAAAGGGCCGGTAGCTGCGGGGTTTGTTTGGCTAAATAATTCTTCCAAACCTGGTTCAGGCCCATATAATCAAATAAATGGTTCCATTTCCAAGACCGAGATCTACCTAAGGGGTGTCTGGTGTGAAATGTTGGGACTTGATAGGGAAGAAACCAGGAACAGTAATAGTTCAAGGGTAACAATGACGAGTGTGATCTAGTTACCAATATTCAAAGGAGTAGGATGTGAAGACTCAGAACAATTCTTGTTTGTATTAAAATCAATATGGAATGCGCAACGAATTACAGATGATAATATCAGAAAGGCTACCTTAGTCAGCATGCTTTAGGATTGAGCACTGACATGGTACATAAAGTACTCAAGCGATCACCCAACGGCTGGGACAGCAGAAATCTAGACCAAATTAAAGAAGGAGTTTATCCAGCCGAAGTCAGAAACATAGTTGATTATAGGGTTCAAATAGATCGTGATGATGCCTGGTGAAACCCCATGTGATTCGGAACAAAGACTAAAAAGTACTATTCACGAGGCTAACATGACATTGACAGATGCACAACACTGCGCTTGGTTTATGGCATCCTTAACACCACATTTGAGGATGGCTTTATCACAACAGAAGATCTAAACCTAGACCGAAGCACTAGAGACAGCGATGAGGCTATAAAAAACTCTATTACAAGACCCAGGGTTGGGAGTTAACCAAATCCAAATGCAGATCCAAAGTTTGTGTTTGGAAATGAAGAAGTTAAAACAAGAAGATGGGGGAGTTGATGGCAGACATTATGCAGGTCGTGGCACAACCCAGAAGATTCTTCGCACAGGATTATGGTGACCCACTTTGCATCAGGATTTGAAAGCATACTATCGAGCCTGTGATGTATGCCAATGGACGGGGAAACCATTGTGGAGAGATGAAATGCCACTCCAGCCACAAATGACGCTACAACCATTCGGGAAGTGGGAAATCAAGTTCGTAGGACCTATCGAGCCGTGAGGGAAGACAGGCGCCCACTATATCATCACCGCGACAAAATAATTGACCCGATGGGTAGAGGCACAACTGGTCAAGGATTGCATGTTTGCAACAGCTGTGAAGTTTCTATTCAAAAATGTATTGACAAAGTTTGGATGTCCCAAAATTATCATGAGCGATCGGGGCATGCATTTCCTGAATGAAACAATCAGTGCACTCACTGAGGAATTCCAGATATATCACCAACAAGGTATGCCATACCACCCACAAGCGAATGGGATAGTTGAGGCATTCAACAAAATCTTAGAGACTGTGTTGACCAAGGTCTGTAATGCAGTGAAATGACTGGGACATGCGCATCCCGACTGTGCTATGGGCATACCGAACCATGTGCAAGGAGTTGATGGGCCAGACACCATTTTGGTTAGTCTATGGCAAGGAGGCCATCATGCCTATGGAATATATTGTGCCTAGTCTATGGATCATGGCAATCATAGGTATGGCAGACCGCAGGGCTTTTGGGGAAAGGCTCGCGTAGCTAGCGAAACTGGAAGAGGAATGGTTTTTGGCTGGATTCCATCAGCAAGTATAGAAGTAGCGCGAGAAAGCATAGCATTATCTCCATATCAAGCTGTGCACCTTCAAGGAGAATGATCTAGTATTGCTATACGACAACAAGTTTGAGAAATTCCCTGGCAAACTTTGAATTCATTGGTTAGGACCCTATATCGGCAAAGAAGTTACCGATGGGGGCGCCGTTCAGCTTGCCAAACTCAATGGATACCCCCTTCCAGGCTAAGTGAATTGTAGCCACCTGAAGCTCTACACCAGTGGGCGCGTCACCTGACTAACCAATCGAGGGACAGCCTCACCACTCCAGCCAGTTGAAAGAAAGCGTGCGACGGTAAAGCAATCTCGGGGGAAGAGGTGCGAGTACCAGGCTACGCATCATTTTGGCTTGTTAACAAGATTGTGGTTGCGCGATAAAAGGTGCGTTGATGCATTACTAAGAAGAGAGGTGACCGTTCCTGTCACTATTCATGACAAGATGTCTGCATTATGGCAAAAGGGAGCGGACGACGGGCAATTAAGAGAGGAAGTACGAGTGAGATATGGAACGAGCTACCACAGATGTTACATGAGGATGCTTGAACAAGCGGGAACCAATGCGACTTACACTTCTGGAAAATACATGCTACTTATCGATATGGAGCTATTTATTATCTCTGCACAAGGAATAAACCCGAGGGTGGTGATGTGGCCGATGGAGAAGTAAGACTCTCTAACGTGCATGGTGTTGATAGCTGCGGGTGTTCCGTAGAAGACAACATCCACAGTAGGGAATGTACCAGAAAAGGGGAGACATGAAGCAGAATTGGTCCCGATGTCATCGCCCCACCTAGGGTCAGGTCAACGAACCACAATAGAAAGGTGAAAGGATGGACGAACGGAGACCACGGGTAGAAACGAAGTTACTAAGTCGTCTTTGAAGGACCTTGAGGATTAGGATCTCGTGAACAACAGCACAAGTCTTGTGAAATTACAACACAAGTTGCAGCAGACAGTATGAAGAATAGATACGAAGGTTGAAAATGACTGTTGTGGTACAAGGAGGTCCCGGATGTGGCTCCCCTGCTAGAGCTCAAATCCTAAGAAGGGGTGTTCTATTTTAACCGAGCAGAGCAGAATGAGCATTATCAGTCGCAAGGATGGGTAGAAAAAACGAAGCAAGAGCCAGATGAAGTGTTGTAGGAGACAACGAAGAAGTAGTAGAACGATGAGCATCACTAAGAGGTAGGTGAATCGCGAAGCCACGGTAGCACGTCTTGGTGCACCAACGCGTGACTCGGGATGAGTCACGATGATTGTGTTGGGTGACTGTTGGGTAGCAGAGGTCCCACGTAATAGTTTTGGGTTTGATAGCCTAGAAAGTAGGATAAAAATATTGTAAACCTCCGAAATATGCGGAGCGCGAAAGGTAAAAGGTCGAGTCAAAGGGTTGCCCACCCAAGAAATAATATAGAATAATAGGAAGTAAGTCGGTCCACCGACCGTAGGAAGGTATAAATAGAGTGCGGCTCTATGAGGGAGAAGTAGTTCTTTTGGGGTATGATCTTGGATCCATAATGTAATGGGTTTTTGAAGGGAAAAATTTGTAAGCGTCTGTAAGTCTGGGTCGAGGGTGTGGGTAGTGGATAGAGGCTTTGCAGCTGTGTGCGCAGAGGCCTGGAAGAGTCCGCAGCTATGTGCGCGGACCCCTACAGCTGAGTGTGCAGGGAGGATCTAGATGTATGAAGAAAGTAAATAAAGATAAGTTGCTTTGGTAATTCTGTGTTAAACCTAAGGTATCACGGATCTAGTTTTTTGTATGGTTAATATACTGTTTGATCTATGTGCATATGCTTACATTTTGAATACATGTGAATCTACGTTTAATCTGTGCGTGAACTAGATAAATCTGATAAATGGTTGCTGAAAGACCCTTCTAAGTAATACTTCATCAAATAGATTAGATCTATGAACAACGCGTTAATAATTAGTAAAGATTATTCTGGGTTGGATCTTCGTAAAATAGGCTAGCACGACGTTGCAGAACGGTGGGTGAAACCTCTAGATCACATCTAGATAGCCCAAGGGTGCAGAAATCTGGTTCTAGCACCTTCCCCTGCAACCTCGGGTGAGACCTCAGTTCACGCTCGGCAGGCTGTTGCCAAAAGGGCCGGTAGCTATGAGATTTGTTTGGCTAAATAATTTTTCTGAACTTAGATCAGGCCCATATAAGCCAACAATCATGCATAGCAAGTGCAGGCGCTTTTGGAGGTTTGATTTTCCCCATGCTAATGAGTTTATCTTACTCAAAAGTAAGGGACTCCATGAACTTTTTGAGAGAAGGCATAGTGTAGGATTTACCTATTGCGAGCCTTACTAAATGAAATGTAGACATAAAGACGAAGTATTCTGTTCCGAGTTTTGACATAATAGAGAGACCTTGGCGATTCTCGTCCTTGGATTTGTCAATTCCACAACCCTTGAGTTGCAGCAATAGATCATTATATTTGTTGAAGAAGTCTTGAATTATGTGATAGTTCCGTGGATCCAATGAGAGCAGCTCCACTTCGAGCAAATGTCCTTTCATCTCATCTTGTTTCTCGTAGAGTTATTAAACCTTCTTCCAAATCTTATTTGGAGTATTGCATGCAGATAGATGAAACTGCAACTCTAGGGACATGCACATGCATATGGATCTGTGGGCCTCATCCATGTGGTTGAGGTACTTGGATTTCTCTATGGCTGAAGTGGGTTCCACTTTTGTGGCCACGGTAATCCTATACAACCCTTTTTGATGAAGGTATCGAGGCATTTGGTCCTTCCATTCATGATAGTTGTATGATGTTAGGATCGATGCTTTGGGAAACTCCATTTTTTTGTCAATCTTCGATCTCCAAGATGTAATACCTACAAAATAAACTACTGGTGCACCTTTTATCTAGCAACTTGTGGGCTCTAATATCATGTAAATGTGTTAGGAAACCTGCACAGATGAATCTAGCTAGTAAGGTTGAACACAGAGCTTTTCAGAGAAAAAAAACTAAAAGAAAATCAAAAGAACAAAAAGAATGATTCTTTTAGAAAATAGGTTACAACGCTCATGATATAGCATTACTAGGTTAAGATCCCAAGGTAATGCACCATAGTAGTGATCAATGAGAGGACTCAACACCTACAACAAGTTCCAGATAGAACTAGTCAGTTGCGGAGTGAAAGGAGGAGCAAATTAGGGAGTAAATCATGCAGAAGAACTAGCCAGTTGGGGAGTTAAAGGAGGAGAAAATCATGAAGTAAGTCATGCAGAAGAACTAGCGAGTTGTGGAGTTAAAAAAGGAGCAAATCAAGGAGTAAATCATGCCGAAAGGATCTTGCATGTAGTCCCATGCTCTACCTAAGTGTTCGCATGTGCCAGTAATGAAGGTCCTAGGTGCATTGTACCTCCAACATGTTTAATATTTACGCTCATGTATTGAAACAATGCGAGTTTTGTCCATTGAAGATTGGTCGTTGCGTTGAATATGCACGGATTTGATCCCTCTATCTAGAACAATTTGACTGTATCACCATTAAACTCGCATTAAACCATTTTTCGAAGTTTTGAAGGTCGTGCATGTTGAACACTCCTTCATTTCCTATTTTTTATATTGTATGCATGAGCTATATGATCCATGGCATGGTTTATCCCTTGGTTGAATTCAGTTTGTGTTGAAAATTCTCCTATGTGTATGCCTTGATTGGTTCATTGTTTGTGTAATTCTTTGAAAGGGTCGTTTTATTTAAATGTTGCGTGGGATTGGAATGGTTGTGGTATGTGCTGGTGTATTCATTTATGTGTGTTTGTTGGAATGAATTGTTGAATATTCTTTGAAATGATTAATAAAAATCTCACCTGAATGATGGTGATTGGTCCATTTGGATATGTGAGAACGCAGGCCCTGAACAACTATTCGTTGTTATATAAAACAGGTTGATTTGTCATATGTCAAATACGTACCTCCTATCATATTCGCTAGTATTGTATTGTTATATGTGTTGGTAGTGCATTGCTATATTTGTTGGTTGAATATGATTGAATATTGAACTGTCGTTGATGTCGAGTCTCTGAAGTTCTTGTTATGTGATTTAGTCGGTTTCTCTCTATATGTTGAGGCGTGACATATTTATGTGAATGGTATATACGATATATCTGTGTGTTTATTCATTTACGTGTCGCATTGGAGTTGTATTATTGTTCAATTGGATTATACCTATGCGCTGCGCATAGAAAATTTGTTGAAGTATGTGCACTTATTATATTCAGTGGAGTGTTTATCCCCGATTCAGTCAGCTAATACAAGCGCATCCTAATTATAGAATGCTCGAATGCTTTGAGGTTATGTTGATATATTATTATATTGGATCATCGTACATGTTATTATACAGTTGAAGCATCGAATCCCTTCAAATTCGAGCTTTTCCCTCTATTAAGAATCGACTAAAGTGGTGAATGCATTGTCTTTCCATCTTTAATTGACTTCAAATAATGATATTTTAAACTTTGGTTGTACTCGAAGATTTCAAGTTGTTTAATGAATAATCTTCATTCTAGTTGTGTGAGATTGCATTATACTATAATTTTCTAGATAACTGATATTGTTTTATTTGGAATCTTCAATAAAGTGAAAATTGTAGTTTTATTACAATTTTTATTAGATTTTTGAGTTTTTATTTTTCTCAAAAAATTGCCAAATTTTATGGTGTATTAGAACTCTTGAATACTCAAACATATTTAGCCGGTAAAAATTAATAAGAACATTCTTTTTGACATTAGAATTTATCTCCAAAATGCATATGACAAGAATGATTTTTTACAACCAAAATCTCAATTCCAACGAGATGAATTATAGCATAAGAGTTGTCATTTTGAACTGGCTTTTGATTAGAACAACCCTCTATTTGAATTTGAAATAGACTCCCATTAACAGTTAGAAAGTAATCACATCAATAAGATTGAGGTTGATTTAGATTAAGTGCCCAATGCAAGAGAACATTCACCTGCAGATGTAGAAGTCTAGAGTACACTTCCCAAGCCCATTATCAAACCTTGGGAAGAGCTTCTCAACAACAAGCACAAAACCAGTACTGGATATGATAAGGACGAGTCCCTTCATATTCCATACTATTCCAAGCCAATCCAATTTTAGAGCACATGATTTCTTCATGACAACTCATCTTCTCATGTTCCTACACCTCCACAACCATAGATTGTAAAATGCCAACATTTTGATCGAGTTGGCCATGTGAAAGATCAATGTTTTAATCTTCACTTGTCCGAGCATTGGCATAAAAATATTTATCATTTAAACAGATGCTTCATAAACAAGCCTTCTGCAAGAACAAAAATTCACCTTGGATGAATGGCTTCTTAGGAATGGGTTTCAATAACCAAGAAGATATTTTGGTCATATGACACAATTTGTTCATAGCTATTGAAGAGTCTTGCAATTGAGTTTTATTCATGTTTTATCCTTCTATATGGGGGGGGGGAATTAATGGTCATCTACAAGCTTCAAAGATAAATCAAGCGAGCCTGAGCCCCAACCTGAGCCTAGAGCCAGAGTTAGCCATACCCAGATCCAGACTTACATCCGTAGAAGACCATGCCATTAATTTTAGTTGGTGACATTCCTTAAACCACCTTAGGTTGAGACCTTAATGATCTCACTTTTTCAAGAATTAGTGAGCACTTCCTCTAGCAAAAGAATTCAACTTCTAGCCAGATTTAGAATTGTTTGAGGAAGTACAACAAGTGTTCCAAGTTCAGACCTCAATGGTCTCCCTTTTCACAAGATTAGGGAGCACTTCCTCTAGTAGAAGACTTCAACTTCTCGCCATAATTGGAACTATTCCAGGAACTACAATAAGCATTGTCATGTGGGTCATCATCCTTAAACCACCACTGATTGACACCTCAACTTCTCCCACCTATACCATTATTTCAGAGAGCACAGTGAGCAATTTATTTCCATGCATTTTTTGCATATTTATATTAGAGCTCTTTTCTTGGACTCATATATACGCCTTCAAGTTAAGGTGGGGAATGTTGGACATCTAATTCGTCAATTGTTTTGGGTGTGGAATGTGAAGAGTCATTGGAGTCCAAGAGACCACTTTGTATGTGAAAACCAAAGGTCATAATATGTTTTACGAATGTATATAATTGTGAATGAATGAAACACACATTTATCTTTCATGTCTTGTCTATTATTTTGTGTCGTTTATCAACCTCTTTGTAACATCTTAATTTATTTTTTCCCTCTAGCTCCTTATCGTACCAAAATTTCTCCTTAAACTTAGAGGTAATAATATTTTAATATTATTAATATTATACAAAAATAATATCTTTCTTTATGCACAAATGGTTTGGTTAAGATCAAGCATCCTCATGCCATCCTCACTTAAGTTGAAGGTGGCTTTAGCTATAATTTGATGGAATTTTAGGAATCCTATTATCTTACATGTTGTATAATCTCTTTTTATATGTTAGATATTTGATCATAACAATGGTCGCATTGGGGGAAAGGCTTGATGATGAAGATGATATGATAGGATTTTTTTCCTTTCATTTTGAGAATATAGATTGTAATTTGATTTTGGATTTTCTCTATCTTTATACAAGACTCTTCAGATGTAATGCATCATGAAACCTCACATGCACATAAAAATGGGAGTACTAAGAGTGTGAAAGTGGAGTTTTTTTTCTTCTTAATCCCATATCCAAAGTTTTATTGATCATAATTATTTTCAACTCCACAATAAGCTTTCCATCCTTCATCAATCCTTCTCCCAATGTTATAATTTTTATTGATCTTGTGAATGATGTCTATTTTTATATATTTTTAGGAAGGAAATATCACCAAGTTCTTGTTACCATATACAAAAGTATCATATGTGATCTTTCTAGATCTAATTATAGTGACCTTAATTTTATAAACATGAATAGTTGTACCCATTTTTGAATGAAAATATTGGAGGATTCTTAGTTAGTTGCTAGTATTGTAAGGAATCCTTGCCAAAGGAACAACACCATTATGATAGGGAAAGAGAGTGATGAGTATAATAATGCAAGCTAGGCCAACACAATTTGTTTCCTCTAAATACTCTTCTAACTTATCAATATATATATACTAAAAAGCAAGGGCAAAGAGGCCACCCTTTCTTGATTCAAATATTGCAGTCAATCTCTTATGACAAACCTTTGGGGGTACTAAACCCGGAAACAATATTCTCATACAACCCTATTGCGATATCTTGTAACTAGAAGGAACCTTTATCTCGTCTAACCTCTTTTGAAGTTTGTCGTGGGAATGATATCAAAACTTTTTTCTAAATTTAACAAAACAATGAGGGAGAGAAATCTTATTATTTTGGCAGTTTTAACAATGATTCTAAGCGTAACACGGTGGTCGACAGTTGAATGATAACTCCCAATCCTGAATTAGCCTCATGGCTTTCAATCCATAAGCTAATCTTCTTACCAAAAATAATTCTATACATATTCCTAAAGTGGGATTAATCATATTTGTAGTATAAATTGAAAGTGATTTTATCCCCTCTTTAAAAATACATACAATGACACTTTGTGTCCATGGTTTCAAGAAACCTTGTTTCACATCCAAAATGAAGAAGCCGTGTATATGAGATATTTGATTTTTAAATTTTTAACTTGGTAGCTTTCAATGACTTTATCTTTTCCAGTTGTAAGCTACTTAACACTAAAATTTATGTCTTCTAAAGAAATGATGTCACATTGAATGAGAATGTTTAAAATGGTGTCCATGGCATCAAGGGGTTTGTAAATAATTTTATTGCAACAATTCTAGTCCTTTAAGGGTATCATTTATGGGTCTAATCATAGTCGTCTTATAATTAGAGAATCAACTTATCCCTTCTTTAAAAGTAGGTAGAATGACACTTTGCATCAAAAGCTTCAGGAAACCTTCTTTCACATCCAAAAAGAAAAAGTTGTCTATTAAAGAGATTTTATTTTAAAATTTGTTACTTAGTAGCCTTTAATGAATTCACCTCTCCTAGTTGTAATCTACATAACACCAAACTTGATGCCTTCCAAAGAAAATATCTCACACTCTATAAGAATTCTCAAAGTGGTGTCCATGGCATTAGGGGATTCATAAAGAATTTTATGGCAATCCTTTAAGGGAATCATACTATTTGTCTTAGTTTTATGAATGGATTTTCCTTTAGTAATTTTTAAGAGCCAATTGAGAAACATGTAACACTTGTCCTTTGTTCTTTTTATATTATACATTTTCTGCTATTTAATAAGGACTTTGTATGCATTTATACATCCAAGATATAAATATTTATAAGATATAACCAAAGAGAAATAACAAAATTCTATATAAATCTTATTATCATTAATCTATGATATGTATATCAAAATGTAATGATTAAAAGGCTCTATCTTATGAAGTGGAAAGTGAGGAGAAACATTATATTTTGTATAATAACTATGCCTTGAATTCCAATGAGATAAGATTTTTTTGTTCCATGGTAATATAACAATAAATCCGGGGAAAATGTCATGAAAGATGAATCAATCTTTAAGAATAGTCCGGATTGTCGGTTGGAGACAGTGAGTGAAGTCGTCGTCAAGGTAAAGTAGAATGCCAGAGATGTTCGATTCAACCCAATTAAAGATAATCCTCGAGTACCACGCCCTTTTCGAGAAAGTAGGTGAAATACATATTTATTTTTTATATGTTAAAAATTGAGTAGTTTAATTTGTAGATGAGATGTTTTTTTCCGCAATTAATTTAGTTAATTTTAATGAAAATTTGATAAAAAATTTAAATATTTAAATTTAAATGGTTTAACAAACTGAATTTAAATATTAAATAAATCTATTTATACATCAAAAATTATATTACCCTATTCCCTCGATAAAAATAATCCTATTAAAAATAGGCATCTATCAATACCTAATAGCGTTGAGAGTTCTAAACTAATCCTATTAAAAATCGGCATCTATAAATACCTAATAGCGTTCAGAGTTCTCTGCTTTACTGTTTGGAACAGGAAAAGTATAGTTGTACGAGCTGGCTTTTCCATGGAAGGTCGCTTTGGGCGAGGAAGGACATCGATCACAATTCATCGATCACGATTTTATTGTTTGATCCGAACGAACAGTGTACCTTTAGGTTCTCACATGAGCTTCTGACATGAAAGGAACTGACATGAAAGGAACTGAGCAACTAAAGCATTTAGATTAAAATATAAATCTAGCCGTCCGACCATGACAAATACTCAAACTCGACAGAGCTACCTCTGATATATGGTGTACAAAGTACCAAAAAATGGGAAAGAAGAAGCTGGAGATTAAGCGCATTCGAAACCCTACCAGTCGGCACTCATCCTTCTACAAACGCAAGGGCGGTTTGCTTAAAAAGGCATTTGAACTTTCTGTTCTCTGTGATGCTGAAGTAGCTCTTATCATCTTCTCTGAAACCGGCAGGATTTATGAGTTCGCAAGCCACGACGAGTAAGTTGCATTCTTGGGTTCATTTCAATAGCATACTTTCTTCAATGGATTTACTTATCAGTAAACTGATGTTTCAAATCTATCATTACAATTCCATCACTAAAGCTGTTTATTCTCCTTTTATACACATCCTTTCCGTGATGCGAGTCAATAGTTCGGGAAACCAGCGAATGTTTGTTTCGCTGCTTCAAGTTTGTCTGCAGAGATCATATATATCCCTCATTTTTAGGGTGATACAGGGATCGATCTCCTTTTCATCTCAAGGCTACTCTCTTATAAATGAAAATGTTTATTTAAGACTATTACAAGATCATAGTATTGCATAATGCAATAATTATTGGTAGTGCATATTACCAATCCCCAGTTTCTCGTCTCTGAAATTGCTGTACTTGGAGGTTGCAGCTGGAGAATTCAAAATTAATATCCGTGAAAATCAGTGAAAATTAATATCTGTGAAAATTAAGAGAGTAATTTCAAAATTAAGAGAGTAAGTAATGGCAGTTCGCTTTATGAAGCTCATGATGCATAACGTATAGCTGTAATCGAAACTAGTAAAGATTAGAGCATGCTGTGAGAACTATTGTTATGGAAATTATTCGTCAACAGATTTTTCGTGCAAACCGATCAGGGAAGACATTGCATAGAACAAAGGGTTATGGTATATCTCTCAATTGAATAGACTGAAGGCGATGAGTTGCTCAAGATTTCTGTCAGGGTTAAGGTCCTGGTAGGCAGAAATACTATGATAAATCCTTATAAGAATTGTCGAAGGATATCCGTATGACTAAGATTCATTTTTTATCGTCAAATAGTCCTGCCCTTTAACAGCTCGTATGACTAAGATTCATTTTTTATCGTCAAATAGGCCTGCCCTTTAACAGCTCTTCTTCAGTGATGGGTTAATGTAGAATTTGGTTGGTTTCTGTGAGGTTCGGGTTAATGTAAGAATTTGGTTCCTATATTCGCCTGGACCTAATCATCATATATTATAGTTTTATAAATATAACACAATCTTACAGTTTATGAGGATACCCACATAGGCTTAAGTAATTTTTAGCCAGATATAACGCTCTAAAGTTATGTTTGAAGAAACGAATAAGTTAATATATATATATATATATATATATATATATATTTATTTATTTATTTTAATTTCTTGTTTTTCTCTTTTAATAATAAAAAATTTGGATTTTTCCGGAAAAGAAGATTATATTTTATTGCATGAGGTATGATTTTGATTGTAGCTGGGAAGGCCGTAGTAGACGCAGAATTCGTAGGAGCAATAAGAAGAAGAAAAATCACATCAATTTTGAAACCCAACGAAGCTAAAAAACAAGTGGTACTATTACATAAAAGTAAAACTAAGAAAATTGAAAGACAATTAGGGGAGTTATTTGAATAGGCTGTTTTCGTTTGGATGGGCTCTAGGTTGATATTTTTGATTTGAATAGGTTGTTTTTATTGGGATGGGTTTCATGTTACCTTTTTTAAAGCAACTTGTTATTGAGCTTGGCTGCTATTATCATTTCTGCTGCAAGGGTGACCAAGTACAAATAACGGAGCTGAAATCATTGCTTTATTGGGGTGTACTCTTCACTGCGAACGGGTTCAATATCAATGTTTCACAATATTAAAGGATTGTAAAGGCTACATAGGCTATCTCGCTTTCATCCTCTTGTGTTGCCAACACATATTGGATGAAGCGCATCAGTATTTTCGAACGATCGTTTCCATCCTCTTATGTTCATGACAGTATTTTTACTTCCTAGTTTCTGCAATTTACTTGTTATTTTGAATTGTATTGTATTTGGTGTTTTGGTCTTTTTTTCCTTATACTTATACTTTCTCTATTCATGGACCACTCATATTATGAAGGATGAGTGAATGATAGGATTAGCAGTTACAATTTCATATGGTTTTGAAACAAGCGTTGTTTTCTTCTTTAAAAAACCTGTTGCTACCCCCGAGAGCAACTTGGTTAAGGAAAGATGCTGTTTGTTGTCCAATGTGACATAGCCTTTGTCCATCGCTTCCATTTTCCATTGCATGAGATCAAAAGTCAGAAAAATATCCTCCCTGCTGTCAGTTTTGTCTATTAGCGCTCTGCCTAAAAGAAAATTAAGATACCAATAGATATACATACTGTACATGTATTCATTATATCTCAGGCGAGTATGACCTTCTAACAACCTCTGACAGCATGTCATCGATCGGAAGAGTGTAACATGCCTCCGGCACTTCATTGTATGCTTTTACGCCAATTCCCTTTCACGGTTAGATTACTCCTCTTGCACCAGTTGCCTTTTAGCCTGAGATAACTCCTCTTGCACTCGATGTGGAGTGAATTATCTGAACCGAGTTGCTAATTTTTCAACCCTTAGTTGAGCCCGAGTACACCCACGTTCTTGATGGCATGCAGCTCCATGACTTACAAGAGCATGTTAACACGACATGATGGCCTGCTTTGGAGTGGCTTGGGACTCAAATTTGATTGAAGATCTTGCAGGCTGAGTAGAAATTCACGAAGGGATTAGACCTGTGATGAGAGTAGCGCTGAGAACTGATTGTTCCTTGGGGGAGATCTGAGCAGCTTACACGCGTAGGAATGCCAATAACCTCTGAAGTGTCGGAAGGCCCTCTCCCAGAAGTGAGACATACATAAGGAAATAATGTTAGGACTTGAGAAAATGAGTAGTTTATTAGAAAAACATAACGAAATAGTAATGGTGGTTAGGTGGTTATGTATTAGTATTTTAAATTAATTTTTTTTATTACTTCTTGATATTTTAATGAGATATTATTTATTTATTATTATTATTTTTTAAATTAATATTTTATATTAAAACTGAATAAAAAGATTATTAAAAATAATAATTTAATTTCACAAGAATGGTTTTAATATTTATTTTATTTTAATGATTATAATATTAATGTAATGTAAACCTTTTAAGTAGTAAAAAAAATTCTATTAAAAAATGATATGTGGTATTGATATATGGTATTTATGTGGAATATATTCTATCTAAAGGGGAAAATTAAATCAAACTAGATCTATTTCAATTTTGGATCTACCCAAGCTCAGAGAGATCAAATCTCTTGATATACAAGCTTCTTTTGGAGTGAATATTTCTTGAGATGTAAACATTTTTTTATAATGAAAAGAGATATGATCCCTCCTTGAGCTTAGATAAATTTGGAGTTAAGATAGATCTAGAGTAGTATATTTCTAATTCTCTATTAATTTTACAATAAATATAATAATATATATTACCTTTATCATAATTTTCAATTTATTTTAGTTATCATGGAACAATATTTTATCTAATTTGTCTATAAACTTATCTAAAACTATCGCATAGTTCATGTTTATTTCAGTTTATATATTTGATATATTTATGTTTCTTTTTATGAAAAATATAAAATGAAAATAAATTATATTTAGGATTTTTTAAATGTTTAATTGCCAAGAATATGCGTGTGTGTTTTTTTTTAAACTACAACTTATATGATTAAATGAAATAGGTCATAGTTGAGTCTCAGTAATGCAATGGTTGAGAAAGGGGTTCGATATCAAGGCACCATATGTTCAAACCTCATCAAACTGCTAAGAGTGCTCTGGAAGAGACATATCACTTATAACAAAAAAATGAAATAAGTCATAAATATTGAAATCAATGTATGGAGATGGTTTATATCCCATAACTAAGAGATATTTGTAATACCTTAATTAGGAGTTAAGAACTCCATACATATCTTTATTATGTTACTTAAAAAAACAAAATCAATTAATTAACATTCATTTTATTTTTGTATTTCTTGTGTGCATCCCAAATAACACATTAATGTTATTCCTAAAGTGGTTTACTCAGTTACCTATTCATCGACCTTTAATATTGTTTTAAGAATCATAAGAAATCACTAAATTTCACAAGTACACTTCATGCAAGGATGTATCTATAATTTCTTCCTCTTGTTGTGTTTTCTATTGAAAATACATCTTAATTTTCAATTGTGACTTCTCTTTGACATTATTCCAAGCCAATGATGAATTTTTATGACACATTAATTGCATTGCAAATAGGGGAAAGCACTTCAATGACTTCATTATTCAAGGGAATTTTTAATTTTTTTGACACAAAATTCAAAATATTTTACTAAGAAAAGTTAGTTCCTCAAAGAGTGGATTGTCAGGCTAGAATTTGTTTTCAATTTCCCACGTAACTCTCTAAATTAAACAAATTGTTGTAATAGTTGTAGTTTAGGTGAATTTTCCCTAGACTGGTCTTGATCCTATTTTAAGGGAGAGGAACCACATTAATGTACTATTCATATATTTTGGTTAATGAAGAAATGGAGAGTAGTGTGTCATGTACACTGAAGTAATATTCTGTTTACGAGAGCTTTGTCTATACCTTTTTGCAATTCTCCTATTTATTTTCCTTAGAATATTAAGAAAGTGTGTTTCCGTTCAATTTGTTGAATTCAAGACCTTCAGCCACTAAGGTCACATTAGAGTGTTACAGAAGGCATAGAAAGGAGAGGAGATACGTAAAGAAGTGTCTTAGAGGCAGCGCAATTCTGAGATGGAAAGCCTAAGGGCTCCAAGAAACGAAAGGGATGAATCACCAAATCCATGACTAAATCCACTGGACCAACAGTTAGTCGATGTAGCTTTCTCTTCTAAAGTTTATCAACTATTTGGTAAGGGACACTTAATCTAGGAGATAATACCACAAAACAAATGATTTGAACCCCAGATCTAAGTGACCAAGAAGCGGACTTTTGGGCAGACTAAGCATTGAGTGGACGTGGCTAGTGGGGACCACTGGAAGTCCTACACTGGAAGGATAAATTGGAAAACCCAAGTCTAAGTGACTGGTAGAGGGAGATTGAGACATATCATCCTATTGGTAAGAACCAGAGGAAGAGGGCCAGAGGTCTTCGCATCATATTCAAGCATCCAACGAGAGTTTGATTAAACAGAGAGGATCTAATATGTTGCACCAAAGGTTATTATTGGGATGGAAAAGAGTGAGTGGAGCCTACTCGGCCAATCCCTAATTGAAAGTATAAGTGAGAGCACCTATGCCTACGCGTCAGGCTCTAACCATTGAGGGACATCACAAATTAATTTTAAAAGGTTTTTCACTATTTTTTGTTTGGATTTTACTCCTAAATCATACGTTCATATTTTATGAGAGCTAGGCCTTAGCGCTTCATTCTAAGGACTATGTTGTGAAGATTTTGTTTACTCCAGAGGATATAGAAGAGAACATGAACTAGGTGGTTTCAAGTTCGGCATGTATTTTTTAAGGGAACCAATTCCTAAGGGGCCGAATTTAGCAAATCTAAGGGAACATTTGCATTAGGTGGTAGGAGAGCACACCCTGTGTTTGTTCGAGAGCAAAGAAGCAATCATGCTACCTAGAGTTGACAGAGGTGTTGATGGAGGTGCTAAAAGAGGTGTAAGTGGAGAAAAAGGGCAAAGACTTGTTTCCAACATAGAAGTGTTGAGAGTGATGCAACTGTTGGAATCAAGAATGGCATCAATGGAGACTAGTCAACACAAAGATCCTGGTGCTAGAGATGAGAGTATTGAGGAGAGGAAGAAACCACATAAGAAGAAGTAGAAGGACCATCAGAGGCCAAGGTTTTGAAGGCAGTTTTGGGTTTTGTCATGAAACCAAAACCATATTTATTCTCCTACATAGGAACGATGCATCGATAAGAATTGATCGATTGGATCATAGAGATGGACAAATTATTTGATTATGAGGAAATGGATGAAGAAAAGAAGGTTAAGTTTGCAGTGAGACAATTGAAGGGACATGCAACTGTTTGGTGGGATGGTGTAGAAATAGATAGGAGAAGAAAGAACAAACAAAAGATTAAAAGCTCAAACAAGTTGGTAGAAAAACTTAGAGGGAAGTTTTTACCAAAAGATTACAAGCTAACCTTGGTCAAAAGTATTAAGAACCTCAGACATAAAGGCTTGATACTCATAGAATACACAAAGGAGTTCTAAAAAGTAAACATTAGAGTTGGATATGTGGAATAATCTACATAGAAGAATATCAACAGGCTCAGCCTAGATATTGAAGATGAAATAAGTGTACTATATTCAAGGATAGTAGAAGAGGCTTACCAAATGGCACTGAAAGAAGAGGAGAATCTTGCAAGAAAACAATATGGCAGAGGTAAAAGTGTTGCTAGAGGTAGAGGACAACAACAAAATAAAGGGAGATCTACTGCATATATGGATTGAGGACTAGTAGTTCCAACCCACACTAAAATAAAGAAGGTGATTCTAGAGGTTGAAGATCATTTTCTAGAGGACGACGAAGAGGCGGGAGAGAGGTTTGATGCAACATGTGTGGAAAACATTTGGCATATCACATACGAATGTTCATAGAATAGAGAACCTGGCCAAAGAAATGTTGTTATAGCTCCAATAGAAGAGGTAGAGGCAGTCGTTCTTGAAACATAAAATGTGCTAGAGACAGGAGGGGTTCTAATGATCAATAAGTTGTTGATCAAGGAAGATAAGGAAGCTATGGTGCTAGCAGAAAGGAAATTTTTGTTCAAGGTTGTTTTCAAAATCCAAGGTAAGTGCTACAAGGTTGTGATTGATAGTGGGAACATAGTTAATATAATGTCTACAGAAGTGGGAGAGAAGTTGAAATTGAGGGAGCAAAAGCACCAAACACCCTACAAGGTGTCTTGGAAACATAAAGGACATCAAATTTTAGTTAATGAACAATGTGAGGATGAACTTCATATTGAAAGCTATAGAGACATGATCGTATGTGATGTGATTCTCATGGATGTGTGTCACCTTTTGTTTGCAAGACCATCACAGTTTGAAAGGAGTGTAGTGCATGATGGCAATAAGATTACATATAAATTCTAGAAGGATGGCATGAATCATAACTTGTTATGATTGCAGGAGGAAGGAACTTCTGGGAGAAGTGATTCAAGGACACTGTTGATGAGTGGCAAGGAATTTCTATAGTAGATGGAATTTGAAGAGGTAATTTTTGCTACTATTTGTAAGCCTAGAGTAATTCTTACTTCTAGTACTATTTCTTATTTTCCTCTAGAGATTCAATAAATGTTGGAAAAATATCATGATGTTATAGTAAATGATCTACCAAATGAATTACCACTAGTTAGAAGTATCAATCATCACAATGACTTGATACAGAGAGCTATTTTTCCTAAGAAGGTTGCTTACTACATGACACGCAAAGAAAATAAGGAGATCGGAAAGAAGGTATAAGAGTTATTAGATAAATAATTGATCACGGAGAGTCTTAGTGCATGCACAATACCTACAATGTTGATCTCTAAAAAGGATGGTGCATGGCATATGTTTAGAGATTACAGAGCCTTGAACAAGATTACTATCAGGTATCATTTTCCCCTACCACGTATTGATGATTTATTGGACTCATTGAGTGGTGCATGGTGGTTTTCTAAAATTTATCTAAAGAGAGGATACCATGAGATAAAAATTCAAGAGGGTGATGAGTGGAAGACTGCATTAAATACTAATGAAGGTTTGTATGAGTGGATGGTCATGCCATTTTGTCTATCCAATACACTCAGTACATTCATGAGGTTGATGAATGAAGTACTCAAAGAGTTCATATGAAAATTTGTAATTATATACCTAGATGGTATTGTAATTTATAGCCATTCTAAGGAGAAGCATATGAGACATTTCAGGTATGTCTTGGAAAGGTTGTAACAGGAAATGCTACTTCTGAATTTGTAGAAATGTTCCTTTTTGAAAGAAGAGTTGGTATATCTACGATTTGTAGTTTCTAGAGAAGGATTGAAGATGAATCAAGGTAAAGTAAAAGATATTATTGAATGGCCCTCCCCTAAAAATGTTTTTGAAGTTAGGAGTTTCCATGGTTTCGCTAGATTTTACAGGAAATTTATTCGAAATTTTAGCAAGATAAGTGCTCCAATTGTAGAAACAGTGAAGAAGAGTAAACAACAAATTAAATCAACTGATGCAGTTGAAAAATGGTGAAATACTGAATAAAAATATCACAAAGCAATTGGTTCTTTACATTCCAGGTTTTAATAAACCCTTTCAAGTGAAAATGAATGCCAATGATGATACAATCATAGCAGTACTTAGCTAAGAGGACAAACCCATTGCCTATTTCAGTGAGAAGTGGAATGAATCCAAAAGGAAATACACATCCTATGACAAGGAATTTTATGTGGTGGTTCAGGCCGTAAAGAAATGGGCACATTATCTATTATATAAAGAATTTATTTTATGTAATGACAATCATGCTCTTCTGTATATTATGTAGCAACCAAAACTGAACCAGAAACATATTAAATGGGTTGAGTATTTGCAGAGTTTTACATTTGTTTTAAAGAAAATTAGTGGTAAATTTAATGAAATTGCAGATGCTTTGAGCAGGAGACAACTTTTGTTCCAGGAAAGTCAAATCCAAGTGTTGGGATTTGAGTTTATAAAGGAGTTGTAGGAAAGAGATGTATATTCCAAGGAGGTATTTGAAGCTTTTAAAAGTCCAAATTTACAAGACAAAAGTCAATGGATTTATTATGTGCTTCCAGATGGACTAGTCTTTAAAACCAATCATATTTGCATTCTGAATTGTTCTATGAGGGAGAATCGAATCAAGGAAAAACAGAATGGAGGTCTTGGAGGACATTTTAGGCTAGATATATGACCTGTTGAGGAGACATTATTATTGGCCAAACTTGAGATCTGATGTGAAAAGAATTGTGAAGAAGTGTAAAAACTTTTAGTTTTCCAAAGGAATAAGCCATAACATAAGATTAGATACCCCATTACTAATTCCATAAAGGCCTTCCGATTCAGTGAGTATGGATTTTGTTTTCGAACTGCCTAAAATAAAAATAAAAAATGTAATGATTCTATTTTTGTGGCGTAGATAAGTTTTCAAACATTACTCATTTCATCTCTTGTGCTAAGACTAGTGATGCTAGTCACATTTCTAATTCATTCTTTAAGGAATTAGTGAGACTAGATGGAATTCCGAGGAGTATATTTTTAGATATAGATTCTAAATTCTTGGGACACTTCTAGAGGGCATTATGGAAGAAGTTTGGAACAAAATTACAATTCAACTCATCATATCACCTTCAAATTGATAGATAGATTGAAGTTGTGAATATAAGCCTTGGGAACATTCTGTGTAGTTTAATTGGAGACCACACTAAACATTGGGATCAAATTTTTCCACAAGTTAAATATGCTTACAATGACAATATTAACAGGATTACAAGACAAAGCCCTTTCCAATTTTTCTATGGAATGGATCCGAGGGGGTTACATTAACTTGGAACTTTAGGAGCAATAGAGAAAAGAAGTGCAACAGGAGAAGAATTTTCCAGAGCCATATAGTAAGTCCATAACCATGTCAAATAGATGTTGTGGGACAACACTCTAAAATATAAAATCAGAAAAAATTTAAAGAGAAGAGATAAAAACTAAGAGGTTGAGTACTTAGTACTTTCACACTGAAGAAAGGAAATATTTCCTAAGGGTGAGTATAATAAATTGAAACTTAAAAAGATAGGACCCTACAAAATTTTGTGGAAGTTTTATACCAATATGTATGAATTAGAATTGCCACCTGGAGTAGGAATTTCTCCAAACATCAATGCAGTAGACTTATATAAATATGAAACAGAAGAAAAATAGCCAACTAGTCAAGAAATATAATGGGAAATAAACTACCCACAATTGGAACCTTGTAGCTTAAGAAGATCCTGGATAAGAGGTTGATCAAGAAGACCTAGGACAAAGAGTACATGGAATACTTGGTTAAGTGGAAGAACCTACCAGTGTTAGATGCAACCTGGATGATTTCCACACTCATATAGAAAAGTGGCAAGTCCATTAAAGAGCTCATGGCTAAGAGCCCATGAAAACTTTGTTCCTTGGGAGCATGATGCAGGGCCATTCTTAATATTTTTTTACCGAAAGGTCAAAATATTTTACTAAGAGGAGTCGGTTCCTTAATGAGTGGATTCTTAGGGTAGAATTTGTTTTTAATTTTCTATGTAGCTCTACAAATTAAAAAATTATTCTAGTGGTTGAAGTTTAGGTGGATTTTACCTAAATTGGTCCTTTGATCCTATTTTGAAGGACTAGAAATGAATTGATGTAATATTCATATATTTTGATTAATGAAAAAGGGAGAGTAGTGTGTGGTGTGGTGTGCACCAAAGAAACCTTTTTCTTAAGATATTTATGTCTTTACCATTATGCAATTCTCATATTTATTTTCCTCGCAATCTTATAACATGTGTTTCCTTTCAATTTGTTGAATTCAAGACCTTTAGTCACCAAGATTAGTTCAGTGTGTTGCAAAAGGAGAAGAAGGCAGAGGATTTTTGTAAAGGAGTGTCTCAGGGGCATCACAAAGCCAAGAAGGAAAGCCCAAGGGCTTTAAGAAACCCAAGGGACAAACCATTGAAGCTAATACTGTCCACTGGACCAACACCTAGTGGATCTAGCTTTATTTTGGAATGTTTATCAGTTGCTAGGGTTGAGACATGTCATCTCATATATAATACCCCAAAAAAATTGATTTGAAACCCATATCTAAGTGAATACAAAGAGGAGTTTAGGTTGACTAAGCATTAGGTGAACGTGGTGAGTGGTGACCTCTAGAAGTCATACACCGCAAGGACTGATTGGGACTGATAGTGGGATACTAGGACACAACATCCCAATGGTAAGAACCAAAGGGAGAGAGTGAGAGGTCTTTGAATCATAGTCAAGGAGTGGCCCAGAGGTCGTTTAAACTGACATGATCTAATATGTCACACTGAATGTTATCACCGAGATGGAACTGAGTAGGTGGAGCCCACCCATCCATTGCATAACTGGTAGTGCGAGTGAGAGTGCCCAAAGCTACGCACTAGTCTATAACCACCGATACATGTCCATACTTACTTTTAAAGGGATTTTCATTGTTTTTTGTGGGGATTTTACTCCTAAATCATACACGTGTAGTGTATGAGCACTACCCCTTAGATCTTAGCTTCAAGGGTTATGTTGTGAAGAGTTTTTTGCTCCAGGGGCTATAGAATATAACTTGAACTAGGTGGTTTTAGGTTAAGCACCTATTATTTAAGGGAACCAATTCCTAAGTGACTAAATTTATGAGATTTAAGGGAATATTATCATCACCTTACATGTATGGTCATAATTGATTATTTCCAAATATCCTACTTTGATACCATTGAGATTGTAGCAATTCCCACCCTTTTAGAAGTTCATCTATATTTCCAATAAATCATTGGTAATGGTACTTGATTTTGGTAACAATTTTAAACTAGAACTAATATCACACTCTAGTTTCAATGGATAATATATGTTTTCTTCAAGAGAAAGAATTCTATTTACATTTTTTCTTTATCATTATTGACTATACATTCCATAGATTTACATGTAGTTCTCATAATAATGAAAAATTTTAGAATAATGAATGTACAAATGCACTTCTTGTATAATGTGAAGATGAGTTAAATTGTGTGTTTTCACCACCTATTAGGGCATTCACATTCTTATTGTTGATATATGAAACAAATTCGATGGATAAGAAAAGATGAAATGCCTATTAAGACATGAAATGAGATTTTGTGTTCCTCAAAATAATTATCTTGAGATGGAGCATCCTACATAGGTTGTGTGGTTTTCAATGAATTCAATCGACCAATTTCATCACTAGGAATTTCCTTAGAGATGACCACAATTTATTTTCCTCACATCTATACCCTAAAATATAAAGATTGAGTTAATCATCATATAGTAAATACCTTGGAGTTAAAATTCTAAAATTTTATGTGACACAGAGGGTGCCTAGGAGGGGCCTTAACCTCCCTCCCCTAGATATCATTATAAGGTAATTAAACCAAGGGAATTTTATATCCCCCACTTGTTTTAGTGCATGTAATCACACCATTCAAAATGTGAAGGTGGTTGATGAGAAAGTGCAGAGATGCCAATCTAGCAAGAGAGAGTGTAACAAAGAGAACAAACATGCTTCACTTGAGGTTAATAAGGTCACTGAACATGCTCGATTCATAATTATGGGAAAGTTCGATTTGGATTCTCTACATCATTTCACAAATAGGAGGTCTACTACAAGGATTAACATTAGAAATTTAAATGGAATATAGTGGTTTTGAAAAAATGAATTTATGGTTATTCCATCTCACATTTCCATTCAGATGTTCTACTTCCAAGGTTACTTCCTGCCTTTGGATGTTGAAATCTCAAAATTTATACGTTTTCGATATTTGTTCTTGTGATGGTATGAAGTGGAAGACATGGATAATAGATATAGCTAACCATGCCGAGTTTCCCTGGTATTGTGGCTATATTTAGCTCCTCCAATTTCGATATTTTAGTGTGTAAGGATTTAGCCTCTTGGTGGTAGTTTCTCCAAATATAGTGATAACACTCTTCTTCGTAAGTCTTTGTATTATTGTTGTTTCTCTTCTTAGTGTCTTATTTTTTTTGGGTTTTGTTGGTGCTAGGGTGTCCATTTCCATTATTAGAGTTATCGTATCGCTCCTTTCTTGGATGTGCCATAATTGATAACAAAGCTGGTGAGTGCTATGAAGTTAACTTGGTGTCAATAGGTGATGGGAATTGGTACCCTAGTTTTGAGAATGCTAACAAGGAAGAGTTTCCTAGTACTTTATGCCTAGCCTGGGAAAAGTGGTAAATTGAACCCCTTGTGAAAAAGTGATTTTACTAATCAACTTAGAAATTGGCTTTCTCTATTTAATTACGAAAAGTGACATTATAAAGCTTGAATGAATTAAGTGATTTTAGAAAATGGTTTTTTCTAAAAGTGACTTAATTCATCTTACTATTAGATTAAGTCATATTTGTTGATCCAAAGATGGAAAGATTTACTATTGGTCATTGAGATCACATACTAATGGTTGTAGTAATTAATGAGTTTATAAAAGAAGAATGGAGCATAAAAGAGGCAGGGTTTTTCTTTAGAGATTTGAAGAGGTGAAGGAGAAAGAGATGAAAGGAGAAAAGGAGGCTGAGAAAGAAAATCCTAGTAGAGAAAGAAATGTAAAACAACACAATAGCAAGAAATTCAACTCAGATCTCAAGGATAGGAGGAGGAATGCAAATCAACACATCTTCTTAATATATTGACTAAGCTCCAATGCAATTTCTGAGATTGGTTAGGGTCAAATTCATTGTCGCTTGAGCATGTTTTTCAAGGCAGTGTAAGCAAAAGTTTTAGAGGACTATCTGTGTGGACTTTGAAGTTGATTTAGTATGAATTTCAAGACTCGTTATATAGAAATTTGAGTGACTTTTAGCAAGAATTTCAAGGTAGATTCAAGCACAAATTTCAAGGTCGATAAGTGGATTTAAATGATGTTAATTAATGTTGTAAAATTCTTTGATAAGAAATTAAATTATCTCTTCTTCACAGATATTTGCTTCTGGGTTTTTCCATTGTCAACTTGACCAAAATTATTATGTCTAGATTTTATGCATGTATGTGTTATTTTTTAGGAAATGTGAAAGTAGAGTAGATTTGTGTGTTTCATTTTGAGATTTTAAATTCGAGTTTATATAAAAATTAAACTTATGTGAAAAATAAAACTTGAAATGAGGGAGTGATCTATAGGTGGACTTTTTTCTACACCCGGTTCATTGAAGCACAATATTATTTGAACCTATAAAGAAGACAAAAGGTGGGAGAATTTATAGGTTTTAAAATATTTATAGTGAAAACCCAATATAATCTAGTGGATTGAATAGGAATGAACCTCAATGGTCCAGTTTGAGAGAACCAACTAGATGATGAATCAATAGGATTATTTAGTTAAGTTGACATGTTAATAACCAATTCAGGAAAGAATTGATAGTTAAGTTGAAGATGAATTGATAATTGTTTTAAGGATAGGAACCATAGTCAAATTCAACAAGTAGTTTTGTAGGCTATACACAAGTTGATATTTGATTGGATAAATTGAGTGTTAGCATATCTCATAAAGGTTGGTGGCCGGCTAGTGGTTGAAGAGTATTCCACTAAAGTCAAAATATCTCAAAAATGGATAGGAATCCTAAGATATCAATTGTCTTGGCCAGCAAGATTTAGCCATGTATAATTTATTTGAGAGTTGTATTTGCCAATAGGATTTATCCATCTATCACTAATTCAATAGCTACGAATTAAGTATATGCTTATCAATAGATGATGATGTAATGTTGATGTAGATTAATGAAAAACATATCATCGATAAAGATAGTGTGATGTATGAGCACATTAATCTCAGTTGTGGGCCAAAGTTAGCATTCATTAAAATCTGGTTAAATATTTAGTCATGAATATAAAATCAATCGATCTTAAAGGTTGTCTTGTTTCCTTGGTTAAGGGTTTCAAATATAAAATATTTATGCCGTAATTTATTTTATTTTCTTAAGATCTTCTTAAAAGCTTTATGGAAAATGTTACTTTCATATTTATATGTCTCATTTTTTTTTAATTGAACATAAAAAGCTAGTTAATTAAACTTGGTTATAAATAGCTAGTTAATTAAACTTGGTTATTTAACATCTAGTATCAAAGTTGTAATCTAGTACGGGTGTTGACAATATAACCATAGTGTCAAACTACCAATACACTTCAAGCCTTCGTTTCTTTTCCTCAAAAGGATGGATATTCCAAATATTTCTACTTGCTACTGATATTCACGAATAGATTATAATTTCAAAACTTCCTCATTAGTTGCAAGATCCATCACACAACACTCTACCTCTTTCAATCATTGAAAACAAGAGGTATATATGTGTATCATTCAAAATAGAAGGTGTGTATCATATGCCTATTTGTTTGGGTAATAGAAGGAGAGATATTCCAAATATTTCTACTTGCTACTGATATTCACGAATAGATTATAATTTCAAAACTTCCTCATTGGTTACAAGATCCATCACACAACACTCTACCTCTTTCAGTCATTCAAAACAAGAGGTATATATGTGTATCATTCAAAACATAAGGTATGTACCATATGCCTATTTATTTGGGTAATAGAACGAAGGTTATTGAGGATTTTTATTTTTAGATCAAAAGGGACAATTAAAAAAGAGTTTTCAAAATGCTATATTTTTATAACATTTTAAGAAAATAGTTTAAAAATAAGATAATTATTGAATATTATCACAATATAAAATCATGAATTGAAAAAAGTTGGAAAAAATACAAATTTCTCAGTAGCAATAGTGTAGTTTTCCAATAATTTTTAGGTTTTTTCTCTACAAATAATATAATGAAGGAATTTTTTTATTTGGACTTATGTTTTGTTTATGTATTATTTCCTTAATTTATTTTTAAGCTTTTTCAAATGTCATCTCTATTCTCTCTTTATCAAAGTAATTTGCAATCAATTCTTAGTTAGAAATTTGGTATTACTTCTATTACTGTATACATATCTTCAGCATATATTTGCAAATTACTTTTAATAATTTTATTGTATAAATTAACCAATCATGTTTAAATTTGGCATTTCATCATCCCAAACTTAAACGGATTTCTTACCAATATAAAATATTCTTCATTTTTCTTCCAACTTCCATCGTCAAACTATTATAATGGGTTACCATCTTAATCCATCATTGTGATGATAATAGGTAGATAGTTCCTTAAGAAAACCCCAAAGGGCTTAACATAATTTCTAAGTATCCCACCAACAAAAGATAGATTAAAAGCTATTTCAATCATTTTATCTGGATAAACGAAATATCGATTATTTCAATATATTTAAATCCTTGTACATAGATAAAGAAATATAAACCATTTTAACATATTTAACCCGTTAAACTTCGTTTAGAATTTTTAATCCCATTACAATATTGTTGTATTTCAATAGAAATATGCTGAGAAGTCGAAACTTGTTTTTGTCAATGTATTATATTTAGATTATTGATATACTACCTTACGCCTACGTGCTTATCAGATAGTTATATTGTAATGTTTGTTGATCCTGCAACGACTTAAAACATTAGTGTTTAGACCTCCATGTCATATAGTAACTTTACTTTGATCCAACAACCGTTTCAAACATAACTAGGGTTTAGGTAGATTTCGACAAATTGCTTGGAATGATTTCAAAATCAAAGAACTGCACTTAGTTGGAGTTAGCTTTTGGACTTCGCTCTTTACATTCCCTCTTTCTAATAGCTTTTTGTTTCATACGATCGAAGGGAGATAAGGAATGTATGGTTTTCTTCACTTGTTTTTTCGCTGCTAACTTACATAAAACTCAAAAAAGTTAATTCAGTATACTCCGTGGAAAAAATAACCATAATCAAGGGTAGGAAAATGAGAAGACGATTTAGGGTTTCTCCTCCTTACTTCCTCTTCAAACATGTAAGGAAGAAGATGGCGGTAGGAGAATACAAAGCGAGAAGCAAAGGAAAATAGGGGTTTTTAGAGATGAGATGTGATCGTGGAAGCAAGGACTCTCGAATAAAGTGATCCCAGTGCGGATCAATTGCATTGAATGCTGGGGCCGAGAGGATCTAGGAAGGCTCCAAGGATATATATATATAATTTTAGTACGCAGATAATACTCACTGACGGACAGTCACGCAGCAGTGTTTTTTTAATTTTATGTACTTCATTAGTAGTCCGTCCGTCCGTCTTGGTTCCTGGTGAAGAGAGAATAACTCGACCCTCAGTAATAGTGACGCAGGCTTTGTAGAGGATGATTTGGTCCACAACAGATATAGAATGCATATGGTCTCTGCAGTCGACCTTGCAATGGAAGGATGAATAATCCTTGCCATGTACTCAGTGAAGCAGTTCAGTTCAGAACAACCCACTAAACGTCATGTCTCGTTTGAGGAAAAAAGACATGTTTTTAATTGCATAACTTATTTTAATCCGATTTTTATTTATTGCGGCTGTATGGATAAAATTAGTTATTATAATAAATTCAAATCATTACCCACACGTGAATACAAGTACGCGCAATTTTGAGAGTATTAATCTCAGTGTACCCAGTTTGTCTGCCAGCTGTAATAGTCACTTTGATTTCAGTTTAGTCAGTTGAGTTTTACCTAAGTTTTTTTTAGTTATTTATTATTGCCGTTTCTTTGTCTCTTTTGTAATATATATTGTTTGTCTGTTTTGTAATATATATTGTTGTTACTCAATTATGAGAAGAGCTATTCCCCCAATATTTTTATTCTGGTATCAGAGTGCGAAGTTGCATAAATTGTAATATATATTGTTGTTACTTAATTATGAGAAAGGTATTCTCCTAATATTTTTATCATGGTATTAGAGTGGTAAGTTGCATAAGGCAATCAAAGCAATATTTGAAATTCATCTATGATCATCGAGAATTATAGAAAGCGAAATGGAAAATCAAGCGAAAGAGAAACCAACAAAAAAATAATTTTATAAGTTTGTTTTTCAAAAAATTGAGGGTTACTAGCAGACTCAGCCTAAGGGTACATAGTACAAAGTCGATTTTCTTGTTAATCGCATCCCCGAAGAGAGAAGGTGTGATGAAATGGGAAAACTTCACAATTAAAAAATTCTTTAGAAAATCGCAAATCACGCAAATCATTACTGTAGGTCAATTGATGGAACGAGGCTATGTTGTGATATTCCAAGGGACCATATGTTATATTTATGACAAACCTCCCAATAGAAGACTAATAGCCAAGGTAGAAAAAATCAAGAATAGAATGTTTCCTTTCACTATTAAATGTCCAAATTTCTCAAATCATTTACACATAATGTTAAAAAAAATAAATGAGTGAGAGTTATGGCATTCTAGGTATGGTCATAGACCCTTCAAGAGTCTAAGACTTCCTCAAAAACATTCCATGTTCACTAGTCTCCTTATGGTCAATGAGAAAGATTGTAACTATGAAATTTGTATTCTAGCAAAGCAAAAAAGAGACAACTTTCCCACAACTTCCATTAGAGAAAAATAACCCCTAGAGCTTGTCTACACAGATATCTATGGCCCAATGCAATCAAAATCCACTGGTGGAAGTCTTTTTTTTCTAACCATTATTCATAACTATAGGAGGAAAATATGGATTTATTTTCTTAATAATAAGTCCAATTAATGCTCAACGTTCAAAGAGTTCAAAGAAGAAGGGAAAAAGCGAAGTGGAAAGAATTTGAAAGTACTCAGATCACACTAAGAAGGAGAAAAGAATTCCAATGATTTCAAAATAATTTTCAACAAGAAGTCATCATAATGAAGAACAAAACAAGATATACTCACAACAAAATGGAGTAGCATAAAAAAACTAATCAATCATGAATATGGCAAGATGCATGCTCTGTGAAAAGAATTTTTCCAATGACTATTGGGCTGAAGTTGTTGCTATTGTAGAATATGTTCTCAACAGATCTCCAACGACCAATGTCAAAGATGCAGTACCTTAAGAATTTTGGGATGATAAGAAGGTGAATGTCTCTCACTTTCGAATATTTGGTTGTGTAGCATTTTCTCATGTTCCACAGAAACTGCAAAGAAATTTGATGATAGAAGTGAAATATGCATCTTTAAAGGCTATAGTGAATAACCAAAGGCCTATAGAATCTACAATCTTGTCACCAAATTTTATTTTTTAAGCAAAGGTGTTAAATTTTTTGAAGATAAACCTTGGTTTCATCAAATTGATGAAGCATCAGATCAACTTGCTCATCCACAACAACTACCAAGATTGCAGGTACAAGAAGATCCACACCACCATGAAAATGATACATCTTCCAGCAGTGAATCCAATGAGGATTCATCATCTTCGAAAGATAATTAGAAAAAGGAAATCATTATTGACATATATGAGCAGGAACATGGCTTTAACTAGTGGAATCCTTTTGCATTTTTTCCTGTCAACCAACCCGTTTTGAAGAGGTAGTAAAAGAGAAACATTGGGTTGTTATGATAAATCAAGATATTACATCCATAGAGAAGACCAAGACATCGTGACTCGTCGATCTCGCAAAAGAAGAAACCATCATTGGTGTCAAGTGGGTCTACAAGACTAAACAAAATGAAATGGGAGAAATCAAGAAACACAAGGCAATGATGGTTGCGAAAGGATTTTCACAAAAATTTGATGTAGACTATGGAAAGAACTTTGCTCCAGTAGCAAGGTTAGGCACAATCATAACTATTTTGTTTGCAACACCTCAACATAAATGGAAAGTTTTTCAACTTAATGTAAAATATGCATTTTTAAATGACATATTGTAGGAAGAGGTTTATGTGGATCAACCACCTAGTTTTGAAGTTTCAGGACATGAGCATAAGATGCATAAGTTTAAGAAAGTCGTATATGGCTTGAAACAAGCTCCCCGAGTTTGGTACAATTGAATTGACTCTTACCTCATCAAAAATAGATTTCACAGGGGAAACCATGAATGATCTATAAACTATCATGGATATTCCACTTGACAGTTCGTCATAACATATTTGATAATATTATATTAAAATATGAGATTCTACACTATTAGAGTTTTAATAAACTTTAAGATCTATAGATTTAGTTGTAATTAGTAAATGCATGCGAATGGAAATTATACAGAAAAGTAGAGAACGACAAAATAAGCACACACACAAAAAAACACAAAATATGCTCTCTAGGAAACGCTTTCAGGAGAAAACGTAGTTGGAAGCTAAGTCTGCTTCGTTCTCTTTCTCTGTCTGGAAATCTGGTTGTAAGTACAAAGAAGTAATGCTTGTAGCTTGTGGGCTCTACCTCCCATCTCTCTTGTTTATGCTTGCTCAGCTATGGAACAAAATTCTCTCGAAGTAATGGAATGCCTCTTCCTCCTAGTGGCTCCATTATAACACAACTCGATAGCCTACTAGTGGTTAATTTTGACTACATCAATTCTTAACTAGAGTTACAATATAGAGTCTTTTAGAGTCTTTTACATTAAAATCATGTGGCTAGAAATTGTTGAAAATAATACTGAGAGGGGGGGGTGAATCAGTATTATCAGATCAATAAAACTTTTTCAATGCTCAAAAACATATACGCTACTTCAGTTAAGTGAACCCGCGTGTACACGCTTCTGTGTTTAAAGCAACTAGCGTATATCCAGAAATCTTATGATTCAGTTAGCTTATCTTCAGTAAATGCATCAAAACATTATTAACCATATTAACAGTAAACAGGTGCAGTATAACAGAACAGATCATCACACAAAAGCCACACACATGAACACAAAGATATAATGTGGAAACCCAATGTGGGTGAAAACCACCTGCTGCAAGTCATCTCAATCTTCTTCTTAATAAGAAAATACTTTTACAATATTTGTACTGGTGCAGTCTTATACCAGTACGGGAGCTACAACCCCCTTTGCTTTTGTACTAGCCGATCCATTTACTAGTACACAAGCTGTTACCTGCTACAATGCTCCAAAGATCTCCCTTAGCTTTTGTACTAGCTTAGATACTAGTACGTAGGTGCTTGCCTACAATCTTCTCTCCTCCAGGTACCACGTTTCATCAATTTTCAGACTGGATACACTGAAGCACAACACATAATCTGAAAGGCCACATTTCATCCAATTTTCATACTGGACCCATAACTATCATTGAAGCTCAAAACAATCATCAAACTCTGAATCACTGAAACCCTGTTAACAACACCGTCACCAGAACACAAAGCAGACACAGAACTCTGTAATAACCATCAGACCCATCTGCAACTTCAAGTATCAAGCTTTACAATGTATACGCTACTTCGATGAATCAAACCCGCGTGTATACGCGCTTTCGCCAAAGACAACCCGCGTACAGATCTAAAAATAATTTCTCATAACTTGCAGCTGTACCAGACATCAATCATACTCATAATACTTATAGAACAATACATGCGTCAGTATGTAGATCTAGAATAAGCATCATAAAGATAGTTCATTTCAAACCATTTGATCCCGATCTCTCCTTAGATCTTGCTCTCCATCAACCGATGAGATCTCTCCTTAGCTCAGATCAAGCAATGCATCATCAACCCATAACCTGCATACTGGATCTAATGCTTCATCAGATATTCAAGACATTTCAGATACACTTGCCTAATGATTTCCTTCCCTTTATATAGCCTTAGGCCTTGTTCAATACCAAGAGCCAAAACCATAGAAATCTAATACCATCAACTTCAAAACTAGGGATCAACACGTCCGCCGAGACGCCAAGGTCCAAAACCATAGGCACAACTTCCAAGGAATAACCGCCATGGACCAAAGGTACTTTTCCACATACACGCGCTTTTGCTGAAGCCAACCTGCGTGTACACGCGACTTGGGCGTAACGAACCTGCGTGTATGAACTTTCTCTTCTTCTTATAGTCTGATCATCAATTCCTTGCTGCTGACCTTCTGTACTATGATTTGTCATCAGTGAGGTTTGTCATCAAGGACAACACTTATCTCATAATGCCAACAATCTCCCCCTTTGGACTTGATGGCAAAGCTAACTTGTCACACTTCGAACTATCATCTGATTCCTTTGAGCTGTCCTCCATCAGTCACATCTGATATCTCTTCTGAAGATTCATCATCTGATTCCTTTGAGCTGTCCTCCATCAGTCACATCTGATATCTCTTCTGAAGATTCACCCAGTTATACATAAGTGAGATATTCTTCTATGAGAGGGTTGCCATCAAGTACAACATATGCATCATAATGCCAACAATCTCCCCCTTTGGATTTGATGGCAAAGCTAACTTGTCACACTTAGAACTATCATCTGATTCCTTTGAGCTGTCCTCCATCAGTCACATCTGATATCTCTTCTGAAGATTCATCATCTGATTCCTTTGAGCTGTCCTCCATCAGTCACATCTGATATCTCTTCTGAAGATTCACCCAGTTATACATAAGTGAGATATTCTTCTATGAGAGGGTTGCCATCAAGTACAACACATGCATCATAATGCCAACAATCTCCCCCTTTGGACTTGATGGCAACAACACCAAATCACTCTCCCCCTTTGACATCAAGGGCAAAGGGTGGACCAAGATATTCTCTTCCTTTGCTGAATCATTCCACTGTCCATACTCCCCCTGAGTACCTGCTGAAATCTCTAAATAGTCTCCCCCTTTGTATATGCCAAGGTGTACCAATCTGTCCATGCTCCCCCTGAGTACATGCTGAATCTCTGTACCGCTGAAGTGTGTTGTACCTGCTCTTGTAGGCAAGATCTGCAAAAGATGTTCTTCAAGAAGAACATGACTCTATACATCATAAAAGACCTTCCTATCACCAAAGACTCATACATACATCCATCTCTCAACTAAGTGAGGATATACAAAAATTGACTCATCCACCCAACCAAGTGGGGATACATCAAAAGTTTACATATGACAACCAATCATATTGCATCAATCAACCCAGGCATAGTGGGGAAACCAAAATAGGCCGTTACATGACCTCGACACCATGAAAGAGATACCACAAAAGAGATATATGACATAGAGATGAAAGACCAAGATTTATGAAAGTTACTATCAGCATCTGATAATCACCATTCAGATCAGCAACCAATTTCGCCTTTGTTCCACTTGAAACCAACAACAAATGTGAACTAGAACCACAAGCTTTAAGATAATGCCAACAATGCATCATTGGAAGATTATCTGCTCCCCCTGAATCTGTGCCAGATGATCTCTGTCGGACCCATATCAGACTTTCTGCAACCAACATCTGTCCCTGCTGATTTCCTTCAAAACTCCATATACGCGTATTCATCCACATAAACAGGCGTATATACGCGGATAGGCCTTATGAAACTCGCGTACAACCATTTTCATATCAGCAACCTGTAAATGTCCTGTAGAGAATAAGTCATCAACCTTTAACAAGGTATGACTGCATCAATTCATCCCTTTGAACAGAATTCAGAGTCATTCACATGTGTGAAACCACCATAGCCATTTCATCAAGCTCTACATGATCCAAGTATCATCACTTGGGAACATCTGCATCAATCAACACATGCAAGTATCAACCTATCATTATATAGATAAGAACTCATCACCATGTCTCCAACAAAGCAACCTTGAGTAGTCATCCATGTATCAGCACTATGTATCTTGAGCTCAAGCTCATTTGACAAAACTTCTTGATATCATCAACAACAACAATCCTTATCCACAAGAGTGCCTGCATCATAACTGTATGATTTTTATGCATATGACAACAGCAGTATATGAGTGACCCATCATCAAGTGAGGAAGATGTATATTCAAGCTTTGTACTTCTCCTTGTCCATATGAAGATCACCATGTAAGCACCATATATGCATCATCAAAGAATCAACCATAAATCTGATCTGATCATCAACTATGTAACTTCAAGAATCATATGAGAGTTTATCATAGACAACTCACAACCACATCATAGCAAAGATATATCATTTAGCCATATAAGAATCATCACCAAGGATAATGCCAACAATGAATTACTAAAGGCATATGCTCCCCCTCGACCAGTGCCATCTGTTAGATCTGATCATGCATATATCAGCAATAAGCATCAAAACATCATCATCCTCAAGTTAGGATCAAAACACTTCTAGACATCATACAAGTAACAAAACATTTCCGCACATCCTCAGTAGACTGTAACCAATAGAGCAAATAATAGACTGAATCATATCAGATCCTTTTTCTGATCCTGTCCCCACTGCTTTTCCTCAGACTGACATATACGCGACTTTGCAGTGTTTAACTCGCGTATATACGCTACTTCCCTTTAAGGAACTTGCGTATGAGATTCAGGACACTGAAGTTTTACACTTTCAGCTCCCTCTGAGTCTGATATGTCTGTGTTGTGCTGTGTCTCAGTACATTGTGCTGACTATACTTCCTTCTTCCTCCATATCTTCAAGTGTGATGAGGTTTTCTTCTTTTTGTGTGATGTCCATCCTTTGTTCCTGCATTCCTTTGCTATATGTCCAAGCTTGTTACATGCATAACATCTAACATGTTTCATGTTCCTCCTGTAGCAATCAGCAGCTTTGTGACCAAACATATTGCAAGCAAAACAATATCCATTAAAGTACCTTGAATGTGGTGATCTTTCTACATGATGGTCTTTAACCCTTCTTCTTCCACATCTAGCTGCAACATGTCCAAGATTATGACATACATAACATTCAACATTATTCATAGGAGGAGTAAAAGATTTTCTTTGAGGAGTCTCTTTCCTTGATTGTTGATGGGGTTGACCTTTCATCTCCTTGTTGATCATTTTAAATTTCTCTTTAGAGTTCCTTGCCTCGCCTTGTGAACTAGATTCACCTTTAATAGATTCATGAAAACCAAGACCAGTCTTGATTGCAGGAGACCTTTGACTACTAAGAATATCATCCCAGGCTTTAGTACTATCTTGAAATCTCAAAAGTTTATCCTTTTCTTCTAATTTACCTTTCAAGATATTTACCTCAACTTGAAGTTGTTCCTCCTTTTCTAGATACTGTTTCTTCATGTCTTCTCCATCTTTCCTTCCTTCTTCCAACTGATGCCTTAGTTTGAGAATCTCCTTTTCTTGTTCTTCATTCAGATCCTGCTGCATTTGATGAACTCGGAAGGCACATTCTAGTTGAGATTTTAAGCTGGTGACTTCGTTTTCTTGTTTTGCAGTAGCTTGGAGTAGATCTGTATTCTGCTTCTTTGATTCTTCAAGATCTCCTTTTAGTGAGAGGATTGTAGCTTCAAGATTTTCATAGTAGCTGGATCTATCTTTGAGTTTCTTGATGATTGTGTTTTTGTCATTGACTTCATTTCTTAGAGAAGTTGCTTCAACCTGCAACTTTTGATATTTCTCCTTGAATAACTCTCGTTGAGCCTTAGCAGTATTATCCTTTATGTTCAGAATATCTTCTTGAGTTCTAATTTTGCTTCTTAGTCTTCTAAATTCTGCTTCTATCTCATTTCCTTCTTGTTCACCCATAAGAGCAAGTTCAGTAGTTTCACTATCACTTCCATCTGTCTCACAAGGAAATATGGCTGGAACATCAGAGGATAACACATTCATACCTGATAATGATTCTGAATCTGATTCTGAATCTGAAGAGCTTCTTATACCTAATCCCCAATCGATTCTCCCACTGTCATAGTCCTTCTGAGATGTCTTCTTCTTCTTATGAGCCTTCTTCTTAAGCTTCTTTCCCATTGTTCCACGGATCTCCTTCAAGCGATCAAGCTTCTACCAAAGGACCTGCTCTGATACCAATTGTTGAAAATAATACTGAGGGGGGGGGGGTGAATCAGTATTATCAGATCAATAAAACTTTTTCAATGCTCAAAAACATATACGCTACTTCAGTTAAGTGAACCCGCGTGTACACGCTTCTATGTTTAAAGCAACTAGCGTATATCCAGAAATCTTATGATTCAGTTAGCTTATCCTCAGTAAATGCATCAGAACATTATTAACCATATTAACAGTAAACAGGTGCAGTATAACAGAACAAATCATCACACAAAAGCCACACACATGAACACAAAGATATAAGGTGGAAACCCAATGTGGGTGAAAACCACCTGCTGCAAGTCATCTCAATCTTCTTCTTAATAAGAAAATACTTTTACAATATTTGTACTGGTGCAGTCTTATACCAGTACGGGAGCTACAACCCCCTTTGCTTTTGTACTAGCCGATCCATTTACTAGTACACAGGCTGCTACCTGCTACAATGCTCCAAAGATCTCCCTTAGCTTTTGTACTAGCTTAGATACTAGTACGTAGGTGCTTGCCTACAATCTTCTCTCCTCCAGGTACCACATTTCATCAATTTTCAGACTGGATACACTGAAGCACAACACATAATCTGAAAGGCCACATTTCATCCAATTTTCATACTGGACCCATAACTATCATTGAAGCTCAAAACAATCATCAAACTCTGAATCACTGAAACCCTGTTAACAACACCGTCACCAGAACACAGAGCAGACACAGAACTCTGTAATAACCATCAGACCCATCTGCAACTTCAAGTATCAAGCTTTACAATGTATACGCTACTTCGATGAATCAAACCCGCGTGTATATGCGCTTTCGCCAAAGACAACCCGCGTACAGATCTAAAAATAATTTCTCATAACTTGCAGCTGTACCAGACATCAATCATACTCATAATACTTATAGAACAATACATGCGTCAGTATGTAGATCTAGAATAAGCATCATAAAGATAGTTCATTTCAAACCATTTGATCCCGATCTCTCCTTAGATCTTGCTCTCCATCAACCGATGAGATCTCTCCTTAGCTCAGATCAAGCAATGCATCATCAACCCATAACCTGCATACTGGATCTAATGCTTCATCAGATATTCAAGACATTTCAGATACACTTGCCTAATGATTTCCTTCCCTTTATATAGCCTTAGGCCTTGTTCAATACCAAGAGCCAAAACCATAGAAATCCAATACCATCAACTTCAAAACTAGGGATCAACACGTCCGTCGAGATGCCAAGGTCCAAAACCATAGGCACAACTTCCAAGGAATAACCGCCATGGACCAAAGGTACTTTTCCACATACACGCGCTTTTGTTGAAGCCAACCTGTGTGTACACGCGACTTGGGCTTAACGAACCTGCGTGTATGAACTTTCTCTTCTTCTTATAGTCTGATCATCAATTCCTTGCTGCTGACCTTCTGTACTATGATTTGTCATCAGTGAGGTTTGTCATCAAGGACAACACTTATCTCATAATGCCAACAATCTCCCCCTTTGGACTTGATGGCAAAGCTAACTTGTCACACTTAGAACTATCATCTGATTCCTTTGAGCTGTCCTCCATCAGTCACATCTGATATCTCTTCTGAAGATTCATCATCTGATTCCTTTGAGCTGTCCTCCATCAGTCACATCTGATATCTCTTCTGAAGATTCACCCAGTTATACATAAGTGAGATATTCTTCTATGAGAGGGTTGCCATCAAGTACAACATATGCATCATAATGCCAACAGAAAATTTTCCATGAATAATTAGGGTTGATGTGGCATCCTCCTGAACTATAGGTGTGAACACAAATAGCGACTATGCAGGAAACTTAGAAGATCAGAAAAGCACCTCAAGGTATGGTTCTCACTTGAGCACAAATATGATCTCATGGGTCTCCAAGATACAACCCATTATTTTAATACCTTCTACAGAGGCGGAGTATGTAGCTACAAATTCCATAGTATGCCAAGCAGCATTGCTGAGAAGACTATTGGATCATCTCTCAAATGTCCAAAAGGAGCAAGCTCCTATTTTCTGTGATAACAACTCCGCAATTTCTTTATCCAAAAAGAAAGTCTTTCAGAAAAAGAGCAAACAAATTATCACATGCTTTCATTTCATTTGATAGCTTGTTAATGGTAAGATATATTTCTTTATTTTTATGGATCACGAGATCAAATTGTAGATTTTTTTACAAAACCATTCAAAGAAATTATATTTGAATTTCAAAGAGAGCACTTTGGCATTATAAGTGCCAATTGTTGTAGCCTTTGAGAGTAGGATGGGCCATTGAGAGTATTAATCTCAATGTCCCTGGTTTGTCTGCTAGATGTCATAGTCAGTTTGAACTCAGTTGAGTTTAGTCGAGTTTTAGTTGAGTGTTTCTCTAGATATTTATTATTGTTGTTTCCTTCTCTCCTTTATAATCTAGTTAGTTGCAACTCAATGATGAGAAAAATTGTTGGCTTCATTGCATTTTTTGAATTTATTCTCTGTGTATGTCCACCTCTACCATATTTGTCATTGCCCTTCACTGCGTGATTTTCCTCTAAATTACAACCAATTTTTTAAACCCATCCACATTACGTGTTAAAATAAGTTGGCAAAATTGTCAAATTTGATGGGTGTTTCAATTTTGAAATTTCTACTATGGTCGCATTGTAATGGGATGTTTTATATTCTTTGATTTTCAATGGGGTTACTGTTGTATTAATCGACCACCTACTAATATTCTGCATGTTCCCTTTAAATACCAGTTGCTATGATTTGTTCTAATTGGAATCGATAAAGAGCTAGCCACTTAAGCAATTGTGGAAATACCAATTACAAAACATACAACTGGAAATTTTTTTCAATAAATAAAAAAAAATAAAATTTGTTATATATAAAGACATTTACATATACTAGTTATTCCAGGTCTTCCAAAAATATCTCAATTCCTACTTTTGAGAGAAAATTGTTTATTTTTCAGAACAATTTTTCTACTTCATAGATCTCTAACTTCTTGCTTATGAAATTGCATGCTACTTTCCCTCCGTAATCCATAACAGGTTAGAGTTGCATGTTTTTACTTGATATCATGGTATGTGCATTCTCAAGCGCTCCTGTCATAAATTAATCAGATTTTTAAAAACCAAAAATACAAGGCAGCGTAATCAAGAGCTTTGATTTCATGACAGGGAAAACTGAAGCAAGGCCGAGATATAAAAGATATTAAATTACCATTTTGAACGTGATTACCATAACTCGGGGTTGTGGCACTGTTCCATGAATTACCTTGTATCATGTAGTAACCTTGATTCATTATAATTACTAGTGCACAAAAATGAAGTCTCCATACGAATAGAATTTCCCATGTAATTTTGTCTAGTGTTTTATCTCGTAAACCCAACATCCTTTCAACTTTTAATGCATCGTTGTATCAAGGAAATCAAATTGTTTTTAATTCAATTTAGAAAAAAATATGGTGAGGAGAAAAACAGACATACTCAAATCATCAGATCGCTCCCAACTAAAATTGGAACCTTGAGAGAAAAATTCTGAACTTACAGGAGCAAGTACAATTGATAAGTAATCGTGTGGAATATTTGTCAATTGTCATAAACTTGAAAAATGTCTTCAAAAAATTTGGATGAAACATTGTCTATGGGTTTCCACAAACTTGAAAAATTAGTCAAAAGGTTTAGTGAAGCATCTCTCTTATAAAAATATATGATTGTAGATTGTAGATCTTAATAACAGCTACATGTGACCATTGGATGGATGGGGTTGAAAGATAAAGGGCATAGCGAAACCACAACTACATCTTCCACCCTGTAAACAAATATCTAAAAGTAGACATGAGATTATAGAACATCGAAATTCCAAAGCCCAAGGATAGTTACTAGCATCAATCTCTACCACAAATAGGAATATTACAGAACCAAAACATAAGACCACTTGAAGATAAAGATAAATGCTAACACATCATCATCATCACTCCAATATCCTCTTGCTACCACTTTGAGAACTAGGGAGTTGTCATCTATGATACTACTTCGACTGTGTATCCATCTTTTTGTCTCATTCGTCCATTTATACAAAAAATTAGGTCATTTAATTTCCCCTTCAGCTTTTAACGAGTTGTGTTGAGGGATCCCCCTTAATATCCAGATGAGGTGGTGTTTCCTTTTTATATTTTGATGGGTTGAGGTGGTGGAGGTGGTGATCAATGTTCTTAAAACCATAATCGGTGACCATATTGGTCCACCTAATGAACCGGTTTACCGACTAGAACCAATCTAACCGGGACTGGTTTGGCCTAAATGAACTGGTTTTAAAAAAATACATGAAATAATTAATTTTTAATGAAACAAAACTATTTTTAAGATGTAAAACCATGATTCCAAGCCAATAGAGACAAAATATGCAAAGTTTGCTCATTTATATACCATGTAAAGGTGAATATATCAAAATGGCACCAAGTGCAATACATATCATCGACAAAATAGAAAAATACATAAGAAATGAGGCTCTAAATGGCCTATAAAGTCCAAAGACAATGATGAAAGCTATGAGGCCATTGGCCTACAGTCTACTGCAAGTCTACAGTGTACACATGATCAATCATCAAGTTCATCACCACTACTAGACACATGATCATCATCAGGAGCTACATAGACATCCTCTGGTTCAGAGTCTGAGGATGCCTAGTCTGATCTGCAACCTCAGTATCAATGCCACCAATTACAATAGAAGTGGACCTAATGGAAGCATAAGTTTGTCGACCTACACGACTAGTGCCTTCCATTAGTTCTTTACCTTTCCTTGATGCTGCTAATGATCCTGGTTCTAATGCCGCAACATAATCTGCTTCATCCCCCACTAAAGCCAAGTCGATATCAAAATCAAACTCAAACATAGGATCTTCAGCCTCCTCCACCCATTCTGATGTTGGATCAATATCGTCCGACACAATGGGATCTAGATTAGGTGTTTTGCTCATCATTTGGTTCCTCCTTAGTCGAAGGCTGTATTGCACGAAAACAAGATCATTTAACCATTTTTGTTCCAAACGGTTTCTCTTCTTCATGTGCATGCACTCAAAAATATACCACTTGCACTCACAACTTGAAGCACTACAAGTTTGACTAAGGACTCTAATTGCAAACCTTTGCAATTGAGGACACTGGCCACCAAATAACTCCCACCAATGTGCTACAAAGAAAAAGACATTAATTAGTAACTTAGTTTATAATTTGAATTGTAAAGAACGTAAACAAATTTAACTTGAAAAGAAAAACAAATTGGAAATTGGTATTGCTTCCCTAGTTGGTCCACATCTCTTGCCATCTTTTCGAAGTTTTTGCCAAAACTACCACCTGCCATATTGAAAACAGTAAGCTCTATATGCATTTCCAACTAGCCTGCATGGCTAGGGACCATGTGCTCCAAGCAATCAATCAATCCAGCTCTAACCTCCCCATCATGCGGATCTCCTGGATGATTTTTATAGTGATACTTTCGGTTCAAAAAATACCCAGTTGCATGTATAAGATGATGGAGTTGATTGTTCCATCTGTTATCAATGATCTCCCATATACGACCATATTTATCTAACCTGTCCTTGTAAGCCACCTGTATCTGCTCCTTTGCCTGATCCATAGCCTCATAAATGTAGCCCATGGCCAATCTTTCCCCATCCACCAACCTTAGCACCTTATCGGTAATTTTCACAACCTCTAGAGACCATTTCCAAAAATAAGTGTCTAACAATTTCTTTTTGGTGTCTTTTCCATCTGGTCTATGAGCCCATCGAGATTCAGACCATTCTTCAGAGGAAAACATTTTCTGCAAGTTTTTGTGTTGACCATTGAGACATTGCAACATGAAGAATTGAGTTGCAAATCTCGTAATTGCAAGCCTAACAAGCTCTTTGCCCCCAGTGCGTTTCCTCAGTAGGCTCAATACCCATGAGTGGTTGTAAATGTATTTTGATGCACTTGGCATGCTCTATAGTGTTTTTTACCCACTCCACTTTGCCTATATCCTCAAGCATGAGGTCTATGCAATGTGCAATGCATGGAGTCCAAAATATGGTCTTATATTTCGTCTCAAGCATATTTCTAGCAAGAACATAGTTTGAGGCATTATCAGTGATGACCTGCACAACATGCTACTCCCCAACTTCCTGAATAATGCTATCCAAAAGCTCAAATAGAATGATTGCATCCTTTACCTTATCAAATGCATAAACGGATTTCAAAAGCATGGTTCCTTGAGTGCAAGAAACAAGGAAATTGATGATAGTGTGGTTCTTTCCATTGGTCCATCCATATGACATGATGGAGCAACATTTTTTGAGCCATGAATCTTTAAACTCAACCAAATACTCATCAATGGAAGACTTTTTGCAAAATACCTCCCCTCAAGTCATGCATACTAGGGCCTTTGAAGCCCTTTCCTACAGCTATAACAAAGTCACACATAGCTTGGTAATAAGGTGAGCGAGTAGCATTAAATGGGATATCTGAATCATACCACCATCTAGCAATGTATTGATGAGAAATTTTTTTGATTGTCTTTTCTAATGTTGATCCAAAGTGGGTTGAGAACTGGGCTAGGAGGAAGTGGGATTAGAAGAGGCAATGTTGGCAAAAGATGAGAAATAACTTTGGATGTTTGTTCTCTTTGTTCCTTTTGATGGTTGGCCAAAAGAAGGATGAACATAGTGAAAGGGGTCATTGGTGGAAGGGATAGAAGAAGAGTCTTGAATCTCATAATCATCATACCCACTCTCTTTCATGGTATCTAATAATTCCCCCTTCCTTGCAATGTCATCTTGGATGACCTTCTCCCTATCCTTATCCTCATAAAATGTTTCAAGCTTGGAAATGTATTCTTCCCTAATAAGACCTAACAGTGCATTTGGTGCATCACATGGCTTTACTTGGCCTCTTATCCCAGCCAAGTGTTGTTTGAACCTAAGAATACCCCCACATCCAATAGATTCCTGGCATAATTTGCATATCATTTTTCCATCATTTACATCACAATGAGCCCATGCAATGTCCTTTCCTTTTGGAGCCATGTTTGCTTGAAATAATAACAATTTGCAAAGAAATCTTCCATTTAAAAAAGAAAAATTGGAGCTAAGCAACATGGAAAACCAAAGATAAATGTAGAAAAAAAATGCACATGCAAGCTACAAAATTTGATAGCATAGAGCTAGAGAGTTCATAGCATAGATGATAGATCATAGAAGTGAGAAGTTTATAACACATAAAAAAACTTAATTCATGGGCAACAGTCGAATGAGGAATTTTCAAGTGCAAATCTTTACCTAGAAATGCAAACTAGTTTCCTTAGCCTCCTCTTGAAAATGGCAACTCCACTGACAGCTACACACTATCTCCAAAATAGCTCCAACTCCAACTCCAAGATGAATACTTCAGCAAAAACTCAACACTCTCCAAGCTCACAAACAAACTCACAAACACTCCAAATCAGTTGTGTGAGACAAATGAGAGTGAGAGGGGCCTCTTAAAGGCTTGGAGAGGGTGTTTTTGGAGGGAAAACACCCTTATTTTCCCCAAAACCCCTAAACCACAGTCAGAAGTCTGTTTTTTTCACTTTACGGTGGGCGTGCCTAAAACCGGCCGGTTTAGGATAGAATCGGCTGGTTTGATACAAACCGGCCGATTTTCATCGGTTAGGGCAAAAAAATGGAGAAATGGCCATTCAAACTGGGTTTTTTGGTTGGTCTAGACCGGTGGCCTTGCTAACCAGCCAGTTAGACCGGTAACTAGTTTTTAAAAATGGTTTTTAAAACTATAGCGGTGATGACCATCCAACAATGAAATAATTAGGATCTCTAACATTCTCCCCTTTATTATTTCCCCCCAACAAAAAAGAAAAATAATATTTTGTTCTTAGATAAAAATTTTGTTATGCTTAATATTTTGTTACAGTGAAATGTTGTTAGGCCATACATCTTTCTACTGTGAGTTTCAAACAATTCTTTTGCAAAGGGTTTTCTACAAATTGGTCTTCTCATGATACTGATTTCATTATTGTTTACTAATTCTTGAATAAAGAGATATGTTATGTCAATATACTTACTCTTCTTATTAAAAACATCATTTCATGGTAATACAATAGCATATTTTTTATTAGAGAAAATATGAGTCGGTGTTTCCTGTTCATGCAACAACTGAGTTAAAATTATTTTCATCCATATAGTTTGACATGTTGGTATTATTGCAATAAAATCAATCTTAGTAGATGATAATGTCACAATGGATTGATTCTTTGATGCCCATCTTACTGCACCTAATCCAGAAATGAAAACATACCCAAATGTTCTTTTCTTATCATCAATATTTCCTGCAAAATCACTATTTGTATATTAATTTAGTTTAAAATCTAAATATGATCTATAGAGGATACCATAATTTCATGTTCCACTAACATATGTTAAGATCCTTTTTTGAACTAGCCAATGTGTACTCTCTAGAGACTTATTGAATCAAGAAATTAAGACTACAACAAACATTATACCAAGCTTTGTTGTAGTCAAATACATGATACTTCCAACAATTTCTTATAAAATGTAGAATCAACATTTGAAGTTTAATCCTTTGTACTGTGTTTTGTACCAGTTGAAATTGGTTTTAGAATTGTCTTACAATTTTCCATCATAAACCTTTTTGAATATATTCTTTAGATAATTAGATTGGCAAATAAAAATACCATCTTCACATTGAGTTACTTAAATACCAAGAAAATATTTCATTAACTCTAAATTAGTAATACTCTGTTAAAATCATCTATTGAAAGATCTCCATTGAAAATAAAATCATCATCATGTAATAAAACTATCAAAATTTTACCTACCTAGTTTACCTTTGGCCACCCCTGCATTTGGCCAACTCTTGTTTTTGTATTAATCAATATATGTTTCGATATGAATTAAGGCCTAGGGATACAAGACATGAAGTGAAAATAATAACTCAAAGACGACCCATTGACCTTCACAACCAACTGCAAGCACACATATTTTTGTTTTATCAAAGGGGGCTTGTGCTAACTTGTAGTTGATGTTGAGGGGCGCCATTCATTGCAAGGTGCTAATAAGGTTGTGCCCTTCAATTAAAAAAAATTAAAAGTCTAATTTCAAATCAAACTCACCTTACCCACTAATTAATGACAAAAAAATAAGAAATCATCAAAGCTAGATGCTTAGCTACGTCTTATATGCCAAAAACTTTTGATGCTCTTCACATATTAGTTAACGTTACAGGAGGTTCAAGAACCAATGTAGCAAATGCAAACCAATAATAGAAGTTCCATTCCTTTAAATACACATATGAAAATAGGAAAAATCTACAATCACACTTCTTTCCTCCTCCACTTTTCCAAAATGAACATCCTGCTAAATCTAATGATAAATAGAATAAACCAACATTAACCATCCTAGACCATTTTCTTAATATTTTCTTCAAGTTTCTATTTCAGAAATGTTTACATATTCAACCGGTTTAGATGACTAGTAGGAAGTAACAAATTAGCTTTAGTTTATTTATTTCCACAAACAAACAGGACCATTTCCACTGCAAAATTTCAACATAATAGTTAAACTTTAAGTACGGAAGTAAAGAGTCTGCAAAATTTCAACATAATAGTTAAACTTTAAGTACGGAAGTAAAGAGTTGAAAAACGATTATCAATATACACTTTGTTTACTTCCATGTTAAGAATAACACACCTATCAAGAGACTTAAAAGTGTCCAATGTCTTCATATTGTATATCATTCTTGGAACAAGGGATAGGTTTCTATTCCGCAAAAATTTGATCGAAACCGATTTTTCCCTACCAGGATCAGGGGCTAGTGATGAAGAGAGAAATTTCAAATGATTTGACACCTGTTGATGAAACATTGGAGCATAGACCCCTGTTCCACCACTTTAGAAAGAACTAATCATGAGTATTGTGGTGATATGGACATTGAATAAGAAACCAATTTCACTACACTATTTAAAAATAAAATAAAATCCAATATATGGATAATTAAAAAAACGAGAAAGTTTATAAACATAGTTAAATAAACCATTGTGCCAAATCTTTAAATATATCAATGCTGCAAATGTTGACATCGGGATAAATATGAGTAAAAGTCCAGAAAACCAAAAAAACTTAAAAATCGGGAAAATATGAGTAAAAGTCAGAAACCATCGGCAAAATTTAAAAAATACAAAAATACAACATGTTTAAAAAAGCACTGAAATTATGACCTTTTCCGTCAAATCGTGATTTTGTTTTCACGTTTATGATAAAATGGGATTTTTTCACGGGAAGAAATGCGATTTTTTTGGCCGATAAAATTGTCTAGACAAAAATCGTGATTTTACAATTTTTGTTAAGATAAAATAAAGATGTTTGTCACACTTATACACACACATATAAAATATCAATTACTTTTAAAATGTGACATTTTTTAAGATGTAGATTTAGTACATACGTTTAACTTAGTATCAATCTTAAGCAATCAAACATATGTTTGGTTTTTAGAAGCACAAACACATTTGTTGTAAACATTGTGCATCATATGCAAGGAGAACCACTAAAAGCATAAGCCACGAGGTTATTAGTAAATCCATGCCTAAGCAAGATTCCAATAGCGTCTAGCCTACATGGCTCTCTACAAAGAAGTTTTGACTTACATGTACAAAGAATTATTTTCATAGATGTGAGATTAGTTAAAAGTTAAAATTAACAACGTTCATGCAAGAAGCGAAAGGAATCTTTGTTGGTGGATTTGGAACTGAAAGAGTGATTAAATATTTTCATTAATTATCAAAATCTGGAGTAATCTTGTAACATTGAGATAAAAGATATTTTGGAGGTTGCACGTGTGGCTGGAGGTGAATGAAAAATTTAGGAAGTTTTTTTTGACATTTTCATATACTTACACTAGTAGAATACTCATGTCACAATAGGAGGAATTTTAGAAACTTGAACATATGTAGTGTTGCATATGTAGTAGATAGATTGAACAAGATGGTTATAAACTTATGCAATAGGGGTATGTAAACCCAAACCCAGAGCACATCAAGTAGGTATTGGTATATTGCATACATTTTACCTAGTAGTACAAGGATACTACAAGTTGAGGACTACAACCTCACATATTGGGGTGTATTGTAACCATCTAGGTATGATACGACCCTACTTAAAAGGTAGTTTAGTGTGGATTCCCCATAAAATGTATTTTTCTTTTAGAAGAAATGCATAAAAATAAAAGGAGAAGGTGGGCTAAAGATCTAAAACATTAGTATATAATTTTCTAGGTGCAAGGAAAAGTTTCTAAACCATGCTTGGGAGTTATTTACCTAATTTGGGGTGCATGCTATGTTAATAACCCTTGGTTGTGGCATGATGGATATACACATTGAAGATAGCTTTCTTATGGGGATTGTTAGACCTTGTCTTGATTCTTGTGTGACATACTTATTTAGAGCATTGGTGACCCACACTACACAATAATCTTCATGGAATGTTTTGACACCTAAAATGATCCTTGGGTGCATGTTGCACAGAAAAAAAACTATCACCTCTTGAAATCCTGTCACTTTGGTTTAGTTCTTCCTAACAATGAAGGCGTATCCCTATCACCTGCTTATGATCTACAAATGAATAAGTGAGAACGAACTATTTCAATAAGTAAAATACATAAAATAGTAATATTCTTTGGGAAGGATCCAACCATAGGTGCCTACTATTGGGTCAGGAAATCAAATAACAGCTAGAGAATTCAGGTGAGTCATTAATGTTAGACAAATATCACAACATAATGTTTTTAACCCTACAACAACTGCCTAGACACAACCTTACTCTAATTGTTTAAACCTAATCAAAGGTAAGTTCTATCCTTGCCAATCTCTGTGGTCAAGGACCATTGCGTAAATTCATAATAATCACAGTGAAAACATGGGAGAAAGTCCTAAACCATCTCACAAAATTAACTTGACTAGACTGAACAAGAGAGATGTGAACATTCACAAACAATGGAAAAATACACGAGCAAGAGGACCAAGTGCCCAAGCTTTACTCATTCCATATTTTCAAGGAATTAGAAGTGTTTTAGATTCTAAATCTCTAATGATAGAGATAAAATATCCTATAATTCCTCCTTGTTACAATGAATTTTTCTTATTTCATAGAGCTATGCCTCATTGAAACGCGCACCTTAAGTCCCAAAATGCCTGTGCATGCCATCCATAATAGAATTTGGGATGCGTGCCTTTCATCTGAGTATGAATGCATTTGAGAATGCATACCATCCATCTTAGTGATATGCCACTATCTCCTTGCATCCACCAATCTATTGATCCATCAAGCTTCCATATGTACAATGATGCAAACCCATCCATCACAATGAATATCACAAGCGGACCCTCATGCCATATGACATGTAAAAAGAATTTTTTACAATTTTTTAGAGTTTCATACTATGGGATTGTGAGATCAAAAGATAGAAATCAAATTTTGGAAAAGGGAATTCAACAAAATGCCTAGGGAACATGTACTAATAATGGGATTAGCCAACTCACTGCTAAACAAGGTTCAACCTAACAGGTGTACTATCCAAGTTGGCCTAGGTTGTTATATTGTGCAATATTTTTCGATTTTGTCATTTGATATTTATTTGACTCAACATTATATTGTTTGATAACCTTTATTTATTTGGTTTATGAATCATAATTTCATGCCATGGTCAACTCGATGTGGCAATTTCTAGATCTTGATGATATGGAAATTTTTCATAATCATATGATATACTCGCATATGTTTGAATATGAAGTCTTTCATATCTAAGCTACATCCAAAGGTGTAATATTCACAATTGGACATAACCGACATTGTTTGTAATTTTATATTATATTTATATTATATCTGTAGATTTAGATAAGGACAACCAAGAAAACTCAATGTAGGCCTATTACCCTTCCTCGAGAAAACACCTTGCCCTTTTAGTTGTGTATAAATACAATCCTCTTATTTGTATTTTCACACATAATGATCATTCATTCATTCTTAAATAATTTAATTAAACTAAGCACTCCATACATTATTGTGCTCTCTCATTCTCTCTTTGATCTATCATTTTATTGGGTTATTTCAATTTATCTCTCTAGTACACGTGTACAAGGATTTATCTCTCTGAGGGGTTGTGACTATCTTGCCTACCCTAGTACTTTTTATCTCCATTGTTGATTTTGGTTAGTTTTGGTTATGTTTGATTCTCTTGCTAACACCTGTGAATCTCATAAGGTATCAAAACAAGGGTGAAAACTCTTGCTATAGACTTATTTTCTAGAGGTTGTTGGGTTTCCTAGGCTCTAGTACCCTATTTTACAACCAATGCACTCACCTCCTTCGCTACAAATTTGTTTATTAAAAGTCAATAATACCTGTCGTTTCTTGGGTATTAAAAGCAATCTTTCAAAGACTCATGAAGGCTACTTCTTTTGTTTTTTTCTCAACCTGATAGAGTCAAAATGACCTATTTCCTAAATGAATGGAGTTAATTATCATGTTTGGCAAACCAAATAATTGCCATTCTTGAAAGTAATGGTTTTAAAATCTCTTCCTCGAATCGAAAATCATGGCTATGACCTCATATGTTTGAAAAGGATGAATCCCTTGGGATAATCACCCTAAAAATCAAGCTAGATCATATTCATAATATCAATGAAAATAAAAGTGTTAAGTAAATTTGGGATACCTTCAAGAATCTCTTTTGAACCACGAACACTAATTAAATTAAAAAAATTGAAACCAAACTTTCTGATCTGAAGATGGTTGAATTTGAAAGCATTCAAATTTATATATTGTGAGGTTTAAGAACCTAAACACTAACATCATTACATTAGGAGGAAAGGTGAAAAAATATTCAAAATATGTAAGTATTATTCTGAATACTATCTCCTTAGCATTTATATCCTTCACTATTATATTTTGTAATAACCCACTACTTGTGAAGGGATACATAATACATATGCACAAATCTTCTAAAGGAGATTTTTATCTCACCCAACATCAAGCCACATTTGAGCATTGAGATATTTTCCTAATCTTCGTTTGCGGCCGCTAGCTGGCCCACACTTTTTGTGTAGTTTAGTTTGTTAATGAGCTAGTATTTAACTAGTAGAGGGTAGTTACACCATAATTACAATTTATTGTAGTTAAAATTTATTGTAATTTAGGGTAAGGTCAACCTAGGCTCCTCCTTGGGGCTGATGCATAGACCATAGTAGGATTCATATAAATACACCACATTCCTCATTTGAACAATCATAAAATTCAAGTGTGTTTAATCATTATTTCGCCTAAGGACACTTACATCAATCCACTATATTTGTGTTGTGTTCTATTGAAGACTTTTACACCACTACTTATTACAACTTGTCTTTTGGATTAGCGTATATTGGAGAATCCATTGTAGATCCTCTGGTGTATGATTTCTAACATGATATCAAATTTGGTGCGGGATTTATCTTCCTTTATCCAACACATACTGATTTTTAAGATCTGAAATTAGGTTTTTGGCACGCTTTTTAGACACCAATTAATTAATGTAACTAGTGTCGGTCTTCATAATGTAATACAAATATATCATTGATGTACTTATGATATTAATTTATTACATTAATTATTATTATTCTATTTCTAGTCAATGTGTGTTCTTCATTCTTATAAGGTCAATCCAGTCAAAAGAGAATTTATTATGAGCCAAACAAATGTAATTGAGTCAATGTCCCATTTGGACTTGTTGTAAGAAAAATAAAAATTATTTCATTTGAGTCAAATAGTCAAACTGTCATCCAAAAGACCAAGTCAAACATCCTTGGACAAGTTGGCCTAAAGAGGTAGCTATTCGATATCCTGAAAAGCTAGAAATACAAGGTCATTTCGCCTCATTCACTCACTCACTCAACAGATCAATTTATGTGCTAAATAAAGAAGAAAATTAATGAATGTGAAAGGAGAGAGAGACAAGTCAAAGGAGAGACAAGATCAATTTTTTTTCCCTACTTATGCTCACACGCATGAAGGTTCTGTGATTTTTCTTAGGTGCTATAGAGCTCAAATTCAACCATCTATTTCAGGTCTAAAAATTCTCTCATTCCACTGAAAATTTTAGAGATTTGACCAGCATTAACTTTGTTGGAGGTGACTTGGAGGAGGGATGGCTTGGGGTATTTGTGGAAGTCATGGTATTGGTCTTGGGTCTTGGCTATCTCACTTTCATCTGATTCTATAGGAAGAGGATTGTTTGGTTTTCCCCTTTGTGGGGTTTTTCCTCGGCTTGGAGCCCAACTTTTGGATTTTTTGTCTCTTTGTCATATTTATGTTTTCATAATTGCTTGATTAAGAGAACATAACATTAATAAGAAGAAGAAAAAAACATTTATAGGCTATTATAACATTAAAATAGATCATCATTATCTATAAGCATCTTGGTTTATCAACATGCTATCAAAGCTAAGGTGAAGGAAGGAAGCTTAAAGATCAAATCTTGTTGCCACTATTTTTTGAAGACATTCTTGTAGTAGGTATCATCTCTCTACCTCTCCAATGGAATGCTACATGAAGCAAGGTCTCAAGATTCTTAGGAGCCTCTTTGAATCCTTTAAAAGATGCAACATCAAGTTCATCTCAAGGCTATATAATGAAGTCAATGATGGATGTCTCTATTCTCCTCTTACAAGTTCACTTGAAGATGATAATGCAAGGGTGATCAACACTGGAGCTTCAAGGCATATGATATGGGAATGTGGTCAACTCAACACTTTAGGGAAAGGAAACTCTTCTCACACAATTGAACTTGGAGACAAGAACAACTAATTGGTCAAGGGGATTGGATCCACTTCCTTAAAGTTGGAATCTGATGGGAACATTCATATTTAAATCATCCTTTATGTTCAAGGTTTAAAAAATATTTTCTTTTTCTATTTATTGCTTCAAAAATAAAGCATATAGATTAGCATTCGTTGATGGTAAAGTTGTTGTTTGGGGAAAGGGATCTAGTATATAAAATGCAAGGAATATTAGGATTCATCAAGGGAGGTTGTATATAATTCTAACTCCTCAACAGGGAAAATTTTAAGAACCCCCCCTAAATTTACATGTATAATAAATGGGCGAATCTACATGGTATATAGGAAAAATGGAAGGCGATTTTATCAATAATATGATATGTATATATAATATTTTGGCGAATCTCTCACCAGGCATGGCGAATATTTTACTCAATTATAAAATTTTGTGGTTATTGAATACACAAATGAAATCATTGCATTTCTTTAAAATATGTTTTGAAATCAAAATTACCGAAATTACATATCGATAACCTAGTGGGTGTAGGATAAAATTCACCTGTGCCATTCACAGAAAGCATGAGAAAAAACCTAATACTATATATAAAACCAAGAAAAATTCAAATTCATCACTTCTAGGGACCTCGTAACCACCCTACCAATACACAAGTATGTTCCTGTTTGCAATTAGAAAAATTACCCAAATTACAATCTATTTACTCCAACGTATGTTGGAAAGTTATACAGGGATGACTAGTGCAATCAATCCATTCCTTTTAGCCCTGGATTTACAATCTATTTACTCAAGTGTATGTTGGAAAGTTATAGAGGGATGACTAGTGCAATCAATCCATTCCTTTTAGCCCTGGATTTGTTTCACTTTAAAACAGAAGTATACAAATATACTTGTCCAACGTCTATGCTTTAACCATTCACCTTGACATGTTTTTACAATATAATTTCCTAAGTCTATTTAATATCTTCATTATCATAAAAACCAACCTATATCCATCTTAACTCCACATCTACCACTCTTAGGGGGATGAAATCTATTTATCCCTCTGAGCACTTGATAGACCCAGAATTAAGATGGATCTAAGATGATAGAATTTCCCCTTTAAATAGTCTATGCTCACATGAATACCATGGTATTACCATGGGTCAATACCATGGGTTATCATAAACGTGGAGCTTAAAAATTACTATTAGTAATTTATAAAAATTAATAAAATTAATAGTTGATTTTTATTTTATTTTTTATTTTAACGAAGCTAAAATGTTTAACATACATTAAATTACAACATCCACTTTTAATCTTGATCGGATCAAATATTTTTTCACTCTATGCTAGTTTTCATATCACGATATTTGATACCTCTCGAGGGTTGGTAGATCCAGAGTAAAGATTGATCTATGCTGGTTTAATTCCCCCATTTAAATAGGATACATTCCAGGTGAATACCATGGGTCAATACTATGTGCCATTTTTGTGAATACCATGGGTCAATACCATGTACCATTTTTATTTTTATTAATACTAATATTAGGGTTAATAATGTTTTTTTTCATGGTATTAATAACAATCTAGTCCATGGTATTTGTCCCATAGTATTTTTCCTATAGGTTTCACCTAAATATAACTCATTTTTTGAGTGTTCGTAAATATAAGGCGACTTATGGAGTAAATATAAAAAAATGTTTTATTTATTTACCATACCTCTCGTTTATTTATATTTTTATTAATTTACCATACCTCTTTTACAAATATGGTATTTGGCCCACATGATTCACTTAAATAAAACCTCTTTCTTGAGCCTTCATAAATAGAACGAGCGTTATGGACTAAATATCAAAAGAGGTTTTATTTATTTACCATGCGTCTAGTTTATTTATTTTTTTATTTATTTACCATACCTTTTGAGTGAGTATAAAAAGACGTTTTATTTATTTACCATACCTCTTATTTATTTATATTTTTATTAATTTACCATACCTCTTTTATAAATATGGTATTTGGACCTTTGGCCCATAGGATTCACTTAAATAAAACCTATTCTTGAAAATGGGCAAATGGATTCACTTAAATAAAACCTATTCTTGAAAATGGGCGAATGGAAGGTTGTAACTCTTAATTTCAAGGGCTAAATTTACCTTTTTTACCCTCTCCCTTAAAATAAGGTGGGCTATTGGAGGTGATTTGTAAAAATGTACAATGATACAAAATATTCGCCCACTAAAAATTTAAAACCCCTTAATTTCGCCAAGGGCAAACATTCACCCCTAAAATTTTCTATGCTCCTCAACATCCATTTCATTTAGACATCAATCCTTGTGAATTACAACACAAAATGTATGTTCATCTCCATTAGAAGATATTTCCATAATTGAATCAAAATGAATCTAGTTTCCTTACACTTTATCCATGATGATGATTCTTGGATGATAAGATATCTCTTCGTAAATGAACCAAATTGATATTGGTACGAAGGGTTTGGAAGCAAGTATTGATCCATTCCTAGGGCTGTGAATGTTTAGGGTTTGCAACCCTAGAAAAGGATTGAAGGACATAGGGATTGAACCCTAGGACTGAGAAAGTTTTGCAACATTGAGCATTATTAGGGTTTGGAACCCTAGAGTTGAGTGATCCAAGTCTAGGGCTTGGAATCAAAACCCTAACTAGCCAATTTCAACCCTAACCAATTTAAAGGTTTGAAGAAAACCCCATGGTTTGTACACTAAATCCTAGGATTGAGGAAGAAAGTCAATAGTGAAAATTTCTAATGTCTAGGGTTTATGGTCATTACATGAACTTGAAGATACTTGGTTGAGCTTGATTTTTTATCTCTTACATAAAAGGATCAAGCAAATATTATTGATGGTAGAATAATGAAAGAAACACTTGTATTGAACTCCTTGGCATAGTCATGTCTTTCTTGTAATGACTATGCAAGAATGTTTTCCTGACTTTTTCTCTCATTGATACAACTTGTTCTGACAATTAATCTCTTTATTGAAGTACTTCATGTGATAAAGTTGCAATATTGATTTTGCTGTATAATGTATATTTTTCTTACAATAATATAGGATTTAAAGACTGCATGTATTGGCAAAGCCTGAAGGTTTTGGATAATCAATATTAAATACCTAGGTTGAATATATAGGGTTTCTAATTTTAGGATTTATAAACACTAAGTTTGTCAAAACAAGAAAAATAAAAGGTTTATGGATAAAACCCCAGGACCTTAATTCTAGGGTTTGTGTAGATCTAGGGTTTGGTAATCAAATCGTAATTGATTAGTGTAAACCCTAAGCATTAAAGTTAGGGACTCTCGATTAATCCATAAGTAAATTTCTTTTGGAAACCCCAGTTTGATGATGTTAATGCGGGTGATGTTAATGCTTACATCATGTTAAATTTTAGGGATGATGTTAAATTTTAGGGTCGATGTCATGATTACATCATGATGACATCAACATGATAAGGTTGACCCTTCCACACATTGTGAGAGTGGCACCATGTGGCAATGGGTGGTTAGGTGAGAGATGTGACCTAGCCAGCTTATGTGGAGGGCCGATATGGCATGTGGAGGGCTAACGTGGAATATGTGCTTAAAGTGGTTATCATGTGCCCCCACAACTTCCATTTGAAAGTTAGGTTGGGGTGCGAAGGGCCCAAGATGGTGACAAATATCCTCCTTCACACACCCCCCCACCCCGGCATGTTAACCTCCATGAATCTCAACTTTACAAAGCATTTTAGACAGTCTGATCTACTACCATGCCCAATTTACAATCTTCAATGCACACAACTTTTACATGTGCTTGTTTCATTACTAGTGTGCAATTCATTGGCCAATAGTGCCATGTTTTTGTGTACCTTATCCTTATCAAGTTCTTGTTTCCGCACCCATCAAGGACATTTTTCCTAGTGCTTGGATTTCTTTATGCGCTATGGTTTATGGCCTTGCAAGAACCCTCCTAAGGTCATTTGAGTAATTTAACCTTGGGGCTTTGGCTAATTCAGGGGGTCTTTGGTTCATTCTTAAAGACTCCTTGAGGCCTCCTTCAAATTTTGAAACCCTAAGTAGAAGCTTCTTAGGGGTGGTGCTCTTTGGCACCAACAATTACATTAACTAGCTTGAAAGTTTATTCCTAGTTCCACAAGTCATTCTCAAGATTTTGGTTGAGTTGTTGAACTAACTCTCGATTTTGGATTCTCACATTGAAAACTCTAAATTATGTGAATTTGGTTCCAATATATGGTTGTTGACAAAGGTACAATAATGATTTAGAGCAAATATCATAGAATTAAACACATATTTCAAGGTTATACTCTTCATTTGCCCATGTAATCCCTGCTATTGAAAATGAACTTTGGTAGAGTGGTAAGACATTGTCATCTTCAGTTATGAGTAAGAGTAAATACAATTAAATTACACACACAGTGCAAGATTTCATGCTTAGAATCATAATTTTGACACAAAACTGAAGCCAATAAATATGTGACTCATGTCTTCCACTCAAACAGATGCAGGATGTTTTGGAAGGAATTTCTGTAGAAAGATTTCTATTTTACAATCAATGAATTAAGAATTAACTATATTCTAAAGAAGAGTTGTAGTATCAAGAAATTTAATATTACATAGTTCATTGTTTGTGTGGAATTTTCCAACATGAAATATTTTAAACTTTGGATGAAATACTTAAATCTAGATACTTAAGAAAAGTTAATATATTAAAGGGACTGTCAAAAATGACCCAGTGAATTTTTTTGTCCATCAATTACCTCGCAGTTTCTGGATGGGAAAACTAGTCATATGATGATTTCTCAATACAAAGAAGTAATTCAAGAGTTAGAGAAGAGTAACAAATACATGTTTGAAACATTAGAAATTTTTAATTTGAGGAGTAGAAGCCACTAATGAGTTCTCTGATCATTGTTAAACTGGAGAAATTTTTAGATTGATCCCATTGGAATTACATAAAAGCATGTTCTCACCTAAAATATGATAATCCAGCCATTTCTAACTAGGTGGATCAAAATACATCATGTAGGAATAATTTTACCATAGTAAAAGCACTTTCACCTTGGGAAATAATGTAGTAAGCCATTTTTATTAAATTTTTTCAGTTTAAAATGAAATAAAAAAACTATGAGAATAATTGAATAATTCATTATTTATTTAATTTTCTTTAGAAATAATTATTAAATTATTTTTTGATAATTATATCTTAACACAGCCCCATGGGGGTAGGTGAGTTGGTAATCACAAGGCAGTGAAGTTCATTAGAAAGGCGAGCTCCATGCTGAAGGTCACGAGTTCAAATCCCCCGGACTTACCCTACAGTTGTATCGAGTGGGCGGGCATAGCTCGTAGTGGTTATAGAGGTAGCAGTCAGAATCGACCCTGTGTAATGCAAGTTGCGAGGCTGCCCCTGTTGCCAATTCCACTGTAATTAAAAAAAAAAGATAATTATTTCTTAACACATTTGACGAAATCATGTTGGAATAATTAAATAAATCACTATTTATTTATTATTCCTTATTCTTATTTTTGGATTAATTATTAAACCATTAGTTAATAATTATTTCAAATTCACACTTTTCTTAATCGTCACAAAGTGATTAGTAAATCAATTTTTTGATAATTAATTCAACCATTTTCTAAATAAATCTATTTGACTATTTTGAATATCTTTTCCCTCTCCAAAAAATATAATAAAGTATTCCTAATGACTAGATTTTGATTTGATCAATAATATTTTATTACCTTTCAATTCCTAATTTAGTCTAGTACGTTGTTATAAAAAAGAGGGTTTTCCATTCATTCTTCATCATGATCATTATCACCTTCACCATTATCATTTCATAACATTTGGGCTCCCACTTGAGTTCCATCTTGCTATTGCGTTTTATGCATCTTGAGAGAGAAGAACAAGATTGTAGAAGCATAAACACATGAAAAGGACACATCCCATGTAGGGGGATTTACATACCCATGTTGTAAATCTTATTAACCAAGTGTTTCAATAAAATTATAATTCATTTAAAGTCTTTTATTTGGTTATCACATTTCTCTTTTTCTAGCTATATGTTTTGGGCTTGCAGAGGATATTTTCTTGTATGGTTTTATCATGTTTTATTGCAGATCTAAAGCATAAAAGTAGCCACATCTTGTTGTTAGGGTCACTTGTCATCGGTGACTTAAGTGAAGCCTTTTTTGGTGCACATACTAAGAATTTTAATACTAACAAAGTGTGTTGTTAACAAGATTTGAATATTAGATCAAAGTCCATCATCATTATTTAAGCATGAAAGTGCTTCTCTTTATCCAAGGAAAACCAACAATTGGGCCACATGCATATCTAATCTAACATAAGCATAAAATACCATGTGGAAACCAAAGTTTTAGAATGATGTTTATCCAAGGAGTTTGTAACTTCTAGAGAGAAACCTCTAGCAATTTTTTATTCCTCCACATAGATAAGATAAGATAATTTTATTGAATCCTAAAGGTAACCCAAAAATTAGGTCTATGGGGCTAAAATAGGACATGAAATATAGGTGCAAAGTGGGAGTGTGAAAGCAGCTTCTAGGTCAAATCTAACATTGACATTTTAGCCTATAGGCCAATTCATTCTATATCCCTCTAGGATGACTTGTCATACTACAAGGATGTCAGTTGACATTACAACCTACAGGCATGTGCACTAAGATGTCATCCTACAGACATGTAGAATGAAATCTTATTTGACATATCAACCTACAGGTTTGTAGCTTGAGGCTATTGTCCTACATGTCTCCCTGTTTAAAAAAAAATTAATTTATCAAACTAAAATATGAATGTGTAAAATCCTAATTACAAAAATAAGTCTTAATGGGTGAAATAGTGCATACAAATGTTTTTTTTAATCATTGATTTTCGGTTCTTAAGCCTTGATTCGACTCAAATAAGTTTTCTAAGTGGAGAGTCTACTAGAAGAGCATGAAAACACTACTTCAAACTTCCAGTTTTCGGAGAAATATTGAGATTACTAAAAGATAAAATTCAAGTGGTCATAACATTTTTAACTATCATTTAGACTTTTCCTTTTGACATGATTTTTAAGTTTTTCAATAATTATCTACTCACTCTTACAAACATAATTGGGTTTATTATCTCTATAAAAGATACAACAATTTAGCAATTTTAACATTTCGAAGGAAATTTTATGAAAGCCACACTACATGAGAGAGGAGTTGTTCTAATACTAAGATATTCTAGTGATGCAATCCTTCCTATTATACTTATAATATACAAACAACATCTTTTGTAAAAATGTATTAATTATTCTCCTCTATGAAAAAATATTTTTGTGTAAATGCATTATTACAAGACTTAGTTCTAGCCTTAGACGTGCTAAAACTGGGTTTGCCTTAGGAATTGAACCATGGACATTTCAAAAGTTCATGCATACATCAGTATCATAATTATTTTAAGCTATGTGTGAAAAAATTGAGAAAAATTCTCTTGATAATTTTTTCATATAAAAAAGAGTGGTTAAAGAGGGGAAACGTTGTCAGTCTCAAGGTAAATCCATAGAAAATGTTCTAATATTTTTACTCATCATGTAATAAGACAAAACGAAATATCATCCATAAGAAAGACATACATGAACCTTAACGTCTAGTGTATTTACTATTTAGCATGTCATGTTGTGTCTTGCATAAATGACACACACAAAAGTCCTATCCCATGATACAAAAAGTAGAGAGAAACAAATAAAAATAGAAAAATGTTTTTTTAAGGAAAATCAATGCATTGAATGCATACCAACGAGGTCAATTCTCCGTCCAAAATGCTAGCTTGCATTAAGAGTTGGGTGTAAACTAGTCACAATAGAATGAAGTGCAAGTATTGATCTACAAAGCACAGAAGAAAATTGAATTTATAGCCTTGGAATTATTTCATGGTAAAATAAGATTTGTATGTAAAGATATATAAAAAGGGAGTTGTCTATAATGCGATTTTTTGGAGATTCCGGTGACGGAATCCGACTGAAGAAATTGAGGTTAAATCTTGATTTGTTGCAGTTAAAATGGTTTTTTAACTGCATATTTGGATTCAGCACCCTGAAAAACCCCTCGGATGCTTTGATTGTGTAGAAACTAGCTATCAAACTTGCGATTCCAATAAATTGCTGCTGAATTTTGACCGGAAAAATCCACCGGAAAGGCTTCCAAAAAGTCTCATTATAGACAACTGCTATAAAAAGCATCTCTTGAAAGTTATAAAAAGAGACTAGATAATTGTAACATCTTCAATAATAAGTAATAAGTACAATTGTTGTACAATATAAGTGAAATTATCTGAATAAGTATATATAAGTTTGAACAAATGTCAATCAACACATGGTAATAACATATTACTAAAACACAAGTGATAATAACCTCTTTGAATATAAAAAATTATTTAAAAAAACATTATTTCAAGATGAAGAGGTTTATTCTCTTTGAACCAATTTTTTTCAATTTGTTGTATTTATATTCATGAATCATAAATATTGTGATAATCTCATTGTCTAATAGATGAAATGTAGTGATTATGTTCTATGCTTTTCTTTTGAAAAGTAGGAAAAAGGATGTAGATATCTCTAGTATTACAGATGACATTGTTTGGTTGTCTACTTTGATAATAAGGAGCATAAATTTCCTTCTACAGTTCATCTACTTGATGGTAAATCCAATGGTGGGTTCAATTCCCTTAAGTATTGTTTAAATTCTCATGATTACACCAAATATCATATTACGAATAGTTGAATTCTTGTGTATCACTAGATCAGGTGCATCATATTGTTGACACATAATCCAATTTACACCCATGCTCTGCGACACGTACATGTTTTCTTCCCACTTCGCATATGGTTTTTAACTATCTTTATAATTACTTTCCATGTCACCATACTCATTCTCTATATATCAAAATAACCAAAATCACTAGCACTTATAAGGAGTATGATAAAAATAAATATACATATAATATTTAAAGTTATTGAAACATTGGCTAATCAAGGACCTCAAATCTCAATATTTTTGTGTAGCTACGAATAATAGAACGAAATATGAAGAAACTTTAACAAATAACAATGAAAAACTAATCCCTCCTAGAGTGCATGACAACAACAATAGAGTGTACTCGTAGGCACTCTTTGTGTAAGGTCGCCAGTTGAAACCCCATCGGTCTAGCTAATAGAAAAATAAATGAATAAAAAAAATGCATAGCCTATTCTTCAAAATAGCTACCAAATTACGTATTTAATAAATATTAAAACACCTAATTGACATGAAACAATTATGAGGATACGAGACACATGTCCAATAATATGTATCTACACCACCCTAAAATATGATATGTAGGATAGGAAAATTATATATGTATGTGAGTGTGTTTGCATGTGCACATGCCAAAAAAAGTATTAAAGTGGTGATCTATGTTTAAAATAGCTTCAGTGGGCATAGGTGAGGCCAAGTGCAAGTCTTAGATGACTTTGATGGCATATATATGCCCATACATTTATATATAATTCATATAAGATTAAGAATGCAAGTCTTTTATATGACTCTTTCTTCTCACTAGACTCTAGGCCCATCCTGCCCCCATTATCCAATTCCAAAAAAAGAAAAAATTGATCCCATTATTACCTTGATTATGGATGAGCTCAAAAAAAAAAACAATACAAAAAGTTTAAATGTTGGCTTATATTTTATTTATTTTCCTGATATTTGTTAAATGAGAACTCGAAATAGTGAATCGATCTTAGTAAAAAAAGTAGACCAAAGGGATGGTATCCTATCCTCTTAAATGTTGCACTGAATATTTGCTATTTTCAAGTGCTTTAGATCCTAGAATTTTTTTCCATGCATTTAGTTCTTCATCCTACATTTCTTACCATTTCCCACCAGTTAAGTAAATTCCTCAAGGTGTGGCCCATGTTCTGGAAGATTCTCATACTCTAGTGACCAAAGAGGATAATAGCACCAAAGAAAGTGCAAAGGTTTGCACAAAACATTCCTCAGAACGTCACAACTCTATTATTGTTTCTGACCCACTTGTTCAAAATTACCTCAATGAATATACAAAAGCTTCTTCTGACCATAGTCAGCATGCCCTTGAATGTGATTTTCCTGATGAAATTCCCTCTAAAATCATGATTTAGACTCAAGTTAGAAATTCATGGGAGTTGTACAACTGGCATAATAAGATTTGAATTTGAAGTACGCCTAAGTTTTTTTTCATATTCGTATTTAAGAGGCCCATTCTGTATAGTTTTTGGGAAGTTACGACCTTGATCTTTGGGAAAACACTAAGGGATTATTTTCTCATAGTATTGAAATTTTTTATTAGAGAACTATGACAAGTTAATTGTCTGATCTAGAAGAATTCTGCAGGTTTCTAGTACAACTCCAACATTTCTTAGAAAGGATAGATCATCCTATATGCAAATTTGTCTGCCATAGATTTGAAAAGACATCCTAACCAAGAACACATAGTGTATTTGTATGCAAATAAACCTATCAAATAACATGTTGATCAAGGGTAACCCTAGTGGTTGTGACTCATAGTAATAATTCACAGTCCAAATCAATTAAAATTTTGGCTAGCCTTACTTGGTATGTTTTTGGGCTACCATATAGGTTTCCTTAGTAACAACACTATTTGATCCTTATGGATAGCAATGATTATATGTTCTAGTTACTGATTTCCCCTTTATGGTTAGGAGAAAAAAATCCGTCGAATGACAAATTATTGATTCAGGTTGAGGAATTAACATTGTTAATACTTGTTTCTGCTACTAAATGCTTGACACTATTGCCTTCTTACACTAGGATTTCCCTAGACACCATTGACACCCAGTCCCCCAGGATAATGAAGCTCTTATAACTACCCCAACCGTAATTAACATATAGGTAAAACAGATCCACCTAAGAGTACAACCCCTAGTTTGCAAATTTTTCAAGCTCATTTTAACATAGGTAGGCCTCATAGGCCACCGTCACCTATGTTGGATAGGGGATACGACACAAAAAGGAAAGGTGTCACTTAGTAAACTTAAGGGATTGCAAATATTTTCTCTCCCTCACAGACTCTAACCCTTAATTCATACAAGATGTTAAAATAGTTAGATATGGTGGATAACAAATATGGCAGTAATTCTAGGGTTGGTGTTTCTCTTTCTCCTCTAAATTAAGCCTTCTCAGGGAATGTTTTTGATCCTAATAGAAAGTACATAGTCTATTGCTTATACTAGTTTGTTCATAGCTTAGACCTAATCTATCTATAAGAAGTGAAAGTGACATGATATTTTCTCAAGACTTCAATTATTTCATATTATCTAGTGCTAAGGGATATAGATCTAAGCCTAAGAAGGGAAAAATGCTATAGAAATGTTATTTCCAACCATAGCTTCTACCTATGATACATACTAGGGCACATAAACTATCTAAAGATTGGTCAATATTTTGTTATAGTTGAATGGACATATGTTAGGCATTCCCAACATCTATGCTCCAAATGATTCTTTGGAATGTGAATTTTTTTTACATTGAATAATTGAAATGCTATCAGAGGCCAATTTACTAATTTGTGTGAACTTCAACATGGTTGAGACAAAATGACAAGATGACCTTCTTTCTTTGTCACCATTAGAGACCTAGATATTGCGAGGCTTAGTTCAGTTATTGGTCCATCTTAGGTATATACAAACGTAATGTATATAAAAGGAATGATCTTAATTTTAGAAAGAGAGAATTAAAGCAAATTGATTGGGGCCCTGAATAGAACCAAAATGCTTACACAATTGACTGTCAAGGTTTCATGCTTGTTCAACTATTGACTAAAACTTTTTTTTTTACTATTGAAATTTTTTTGAGTCTCTTAGGTGGATTGTAATTCATGCATGTCGCAGTTAAACTATCTTTTTAATGTGTTTATCTTTGAAAACCCTATTTTCCTACAATAACATTGATCTCCTTGTTTATCAACCCTATTCAGATATTTGATTTTCAATCCCTCTGGTGCAGTGAGATGCCTTGGAGATTGCTATGCTACCCTTTTTGTTAATATGCTTATTGTGTATATGTTACTCATAAAAAATCAATGCATGTTTAACAACAAGAAAAATAGAAAACCAAAAATTTTAGCTGTTAAAGGCACAAACACACATAAATCACAAAAGAAGGAAACCAATTCAACCAATAATATGCTAATAAAAATCGAAAAATTATTATTTTGTTAACATTTGATTTAGTGGAACTAAACATATCATATCAATGTGAGCCATCCAAATAATTTTTTTAGCTTACAGACATATGTCAATTCAATCACAATGAACACATGGATTGAATTTCACAATTTAAGTAATTCATGCTCTAACACGAAACTCCTGTAGCCAACCACCTTCCAGGTTCTAAAAACCCACCATAGGTCATCAATTTGAACTATAAGAAAAAAACAATGCAGTAAAAAAAAGGTTCATATGTTGTAGTTAAATTAAAATTGGGGTTTCCATGGTTCTAGTAGAGGTCATGGGTTCGAATTCCAAAGCAAAAGACTCAAATTGAATGACAAAGCACAAAACTCAAAATTCAGTTTGAATATAAAGAAAAAAACAAATGGAAAAAATAGCATACTCACACAAAATTTATTGTATGTGTCTTCATAAATATGATTCCCTTGTCTCCTGAATTGTGCATCGTCAACATGCCATCACCCTCATTCTTCCCATTGCTCTCCATAGAGGTAGTGGGTTGAAATTTTCTTCTAACTATAACCAAGGTCTTAACAATCTATGTGTCACAAGTTTGATTATCACTATCACCATCTTTGTCCTGCTGAGGTGGGAGTAGTGACCTCAAGATCACAATTGGCAAGATGGTCGTATGAAATATGATTTGAAGGGATTTTGGGAGAGATTGAAATTTGAACAATGTTCTCACAATGATTATTGTGATTCCAATTCTTAGTAGGACATGACACATTACAAGCGATATGTGGCTTATTTCCTGAGATAATTCATGGTCATGGGAGTCCATCTTTCATTATTATTGTTGGAGTTCTCTATGATCTATCCTCCCTCAAAGTTTTGAATGTGTGATTGTTGCTTCATAAGGCATGAATTAGTGCTCAATTTTTAAAAGATATCAAACTTTCTTTGTGCAATGGGCAGATTAAGTGTTAGTGGTTTAAGGAATAATGTTCACTATATCAATTTACCCTATTTTAAACATGGTTATCATTTATTTTATCTTTTGAAAAAAAATCTCAATGTGTATTTTACATTTTTAGCGAATGTGGGAGAAATAATACTCCATTTAGCGTTGGAAAAATAAAACTTTTGCTTAAACATAGTCGAGTTAAATACAAAGAAGGGTCTAATATTTGTAGTAGAAAAAATTCCAAAATAAGGAGTTTTTCTGAGAGAATTTTGTGGAGAAATTTTGACAAGAGGGGAAATAAATTAGGGTAAAAGATATTATTAGTGGAAAAGAGTAATTGGTTGGTTGGTTTAATTGCTTGTTATCACTGTTGTAATATTTCCTTAGTTCTTTATTTCCCCACCTAGGTTCAAATTCCTAATGAGACATTTTTCCTATGTTTAAAACACTAGAAAAGTAGAAGCCTCTAAGGAGTAGCACCATCCTGCAAGTGTATCTCCAAACGTCTTGACCCTTCTTACAAAATCATGTGTTATTAGTATATATTTGCAACATATTGCATATAATTTTAGGTCATAGTGGAAATCATTCCATTTCATCTCAAGTGTAGCTCAAATCACATTGATTAATTACCAATGTTGGGTTTCTCTATAAACTTTTCCTCAAAAGTAAAAAACAACATGAATTTCAATCTAGAAGGGCAGTCTCCCCCAAGGATTGCAACCATGCCACAAGTGTATTTAGAGATGTATTGATGCTTGTTAAATCATATGCTATTATTATAGACTTGTAACATATTCAATATGATCTTGGGTTACAGTGGCAATGATTTTAGTTCATCTCGTGTGTAGCCCGAATCACTATGATGAGTTGTTGATCTTAGGTTTCTCCATAAATCTTTCCTTGAAATAAAAAAGAGCATGTATTTCAATATATAATTGGATGAAATATACATCCTCCTTGTGAATATTATCTTAACTTCATTAAGCAAGGGTTAATAAAGATCTCCTTATTTTCATTGTATTCATCAAAGATTTAACATTTTATTCATCAACTCTTGACTATGAGAGGATGAATTCTAGTGTGAATTATCACATGTGCATTTTTCTTTTTTAAGTTGTAGTTTTCACGTCCATGATTAATTTGGTCTAAGTCTTCTAGGTAGTCATCAATGATCCATTTGGTGCAACGTGGGGTATTTTACTTTTCAACAAATCCAAGGTACCTCTTTTTGCATTGGGATCTAGTGATCTTATTTAAAAACCCTAGAAAACACCTTTGAGATCATCTACTAGCACTAGTTGGACTTGAACTTGAGATTTCCCAAAAAATCAAAGGATCAAATGAGGGTTTCTTGGGAAATCCACTCATATCCTAAGCCCCTTTGGTGATGAAGGGAAACCAACTATAAGATTTCAAGCACATTCCCTCATGCACACACATTGAGGCTCTACTCTTGTAATGGTTTGAATATGTGTTGTTTACATGGTAGTGCTCATAGTTGTACCATTTATACTTCTTACCTATCTCTTTGGGAGGAATAGATTACTTAGGAATAATTTTACAATTTATTGATTTAGGCATAATTATTTAGTACCTATTAATTTATGTGGTGGAAAATTCCATAATGTTTTTTCTCCAATAAGGAAAAAACATAAATTTTGTATTAATATTAATGCAAAGGTGTAATTTAGTTCATATAAAGTTTACTAAATATGTTTCACATGTATGACATGATATTATAGTGTGTGAAACATCTAAAGTTCGGGAAATATTGAAATCCCCAAAGGATTCAAAACAATTTCATAAGAGCCTAGTACTGCTATGTTCCCAAGATACATTTAAACTAGATCAATAACTTGTTATCTATGTTAAAACAAGTATCCAAAATTCAATGGATATGGCCTTGCTAATCAAAAGTGTAAATATGCATGAAAACTTAAATGTTCTACTAAATAAAATGTGTCATCTATCAATTCGCTGATGATTCTTCTTGCAAGTATTCTTCATAATATATTTGAACCAGTTGTAATCCCACTCCCAATTTGGATAATCTATCAGCGTTTGAATTAAATTCCTAGTGAATGTGATTAAAGGATATAACCCTGAAGATTGTAATTCACTCCATAAATCTAACCATCCACTTATCCAATAAAGAAGTTTTTAGGGAAGTATAAGCTTCAACCAACATATAGTAACCTTTGAATCCCCTATCGTCTGTAATTTTATATCGTTGAAGTGACACAATTAAAATGAATAACATAAATGACTAATTTGTATTATTGTAAAATTTGTTAGCTAGTCTCATTTTTGTTCCTAGACTAAATTAGTCATTTATGTTAGTCATTTTTAGTTGTATTACTTATGAGCTAGTCATATTTTAACTGAAACCAGATTATTCATTTTTAGTTGGGCCACTTAATATTGCTCATTTTTTGGTAGTATTTCACTTTGAAAATATGAAATCACTAACATTTTTAGTCACCTAGTCCCTAATTTCTCATTTTATACTATTGTAACATCAACCAGATTTGTCTCTACCCAAGCTATCCATGGTTGCAGGAACTAGTAACTCAACCCACAACCTTTCAGAGCTGCAGAAAATTTCTCTAACCCTTCTCTAGGGACTAGTAACTCAACCCACCAAGGGCTCCAACATGCTTTTCCCAACCTAGGATCAAGGTGTAGTAACTCAACCCAAGTTGTTCTACAATTTCCAAAGAATTGTTCCAACCCACAACCATAAGGGACATGAGCATCAATCAAAAAAACGATCACGTGGGAAAATCCACAACACCATGACTATCTAGGAAATGGAAAGGAAAGGCTAAAACCATTGTAAATTCAGGAAAATCTCCATTACAATGACAACACATAACTAATGATTCACATGCATACAAAAATCAACAAGGAAATCACACATGAAACTTATTACTTGCAAAGAAATCTAGTTGTACTTTTTCTGCAATTGCTCCCTTGTGCTTTCTTTCTTTTCTTTCCTTCTCTCTCCAAATCCAATATATGCTAAAGTACTCTAGGAATTCTGTAAGAGTATTCCAAGTGTGCAAGAGTGTGAGAGAATTGGAGAATGAATGGGAGCTCCAAAGCTAAACTGATAAAAGGTTGTGAACTGGTCCTAAGAAGCCTTTTTATTATTGAGGCATTTATTTTCTTCATTTTCCATCAATTTCTCTCTCATGAAAATCAATGTCTCTTCACCTTCCTTTCCTCCCATTTTCCTATATTTTCATAAATAAATGCCAATCATTGGCTCTTTGTCTTTGCTAGTTCCTTTTCTAATTTCCATAGCCATTACTTAATCACAAGTGATACGCCATCACTTTTTTTTTCTCAACATTAAGCTTGAAATATGTGTCCCATGACCTTCATTTTATTTTATTTACATAAAAAATCAACCACGGGTTGTTACGCCATGAGACGAACATTTGTGACCCATATCCACTTTGGGGCACCAAATGTTGAGTTACATGGATATCAAGGTTGCATCCCCTTGTGCATCGTTTATGGAGCCCTCTCTCCCATTTTGGCACATTGAGGACTCAACTTCCTGATGATGACATCATTTTGGCCTACTATTGGATTGCTTTATCTTTATTATTTTAGCTTCTCATTAGGCTTGTCACAAAGTTGTGTATTTACACATTATTTTATAATTGTTAGTGTTAATTAGGCTAAATTGAATTAGGAGAGGATCATTTAAATATAACTATCTCTCATTGTGAGAGAGAATCATCACGAGTTGGACTTCTCTTCTAAAAGTAATTTTGCACATCTTTTCTTGGACAAATTAAATGTTCTTCGATGCATCTCGGTATCTTTGCAAGATAATTTTGGTCTCTCTTCAAGCTACTTCTTTCTGTGGTTGGATATATCTCTTGTCATCTTGTAAGTGTTATATTGTTAAAAAATATTATTGGAATAATGTCTAATGTGTGGAATTATTGCAACTAGTTAAATATTATGTGCCTTAGTTTGTTGAATATCATTGTAAAACATTTTTTGATAGCAAATTGCACATGTTATTCATTGCATGACAACAGACGAATGCTCCTAGTTGTTGGAATATCTTAAACCATAGCTATAACATAAGCCCTAATTAGGTATTTCAAGAGTAGTGAAAGCTTACTTAAAGTGATATAATCATATTGCAAAGATTCTCGAGAGGTCCTATTTCATCTTGGATGTCTTGATCCTAGGCATACCTATCCTCATTGTAAGAATCTCAAGTCCTAGGTCTTGATTTCCATCCTAGGTATTTCTTGGAGATTTTTTCTATCATCAAGCCTTAATTAAGCCTCTCCTTGAATAAGTTTAGTGGAATCATTTCACATAGACGATTGAACCTTCCCTTTTCAAATAATTTTGATCCTAACGGCACTACTCCCATCGATGAAAGTCTGTAAAAGGCATGGGACAATAACTGAAGTGACAATGGATCTTTGTCCCATTGTTGTTACTTGGTTTACTATTTGTCCTATAGGCTCCCCTCTTAGAGGCTTGCAAGATTGAGTGACAACATGCTTGACATTGATTTCTTTGTTATTACTAGTTTTTAATTTATTCATAATTATTATTTTATTATTTTTAGATTTATCATTATGTGACAGGATATGTCTCATACTTGGCTATAGAACAGCTCTTGGTGAAAAAAAAAATTGTTAAATAAAAGAGCAACGAACTGTATACTAAAGGATGAAAATGTGAACGAAATGCTTTAAAATAATATTATTAAAATAATATAACTAGTTAATATTTATAATACAATTTCAAAATTTAAAACACAAATTAAATTAATTTTTTTATTTATAATAATTAGAAATTATGCTTTTGAAGATAAATAAATATTAATATAGTATTTAAAATCTAAAAAATATAGTCCACCGGGTCTTGGATAGATGGTGATCAAGTGCCCTGTTAAGGCACTCTTTCATGAAGTCATTGGTTCAATTCCATGCCCCTATAGAGTGATATATTGGACATGTTGAAGATATAGTCTAAACTTACAAAGAAAAAAATTTGAAAAATCTAAAAATAATTAAAATAATGTAGATAAAACTATCAATAACAGAAATCTATATACTATAATTACAATAATGTTTAATTTTTAATAATCGAACAAAAAATATTACATTGCTTTACAAAAAAAATTTAGAAGGGAGAAAATAAATTTCTTCCTTTCTCAATAAAAATTATTCTTCAAACTAACAACAAAATTACAATGGCCAAATATGTTGGTTCCAACTCCCTCATTGTGTTATCCTTTTAAGTAAAGCCGAAAGTTTACTTATAAACACCCAAACTAATCAAGTGGATGTGGTCCAAACCAAGTGAATATTATGGACACCTGAGAGCTGCCTAGGTTCAAAAAAACAGCTGAACCAATCTGTTATTTTGCTTAATGCACTTGTTTGAATATCATAATAATAAAGTTATATACTTAACACGGACACCGACCCGATTGACAATTTTAATTAAACAAATCAAGATGTCTTTCATGAAATTAAAGGTTGCTTCATTCCCACTAACTCTATGCAATAATTGTTCTATATTATTTGTTCAAAGCACTTGTAAGCTCGTTTCTGATTACTCCTCCAAGAACCCAAACAGTGGCATATTGATAAGCAAATCTTCCTCAATCCTTCCTTTTGACATTTTTTCGTTGAATATACCATCGAATAATTAAAGTAGAGGTCAAGCGTACGCTAGGATAGGGAAATATTACAACAGAGAGAGGTTGGGGCTATTGACTGACCGGTATAATGCCCAGGTTCAATTCTCTTCTCAACATCTGGTTACCGCAGATGAGATACTTTGGGTGGGGAAGTTGCCAATAAGTGCGGTTTGAAACTTCATTCATGACAACTGATTCCAGTTGGCTTCAAAACGTGAAATGAGCTGCGTAACGTACCTGGTGACACCGATCTCGTTGAAAAATATGTTGAATGCATCAACCCCACAACCCTCTGTCTCTGAAGGTCTGTGGAAAGGAAAACTCCCCGACTTAAGAAACTTCAACGATGAGGATAAACCCGAGCTCCACCAAGGGTAAACCCTGCAACACACATAACCAGAACTCATCACTGACCTGTGTAGCGACCAATGTCTTTGCCAAACTAAAATGTCTCCATAGTGGGCAACATAATTAAAACTGTAATGCCCTAGCTTGTAGAATGCTTCTTTAATGAGCACTGAGATGACAAAATCCGTCATGCTGCTAGACCCCACGGAAGGAGTAAGGCTGATTTGCATACAGCTGACGAGAATCTGTCCACATCCTTAATGAACATTACTGTTCTGGAAAAGTACTTAGCGTCAGGGGAGAAATATGTTTTCATGCAGAAGTTCCGTGATTTTATTGCAGTTATATGTGAATTTCTAAAGGACAATGATCCTTATATAGAGGAACTACAAGAGCAAAAGAAGAGGCATTATGGAGACCGTGCAACCCATTATTATAAAAAGGCTTCGAAAATTGATAAACCTTAACCTTCTACTTGGGTTCTAAAAGCACTGCTGCTTCTTGCAATAGGTTATCTTGAATAAGCAGATGCTGCATTCAAAATTGTACGTGGACAAACTGTACTTTTTTTTGCCTGGTTTGGGCATTCTTGCTCAGAGACACTGTATTTTGTGGGCACAAATTAAAAATAACGATAACTTGCAAATGGTAATTTTTTTTTGGTAAGTTTACCAATTAAATTGCAGGGTAAATGGGTGCATCCTTCTTGAGTTCTATGGATGGATAATCATTGTTTTTTAATCTTCATCCATGTGAAAATTTTGTAAATATATTCATCTTCTCATTTTTGTAATGGATAAGAAGGGATTCACAGTGAGGCTTCTTGTTTTATAAAGCCCTATTAATCACCCATGTACAAGCAAGCTTGAGTACTAGTGATATCATCTTCTCACTTAGTATGTGATAGGCTGGAATTAATGATTAGTTACCATACTAGTGATATCATCTTCTCACTTAGTATGTGATAGGCTGGAATTAATGATTAGCTATCATTTTAGAAGTGCCTAAGCCACAACTTGAACATCAGTGAAAACTAGAGCCTAAAGCCTGAACTAGACTCAAAGTTGCAACTAGAGTTAACGTTATAAGCGTGATTTAGTTTATGGTCATCTTCAAACCTGAATTGAGAGCACTTCTTCTAGGAGAAAACTTTAGCTTTTAGCCAGATTTGGCACTATGCTAGGAACTGCACTAAGTGTTCCAAAGTTGGTGGTTAGTCAACCTTAAACCACTATTGGTTGAGACCTGAATGATCTCCCTTCAAAAAAATAAAGAGCAGTTCCTTTAGCAGAAGACTTCAAATCCTAGCCAAACTTTGAAGATTTGTAGGAACTGCATCAAGTGTTCTAGGTTGCAACCTCAATGGCCTCCCTTTTCAAAGCATTAGAGAACAATTCCGCTAGCATACAACTTCATCTTCTAGCCAGATTTGGAAGAGTTGCAGGAACTATACTAAGAGTTTGAGTGTTGGTGTTCACCCTTAAACCAACGTCGGTTCGGACCTTCATTTCTCCCACCTTTTGGGTTTGCGATCTTCCTTCATTTTTCCCAACTTTTGGGTTTGTGGTTTTCCTTAAAAACCACCTTTTCAGAGAGCACATTCAACCATTGACTGTCACTTTTGTATTAGAACTCTCTACTTAGATTCATATATACCCCTTGGAATTAAGAGGGATTATTGAACAACTAATCCACTAAAAATTTTGGGTGAAAAATGTAGACAATCAATGGAATGCAAAAGACCTTAAAAAAATGAAAACAACGGTCACATAATATAATATATATATATATATAATATATATATATATATATATGAATAATGAAACAATTTGTCTCTTAAATTTTACTCTCGGTACACATTCCAACATATTGGAATTCAATAATCGTTTTATTTTACTTCTCAAGAAAATAAGGAACTCATTTCTATGGACTCAAACACTCCAAACATAGATTTTTGGTTGACATTGTCGTAGAACTTAAGTGTGTGACAAAGCTCACCTAGAGGGTTTTCGTTTTTCTTACACCATGGTGGAGGAATCAGGATTAAGATTTGATAGGGTTATTTTCTCAATCGAGAGAAAATAAGCTTGAAACACTCGAGTGGTATGTATTCATTAGAGTTATTGTACCAAACACCATAATTTATTCAAACCATCGAAAGTTTTAGAATGTTGTGAAATGAAGGGTCTTGTTTTGAAAAATATTTCAATTAGTTTTTAAATTAAAAATAGCTATGATTAGATTAAGAATATAACCAATAAACCAATATAAATTTATTTTAAATATGAATTTAGTATTAGTTCATAAAAATTTATTGTAATTTTTTATTGTCTAAATTATATTTTTGAATGCTATATATTTTTAAATATGTTTCAATAATAATTCCTATTAAAATATGTTATTCATAATCTATATTATATCTTTTATTATATATAACATTAAAGTATATTTTTTTAATATTTCTTTTTTATATATAAATATAAATGAAATTGATATTCATATAAGTGGATCTATTTAGAGAATATTTTATTTTTATTTTAATGATGATGATGATGATGGTGGTGGTTAACGTCCCCTGAGACCAAATTGGTCTATCGGACCTATAATTTTCTTAGCTTTTAATTAACTGGCTCCTCGTCTTTCTTGGCGAGATTAGTGCTGTAGCTTTCTTTTTTTTCCTCTACGGTCTTCCAACATCCTTTACCTTGCCTCTCCTTCATCTCTTCTGGTTCTTGGGACATTGGTGTTTTAGCTTCGCAATCTATTGTGTTCGTCCTTTTGAAGGTAGTCGGAGAGGAAGTTTGGGCTAGGAGATCTGTTTTGCTGTTAAATGAATATTTATTTTGTGCGGTATTCGAATCCTCATAACTGTTGATGCTTGAAGGGTTGTCGAGTTCACTTTTTTGTTGTTGGGCAGGGCTTTCTCCCTGCTTGTCCTGAGAGTTGTTTCTTTCTTGCCCGATTTCTTGTGATTCAGAGTTTTCTCTAGAGTATTCTTCTTTGATGACAGTGTAGTGTTCTTTTTGCGCTCCTTCCCACCATGTAGATCTGTGGTGGTTTTTTCTAGCAGAATTTTTCGTAGAGGCTTTTGGGCAATTTTTTGCTAGATGGCTCGTCTCAAAGCAAGATCGACATCTGAAGAGGACACTTTCATAATCAAGTTTCTGGTTCCACACATAGCCTTTACTTGTTAGGTTTATTTCTGCTGGGAATCCGGCGCTGAAGTCCATTTCCACACAAATGCGTGCACAGGTGGTTCTGGCATATTCCTCTGTTTCTGGGCACCTGGAGTAAAATTCCATGTCAATTCCAAGTCAAGTTAATAATGAACATGCTTACCTATTTTCTTTACACTAAGCTGTAAAACAAACTTTTAAGTTTAAAAAAATTCAATAGATGTTAACAATAAAGATGAAATGTTGCAAAATCTTAAATAGAGATGAATATGTTGTATATATGGTTTATTTCAAAGTTAATTATTTTAATTTTTTTTTTAAAATAATAGAAAATATATAAATATATTTATTTTAAAAATTAATATAAATTTTTTTAATTAATCATTTAAATAAAATAAAATATTAAAAATAGTAATAATTTAATATTAAAAAATTTATTCTATCTAATATTATTAGATTTAGATATAAGACTTTTGGGTTAATCATATTGTTAGTATTTGGTCCATGTTTAGAATTTACTAATGTGGTTCATTCTAAAAACAAGGTGAGAAAATAATACCATGGATGCATCATTGCGTAGAATTAGTCCTTAAAAATTAGCCAACTACTAATTTCATCCTTAGAACAAGGTGAGAAAATAATAGCATGGATGCAGCATTGCCGAGAATTAGCCATTAAAAATTAGTCAATGACTAATTTTTAATGTCTAACTCTGGGCAGTGATGCATCCATGCTATTTATTCCTATAAATCCATTGATTTCTCACCTTGACATGAGAATAAACTACATTAGTTGGTTCGAAAGATCAACCAAATTCTAACAATGTGATTAATATAAAAGACTTATATCCACAATATAAAACACAAAAATCTTAAATTTAACATTATTAAATTTATTATAAATTATAAAAAATATATAACTTAATTATATAATTTTTTTATTACGTTAAAAAAATAACCTGTACTTATTAGTAAATCTCTCGAGTTTAGAGCTTATTCTCTTCGGCATATATCGGGTCAAAATGGAGGATTCGAACTATGCATCTCTAATTTTCAAATAAAAATTAAAGGTTGTTGGACTTAATCCGAAAACTGAGATGAATATATTTAGATACGTTAAAGGACTTAGATGTTAATAATTTTTTTTTTTAAATAACAAAAGTTTAAACGATATTTATGATGATGTGCTAGAAATATAGATGAATATGTGGTATATATTGCTTATTTTAAAGTCAATTATTTGAATTTTTAATTTAAAATAATAGAAAATATATGAACATATTTATTTTTAAAATTAATATATATATATATATATATTATTTAAAATTAATATATATATATTTTTAATTATCATAATTTAAATAAAATAAAATATCAAAATATAATAACAAGTTAGTATATTATTATTATTATTATTATTATTATAAATTGGGAAAAATATAAAATTTTATTTTATGTTTTTTAATATTTCAAAAAATGGCGTGTACTTATTAGTAAATCTTTAGGGCTTATAGCTTATTCTCCTTTCTATATATCGGGTTAAAATAGGGATTTAAATAATGGATCTCTAATTTTTGTCAAGACTCACATTCCCCATCAATTGTGTTGCCTAGGATGAGATGTATACATATTTTATTATATATATATATATATATATATATATATAGTTTAAACTACTTTGAGTATAAGCGAAATCAAAGATGTTTCATACATACTTCATGAAAATTATTTTATTCTACATCCCAATATGATATGATATGTAACCGTGTTAGTCAGTTATTAAAATTAAATTGAAATTTTGCTCATGTCCAGTAAAATAAAAATTATGAAATATCATAAAAAGAAAAAATAACTATATAAAATATTTAAATAATGTCAACTCAAATTTTTTTTTACACAGAAATTGGATACCTCTCTACTCATGTTAGAAAAAAATTAATATCTAATTGCAATATCTCTCTTTATAAATATATGAGGTATATTTTACTTAATTTTTTAATATTCTATTTTTATATTAAAAATTATTAAATGTTTTAAGATGGTTATAATTTCTCTAACCATTAATACTGAAACAAGCTATATAAAAACATATTTTGATGAAATAAAGACTTTCGAATTTTAATAATGAAGATCATGAAAAAAGTATTTTACTTAAAGAGAATATTGAAATAAATAATTTATTGACATCAAAATATTTTTTTAATATTTAAATTATTGAAAATGTTAAAATATTTTTATTAATATTTATTTTGTAAATATTATTTTTCATGTATAAAAAAATTATAATTTTTCTCAAAATTTAATAAGTAAAAAAAACTAAACTTATATAATAATAAAATCAAAATTAAAATGAAGTTAAAAGATAATCGAATGGCCAGTGGAAGTAAAAATAAAAGTGAATTTAAAATAATAAACATATGATTTTAAAAAATATTATATTAATTAAAATTCTACATTATTGTTATTTTTAATCATTATTCTACATTATTTTAACTATTTATTATTTTATATTATCCTTGTCATATTATACATAAGCTAAGGATATCTATAAAGTGCTGGACAAGATCCATTGTCTACATAATTTTGAAACCAGTGATAATATATTCTCTACATTCATAGGATTGGAATTATTAAGCCTGAGTTATATCTTTAAACTTTTAATTTAATTAGATGACCTAGCCTTATCTTTTTAAAATGCAAACTTTAAGCTTTCGTACAAAATGCGAACTTTAATCTTTTGAACCGAAAATAAAATAGAATAAAATTATTTTTTATGCTAGTTAGACATAAAGATAGTGTAAGTTGAAACGAACAAGTTATCCATTTTATTTTATTTCCAAGTTCAAGGTAAACAAGTTCCATGGGTCATCCCCGACACCACTTCTGCGTCTCCAGTGTGTACAAATACACACGTCTTACAATTCACGGAAATAAGCACGAAATCCGTAACCCAACAGAACTGTAACTTCTAAGGAGGCCAGGGCCTGCTAGGAAACAGTGCTGTCTTTTGTCTACAATCCTTCGACAAGTACACAGTTTTCTTGTGGTTTGTCTTTCAGCAATGCTTTCTTTTGTCTGCCATCACCAAGTTCTGCGTTGGAGATACTTTTGGGCTTGTGCCATCAGGGGTCGGAATCGATTATACCACAATTTTAAAAGTTAAAGTTGATGATAGAAATTGCTTTTATATAATTTATGTTATCCTAAACAGTAATATACGTGGCTTGTGCCATTATAAATTATAATATGTTTCTTTTCTGAAGCTATAAGTGAATAGAGAATTTACATGTTTTTTCTGTAAACCATCCCATTGGCTTTTTTCATAGGAAATGCCGTCATAAATTGTAATATGTGTTTTTGCTGGGCCTATAATCGCTTCTCCTCTTTGAACCAACGAATTGCTGAGATGTCTTTTTATTTTGTGTGAAGCGTCACCGCAATATTGGCAGAGTACCGAATACAAAAGGAAACAACCACAAACGCAAGGTCTGGCTTGCTTCAAAACACACAGGTAAATGCTCATTCTCTTTAATATCAGCCGAATATAACAAGTTTTTATATTTTATTGTGTAATGTTTATATGTTTTCTTATTGTGGTGGTGGTTATATAATTAATTTAATTTTTTGAAAATCAGGGTATAATAATATTAATACTAAATTTAAAAAAAAATAAATTTCAATATGAAATTATGAATATGTGTTTAATTAATATTTTAAACAATAAGTTTACAAACATACATTTAATCTTTTCTATATTAAAAAATATTAAATAAATTTTTTTATATAAATAGTTTGTTTTCACTTTATAATTAAATTTGAGGTTTAACAATATCATATAAGATAAATATAAGTTTTTAAAATGTAACACAATTCTTTTATTTATAATCTAAATATTACATATTCTCATTATCATTTTCTATATTTTATCATGTCAATATAACCATATTTCAACATGAATAAAATACATGTAAATTTATACTCTATTATTACATAATAACGAATTTGAGAAAATAAATATGAATAATAACATCCTTATTTATAAAAACAACAAATTTAAATGATATATATTTAAATTTTTATTTCATTAAATAATATATTTATTAATAAAACATAAATTTAACTAACGCATCTATATGTAAAAATTAGCCTTTTTTTTCCTTTGTTCAAACATATAAATTTTTTATATAAGCAATTAAAAATTTTAATTTTAATTTCTTATTTTTTCATATATCTTATGGCATATTAACTTTTTCTCTAAGAATTTGACATTCTTTATTTAAATATCTAGATTCCTTTCATACCAAATCTAAAAATTAAATATATATATATATTTTCTTTTTATGTGTTATTAGATGTTAAAGAAGCTTAACTATATGTGCTTTTGAGATATTATCATATAAAACTAGCACTACAAGATATATTACCTAAATTTAAATTAAAAAAAAGGTAATATATTTAAATTAAAAAGAAAAGATAACTACTGTGTAACATTTGTTTGATAATAAATTTTAACCAATAAAATATAATGACTAAGTATAAAACTGTTTAATTAAAAACAAATAAAAGTATATGATAATATAACGACTAAATACAAAATTGTTTAATTAAAAACAAATATAAATATATAATATAAATACATTTTTTAGATTATATACGGGAAAAAATTATGAATGTAATTAGATTGTAAATACTAAAATATAATGAAAATCTCACGCGTAAATAAAGCTAATCATTTAACTTCATCCATATTTCCAGCATAGTTTAAAAAAATTAATGAAAGGTAGTCCCATCTCCAACGATGTTGTATTCTTTTTTTCCAACGATGTTGTATTATTTTTATTCGCTGAGAAACAAACCTATTGCTTTTCGTACCCAAAAAAAATCATCTCTATTAATTATTTCTACGTTTGAAAGTGAATGGAATAAGTAGAAGAATCTCAGTTCCAACAAAAATGAGGTTAAATGTGTTAGAAATACTAGAAAATTCATTTGTTTATACATAATTTAGTGTAACTATAAAGTTAAAGGATGTTGAGTAATATTGAGACAAATATATGCTACTAGTTTTACAACAGAATCTAATTATTGATGAAATAATTGGATTAAAACCAATGATAATAGAAAATAAGTAAAGAATAATGAGCGTGACCTTTCTTTATAGCTTTTATAAATATGATATAATCGATAGAAGTATTAACAAACTCATTACAGTTGCAATTGTAAATATTTTAGAGAATATGTTTCAATACACTTTACGTAACTAAGTTTTTTTTGTTTTTTAAAGCGATTCTATAAAAGGATATGATTGTTCAGAAGATTTTACAGTTTTTGACATTAATTATAATATTCCAATCTTCTTTCCTAATTTTATATATATATTTATTTATGAAAACAATTTGTTTTTAATGACTTTATGGATATATCAACCAATTGGTCTTTTGATTTATAGAATTCCAAATATCTAATACCATTGTTTATAAGCTCCGTTATAAAATAATATCTTGTATGTTTTTCCTTTTTCGATTGAAAATATTATTTTTAGATAGAGCTATGACTAAATTCTTATTACAATTTATTGAAGTTGAACCTTCATATTCTTGTTGAAGATCATTCAATGTGAGAAAATTACTTCATCAAGCCCAAATCTATCATCTCAAGTTCTTGTTTCATTATTGGTTTAAACTGATCTAGTAAAAGGTTTTCGACATAAATCATGTCATTTATGTATAAACAAGCACCAACCCTTAGAGGCCCAAATTGGCTCTTCTTTTTCACATCCATGTTGTTGCCTCACATAAATCCATAGGAGCAACATTAGAATAGGTAGAAGAGAAATTGCCTTATGGAATTTACTTTACCAGTAAAAACCTGTCCAAGGATGAACTAAACTATACTGTGACAGAAAAAGAACTCCTGGCTGTTGTACATTCATTGAACAAGTTTAGGCATTACATTACACGCTATCAAACATTTGTGCGTATTGATTATGTTGCAATTAAATATTTAATGAACAAACTAGATGTAAATGCTCGAATCATAAGATGGTTACTTTTATTGTAGCAGTTTGATTTAACTATTGTTGATAACACTGGTGAAGAAAATGTTGTTGCTGACTTTTTGTCTAGAGTGAATCTACCTACAAGTGAAGAAGGAATGGTGGATGGTCAGTGCTGAGATGAGCACCTGTTCGCTATTTCGATGCTGTCCCCATGGTTTTCTGATATAACAAACTACCTGGTGTCAGCACAATTCCCACCAAACCTGCCCTCTAGAGAGAAAATCAAGATAATTAGGAAAAGTTCCTCCTTCCCCTGGATTGGGGGCAATCTATCCAAACTTGGCCCAGATCAAATCTTGAGGAGTTGTGTAAGGGAAGAGGAATTCTTTGACATCCTTCTGACATGTCATTATGGGCCTTGTGGAGGCCACTTTGCAGCAAAAAGGACAACATTCAAGCTATTGTACGTAGGCTATTATTGGCCTACTTTTCATCAGGATGTGAACAAATATGTTAGTCAGTGTGATTGGTGCCAAAGGATGGGAAAGCCTAATCCAAGGGATGAAATTCCCCTGTAGCCTCAAGTGACTTTTGAGTCATTTGACAAGTGGGGCATTGACTTCATTAGGCTTATCAACCCTCCTTCCAAGAAAAACAACACATCATTGTGTGCACCGATTTCTTGACTAAGTGGGCAGAAACGAAAACAATCAAGGCAGCAACAGAAGAAAAGGTGGCTAAGCTCATAAGGGAGAGCATATTCTATAAATTTGGATACCCTAGAGAGCTAGTCAGAGACCAAGGCAACTAGTTCACCTCTAGCATGATCGAAGAACTACTCAAACATCACAAGATCAAACATAGGACCTCCACTACTTATCATCCACAAGTTAATGGGCAAGTGGAGGTGAACAACAAAGCACTGGAGAACATACTGACCAAGGTAGTGAACAACAGGACAAAGAACTGGGGTGAGAGCATAGTTGAGGCCACTTGGGCCTATAATACAACATGGATGACTACCACTAGGTTCACACGGTATGATTTGGTTTATGGAAGAAAGGCTTTCTTGTCCATTGAATTTGAGTATAAGACATTGAGGATGGTAGCCCAACTAGATCTAGATCTCAGTCATGCAAAGAAATAAAGGTTGTTCCATTTGAATGGCCTAGATGAGTTCAGAACGCAGGCCCTCCTCCACACAGAGATAACTCAGCTTCAGAGAAAGGTCTGGCATGACAGGCATATCAAGGAAAATTTGTTTCAAGAAGGATATTGGGCCTTCTTATATGATTCAAGGTATAAGAACTTCAAGGGAAAGCTAAGAACACGGTTGCTCGGACCATATTTGGTGGAAAGAAGCCATGATAATGGTTTTGTGTGAACCGAGACTATGGATGAAGAAGCCATTCCATTGCAGGTTAATGGACATAGATTGAATTATACAAGAGGCCTTCATCTAAACACGAGTTGATTGACAACATCAATAAGACAGTGATGATGGTGGAGCAAGTTTCAGCTCCTCTCTCATCAGGTCACTGAAGAAAAGAGAAAAAAACAGAATAAGGATTCAGGTGAAAACCTCCATGAGGCACCTGAGTCCCATCTTTGGGTTGAAAACCTCCATGAGGCAGCCCAAAGATCATAAAAGTAAAGAAGAAGAAGATCCCTGGGTGAAAACCTCCCTTGAGGTGCCCAGGGCAGATGCCTAGGGTGAAAACCTCTCTGAGGCAGCCTAGGTGTTTTTCAGAAAAAAAATTATATTAATAAAAGAAAAGAAAAAATACATAATTATTGTTTGCAGGAGAATGAGAAAGGCAATCAAGGATCAAAGAGAATATCCAACTGGGGCCCTTCCTCACATATTTTCATCTCCCCCACTCCTTACCGTGCGTCCCTCCATGAGTTCCATTGATTTTTCACTTCACTAATTCAATTCAGTAGAAGATTGTGTTTTCCAAAGCATAACCTCATCCGTTACCATCATCCCTACCTTCACACACACTCCTACTCCCTCTGTACATGCAGCAACATCTGATATGCAGTCACAGAAATCATTAGTAGATAACAGGGGAGGAAGAAGAATGACCATTAACAACACCTCTAATGCTTGACAACTGCATCGTGGCATGACAACCACAAGTAAGTATCCTAGTCACTCACTCATGTGCATCATGCGATCAAAAGTTTTAAAGGTTAAGATGTAGTAGGTTTGTAAGTAAAGATGTGGCCAGTTTCCAGGCTATGTCCTCCAAAACCTCAGGATCCCCATAACACAGACAATATTCAATGATTTACCAATAGATGATTGTTAGGACCTCATATTGTCTCTTTCTGACCATACATTTTGCTATGATGTCATCCTTTTTCAACTTATATTTAAAGTCCTTGTTATTGTTTTAACCCAATTATTCCAAAGGTACACAATATTTCTTCTCATCACTATACATTTAATTATTTTACATATAATTATGCTATCTTCATAGTTAATCATTGAATTGATAGTTGCTGAGCAGTTAAAGAATGATGTGCAATCCACATTGTTGAAACTGCCGAGAGATTGCAAGATTACTTCTACACTTGCTGAAACAGTAGGAATGATGCGCAAATCTCGTGGCTGAACAGTTGCGATTTGCAGTCTAGATCTAACAGCAATAGAAGAAGATCACGAAAGGAGCTACTACACTAGATGTAATTACCATGATCTAAAGACAACATTACTGTAACAACATTTTCTTTATGGGAAAACTGATTTCCCTATTTTTGTATAAATGGTTAAAATAGGACTTACAATGTAATCTGTTGTAATAGATGCCTCCTCTTTAAAAAGAGGAGACATCTACATTAGAGGGGGGTGAACAGACTACGGGAAAATGTTTAGTTGAAGAAACAGAACTAGAATCCTTTTGTAACATGACATATTGATGGATGAATAAATTCTTGTTTTGAACATTTCTTTCTAGTTCTTGTCTCCTGGGGAATCTTGTGAGAAGGACAGGGCCCACCTTCATCACAAGATTTACCCATTATATTTCTGCAGTTTGTTGAGTGTGTCTTTTACCCATGCCTTGCTAACAATACTGTTTACTGAATATTGTTTTCACATTATTGCTGAAACTATGTTTTCTTTCCAATTGATTGTTGCATTATTTAGTTTATCCACGGTTCATTCATGAGTGTTTCATTGGAAATTCAATTTACAGAGTGGGTTGGCAGCGTGGTAATCAAAAACAGGTGTTGAAGATTCCTACTCTAGGAATAGGGTCCTATTCTCTGTTACAGCATAGCTAGTGCTTTCCTTTGCAGATTGATTCTTTTTCATTAGATTACTCTTTTAATGAAATTAAGCCTTCTTTAAAACATATTTCATTAAATTTGGAAAAATGCTATTACAAGGACAACACTAGATTGAGTTTTTTTTTGTTATTTTGAAATTCTAAATCCATTGTATAATTCCAAATTTAATGAAATATGTGTTCTTTTCTAGCTGTCTGCAATAGATTGTTTTTGCTATAACTTAGAGTGGAGCTTCAATTTTCTTAAGCAAGGTGTGACTAGTTTTTACTACAATTTGTATTGCTTTCAAGATTGAGTACATATAGTACGCAGTTGCCTTTGAAATAAACAAACTTCCATGGGTTGAAAATTTATGTAGCACTTGGTTGTTTGAATTAATAAGAAATTAAAGTGACCAACATTTTGGCACCGTTGCTAGGGAAGGCAATCATAGATTTTAAAAGCACTAATGATTTTCTTTTAGATATGCAGGATGTATGAGAGGACGCAAGAAAAGTAATCCTACAGGTGGCAAGGGCAAAGGAAGAGGAGGAATAATTTTTTTTATTAATGATATTATTTCAAAAGCTGAGACTTCTCAGAGGCTAAGCTCTCAGAGGCCATAGACTCAGCACTCTCTCCAAATGGACTACGAAACAAAGGAAGTAGTGGGACCTGAAAGGGTTGAAGAGATAGTAGAACATATTGAGGAACCAACAGAGGACATTGAAGAACCAATAAAAGATATTGAAGTTGAGGAACTAGTCCAGGACATTGAGAGTCCAACAGAAAGCCCTAAAGACCGGGTAAGTGCAACATGGGAATAACCAATGGATGGAAACAATGAAGGACTCTTTGGTGGGGGACATGGAGGAGAAGAAGGAAGAGGCGAGAACTCTCTCTCGACCTTGGAATTCCATATTAGGGAACTTCCCAGAGGAGCGACTCCTATGAAGAACATCCCACTCTCAGCCTTACCTAACTTCCATGGTTTATCCTCTGAAGACCCTGATGAGTTTCTTTTTGAGTTTGATATATTGTGTAGAAGTTATGATTATGTTACTAATGCTCAAAAATTGAAGTTATTTCCAGCAACATTGAAAGGAAATGCACTAAGATGGTTTAGGAGCCTGGGAAGTCATGTGATCACAACATGGGAATAGATGAAGGAGAAGTTTCTGGCCAAATATCAAGACTATTTCCGGACGAGAGAGAAAAGGGAGGAACTATTCAAGATGGTCCAGAAGGAGGACGAAAATCTAGAGGACTTTGTGGAAAGACTCCAGTATAATCTGCAGAGATCCGATCACCCCAATGTAAGTAAGGATATTCTTAAGACAATATTATTGAAAGGGGTAAGGGATGATTGTTTAGACATGCTAAATATTCTTGGTAAAGGGGATATATCTAAAGAATCATATGATAGATGTTCAAGAGGAGATGCAAATAGATCAAAAATCAGGGACAATACATATTCAAGAGTCCAAAAATCAACCAGTGGGGGAGCAACAAGAGCTGAAATAGGTAATCTACTTGAAGAATTTAAAACTGAAATGTTAAGCTCTTTTGCTTCACAGATTGATACCTTGCAGGTTAAGAGAAAATAGGCAGAGGCAGAAGCTGCTTTGGCTGTCTTCTGTCCTAAATGCAGAGAAAAACATCCACTAAGGGAATGCCCATTGGACAAGGTACCAATTTGCACCATTTGTGAGAAGGACCATGAAACTCAACAATGCCCTTCTTTACCAGGGATAAAAGCAGCGTTGCAACCAACTGAGGAGGAAGCTGAAGCAGTTTATTTGCTAACACAGATGAGGCAATGGCAACCACAAGGACAAGGTACGAACTCTAGTATGCCATTTAATCGTTGGAATAATTATCCTTCTTTTAATGAAGCAAACTACCCTCCCTTCAACCAAATGCAATACTCACCCTTTAATCAAATGAATTTCCCACCCATGCAACAAACAAACCCTCCCTTTGTAGACCTTGCAATGCAGACTCCTTGGCCTCCACAATAATCTTATTTTAATCAATGGAACCCAAACTGGAGAGCTCAACAAAGTCCGTTCCCAAACCAATTTCCTCAGTTTCAGCAGCCACTCCCTCTCCCGTCAGGTGCTCCACCGAACAATCAGACAATGAGACCCCAGCCTGTACAACCGAACCCTAATGCTAATAATAATAAAGCTCTGTAATTCATCGATATTCAGAACCTGCCTACATCTCCTGTGCAATGTAATGAGATTCATTTACGATCCGAGAGAGTAGTTGAGCCCATTATTGATGATATTACCTCTTCTGAATCTGAAAAAGGAGAGACAAAAAAGAATAATTTACCTGATAAGGGTGCTGAAACAGTTGAGCCACCCTCTAATAAAATTGTTGAAACAGTAGCGCCACCATTCCCTGAGTTGCTAGCTCTGACTAAGACACCTGAGCCGCCTACTTTTAATATTCTAGGCGAATTGCAGAATCTTTATGTTAAAATTTCACTTTTACAAGCACTTAGGGATGTACCGATTTATGCCAGAATTGTCAGAGACATTTGCAACAAGAAACCAGGTAGAAAAGCTAAAGACCCCCTTATAGTTTATGTGATGGGTGATCTAGCTGCTTTAATGTCGGGAAAAAATCCTCCTGTAAAATATGGTGATCCTGGCCATCCTACAGTCACAGTACAGGTTGGAAAAACTATTGTTTCGCAAGTTTTGGTAGACTTAGGTGTTGCTATAAATATTATGACCCTTGAAACTGCATAATTGTTACAGCTGAAAAATGTAATCAGAGAGACACCAACCATCCTGGAATTAGCTGACCATTCCACAATCAAACCAGAAGGGGTTATTGAAGACCTCATCATTTCAGTTGAATCCTGGAATTACCCAGCTGAATTTGTTGTATTACAGACTAAAACAAAGTTGGGGGGACATCCTCTGATTTTGGGGAGACTTTGGCTAGCTACATCAGATGTCTTTATCAACTATAGATCAGGTTCAATGCCAATTTCTAATGGATGTGAAACCAAGTAGCTTACTCTTTACCATCATGCTACACCTATGATTAACAATGATGATTTTGTATGGTTAGACTCTGAGGATAATGATACTCAACCCATTTTGACCATTAGACAAGTCTTAACTCTTAAAGACACCACAGAAGATGAAGTAATTAGTAATTTTATTTCTCAACCTTCCTCAGTCACTTCCAAAACATATAATCAGTTAACTGCAATTTTGGAACCTGAAACCCAGGAAAAGCTTAAATCTGAAAGTTTACCTCAAACATCAACTACTATCTCCTATAAAATCATAATAGTAGAAATCAAACCTAGCCAAACATTGAACATAAACCCCAATTTATCAGATGCTAAAACAGAACAGCTAATGAAGTTACTTCGTGGAAACAAGGAAGCATGTGCATGGGACTACACAGACATGAAGGGGACCTCTCCTGAATTATGTACTCATCGTATCTATATTAAGGACGGGTGCCGACCAGTCTATCAACCCAAGCGGCGAATGAGTCCCAATTTGAGGGAAATTGTTAAGGAAGAACTTCAAAAATTTCTTAATGCAGGGTTTATATACCCCATATCTAACAGTGAATGGGTTTCTCCATTGGTGATAGTACCTAAGAAAAACAGGAAATGGAGAGTATGTGTAGATTATAGAGCCTTAAACAAAGCCACTCAAAAAGATCATTTCCCCTTGCCATTTATTGATCAGGTGCTAGATAGCTTGTCAGGAAAGAGATTCTTTTCCCTTTTAGATGGTTTTAGCAGATATAACCAAATCAAAATTGCACCCCAAGATCAAGATAAGACCACTTTTACTAGTCCTTGGGGAACTTTTGCCTATAGAGTCCTCCCCTTTGGATTACGTAATGCTCTAGCAACGTTTCAAAGACCAGTGATAGGAATCTTTTTTGATATGCTTAATGACTCTATGGAGATATTTATGGATGAATTTACTCCTTATGGTGTGACTTTTGAAGATGCATTACAAAACCTTGAGAATGTACTTAAACGTTGTATACAGGCTCACCTTTCCTTGAGCACTGAAAAATGTCATATGATGATGAACGCAGGAATTGTATTTGGACACTTCATTTCATTCCTAGGGATTCAAGTAGATCCATCCAAAGTATAGGTAATTCAAACTCGTGCTATCCCTAAAACACAAACTCATGTAAGAAGTTTTTTAGGACATGCTGGATATTACAAGAGATTTATCAAATATTTTTCTAAAATAACTTCTCCTTTGTTTGTGTTACTTATGAAAAATGTTGAATTTAAGTGGACTGAAGCCTGTCAGAAATCATTTGATGAACATAAGCATCAGTGGTCTACAACTCCTATTCTAAGGGGACCTGATTGGGCACATCCCTTTCATATATCCTCGGATGCTTTAGACACTGCAATTGGAGCTATCTTGGGACAAGAAGAAAATAGTCTTCCTTATGCTATCTATTTCATTAGTAATAATATGACCCCTGCTGAGCTTAATTACACAGTTACCGAAAAGGAATTTTTAGCAGTCATTTATGCTATTAATAAATTTCGACATTATGTTACTGGTTAGCCTACTTTTGTTCATACTAATCACTTGGCCATTAAGTATTTAATGAACAAATCTGTTACAAATGCCCAAGTTACCAGATAGTTATTATTATTACAAGAATTTGATATTACAATTGTAGATCGAACATGTAAAGAAAATGTAGTTGCTGACATCCTTTCTCGGATAAAAACTAATGATAACACTCCAGTAGATGATTCCTTTCCTGATGAGTACTTATTTGCAGTATCTGCTCACTCACCTTGGTATGCAGACATTGCCAATTATTTGGTTGCAGGAAAGTTACCATCACACTGGGAGAAAAGAAAGTTCATTCAACAAAGTGCTCAGTATAGCTGGATAAGTGGGTGTCTTTTTCACATATGAGTTGATCAGGAAATTTGAAGATGCATTAGAGAAGATGAGGTTTATGATATATTGAAGGCTTGTCATGATGGCCCTTGTGGAGAGCATTTTGTGAATAAGAGAACAACACATAAAATTCTCAGGATGGGTTATTATTGGCCCTCACTTTTCAAGGATGCAAAGAAATATGTCAGGGCCTATGATAGCTATTAGAGAATGGGTCAACCTAATCATAGATATGAAATGCCACTAAACCCCCAGGTAGTACTTGAACCCTTTGAAAGATGGGCTCTAGTCTTTATAGGACCCACCAATCCTCCATCCAGTCAAAGAGTTTATATATTTGTAAGCACAGATTATATGACTAAATGAGTGGAAGCTAAGGCACTTACTAGAGCTATCGAGGAATCTGTTTTAACCTTTTTATTTGAAGAAATCTTTGTTAGGTCTGGAGTGCCTAGAGAACTAGTCACAGATGGCGGACCTCCTTCCAATTCTCATGGTTTTAAAGATATGCTTCAAAAATATCATATTAATCATAAAATTACTACACCTTACCACCCCCAAGCTAATGGTCGGGTGGAAAGTACAAATAAAGCCATAGAGGCCATTTTAACAAAAACAGTGAAGGAAAATAGGAAGGATTGGTCTCAAAGCCTGCCTGAGAAATTATGGGCTTACAGAACTACCTAGAGGAACACTACAGGTTTTTCGCCCTATGAATTGGTTTATGGTAAAAGTGTTGTTTTTCCTGTGGAATTTGAAATTAAAACCTTAAGAACTGCTTTAGCTGTTAACCTTGATTTGACTGACGCACAGACAGCTAGGTTGCAGGAGCTTCAGGAATTGGATGAAAAGAGGTTGGATGCCATCCATCAAACAACTATGATTCAATAGCAAAGAACCAAGTGGCATGATAAAAATATTAAGCATAAGCAGTTCCAGAAAGGTAATTGGGCTCTATTGTATGATTCTTGGTTTGAAAATTTTCAAGGGAAATTACGAACAAGGTGGCTGGGACCTTACGAGATAGATACTGTTTTTCCCAATGGAACAGTAAGTCTCCTAACAATTGATGATTCTAGAACACCATTGTTAGTCAATGGGTATTTGCTCCATCTATACCAGCAACCTAGTTCTAAGGAGGATTTTAAGGCCACTTGCATGCCATATTCACATTATATATTTTTGGGGGAGCCTGCTGCCCCTCATTGCATTTAATCCCTGCATTATATATTTTTTTATTGTATTAGATTTCTTAACTAATAATCCTTGTCAAGGGTTGCCATGTTACAATTTATTATTTTTCAAGTCTCAGATTGGGAGGCTGGTTGAAAAGAACAATTGTATTGCAAGCAAGATCAAGTTTCATTTTGGGAAACATTCTCATCTCACTTTAGTTCAGAAATCATTCCCCCACATTACCTCTCAACAACATTTCCCAATTTTTCTTTATAGCAACATCTCTCTCAATTTTTCCGTGGCTGAAACACCAATTTTCACCATTTTCCCCGTTGCTGAAACACCAACTTTTCCCCATTTTGTCCGTTACTGAAACACCAATTTTTCCATTGCTGAAACACCAACTTTTCCCATTCTCCCTAAAACACTAGTTTCTTTCCCATTTTTTTGTAATTGAAACATCAATTCTTCGCAAAAGGATGAATGCATATTATCTTCCATTGTGAGAATTATCTATTGATCCTTATAACTTTGTTCTTTCACTACCTCCTCCTACGTTTATAAAAGCCTTTCATATAAATACCCTCATATTTCAAAGCCCTTTTTCATAACCATTGGTGATCTATTAGCAATGATATTATATCTTCATAATATCAATCAAAGGTAAACATGAGGTATGTGTTTGTTATGTGTAAATATTATTGAACTATAGTTAATGAGAAGATAGTGACATGATTACCAAAATTTCTATACGTTCAAACTCATCATTTTAGTCGTAGTTGGGGGGGAATACCAAAATTATGAAATCATTTCACGATACACCAATAACCGTCATTTTTTTTACCACGATCACATCTTGTCTCCCCGTCTCTATCCTATTATGTCACAACTTTATTTGCAAAATTTACTCTATTTCGAGTCCGGTAACTCGGCTTTGCACTGTGCATTTTACTGAAGCTAGTAACTGTGGGAGGTTCTACTATCCGAAATGAACCTGGCTCAACAGCTCTATTTGAATTACACCCAGAAGTATATCAGATTTTTCAGTAGGCAGGCTGGGTAGATTATTTTTGGAGGCTCCAGGGATTTGATCCTCAGCAAGTCCTTGAATTTGCACATAATTTACGTAAAGGCTACTCTACTGTTCAAGGAGTCCGAATTCGAGTTTCAGAAGATGATATAGCATAGGTTTCAGGCCTACCAACCGCTGGCATTCAATGGTTCAGTCGTAAACACATCATTTTGAATGCACAATAGGACTTCCTTCTACCAGGAGAGTGGGTCGAGCCGAAAGGCAGGGGTGTGGCACTTCATTCATTACCACTTCCATGGCTGACGGTTGCCGAATTTGTGAAGCACTATCTCACCCACAAAGGACATTACGAGGTAGTTTATCAACATGATTTTGTCCTGTTGAATCATTTGAGACATGGTCGACTGTTAAATATGTCGTATTATTTACTTGTGTGTCTAAAGAATATCTCACATTATTGTTTGAACGCAAAGTACCCACACCTTTCCCTTACCCATCATTGTCTTGTCCAGCTTTTAATTCAGAGGGGTTTTACCCAACAGAATCCCCCTCCCCTTAACAAGCCATGCCTAGAACCCCATGAAGCTGCTGAAATTCCTCAAGCAGTCGCTGAAATTCCTCAAGCAGCAGTCGAAAATACTCAGGAAACTGCTGAAATTTCTCAAATAACAGTCGAAACTCCCCAATTAACTGTTGAAAATCCTCAACAGACCCCTCGAACCCCTCAATAAATTGAAAATCCTTCTACGCAACAACCAGGGAGCATCTTTCATTCCCCACTGGCCATGTTAATCCAATTGACCCCTCCACTGCATTGACCCCACCCCATAATTTAGCTTAATCATACATTCCCACTATCCATATCCCTAGTGATGATTCTGATGACGACATTCCCATTGCTAAGCTAAAATAAAAAAGGAAAGAAAAGGTTGCGCCCCTACTAAAAAGACGAACAAGGGCCCCAATCAAAGAAGCTATCACTCCTGATGACCCTCCTACCCCAAAGAAAGCTACTCATAAAAGAAAAACCACTGTTCTTCTTGCATTTTTACCTCTAAGATGAACGAGGACGTCTTCTGAAGCAGCAAATGAAACCACCACCCTAAATTCCCCACCTATTATCCTAAAACCCCATACCCCACCACAGTCCCAAGGTCCTAAATCTTTACCTACCTCATCCTCAGGTACTGAATTGTAAAATGCCCAAGATTTTGTGACATCATTCCTTTCGGAGAACGTAGCTTTCACACAAGAACCAGCTACCGATCCAGCAGCTGCCACACTAGAACCAACTGTTGATACATCAAATTTAGATACCCAAGATGATGAACGACATGTAGATGCACCACAAGAACCAGCTACTGACTCAGCAGTTGCCACAAAAGAACCACCTACTGATGCCCATAAAAAAATGACCAAGATGTAGCTGCCCCATAAGAACCAGCTACTGACTCAATAGTTGCCACACAAGAACCACCTGCTGATGTCCATAAAACAGATGACCAGGACGTAGCTACTCAACAAGAACCAGCTATTGACTCAGTAGTTGCCACACAAGAACCACCTACTGATGTCCATAAAATAGATGACCAGGACGTAGCTACTCTACAACAACCAGCTACTGACTCAAAAATTGCCACATAAGAACCACCTGCTGATGTCCATAAAAAAGATGACCAGGACATAGCTGCTCCACAAGAACCAGCTATTGAATCAGTAGTTGCCACATAAGAACCACCTGCTGATTTCCATAGAACTGATGACCAAGATGCAGCTTCCCCACAAGAACCAGCTACTGATTTAGTAGTTGGTACACAAGAACCACCTACTGATGAACAAAATATAGATAATCAGGAACAATCTATGTAGTCAGCAGCTGCCACACAAGAACCATCTGCTGATATGAAAAATTTGGATGCTCAGGATGATATAGCTATTACAGAACCAACTGATGATTAAGCAAATGTCGCACAAAAGCCACCTGCTGAGGCTGCAAATAATGAACTTGCTACTGAACAACAACCCTTCCATCCATTGGAATCAGCTACTGAGACTGTGACTACTACACAAAGCCCAATCACCTTGGCTTCCCTTCTATAGGAAAATGAGTTTCTTAAATTAGAGCTCGAGGTTTATAAGTAGGGATTAATAATGGTGAGGGAAGCCTATGAGAGAGAGCTTAAATTGTATACTTTAGCTCATGCAGAATCTACAGCTGAGAAAAGTGTAGACAAAGATCCATATACAGAATATATGTGTAGCCAATGTGGTAATATTTATCATGAAGCTGGCTATAAGATAGTTGAAGTTCCATTGCCTGGAGCCACTCCTGCACCTACTTCTGTTACAATTAAAAAGGAACGCCTTGTTGTTACACAAGAACCAGCAGGGCCTTCAAAGATTTTTTAAAAAGAAATTAAACCACAAATATCTCGGCATACTCTGGTTGTTAAAACTGAAAGTCCTACATCAGGGCCTACAAAGACTGCGTTTACTCAGACTGAACCTCGGCATTCAAAGACTGTCTTCACTTAGATCACGAGCACTCAAGCACAAATGGATATATGGAAGAAGGAATATGTTATGTCACAAGAAAGGATCATGCAGGAACACAAATTATCATGGAAAAAATCATATATATGCAAATTGGGAAGTTTTGGAACAGTCTCGTGCCCAGAACAAGGAAAATAAATAGTTAAAAACTAGATTGTCTCTCATGTTTGATCTGGTTCAAAGACTACTAGCCACCAAGAAACCATCTTTTAATTATTCTATGTTTCTTGCAGGACGCTTAGCATTCTTCCAAGTAAAGGCAATCAGAGATGGACAACCTCATGAGGTATCTACACCTCAACAGTTTGTCAAAACATTCACAGAGGCATCAGTCAGTGAACAAAATTTACTCTGTGAACTATACCTCCCTAATGAAGCCATTCTTGAGGATAGAAAGCTTAATCATATCCCTCTGGTTGGGGACATTTAGATTACAACCTTTGTCTCTTTCCTAGCTAATCATCTCAAGTGGCAAAATGTCTTCCTTTCGGGAAAACACAATGAAGATAACCACCCTCTATGGATTCGACCTGAACCACAAAATGTTGTTGTTTTCGTCGCTGAATATCATCGGTTTTTAAGGGAACCAAGAATGACCAAACATATTAGGGAATTATAGGCAACAGTCTTAAAAGATTGCCAATATTATGTCAAAGCCAAGGGAGCTCTTGCCTTACAGGCAAACAATCTATTTTTGGAACACTACCCTAAGGAGAGAAAGGAATATCATCCCTTTAACCCTCTTAATCTTCAAACAACAATTTCACGGCTACATAACTATGTCAAATGCATTCAACAATGTGCTAAAAAATTGTTAGGATATCATTTTCACTTCCCTCTTCTATGGCTACCAGCACAACAATATAAGACCTATTTCATGTTGTCCAAAAAGGAGGAGCTCGCAGCATGGCAGAGATTACAAAACGTCTAGGGTTTCAGATATTTGGTTGATAGCACCTTCTATACTTACTGTCTAAGAAATTTGCACTGTACAACCCAATACTCAGACTCAGACTCAGAGTAAAAGTTGCATGAGGACATGCAACCCTTTCAATTGGGGGGGACGTTAGGACCTCATATTGTCTCTTTTTGACCATACATTTTGCTATGATGTTATCCTTTTTCAACTTATATTTAAAGTGCTTGTTATTGTTTTAACCCAATTATTCCAAAAGTACACAATATTTCTTCTCATCACTATACATTTAATTATTTTACATATAATTATGCTATCTTCATAGTTAATCATTGAATTGATAGTTGTTGAGCAGTGAAAGAATGATGTGCAGTCCACGTTGCTGAAACTGCCGAGAGATTGCAAGATTACTTCTACAGTTGCTGAAAAAGTAGGAACGACATGCAAATCTCGTGGTTGAACAGTTGTGATTTGCAGTCTAGATCTGATAGCAACAGAAGAAGATCACCGAAGGAGCTACTACACTGGATGTAACAACCATCATCTAAAGACAGCATTACTTTAACAACATTTTGTTGATGGGAAAACTGATTTCCCTATTTTTGTATAAAGGGTTAAAATAGGACTTACAATGTAATATTTTGTAATAGATGCCTCCTCTTTAAAAAGAGGAGACATCTACATTAGAGGGGGTTGAACAAACTGCGGCAAAAGGTTTAGTTGAAGGAACAGAACTGGAATCCTTTTGTAACATGACATATTGATGGATGAATAAATCTTGTTCTGAACATTTCTTTCTAGTTCTTGTCTCCTGGGGAATCTTGTGAGAAGGATAGGGCCCACCTTCATCACAAGATTCACCCATTATATTTCTACAGTGTGTTGAGTGTGTCTTTTAACCATGCCTTGTTAACAATACGTTTTTTTTTTTTTCTGTATAAAGACTATTCTATTAAGATAAAAGGAAAAAAATATTTACAAAGAGGTTTGAACCTCTGAGGGGGCTGTAGCCTGCCCTCTACCAAAAAGACTGTTGCAGGTAACACATTGCATTCCTTTTACAAAAATGAGAATCATAGAAGTGAGAATTATGGTAAGCTTGAGAGACCCAAAACTAAACTGAACTATATAAGATCGAAGCTTCAGAGGAAGCTGATCATTTACCAAAATGTTGTCCTTTACAGTCACTATTACAAAAATATTGAAAACCAAAATTATGTCCTGGAGACTATAAAATTTCATGCTGATATGAAAAGAAGCCATGCACATCGGGAACTTCACACCAAAACCAGAAATCATAAGATAACTTGCTGTCATGTCGCTGAAGCCAAGAGTGATTAAACCTGCGGTGGAGAGCCTGTCGCGTTCTCATTTGCCTGGTTGGGGGAGCTTACCCAGGTTACCATCACATTGTCTTCAGCTTCCATCATACTGCCTTCTTGAGGAAGAACAAGATTCAGAACACTTCCAGAGAGGCATGCAGGCTCACAAGCGATAATTTGCTCTTGAGGTGAAGCTGGCTGAGGTTGAAAGTCTTCCTGTTGGCCCTCCTCGTGCAGCACAGCAGAGTCATTGAGGACGACTCCAGCCAAGTTACCCTGAAAATCACTTGAATTTTGAGATTGAGACTGTACCCTGGAGGTTTCATCCGAGCTTGTAAGCTCATCTTCCTCCTCCGAGAAGATAACAGTTATAGTGGCTGAGATGAGAGGCTTATTAAGCCTGCTTCTGAACTTGAACCGGGTTGTTTGAAAGGAGCTGTTCAGGGTGGGTCTAGAATGGTCAGAGGGCAGAGAGGATGGAGAGGCAGAGGCTAACGGAGTTATGCGTTGAGGGGCAGAGCCACCACGACCCCGAGAACCTCCACGGGAACCTAAATTACTACCACGCCTGGGGATGCCGCGACGACGGGCCATTACAGAATGAATCTGCGGTTTGAAGGAGTAGGGAGACTGAAGGTGAGAGTAAAGCAACTAGACACAGGCTAATTGAACCCAATTCAAGGACCAGACCTCTGTACAGAAGACCCAAATGCAGAGCTCGCAATAGATGGAATAGACCAGATGAAAAAACCAGGCAAAGACTAAATAAACCCAATGCACGAACCAGACACTTGCAGAAAAGACCGAATCGATACACCATACACAGATGGGCAAGACGAAATCAGTAGACCGGACGCAGACGGAAAAGACCAACTCAATACACCGGACACTGGCGGAGAAAACCAGAACCATATACCTGAAGCAGGCAGATTGAGACCAGTTATGAAGCCAGGGGGGCTTCCAAATTCCCTGAGCTGCACAGGGGCGCTGAGGGCATAACCAACATAGGAGATCCAAAATGCCAATACCTGAAGAACTCGGAGAAAATGTGCCGTGATGAATGCGCGCCATACTAAAATCACTTGCCTGCAGACCTCGATCCTGATGATCCATTAATTCCTGTAGATCACATACCACGAACTGCCAGAGCCAGCTAAGTGGAATGCCAGCTGCCCAAGTCGCATGCAATGGCATTAACACGTTATTAATGCACCCGCATCCGGGTCTTGTTAACAGTACTGTTTACTGAATATTGTTTTCACATTATTTCCAAAACTCTATTTTCTTTCCAATTGATTTTGCATTATTTAGTTTATCCACAGTTCATTCATGAGTTTTCATTGGTAACTGAGTTTACAGAGTGGGTTAGCAGCGTGGTAATCAGAAACAGGTGCTGAAGATTCCCGCTCTAGGAATAGGGTCCTGTTCTCTGTTACATCATAGCTAGTTCTTTTCTTTGCAGATTGATTCTTTTTAATTAGATTACTCTTTTAATGAAATTAAGTCTTCTTTGGTAGCTGTCTGCAATAGATTGTTTTTGCTGTAACTCAGAGTGGAGCTTCAGTTTGCTGAAGCAAGGTTTGACTAGTTTTTACTACAACTTTTATTGCTTTCAAGATTGAGTACATATAGTACACAGTTGCCTTTGAAATAAATAGACTTCCTTGGGTTGACAATTTATGTAGAACTTGGTTGTTTGAATTAATAAGCAATTAAAGTGACGAAAAATGATGACATCAAAACTTTCATCTATGGTGTTATTCCTTCTCTCAGTAAGGAGGAGACAAAACAAGATATGCCAGATGGAGAGCTAGATGGGGATGAGATGGATAAAGAAGAAACTAATACAAAGGAACATGATGCTGAAACAGAAGAGGAAGAAGGCATTAAAACAAAGGAGAACAAGCAACAAGAAACAAAAGAGCTAAGTGGCTTCAGGAAAAGGGAGGCAGCTGAACAATCAAAATCCCATGAGCATAATCAGCACCCATAATCTAATTTTAAATAATCCTTAGCTAACACATAGATACCTTTCTACCCAAGGGCAAAGCAAGTAAACATTATGAGGATCTCTTTAGGTTACTAAAGAAATAATAATATACATGCCTACCACAAAAGGAATGACATACGCTGCCCCATCGCTTGCATATTAGAGAATATCAATGGGAAGAAGAATAAAGGAAAGCAGGCTGCTATAAACAAGAAGAAAAGGCCACAACAGAAGCATGAGATGTCAGAGAAGCTACCAGACCCACTGAGTTTCTCAGAGGATGAGCAACACTTTCAGTAGGGGGGTGATGACGAGTCTCATCATTGAGTAATTACATGGGCCTTAATTGGCCTTAATCCACCTCCTAACTTAGTCAGACCAACTATTCTCACAACTTATTGCATACTTTTGATTATATTTTTCTTATGGGTTGAGTTAGATTTGGATATTTTTCTTTGTGGTCTAATGTGTGTATAATGAAGGAACAAAAGGATAAGAGCAAAGGAAATGTAGAGATAAAAGGTAAAAGCAAGGAACTATGGTAAAATACCTTGGTAAAAACTCGGATGGGACAATAAAGAGGAATTATAGGAGTTAAATCTTCCTCATTTACTGCCCATCCATTCAAATATTCCTCCATTAGCTGAAAATACATACCCAAATCAGGAGTACAGCCAGACAACCAAGCCAGTGGAAGTACAAACAGCCTCCCTACTAGAAGGCAGCCGAGCTAGTAAGAGTGAGAGGACAAGTTACCATTAGGTTGGGAGCTGTACCTCCATAATTTTGAGGGAAGTCATTGAGACTTCAGATGTATAAATAAGGAGGCTTAGGACCTTAGTTCTTTTATCCAGTCATAAGTTAGTCAACTAGGTAGTCAGACAGTTAGATGTATTTCAACCTTTTGACATGTAATAGTTTGATGTAATACAATGTTATTTGATAATGAGCATGAGTTTTGATTTGAGACATCACTAAGTTAACTCAGAGGGCTAAAGCTCTTGGGTTAGGGCCCAACCCTAGCAGCCAAATCTCCTCTTTCTTGTATTGTTAACTAGCTTAGCTTCATGCTTTCTATTCATTTGTTTTAGCAGTTCATATCCATTACAGCAGTAGCATAGACACATGTTTGATTGCTCATTTTTTTATGTAAGTGCATGTTCATTCTAGTGGTTCAACATAGCTTTATGGTTTCCCGCTCATTCACTCAAGAATTTTCCTGTTTCCTTTTCATTTGCTTGAATAGTTGCAATGCATTAAAGTAGGGTAGAATAGATTAGTTGTATTTCAGTTGTTCCATCTATGATTTAATTAAATCATTAGGTTGGAAAAGAAAAAGATCTACAAGTTTTCTCACAAGTGTCTCGGCCTCACCTCCTCCCTCTGGGACAATGGTGTGAGGAAGAAACCCTGCACCAACCCCAAAAACACACGGTTCTGGTTTTGATGGAGATTTGTCATTAAAACACAGTCACTGAGTTCATCGTCACTCTCCCCCTTTTTCGGTCATCAACTCCATCTCTCTCTTCATCATTTGACCTCACTTTCCTCCCCATGCTAGTTTCCTTTAGCATATAACACCTGAGCAGGGGACTATTGAATTCATGTTTAGATGGTCTTTGCCAGCAAATCGTGTTTCGCAAGCCAAACCATCTAATCACCGCTCAAATCCCTTTTTGAATTTGGTTTTTCACTTTTTAAATCACCATCGTTGATCTGCCTTGGCAGATCCAATGGTTATTGGGCACCCACTCAATCAATCTCCACTGTAGATCTACCTTGACAGATCCAATGGTCCTCTCGCCATATTGTATGGACTTTCGTTCGACCATTATCGGGCTGAGGGCATGCGATATGGGTAGCTTCCTGATGCTATGTGTCGGCTGGGGAGGCTAATCGTGTGAAATTCCCCAAAGCCATTTACATCTTTGAGGGCGCCCAATATCCCACTTATCGCCATCCAAACATGCTTCTCTTTTTTTGCACATTCCTTTTCACACTCCAACCTCCAATGTCGATCTGCCCTACCATATCTAATGGCTATCGATTCACCCAATACCATTTTTGCACGTTTTCTCTTGCCCGCGATCTCTGCCATCCATCTATCAACTGCCCGAGCGATATAATCCTAGCCGTCCATCCTGTTATGCCACCATGTTTTCCCATCTGCCTACATACCCTCCTGTGATCTGATCTCAGTGGTTTGTTTGCCTTCACCCACCTGATCCAACGGTCCTCATGCTCTTTTTTTCCCACATGTCCTCCTTTCGCCATTTTTCCCTTCGAATATTCTCTCACTTAGACACAGGCTTAGCTTAGTGTCCATTTTTGATCCCTTAGCTTAGTTTTGATGCCTTTCTCCTGCAGCTTAGATAGTTAGCATTAGGTTAGTGTTGCTTGGCGATTCTTATTAATCTACTTGTTTTCATGATTAATTCGGGTTTGGTGTGAGTTAGGCTTGCATGTTGCTTTCTTCTTTACTCCAGTAGAGTAGCCCTCATTTAGAATAGATCTGCCTCCCTTCCATCAAGATCAAGCTTCTTCTGACCCTATAGAAGTGTGGCTTGGAACCCCTAAGGCCTCTTGCCAGATGAGAATTGACAACAAGCAGTACCTTTACTCCTACTTGTGTATATAGCACAGTCACCTCCAAGTTTATATGAGCCTCGTGTTGATAAGTAAAGCTAGTTGCCTTGGGAGTTTCAACATTCTTGTTGCAATACCTAAGCTCATCACTTTTTGGTGCCGTTGTTCGGAATGAAATCGAGTCACCCATATGACAAGCGGGAAAACTCACTTTTTGGCGTTGTTGCTGGGTAGGTGTCAGAGTAGTGGTGGTAACTGTTCTTTTCTTCTATTTTATAGTTCCAACTTTCTTCCATTAGTTTATTTCTGCAAATGTAATCTAGTTTCCTTCTATCATTTTTTCATTTATCTGCTTTTCTTTCCATTTTGTAAGTTAATCTAGTTTCCTTTCATTCAACAATTTCAATTTAGTAGGTAGTTTCCTTTCTGTCAATAGTCTTCCATTTAGCAATTTCAATTCAGCAAGTAGTTCCTTTTGTTAGTGGCTTTCATTCAATTTAGCAATCTCATTCTGCAAGTAGTTTCCATTATGTTAGTTGTTGCACATGCATTTAATCAATAATTTCCTTTCTGCAATTACTTTCCAACTTTAAAGAAAAATATCCCAAAAATCCAAAAACATTTCCTTTCATGCCTCATAGGATTAGGAATACTTCAGGAAAATTCTTTCCAAAGACCCCCAACTCATCCTACAATCAACCTCCCTTCTTTTTCATTGATTGTGAGCCGGAAGCCCCTTTAGTTGAGCAACCTAATATATTTGAAGAACCTATAGGGGAAGAAGGAAAGGAAGAACCTATTCCTACTGAACTAATGGCTGAATGCTTAAATGATAGAGGATATAGAAGGAGAATTTTGAGTTCCTTCCCCATTAGGGAAACCAATGGGGACACTAATATGAAGAACATAAGCCCCTCTTCTCTACCTTATTTCCATGGCTTGACCTCAGAGGACCCTGACACCTTCCTATTTGAGTTTGCTATTGCCTGCTGAACCTATGACTACACAAATGATGAGCAGAAGTTGAAATTGTTTCCATATACCCTCAATGATGCAACATTACGCTAGTTCATGCATTTACCTAGAGATAGCATAACAACTTGGGCTCAAATGTAGCAACCTTTAACAATAAATATAGGGACTACTATAGGTCAAAGGACACTAAGGATGATATTTTCAAGATGACCATAGGCCATGATGAATCCTTATAATATTATGAAGTGTGATTCTAGCTTAGCTACAAAAGGGCCAGGTGCACACTTGACCTTGAGTCACTGAAGCTGGTATTACTTAAAGGAGTAAGGGAGGATATCCTAGACACCTTACATATGTTATCAGGAGGACATATCTACCAACTACCCTATGAGGAAATCAAGACTGTCTTTAGAAACCATTCTAGGGCAACTAGAAACAAGGGTAGAAGTAGTCAACCTATGGTCAGTACCTCATCTTCCAACTCATCCATCAAGGGTGAAATTGGAAATATGCTGGAGGGCTTCAAAAGTGAGATGCTGCAAAGCCTTTCCTTGCTATTGGATACAATGAATATCATAAGAAAGCAAGAGGAAGCAGAGAGAGCTTTGACCATCTTCTGTCCTAGATGCACCAGGAGGAATCCTTAGAATGAATGCCCATTTAAATATATAGAGATCTACTCAACTTGTGAAGAAAACCACTCCACAGACAAGTGCCCTTCCTTACTTAGACTCAATACTGTATACCAAGGACCTGAGGGGGTCACTGAGAAACTTTGCTACACTAGCTAGAGGAGACCTCCTGGGCCTAGACCATACTAGCAGGGTATGCAAGGATCATCCCATGCATATTACAGACCCAACCAGAAAAAAACTACACCTTCTTGGGGACCCCCTACCAATCCTTATTGGTCTACACCCCCTCCTTAGTACTATGCATCTCAATATCATTCCTAGCCACCCAACCAGTCATTCCAATCATACAATCAGCCATAACATTAGTGGAATACCCCACCCCATGGGTGGAGGTGCTAATTCAATAATGTCTAAACTCTATTGCCTCCATCACCTACCCAACCGTAGCTCTGCACTCTACTCCACCTAGGCAACCCTAGATGCCTGCCCAGCCAAATCCAAACCCAAACAATAGGCAGTCCCAACAAACATACAGTGGAGAGACATCAAACCCAGCTTATACTATTGAAATTCAAGAGATCAACTTGAGATCTCGGAGAATTATCCTAGATAACCAACCTCCCTCTCCACATAGACAGGTTGAGAAAGAAAAAGAGGAAAGAAACCCCAAAACAAATCCACACTTTTGTGAAAGATTAGCCCAACCACACTAGCCTACCCGAGAAGAAACTAAACTTCTAGGAGAATTGGAAAACCTATGTGTAAAGATTCCCATTCTCTAGGCAATCAAAGACATGCCTATTTACAATAAATTGATTAAGGAGAAGTGTTTTAAGCATCCAAGAAGAGGAAAAAAGGTTGTCCCTGCCATTAGTGTCATTGGGCAGTGATATGACTTAATGCTGGGGCAGACAATATGCCCAAAATACTTAGACCCTAGAAGCCCTATAGTTGATGTCCACATCAATGGTACCATCATCCCTCACACTCTGATCGGTCTTGGGGCTGCCATTAATGTGATGACAAAGGACACCATGCTCAGGCTTAACATTCAAGGGTCATTAAGGAAAACCACAACAATGCTGCAACTTGTAGACCATTCCATAGTCACCCCTAAGGTAATTGTGGAGGATCTGATGGTCTCCATTGATTCCCAAGAGTACCCATCAGATTTCCTAGTTCTCCAGCCTAAGGCTAAGCTAGCTGGTTACCCTCTCATCCTTGGGAAGCCATTGTTGGTCACAATTGATGCCTACATTAGCTGCAAATCTAGGAATATGACCATCAAGGATGAGCATATGTCTAAACAATTAGTCCTATACCCTCCTACTCAACCCTCCCTAGAACATGACCTACCTTTATGGTTAGAGGAGGAGAATGAAGATGAGCTTTATTCTGTTGAACTGTATACTTTGGAAGCCATCATAGGAGGAGGATAGCAAGATGATTTAATTGAACACCTACTCCAAAGTCCAACTCCCAGTCCATTACCCCTAGAAGAAGAAGTAAAAAAAACACTGATCAACCATCCATTTGACTTTTGCTTAGTCGATTCCATCCCAACCTGAGTCAAAACCATAGAATTTGGGCCAGAGAAAACCTTGAGGATTAATCCATCTTTCTCTACTTCAGAGGAGGAACAACTATGCAACTTGTTGAAAGATAACCTAGAAGCCTTTGCTTGTAACTACAAGGAAATGAAGGTTGTACACCCCTCGGTGTGTACTCACCACATATACATCAAGGAAGGTTGCAAGCTAGACAGGAAACCCCAAAGGAGGATGAATCCAGCCCTCAAAGACATAGTCAAGGAATAACTCCAGAAACTGTTAGATGCAAGGTTCATTTACCCTATATCTAACAGTGAGTGGGTCTCTCCTTTAGTGTTAGTGCCCAAGAAAAATGGGAAGTGGAGGATTTGTGTCGATTAGAGGGAGTTGAACAAATCCACCAAGAAGGATCATTTTCCCTTACCCTTCATTGACCAAGTGTTACATGGCCTGGAAAGGAAGAAGTTCTTTTCCTTCCTAGATGGATTTAGTGGGTACAACCAAATCCAAATATACCGATAAGACCAGGATAAGACCACTTTCACCTATCCTTTGGGTACCTTTTCCTATAGGGTTCTTCCTTTCAGCCTGTGGAATGCTCCTGCCACTTTCCAGAGAGAAGTCCCAAGTATCTTTGCTGAATTAGTTCATGACACTGTGGAGATCTATATGGATGATTTTACACCTTATGGCTATGATTTCCAAGAGGCCCTGACTAACTTAGGCAAAGTATTACATAGATGCGTTGAGATGAACATGTCCCTCAGTCCAGAAAAAAGTGAATTCCTAGGGACTGAAGGGACCGTACTAGGTCACTCAATATCTCAAAGAGCACTGCATGTGGACCCAAACAAGGTAGAAATCATCCAAAGGGTCCCACCTTGACAAAAGCAGAGAGATGTCAGGAGTTTCTTGGGGCTAGCTGGATATTATAGAAGATTCATAAAAGACTTCAGCAAGCTAGCCTCTCCTCTATTTGGATTATTGGCCAAAGATTATGAATTTATATGGTCAAAGAGCTCTCAAGAGACCTTGGATATTTTAAAGGATAAGGTAACCACTTGTTAGGCCCCTATACTACTAGTGTAACCCCTTATTGTTATTAGTATAACCCACTTATTATATTGATGTACCCATGTAGTGCCCATATTGTTACTATTGTGCCCCATAGAAGCCCACTATCATTATTATTGTGCCCTTACATTATTATTGTTATGTCGGCTCTGATTATGTTATAACCCCTTAGACTCCTATATATAAAAATGAGGTCTTTTCATTTGTATCATCCAAGAATTGTTCATTTATGTAATGTAAAGGAGGTTGCCCCCTCGAAGAGGCTGAATTCTAAGGCGTTGATCTTTCTTTTCTATCTTTTCTTGAGCTGGTTTCATAACATTTGGTATCAGAGCTTTGGATTCTAGGGTTTCGCTGCTCCAAACATATCATCGTGGCATTTTCGCTATAACCTTTTTTCTGTGACGTTTCAGAAGTCGCAAAAAAAACATTTGAGAAGAAATCGCGCTGAAACTTGGGTCCAAATTTTAGAGCTTTTCGCGTGATATTTTCGGAGATATGATCTGAGGAAGTTGGTCTTTTTGCAGACTCCTGAATTACACTCAAAACAGGTGACCTGGGGAAAATCGTCATAACTTTCTTTCTGAGCATCGGATTGAAATTTCGTAAGAAGGTATAGAAAGAGGACGGAATGTAGTTTTATTTTATATATTTTTCAGAGTCAAAGGTTGAAACAGTGACATGTGGCACTTCGTACAAGTTCGCTCTACTGAACTAGTCTATAATCACGTCACTGCGGGAGATTGTGCATAACTCTTTCTTGGAGAATCCAATTTGGATCAGACTAGTGGCATTGGAAAGAGGACACAGAGGGCTACTATAGTTCACAATTTTAGAACTTCAAGATCTGAAAGTACAGAGTTACAGTCGTTTCAAGGTCGAGCTCCTAAAATCAGGAAAAAACAAGATGAGGAAGTTTGATGGCAAGGATCCAGTAAATTGGATACTTCAGATGGAGCAATATTTTGATCTACATGGTGTACAATTGTTACAAAAGGTATGTATTGCATCTTCATATTTAGAACCAGATCAATTTTTATGGTATGAAGGGCTTTGTTCTCGTAAAAAACTTGTTACATGGTCAATTTTCACGGAGGAAATGATAGCACATTATGAGGATACAAAGAGCAACACCTTCTTTAGAGCAACACCACAACAATTGGAAAGAGTAAAAGGGCTTTGTGACATAATGGAAAGAAAAATTATGGAAACCAGGAAGCATACCCCTCACAACTATAAAGATGGAAGTGTTGTTTCTCCCAGCCTTCCACAACCTACAAGGGTTACAACACAACAATTGGAAGAAAAAAGAGAAAAAGGGCTTTGTTACAATTGTGATAGTAAATGCACTAAAGGTCATAGGTGTGCTGAGAAGAAATTATTTTACATAGAATATGAAGAAGAAGAAGAAAATGATCAAGAAACATCAAAAGAAGAGGATACACGCCAAGACATCACCCCAGAGAAAGAAGAAATGAATCAGACTATATCTTGTAAAGCATTGGCAAGAATTACCACTCCTCAAACTCTCAAGATAGAAGGACATATTAAGAAGAAAAAGGTGCAAGAAGTGAAAGATCACATCGAGAAAGAAGAAATGAATCCAACCATATCTTGTAATTCAATGGACGAAATTACCACTCCTCAAACTATCAAGATAGAAGGACACATCAAGAAGAAAAATGTTCAAGAAGTGAAAGATCACATCGAGCATCAAGAAATGAATCCGACCATATCTTGTAAAGGACTGGAAGAAATTACCACTCCTAAAAAGATAGAAGGACATATCAAGAAGAAAAAGGTTCAAGCAAAGAAAGATCACATCAAGCATCAACAACAAGTTCTCCAACTTTTAAAGAATAACGCCACTTCGGTGCAAAATCAAACGAAACAACAGGTAGATCAACATCGTAGTGAAAAATGTTTTGATGTAGGTGATTGGGTATTTTTACTGCTACATCTCAAGCAAGCTATTTATGAGAAGGAAACGTTGGCAATACTACATGCACTTAAAAAATGGTGACCTTACCGAATGGGAAGACTCTTCAAGGATGAGGATGTGGAAGCATTGTTTTGTGCTATTTATATTATCCAACCAAATTGGATAAATGAAGCAAGGGATGAACGGAAGAAGGATGAAGAAGTATGGCTACTTATTCAAAAGTTGCAAAAGATCCCAATTCACGCAATATTGCCAGAAATTGAAGAGGAAGGAAAAATCATATTGGAACCTGGAGCAGTCACAGAAACAAGAACCCGACAGCTACGAAATCGATCAATTTCAGAGTATCTCATCAAGTGGAAGAACTTACCCGCTGAATATTCCACACGGGAGGACAAGAATTTTATACAGAAGCATCAAGAACTACTCAAGCATTGAGGACACCGCTTTTTGAAGGAGAGGGGCATGTCAAGCCCCTATACTACTAGTGTAACCCCTTATTGTTATTAGTATAACCCACTTATTATATTGATGTACCCATGTAGTGCCCATATTATTACTATTGTGCCCCATAGAAGCCCACTATCGTTATTATTGTGCCCTTACATTATTATTTTTATGTCGGCTCTGATTATGTTATAACCCCTTAGACTCCTATATATAGAAAGGAGGTCTTTTCATTTGTATCATCCAAGAATTGTTCATTTATGTAATGTAAAGGAAGTTGCCCCCTCGAAGAGGCTGAATTCTAAGGCGTTGATCTTTCTTTTCTATCTTTTCTTGAGCTAGTTTCATAACACCACTTCACCAATCCTTAGAGGCCCAAACTAATCCCTCCCTTTTCACAATCATGTTGATGTCTCACAAAAAGCCATAAGAGTAGCCTTAGGATAGGTACAAGAGAAATTGCCTTATGCCATCTACTTTACCAATAAAAACCTATCCAAGGATGAACTAAACTATACTATGATAGAAAAAGAACTCCTGGTTGTTGTACATTCATTGAACAAGTTTAGACATCACATTACAGGCTATTAATGATTTGTGCATACTGATCATGTTGCAATTAAATATTTAATGAACAAACTAGATGTAAATGCTAGAATCACAAGATGGTTACTTTTATTGCAGTAGTTTGATTTAACTATTGTTGATAAGATTGGTAAAGAAAATGTTGTCGCTGACTTTCTGTCTAGAGTGAATCTACGTATAGGTGAAGAAGGAATGGTGTATGGTCAATTCCGAGATGAGCACCTGTTTGATATTTCAATGCTCTTCCATGGTTTGCTGATATAGAAAACTACCTGGTGTCCACACAGTTCCCACCAAACCCGCCCTCTAGAGTGAAAAGCAAGATAATTAGGAAAAGTGCCCCCTTCACCTGGATTGGGGGCAATCTATCCAAACTTGGCCAAGATCAAATATTGAGGAGATCTATAATGTAAGAGGAAATCTTTGACATCCTTCTGACTTGTCATGATGGGCCTTGTGGAGGCCAGTTTCCAGCAAAAATGACAACATTAAAGGTGTTTCAAGCAAGCTAATATCGGCCTACTCTTCATTAGGTTGTGAAGAAATACGTTAGTAAGTGTGATCAGTGTCAAAGGATGGGAAAGCCTACTCCAAGGGATGAAATTCCCCTGTAGCCTCAAGTGACTTTCGAGCTATTTGACAAGTAGGGCATTGACTTCATTAGGCCTATTAACCTTCCTTCCAAGCAAAAAAAACACATCATTGTGTGCACCAATTGCTTGACTAAGTGGGAAAAAACCAAAGATATCAAGGTAGCAACAGAAAAAATGGTGGCTAAGTTTCTAAGGGAGAACATATTCTACAAATTTGGGTACCCTAGAGAACTAGTAACAGACCAAGGTAGCTAGTTCACCTCCAGTATGAACGAAGAACTGCTCAAGCATCACAAGATCAAACATAGGACCTTCACTCCTTATCATCCACAAGCTAATGGGAAAGTGGAGTTGAACAACAGAGCGCTGGAGAACATACTGACCAAGGTAGTGAACAGCAGTAGAAAGGACTCGACTGAGAGACTAGTTGAAGCCACCTACGCCTATAATACAACATGGAAGACTACGACTCGGTTCACACCCTATGAGTTGGTCTATGGAAAAAAGGTTTTGTTTTCCAATGAATTTGAGTATAAAACATTGAGGATGGTAGCGCAACTAGATCTAGATCTCAGTCATGCACAAGAAGAAAGTTTTTTCAATTTGAATGGCCTAGATAAATTCAGAATGCGTTCCCTCCCCACACAGAGATAATTCAACTTCAGAGAAATATCTGGCATGATAAGCATATCAAGGAAAAGTTGTTTCAAGAAGGAGATTGGGAATTATTGTATGATTAAAGGTACAAGAACTTCAAGGGAAAGCTAAGAACAAGGTGGCTTAGACCATATGTGCTGGAAAGATGCCATGACAATGGTTCTGTGAGAATCAAGACTATTGATGAAGAAGCATTTCCATTGTTGGTTAACGAACATAGATTGAAATTATACAAGAGGCCTTCATCCAAAAAAGAGTTCATTGACAGCATCAATAAGACAGTGATGATGGTGGAGAAAGTTATAGCTCCTCCCTCATCAGGTCACTAAAGAAGAGAAAAAAAACAGAATAAGGATTCTGGTGAAAACCTCCATGAGGCACCTGAGTCCGATATTTGGGTTGAAAACCTCCATGAGCCAGCCCAAGGATGAGAAAAAGGAAAGAAAAATAATATCCCTAGGTGAAAAATCCCTTGAGGCGGCCATGACAGATACCTAGGGTGAAAACCTCTCTGAGACAACCTAGCTGTTTTTCAAAAGGAAAATATAATAATAAAAGAAAAGAAAAAAAACATAATTGTTGTTCACAGGAGAATGAGAAAGGAAATCAAGGAGAAAAGAGGAGACCTGAATGGGGCGCTACCTCACATATGTTCATCTTCCCCACTCCTTACGATGCATCCCTCCATGAGTTCCATTGTTTTTTCACTACACTACTTCAATTCAGGAGAAGATTGTGTTTTCCACAACATCAACTCATCTGTTGCCATCATCCCTTCCTTTACACACACTCCTACTCCCTTTGTACATGCAGCAACATTTGATCTGCAGTCACAGACATCATGAGCATGTTGGAAATAATATTGAGAGGGGGGGTGAATCAGTATTATCAAGTTCTTTTAATAAATCTTCCTTATTTATACTTTGAAGTATTTTTGTATGTCAGTACCATAAAATAATGAGCATGAACAAGAAAAACAGATAGTCACACCAAAGAACACCAGATATAAGGTGGAAACCCAATGTGGGTGAAAACCACCTGCTACAATATGTCTCTATCTTCTTTCAAATTAGAAACTCCTTTTACAATGATTTTGTACTGGTGCAGTCCTTTACTAGTACGCAGGCTGCAACCTGTAGAGAGCTACAACTCTCTCTCGTTTTCTAGTCTCTCCTGGAAGGGAGCTACAACCCCCTACTTCTTTTCTTTCAAGGATCACTTTTCATAAATTTTCAAACTGGATCCATGAACATCAAATGATCATCAAGTACGAGTAAATCACCCAGTCAACAATAGTAACAATAAACTAAACCCAGAACACCTTATCAACAGAGAAAAGTCAGTCAAATAAATGCCTTAAGACAGATACGCAATTTTTCTTTATCTGGCATGCATTGCTATGCACTTCACCTTATGCACCTCTGCGTATCCCCGCAGAGAGCCTTGAGCTGCACTGCGTAACCACGCACTGTTCCTTTAAACGTGCCGCGTACCTTCACTGTGGCCACGCACCCACTGCTTCTATTGCGCCGCGTACTACTACTGTGGCCACGCACTCTCAGATGTTATCGCGTCGCGTATCTACACACCTGCGGCTTCTGTAGCGCCGCGTACTTTCACTGTGCCTCTGCACCTGAACTTCTGTCGCGCTGCGTACCCACGCACTACGCCTTCTTCTGCTCTGCATACCCACGCACTGCGCCTTCTTCTGTTGTGCGTACCCATGCACTTGCACTGTTAAACACCTACGTACCTCTGATTAGGGCCGAATTGGCAGTCCCCCAGTGTGCCACAAATAGTCAGATGCCCAGATCTGATCATGCACCCGAGAGATCACACTTCATAGATTCACTTTCAACTTCACTTTTATATAGATCATGCTTTTAAACCGATAACCCAATATTTCAAATCTTAAGATATTCAATTTGCAAAAGATACATTAGCCAAGTGATCTCCTTCCCTATTTATAGTCAAGCCCTTATTCACACCATGGGACAAAACCATCAATAACCAATACAAGGGATCCAAACTGAGGCAAAATTAGATCCTATACCATGGGCCAAACATAAGAAACCCCACGTGATCGCGCTTCTCTGCCTTGAAGTGAGTGAACTGGGGGTACGCACCTCATGAACGGCTAACCTGCGGGTATGAACGCACTTCCTGACCGGCGTCCCTGCGGGTATGCACCTTTTGAACCATTCACCTGCGTACCTCTTAATTTCAAACATTTTTTAGAGCCTGATCAGAGCATTGCCACTTGAGGGTGTTGCCATCAAGTACAACATCTGTAACATAGAGCCATACCAGAATCATAATGCCAACAATCTCCCCCTTTGGACTTGATGGCAACCTCAAGATCCTCAACGTCATTCTCCCCCTTTGACATCAAGGGCAAAGGGTTATGCTCCCCCTAAGAACATGCTCCCCCTGACTATAAACCAGATCTGCAAAGAAGAACCATAATCCACCAAACACCATAAATGACCATGAAAGAGATAGAGGCATATTGCAGCAATATTCAGACCAGCATCCATGATCTCCTTCTCCATAATGCCAACAGTGCATTATATGCTCCCCCTGAACCTGTGCCATTCGATCTTCGATCAATTCGCAACCCAGCACATGTACGCATATACCCCAGATGAGCCTTGCGTACAACCAACAATCAGAAGAGATTCAACAACATGATGATGCATCAACAACCCCCAGCTTTTGCCTGAGGTATTCAAAAGTCTCCCTGGGCAATGGTTTGGTAAGTATATCAGCAACTTGTTCCTTAGAAGTAACATACTCCAACTTGACCTTTTGTTCAAGCACTTGTTCCCTGAGAAAGTGATACTTGATTGGTATGTGCTTGGTCTTTGAATGCGTGATTGGGTTCTTTGAAATGCTGATTGCACTTGTGTTATCACATAAGATGGAGATAGGTGGTGTACAAGTGATTTGAAAATCCTGCAAGGTCTGCATCATCCAAAGGAGTTGAGTGCAGCAAGATGCAGTAGCAACATATTCCGCTTCAGCTGTAGATAAGGCAATCGAACTTTGTTTCTTGCTGAACCAAGATACTAATCTGGAACCCATAAAGAATGCACCACCACTTGTGCTCTTCCTGTCATCCATGCTTCCAGCCCAATCTGCATCTGTATAAGCATGAAGTGTGAGATCTGTATCTCTAGGATACCATAAGCCATAGTTTTGAGTTCCTTGAAGATATTTGAAGATTCTCTTTACCGCCTGAAGATGAGTTTCCTTTGGATTTGCCTGAAATCTTCCAACTATTCCTACTGCATGCATTATGTCTGGTTGGGTACCTGTCAAATAAAGTAGACTTCCAATCATAGATCTGTAGGTTGGTTGATGCACTGCTGCCGATTCATCATTTGCACTGAGGCTACATCCTGTGACCATGGGTGTACATACTGGTTTTGCATCTTCCATGCCATATTTCTTCAAAATCTGCTTGAGATACTTGGTTTGAGACAAAAAGATCCCTCCTTCTTTTTGTTAGATTTGCAAACCAAGAAAATATGTCAGTTCTCCCAGCAAGGACATTTCGAATTCTTTCTGCATTACCAGGGAAAAGCTTTGACTCATAGCTTCTTCATTGCTGCCAAAAATAATGTCATCTACATACACAACAAGTATTAGCAATTTGTCATTTTCAACTTTTATATAAAGATTGCTATCTGCTGATCCTTTTGAAAAACCTTGTTGATGAAGATATTTGTCCAAACGATAGTACCAAGCCCTTGGAGCTTGCTTGAGACCATAGAGAGCCTTTTTCAATCTGCATACAAGATTCGGATCATTTCCAAGAATGAAACCATCTGGCTACTCAATGTATACTTCTTCTTCCAAGTCTCCATTCAGAAAGGCTGATTTCACGTCCATTTGAAATACTTTGAAGTTTTGAAAGCTTGAGAGAGCAAGGAACATTCGGATGGCCTCAAGTCTTGCAACAGGAGAAAATTTTTCTTCAAAATCTATTCCTTCTTGCTGCACATACCCTTTACAAACAAGTCTGGCCTTGTTTCTAATTACTTCTCCATTTTCATTCAATTTATTTTTGAAGACCCATTTTGTCCCTATGACATTCTTATCCTTTGGTCTAGGAACCAACTCCCAAGTGTTGTTCTTTTCGATCTGGTCAAGTTCTTCATCCATTTCTTTGACCCAACACTCATCTTTGCATGCCTCTTTCACATTTTGTGGTTCAGTGGAAGAGATTAATGCCAAATAGCTTGAAGCTTCTACAATTGTTCTTCTTGTTTGTACACCTGCTTCTTTCTGCCCCAAAATCAGAGATTCTGGATGATTCTTCTTAACATATCTGGATGGAGTCTTCTCTTCTATCCTTATCTGCTCCTCTGGTTCTTCTTGAGGTTCTTCTTCTTCATCATTCTGTCTTTGAGGGTAGTCTTCATCTTCTTCGATATCTTCATAATTTACTTGCCTAGGAATGTATCCCTTCTCATCAACCACTACATCAATGTTGTCAACAATTCTTCCAAGTCTTTTATTGTAGCACTTGTATGCTTTCCTGTGTGGAGAATAACCAAGAAGAATGCCTTCATCTGCTGTAGGTTCAAGTTTTCCAAGTTGCTCATCAGTATTCTTAATATAGCATTTGCTCCCAAAGATTTTGAAGTGCTTTACCGAAGGAGTCTCCCATATCAGAGCTCATGAGGGGTTTGAGTGTTGTTCACTCGGACATTTGTTTTGTTGAGAATAACAATCGCAGCATATGCAGCTTCACCCCAGAAAGTTACGGGAGTTCCAGACTCATCAAGCATAGCACGAGCCATTAGTTGGACTGTTCTATTCATTCTTTCCACCACTCCATTTTGCTGAGGAGTTCTAGCTGTAGAGAATTCTCTTCTTATCCCATGTTCTTCACAGAAATCGAAAAATTCATTTGAGGTAAACTCTCCACCTCTGTCGGATCTGAGGCACTTAATTTTGTATCCTAATTCATTTTCAACCAAGGCTTTAAAGGATTTGAATTTTTCGAATGCTTCATCTTTGTGCTTCATAAGTCCTAACCAGACAAACCTGGAGAAATCGTCAATGAATAATATCAAGTATTCTTCTCCTCGAGGTGTCCTTTTTCTGAATGGTCCACATACATTTGTATGTACAAGCTCAAGAGGCATGCTAGCTGATCCTTCCTTCTCTGGAAAGTTAGTTCTGGTTTGCTTTCCAAACTGACATGATTTGCATATGGTGTTGTCTGGAATTTTGATATCTGGAAGACCGCGAACTGCCTGATATTTGCATGCTTTCCTTATTTGTGAAAAGCTTAGATGCCCCAACCTCTGGTGCCATAACCAGTGTTCATCATTCTTGCTTAGATAGCATTGTTGTTGTCCTTCTTCAAATATGTATAGATTATTTGGAGTTCTTTCACCTTTGATCACCGTTTTACCTGTATCAAGATCACGAACAAGACATCCATTTGATCTAAATATGACCTCGGTTCCTTGATCACACATCTGGCTGATACTCAGAAGATTATGCTTCAATCCATCAACATACAAAACATTTCCAGCTTTGACCTTTTCTTTTAACTGAGCAGTGCCTTTTCCTTTTATAGCTACAGGAGTATCATTTCCAAAAGAAACTTTCTTTCCCTTTTCTAAAGCAGAATATGATTCAAGTTTTTCTTTATCACCTGTCATATGCTTCGAACATCCACTTTCAATGTACCATAGATTTTCCTGTCCCTCTGCATAAAATGCTATCCCACATCTTTCTGTTTGTGGTTCCTTTATTCTCCATGTTTTGGTGCTTGAGGCTTGTTCCTTTGTCTGCTGAAACCTGCTCCTGCATTCAGAATCTTCATGCCCAAAGTTATTGTAAATAGAACATTCAATTTCATTTTCAAGAGCCGAAAAGTTGTTATAGGTCCTTTTTGTAATCCCGGTCATACTTCTTTGTTTTTGAGCTTCTCTAGTCATGATTGTTTTATATGCAACACATTGAGCTGCTTTGTGACCAAAGTTATGGCAAGAGAAGCATTGTCCATTGAAGAAACTTCGTCGGTTATCAAATCCTCCGGCCAAATGATTGTAATTTCTATTGTCATCCATTCTTGAAGCAAATTTAGAGGATTTTACCTGTGGATGGTTGTAGCTTTTGTTCATCCTTAAGATGCATTTCCCCTGGTTTACCTGATAATCTTTGTTTTTTCTTGATGTAATTCGTCCCTGCTTTACCTGGTGATCTCCATTGTGCTTTTTCTCATTCCTTCTTGCTGCATCAAGATAACTCTTTGAGGTGGATGCTTGAGAAGTTTCTCCATTATACCCCAAACCTGTCTTGTTTAGTGGAGAACGTTGTACATTGATGATCTCATCCAGAGTTTCAGATCCTTTGACAAACTTAAGATTAATAGCCTTTGTTTTCTCAATCTCTTTTCTAAGACCAACAATTTCACCTTCTCATTTTTCAAAATATTTTTCTTTTTCATCAATTTGAAATTGTAGAGTATCAATGATCATATTCTTTTCTTCTATACATCTCTTGAGTCTAGAAATTTCTTCATAAAGGCTATCCACATCTATAGCATCCATGTAATCATCATCTTCAAATTCCATTAAAAGTTTATAGTCATTACCTCGTTCATCTTCATCACTATTTGATAGACCATCATTATCTTCATGGGTGTAGTAGCTTTTTTCATTCTTTTTCTTGTTCCATCTAGCAGGTTCCTTTCCTTTGTCAATCTTATCCTTATGAGGACATTTCGTAGCATAATGACCTACTCTTCCACAAGAAAAACATTTAAAAGGTAACTTACCTCTGAACCTTCCAATACCCCGTTGAAGATTTCTGACAAAATTTGATTCTTCTTCTTCTTCTGGCGCATGACTTGCTTCACAGTAGTCTCCTTTACCTGAAGCCTTGAAAACAACTTCTCTCCTATCTGATGGACCTCCTTTTCTCATTTCATAAGCAGTTAGAATTCCGTGTAGCTGAGACATAGTAAGAGTTCGTAGATTTTCCTTTTCTTCTATTGTAGACACTTTAGATTCAAATTTGGGGGACAATGATCTTAAAACTTTTTCAACCACAATAGCCTCTTTTATTTCTTCACCCAAGTTTTTCATGCAATTAACAATCTCATCTACCCGAAGGAAATAGTTAGCCACACTTTCATCATTATACATTCTGAGATTCTCATACTGAATCCTGAGGGTTTGAAGTTTAGCACGCTTTACCTGTTCATCTCCTTCGTAGCTCAAGACAATCTTGTCCCATATTTCCTTTGCGGATTTATATTGCATAACCTTCACAAATTCTATTTGAGATAAGCATCCCAGCAGAGTATTGACTGCTTTAGCATTTGTTTCATATTTCTTCTTCTCAGCCGGATCTGTAGGAGTAGCTGAAGGAAAAGTGTAGCCTGTATCTATGATATCCCAAACTTCTGTACCAAGAGATTGAAGATAGGCAGTAACTCTTACCTTCCAATAATTGAAGTTTGTCCCATCAAAAATTGGTGGCCTGATTGATGCTTCCCTCTCGTAGTTGCTCATGATGAATGATCTTCCTTCAAGCGATCAAGCTTCTCTGAAGGACCCGCTCTGATACCAATTGTTGGAAATAATACTGAGAGGGGGGGTGAATCAATATTATCAAGTTCTTTTATTAAATCTTCCTTATTTATACTTTGAAGTGTTTTTGTATGTCAGTACCATAAAATAATGAGCATGAACAAGAAAAACAGAGTCACACCAAAGAACACCAGATATAAGGTGGAAACCCAATGTGGGTGAAAACCACCTGCTGCAATATGTCTCTATCTTCTTTCAAATTAGAAACTCCTTTTACAATGATTTTGTACTGGTGCAGTCCTTTACCAGTACGCAGGCTGCAACCTGCAGAGAGCTACAACTCTCTCTCGTTTTCTAGTCTCTCCTGGAAGGGAGCTACAACCCCCTACTTCTTTTCTTTCAAGGATCACTTTTCATAAATTTTCAAACTGGATCCATGAACATCAAATGATCATCAAGTACGAGTAAATCACCCAGTCAACAATAGTAACAGTAAACTAAACCCAGAACACCTTATCAACAGAGAAAAGTCAGTCAAATAAATGCCTTAAGACAGATACGCAATTTTTCTTTATCTGGCATGCGTTGCTACGCACTTCACCTTCTTCACCTCTGCGTATCCCCATAGAGAGCCTTGAGCTGCACTGCGTAACCACGCACTATTCCTTTAAACGCGCCGCGTACCTTCACTGTGCCCACGCACCCACTGCTTCTATCACACCGCTTACTACTACTATGGCCACGCACTCTCAGATGCTATCGCGCCGCGTATCTATGCACCTGCGGCTTCTGTAGCACCGCATACTTTCAATGTGCCTCTGCACCTGAACTTCTATCGCGCTGCGTACCCACGCACTGCGCCTTCTTTTGCTCTGCGTACCCACGCACTGAGCCTTCTTCTGCTCTGCGTACCCATGCACTTGCACTGTTAAACACCTGTGTACCTCTGATTAGGGCCGAATTGGCAGTCCCCCAGTGTGCCACAGATAGTCAGATGCCCAGATCTGATCATGTGCCCGAGAGATCACACTTCATAGATTCACTTTCAACTTCACTTTTATATAGATCAAGCTTTTAAACCGATAACCCAATATTTCAGATCTTAAGATATTCAATTTGCAAAAGATACATTAGCCAAGTGATCTCCTTCCCTATTTATAGTCAAGCCCTTATTCACACCATGGGACAAAACCATCAATAACCAATACAAGGGATCCAAATCGGGGCAAAATTAGATCCTATACCATGGGCCAAAACCATAGAATCAAGAACGGCGGGCTAAATACCACGGGCCAAACATAAGAAACCCCACGTGAGTGCGCTTCTCTGCCTTGAAGTGAGTGAACGTGGGGTACGCACCTCATGAACGGGTAACCTGTGGGTATGAACGCACTTCCTGACTGGCGTCCCTGCGGGTATGCACCTTTTGAACCATTCACCTGCGTACCTCTTAATTTCCAACATTTTTGAGAGCCTGATCAGAGCATTGCCACTTGAGGGTGTTGCCATCAAGTACAACATCTGTAACATAGAACCATACCAGAATCATAATGCTAACAGAGCAGACATCAAAGGAGGATGAAGAATGACCATTAACAAGACTTCTGATGCTTGACAACTGTAGCGTGGCATTACAGCGACAGGTAAGTATCCTACTGACTCACGCATCTACATCATGTGATCAAAAATTGTAAAGGTTAAGAGGTAGTTGGTTTGTAAGTAAAGAGTGGCCGTTTTGAGGCTATGTCCTCCAAAACCTCAAGATCCCTTTAACACGGACAATCTTCAATGACTTGTCAGCAGAGGATGACATGAAAATCTTCATCTATGGTGTTAGTCCTTCTATTAGTAAGGAGGAGACAAAACATGAAACAACAGATACAAAGCTAGATGGGGATGAGACAGATAAAAAAGACACTAATACAAAGGAACATAATCATGAAACAAAAGAGGAAGAAGGCATTGAAACAAAGAAGAACAAGTAGCAAGAAAAGAAAGATCTAAGTGGCTTCATGAACAGAGAGGAAGTTGAACAATCAAAATCCCATGAGCCTAATCAGCACCCTTAATCTAATTGTAAATAATCCGCAGCTAACACATAGATACCTTGCTGCCCAAGGGAAAAGAAAGTACACATTATGATGATTTGTTTAGGCTGCTAAAGAAATAATATTATACACTCCTGCTACAAAAGGGATGAAAGACATTTCCCCATAGCTTGAATATCAGATAATATCAGTGGGAAGGGGAAGAAAGGAAAGTAGGCTACTGTAAACAAGAAGAAAAGACCACAATAGAAGCATGAGATGCCAGAGAGGCTACCACAGCCACTAAGTTTCTCAGAGGTTGAGAAACACTTTCAGTATGGGGGTGATGATAAGTCTCATCATTGAGTAATTATATGGCCCTTAATTGGCCTTAATCCACCTCCTAACTTAGTGAAACCAACTATTCTCATGACTTATTACATACTTTTGATTATATTTTTCTTATGGGTTGAGTTAGAGCTAGATATTTTTCTTTGTGGTCTAATGTGGATGTAATGCATGAATAAAAGGATAAGAGCAAAGGAAATGTAGGGATAAAAGGTAAAATCAAGGAACTATGGTAAAAGTCCTTGGTAAAATCTCGGATGGGACAAGAAAGAGGAATTACAAGAGGTAAATCCTCCTCATTTAATGCCCATGCATTCAAATATCCCTCCATCAGCTGAAAGTACACACATCCAAATCAGGAGTACAAGAAGACAACCAAGCAAGTGGAAGTACAAGTAGCCTCCCTACTAGAAGGCAACCGAGCTAGTGAGAGTGAAAGGACAAGTTACCATTAAGTTGGGAGATGTACCCCCCTAATTTTGAGGGTAGTCATTGAGAATTCAGATGTATAAATAACGAGGCTTAGGACCTCAGCTTTTTTACCCAGTCATATGTTAGTCAGCTAGGCAGTTAGATAGTTAGAAGTATTTGAACCTTTTGACTTGTGAAATTTTGATGTAATACAATTCTTTGATAATGAAGATGAGTTTTGATTTGAGCCAACACTGAGTTAACTCAGAGGGCTGAAGCTCTTGGGTTAGGGCCCAACCCTAGCATCCAAAGCTCCTCTTTCTTGTATTGTTAAGTAGCTTAGATTCATGCTTTCTGTTCATTTGTTTCAGTAGTTCATCTCCATTATAACAGTAGCATAGATGCATGTTTGATTGCTCATTTGGTTAAGTAGGTGCATGTTCATTCTAGTGGTTCAACATATCTTTCTGGTTTCCTTCTCATTGACTCAAGAAGTTTCTTGTTTCATGTTCATTTGCTTGAACAATTGAATTCCATTATAGCAGGGTAGAACAAATTAGTTGTGTTTCAGTTATTCCATCTATGATTTCATTAAGTCAGTAGGTCGGCAAAGAAAAATATCTACAAGGTTACTCACAGGTGCCTCAGCCTCACCTCCTCCCTCTGGGACCATGGTGTGAGGAAGAAACCTGCAGTAACCGCAAAAAAATATGGTTTTGGTTTTCATGGAGCTTTGTCATTCAAACATAGTCACTGAGTTCGTCGTCACTCTGCCTCTTTTCTAGTCATCAACTCGATATCTCTTTCTCTCCTCATCATTTGACCTCACTCACCTCCCCATGCCAGTGTCCTTCAGCAAGAAACACCTGAGCAAGGGACTGTTGTATTCACGTTCAAGTGGTCTTTGCGGGGAAATCGTGTTTCGTAAACTAAATCATCCAGTCACTGCTGAAATCCCATTTCGTGTTTGAATTTTCACTTTTTAAATCCCCACCATAAATCTGCCTTGACAGATTTGATGTTTATCACGCACCTACTCAATAAATCTCGACCGTAGATCTACCTTGACAGATCCAACGATCCTCGCGCCATATTGCATGGACCTCTGCCCAACCATTCTTAGGCTGAGGGCACACGATATGGGCAGTTTCCCCATGCTATGTGTCGACCGGGGAGGGTAATTGCATGAAATTCCTCAAAACCATTTACAATTTTGAGGGCGCGTGATATCCTACTTACCACCCTCCAAACCTGCTTGTCACTTTTTGCACGTTTCTTTTTGTGCTCCAATCTCCACCATGGATATGCCCTGCCAGATCCAATGGTTTTCGCTTCACCCGATACCATTTCCGCATGTTTTCTCTTGCCTGTGATCTCCGCCATCCATCTTCTGACTGCCCACGCGATATAACCCTAGTCGTCTGTCCAATTAGGCCACAATGTTTGCCCATCTACCTACGTACCCTCTTGCGATTTGATCTCAGCCATTTGTTTGCCTTCACCCGCCTGATCCAACGTTCCTCATGCTCTTTTTCTCCCCCATGTCCTCCTTTCGCCATTTTGGCCTCTGACCGTTCTCCCACTTAGACACAGGCTTAGCCTAGTCTCCATTTCTAATCCCTTAGCTTAGTTTTTATGCCTTTCTCCTGGAGCTTAGATAGTTAGCATTAGGTAAGTATTGCTTGGAAATTCTACTTAGTCTAGTTGTTTTCATGATTAATTATGGTTTGGTGTGCATTAGGCTTACATGTTTCTTTCTTCATTACTGTAGTAGAGTAGCCCTCATTTAGGATAGATTTGCCTCCCTTCCATCAAGATCAAGCTTCTTATGACCCTATAGAAGTTTGGCATGGAACCCCTAGGGTATCTTGCTAGATGAGTAGTGGCAACAGGCAGTACCTTCACTCCTACTTGTGTATATAGCATAGTCACATCCAAGTCCGTACAAAACCCTAGTTGCTAAGTAGAGCTGGTAGCCCTAGGAGTTACAACATTCTTGCTGCAATACCTACACTCATTAGAGCCATATTCGTAATTTTTCTATTCTTCCTTTCTACTATGTTTTTCTTTTGTGGTGCGTATCTAGCTACTAATTTTATCTAGATTCCATGGTGTTTATAATATGTCATAAATTATTTGGATTCATATTCTCCTTCTCAATCAGATCAAGATTTTAATATACTGAAAGATTTTCTTTTCAACTAGGGCCTTAAACTTCTTCAACTTACCAAAAGTTTCATATTTGAATTTCAAGAAATGCACCAAATTATTCCAAGTTAAACTATCAATAAATGTCAAGAAATAAGTGTGTCTTCTAGGACACTAGGCTTGCATAGGCCCACAGAAATATTTGTGTACCAACTCCAGTTATTCCTTTTCCTTGTAATATGCATTAGTTAGAATGTTGTCCCTCTGTTATTTCCCCATTATACAACTACCAATTGGTGCATGTGTGATTGGTACACATTTAAACAAATACTTATACTACAAGAAATTTACTCCAAAATACAAGTGACCAAATCTCACTATCAAAAGCCACGATACAATTGTATATGCTCATTAAAATCACACAGAGAATCACATATATGTGCACTATCTTGTAAGCATTGATACTAAATTTCATCACTTGCATATATATAGTTTATTCTAGAGAAATACTATTAAAATGATTTGGAGAAGATGTATCTAGATACTCTAGACAACTAAGCTCTTATAGAGATTTCTATAGCAAAAAATTTTAGATTTATTCTAAATTTAACTAAGACAACTCTAGAAATTTCTTTAATAAGTATTGAGTGATAATTGTTTTGATTAACAAAATATTATACGTGATACTTAGAGAGAAAATAATGAGCCAAATTCTGATCGTAAGATTCAAGTAGTAAATAAGGAGGTTTGGGCCCATATTATATAGAGTATTCTTTATATAAATATAGCATTATGAAAATGTGATGGACATACTTGTAGAAAATCTTATGTACATGGAGTATAATACTTTAAATAAAATACCACTAAAAACCAATGTTTCCACTAAGCAATGCACATTTTTTACTTTTGGAGCATCGAGTTGAATTGTATCAATTCCATATGGATCATTTACCTAAAAGAAAATGTCCACTCCAATTCTTGTATTTGTACTCATCCATTTAACCAATATACATAATTTGACCTAAAGTGGATCCCATGGCAAAATGTTAGTTTTTTTTTCATGGTCAGTTTGGAATGAGAGTGTGGGTGTTCCATTGTGCTTAACAACGTGAACAAACGTACATCTAAATGCAACATTTTAAAATATGTTTCATTTGTCTTGCAATTTTCTAGAAAAAAATGATTAAATGTTGGATAAAATATTTCACTCAATTCAATTTAGGAAAAAATATTGACTTTTAGTTTGCGAACTTCTCTCCCTAATAGTTAATGAGAACCGTATACCTCTAGAACGTAATAGACTAAAAATTTAAAAATAAGGATATGTGGACAACACCACTCACCTTGAAAATGCTCTTAGTAAACTTTCAATGTTTTTATGACTATGCATTGCTCTCAAATGAATCAACGACAAAAGATAAAATACTTTAAGCTAAATGAAAATTAATATAAGGTTGAGAATTATCACACAAAAGAGGGAAATTGACTTACATAGCTAGCAAAACAGAACCACCAAATCACTTAACATTACTAAAGTAATTAGGCATATAGTTTAATAAATGTGTGAAAGTCATACATGCCATTTTCTATTAGGAGGTACTAATAAGTTAATGGTTAAAAATGTTGGAATCAAACCACTATTGAGAGGGGTGTGGTGAATCAATAGTGATAGAAATTATATATATTTAAATATTTTTTTCCAATTTATTAAACAATAAATTCAAAACTTATAATCAAAACATTTGAGCATGTAACAACATTAAGGAATCAACACATAAGAACCATGAAACATCAATACAATCATGCACGAGGGATACGAGTGTTCTGGTGGAAAGCCTCAAGGGGAGAAAAAACATTTTGTTGTTATTTTGTAACTTCTCTTTCTTCTATTATTAACCATCAAAGTCCTTACATACTTTAGCTAGCCACTACTAACTAGAAGCCACAACCTCTCTAGAGTTTGGTGGCCACAACTAGCTATGAAGCACCAACTTAGTTTGAGTAGTTTCTTTGCAACTACCAAAAAGGATCCACTACTCCTGTATTGGCAAGCCACTAAACTCTATGGGACACACTTTCATACATTTTCATACTAGACCCCAATACAGACAAATATTTACCCCATGTCAACAAACCAACTCTCTCTGCAAAACAATCTCTACTCATCCAATCAAAGACAACACACTCTCAACCTAAATAACGTTAGCTCATACAGATAACAGATAAAAACAAACACACATGACATGACAACAACAATATCTTGACAATGACTCAATAATGTGCCCTCAAGGATATACATGAATCTCTTACTTTATATTTAGTTTTACGACTAAATATAAGACATGCATTAACCTCATCCCATGAAAAACATATATCAATATAATCTATGCAACTAATCTCTAGCCCTTTCACACTTCATTATTACTCATACACAACACAACAACATCATACTCAATGGAAAAGCTCTAGTATTTTGGTAGTAGGAAATATTTCACAACTAAACAATTATAATCTAACATTTCATTCTTTATTCATTCACAATAGAAAATCATTCCTCTATCAATACATATAGGATTCCTTATAAACTCCTCTAAACTATCAATCGATCTCAGGCACTATCTTTATCTCTTTGCTAAGACATAGATTTTCATCATCAACCCATGCACTACTACAGGATACCTATATGTGCACATTCCATAAACACATAGGTTCATCCTACAATTATCTTCAACTATGATCCTCATGCCATTATGCTCAATTGACCTCTACCAATGCTCCAATCACATCAATATTTTTCCATACACTCTAGCACTGAGGATGCCACCAAACATGCACATGACACATTCAACTACACGCGTATATAACTCACCACTTACATTGGCTACAAATCACACTTGAAACTTAACTATAACTGATCCTAGATTGAAATCAACCCTTCGCCAATATACTCTTCACATCCTTCATAAGGTGTACACACAAACCATGGTACAACCTTATCATCACACTCTATAGAACATATGGATTATCTGAATAGGAAAATGCATATGTTGTCTTTCAAAGTTAGATCACCTCTATTTATGCCTAGGTACACTTTGATATGTGAACAATATTTAACCATCCAACTTTCAATTCGCTCAACATGCACTATATTCTCCATCTGTATCAATCAAGCTAGCAAATGATATTCAATGCATTCCACCATTTTGAGACCAGATCCAAGGGATCATTTTGACGTAAATGAGTTCATACTTGTTTTAAAGATAGAACAAATAATTTTATACGAAATCAACTAAGCAATCAATGTACTACGCTTTGCATAGCATGTCCAATTTTAGCAATGACTTGATGAACAACTGAAAGGAAATTAACATGATCCATTTATTTTGAGGAGACCAAATCAAATCTATTAATTCTCAACCGAGTCAAACATGTAACCCATGATCATATTAGTTTGTAACTCATGCCATCTTGTCCTATAACACCATCATCCATTGAACAAAGTGTTCATAACATGAGGAGCATAACAAGCCCAATTCAAAATGAATGTTGATGCTAAAACCATGACAAATTACAATGATTAAGGCATGATTGTTTCTCCCGCGTAGCTACAAGAGAGTGCTACTAGAAACTTACTATAAGTCTACAACAATCTATGTTGGCGTGCAATGATCAAAGCACAACACTACCTCAATGTCACTGTATGATAATTTTGAGACCATGTCACTACTCCTAACTAAGGAAAATTAAACTTTATTTAATCAATGACTGCACCCAACTTTAACACATCCTCAAGCACTTATACGGTGTCTTACAACATTCAAGCATTATTGTAGAATCAATTTTTCATCATGCATGATCCACCATTCAGTTGACATCACTACCGACATGCCAAACTTACCATAGTGCCAGCAATATCTCCCTTTGGAATTGATGGCAAGCTCTTACAAATAATATGAATTCTGATATTTCTCTATCTTCTTTTGAAATTAATTGAAAATGGTATATCCTATGAGTTGGACCAAATTCCAACACTCTCCTACAAAACCACTGATTCACAACCAACAGATAAACAACATGGTCTACCATATCTGTCTAAAACTCATAAATGAATCCATCCCAGTAATGTTTCTACTCTCACATGATCTAAACAACAACATCCCATCAATTCATACACTCACACTTATGTTTATAGGACTTTGTTTCAATACATGGCGTCAACAGGAAAAAATGAGTGCTCTTCACAACAACGAAAATTTAATAACAATACATAGCACCAACAAACAACAATATAAATAGCAACAATAATACATGTTCTTGACCTCTCAATGGTACATGAGAGCAAATGCATCAACATCATACAAAATGGATAAACCCTATTGTTGTATATCATGATAGTAAATGCCAATATTCTCTTAACATCTTAGCCATAATGTAAGGTCTTCAACAGCAACACAATATACAAAGAGGCTTAAAAAATCCTCCTCATCAATATAGGAATTATATCATCTATGAGTCTCAACAACATACAACAACATAAACTCTAACTCTCAAGAAAAAGTCAGTAAGTAGCATAACATATCATCAGTAACAACATATTATTCAATATTACGATGTTATCTCGATGCAATAGCCACCACACAATCACCATGATACAAGATCCTCTCCAATAGTAACATCAATATTGAACCTTAAGTGGATATCATTAACCAACATCATCAATGAGTGGTCAAGAAAATAATGCAGAAAATAAGAAACAACAAAGAACCTTTATTTGTACAACATAAACCCTACAACATAGAACTATTAGTACCTCATAACCTTATCATAATACTTGGCCTTGTGCTGTCAAGGTCAACATACTCATACATTAAGATCAGAATCTAAGAAATAATAACATAGAAAACACTTTGAATATAAGAAGCACACTCTCATACATTTACATGTACATGGCATGAACAAGAATACATGGCTTAGATGTGACCTCTCAAACATATCCAAATATATTATCAATATAGAATATAAACCTTTATTCAAGATAATACAAGGACACTACATATGAACTCTATCAGATAATACATTAGCCATGCAAACCCTAGTTGTACAAACTCCAACTCACAGGCTTTCCTGAATTGGTCAACTCAAGCAACAATAGAGATCTCATACATCTGCAAAAAGGAAATGTTATATAAACATATAAAAAGCATGGTAAACTCCTCTTTCTATGTGTTTTCTCTTTTTTCCAACAAGGGATAATAATGCCAAGAATTGTCTAATGAACCAATGGAGAAATTTGAGATTCTCCCCTCAAAACATGTGCCACCGCTTCCTGATCTCTACATATCATATGACTAACATCAAAAGGATAATCATCATCAAAACAAACTGCTAGAAAAATTGGAAAAGAAATATTCTGCCACAATTTAATGACAAAACTTAACTGCATATATCATTCAACAACAAAATCACAAAATGATCTTGTGGCATATGATGTCCTCATATATAGAAATAATTACATTGGTCAAAGCATGTAGTAGCAACACCCACTCATAGAAGATCAGGTCCATAAATATGCATATGTGATGATAGTCTTGGTTTCTAGGTATTCAAAAGCATCATTGTGGTCTCAACAAGAAAATTGTTCCAATGCAATCAACAATCATAATGGTTGATCAAAATATTATCAATATGAACATATATAAACCAAAAATAAAAGGCAAGCCTTCAAACCATCTACACCTCCTTAACATGAAATGCTATCCACAAACACTACTTCCACTATGGCTTCTTTGTCAAAGTTTTTTAATGAAAGTTCAAGATGATGGACCATATTCTCCCCATGATGGCATCCAGTCCCCAGTTTCTCCTTGTAACCTCTTGTTGTTATTTCTTCCAAATTTTGAGAGGTTGATCTCTAAGATGCACACATATTGTTTTCCTCTTGTCTGGTTGGCTTTGATTTATGTTCACCTTTTGACTAGATTTCCTAAACAAACTGGGAAACTTACAATCTTTAGTGAGATGGCCAAGATTTTCACACATGTAACACCTCATATGACCGGGAATGGGGAAAGGACTCATATATCATATTGATCTTCTTTACTATCTTTTTATCAATCCTATAACCAAAAATCTTATGGAAAAAATAATTGCATGAGTATCAATATCCATAAAGAGAACTGTTATACTTCCCAATTGATAACCTTCATGATGAGAGAAATATTCATCGATTTTTTAATTGATAGGTATTTATATTCAACAACATGATATACTACATGTTTTATTTGGATCATTTGGTCATTTTTATTCTACGATCTACTACAATAAGTCTTTGACAGATAAAGCATCTGACATCTCCCAAGGGTGTAGATGATATACTTGAAGAAAATGCTTTTCTTGGCAAGATATTTCACTCACTTTTGTTGCTAGCTTCCTTTCTTTCTTCTCTCTCTATTTCTATTTTCTGATTTACTTGAAGCTGGTATTAAACTATTTTCTCCTTTATGAAGACTGAGATCTGATTTGAAGGGGTAGACTTTTGGCTACTCTTATCCAAATTCAACTAAGTGGTTTTCTTATCTAGATCAGTTCTCAATGAAACCCCTTTAACTTATAATCTTTCGCATTGCTCTTCCTTTCCTATATACTAATTTCTCATTCTCTCTTCAAATCTCCTTCCTTTTTCCAAATGAGTTTTTAATATAATGTTTTCTTCTTGAACGGATATTCCTTCTCATTAAAAATTTGCAGTAAATTCTACTAGCCTTTGTTCCCTATTGTGATCCTTTTAATATTAGCTTCAAGTGCTTCTATTATGCTATATTTTTCATCTTTAACGCTTTGTAGTCTTGATTTTTCCATTTCACAATCAACTATCTTTGTACTTGGAGAATCAATTTCAACCAATGGATAATCATGCTCTAACCCAAGATTCTCAAGAACATCATCATCATCTTTATTCTTACCCATAAATGGGCATCTAGATCTATAATGGCCATCACATCTGTAGTTAAATCAAAATGATCTACCTACCCTACCTTCATGACTATCATCAATATCGTTGATCAACAAAAGGATGGGTTCTTCTAGATATGAAGTATTTCTATCATGATTGTGGTAGTTTATTTTCTGAGACAACTTATTCTTGCACTTGGCCATATGTCCATGATCTACCCTCAAGAAGTGAAGGTGCACTAGAGGGAACTAGCCTTGATACCAAATTTTGGAATCAAACCACTACTGAGATGGGTGAATCAAGAGTGATAGCAATTATATACATTTAAATATTTTTTCCAATTTAATAAACAACCAATTCACAACATATAATCAAAACATTAGAGCATTTTACAATATCAAAGAATCAACACATATGAACCATCACCCAAAAATACAATCATGCACAAGGGAGACAAGTGTTTCTGGTGGAATCTCTCCGAGGGAGAAAGACCACCTTTCCACTACTATGTTGCTTCTCTTTCTTGTATTATTAATCATCAAATTACTTACATAGTTTAGTTGAGCACTACCAACTAGAATCCATAACCCTCGCTATAGTTTGCTAGCCACTACTACCTAAGAAGCCCTAAATCCTTGTCAACTGTTTACTGACCACTACCAAGCAAGGATCCATTACTCCTATCTTGGAAGGCCACCACTTTCCAAAGGCTCAAATATCCTCAAACTCTATGGTTCTCTCTTTCATACATTCTCATTTTGGACCCCAGTTACAAACCAACAATCTCTGCACCACGTCAACAAACCAGTTGTCTCTCCAATACAATCTCTACTCAACCAATTAGCAAGTACATATTCTCAACGATAATCACATCATCTCACACAAACAAATCTACTTATATAAATAACACATCAAATAAAACTCATAGAACATGACCCCACTAGTTTCTCGACAATGAATCAATATTGTGTCCTCATCAAAATACATCAAACCCTAAGTTTACGCTCAATTTTACAATTCTTCAATATCAAATATACTACATGCATTGAACTCAACCCATGACAAAATCTATAGAAATATAATCTCTATAGCTGATATGTAGCCCTCGCACAACACATTATTTGTCAGAGACAATCCAACAACACCATATTTAATGCAGAAGCACTAGTATTATAGTAGCAAGCAAAATTGCACATATGAACAACCAGGATCGAACATTTCATTCTATGTCCATTCAAACTGTCAAATCATTCATATGTCAGTACATATAAGATTCATTCCAAAGATTTTCTTCGAAAACTCAATTGATCTCAAGATCTATCTTTGTCTCTCTACATAGACATAGATTTTCATCATCAACCCATGCACTACTACAAGAAACCTACTGGTGTGCACTCCATAAACACACATGTGTGTTCTACAATGAATTGCAACTATGATCTTCATGCCAATCTGCTCAATCAACCTCTATTATGCACCAGACAATTCAATATGCCGTCTTACACTCTGAGACTAGGGATGCCACCAACCATGCACAAAGAACATTCAAATGCATTCCATACATAGCTCGCCACTCATAATGGCTACTAAACATGTGCAACTCAACTCTCATTGATCTTAGCTTGAAGTCAAGACTCCGGCACCATACTCATTGTCATCCTTCACAAGCTATGCACACACATCATGCTACATCCTTATCATCATGCTCTAGGACATATGCACTATCTAAACTAGAAAACTCATACACTCTCTTTCGACATTCCATAGCCTCTGAGCAGGTACACCTCTAATCTATGTGCACTATTTAATCATCTAATTTTCAGTAGGTTCAACATGCACTATATCTAAATTGTTCAGTGTCAGCTCAAGCCAACAAATGACATTCAATACATTCCCCAATTTACTATTATGAAAATCTAGCGTTATCTTATTTTTAATTAATTTTAATATAGTAATTTTTAGGTGTAATGACTGGTTAAAAAATTATGATTTGGTTACATCAATGTACTTCCATTTAATAATATGACTCTTATAATTACATTGAATTTCATTTTTTTATAGACATGTAAATTTAAAATCCAATAAAACGAGTGTAATATGCAGCAACTCTACCTAATATTGCCCCTTATACAGAAAGCAATTGATAATTTTAACTAATAATAAAAGTTAAGTAATTGTAAAATTTATTATTGATAAATTTTAGTAATATGTACCTCCATATTTTTTGAGAGATAAAAATACATGTATAGAAGTAAAATCTTTCGAAATTTTATGCAATTATTAGGTATGATTTTTAGGTTTATTATTATTATTATTGAAAAATGTCTTAAAACCACACAAAAATTCTCAACAGCCAATCAAAAATAAATTATTTGATTTCTAAAAAAATAATAAATAATTTTTAATTCTAAAAAGATTATTTTAATACAAATATTTTAAAAACATGAAAAAAATTAGTTACTACTTAATACTTATGTCTTATATAAATAATAATAATAATAATAATAACAATTTTATATATATATATATATATATATATAAATATTAATAAACATCTCTGAAAAATATAAATTAATTTTTTTAATTTTTTCATTTATTTAAAAAAAAACAGGTTAATATTTAAACCAGCAGGGTTTTCAATATATTTGTTGAATACACTCTCTTTTGAACAAACTTCCGTAGCCTTTGTCTATGAGCAAAGCCGGTACTCCTCCAACCTATGTGCATTGTGTAACCATCTAATTTTCGATAGGTTCAACATGCACTGTATCTAACTTGTTCAACGCTCGCTTTGAATCGATCAAGCCAGCGAATAACATTCAATACATTCCACCGTTTTGAGCCCAGATCGAAGGGATCATTTGATGTAAATTGAGTTTTATGACTTTTTCCTTCCTAAAATATCTCTTAATTACTAATGTTAATAATGATTATGATTTTCCACTTTCTTTATGAAGTTAGAATTCAGTTCTTATTTGTTATTATCAAAATATAGCATGATCTTTTTTTAATTACTTTAGATATAGTAACATTTAGGTGTAATGATTGGTTACAAAATTATTATTTGGTATTTTTTTAATATCACTGTATTTCCATGTAATAATATGTTTTCCATAATTATAATAATTTTTTTTTTAAGTAAATTTAAAATCAAATAAAATCACTATAGTAATCAGCTTTGCTATTTTGTATATTTTGTAAAAAGTAATTGATAATTTTGAATAATAATAATAATAGTTTTATTCTTAATTTTAAAGTAATCACAAAATTGATGGTTGATAAATTTTAGTAATATATATTTGATATTTTTTTGCAGTTACTAAAATTTTAGTGTTAGGTATAATTTTTAGATTTTATTATTATTATTATTATTATTATTGAAAAATGTCTTTAAAACTATTCAAGAATTCTCAAAAGCCAATCAAAATAAAAAAATGATTTTTAAACATATTATAAAATAATTTTTGATTTTGGAAAAATAATTTTAATAAGAATATTTGAAAAATATTATGAAAACTTTCCAAGATTTTTTCAACAATATAATACTGCATAAGTATAACAAGTGTAATATACAAGGTTTCTACTTAGTACCTGTCTAATATCAATTCAATTTTCTCCCTAATCTAGTAGATTGTCTATTTAATATAGTAAGATAAAATTTTGATATTTTTTAATATAAGTATATTGTTTTTTAGTCTTTAAAAGTGTTATTTTAAAAATAAAAAATAAATTATAATGTATTGCAATTAGATTTAAAAATTTCGATGTAAAAGGTTTAAATATTTGAATATTTTATTTATACACACATAAGAGGTGGAGGACTGGCAAACTTTATGTTAATTTTACATAATTATTAAATTTATCATTGTAAAATTTTAATAACATATACCTTTATTTTTTGGGGATAGAAATACATAGAACAAATAATTAATTCAAAATAACGTTTGATTTAAAAAAATCATAGAAAATTAATTTAAAATTATTTTAATTTAAAAAAAAAATATTTTAAAAAAATCATAGAAAATTGTTTTAATTTAAAAAAAAAATATTTTAATATAAGTTTCTGCAAAGCAAGATGAAAACTTCAAATATTTTTGGATTTAATAAAAATCCAAGAAGCCAAAAACAGTATAACATTATCTTAAATTAATATATAAAATTTATTATGTTATTATTGTATATAATATTAATATTTCCGTATTTATATATATTTTAATATAAACCTATTAATAAAAATACAATGACATAAATAGAAAGAATTTTTTGGTGTTATCAAATCAAAACTCATGTTTGGTTTATCTTTTTATTATTTTAAATTTTTTTTTTCCTGTACTCACAACCATACAAATTTTCAGTGTGATCAATTACAACTCAAGATGTTGCACGACAAGATAGATAAATTGGAGAAAACGAGAAAGGTAGGATGGAATACGAATGGTTGTTTTTTCAGTATTTTTCTAGTTATATTAAAACAGGTTTAAAGTTTATTAGTATTTTAAGGTATATTAATTAATTTTATTCTTCTTATGACTAAGAATATGGCTGGTGAGAATTTGGAGTTATTAACTTTGAAAGAACTGCAACTACTCGAAAAGCAATTAGAGAAAGCTATAAAAAGGATACAAAATAAAAAGGTAAATGAAAATAATCTTTATATTTATATTTATTGTTTTTCATTTAATTAATAATTAGTTTTAATAATCTTTGTATATTTTCAGATGAAAATAAATTCACAATTTTCGAACTCCTTATTAGAAAAGGTACATTGAGCAATTTTTTTTATTTTTAATTATACTATTTTTTTTGCTTTTTATTAGTACCATCTCTGTTTTTTACTTATGTAACTTTCTTATTATAAATTATTTGTAAATATGAATATACATTTATGCAACTTTGTTATTAGAAAATTAGTTGTAAATATGAATATACACTATAAATATAAATATACATTAATATTAGATGGGATGTTTTTGTAAAATAATTATATTTCTTTTAAAAAAGTATGAATTTACTAACTTGGTTATAAGATATATATGTTAAATTTTTCAATGTAAATAGAATTATTATTTTTGAATTTGTAAATTTATTTTCATATAAAACGATAAAGCAAAGGCTTAAAGATATATATATACATATTAAAACTTCTTCAAATATACTAATAAATCAAACAATAATTTTTTGAAAATCTCATAGGCTTAATTGGATAAGTAGGAATCCCTAAGATTTATTCTTCTAAGGTAAGATAACATAAAAACAAAATATCAATTCATGGATAGTCACCTATGCTACATTACCTAACCATGTATTCCTCATTTGCAATTAATGTTATGTGGCATATATCATGAAAAATATCTTAATAGTTCTATCTAAACTTCTATAGCCAGATCAAAATATTGATGTAAGTATTTTCTAAGGCACTTGCATGCCATTGAATATATATAATCATTAAGTTCATCATATTCCAAGTTGGAAATTCTTAGTTCTTTCCAACTGAGCTACATGATGACTTACATGAAATTTTCATATAAATATAGTACTTATTCTAACCAATAGTAACATGTGGATGCCATGGTCTCTCTCTCTCTCTTTTTCTCTCTCTCTCTCTCTCTATATTTAATAGAGTACATAATTTAGACTCTTAAAAGTATTGACTTTCTTAAGTATTTATTTTTCATAGTATTATTTTTCTGTCACATTTTTCTTTGGTTTATTCTTCAATTTTCTTCTACTTAAATTATTGTTACAATTTTTTAACTTCACCTACACATTTTGTGTATTCCACTGTCTTATTTTTTTGAAAATATTATTGATAAGCCTTTAATAAATTTTTCAATTATTTAAACATAACATGATGAGAATTTATATTTAATTCATATATATATATATATATATATATATATATATTTCTATTATTTTTTCCTTTGCACTCACATATTTTTTTTTTTGTAAGTGAAGTTAGTGCCTTTCTTTTCTATTTATAAAAACCAAAGAGACTAGATACATCGTGTTGGTGGCCTCAACCTACCCCGGAGGGAAACCAAGTCTGTTGGCCACATTAGATTGTTGTATGCATTCCAAAAACAAAATATAACAAGCCTTTCCATCCTGGCTATGTGCACTATACAACTGAAACTACTAAGTAAGCTACCAACATGCATGAAATAGTAAAAGCAAGAAGATTCACTAAAACACCTAAGAAACCCGAAAGAATTATTCCTTTCTGATACCAGTATTCAAGTTCATATCCATGGGAATATCCACTAGTTTGGCCTCCCTTGGAGTTGTATGAGCCTTCTGAGACAGCTGTTGATGCATTTCCTCCAGCTTGTTATTCTTCCTGATCATGATAACTTGGAAATTTTCCATTTCTTTTTGCAAGTTTGGCACACCATTTGCAATTTCGGCTATTTCCTTCGCAACCTACTCCAGGGCCTTTTCCAGAAGTCGTTTTACCACCCAATAGATATGAAGAGTTTGCCTATACAGCGTCAACCTTCCTCGTTTATTCCCCGGGTCATTGATCTCTTTAGCCCACCCTTCTGTCTCAGCGTCAGACTATTCCTCCATGACACTGGTCTCCATATCTTCAATAATTCATCGGATTTCTTCACTCGTACCTTCCCTATAAGCTCTGGTAGCCTCCTGGACTACTGTCAAAGTAGATCTTCTCCATCTACCCTGGTTACTTGGAGAATTTTCTAATCGTTCCTCTTGATTCCCCTATCTCAGGTGTCCTTTGCTTCCACACCCTCTGCCATGACCCGGGCACACCATCCTATAGTTTACCTTATCACGTTGACAATTTTGAGTTACAGAGATTATTTTTTGAAGTTTAGCATCACTATTTTCCTCATCATTTTTCTAGTGCTTATTCCTCTTCTCCTGCTACAGTTTCCACCATTTGTTTGGTTGTTACAATGCTTGTCATTTTTGAGATGCAAGAATTTATGAAGGTCTTCAGTTATTTGGATCAATTGTTGGGCTAGGGACGAAATTTTCATATCCCATTCCTCAGTCTCCCCCTGTACCTCTGCATTGGTTTTGTTTATAAAGCCCCCCATGTTTCTTCCCAAACTATTCTCATGACTATAATTCCCCCATTCATCAACAAACCTTCCCTGATTCTGACCCAATGGACCCTCACAAAGCATTGCTGAGTGAAAAGCGGACTCACATCAGCCCTTTTCTTCCTTAGAGGCTTCAAAAGTAATAAATTTATCCAATTTACCAATTATGATAGAGGATAGGATTGAAGGGGTCTCAGAGATAACATACCCGGAATCATTAACCTCCTTGAAATCTCCTTCTGTTTGCACTTTACCCTGCTCCTCTTCCTCCCAACTTAGTCTACCCTTCCTTCTAAACTTCACCACCTTCATAGAATACCACTCATTTGTCCCTCTTCCTCTTCCACTACCGCCGCCACTACTGCTCCTCTCCTTCATTCCACCTCCCCCACTCCGGTTTTTTGAAAATTGCGCTGACATGCAGCTCATTGTTCTAGCTGGAAGGACGACATCGTACGTATGGGTTAGTCCCGCTGTCCTGCCATGATCATAAACCCGTCTACAACCCTCACCTACCTTTTTCCACATCCCGATTGGGGACTATCTGTCTCTATTATCTTTGATCTGTGTCTTCATGATTATCATGGTTTAGAATCATTCTTAGCTACTCTAAATCGGAGTCCTCGGAATGCATAGTCCATATGTTATCGAGATTCCTTCCTTGTTCCTGGAAGCCCCAGTTTGCAAGAAAATTCGTTGTTCTATTACCCTCTCTTATAGCATGCTTAATAATAATATATTCAAATCTTTTTATGATAATTTCCAACTCTTGGAGTAGACTCACCATTCTCCAACTCTGCGTAACTTTATCACATGAGGTTCCATTATTAAGTTTTTTGATTACGTGTATGACCATTTGGGTGTCCCCTTCCACTTCCAAGTTATTGTATCCATTTCTGATTTCTATCTTCAATCCTTGACGTACTGCCATCAATTCAGCTTCATTTTTGCTCATGATGCCACCATTGTCTAAGTAAATCCATTTTGTTCTGCCTTGATCATCCTAAAAGAGACCTCCAATCCATACTGGGCCTCAATTTCCTTTGGATGCCCCATCGAAATTTAACTTTATGAATCCAGCCATGGGGCGAGAGAAGTGCATGGTGCTGTTATATCCAATCTTGGGTTCCTTCCACATCTGAGGAGCCACCATCCCTTGATGCAGGTTCAGCTTCCTTAAAATTTGATCTTCTTCTGGTGTTGTTTCCCAGTATCCTATCTTCCAAGTGTCCACAAGTATGGTCTCACGAATACGACTCAATGCTTTTCCACAGATTTGGTCTTTTGTCATTTCTTTGTTTTGGAAGATTCTTCTATTTCTTTCTTTCTAGATCATCCACATATTCATCCCTACTATTAGACTCTAGGCTCTTCTTACCATAGGGCTAGTGAATTGTCCACCTCCCCATACTTTAATTGTGTTTTTAATGCTCTGTTGATATCTGTTAGTCCTTCCAAAGAGTTTCCTAACCTCTTCCAATTGTTGTTGAGCTCCTTTACATGAGTTGAGGAGGTGTTCCTGTGTTTCCTGTTTTTTCTTGCAAAGATTACGTCTGGGGGGGCTATGTATGCCTTGATTTTGGAGTTAGTCCCATGTCAGGATGCAACCTTTGCTTACCAGGCATATGAAGTGGGCCACTTTTGGCCACCAATTACTAGTCCATATTTGTTTCCAATTGACTGTCGTATCGTCTTGTTCTCTAGGAGTTAACAAATGATATGCCTCATTAATTGAGAAATTTCCTTTTACTGTGTAACCCCATCTCAGTATGTTTGGTCCAGGTCTTATAGGTATTCTCCTTGTTTGTATTTCCTTTTGATATAACTCCCTTTGTTCTCCATCAACTTGATCCATCCATTCTTCCTGACTCTTCCAGCTTCTCCATACTCCCTCTTGGCTCCATTCCTTCCAAAAGTCCTTGACCAGATTCATTCCATTCTCAGCTGCCTTTTGGCATATATCCCTTAAAACTTGAAGTCCATTCAGTCTTTCTGTTTGCTACCATGCTTCCTCGTATAACCAGGTAGAGCTACCATCCCTAATTTCCTAAAAATCATGTTTAGTTATTATTTCTTTGTTTAGACTAGCTAGATTCCAAATTGTTGACCCTTTTGGGGTATCCCTTATTCTTAATATCTCCTCTGGTTTTGTTGGCATATTATATTTTTTTTGTCCATATCCTTTTCCATAGGTTGTTTCCTCCATTCATCCAATGCCACCAAAGTTTAGCACCCATTGCTTGATTCAAAATATAAGGATCTCTAAGGCCTAATCCTCCCTCAGTCTTGCTTTTCACCAAATCCTTCCAGGATACTAAAGACCATTTTCTTTGATCCTTCAGTCCTCCCCAGATAAATTTTTTAAAAATCTCTACCATCTTTGTGCATGCTCCTTTAGGGGCTGCCATTGCCGATAGTTGGTATATTGGGATCGATTGAAGGATTGCTTTAACTAAAACAACTCTGCCAGCAAAATTCAAAGTTCTGAAAGACCAGTTGGCTAGTTTTCTAGCAATTTTCTCAATGGTTTGTTGCCAATTCGACAACCTTAGAGGATTCAGGGCTAACAACATTCCTAGATATCTTGTTGGGAGTTCTCCTGATCGAAATCCCAGAGTTCTTGTTAATTTTTTTTAATATTTCCAGCAGTGTTGAAAAAATAAGTGCAAGACTTGTCATTGTTAATTTGTGTGCCTGAAGCTGTCATAAAAAGTTCTAGAATTTCTTTAATTCTGCGGGCTTCTCTGAGGGACACAGTACAGAACAACATAATGTCATCTACGAATTGCTGGTGGGTAATAGGAAGGTTGTTACCCCATATTTGGATTCCTTTTAGCTTTCTTTCTCTTACTTCTTTTCTGATGTACCTTCCTAGGCCTTCTATAGCTATAATGAACAGGAAAGGAGACAATGGATCGCCCTGTCAGAGTCCTTTGGATGCTTTAAAGGGTTGGGAAAGAGTTCCATTCACAAGGATGGAGAAATTGGCTGAGGAGATCATAGTAAAGATCCATTCAATCCATCTATTGAAGCAACCAAAGGCCCTTAAAACTTCTTTTAGATAATTCCAATTTAGACGGTCATAGGCTTTGGAGACGTGAAGTTTAATCATCATACCTACTTCCTTTTGACTTTCAAAGAATGCACTACTTCTTGGGAGACCACCAGTCCATCCAAGATTTTCCGGCCTTCTAGAAAACCTATTTGTTCTAGGGAAATAATGCTAGATAAAATAGGCTTAAGTCTTTTAGCCATTAAAGTAGCTATTATCTTATGTATAACATTACAAAGGGCAATGGGTCTAAAACCCTGGAGAGTTTCAGACTTAGTTTCTTTAGGAATCAGAGATAAGAGGGTAGAGTTTAAGCCTGTACTTACCTTTTGGTTTCTTCTTGATTCTTCCACCACGTCAAGTATGTCTTAGCCCAAGAAATCCCATACTGCTTGATAGAATTCCGCTATGAATCCATTAGGACTAGGGGCTTTATTCTTTTTCATTCCTTTTACTACCTCTTCTACATCTTCCAAGGTGGCTACCCTCATTAGAGCTAGGTTTTGGTCTCTAGTAACCCTACTTGGGATCTCTTTACAAATTCTTTTAGTAGCTTCTCCACGATCAACATTGGGTTCCTTGAGGAGATCTTTGAAATGATCCACCAAGACTTGTTCTATTTCCTCATGCTATGTAACTTGTGTCCCTCTTCGACTTTTATAGAAAAGATTCTATTTCTCTGCCTTCTCTGGATCATAGCTTGGTGGAAGAACTTTGTATTCCTCTCCCCTTCTCTTAACCAATTTACTCTATATTTTTGCCTCCACAAGATCTCTTCCTGCTTCCGCCTTTCTTCCATTTGTCCTATCAATATCGATTCCTCTCTCACTAGGTCATCACTTCTACCTGTCGTAATGATTTCGTGTTGGATTTGGTTCATCTTCTGTTCTAGGAGTTGTTGATCTTTGATTATGTGTCTTTATTTCTCTTTATTCCATTTCTTGATGTTTCCTTTCAGTTATTTTAGTTTCAGCTGAAATGTCTGCATTCTGTTTCTTCCTTTCTGTCAACTTTTCTTCCACCATTCTTTTACTTTCTTCATGAAATTTTTGTCCCTAAGCCAGAAGGCTTCGAACCTAAAGGGTTTTCTCTTGGGACTGGCTTTAATATGTAGTTTTGCTTTGATCGTCCAGTGGTCTGATCCCATTCCAGGAAGAATCGTTGCTTCAATTAAGATATCCCAATTTATAATATGTTCTGACATTAAGAATCTATCTAGTCTGGAAGCAATTTGGTGTCTACCTCCTCTTCTATTGTTCCATGTATAGATCCCATTTGTTGTATGTATGTCTACTAGCCTTTGATCTGCTATCCAATCTCCGAAGGCTTCCATGTCTACCTCTGTTCTTCTGAGTCCACCCTTTTTTTCCTTTATATCTTTTATCACATTGAAATCTCCTCCCACTATCCAAGGAGAGGTTGGATGGAAGGAATGCATCACTGCTAGGTTCTGAAGGAAACACCTGTGATCACTCTGTATATGGGGTCCATATACATTGGATAAGAGGATCCATTCTTGAGAACCTATAATTCTAAATCTTCCTGTGAGGATGCGAGGTATACTGATCCAGTCTTCAAATTAGACTTCCTTTGGGTTCAATAGGATTGCTACTCCTCCTGCACTGCCTGCCGCATCTTAACCAATGATCTCGTAATGCGGTTTGAAATTGCTCATCACTTATTTTAGTTTTCTTTATCGTAATTTTGTTTCTTAGATTAGCATTATATTTGGTTTATCCCTTTTGAGTCTCTCTTTCAGATATCTTTTTTTTCCCTTACTGTTCAACCCTCTGATATTCTAGGTTGTGATGATCATTTCAAGAGTTTGAGGGGTTGTTGGAAAACCTCTGACAATGGCACAACTCTTCTTAAATTCACCAGCATGTCTCCCACCATTTGGATTGTCTCACTCATGGGTCTCCTTCTTATTTTCCTTCCTCCCTTCCCTATGGTTCCTGTTTCCATGTTTTGATTTCCTTGTGTTCCAAGTTGCTCTGGTTGCTTTGCTAACATTTTCCCTTGTTTTTCTATGTATTTTTGTAACATATATTTATAGAGTTGTTTCTGGTCATCTCGTATGAACTGTTCGTCCAGATGCTTCCATTCCTGTAAAATTTTCCTCATGACATGTTCCTCTTCTCCTTCTTGTTCCTACTGAGGATCTATTTCCATTTGAATTTGTTCTTGAACCCGGTCTCCCCTCTCCTTCTCTTTTTCCAATTCCATACTATTTGGCTCTTTCTTTTCCTTTTTATTTTCTTTCTGGATTTCCCCTATTTCATCTTCCCCTTCTTCACTTTCCACTTCCATTTCTAATTCATGAAGAACCTCAAACTGGTTCTAGCTTTTCTGAGTGCTTTCTGGGTGAGAGGGGTTTAGTTTGGTTTTTCCTTTTTGGGGTCATCTTCTTCTCAGTACTTCTATGAACCCTCCCCTGTTTCCTTCATTAGTCCTCCTCTCCTATTCCATACTTCCCTTTCCATCTCCCTGATCTGTTGGTGTATCAACTTCATTCATCGAGCAATATTTGAACAAATGGCCATACTCATGGCATCATCTACATCTAAAAGGAATGTGTTCATAATCAACTGGCTATTGCGAGACCTTGTCATGATATTCTATTTCAACATGATCGAGCAGCGGTTCTGTGATATTCATGTAGACACAATGTCTGGCATAAGATTTATATCTACCTCTCTTGGTAGTTTCTGCTACCTTCACAAAGGTCATGATTGATTTCCCAATTCCTTCTAGAATCTTTGGATCCCAAAACTCTATCGGGAGCCCAAATAGTCTGACTAGAACTAATGCTACTAGCATTTTTTCTTTTTCTGGATTATAACATTCTTCCCATTGCCTCATGAAGAGCCTTGCGTTGTTGAAGAAGTATGAACCCTCCTCAAAGATCCTCTCCTTATCCTCCAGGTTTTCAAATATTACTATGAAAAATCCTTTTGCCCCCAATTTAAGATCTATATGCCCTTTGGGATTTCACCTCTATTGTATCCACTTCGTCGGATCTTTCTCAGATTTCCATGTTCCTACAAACTTGCAAATGAGTGCATGGTCTTTCATATATCCCCTGTACTCCTCCAATTTATTATTTGGAACAACACACCTAGGTTTTTTTGTTGCCCGTGGTAGACATTTGTTCCCTGTCCTAGCTTGCCATACTGCTCCCATTACCGGCGTGTCCTTGCTGGGATTCCCAGATCTACCGTTTGCTCCATTTCAGCTTGATTCTCCTGCGGTAATCGCTTTGTAGGAGGGGATTTCTTCCCCTCCACCCCCCCAGCCCCCAACCACTCGCATCAGTCATTTTCCTCCCAGACTATCCTGTTCTTGGATCCTTCTTCCCTTAGTTAATCTGTCGTTGTATTGGTATGTGATTCAACACTCACATATTATATCTCATCACCAAGACATTATTCCTTTCTTTTCAAGTGGAATCTCATTAACCTTCTCCATTATGCGCATTTCTATTGTACTATGTATAAAACTATTCAAAATGTCAAACTATTATTACACTTAAACATGATACACATTCTGCATTTCTCCTTGGCTTGAATTTACTTTCTAGATTATATTATTTATCTAGTTAGATCTCACACATATCTTAATTATTGATAATCTTTTTCCTTTTTTAAATAAACATTCCCCTGTAATAAAAATTAATAACATACCTATGCTAACTCTAATTCCGCTACATAATCCCCACTTAAACAATATTTACTATTCTACTTTACATGAAATCTATGTTATTTCAATATGACCCATATTTAGAGTGTACCAACTATGTATGACACTCAAGATTGTTTTTCCGATACATTTTCTCTTTGGAACCTCTTATATGTATCCAATGTCCTCCATGTCATCCTCTTCCTCTGGACCATATTTGTGGTATCCTTTTCTCTTCATTTATGATGATATCCCACTGTACATATTCAAGTTTCCATAGAAAATAGGTAAAGTTTGATAAAAATTGGACAAAAACCTTGCCAATATGATGGCATAGTCACATGCTGATGCTGGGAGAGATTTTAAATGTTTTTTAATAAACTGTAAATATTTACATTAGGAAGTGAGTTTTGATTTTAGATTAAATTGGAGGAATTATTTCCTAATGTAAATATAGTTTCAGTTTCCCTTATTTTGTGGAGAAGGGAAAAAAATCATCTTATGACTCTTTCTTGTCATGTTAGGGAAACGATAATGACAATGACATGGGTGATGATTGAAATGATGATGTTGATAAAAAATATGATGTCAATGATGGTGACGATGATTTGAATGTAGGTTGTTCATCTGATTTTAGTTTTAACTTAGGCTTTTCATGTATGAACTCTCTGAATTAGTCATTTGAACTTAGGTTTGTCTTTGGCACCATTCACTTGCAACTCTATGTGAAGTAATAGCATAATTTTCACCAATTAGTAAATGAAAAACCTTGTAAATTATTAGACAAAACCAAAGTTAAAATTGGAGATGATGATATAAAGCTAAATGGGATTCACTTATTTTAAAAAATAATATATTATTTAATGAACAAGTCCAAGAATGTGAATATGGAATCTCATATGGCCCTCCCCCTACACCCCTCACATCAATTTAAATTACCCAATACCCTACTATAATATATTTGAAAGAAACATAGATACAATCAGATATAAAAACTAGGAAAATAAAAAATTAAGGTGAACAAAAGAGAACAAAACAACTGAAAACATATAAATACATACCTTCTACATTTCGACATTTTGATATCATTACTATTCTTCCTCATCCAACTCATCATATGTATCATACAGTTCATAATTTGTGTTCAAACTATATGCCATATCAACATCATCATCATTATTTATATCATCATCGAGAATATGCTTTTCTATATTTAGTTAGACTTCTTCAAATTCTTCGTCTAACAAAACATCAATAGTTATTAATAGTAGAAGTCATTGACACGGACTTGACTTCATATTCTTTAATCTTGTTCTTCTTAGGTTTGGCTTCATCAAAAACATTTGCATGTTATCTTTCTCTCTTGTTATTCCTTGGATTCTTACGACATTGATTTTTGCAATGTACCATTTCGTGGCGATTGTAGCACTCAATATTTGATACATCAACCTTCTTCTTTGGTCTCTTGAGCTTCTTGTATACTCCCTTCTTCTTGTGATGAGTAAAGTAGGAATTCAAAGTGTTGTCTTCAACATCCTCCTTATTTCTATTTACTAATGGGATGTGTTCTTCTTCTTAACTACATGCATTCCACATTTTTTCAAAGATAGGAATATCTTTCCAATTGTTGATACTTGATGCAAAAGAGCTCCAATATTTTGGTAGACCTAGTAGTGAAACAATCACAAGTTCCTTTTCTAGTACAAATTCAACTATATATTGGAGTCCATATCTTATTCTATAGATCATTACAAAATATGATGACACAATGTCATCTTTTGTCATCTTTATTGTTCTTAGTTCATTATTAAGACTAGCTATCTGACCAATATTGTTGATGTAAACAGCTTGGAGAGGGCTTCATACATTTCTTGAGCAAAATATGTATTGGATATGTATGTGATTAAAGTGTACTTTACTCCATCTACTATGATATTCATGTCCAAGATTTTGGTATTCCTGAATTTATCATTTATGGCATCATCTATAGGTTTCTTAACTTTTCCTTCGACAAGATCCAAAACTTTATGCTTGGTGAGAATAAGATATATCCGCTTCTTCCATGCCCTATAGTTGGAGTCTCCTTCTAGCTTGTTTTCAGACTTTATTGTCATGTCTTCTATAATATAACTTCATCTTATTATATGATCCTTATCCTTAATAATATTCCTTTGTTCCTTCCTTCTTAACCCTTCTTGCAATAGATCTTCAAGTTGCCTTTTTATTTCCTCTTTTACATTAGCTTTGGTACCATGTTAGAAAACCATAAAGGAAAAAGGATTCTCTTATATTGATAATTACTTGTGAAATTCTTGTAGTCTTATTATATTGTCTTTATGTTATTCTTTGTATTTGTTTCATAAAGCAATCATCAAATAAAAACATGAATATCACTAGACACATGAACTCAACCATGGCTAAAACCCCTCTATAAAGGAAAACCCAATGAAACTCTTCCACTAGTAAATAAAATTGAGATAGACCAAGACTTGAGAATGAGAAGACCTTCCTCCTCCACCATGTCAGGCTTCCAAGATGATTCAAAAAACTCTAGTAGTCTCTTGTTGTCGAACAACTTCAACGCAACAACAATATAGAATTTTGACCCCAACAACTTTAGAATTTTGGCCCAGCTGCAATCCAAAATTTTAATCCCCAACAATTTCACACATGTGAGACAAATAGAGAGAAAATTTGACTTCTTATTCTTGAAAAATGCTTCCTTCTCCTTCTCTAGGGTTTCCTTATTCTTCCTTGAATTTTTCACCCTTTTCTATCTCCAACAAATCTATATCGAACTGATTGTATGTGTGTTCCAATTGAGCTGAGTTTCTACCCTTTTATAGTGGTTCTATGAAGCTGAGTTCCCTTTATTAGTAAAATGTGTCCTTCTTTGAGGCCGACTTGGTTGAGGAGGTGCAAATGACTTATTTTGTACAAAATAAATTTCTTTCTGGACTCAAGAATCACAAGAAGGGTCTATTACATTATGACATGGACAAGGATGCTTGATGTAAACCCTTGATGCATGTAATTGAGGCTTTGACCTATTAACCATTAATCCAAGAATGAAACCTATTCTTTAATAAGGAAATTTCATTTATAATAAAATATCATTTTATTTATTTTGACAAATACAATACATCATGGCTCAATACATTATGAAGATTGGCACTAGTTAGATTCTTCAATAATCTTCTACATCTAAACACCCCTGAGACAAATTTTAAGTCATGAGGAAGAATGGTGAAGGGATTTCCCACTTGTTCATCACCACTGGGAGTCTAGAGATGCACCTATCTCCACCCAACAACCAATTTTCTCAGGAAACTCGTGAGATGAACCCTCCTCTAAGTTTGTATTTACCAATAGCGATACCACTCTAGTCCTTGGTATTCTACCTTTGTGTTATTCCTTTCCCCTACATTCCCCATGAAATATTTCTCTTTATATCCTCAGGAATTCTTGCTCCTCTTCTCCATACTTCCTCCTTGTGCTACTCTAGGAATTTCCTCCTCTTCCTTTCTTTCACAGTAAGCCTTATTGGTAGGAAAGATTCCTCAGAGCTATGGCTGAAAGCCTCAACATAGAAGAATAATAAAACAACTAAGAACACTCATGCAAGTATATTAAACATTCGAATTCTCAAAATTTGGATAAGATACATACCCTGGGGTCCTACATTTGGAGTAGACCCCATAGGGTCCAAACCCTTTGCTTCCTTCAAGGTGTGCAGACCTGCAACTCAATTACAGAAACATAGATAGATAATAGAATTAAAACTATGTTCCAATAGATATGTTATATAATCATAAATAACATGATAAGTTAACATTAAAAAGATGACACCATATTTTAGGAACAAGGCATGAGACTCTTTATTAATGAAAAACAATGATTACACAAAAGCCAGAACCTGATCCAACATAGAGTTCCTCTCTAATATTTATAAGAGGATGCTAGATAAAGGAACTGAACATATTTGCAAGGAAATAAGGGATTTCCTATAGACTGGTAGTGCAAGAGGCACATGAGAATGTATACTTGATCTAGGGAAATTTGGATATAGTATTGATACCTCTCATATGATATCCATTAGGCCTACTAAAGGGGTGTATATATAAAACCTCAAGCTTGTTAGTTTAATTAGGCCATGCACTCATGTAGGTGGGCTTTCCGTAAAACCTGTAAACCACACCTAAAAGATAACTTTTTATTTATTCTATCAAATCTAAAATGTTGTATGCAAATATATTCTATATGAATCATATATGTATGTGTTTTTATAGTGGGAAGATTTATGTATGGATAATGAAAAACATTTGTTTAGTTTGCAAGGGAAAAGGAGCTTCCTTGACCATACAATGATGTCTAGTCTACAAGTGTGTTGAAATATGCTCTAACAGATTCCCCCCAATGTATGAGGTTGAAATGGGATTGATGGGTGAAATACATTATTTATATGAGAGAAGTCATTCAAAAAACTCAAGAGGAGATCACTAGATTCTAGTCCATTAAATACTTGTGGAAGGAGTGAGAAAGAACAATCATGTTTGAGGCAAGAATACCCATTCTCAGAGATAATGAAGCATGTTTTTTATCAAGTCTATAACATATCGATGACATATACATAAGTTTGATAGTGATCATAAGAATACATAATGGAATATCATATCATAGTTGTGAATGAACTCAGTAGAGCTATGCATCAATATCTTATAGGTAGATATTTTCACAAAATATGTTGTATAATTGATCCCCACAAAAGTACCAATCCATGTAGATGGAGTAGTGGTATTGCATAAAAGTGAGGTGCCAACATATAGTATGTTTCTGAAAGAGTGTGAAATATATAAAGATAGAGGATGTCACTAGCATAAAACTAAAGGAACAGTCAAGTGAACTACACTGCTAACACAACCTGAGGTCTTCACCGACCACAGATGGTATATTTATTCACTATGGGAATAAATGAGCTAAATTCAATCATGTGAGAAATCATCTAATGACTATTCATAGATGCATATTGTTAACAAACACATGATAAATAACCAAGAATGATAATGAATGTCAAGATAAACTAGTACAATCTAACAAGTGTGAATAGATGTGTTGAAGTTGAACACTTGAAAGAACTTACCAATCATGAGACATTGATGTATTCTTATGGTTGATAACGAAGAACTCTGCCACTGATGACTGTGAACCGTAAGGTACTGAAATAGAATTGCAAACATTTATCCCAAAGAAATGTCTCGGAATAGATGGGAAAGATATTATGGAAGGAAAAAATTAAGGCATCCTACATGAACTAGCATGAGTGTAGCCCACAGGCCAATAATTTCAAATGATTCAGACACCTAATGATGAAGTAACCATGACCAAGTACATTTTCAAGATGCACAATATATAGCTAGTGCATGAAATAAATACTTTCAACCAACTAATAATGAAAGATGACACATAGGCGAGAAATCCACCAATAGGGTCAAACAGAAACCAAGGTACTGTATGAATCCCGCTGTGTGATAATGTAAGTTGACATCAAACACAATGGAAATGAATTAGTCAAAAACCCATGATACTGATTGATGTTGAGCATGAGGTCACCTATAAATGATGTAAATAGGGCTAGGGTGTGACCCTGGGCCTACTCTCAGAGCAATTTTCCAGTGTCGATAAGAGAGAATTCATTAACAAGAATTCAGTGAGGACCTTCTTCACTAACATGTGTAAAAGACCAAGTAGTTCTCTAATACTGAGAATAATTTGAAAGATAAGGTATGGCCAACAAAAATGAGTCAATAGACAATGCGAAATGGTCAAAACATAGCATAACCTCCCTTGAAAAAATTCATGACACTTTGTGAATTTTAAGGAATCATAAAATGAAGTTTGTATATGTGATATAGGAGGCACCAACCAACTCTCCATATGATTGGAAGAGTAATGAACCAGTGGAGTACTAACTCTAAGACAAGGTTTTGGCTTCCATAGAGTTAAACTAATTCCCAACACTATGGAGTGAGCACTCATATTTTTAAGTGCTTTGTTCAAGGGTGACACAACTGACTCTTGCTGCCAAAAGGATGAGGAGATTGTCTCATTTCCTCTATTTTTTTGGAATATTTTATTTTTTTGTCATTTTCATCTTATAAAGCCTAAGAAAAATAAAGGAATGCTTCTAGTACAATTAATGGAACAAGTGCCAAAGGAAATAAAGCTAGTTCTTGGGTTTAGAATAATCTTATGCTCAATGCAAGGTTATTGATGATGGTCATCGACACTCGAGGAATGTTCCCTCGATGGTAAAAAGGGTGTCAAGTTGCAAAGGCTAATGATTGTGTGGCTTGATCTTGTAGAAAAAATATGGTCAATAGTGGCTTATACAAGAGTCAAATAATTTTTTCTTAAGGCGAAAAAGGGTGCAAATGGTAAATACATAATGTAATAGTACAACTCAACACATGGGAGCCTATAGGCTATAAAGTCAAAACAAGAGTGAGGAAGAATAATGAGGCCTCGATGAAAATTCGTGACAAGACTAAATAGAACTCTAAATCATGTACAATATTTGTACCATGGGCAACATATGCTACTGAGATTCTAACAAGGAATCCTATGGAAGAAAGTCTCTACCCCTATGTTACCGCTTTACAATTCAATGAGTGAGCAATTTTTAAAAGTCACAACAAGTGGGGCCTTGTTGCTAAGTATTGGATAATGAAGACAAGATGGAAAGTGTAACATCAAGTGGTCCTAACCTATATGCCAGTTAGAGGAAAATACCTTCTAGTTTTGGCAATTTTTGAAACGGTCACTAGGTAAAAAATGTAGCATGACCCATGATGCGCTTTTGATGGGGAGCTCCAAATGAAATTTTTCTTGCATATTTGGATTTTTTAATCACTTGTACAACACTTCTATCCCTTGGGAGAAAACTTTCAGCAAGTTCTGGTAGGTGAAAAAAGCTAAAAATCACTCAAAAATCACCTCTCTTCTCTCTTTTTGAAGACCTTGATTGTGTTTTTGGAGTACCTTTGGGAGAATGAAGTTTTCGAGGGCTAGGAGCAGCCTTTCTGAGTACTTGATGATTCTATCATGTAGTAGACATCCATAATTGTTTCGAAAATTTTATAGATTAGCATTTTGACCTCGGGAATGCCTACAAAAGACTCTTCTACCAATTTTGTTGTGTTTTCTCCTCGCACGCTTCGCTTTTGCCTGAATTCGCAATGTTTTCGCCTAAAACTCCTACTTCTTAGTTCTATCAGCTAGTTTCAAGTTTTCATGGTGTAATTACTTGTGTTCGATGTAATTATGATTTAATGAGAGGTACATAAGATATTTAGTGTTATTTTCATGTAAATTTGGGCCTCATTTATGAGGATCAGTTCAGTCAAAGTTTAAAAGGAGGATCTGTTCTAACCTCCCTAGACATTAGGGTTTTGTTGAGCACTTCATGTGATCAGTTCCTAAGCTGAAGGATTCAACCATGAGAGAGAGGAAATGACTATTTTTTCTATATGTATCTAGTTTTTAGTCATAGAAAATGTCGGACATCAATGAGTAGAACTCTTGGAGCTTGTACTTCATCACTTTTACAGAAAATCAAAGGACATTTGCAACTATTATTCAAGAATTCTTGTGTTGTTAGTTTGTGATAGTTCTTTCTCTCTGTTATAGTCTTATATGAGTGATACGACCATTCTCTTTCCATGTCTATGATTTTCAGTGATTTTCCTAAGAGGCTTTAAACATAATTCTTAAATTTAAGCTCTGTTTTGTTAGGAACATCATGTTTATGTCACTTGTCTTCTGATAAATGAATTCATTCTTTCCATGCTCATTTTCATATTTTCTTTTCCACCCTACACTACATCAACAAAACCCCGAAGTATCACAAAAGCATACATACCTTGCTCCTTTATATCTCTTGACCTAGTTCCCTGATTTTCACTCTCCATCGAGAAAAACCCTAAAATCTTCAAAACCTTAGAGATGAACATATCTAGCCTAACATATTTTCCCATTCCAGCCATCATTGGTTGTGAGCTCATAGACAGATCCCTCTCTATTTTATCAATGGTAGCTACTAAACCCTAAGTGGTTAGAGGTTACCTCTATTGATCTCATTTTAGCCTTGGGATATTGTGGAGGATAACAACACGCTGGAGAATTCAATCTCAAATAGGTGACCTAGGGAAAATAATCATAACATCCTCTATGAACATCAGAGTGGAATTTCATAAGATGTGACTAAAATTGAGTAGACTAAAGATTTTCTTGTATCATTACCAGATCTCAAGGGTGAAATAGTGACATGTGGCACTTTGTACAATTTTTCTCTACTAAATGAGTCTATAATCAGGTCATCATGGGAGATTGCGTATAACTATTTCTCGAATAATTTAATCTTGGTTTGAGATTTTGAATGAGAAAGAAGAATTGAAGGGATAACAGAAGATGGAATTTCAGATCTTAGGAGACTGAAATTGCAGATATAAAATAGTTGGAATATCATGCTCCTAAAAGCAAGTAAATGGTGTGTATTTTTATTTAAAAATTACATAACCTTTTCTTGAAAAATTAGCTTGAAGTGATTCAAAAGGAATATTTAAGAATAGATATCGATATTGGGTTCTAAAATGACTCCCAAACAAAATAAAGCCCTTAAAAATATCTATTATGAGGCATGAAGAGGAAGAATTGTAGCAAGATATATCAAAATTACGGGACCAACTGCAACAAATTTCACTCTCACAAAGAGTAACCAAAGATTAACTAAAAATGGGACATGGATTCTTTAAAAGTAGATTCACTCTCAAGAAGTGATGAGGATCTAGAAGCATTGCTTTGTGTCATTTCTATTATCCAACATGATTAGGTAACTCAAGAAAGAGATGAATGGAAGAATGATGAAGAGGTGTAGACACTCATTCAAGAGTTGCAACACTATCCTAGTACATATGATACATTTAGCTGGAAAAATGATTCATTATGGTGTAAAGATTGCTTATATCTTTGTAGGAATTCCTAACTCAAGAAAAAGATTCTTTTGGAATTGCACACCTCCCCCTTATCAGTTCACTCAGGATTTTTAAAATCTTACCACAGGGTACAAAAAGAATTTCTTAGAATGGCCTTAAATATGAAATTCAAAAGTTTGTAACAAAATGTTTGGTTTTCCAATAAAAGAAATTTGAGACAATTAAGACCTCGAGTCTATTACAACCTTTAGCCATTCCAAGTCAACATTTTGAGGAGGTATCAATGGATTTTATCATAGGTTTACCCAAGTCTGAAGGAAAGAGTGTCATCATGGTGGTAATTGATAGGCTTACCAATTATGCACACTTTGTTGCATTATCTCGTAATTTAAAAGCAAGTATAATTGCTACTGCATTCATGGAAATAATTCAAAATCTACATGGAAACCCAAATATTATTGTAAGCGACAGAGATCCCATTTTCACTCGAAATTTTTGGACAAAATTGTTTTCTTGTCTTGGTACTCAATTATCTCATGTCTCTTCTTATCATCCTCAATATTATGCCCAAAATGAAATAGTGAAAAAATGTCTAGAAGGATATCTTCGTTTCCTTGTATCTGATAAACAAATACAATGGGTCAAGTGGTTACCTCTAGCTCAATGGTTTTATAAGACTTCCTTCCATACTGCAACAAAATGACCCCATTTATGGCACTTTATTGATATCATCCGCCATCCATCAGATCATATTTAAGAGAAAATTCTAAGGTTTAAGAGGTGGAATATCACAAAGACCATCAAAAACAAGTTATCCAACTCTTAAAAGGTAACCTCACTCTCGCACAGAATTGAGTGAAATAATAAGAAGATTAGCATCACAGGGAAATATTTTTTTATGTAGGCAACTAGGTATTTTTACAACTACAACCATACAAACAAATGTCCCTCAAGAAAGAAAATAGGGATAATGAATTATCACCCAAGTATGGTGGTCCTTAAAAGTTGTTGCAAAAATTATATTGATACTATGGAATACAAATTAGAGTTGCCTACATCTTCTCGTGTACACCCTATTCTCCACGTTTCATGCTTAAATAAGGTTATCGGTGACAAGCTCGTAGTTCAAACAATGTTTTAATAACTTTACATAGAAAGAAAAATCATATTTGAGCCTGAAGGAGTTACAAAAATAAGAACCCAACAACTATGTAATTGATTAATTTTAGAGTATCTCATTAAGTGGAAGAACTTACTTGCCAAATATTCCACGTGGGAGGATGAAAATTATATACATAAGCATCCAAAACTACTAAAGCATTGAGGAAAACAATTTTTTGAAGGGGAGTGGCATGTTACATCATTATAATACTATTGTATTTCCCTTATTTTTATTGTTAGTATACTCCCCTGTGGTTATTTTTATGCCCATGTATCAAGCAATTTGTTATTGTTGTGACCAATAGAAGCACACCATTGTTATTGTTGTTTCGTAACATTATTATTATTATGTAGGCTTTCATTATATTGTGACCCCTTAGACTTCAATATATACCAATGAGGTCTTATCATTTCTATCATCCAAGATGTGGTGAAGTAAAATTATAAGTGCAGACATGAACAAATTCCTCTAGCCCGATAATGGGTCTAGCCACAACAGATACATTCTATGGAATATTTTCTTAGGTTAGAATCAATTAAGAGGGCCTACCTCTTGGTCACCTATCCTACTTGATGGTGTCCTCACTTGCTCGCTCCAAAGCTCCCTCTCTTCCTTCTTCAAGCTTCTGAAACAAGTAAACAACAAGAACACACAAAGATAATAATAGACAAATTGCAATTCAACCTACTTAATGAGTCAAGAATCATTAAGACATGGATATGTAATATTACAAAACATGGAGGAAATCTATCGATAGTTGAATATATTAATAGCAAAGAGAAATTACAACCATTCATCTTGACGCTGCAGTCTTCCTTTAACAAGACTGGGTTCCCATACACTTCTGCTAGCAATCGATGATAGCTTCAAACAAGAATAGTTTAAAGGCTCTTCCCTTTAGGCTTCACTCAAAACCAAACAAACTTCTCCCTCACACAACTAGATGGCTACAACTAGTAATAGCTTGCTTGTCTAATCCAAAATAGTATACTCACACTCGGCCAAAACTCTAACTATGACTAGTTTGTGATTGAGAAGAAGGGAGGCTTATATAGGAAATATGGATGGGAGATGGATCCTCTTCTCATGGGAGAAGGACTTATCCCTTGAAGTAGTTCCATCATTATATGGGAAAGGAGCCCAAATTGTCATCCTTGACCCCATCCAGCCAAACCATCTACCAAACTTCCATTACGAAGATTCTACAGCTCGAAGCCTCAGCTCTAATTTAAAAAACTTTCCATAACAGGACCGGTGAAACTGAAACACAACTCAGTCTCTCTAGTCAGCATGAGGAGTAGTGCTAATCTTTGCACATCAGCGTGGGGGAGATAAAGGCCATTAGCGCCAGTCTTGTAAACTTGGAAAAATAAAATTTTCAGGGGAAATGATGAAAAAGGGAAATGATATGCTCATGAAGAGGGACATAATGGGAGTTTCTTCATGAAGGCCAAGCATGTGGGGTCTGTTGTAGAGATCCTCCAGGATCAAGGAAAGGGGAGTACAGGGACAGTGACAAAATGCTGTGTAACAGATGCCCTGTAAAGCATGAAGGTTGAGCTAGAGTGAGGGATGAAATGCTTTATAAATCAGTGTGGGGACCCAGTCTGCCATTGGCAAACCTGCAAGAAAGTATAGGTAGATATACATAAATTGAGATCTCTTTCAAATGATACATGAATCGTGGCATGGACGCAGCCACCCAGAGAATGATCATGTAAATGGATCCAGGTATGGGCGCAACCATCCATAAAAGAGGATCATAATCAAACCAAGGTATGGCCGCAACCATCCAATAATGAGAAGGATCACATATGATAACTCATGGTGTGGTCATAGCCATCCATCTGAAAGAGAAATGCATATAATCATAAACCATGTCACACCACTTCACAAGCTGGACTTGTGTGATCTAAGTCCAGGGTCTTGCTCTCCAGCACAACCCGATCAAAGTACAGATTCTAGCATGCAAATAGATGTGTTAACATTGAACATGCTAGAAAGTTGCTTGATTACCAGTCAATGATGTAAATTGTTAACAAGTGAGAGAAACCACCAATAATGAAATTGATCCTCAAGGTACTATCAACATAATTCATGGAATCTGAATACATGAACTAGAGTCGAACACCCGTGAAATGACCCAATCAAAAGCCAATGATGTGAACTTGTCATCGAGTGCGAAGAACTTAACATTAGGGCATGCAAGCTCTAAGGTATTGGAAGGGAGTCTCTCAGTCAACTTTCCAAATAATGACTTGAAGTCGACGGAAAGTGACCATGCCGAAGGAGGGCCATAATGAATCCCACATCATCGATGCAGGACGAGAGAATGCAAAATGATTTTGGATGATACAGAGAATTAGGGGTAAGTGTAACTGCATAAGGACAACTCTCAAACATATTAGCGACACAGCTAGAAGTTTGGTAGCTTTTGGATCCATAGGATTGGCGGTCATGATGATGTGGCAAAGATCAAATGGAAGGAAAAAATGAATGGCCCAACCCAGGAAGGTCAATGGTACAAAGGAGGATTTCTAGACCCGACATGAAGCAAAGAGTGTCATGTTCAAGAGTGAGCTACCGATACGAATGACAGATTTCCAAATTTCCCCTCACCATTTCTGGCAAGTACCCCAATTAATTTTAGTTCGCAAGCTTGAAGGGGATAACATATGGTTGCATCGTAAGTTCATCCTTCAGACAAATCTGACCTAGTAAGTTTAACGAGCCCTGGGAAGGAGAAGCTCATGTCCATCATGGTGACGAATCCAATGTCGTTTAATAGTTTAACGAGTCCAACAAAGTTGTAAATCAATATCTTTTTCATGCTTAGAGAGTTTGAAAAAGACACATAAAAGAAAACTCCACATGGTCCCTTTTCATACATTTGTGTCTCTCGAGCCCAAAAAGCTAGAAAACAATACACGAGAGAACCACTTGACCATTTCATTGAAGGAGTACCTTTTTCGTAAATAGTGACTTCTAGCCCAGAAAAGGGGTAAACTTGTACTGGGCACATGACATTTCGCATCCATTAACAAGTTCGAAACAACAAGGGCTCGACCATCTTTTTTCTTTTAAAAGGTCGGAAAAGAGCTAAAAGCAGACCGCCCATTTTTATTCTCTTTAACCAGTCAAAAAGGGAAAAAATACTCGGCATTATTCTCATGTGAGTTTAACGAGTCAAGAAAATAGCTGAAATGTGACTCATCGTCATCGTCGAACATCCATCACCTATTGCTGCACAAGTAAGGAAAAGTGTATTATCGAGTCCTTGAGGTAAAATAGGTCAAAAATATCTTCAAAACCTGATATTTTCATGAAAAAATGAATAGAAAAGGGGAAAAGTAAATATATTTTTACCATTTATTATTTTACCTTTGCAGTGAAGACTTTTTACCCATTGTTTCCCTAGTTGTTCCAGAGCATATTGCGGGCGATCCGGGAGGTAAATCGACGAGCTGTTAGTTCCAGGTAACATCTGAAGCCCTAAGATCCATTTTCATGCTATTTATTTCTGTTTTTAGCCATTTTTTAATTTATTTTTAGGGAGGTTTTTGAGAAATTTTTTCACCCTCGGTCGGTGCGATTTCTAGGCATGGGATCGCACCGACCGAGGGTGATTTGCATGACCATCCACACCAATCGGCGCAATTGTTTTTAAGACAGGTGCGTTGGTGTCATGGATAGGGGAAAACCATTTTTTTTTCTGAAAAACTGACCATTTAGACTTGAATTTTATATGCCAATGATGATTATTGACATAAATTAACGACTTTTACAGTGGAGAAATCAATGAAAATGGTGAATTGGAAGGAAATGGAACATGAAGACGTTGACACCTAGGAAATGAATGATCAAAATTACACCAGGGATGCAGGCCCAACCCAAATTGCTTCCATACTTGATAAGCCTTCGGGACATTAATCAGGATATTTTTGTCATTGGAGACCAGGAGCTGGAGTTGACAACTTCAAATACCTACTTCATGACTAGACTATCTCACAGAGCTGAGCTAGTGAGCTTTTATGGGTCACGTCGGATCAGGGCAAGCATATCTTTCCTAGTTGCCGAACACTGCCCTAAGGCCCTAAAATCCAAGAGCGGGAAGATAGAGATTTCCAGTGTATAGGATTTGACACTAAGGGTGCTTCTATTCACTATCAATAGAGTGGCGAGGTCCTAGGTGAAACATGAGACTAACAAGTCGAAGCTCCTTTATGCTATTGATTGCACAACTCCTACAATATTCAACTAGGCAGAGGCCATGAAGATGAACATCAAGCCCCAGTTGTCAAAGGCCAAGGTGAGGAATTTGAAGGAATTTGGCTTTGGATCAGTACTTCTGACCTATTTCCTAGAACGAGTGCCATTGTTCCAATATCAGTTGACTGAGGTTGATCTTCCTACCCCACGCGATCAATGGATGGCTTGTTGGAGTCGTTTGATGCCCAAGATCACTGGGGGTCAGCATATGTCATACTGACTAGCATTCTTTTCATGGCTACTATGATAGAAGATCATCATGGAGGACTGGCTATACAATAACATTGATTTTCGTCAAGATCCAAATAAATCCTTACCAGATGGAGAGGACTTCAATGACAAAGGTAAAAATTCAAATTTTTCATTTTTAGATTTTTGATTGTTTTTGGTATATGCATGCTTATAACATTTCTCTTGTTCATGAAGATGTTGGACCAAAGTGGCTAGCTAGGATGTCCCTGATAGCCAAGCGTGTCCCCTTCCCTGTTGATGCTGCCACCCTTTATCAACAAGGGAGTGACAACGAGGAGGATATTGTGAGGAACCTTGAGGGGTTAAATCATGGTATCCAAAAGTATGCTCAAATTGGAGACATGCCCTGTCTATACCAGAGGCACATAGTGGGAGTCTCAGATCGGATCCACCGACTAGTGAGTAGTGTTGCACAAGCTATATCGTGTGTCGTGTGTGGAGCATGATTGTTCATAGGTCTTTTGTTTCAGCCGGATGTATACCCCTGGAAGTTTTTACACCCCTCCACGCGGGGGGGGGGTGCGGGGGGGACTTGTCCCCCCCACGGGGGTCCAGGGGGGCCGATCCCCCCCAGCTAGTAACTTCTAGTCAACTTGGGCATTGTATTTGAGGCTATGTAATAGATGTGTATTTTGTGAGCGAGAAACAAAGAGGTGAGACTGTGAGATTAAACTGAGGATATTAGAGCAGATCTACTGTAGGTTGTGTCTCCTCATTTTGCTGGATAATAGAAAGGAAGGACTGGCTGTTCGGGGTGGATGTAGCCGAAACTGGGTGAACCACGTATATATGTGTCTCTCTTGTTTTATGCATTTTCTGTGTTTATATTTCTGCAATATTTTATGTGTTCCTTTGCTCCGTAATATATAATTTTCTAAAAATTGGTATCAGAACCGAAGGTCTATTTGGCTAATAAACTCATAGGAAAGAAGGGTTCCTAGTTTGAGTGGGAGAAATGGCGGAATATGGTAAGTTTAGGGTCGATAAATTTAACGGCCAAAACTTCTCGCTATGGAAGATGCAGATGGAAGATTATCTGTATCAGAAATATCTGTACCTACCATTAAGCAGAAAAATAAAGAAGCCAACGAATATGACAGATGAAGAATGGAACCTTCTCAATAGAAAGGAACTCGAAACAATATAGTTGTGCCTCGCTGCGTCAGTCGACTTCAACACTTCGAAGGAAACAATGACAGAGGGTTTGATTCAGGCGTTGTCAAAACTATATGAAAAACCCTCGGCCTCAAACAAGGTATTTCTTATGAAACAATTATTTAATATGAATATGTCGGAAGGTGAATCTGTTGCAGATCATTTAAATGATTTTAATATAGTTACAAGTTAGTTAAGTTCTGTAGGGGTAAACTTTGAAGATGAAGTTAGAGCTCTGTTATTGTTGTGCTCATTGCCATAAAGTTGGAATGGTTTAGTAATGGCCATTAGTAACTCTGTCTCTGGATGTAGTAATTTAAATTTTGATGATGTTGTCGGTGCTATCCTTAGTGAGGAAATGTGACGGAAAAGCTCTGGTGACACATCAGGTAATGCTTTGAGTGCAGAGTCTAGGGGAAGAAAAATGGAAAGAGGAAAGAGCTCCGAATATCGCAGTAAATCAAGGAATGGCAGATCCAAGTCCAGATCAGGGATAGTGTGCTGGAAATGCGGAAAGAAAGGACACCTAAAGAAAGACTGTAGATCTTGGAAGGGAAAAGAAGGAGATGCACAGTAAGAAAGCAATCATGAAGCAAATGTGATAGGTGAGGTGTTACAAGATGCTTTGATTCTTTCTTTCGAAAATATTGCTGATCCTTGGCTGGTAGATTCAGGGGCCTCATTCCATGCCACACCTGATAAGAAATAATTTCATGACTATGTTCAAGGAGATTTTGGAAAAGTTCATTTGGTTGATGATAAACCCTGTAAAATTGTTGGAATGGGTAAGGTTCTTGTAAAACAATGGAATGGAAACCAATGGATACTAAAGGAGGTAAGGCATGTTCTAGATCTAAAGAAAAATCTGATTTCAACAGGGTAGTTAGGTGGTGAAGGTTGTGTGACAACTTTCACAGATAAATCTTGGAAGGTCAGCAAAGGAGCCCTAGTAATAGAAAAAGGCGAAAAGGTTGGTACATTGTATTTATGCAACGGTATTTTTAACTCTGTTAATGCTTTAACTTCCAGAGGAGTAGATGCAGCATTATGGCATCATAGGCTCGGACACATGAGTGAAAAGGGGATGAAGATTCTTCACTCAAGGAATTTGTTGCTGGGTTTGAAGAATGTTGATTTGGACTTCTGTGAGAATTGCATTTATGGAAAACAGAAGAGAGTCAGATTTCTTAAAGTTGGGAAAGAAAAGAAGAGCGAAAATTAGAGCTTCTGCATACAGATATATGGGGACCTACTCAGGTATCATATCTCAATGGCTCTCATTATTATGTTACTTTTATTGATGATGCAACTAGAAAAACTTGGATTTATTATATTAAGAATAAATCTAATGTATTTGATACTTTCAAGAAATGGAAAGCTTTGGTTGAGATTGAGACAGGAAAGAAATTGAAGTGTCTTAGATTAGACAATGGAGGTGAATATTGCAGCAAAGAGTTTGATAGGTACCATTCAGAGCATGGAATTCATAGAGAGAAGAGAGTTCCAAGAACGCCACAAGAAAATAGTGTGTCAGAAAGGATGAACGGAACAATCATGGAGCGTGCAAGGTGCATGAGATTGCATGCAGGATTGCCTTTACAGTTTTGGGCAGATGTTGTAGATACTGTTGTCTATCTGATAAATAGAGGGCCTTCAAGTTCCTTGGATGGTGATGTTCTAGAGGAAGCATGGATAGGTAAAAAGGTAAACTACTCATTTCTAAAGCCTTTTGGTTGTGAGGAATTTGTCCATATTGATACAGAAAATAGAACAAAGCTTGAGGCAAAGTCAAAGAAATGTACCTTTATTGGATATGGTGTTAATGATTTTGGTTATCGTTTATATGATTATGAAAATCACAAAATCATTAGGAGCATAGATGTAATATTCAGTGAAAAGGTCTTGTATAAGAATCAGTTGCAAGAAAAGAAGCAAGAAAAAGAAAACAAGGAATATGCAGTTCTCGACGAAATCACTGAAAAAGGAAAGGTACCTGAAAATAATAAGAATCAAAAACCACAACAACAACAATCACCACAACAGCAACAGGCACCCCAAACACCTGAAAGTGGTGTTAGAAGATCTACCAGGATAAGTAGACCCCCTGAACGATAATCTCCTTCATTATATTATTTATTGTTGACTGATTCTGGTGAACTCGAATGTTATGAAGAAGAAATGTAGGTTGAAAGCAGGAAGAAGTGGGAGGCAGCCATGGAAGAAGAGATGGACTCCTAAATGCATAACCAGAGTTGGAACTTAGTCAGGTTGCCTGCAGGAAAAACTACATTGAAGAATAAATGGGTTTACAGGTTGAAGGAAGAAGATGGAGGAAAACGGAGGTACAAAGCTAGACTTGTGGTGAAGGGGTTTGCACAGAAGAAAGGTATTGATTTTGATGAAATATTTTCTCCTGTTATTAAAATGACTTCAATCAGAACTATTTAAACTCTGGTAGTAGTTCAAGGTTTGCATCTTGAGTAATTAGATGTAAAGATATCCTTTCTCCATGGGGATTTGTAGGAAGAGATATATATGCAGCAGCCACAAGGATATGAGGTGAAAGGGAAGGAGAAACTAGTGTGCAAGTTGAAGAAGAGCTTGTATGGCTTAAAGCAGGCTCCAAGGCCGTGGTATCTAAAATTTGACAAGTTTATGTCTGAACAAGGTTATACTAGATGCCACTCTGATCATTGTGTTTATCTGAGAAAGAAAAATGATGGAAGCTATATTATATTGTTATTATATGTAGATGACATGCTTGTTGCAGGGTCTAACATGCAGGAAATAAATGTGCTCAAAATAAAATTGGCAAATTCATTTGCAATGAAGGATTTGGGAGCTGCAAAAAAAATCCTTGGCATGAGAATCACTAGAGAAAGGAAAAATCGCAAATTAATATTGTCTCAGAATGAGTACATACAAAAGGTGTTGAAAAGATTTAATATGCACAATGCAAAACCAGTTAGTACACCTTTTGCTAGCCATTTCAAACATAGTAAGGAAATGTGCCCAAAGACCCAAGAAGACATGGATTATATGTCTAAAGCTCCATATGCATCAGCAGTTGGAAGCTTAATGTATGAAATGGTCTGTATAAGGCCTGATATTGCACATGCAGTCGGAGTTGTAAGCAGGTACATGAAAAATCCAGGAAAGGAACATTGGATGGCAGTGAAATGGATTCTCGGATATTTGAAAGGTAGCACAAATCAAGCATTATGCTTTGGTGGCTCAAACATTTTTCTATAGGGATATGTTGATGCAGATATGGTAGGTGACAGAGATAACAGGAGGAGCACTACAGGATAAGTATTTACTGTTGGTGGAACAATTGTCAATTGGGTTTCAAAAATCCAAAGTTTTGTTGTGCTTTCAACAACAGAAGCAGAATATGTTGCTGCTACAGAGGCTAGTAAATAAATGATTTGGTTACAAAGGTTTATGGGTGAATTGGGTAAGGAGCATGATATGGGCATGTTATACAGTGATAGCCAAAGTGCCATTCATCTTTCAAATAACTCAACATTTCATTCTAGGACTAAACACATACAGCTCAAGTACCATTTCATACGATCAGTGTTGGAGTATGGAGAGTTGAAGCTAGAAAAGATACACACTAGCCAGAATCCTGCAGACATGCTAACAGAAGTTGTAACCAGGGAGAAACTGAGAACATGCTTAGTTTCAATTTGTCTTCAAGGGTGACGATGAAGATGAAAAATAGGCAAGTCCAAAGAGGAGTCATTGTTCGGAAAATGAAGCAGCGGTGGAGTTGCTACAATCATTCTCCAAGTGGGAGATTGTTGTGTGTGGAGCATGATTGTTCAGAGGTCTTTTGTTTTAGCTGGATGTATACCCGAGGAAGTTTGTACACCCCTCTAGTCAATCTGGGTCGTTAATTAGGCGGATGATCTGACAGTAGAAATTATGTTTAGTTTAGGGTCTTTTGCCCTAGAATGAAACCCCTCTCTTTGTATGAGGGCGTTGTATTTGAGGCTGTGTAATAGATGTGTATTCTGTGAGCGAGAAACAGAGCAATGAGACTGTGAGAGAAAACAGAGGATTTTACAGTGTATTTGTTGTAGGTTGCGTCTCTTCATTTTCTTGGATAATAGAAAGGAAGGGCTGGCTGTTCAGGGTGGACGTAGCCAAAACTGGGTGAACCACGTATATCTGTGTCTCTCTTGTTTTATGCATTTTCTGTGTTTATATTTCTGCAATATCTTATGTGTTCCATTGCTCTGTAATATATAATTTTCTAACATCGTGCTACCATGACCACCATGCTGAGTAGTTCGTAGGTCCAACACTTACATATTTTTTTGAGGCATGCATGCCATGGATGTATGAGGCATCTGAGCTGCTAATGTTATTATAGACACATTTTTTGTTTTGGGTTCTGATGTATCAAACATTCTCATTATATATATATATATATATATATATATATATATATATATATATCTGTTGCATTTTCCCATCTATTATGGTACAAATGGTTTGTCGTATCTTTTTACATATTTCGTAAATGTTTATCCAACACGTAATTAGCTAATGCATCTGTCAGTCTATTCATTCATCTAGGAATATGCTGATATGTAATGTAATCAAAATGTCTTTCCAATAGACGGATATGGAGATACATTAGTAATATTTGAGGGTTCTTGACAACATATTTCCCGTTGAGTTGAAGGACGACAAGTTGTGAATCTAGGTTGACAACCAATTCTCTGATGCCCAGAGCGATGGCTTGAGATAACAGTTCGATAACCTCACTGTATTCAGCAATGTTGTTGGTTGTACGACCTAGGTAGATACCTTGAAGGTCAATTAACTCATCGTTAGGGTCATAGATAGCCCATGTCGTAGATGATAGGTTCCCAGTACTACGACAAGCACCATTGGCGAAACCAACGTGAGGAGTTGCACACATCTGCAAAGCAAGAAAAGCATAGTAAATAGGAAAGTTGGTTGAAGACTATCACACAAAACCACATTGTACAAAAATGGATCTCACACTAATGTACATAAGTATCCATGCAATATGACCTAAGCATAGTACTTTTTGAGGTAAATCTTGTTTTTGGGCTTATCGAGAGGATTTCCTTCATAATCAATAATCTCATAGGCTCCTTTATGCAAAATTCATTTTGCAATATAGGGCCCATGCCACATGGTGCTGAACTTGCCTGCCCCTAGCGTATCCTTAGCTTGGTTGTATAGTAGGACCAAATCACCCTAAGAGAAAGCACGAGGGGAGACCGATTGATCGAAATGGGATTTGACCCGTATATTTTGTGCTTCGATGACTAAGGCAGTGAGATAATGAGTCTCGTCTAGTCATTCTAAATATAAGAGGTGTTGCTCTTGGGGTGATGTTTTGGGTAGGAGTTCAATAGCTAGCTTGAGTGAAGGAATCTTGCATTCAATTGGAAATGTTTCTTCGAGACCATAGACCAGCTGGAAAGGTTTGAAACCAGTGGCATCTCTGGTTGAAGTTTTGTAGGCCCACAAAGCTAAGAAAAGCATGAGATGTCAATTTGACTTGTGCATCCCAATAGTACTCTGAAGCATGGTGACCAAAACCTTGTTCACAGCTTCAACTTGGCCATTCACCTGAGGGTAATATGGGATCGAGCCATCATGGTGCAAGCCCAATGTAGATGTAAGTTTTTCCATCATGTAATATCTGAAATGGGAGCCATGGCCTATGAAAATTTCTTGGAGTATGTGAACCTGGTAATAACATGATTAAAAAGGAATTGAGCCGCTGTCTTACCATCTACAGAATATGTAGGCATCCCTTTGGCCCCTTTGCCTTTCTTTCTTCCTTTCAAGGATTTTTCCGCTGCAGTAGACTATATACTATGGACCTTTGAGGTTTTACCAAGGCTTGGCAGATTCTGAGATGAACCATTAGAAGGAGCATTCTAGACTGACTTCTGATTGGAAGAAGTTTTAGCAGGGGTCTGGGATACTGAACCAATAACTCCATCAACAGGAGGAACAACTAGTGACTTTGATGCTGCGGGCGGGATGATGGTCATGGAGCATTGGGTAACAACTCTTATAAAGTTCCAGACTTAGAGTAAACTTGATCCAAGTACTAGGCATGGGCGATGGCTTGCTCTTCAGTGACACATCCACCCATAGCTATATCGTGAGCAATTGGGGTTATGAATGATTTGGCAAACCATTGTATGATCAACTGATCAACTACCTCGAATTTTAATAGGCAATGTCTACGTCTCCATTCATGGATCTGATCATAGATGTGCATTGCAGTGTCTTTCTTAAGCGATGTAAGCAAATATGTTCCACTTTCATAGTGAACCGACAACTGAAAATGCGTGAGGAAAGCCATGGCTAATGAATTGAAGTAATGGAAAGTACTTCGAGGTAGCTTGATGTACCATTTCACTGCAGCACATGTGATGGTTCATTAGAAAAGGAAAATACGAATGGAATTGTCCACGTATGAGTTCGAAGAGCACCAGAGGAAGTATGTTATCACATGGGATTGAGGATATTATTTAGCATTTCGATCAAACTTTGGACAATCACTTGGTATCATAGACAGCACCAGAGGCTAGTACGGCGAATGAAGGATCAGATCATTCATAAGGTGTGATACATCTGGCAACTCAAGTGTAGCCAAGAAAGGTAATTGAGCGTTAAAAGGCATGGGAGGTCGATAAGCAGGCCCGCAGGGAGGAGCCCATCCCTGTTGGTAAGGACTTTGGCCCCACAATGGGGATTTTTGGCCATATGGCATCTGAGGCTTCCCCCATTGTGGATTACCTCAACCATAGGGAGGATTCTGACCTTGAATACCTTGAAACTATCCAGGTGCAGGTTGTTGATAGGCAACATATGGGTTAAAAGGTTGTTCAGCCTGTTTACCTTGGACATATGGATATGGGACTTGTTATCCTAGAACATAGGGTTGTTGAGCCTGTTGTCGCTAAACAAGAGGGTTCTAGACCTGTAGTCATTAGGCATAAGGATGATACACTCATTTCCCTTGGACATAGGGGTTTTTTACTTAGTGTCCTTGCCCAGTAGGATTATGAACGTATTGACTTAGGACAAGAGGATTCTGGGCCTACTGCTAGAAGACTTGACCTTGACACTCCGCTTGTAACTTTTGACCTTGTTGATATGTATACAAAGATTTCTTCTATGCTGGTTGGTTTTTCTATTGCAAGGTCTAACCTTTCGGTTGAAAACTTTGTTCCTGGGGTTATAGAGGATGGCCCTGCGAGGGTACGGGTTGAGAGGTATGTAAAGCATATTGCATCTGCTACTACGCGGCTTGCTAGAATTTCTCTAAGGATTGGCCTTGTGGTTGTTGCAGGATACCTTGCTACGGGATAATTTTCCCTTACTGTTGCGCAGAGAGCCCTTGCTGCAACAAAGGTTGCCCTTGTGGTAACAAAGGTTTCCCTTGTGGTAACAAAGGTTGCCCTGGTTGTTGTAAAGGCTATCCTTGTTGTTGCAAGAGTACTTGAACAGTGCCTAAGAAATTACGGAACTGAATCTGGTTGTAGCGAGGATGGATTTACTGCCTAGTTCAGAGGGTGTAATGTTGATTACCCATTCCTTGAGAACCATATGGAATGTAAGGATTTTGGTATTGGACCTAATCCCCATAGGGCTACTGATAGTGAATATTGCTCGATCCAGGCGGACCAATGGAATTCTGAACCTGTTGGTACTGTGTTGGGTTGTGTTATATTCTTTCCACGACTAACCTACATAGTGAACTGGGGGTTTAGACCGCCCCCCCTTCGTTGTGCCGATTGCGCAATGGGGGGGTCACAAGGGGGCTGGGTAGCCCCCCTTTATGGGGTCTGGGGCAGCGCCCTGCGAAAATTTTTTTTGGACCCTATATTAGGTTGGGCGAACCTACCTATGGTTTTCGGTCCATGGTTTTGGACGCAATGGTTTTCGGTCCCTCGTATTGGATTCTTCGGCATGTATAAATATGTATTGTAACATTGAAAGGAATATAATGAAAAATCAAGTTGGTAGTCCCGTTTTGGGATCTAGGTGAAAATCTCTGTGTATATGTGTTTTATGTGTTATGCTCTCACATTGTTTATTTTTCTGTGATTTAGAATTCACATGCAGGTAATTTCTGTACGGGGTTAAAACCTACATTTGGTATCAGAGCTGTTTTGGCTTCAAGGGGATGCCTTTGTTGCTAAGGGTTTTTGCTCGGGCCTGTGGTAGACCCTGTTCAGTGGGAGATCTGTGAGATCGATTCTGGTGGTGAAAGAAAATGGTGAGCAGCGGAAAGATAGAGATCGAGAAGTTCAATGGTCAGAGTTTTGAGTTGTGGAAACTCAAGATGGAGGATCTGTTGGTGGATAAAGATTAGTGGGTTGCGGTAGATCCAGGTACTAAACCAACAGGAGTGACTGATGAAGAATGGAAGAAGCTGCATAGGAAGGCAAAGAGCACAATACGATTGTGTGTCTCAGATTCAGTATTGCTGAATGTATCAGGGGAACCTACGGCGAAGGCTTTCTGGGATAAGTTAGGGACTTTGTACCAATCTAAGTCTCTAGTGAATAAACTGTTCCTGCAGAAAAAGTTGTATAACCTGAGGATGAAATATGGAGACTCAGTGACAGAGCATCTGAAAGCATTTAATACTGTGGTAAGTCAGTTAGTGTCTGTTGATATTAAAATTTTAGATGAAGATAAGTGCATCAGTTTGTTGTGTTCTCTACCAGATTCTTGGGATAGTCTGGTTATTGCAATAGGTAGCAATGCAACTACTTTGCAGTTTGATGAAATAGTCTCAGCCTTGCTGACGGAGGAGATGAGACGGAAAAATATGGAGAGCCAGAATGGTGATGCCTTGTCTGTATGAGGACGGTCCCAGAATAGAAACAAAAATAAGTCATTGAGTGGGAGATCTAAATCTAGAGGGAGATCTAAATCTCCAGGAAACCCTGTAAAGGTGGTGTGCTGGAAATGCAGAAAGGAAGGGCACTTCAAAAGGGACTGTAAATCTAAAGCTCCTGATAAATGAAAGGGATCTGATGATGCTCGTTCTGCAGAGGTGAAAACCACCTCAGATGAAGGTGGGGATGTGTAGTTGGCTTCTTCAAGTACACATGTAGATCATGAGGCATGGTTGATTGACTCAGGTGCATCCTTTCACTTCACTCCCCATAGAGAGTGGTTCTGTGAGTATGAGAAATACGATGGTGGTGATGTCTTCTTAGGAGATGATAGGAAGGCTAGAATCATTGGTCATGGAAAAGTAAAGTTGAAGTTGCAAGGTGGAAGGGTTAGAACACTTTTGGGTGTTCTCCATATTCCTTCATTGGCCAGAAATCTGATTTCTGTAAGCAATTTGGATGATGCAGGTGTAAAAACAGTGTTCGAGAAGGATACCAGCAAGATGGTTCAGGGAGAACTGGTATTGATGTGGGGAGTTCGAACTGGAACTCTGTACAAGCTGCAAGGTAGCACTGTTGTTGATGGGTGCAATAGTTTTGTGGTCCCTGAAAGTGGAGCTGAAAATCTAGTGGTCTCTGGAGAGAAGACCATGCTGTGGCATCAAAGGCTTGGACATATTGGAGAGAAGGGCCTTCGAATACTTCATGGTAAAGGTATGGTAGAAGGTATGAGTAATAGTGCTCTGGATTTTGATTTCTGTGAAAATTGTGTATATGGGAAGCAGAATCGGGTGAGTTTCCCCTCTGGTGCTAAGAGAGCGAAACAGATATTAGAGCTTGTGCACAATGATGTGTTTGGACCTGTGAAGGTTTCATCACTGGGTAAGTATGTGTACTATGTATCATTTATAGATGACTTCTCAAGGAATACATGGATATATTTCCTTAAGAAGAAATCTGAAGTCTTTGACAGGTTTAAAGAATTTAAGGCTGTGGTGGAAAATCAGACAAAGAAGAAGATAAAGGTGCTGAGGACAGATAATGGTGGAGAGTTTTGCAGCAAGGAATTTGAAGAATTATGTAAGAAGTGTGGTATAGCATGACAGAAGACTACTCCATATATACCTCAGCAAAATGGAGTCGTAGAAAGAACGAAAAAGACGTTGGTGGAAAGGGCAAGAAGCATGCTCAGTGGTGCCAGGTTAGGACAGGAATTCTGGGTAGAGGCAGTGGATACTGCCTGTTACCTGAAGGCTTTGCGGTGAAGGGTAAGAAAGAACTGGTATGGAAGTTAAAGAAGTCTCTATCTAGGTTAAAACAGTCACCAAGGATGTGGTATCAGAAATTTGATACATTTATACGAGGACTTGGCTTCACCAGAAGCAAAGCAGATCACTGTGTGTATTGTAAATTAATTGGTGACCGTGTTATTTATTGTTGAAAATAATACTGAGAGGGGGGGGGGGTGAATCAGTATTATTAAATTCTTTTCAATATATCTTCCTTATTTATACTTTGAATAATTCTTCAAATATTGATCATTACTTTGTATGTCAGTATCATAAAATAATGAGGAGGAACAAGAAAAGCAAATAGTCACACAAAAGAACACCAGATATAAGGTGGAAACCCAATGTGGGTGAAAACCACCTGCTGCAATATGTCTCTATCTTCTTTTAATAAAAAACTCCTTTTACAATGATTTTGTACTGGTGCAGTCCTTTACCAGTATGCAGGCTACAACCTACAGAGAGCTAAAACTCTCTCTCTCATTTTCCAGTCTCTCCTGGAAGGGAGCTACAACCCCCTACTTCTTTTCTTTCAAGGACCACTTTTCATTAATTTTCAGACTGGATCCAAGAACATCAAAAAAACCCATCAACTACACTTGCATCATCAATCTCTAATTTCACCAAAGCCAACCCGCATACAGATCTGCAAATATTTCCTTATAACTTTGCAGTTGTTCCATACATCAGACATACCCAGATCATAACATGTGTACAATAAAACATGCATCAATAATTCAGACCCAGATTATTAGATTTATAGATCAAGCGTGTGCCACATATCACAGATCAAAATCATATAGAGATACCACTATTCCAGCCTCAAGATTTTGACCCATCAAAAGAACTTATCCTTCTCCTTACGCTCAGGTTCCTTCTTCATTCAGATCCAGATCTGCACCATAACCCAATCACCATATTCCAGATCTAGCACTTGATCAGATATTCAACAATTCAGCAGATGCTTTGCCAAATGATCTCCTTCCTCTTTTATAGCCTTAGTCCTTTCTCAATACCAAGGTCCAAAACCATAGGATCAAAAAAACTGTTGGACTAATACCATGAAGCAACCATGAAAGTGCGTGAGATCAACACTTTTGGATGCAATACCACGGACCAAAACCACAGGATCAAAAACTTGCGGACTAATACCATGAACCAACCATGAAAGTGCGTGAGATCAACACTTTTGGATGCAATACCACGGACCAAAACCATAGGATCGAAAACTATCGGACTAATACCATGAACCAACCATCAAAGTGTGTGAACTTTTCTCTTGCATGAAAGGGCGTAAATTTTTCTCTACATGAAATAAACTTTTCTCTGCATAAAAGTGCGTGAACATTTCTCTACATGAAATAAACTCTTCTTTGCCTAAAAGTGCGTGAACTTTTCTCTACATGAAATAAACATTTCTCTGCATAAAAGTGCGTGAACTTTTCTCTACATGGAATAAACTTTTCTCTGCATAAAAGTGCGTGAACTTTTCTCTACATGGAATAAACTTTTCTCTGCATAAAAGTGCGTGAACTTTTCTCTACATGAAGGAAACTTTGTTGCACTATATGTTGGCATTATGATACATATGTTGTACTTGATGGCAACCCACTCATCTCAGATAATAAATTATAGTGTAGAGAAAAGTTCACGCACTTTCATGCAAGGAAAAGCGCGTATATGTTGGAGAACTTACCTTTGGTCCATGGTAGTTAGTCCTTGGTATTTGAACCTATGAGGAAAAGCGCGTATATGTTGGAGAACTTACCTTTGGTCCATGGTAGTTAGTCCTTGGTATTTGAACCTATGAGGAAAAGCGCGTATATGTTCGAGAACTTACCTTTGGTCCATGGTAGTTAGTCCTTGGTATTTGAACCTATGGTTTTGGACCATGGTACTTCGTCAAAAGTGTTGATCTCACGTACTTTCATGGTTGGTTCATGGTATTAGTCCAACAGTTTTTTGATCCTATGGTTTTGGCCCGTGGTATTGTGAAAGGCCTAAGCCTATATAAAGAAAAGGAGTTCACTTGGCTAATTCATTCTTACAAATCGAATATCTTAAGATCTGAAATATTGGGTTATTGTTTTAAAAGTTTGATCTATGAAAGGGAAGTTGAAAGTGAATCTGTGAAGGGTGATCTCTCGAGCACTGCAGCTGCGGAAGTGCGGAGGCGCCACAGAAGGCGCAGTGCGGAGGTGCCACAGAAGGCGCAGTGCGGAGACGCCACAGAAGGCGCAGTGCGGAGACGCCATAGAGGCGCCACAAAAGGCGCAGTGTAGAGGCGCCACAGAAGGCACAGTGCGGAGGCGCCACAGAAGGCGTAGTGCGAAGACGCCACAGAAGGCGCAGTGCAGAGGCACCACAAAGGCGCAGTGCGGAGGCACCACAGAAGGCGCAGTGCGGAGGCGCCACAGAAGGCGCAGTGCGGAGGCGCCACAGAAGGCGCAGTGCAGAGGCACAACAAAAGACGCAGTGCAGAGGCACCACAGAAGGCGCAGGTGCGGTGGCCGTAGCGCCACAGAAGGCGCAGTTTGAAAATTTATGAAAAGTGGTCCTTGAAAGAAAAGAAGTAGGGGGTTGTAGCTCCCTTCCAGAAGAGACTGGAAAACGAGAGAGAGATGTAGCTCTCTGCAGGTTGCAGCCTACGTACTGGTAAAGGACTGCACCAGTACAAGACCATTGTAAAAGGAGTTTCTAATTTGAAAGAAGATAGAGACATATTGCAACAGGTGGTTTTCACCCACATTGGGTTTCCACCTTACATCTTGTGTTCTTTGGTGTGACTATCTGTTTTCTTTGTTCATGCTCATTATTTTATGGTACTGACATGCAAAAATAATTCAAAGAATAAATAAGGAAGATTTATTAAAAGAACTTGATAATACTGATTCACCCCCCCTCTCAGTATTATTTCCAACAATTGGTATCAGAGCAGGTCCTTTGATAGAAGCTTGATCGCTTGAAGGAGATCCGTGGAACAATGGGAAAGAAGCTTAAGAAGAAAGCACCTAAGAAAAAGAAGTCATCTCAGAAGAACTATGACAGTGGGAGAATCGATTGGGGATTAGGTATAAGAAGCTCTTCAGATTCAAAATCAGATTCAGAATCATTATCAGGTATGAATATATTATCCTCTGATGTTCCAGCTATCTTTCCTTTTGGAAGAGATGAAAGTGATAGCGAAACTACTGAATTTGCTCTTATGGGTGAACAAGAAAGATATCAAATAGAGGCAGAATTTAAAAGGCTGACAGACAAAATTAGAGATCAACAAGATCTATTGAACAAAAGGGAATGTGATTTCAAAGAAGAAGCTACCAAACTAAAGGCCCAACTAGAAGAAGGAAACAAGGTAAGAAATCTACTCAAGGACAAGGAAGACCAATGTCAAAAATTGCAGCATGAAGTGACATCATTAAGAAAAGAAGTCAACGAAAGAAGCACAACCATCAAGAAACTCAAAGATAGATCCAGCTACTATGAAAATCTTGAAGCTACAATCCTCTCACTAAAAGGAGATCTTGAAGAATCAAAGAAGTAGAATACAGATCTACTCCAAGCTATTGCAAAACAAGAAAACGAAGTCACCAGCTTAAAATCTCAACTAGAATGTGCCTTCCGAGTTCGTCAAATGCAGCAGGATCTGAATGAAGAACAAGAAAAGGAGATTCTCAAACTAAGGGAACAAATGGAAGAAGGAAGGAAAGCTGAAGAAGATTTGAAAAAGCAATCTCTTGAAAAGGAAGAACAGCTTCAGGTTGAGATAAATATATTGAAAGGTAAACTAGAAGAAAAGGATAAGCTTTTACGATTTCAAGATAGTTCTAAAGTCTTGGATGATATTCTTAGTAGTCAAAGGTCTCCTGCTATAAAGACTGGTCTTGGTTTCCATGAATCTGTTGAAGGTGAATCTAGTTCACAAGGTGAGGCAAGGAACTCTAAAGAGAAATCTAAAGTGATCAATGAAGAAATGAAAGATCAATCTCATCATCAACCAAGAAAAGAGATTCCTCAAAGAAAATCCTTTACTCCTCCTATGAATAATGTTGAATGTTATGTATGTCATAATCTTGGACATGTTGCAGCTAGATGTAGAAGAAGAAGGGTTCAAGACCATTATGCAGAAAGATCATCACATTCAAGGTACTTTTATGGATATTGCTTTGCTTGCAATATGTTTGGTCACAAAGCTGCTGATTGTTACAGGAGGAATATGAAACATGTAAGATGTTATGCATGTAACAAGCTTGGACATATAGCTAAGGAATACATGAACAAAGTGTGGGCACCATATCAAAAGGAGAAAATGTCATCATCACGCTTGAAGATATGGAGGAAAAAGGAAGTACAGTCAGAAAAAGGCGGCACTGCACAACGTACAGACATACCTGAATTAGAGGGAGCTGAAAGTACAAAACTTCAGTGTCCTGAATCTCATATGCAAACTCCATAAAGGAAAGTTGCATATATACTCGAGTTAGTTATTGCACAGTCGCGTATATGATTGTTTGAAGAAAGGCAGTAGGGACAGATTCAAGAGAAGGATCAGTTTTGCTCTAGTTAATAATAATGATGTGTGGATATGATGGTTAGAAGTGTTTTGGTTCTAACTTGATATTGATGATGTCTTGATACTTCTTATTGATATGCATGATCAGACAGATGGCACAGGTTTAGAGGGAGCATATGGACTTAATGCATTTTTGGCATTATGGTTAATAGTCCTTGGTGATGATACTTATATGGATAAATGATTCATCTTGCTATGGTTATGAGTTGTTCACATGGTTCTTGGATCAGATTTATGGTTGATTCTCTAATGATGCTTGCATGGGAAGCACTTAGCTTGAATTCACATCTTCTTGATGTTGAGTCACTCATATGATGCTGTCGTCATATGCATAAAGATCATATATTACAGTTATGATTCCTTTCATTCTTGGCACAAATGGATGAGGATTGTTGGCTGCATACAGGGATGATTATTCAAAGTTGCATTGTTGGAGACATGATGATAATGAGCTCGTATCTATATGATGATAGGATTGTTTCATACATATGTTGATTAATGCAGATATTCCCAATTGATGATACTTGATTCATGTAGATCTGGATGGCTATGATGTTTCTCACATAGAATGTGAAATTCTGTTGATGCGGACATACCTTGATGATTCATGCACTAATACAAGTTGCTGGTCTAGTTGCTGTTGACAGATACTATGGAGCAGATCATAAAGTGTTCATCTTATTTAGGTGATGTCATATCAAGACTCATGATGTAATAGTGTCATCTCTTCAGGTCATGTAACGACCTATGTTGGTTTCCCCACTATGCCTGGGATGAAGATGTAATGTATTTGGTTTTCATTTTTCTGATATATCCCAACTTGGTTGGGTGATGGATGTATGTATTGAATCTTTTAGGAAGGTCATTTGTGATGTAGAACATCCTTTTGCAGACCTTGCTTACAGTCAGGGGGAGCCTGAGCATGAACAACACTATATAACAGAGCAGACATTTCAACTTGTTCTCAGAAAGAGCATGATCAGATTGGTGCACCATGACATATACAAAGGGGGAGCTCATTCAGAGATTTCAACAGGTACTCAGGGGGAGCTTATAATGCATTGTTGGCATTATGGAGGACGTACAGAAGGAGATCTTGGATGCTGGTCTGATTATTGCTACAATCTATCTCTTTCATGGTCATGGATTATGGTTCTTCTTTGCAGATCTGGTTTATAGTCAGGGGGAGCATGTTCTTAGGGGGAGCATAACCCTTTGCCCTTGATGTCAAAGGGGGAGAGTGATTGGTTGTTGTTGCCATCAAGTCCAAAGGGGGAGATTGTTGGCATTATGATACATATGTTGTACTTGATGGCAACCCACTCATCTCAGATAATAAATTATAGTGTAGAGAAAAGTTCACGCACTTATATGCAGAGAAAAGTTTATTTCATGTAGAGAAAAGTTCACGCACTTTCATGCAAGGAAAAGCGCGTATATGTTGGAGAACTTACCTTTGGTCCATGGTAGTTAGTCCTTGGTATTTGAACCTATGAGGAAAAGTGCGTATATGTTGGAGAACTTACCTTTGGTCCATGGTAGTTAGTCCTTGGTATTTGAACCTATGAGGAAAAGCGCGTATATGTTGGAGAACTTACCTTTGGTCCATGGTAGTTAGTCCTTGGTATTTGAACCTATGGTTTTGGACCATGGTACTTCGTCAAAAGTGTTGATCTCACGTACTTTCATGGTTGGTTCATGGTATTAGTCCAACAGTTTTTTGATCCTATGGTTTTGGCCCGTGGTATTGTGAAAGGCCTAAGCCTATATAAAGCAAAGGAGATCACTTGGCTAATTCATTCTTGCAAATCGAATATCTTAAGATCTGAAATATTGGGTTATTGTTTTAAAAGTTTGATCTATGAAAGGGAAGTTGAAAGCGAATCTGTGAAGGGTGATCTCTCGAGCGCTGCAGCTGCGGAAGTGCGGAGGCGCCACAGAAGGCGCAGTGCGGAGACGCCACAGAGGCGCCACAGAAGGCGCAGTGCGGAGACGCCACAGAGGCACCACAGAAGGCGCAGTGCGGAGGCACCACAGAAGGCGCAGTGCGGAGGCGCCACAGAAGGCACAGTTCGAAGACGCCACAGAAGGCACAGTGCAGAGGCGCCACAGAAGGCGCAGTGCGGAGGCGCCACAGAAGGCGCAATGCGGAGGCGCCACAGAAGGCGCAGTGCAGAGGCGCAATAGAAGACGCAGTGCGGAGGCGCCACAGAAGGCACAAGTGCGGTGGTCGCGGCGCCACAAAAGGCGCAGTTTGAAAATTTATGAAAAGTGGTCCTTGAAAGAAAAGAAGTAGGGGGTTGTAGCTCCCTTCCAGAAGAGACTGGAAAACGAGAGAGAGTTGTAGCTCTCTGTAGGTTGCAGCCTGCGTACTGGTAAAGGACTACACCAGTACAAAACCATTGTAAAAGGAGTTTCTAATTTGAAAGAAGATAGAGACATATTGCAGCAAGTGGTTTTCACCCACATTGGGTTTCCACCTTACATCTTGTGTTCTTTGGTGTGACTATCTGTTTTCTTTGTTCATGCTCATTATTTTATGGTACTGACATGCAAAAATAATTCAAAGAATAAATAAGGAAGATTTATTAAAAGAACTTGATAATACTGATTCACCCCCCCAATTTATCAAATAAATTTGCTGCACTATAATTTATCATTTGTGTGATTGGCCATCAAGGACAACACTTGTCTCATAATGCCAACAATCTCCCCCTTTTGACTTGTCATACTGAGAATTGTCATCTGATATCTCTTCCGTAGATTCATCTAGATATATATAAGTGAGTTGATCTTCTATGAGTTGTTTGCCATCAAGTACAACACATGCATCATAATGCCAACAATCTCCCCCTTTGGACTTGATGGAAACAATACCAAATCACTCTCCCCCTTTGACATCAAGGGCAAAGGGCGAACCAAGATATTCTCTTTCCTAGAAAGACATTCCGCTATTCATACTCCCCCTGAGTACCTGTTGAAATCTCTAAATGAGCTCCCCCTTTGTATATGCCAAGGTGTACCAATCTGTTCATGCTACATGCTGAAAGCTCTGCTCTTTCTGAAATGTGTTGTTCATGCTCCCCTTGACTGTAGGAAAGATCCGCAAAAGATGTTCTTCAAGAAGAACCAAGACTTATACATCATGAAAGAGATAGAGATGTATTGCAGCAATATTCTGACCAGCATCCATGATCTCCTTCTGTACTTCCTCCATAATGCCAACAATGCATGATATGCTCCCCCTGAACCTGTGCCATTCGATCTTCAACCAATGTACGCATATACTTCAGATGAACCTTGCGTACAACCAACAATCAGAAGAGATTCAACAATAAGATGATACATCAACAACCCCCAGCTTTTGCCTGAGGTATTCAAAGGTCTCCCTAGGCAATGGTTTGGTGAGTATATCGGCAACCTGTTCCTTAGAAGGAACATACTCCAACTTGATATTTTGTTCAAGCACTTGTTCCCGGAGAAAGTGATACTTGATTGGTATGTGCTTGGTTTTTGAGTGCATGACTGGGTTCTTTGAAATGCTAATTGCACTTGTATTATCGCATAAGATGGAGATAGGTGGTGTACAAGTGATTTGAAAATCCTGCAGGGTCTGCATCATCCAAAGGAGTTGAGTGCAGCAAGATGCAGCAGCAACATATTCTGCTTCAGCTGTAGACAAAGCAATCGAACTTTGTTTCTTGTTGAACCAAGATACTAATCTGGAACCCATAAAGAATGCAACACCACTTGTGCTCTTCCTGTCATCCACGCTTCTGGCCCAGTCTGCATCAGTATAAGCATGAAGTGTGAGATCTGTATCTCTAAGATACCATAAGCCATAATTTTGATTCCCTTGAAGATATTTGAAGATTCTCTTTACTGCATGAAGATGAGTTTCCTTTGGATTTGCCTGAAATCTTCCAACTATTCCCACTGCATGCATGATGTCTGGTCGGGTACCTGTCAAATAAAGTAGACTTCCAATCATAGATCTGTAGGTTGGTTGATGTACTGCTGCTGATTCATCATTTGCACTGAGGATACATCATGTGACCATGGGTGTACATACTGGTTTTGCATCTTCCATGCCATATTAATTCAAAATCTGCTTGAGATACTTGGTTTGAGACAAGAAGATCCCTCCTTCCTTTTGTTGGATTTGCAGGCCAAGAAAATATGTCAATTCTCCAAGCAAGGACATTTCAAATTCTTTCTGCATCACCAAGGGAAAGCTTTGACTCATAGATTCTTCATTGCTGCCAAAGATAATGTAATCTACATACACAACAAGTATTAGCAATTTGTCATTTTCAATTTTTATATAAAGATTGCTATCTGCTGATCCTTTTGAAAAACCTTGTTGATGAAGATATTTGTCCAAACGATAGTACCAAGCCCTTGGAGCTTGTTTAAGACCATAGAGAGCCTTTTTCAGTCTGCATACAAGATCTGGATCATTTCCAAGAATGAACCCATCTGGCTGCTCAATGTATACTTCTTCTTCTAAGTCTCCATTCAGAAAGGCTGATTTCACGTCCATTTGAAATACTTTGAACTTTTGAAAGCTTGAGAGAGCAAGGAACATTCGGATGGCCTCAAGTCTTGCAACAGGAGCAAAAGTTTCCTCAAAATCTATTCCTTCTTGCTGCGCATACCCTTTACAAACAAGTCTTGCCTTGTTTCTAATTACTTCCCCATTTTCATTCAACTTATTTTTGAAGACCCATTTTGTCCCTATAACATTCTTATCCTTTGGTCTAGGAACCAACTCCCAAGTGTTGTTCTTTTCGATCTGCTCAAGTTCTTGATCCATTGCTTTGACCCAACATTCATATTTGCATGCCTCTTTTACATTTTGTGGTTCAGTGGAGGAGAGTAATGCCAAATAGCTTGAAGCTTCTGCAATTGTTCTTCTTGTTTGTACACCTGCTTCTTTCTGCCCCAAAATCTGAGATTCTGGATGATTCTTCTGAACGTACCTGGATGGAGTCTTCTCTTCTATTCTTATCTGTTCCTCTGGTGCTCCTTGAGGTTCTTCTTCTTCGTCATTCTGTCTTTGAGGGTAGTCTTCATCTTCCTCGATATTTTCATGATTTACTTGCCTATGAATGTATCCCTTTTCATCAACCACTACATCAATGCTGTCAACAATTCTTCCAACTCTTTTATTGTAGCACTTATATGCTTTGCTGTGTGGAGAATAACCAAGAAGAATGCCTTCATCTGCTCTAGGTTCAAGTTTTCCAAGTTGCTCATCAGTATTCTTAATATAGCATTTGCTCCCAAAGATTTTGAAGTGCTTTACCGAAGGAGTCTCACCATACCAGAGCTCATGAGGAGTTTGAGTGTTGTTCACTTGGACATTTGTTTTGTTGAGAATAACAACCGCAGCATATGCGGCTTCACCCCAGAAAGTTGCGGGAGTTCCAGAATCATCCAGCATAACATGAGCCATTTATTGGATTGTTTTGTTCATCCTTTCCACCACTCCATTTTGCTGAGGAGTTCTAGCTGTAGAGAATTCTCTTCTTATCCCATGTTCTTCACAGAAATCGAAAAATTCATTTGAGGTAAACTCCCCACCTCTGTCAGACCTGAGGCACTTAATTTTGTAACCTGATTCATTTTCAACCCAGGCTTTGAAGGATTTGAATTTCTTGAATGCTTCGTCTTTGTGCTTCATAAGTCCTAACCAAACAAACCTGGAGAAATCGTCAATGAATAATATCAAGTATTCTTCTCCTCGAGGTGTCCCTTTCCTAAATGGACCACATACATCTGTATGGACTAGCTCAAGAGGCATGCTAGCTGATCCTTCCTTCTCTGGAAAGTTATTTCTGGTTTGCTTTCCAAACTGACATGATTTGCATATGGTGTTGTCTGGAATTTTGATATCTGGAAGACCACGAACTGCCTGATATTTGCATGCTTTCCTTATTTGTGAAAGGCTTAGATGCCCCAACCTCCGGTGCCATAACCGGTGTTCATCATCCTTGCTCAAATAGCATTGTTGTTGTCATTCTTCAAATATGTATAGATTATTTGGAGTTCTTCTACCTTTGATCACTGTTTCACCTGTATCAAGATCACGAACACGACATCCGTTTGATCTAAATATCACCTCGGTTCCTTGATCACACATTTGGCTGACACTTAGAAGATTATGCTTCAATCCATCAACATACAAAACATTTCCAGCTTTGACCTTTTCTTTTAACTGAGCAGTGCCTTTTCCTTTTATAGCTGTAGGAGTATCATTTCCAAAAGAAACTTTCTTTCCCTTTTCTAAAGCAGAATATGATTCAAGTTTTTCTTTATCACCTGTCATATGTTTCGAACATCCACTGTCAATGTACCATAGATTTTCTTGTCCTTCTGCATAAAATGCTATCCCACATCTTTCTGTTTGTGGTTCCTTTATTCTCCATGTTCTGGTGCTTGAGGCTTGTTCCTTTGTCTACTGAAACCTGCTCCTGCATTCAGAATCTTCACGACCAAAGTTATTGCAAATAGAACATTCAACTTCATTTTCAAGAGCCGAAAAGTTGTTATAGGTCCTTTTTGTAATCTCGATCATACTTATTTGTTTTTGAGCTTCTCTAGTCATGATTGTTTTATATGCAACACATTGAGCTGCTATGTGACCGAAGTTATGGCAAGAGAAACATTGCCCATTGAAGAAACTTCTGCGATTATCAAATCTACCGGCCAAATGATTGTAATTTCTATTGCCATCCATTCTTGAAGCAAATTGAGAAGATTTTACCTGTGGCTGGTTGTAGCTTTTGTTCATCCTTAAGACAGATTGCCCCTGGTTTACCTGATAGTCTTTGTTCGTTCTTGATGTAATTCGTCCCTGCTTTACCTGGTGATCTCCTTTGTGTTTTTGCTCATTCCTTCTTGCTGCATCAAGATAACTCTTTGAGGTGGATGCTTGAGATGTTTCTCCATTATACCCCAGACCTGTCTTGTTTAGCGGAGAACGTTGTACATTGATGATCTCATCCAGAGTTTCAGATCCTTTGACAAACTTAAGATTAATAGCCTTTGTTTTCTCAATTTCTTTTCTAAGGTCAACAATTTCACCTTCTAACTTTTCAAGATATTTTTCTTTTTCATCAATTTGAAATTGTAGAGTATCAATGATCATATTCTTTTCTTCTATACATGTATTAAGTCTAGAAATCTCTTCATAAAAACTATCCACATCTATAGCATCCATGTAATCATCATCTTCAAATGCCATTAAAAGTTTATAGTCATTACCTCGTTCATATTCATCACTATTTGATAGACCATCACTGTCTCCATGAGTGTAGTAGCTTTTCTTATTTGCATTCTGTTTCTTGTTCCATCTAGCAGGTTCCTTTCCTTTGTCAATCTTATCCTTATGAGGACATTTGGCAGCATAACGACCTACTCTTCCACAACCAAAACATTTAAAAGGTAGCTTACCTCTGAACCTTCCAGTACCCCGTTGAAGATTTCTGACAAAATTTGATTCTTCTTCTTCTTCTGGCATGTGACTTGATTCATAGTAGTCTCCTTTGCCTGAAGCCTCAAAAGCAGCTTCTCTCTTGTCTGATGGACCTCCTTTTCTCATTTCATAAGCAATTAGAATTCCGTGTAGCTGAGAAATAGTAAGAGTTCGTAGATTTTCCTTTTCTTCTATTGCAGATACTTTAGATTCAAACTTGGGGGACAATGATCTTAGGACTTTTTCAACCACAACAGCCTCTTTTATTTCTTCACCCAAGTTTTTCATACAATTAACAATCTCATCTACCCGAAGGAAATAGTTAGCCACACTTTCATCATTATACATTCTGAGATTCTCATATTGAATCCTGAGGGTTTGAAGTTTTGCAGGTTTTACCTGTTCATCTCCTTCGTAGCTCAAAACAATCTTGTCCCATATTTCTTTTGCGGATTTATATTGCATAACCTTCACGAATTCAGATTGAGATAGACATCTTATAAGAGTATTAACTGCCTTTTCATTTGTTTCATATTTCTTCTTCTCAGCTGAATCTGTAGGAGTAGCTGATGGAAAAGTATACCCTGTTTCTATAATGTCCCATACTTCTGTACCCAAAGATTGAAGATAGGCAGTAACTCTTACCTTCCAATATACGAAGTTTGTCCCATCAAAAATCGGTGGCCTGATTGATGCTTCCCTCTCGTAGTTGCTCATGATGTTAGATCTTCCTTCAAGCGATCAAGCTTCCTCAGAAGGACCTACTCTGATACCAAATGTTGGAAATAATACTGAGAGGGGGGGGGGTGAATCAGTATTATTAAATTCTTTTCAATATATCTTCCTTATTTATACTTTGAATAATTCTTCAAATATTGATCATTACTTTGTATGTCAGTATCATAAAATAATGAGCAGGAACAAGAAAAGCAAATAGTCACACAAAAGAACACCAGATATAAGGTGGAAACCCAATGTGGGTGAAAACCACCTGCTGCAATATGTCTCTATCTTCTTTTAATAAGAAAATCCTTTTACAATGATTTTGTACTGGTGCATTCCTTTACCAGTATGCATGCTACAACCTGTAGAGAGCTACAACTCTCTCTCTCTCGTTTTCCAGTCTCTCCTGGAAGGGAGCTACAACCCCCTACTTCTTTTCTTTCAAGGACCACTTTTCATTAATTTTCAGACTGGATCCAAGAACATAAAAAAAAACCCATCAACTACGCTTGCATCATCAATCTCTGGTTTCACCAAAGCCAACCTGCATACAAATCTGCAAATATTTCCTTATAACTTTGCAGTTGTTCCATACATCAGACATACCCAGATCATAACATGTGTACAATAAAACATGCATCAATAATTCAAAACCAGATTATTAGATTTATAGATGAAGCGTGTGCCACATATCACAGATCAAAATCATATAGAGATACCACTATTCCAGCCTTAAGATTTTGACCCATCAAAAGAACTTATCCTTCTCCTTACGCTCAGGTTCCTTCTTAATTCAGATCCAGATCTGCACCATAACCCAATCACCATATTCCAGATCTAGCACTTTATCAGATATTCAACAATTCAGAAGATGCTTTGCCAAATGATCTCCTTCCTCTTTTATAGCCTTAGTCCTTTCTCAATACCACGGTCCAAAACCATAGGATCAAAAAAACCGTTGGACTAATACCATGAACCAACCATGAAAGTGCGTGAGATCAACACTTTTGGATGCAATACCACGGACCAAAACCATAGGATCAAAAATTGTTGGACTAATACCATGAACCAACCATGAAAGTGCGTGAGATCAACACTTTTGGATGCAATACCATAGACCAAAACCATAGGATCAAAAACTGTCAGACTAATACCATGAACCAACCATGAAAGTGTGTGAACTTTTCTCTTGCATGAAAGTGCGTAAATTTTTCTCTACATAAAAGTGTGTGAACATTTCTCTACATGAAATAAACTCTTCTCTACATAAAAGTGCGTGAACTTTTCTCTACATGAAATAAACTTTTCTCTGCATAAAAGTGCGTGAACGTTTCTCTACATGGAATAAACTTTTCTCTGCATAAAAGTGTGTGAACTTTTCTCTACATGGAATAAACTTTTCTCTGCATAAAAGTGCGTGAAATTTTCTCTACGTGAAGGAAACTTTGTTGCACTATAATTTATCAAATAAATTTTCTGCACTATAATTTATCATTTGTGTGATTGGCCATCAAGGACAACACTTGTCTCATAATTCCAACAATCTCCCCCTTTGGACTTGTCATACTGAGAATTGTCATCTGATATCTCTTTCGTAGATTCATCTAGATATATATAAGTGAGTTGATCTTCTATGAGTTGTTTGCCATCAAGTACAACACATGCATCATAATGCCAACATTTATCTAGTCTTTTGTGTGGATGATATGTTGCTGGTTGGAAATGACAAAGAAATTATCCAGGACTTGAAGACCCAATTTTCCTCCAAATTCTACATGAAAGATATTGGTGCTGCAAACTATATTTTCAGCATGGAAATTAAAAGAGATCGGGCAAAGAGAAATCTCTGGTTAAACTAGAGGAAGTATATCGAGACAATACTACAGAGGTTCAATATGCAGGATAGTAAATCGGTGAAGGTTCCTATTCCTGTAGGTGTGAGGTTATCTGCTGAACAGTGTCCCAAGACACAAGAAGAGGAAGAGGACATGTCCCATGTTCCATATGCGAGTGCAGTCGGTAGCCTGATGTATGCAATGGTCTATATTAGACCAAACATTGCACATGCAGTGGGAGTATTGAGCAGGTTTATGCAAAACCAAGGAAGGAGCACTGGACAGCAGTGAAGCAGGTTTTTAGGTATTTGCGTGGCACTAGTGATTATGGTTTGTGCTACCAAGGAAGACCAGGATTGGATAGCGTGTTGGATATTCGTGGCTTTATTGATGCAGACTAGGCTGGAGATCTGGATCAGAGAAGATCTAAAAGTGGGTATGTGTTTAACCTATTTGGAGGTGCAGTCAGTTGGATGAGTAAGAAACAATCTATAGTGGCACTATCAACTACAGAGGCAGAATACATGGCAGCCACTCATGCAAGCAAGGAAGTAGTTTGGTTGCAGAGATTGTGTTCAAGTATGGGGTTAGTACAGGGAGCTATAAGAATATACTGTGACAGCCAAAGTGCAATTTGCTTGGCAAAGAACACTGCTTATCATTCAAAGACAAATCACATTGATGTTCAGTATCACTTTGTGAGGGATATGATAGAAGTCAAAAAGGTGTTGCTGGTAAAGGTGGACACTTTGAAGAATACTGCAGATGCATTGAAAAAATATGTGAGCTCTGAGAAGTTCTCTTGGTGTAAAGAAACAATGGGCATTTCAGGGCTGGAAAAATGACTAATCTCTTCTGTGGGCCCCTATGGAAAGAAAACAACAAGTGGGAGATTGTTGGGTTGTGTTATATTCTTTCCACGACTAACCCACGTAGTGAACCAGGGGGTTAGAGGGGGAGCGGAGCCCCCCCTTTGTTGTGCTGATTGAGCAGTGGGGGGGTCACAGGGGGGGGCGACAGCCCCCCCTGTTTGGAGGGTTTGAGGGGGGCGGGTAGCCGCCCTCTACGGGGTCCGAGGGAGCGCCGCGGGAAATTTTTTTTTGGACCCTATATTAGGTTGGGCGAACCTACTTATGGTTTTCGGTCCATGGTTTTGGACGCGATGGTTTTCGGTCCATGGTATTGGATTCTTTGGCATGTATAAATATGTATTATAACATTGAAAGGAATATAATGAAAAATCAAGCTGGTAGTCCCGGTTTTGGGATCCAGGGGAAAATCTCTGTGTATATGTGTTTTATGTGTTATGCTCTCGCATTGTTTATTTTTTTGTGATTTAGAATTCGTATGTAGGTAATTTTTGTACAGGGTTAAAACCTACATACTGGACATTGCTTGGTCTAGTAGGGCCAGCGAGGTTATAAATAATACCAGAAGAGGGCTGGTTTATACCAAGCATGTAAGCTTGTGAGAAACCCACATTAGTGGCACCTAATACCATAGAGACACTCAGGTTCTAACCTCCAGGTGGTGGAACAATCTTACCACTGACTAATGGGATAAAAGAACTAACAGAGACAATCTTTGAAACTACCGGTTGTGATTGACGTGTAACTGGGATCGATGATACAAGAGTATTCAGAATGGTGGGCTTCACCGGGACTGAAGTAATAGATAGTTTGGAAGTCGTGTTCATGATGAACAGAGCTAATGTAGGCATGATGCCTAACACCTAAGCAAGATTCTGGTAGAGTGATGAGGCACTAGGTGTGCCTGAAACTAAGTTCCCCAAAGACACATAGTTGGGTGCAAAATTCATGGGAATACCTTCCGAATAAGGGAAACCCTCAGGAGGAAACTTTAATTGCAATTCTTCCCCCTCAATAGTGTGTGGATTAGAAACTTCAGACTCATCTGGAGATGTGATTGGGGTATTGCCTTTGGGTTCCATGTTCAAAAACAAATGACAAGGAATGGTCGAATTGGTACTAGGGGATAGTTCCAAAGGAACACCTAGATGGTCGTACGGACTGTAACAATGCTATGGTGATATCTCAACAATGTCAAATAAATGGTTTGAAGGATAGATAACCAGTGCAAGCTGATGTCAATGGTCGTCGAGTTCTCTGGAGTTCGAACGGGATCGTCCGAAGGTTTCAGGCCAATATCAACAGATGACCCTAAACCAAAAGTAGGCAGAGGACGAGATGACAATGGTTGAACACTCGAAACAATTGTGAGTTCAACATTTTGGTCCTCAAGTGACTCTGATAACTTAGGAAACAACTCCTCAGACAATCTTTCAGATGGAGAAGATAAAGAGGAATTGGATGAACCAGATGGTTTAACCACGATGACCATGTCTTAGTTGACAAAACAATTAAATTCAAAGCTTTAAAATGTCCTTTTAAGGGAACTCACGATTTGGTAAAAAATACTAACAAGATGTTTTGGATTGTGGGCAATAAATTATTAAGACACATAAAAGATTGATGTTCTTTCATTTGATGAGTCAAAAAGATCAAATGACTACCCTGGATGATCTAGGTAAATACGATTACCAAGCAACTATGAACTGCAGAATACCTCCTGGCGAACCAAGAAGTACGAGCAAGAAATCTTGCCAAATGCTATGTTCAATGTATCATGTTCGCAAGGCGGCCAACTCGGCTTCCTAAGGATAAAAGGATTGCAACCTAGTGGGGTCTCCCATTATATACTCGACGGTACGGGGAGCACAAATCCGTGCTAGTGCTGTCTAATGTTGAAGCTAATGACAATTTCAAGGTTTAAAGAGGTGGGAACATGTCTTTAGCATAGACCTTCTAGATATGATCATTAATTTCAAATGCACCTTAGGTTAATTGAATTCATTTTAGAGTTGATCTTGAGTTAACTTTTAGTTTTCAGGTCTTAGCGATGCTACTAAAAAAAAACTAAAATGCAACTAAATGGCACAAGAACCTTTCCATTCGATGAAATGTCTATACTATAGAGGCTAGAAACTACTTAATCCAATGCAAACAATCAAGCAACTGAAAATGAAGTGATCTTTCACTACTTCACTTTTTCAAAAAATAAAGTAATGAAAAATGCATTCCAATTCCTAATTTCCTGACAAGCACTTATCTATCAGTCCTTTCAAAATGAAAAAGATTCTCTTCCTTTTTCAAATGCAGATGCAATTCTAGCCCTTAAAAGATGCAAATTATTGTAACATAATGATGCAACAAGCTAGAATTTCATACTTTCTCATGAAACAACAAAACAAGCTTTTCACAGTACAATCTTTCAATGAAAATTTTTTCGAGACGATGAGCTCTTCAAGCAGATGAAAACATGAAAAGAGAAGTTCATTCAGGTCAATGAAACACTGACTTTACCAAACACAAGACCAATAATGTAATCTATGCCAGAAAGAAACGTTCAAACTAGTAAACGAAACTTTTTAAAACTTGTTCAGAAAGAGGTCAAAGTCATAAAAAGGACAAAAAAAAAAATGCAAGGAGAAAACGCACCCACAACTTGACTTAATGAGTCCAAAAGCTACTGAATGGGTGACTAACTAGATGCCCTAGTGTCACTGGCCACTCAATGACTCAATCAATCAAATAGAAAGATGACAAGCCAACAAGCAAGAAAAACCAAATGAAAAGTACCTTTCTAATAAGGGAGAAAACAATCAAAAAGGCTCATGAGGTAAAAAACGCAAGAGCGAAACACACTAGCCAAGATTGGGGTTAAGCCTAATCTTCACTTACAGGCATTGGTGTGACTACCTAACTAAAAACAAGCACGAGAGGTTGGTCAACGCAATTGTTCCTTAGCAATTCACACTGGTCAGCGTGACTGTCAGTGGATCAAGTGCGTTGGGCAAGGTAACTAAGGAAAAAAAAAAATTCAAAACATGGACCAAATCTGCTACCATGAATTTTAAACTTAGGCTAGTAAGTAGGAGAAAAGAAACAGAAGCAAAGGGAAAATGTGAAACTAGAAAAGTTCTGAAGAAATCATGAAATCTAAAACAAACAAAAATATGGGATTCCCCAGTGGAGTTACCAATTTGTGATGAAGTAAAATTATAAGTGTGGACACAAACGAATTCCTCTAGCCCAATAATGGGTCTAGCCACAACAGATACATTCTATGGAAGATTTCCTTAGGTTAGAATCAGTCAAGATGTCCTACCTCTTGGTCACTTATCCTGCTTGATGGTGTCCTCGCCTTCTCACTCCAGCAATCTCTCGCTTCCTTCTTCAAGCTCCTGAAACAAGTAAACAACAACAACATACAAACATAATAATAGACAAATTGCAGTTCAACCTACTTAATGAGTCAAGAAGCATTAATATCTGGATATGTAATATTACAAAACATGTAGGAAATCTATTGATAGTTTCATATATTAATATCAAAGAGAGATTACAACCATTCATCTTGACTTTGCAGTGTTCCTCTGATAAGACCTAGTTCCCACACACTTCTGTTAGCATTCCATGATGGCTTCAAACAATAATAGTTTAAAGGCTCTTCCCTTTAGGCTTCACTCCAAACCAAACAAACTTCCCCCTCATACAATTAGATGGTTAGAACTAGTAATAAATTGCTTGTCTAATCCAAAACAGTATACTCACACTCAGCCAAAACTCTAATTGTGACTAGTTTGTGCTTGGGAAGAGGGGAGGTCTATATGGGAAATATGGATGGGAGACGGATCCTCTTCTCATGGGAGAAGGACTTATCCCTTGAGGTAGTTCCATCATTATAGGGGAAAGGAGCCCAAACTTTCATCCTCGACCCCATCCGTCCAAACCATTTACCAAACTTTTGGTACGGAGCTTCTAGAGCTGGAAACTTCAACTCTAATTTAAAACAACTTTCCATAATAGGACCGCCATGAATGAAACACAAATCAGTCACTCTAGTCGGTGCCAGGAGTAGTGGTAATCTCTACATGTCAATGCGGGGGAGACACAGGCCATTAACATCAGTCTTGTAAACTGGGAAAAACAGAAGTTTTAGGGGAAATGGTGTAAAAGGGAAATGATTTGCTCATGAAGAGGGGCATAATGGGAGTTTCTTCATGAAGGCAGAGCATGTGAGGTTCATTGTAGAGGTCTCTAGCGTCAAGGAATGGGGAGTATAGGGACAGTGACAAAATGTTGTGTAACACAAGATTTTTTCATTAATGTGATGTAAAGGAGGTTTCCTTCTCGAAGAGGCTATTTCTCAAGTCGTTGACTCATCTTTTCTTCTATTTTGTGAGTTGGTTGCATAACATAACATGTATATCATTCTTGTCAATACTAAGTAGGTTTAACTAACTTCACCAACTACAATTCGTCATCCATAACTTCATCACATGCAATCCATGCCTCATTGATAACCCATGACAAAATGACAACATCATATGTGTCTTTAATAGTAAAAAATATACATTCAAATTAATAGCAATGATATGTACTCATAATAACGCAACAAGTAGTGCTCATCAAGCTATAATGCCAACAATGAACCATTTTAATCATAACGAATGCTCCCCAGAAGCCTATTCTAATTGTTCATCACTAATCCTAATCACATTATATCCATCATATCAACCAACAAATGCACCAAAGAACTATTCCATAAAAAAATATAACATTTTGCAATAATATCATGATTTGATCATCATTCTTAGGCAGCATAAGAACATCATTATCAATCTGCAAAAAATCAATATAAGAACTAGAAATCCAATAATAACTGATGGAAGGATATCAGAAGCTCTCCCTAAATCTGCACCAATTTTTTTTATTCATTTTAGAGAAACATACATGACCGTCTAGATCAAAACTCGCGTATACACGTGACTGTACTTAACAGGGTCCACATACATAAAGTAAACTCCTGATTGTTTATAGCCATAGTTCCCACTGAACCTGTATTGTGTGTTCCTGTTCGCTATTACTTCATCAGATGTCATATCAGTAATATACTTATCAAGAGAATCTAGGTAATCATCATTAAGATACATATTCATAACTCTGCTTGAGATCACACATCATTGACCTTGTGGACTTCATAATCATCACACGTACTTCATGAGGTTATGTACCTCACATTTACTTTTTCAGTAACAATTAGAAGTATGCTTTAAGAGAAATTGACTGAAGTAGGGAAAAAATTTCCTACATCTTTCACTGATGTTCCTTCTTTCTCCAATTCTTCTTTCAGCTTCTAAGCATGTGCTCAAAATTGTGGAACTTATCCCATATTTTCCTTCAATTCCAAAGGTTGGGCTTACAATAAGTGACCTTATTCATAAATGAGTTAGATGAGAAATAGTATCCATGAAACCATCCTTTATGCCTAGGCACTGATCTTCACTTTAATCTAGGTAATTTCCTTTGAGATGTGTGACTGGATTCAGTTTTATTATCACAAAATGTATGTTGGTTGTATATGTCATTACATTGTGAACCTGAATCCATGTTGTTGTATCCAATGTCTTTCTTGATTAGAGGAGAACGTTGTTCATTGAGAATCTTCTCTAGTGATTCATATTCCTTTACCCTTTTTTTATTTTCTCATAATCTTTCGTTATAATTAAAACTTCTGATTATAATTTGTCACAATGATTTTTCTTTTCTTGAGGTTGTTTTTCTAATACTTATGTTCTTCTATTGGTTGAATCCAAATGCATCCTTAAGATTATAATTTCCTTAAACATACTACTTTATTTTATTTCCAATTCTTTGTTTGTGTTCTTGAGTCTATCAATTTCATTTAACATTTCCATTAAGTCATCTTCTTCACAACTATATGATTCATTAGTTGATTGATCTTCAAGAGCCATAAGTATCTGATCACGACTATTAGAATCTAAATCTAAATCTTCTTGATCATTGGACATGCTTTGACTATCAACATTACAATGACATTTTTTTGTGTAGAAAACTTACTTTTGGCATTTTTCTTGTCAAAATCCTTTCCAATACCTTTCTTATCATGATTTTCTTTTTATGGACATTTGGATGCATAGTGACATTTTCTTGGAAAAGAGATTTCTTTTGGAACTTTTCTTGCCAACATCCTTTCCATTATATTTCTTATCATGATTTTATTTATACGGACATTTGGATGCATAATAGGCTACCCTTCCACAAGAAAAACAGTTAAATGGAATCTTATGTTTGAATTTACTAGTTCCCACTTGCAACATTCTCACAAAATTCGCTTCTTCCTCATTTGAAATGTAGCTTGTATCTTTAGGCGTTTCCTTTTCTTTCCCTTGATATCTAGCTTTGAAGGTCCCTTCTCTCATACCTGATGTACCCCGTTTTCTCATCTCAAAAGATGTGAATATCCATTGGAGATGTTCAATAGTGATATTCTTCAAATCCTCTATTTCTTCAATGGAGGAGACATTGGAATTGAACTTTGGGGTTAGTGATCTTAAAATATTTTCAGTAACAGTAGTGTCATTTATTTTGTCACCAAGAGTTTTCATTGAGTTGACAATAACATCTAATCCAAGGAAAAATCTTGCAATGATTTCATCATCATGTGTTCTAAGAGTCTGATACTAAATTCTATATGTTAGAATTTTAGCACTTTTTACCTTACAGTCACCTTCATAGCTTTAGAAAAGCCTCTCCCATATTTCCTTTGCGTTGTTCAGTTGCATGAATTTCACAAACTCAAATTCTGCCAAACTTCCCAAGATAACCTTCAAAACCTTTGCATTGATCTCATATTGTTTCTTCCCTGCATAATTTATGGGAATGGAGATTGGTATTTGTTGGCATTCTGATACATATGTTGTACTTGATGGCAACCCACTCATCTCAGATGATAAATTATAGTGCAACAAAGTTCACGCACTTTCATGAAGATAAAAGTTTCTTTCATGTAGAGAAAAGTTCACGCACTTTCATGAAGATAAAAGTTTCTTTCATGTAGAGAAACGTTCACGCACTTTCATGAAGATAAAATTTTCTTTCATGTAGAGAAAAGTTCACACACTTTCATGAAGCTAAAAGTTTCTTTCATGTAGAGAAAAGTTCACACACTTTCATGCAGAGAAAAGTTTCTTTCATGTAGAGAAAAGTTCACGCACTTTCATGCAGAGAAAAGTTTCTTTCATGTAGACAAAAGTTCACGCACTTTCATGCAGAGAAAAGTTCCCTTCATGTAGAGAAAAGTTCACGCACTTTCATGCAGAGAAAAGTTCCCTTCATGCAAGAGAAAAGTTCACGCACTTTCATGATTGGTTCATGGTATTAGTCCGACAGTTTTTGATCCTATGGTTTTGGTCCATGGTATTGCATCCAAAAGTGTTGATCTCACGCACTTTCATGGTTGGTTCATGGTATTAGACTGACAGTTTTTGATCCTATGGTTTTGGTCCATGGTATTGCATCCAAAAGTGTTGATCCCAAGTATTGGGTCCATGGTATTGTGTTATTATGGTTTTGGACCGTGGTATTGTGAAAGACCTAAGACTATAAAAGAGGAAGGAGATCATTTGGTAAAGCATCATCTGAATTATTGAATATATGATAAAGTGCTAGATCTGGAATACTGTGATTGGGTTATGGTGCAGATCTGGAGCTAAGCTAAAGAGGGATCTCACCGGTTGATGGAGAACAAGATCTAAGGATAGATTGGGATCAAATGGTTTGAAATGAACTATCTCTATATAGTTGATTATGCTTATTCTATATCTGTATACTGACGCTTGTAATGATCTGAACTGGGTATAACTTAAGTTTGAAATCACTGCAAGTCATGATTGAATTTATAGATCTGTACGCAGGTTTCTGAATAGTGAAGTAGCGTACATCTCTTGATTTATGTTCTAGCTTCTTCTGTTTATTGCTACAGTGTTCTGGGCTCAGAAGTGGGGTGTGATTTTTATGATCTAGGTACAGTCGTCAGAGAAGTGTTTATTTTGATTCAGTTTGTGCACAAGGAAGTTGGTTGACTGGAGATATATTTGATACTTGGTGGATCGGGTTGGAATGTTTATCATTATTTGGTTTGATAGACTAGATCTGAATTATTGACGTATGTTTATGTATGGTATGATTTGGGTATGACAAATATATGGAACAGTTGCAAGTTATAAGGAAATATTTGCAGGTTGGTTTTGGTGAAAGTATTGTTTCAGTATTGGGTGATTGTGTGCCTCAATGATATAGATGGTTCCAGTATGAAAATTGGATGAAACGTGGCCTTTCAGATTATGGTGTTGTGCTTCAGTGTATCCAGTCTGAAAATTCATGAAACGTGGTCCCTGGAAGAAAGAGAAGTTTGTAGCCTTCAATAGGCCAACACCTACGTACTAGTATCTTGGCTAGTACAAGAACTAAGGGGGTTGTAGCTCCATTCCAGGAGAAGCTGGAAAACGAGAGAGGGTTGTAGCTCTTTGCGGGTTGTAGCCTACGTACTGGTAAAGGACTGCACTAGTACATTGTAAAAGGAAGTTTCTAATTAAAGAAAGGTAGAGACGAATTGCAGTAGGTGGTTTTCACCCACATTGGGTTTCCACCTTATAATGTGTGCTTCTTGTGTGTGATGATCTATTCTATTTTACTGCTCCAGTTTACTGCTCATGCGGTTAATAGTGTTCTGATGCACTCATTAAAGATCAACTAATTGAATCATATGTTTATTGGATATACATTTGTTACAACACATATGAATCTTAATATGGAAATGAAAAAGTTATATTGATCTGATAATACTGATTTACCCCCCTCTCAGTATTATTTCCAAAAACTGTTATTAGAGCAGGTCCTTTTGTAGAATCTTGATCGCTTGAAGGAGATCCGTGAAACAATGGGAAATAATCTTAAGAAGAAAGCGCCTAAGCAGAAGAAGACATCTCAGAAGAACTATGACAGTGGGAGAATCGATTCAGGATTATGTGGAAGAAGCACTTCAGATTCAGAATCATTTCAGATTGAAGATGAACTATCAGATATCAAATAGACGCAGAATTTAAAAGGCTTACAGACAAAATTAGAGATCAACAAGATCTATTGAACGAAAGGGAATGTGTCTTCAAAGAAGAAGCTACCAAACTAAAAGCTCAACTAGAGGAAGGAACAAGGTAAGGAAGTTATTCAAGGACAAATATCATAAGTTGCAGGATGAAGTAACATCACTAAGAGATGAAGTCAATGAAAGAAGCACAACCATCAAGAAACTCAGAGATAGATCCAGTTACTATGAAAGTCTTGAAGTCACGATCTGCTCGCTAAAAGAAGATCTTGAAGAATCAAAGAAGCAAAATAAAGAACTACTCCAAGCTCATGAAAATGAAGTTCTTGAACTAAGGTGTCAGTTGGAAGAAGAAAAAAATGTTGAAGGAAACATGAAGGAGCGATGTTTGGAAAAGGAAGAACAACTTCAGGTTGAGGTAAATATCTTGAAATGTAAATTAGAAGAAAAGGATAAGCTTTTACGATTTCAAGATAGTACTAAACTGGTCTTGGTTTTCATGAATCTATTGAAGGTGAATCTAGTTCGCAAAGTAAGACAAGGGACTCTACTGCAAAATCTGAAATGCTCAATAAGGAGATGAAAGGTCAATTTCATCATCAACCAAGCAAAGAAATTCTTCAAAGAAAATATTTTACTCCTCCTATGAATAATGTTGAATGTTATGTATGTCATAATCTTGGACATGTTGCAGCTAGATGTAGAAGAAGAAGGGTTCAAGACCATCATGCAGAAAGATCATCACATTCAATGTACTTTAATGGATATTGCTTTGCTTGCAATATGTTTGGTCACAGAGCTATTGATTGCTATAGAAGAAATATGAGACATGTAAGATGTTACACATGTAACAAGCTTGGACATATAGCTAAGGAATGCAAGAACAAAGTATGGGCACCATACCAAAAGGAGAAAACATCATCATCACACTTGAAGATGTGGAAGAAGAAAGAAATATAGTCAGAAAGAGGCGACACAGCACAAACATAATAGAATCAGAGGGAGCTGGAAGTGTAAAACTTCAGTGTCCTAAATATCATACGCAAGTTTCTTAAAGATAAGTCACGTATATATGCGAGTTGGTTATGGCATAGTCGCGTATATGATTGTTTGAGGAAAGGCAGTAGGGATAGGCTCAGGAAATGGATCAGTTATGATTCGGTTTATTATTTGCGATGTTTGATAATGGTTACAATTTGTTGATGATGTGTGGAAATGACTTGATGGTTAGAAGTGCTTTGTTTCTATCTTGATAATGATGATGTCTTGATACTTCTTGCTGATATGCATGATCAAATCTGACAGTAAATAAGATGGCACAGGTTTAGGGGGAGCATATACTTTTAATACATTGTTGGCATTATGGTTAATAGTCCTTGGCGATGATGCTTATATGGATAAATGATTCATCTTGATATGATATGGTTATGAGTTGTTCAGATGATTCTTGGGGTTACATAGTTGATAATTAGATCAGATTTGTGGTTGATTCTCTAATGGTGCTTACATGGTGATCTTCATAAGGATAAGGAGAAGTACATAGCCTGAATTCACATCTTCTTTACTTGATGATGAGTCACTCATATGTTGTTGTCGACATATGCATAAAGATCATATATTACAGTTATGATGCAGGATTCCTATTATTTTTGGCACATATATTGATGAGGATTGTTGGCTGGATACATGGATGATTATTCAAAGTTGCATTGTTGGAGACATGATGATGATGAGTTCTTACCTATATGATGATAGGTTGTTTCGTACATATGTTGATTGATGCAGATATTCCCAATTGATGATACTTGGTTCATGCAGATCTGGATGGCTATGGTGTTTCTCACATATGATAGAATGTCAATGATTCTATATATACAAAATTCTGTTCGAAAGGATGAGTTGATACAGACATACCTTGATGATTCATGCACTAATACGAGTTGCTCGTCTAGTTGCTGTTGACAGATGCTATCGAGCAGATCATACAATGTTGTTGCTGATGTTTGTCATGATCTTATTTAGGTGTTTGGTCTCTGTTATAAATGTAAAGGTCATATCAAGACTCATGATGTAATAGTATGTCTCTATCTATTGTAGTCATTTAATGAGATCTCTTCAAGTCATGTAACGACCTATTTTGGTTTCCCCACTATGTCTGGGATGAATGATGTTATTCGCTTATGTTATCATATGTAAACTTTTGGTATATCACCATTATGATGGGAGATAGATGTATGTATGAGTCTTCGGTGATAGGAAGGTCATTCATGATGTATAGAGTTGTGTTCTTCTTCTAGAACATCTTTTTGCAGACCTTGCTTACAGTCAGGGGGAGCATGAACAAGCATATTTCAGCAGAGCAGAGATTTCAGCAGGTACTCAGAGGAAGCATGGACAGAGTGGTACTTCTTGGCATATACAACGGGGGAGCTCATTCAGAGGTTTTAGCAGGTACTCAGGGGGAGTATGGGCAGCGGAATGTTCATCTAGGAAAGAGATTATCTTGGTCTACCCTTTGCCCTTGATGTCAAAGGGGGAGAGTGGTTGGTTGTTGTTGCCATCAAGTCCAAAGGGGGAGATTGTTGGAATTATGATACATATGTTGTACTTGATGGAAACCCACTCATCTCAGATGATAAATTATAGTGCAACAAAGTTCACGCACTTTCATGAAGATAAAAGTTTCTTTCATGTAGAGAAAAGTTCATGCACTTTCATGAAGATAAAAGTTTCTTTCATGTAGAGAAAGGTTCACGCACTTTCATGAAGATAAAAGTTTCTTTCATGTAGAAAAAAGTTCACACACTTTCATGAAGATAAAAGTTTCTTTCATGTAGAGAAAAGTTCACGCACTTTCATGCAGAGAAAAGTTTCTTTCATGTAGAGAAAAGTTCACACACTTTCATGCAGAGAAAAGTTTCTTTCATGTAGAGAAAAGTTCACGCACTTTCATGCAGAGAAAAGTTCCCTTCATGCAAGAGAAAATTTCACGGACCTTCATGATTGGTTCATGGTATTAGTCCGACAGTTTTTTATCCTATGGTTTTGGTCCATGGTATTGCATCCAAAAGTGTTGATCTCACGCACTTTCATGGTTGGTTCATGGTATTAGTCCGACAGTTTTTGATCCTATGGTTTTGGTCCATGGTATTTCATCCAAAAGTGTTGATCCCAAATATTGCGTCTGTGGTATTGTGTTATTATGGTTTTGGACCGTGGTATTGTGAAAGGCCTAAGACTATAAAAGAGGAAGGAGATCATTTAGCAAAGTATCATCTTAATTATTGAATATATGATAAATTGCTAGATCTGGAATACTATGATTGGGTTATGGTGTAGATCTGGATATGAACTAAAGAGGGATCTCACTGGTTGATGGAGAACAAGATCTAAGGATAGATCAGGATAAAATGGTTTGAAATGAACTATCTCTATATAGTTGATTATGCTTATTCTTGATCTATATACTGACGCTTGTAATGATCTGAACTGGGTATAACTTAAGTTTGATATCGCTACAAATCATGATTGAATTTATAGATCTGTACGTAGGTTTCTGAATAGTGAAGTAGCATGCATCTCTTGATTTATGTTCTAGCTGCTTCTGTTTATTGCTACAGTGTTTTGGGTTCAGAAGTGGGGTGTGATTACTATGATCTGGGTACAGTCGTTAGATAAGTGTTTATTTTGATTCAGTTTGTGCACAAGAAAGTTGGTTGACTCGAGATCTATTTGATACTTGGTGGATCGGGTTGGAATGTTTATCATTATCCGGTTTGATAGACTAGATCTAAATTATTGATGTATGTTTATGTATTGTATGATTTGGGTATGACAAATATATGGAACAGTTGCAAGTTATAAGGAAATATTTGCAGGTTGGTTTTGGTGAAAGTATTGTTTCAGTATTGGGTGATTGTGTGCCTCAATGATATAGATGGTTCTAGTATGAAAATTGGATGAAACGTGGCCTTTCAAATTATGGTGTTGTGCCTCAGTGTATCCAGTCTAAAAATTGATGAAACGTGGTCCCTGGAAGAAAGAGAAGTTTGTAGCCTTCAGTAGGCCAGCACCTACGTACTAGTATCTTGGCTAGTACAAGAGCTAAGGGCATTGTAGCTCCCTTCCAGGAGAAGCTGGAAAATGAGAGAGGGTTGTAGCTCTCTGTAGGTTGTAGCCTGCGTACTGGTAAAGGACTGCACCAGTACATTGTAAAACGAAGCTTCTAACTAAAGAAAGGTAGAGACGAATTGCAGCAGGTGGTTTTCACCCACATTGGGTTTCCACCTTACATCATGGTGTTCATGTGTGCTTCTTGTGTGTGATGATCTATTCTATTTTACTGCTCCGGTTTACTACTGATGTGGTTAATAATGTTTTGATGCACTCATTAAAGATCAACTAACTGAATCATATGTTTACTAGATATACATTTGTTGCAACACATATGAATCTTAATATGGAAATGAAAAAGTTATATTGATCTGATAATACTGATTCACCTCCCCGCCCCCTCTCAGTATTATTTCCAACGGTATTGATATCGAAGTTCAACAATTTTCCATACATAATCTCCTAGTGCTTGCCAATATGCTGTCATTCTGATTTTCCAAACTAAAAAGTTAGTTTCATTAAACAAAGGCAGTATAATAGAAGATACAACCTCTTGACTTCTCATATTCATAGATCTATATTTAATTGATGTAGCTTATGTTGAGCAACTTGCTCGGATACCAATTGTGAGGAAAATTATTGTGGGGGGTTGGGGGGGGGGGGGGGGGGTGGGGGGGGGGTAGGGGGTGGGGTTAATCATTATTTTAATTCACTTCAAAATTTTAATTTCGTATTCATAATTGTGTACGCTATTGTTCTTCATGCAACTGACATATGTACGCGACTTTAGTGAATGTAAACATGGTATATCCATCTACTCAATTTTTCATAACATTCATCAGGAAATTAATTTAACCATTGCATTATTAATTCATTAAGTATCTAGTATGTATTAAAGAAATAAGAACTTATAGCACATGAGAAATACACATAGAACACCAGGATTTTAAGTGGAAACCCAATGTGGGAGAAAACCATCATTGTCACTGTATTTGTATTCATTCTTATTATAAAATCTTCATGACATTTAGTAATGGTAGAATCTCTTAATAGTATGTAGGTGCCCATCTGTAGGAGGTTACAACCTCCACTCATTCTCTATCACCCACTATTCTCCTTACTCCCTAGTGCACAACCATTCTATATTAAATCATTCATCAATAATTAATCACTTACACACTTAACACCTTGATATCCATCTCCTTATATACATTTTTCCCTAACCAATAATTTAGGTAAATCCCTTGGTAATGTCATTCATATTCTTTGATGTGATCAAATAAACATTGCCATAACCATTACTATGGGCAATGCTATGGTAATGAACATTGACATCTAGATTACCATGGTTAGGATTATGTACGTGAATTTTACTTATAAGACCTGCGTATGTACATAACCCTTCTTCATTGGATCCACATATACTTTCTCAAACTTTAATTTTATCATCCATTTGTCACTGAACCGTCATTTCTCTATCCATAGTATTTGTAGCATCTGTACCAGTCTATATTAGTTCCAAATTAATCAATGTTTACATCCAATACATCTTTATTAACAAGGTCACCATCAAGGACAACACATTAGTCATAATGCCAAAACTCTTTAGAAAAAGGGAAATGTTAGTTGGAAAGGCCAATGTGTAATGATATTTATTGATATCAAGATGAGTTTGCACATCAGTGGTGAAATTCTTTAGTAGTCACATAAATCTCTAATTAAAATATTTGATTTCTTATTTCTCTTCCACATTCAAATACGCAAGTTCTTTCAATATCATGGTGGGAGTCTTAATGTCAACACATTTTTCAAGAAACAACTTCTTAAACTCACTCCAATTTTAGATTGAACTGGCTTCAAGACTGTGATACGATACAAACCATCTACCTTTTAAATTATATGAAAGAGTCTCTAAGAAACATCATCGAAACATACCTTAAGTATCCGTAGATGCATGTAGAACGCATCTATAATATCTTCAACTTTGGTCTTATTTTCTAGATCGATCTTTGAAAACAAATTTTGTGGATGTTTGGGCATCGCGTGAAGATTCTCCAGAAGAGTGAGTCACCCTTGGGCTATCAAATCTAAATCTACGTCACCCATGTCTTTGTCTTTGTTCTCCTCCTCTTCTTCTGAATTTGAAGAAACTTCCCCCTCATCATTAAGTTCTACAATTTAGTCAGGGTCCTCTTTGTCAAAAAACTAAAAAGATTGTCCTTCACTATTTAGATTCTATTCATAGGTGGAATTTTTACTTGCTTCTTTGTAGGTTCAACCAACTCTTTGAGGGTTCTGATAACCAAATCTTCCTCTAATGACACCAGTGCACCACTAGGAGTTACTTCTTTATTTATAGCCTTATAAGGCATAATCAAAATGATAGGGAGTAAAACAAGAGCTCTCGTAAACTAACAAGTGATGGGTCATATAATTTAGAGATGATCATAAGTAACCTCAAAAGGATTGTCCCGGGCTAGACTGAATAGTTTCTTCATTTTCAAGAGAATGTGTGGGAGTGGAAATGGGAATGCTTTTGCCTTGCATGGAAGTCTGTTTGTTAGGATGTGGTGAGTTTTTAGCCGTAAAAGGGTGGTTTCTCTCCTAGCATTAATATGTTGATAGTGTTGGATACCATCAATATTCTAGGGGGTCTACACGATGATAATTTCCAATTAGACTTCTCACAGCTTGGTGTGGGATTCCTTCCAGAAATAATGCTTGAATGCCATATATTCTTAGAGATATGCCTTGCCTCAAATGTTGAATGCAAGAGAGTAATGCAAAGGTGCTTTTGGATTTGCAAGTGAGTATGCCATGTGGAATGTTCAGCTGCAGAATGTATTAAGGTTCTTCTACCGAAAGGGGAGAGAAAAGCCAGGCTTTAAAATACAAGTAATAATAATAATCTAGTAAAGGGACACGATAATGAATCCTTGGACAACTAGTGAAATAGTTCACATAGAATCAATTATTATTAAAACACATATAACAAACCTTCAACAAGATAAGTACCAAAGCCACATAAATAGTTTAGTTTCCTTAGTACAGATGAAAACGACTTACATCACAAAAATTCCAAGAATAGTCTTATAATATTTATGACATATGCATGAAAGTGTTTAGGCTCAATGAGCTTATAAATCAAGAAAAAATTCCAAGATACATCAAGGTGATGAATACCACTAGCCCCAATAATGAATTGTTAGAGCAACCACTTGCTCCTCCAAAAGAACTACTTTTCTCTCTAGTGCCTAGTATGAGGAACCAAGGTGAAACGTCCTTTGCATGAGCTAATAGCATGTATATATAACAAATGGGGTGATCATTCACCTCCCTTGTGACCTATGGAGTACCGTCATGACTGTTTGACTTCTCTAGGAATATCAGACTTCCAATTGACATTACATTTCTCTAATAATGAATTTACATAATCCACAAATGATGTGGAAAATGATGACTCATGACATGACACGACACTGATGACATAGACTGCATGATGACATGGCAATGTCAAGCCATTATTTGTTGATACTTTATCTATGTATTCTTGAAATATAGAACATGTTATTCGTCTTCCTCCTACATAATGCTTGAAGACAAGGAGTCTTCAATGTGATCTTGATTTCCATCTATTTTCGCAATCTAGCATCCCTTTGTATTTTTTATTGATCAAATTATATTTATAGCTACAAAGGTGTCTTCTAGTAGGATGCCCTTCTTCATCTCCTTCATCATCATCCTATCATAACATGATAGGATATATGCAACTGAAATCCACTCATGACAAGACAACGTTAGTCTGATAAACGGCTATTCTAACATGCTTTATGGTAACCACTAACGGAGCTAAAATCAAGTGATAGGAAGGGAATATGGCTTAAGGACTATGTAGTTACATAGCTCATAAGGACAGGGGCTAGGAATAAGCCTTGAGACTATGGATTGCGCAGTTTAGGTAGGTCAAGGCCAGATATCAACGCAATTGAAGTACTTAAGAGAATAGGTTGAAGGCTTGAGGATTGAGGTTTCTCATTATGTAGTTCTAGAGTGACAGAGGCAAAGAGATTGTGAAGTTGTGAAATTCAAGAGGTCAAGGATGAGGCTTGATGGTTTATATTACGCAGTGCATATAGGAGACTAACTAGAGGTAGGGGCTGTGAAGTTCTAGAGCTCAAGGGATGAGGCTGGGCACTGAGACTGTGTAGTGAGAAGTTCTAGAAGTCAGGGACAATGCATTGAGCAATGTCAAGAGGCAAGGTTGAAGCTTGGGAACTAAGACTACATAGGGTGTAGTTTAGGATGGTTGAGTGTCGTCAAGTTGCTCGAGCAGGAGCTATGCCGAATCTGGCCATGTGTGGGATCAGTGAGATCAAAGTGCAAAATAAAAAAACTTAAGTATGATCACACATTTAGGACAATTTACAATGCAACATTGATCACTTAGAACACATGAACAACATACTTCCATCAATCTAAAGACATTCCAATAAATATCCCAAAGTGTGACACTAAAGGTACACTTTGCGACGATAGTGACAAAACTTGTGCCATAGTGCTTGAAACTTTGGGAATGAGTGATATACATGTCTACATGATAGAAATAAATTATTAACACTAAGGTTACCCCTTGAAACAAACAAAAAATAAATATATGTGATGTACAATACTTGCCATGGTAAAATATGACACTTCAATTTTCTTCTAAATGAGACAACAATACTTTGAGAAAATGCTCATGATAACTCCTAATACATGTGACAACAACATGTAAAGTCAAAGTAGGCATCAAAACTTGGATGTAGGCCAAAATTTTGGAGGGTGTGTAGCAATGACAATAGAACCTCATCTCGTGGAGTAGCCTAAACTGATAAGCATACAAAACACTTAACCTTCCTTCATAGGATATGTATTTTAGGATGTGATAAGACACTTCATCCCATGGGTAAGGAAGGCTCTCCCTTCAAACTCCATTTTGATATTCAACTAGCTTTTCTTCGGGGAGGAAGAAATTATTCTTAGTTCTAATGGCTTGTCTACTATCCCCCTTGTCCCATCTAACTCCTAGAGGCAATGTGGTCACTTTGTTAATGAATTTTTTGTTCAAATGGATGACAAGTCCTCTAACAACAAGGGTGGCACTATATTCCCCCTAAGAGTGAAGGGCCATGGAGAATTCTTGGGTTATTTCATTATCATAGCAATTGATCTTCTCAAAGAACCCAATCCACTTGTGGCTTATGAATATTTCTTTGACAAGAGGATGTTGGTGGATTCTTTTTGAGTCTATGGGCTCCCTTCTATTGAAATCCCTTGACAATTTTTCTATTGTTGCTTCCTCAATTTTCTCAAAGAATTATCTGTCAATTACTAATTTCGAACTGTCATGGGGTTTTAATATAGAGGTGAGAGCGGCGACGCTATTTTCCTAACCATAGGGATAAAATTTACATGCCAAATTCAAAGAAAAGTAATGTTTTTTCCATGCTTCCCTTACATGGAGGAGAAATAAATTCAATTTTTAAGGGCTTGTTATAAGATATCTATATAGGAAGAAAGTTACCAAATTATCTGACTCTTTGTGCATGGAAGGTGAGGAAAATGCATTACTTACCCCTCCCTAGGATACTCCTTCATGGTTGTGGGGATTTGGAGGAAAATTTGCACCAATTCGAGTTGTTTTTAACCTCTTGGGTCAATCTTGTAGCAGTTGACTTCAATCCTATAGAAACAATCTGAAATCCTATAACAATTACTTCTAATATTATATCGCTTGTTTTTTAACTCAACAGATTATCTATAGAACCCTTTGGGACCCCTGATTGCAGCTAGCCTTACTCGTGACAACCTAATGGGCCTCTCTTTCCCTTTTAGGAATGAACTTCTTGGTACTAATGAGACTGGCACTCATCCTTTGATTCCTCTTGTGGGAGTGGGCTCAGGACAATATGTGAGCTATCTCTCACCTTCCACTTACTTATTCCACCTTATAGACCTATTGGTCCCACTCCTCATAATTATCACCCTTATTTTCTGTCTTTTTCCACGTTAAATGGGTGAGGGAGTTAACTACATTTGAACTATTTGAGGGTGAAGAAGACTATTGGCACCCTCAAGCCTATAGAAAACCAATTCCTTATACACGTAAAACATTTTTGGACTACCATGCTTAAAGGAAGAGGTGAGGAGTGTTATACCTATGCTTACTTGATGGTCTCTAGCAGCTTCGATGTCTAGTTGTTGCTTCAAGATAGTGGTTGATCTGCTCATATTTGGGGGTGTCATTTTCCATGGTAGTTGCTTCATGCTCTAGTCTTGTTTTTAAAATAATTTTTTTGGATATTTTCTAATAGGTGTCTCACTAATCGAAGTTTTTTTTATGTAGGTTCTTCAAATAGTGGATCGATCTGCTACTGTTTGAGATGAAAAGTGACCCTGTTGTGGCTCCTCAAGCATTGTGTGGTTTCCTAAGATCACAAAGATGGCCCTTCAATGCTTTAGGATGGCTAAGTCTTCATTTTGGTGTTTTCAGTGCTTCCAACTAAGGTTGTATAGGGTTTATGCAAGTTTCTACATGCTTGGATCATTTCTTGTAGTAGTCACATAGGCCACTCCAGAATCAAAATAACCTACATGGAATGCATTCAAAGTCTTTGATATTTCATGGTGAACTTATGGATAAGGGCAGGAAAATTTGGTGGTGGTGAATACTATCGAAGAAGGGGTGAAAAAGGTATTTTTTTCATGGACAAAGATGAATGTTTGGATGGACAAGTGGCCAAATGGTCTGGAGGATGGATGTTGGTGGTGTGGTGGAATTATTTTTTCATTTCCCTAAGGAAAACGTAAAATTTGAACCCTCTCTTTATTCTAATCACAAGCATGTAGAAACTAAGGTCAATCATGTAGCAATCAAGGGCAGTCTTGTAGCATTTTAGGACTATGGCATAATTGAATAAGGTAGGTATGCTTGATGATGGAGGAACTTCGAGAGATGGATGTTATTATGAAGGACATATAAGTAGCTAGGTTCGGAGGTGGAGAAGCGGAGTGTGGAGGTTGCCTTCTTTGAATATTCCCCCTTTGACTTTGGCCCCTTTGGCTGTGGCTAGAACCCTGCAAAAACATGTTAGTAGAGCCAATGTGAGGGTTCCCTTGCTTCCCCTTTGTTCTTTTCTATTTTATTTTTCCTTCCTTACTTCACTTTTTCTCTTTTTTTTGGTTGTTTTCTTTTTCTTTTTGAGACCCATAGGCTTCCTCAAGAGAGGTTTTCAACCTATAGGCCTACCCCAGGTGCCTGAAAGGATTCTTTAACCTAGGGATCTTTTCATTTACTTTTTCCTCTTTTTTTTTCTCTTGGGCTGCCTCATAGAGATTTTCATCCATAGAGTTGGTCTTATATGCGTCATGGAGTTTTTCACCTTGACTCCTTTATTTTTCACTTTATTTTTTTCTTTTTTTCTTTTCTTCTTTTGTTTATCATCTAGGCTAGATGAACTTAGAGCTATGAAACCCCCAATTACATTTATCTCCTTACTTATTGACATTGTAAACTCATCCTTTAATACATGCTTCTTGTACAAGTTTAACCAGTAACCATTAACAAGCAATGGAATTCATTCCTCATCAATTTTTCTTATTTGGATAGATCCATTATCATAACAATTTTCTACCAGATAAGGAAGCAATCACCTTGTCATCGATTTTCCTTTGAAATCCTTGAACCTAGAATCATGCAAGATTGCCCAATAATCCTCTTGGAAGACCCTTTATCTCATGTTTTTATCATGCTAGATATTCCCCTCCAGTTGAACCACTTCAGTGTGCATGCGAACCTACAACCTGAACTCATCCAAACCATTAAGATGGAGAAATATTTATTGTTGAGCTACACTAATGTCTAAATCCAACTATGTTGCCATTCTCAAGGTGTTGCATTCAAACGAAATAGACAATGGGGCCTTCTTTCCATAAACAACCTCAAAGGGGCTGAATCTGGGGTGGCTTTCTAAGTAGTATTATAGGCCCAAGTGGCTTCTACAAGTTAGGCTACCCAATTTCTTATGTTTCTAATGAAAAATTTAGTCAAAATTTTCTCGAAGGCTCTGTTTGTGAATTCCACTTGCTCATTTTCTTAAGGATGATATGAAGAGGATTTTCTATGTTTGATATAATGTTGTTGCATGATGCCTTCAATCATATTTGAAGTAAATTAAAATCATTTATCAATAACCAACTGCCTTGGAAATCCAAACTTGTAGAGGATGTTTTCTCTTGAAAATTTTACCACTTTTTACTCAGTTGTTTTCTTTGCTGCTTTTTCTTCAACCCACTTTATCTAGTAATCCATGCACACAATGGCTTATCTCTTTTGTTCGGATGGGGGATCGATTGACCCAATGAAATCCATGCCCCATCTCTCAAATGGATCCAAAGTCACTCAAGGTTGCATGGGAATTTTATCCTTTTTTGTATGCTTTCCCATCCTTTGGCAGTCATTACATCTAGAAATGTACCTTTTAGCATCTTGGTGTAAAGTAGGCCAATAATATCAAACTTATAGAGATTTGAAGGATACCCTCTTAGTAGAAAAATGGCCTCCATAGGGTCCATCATGGCATGCTAAGTGGATGCCAAAGACCTCTTCCTCCCTCACACATCTTCTTAAGATTTGATCTAATCCCAATTTAAAGAGGTTTCCCCCAATCCAGGTGAAATGGGCACTCTTTATAAAAATTTATCTCTTCTCCTTTAAGGATACATTAGGAGGGAACCCCCCAACTACCAAATAATTTTCTATATCATAAAACCAAGGAGAAAACAATGAGATAGAAAAAAGGTGTTCATATAGAGGTTGATCATCTACCAACTCCTCATTTCTTTTAGGCAATGTTAGTTTAGACAAAAAGTGTTCAAACACATTTTCATTCCCTGTCTTGTCAACAATGGTTAGATCAAATTGATGCAAAAATAAAAACCATATAATGATTATAAAATTGAAAAAAATTGTAGTCACTATGTATTTAGAGGTCACCTGATAAATATAACAAATACTTTGTACCTAGTGATATAATTCCCAAACTTATTCAAAGAGTGTACCACAACTAAGAGCTCTTTCTCAGTAAATGCATAATTAAGTTCAACTTTGAAGAGGTCGTTACTGTGAAATATATGGCATAGGGAAACTTGTCTTCCACTTGTCCCAAATCTTCTCCCACAACTTTGTTTGATGCATGTATGTGGATGTGAAAAGGAAATGTGCAATTGCAACCTTTAAGAATTGGTGCGGTGGTCAAGTTCTCCTTCAGTTCTTCAAATTCCTCTTAACATATCTATGTCCAACAAATATATGAATATTTGTCTAACAAACCAAACATAGGTGAAGGCAACTTTCTAAAGTCCTTAATGAATCTTCTTTAATACCCATATATACCAAGAAAAATTTTAACATCCCTTTGGTTTTGAGGTACAAGGACCCTTTTTATAATACAAACCTTGTTAGTGTCAACTTGGATCCCTTCATTAGAAAGGATGTGACCTAGGACAGTCCATACATTCATAAAAAATCACACTTTTTGGGATTTAGTGAAATATTGATTTGAATTCATTTCTTTAAGACCTTACAAAGATTGGAAAGATTTTTCTCGAAATCATTTCCATAAGGGGTGAAATCATCCATGTATATTTCAATAGTGTCATGCATGAGATTAATAAAGATAATAAAGACTACCCTCTATAAGGTAGAAAATGCATTGCAAAAAAAAAAGGGGGGGCCTCTACAGGAAAATATCACCCATGGGTATGTGAAGGTGGTCTTCTCCTGATCCTCATAGCTGATCTGGATTTTAGTGTATCCACTAAATCCATCTAGCAATGAAAATAATTTCTTCCTTGCAAGGTCATCAAGGACATGATCAATGAAAGGAAAATGGAAATGGTCCTTCTTTGTAACTTTTTGGAGCTCCCTATAGTTAGCACAAATCCTCCTCTTCCCATTTTTCTTTGATACTATGACAACATAGAACACCCACTGACTACGAGAAATGGGGTAAATGAACCCTCCATCCAACAACTTTTGTATTTCCTCTTTGACAATATCCTTAACGGAATGATTCATCATCCTTTGGGGTTGGCGCACATGCTTTCATACCTCATTGATGTAGATATGGTGAGTACAAACTAATGGATGCACCCCTTTCATTTCCTTATAGTCCTAAGCAAAGACATGAAGATGCTTCCTCAACATAGTGCAAAGTTTCTCTTCTTGCTCCACTGAGACAAAAGCGTTCACTTTTAGAGTTTTGATGAGATGATTTCCACAATATTCACATGATCTAGGTTAGTGTTAGCAGAGCATAGCTCAACCCATGAATTTTTCTTAGTTTTCTCTGAGGACTCTTCCACTAGCTCATCAATTGGCATGGAAGTAGGAGGGTGGTTTTGCAAGAATTGATCAATAAGATCATCCCCATCTAGTTGCCTACTTTGTATGGCACCATCTATTCCACAAATTGGGTAGGAAGATGGATGATAGAGGTTCTCTTCTTTCCCCCTCTTCTATCCACAAGGGTAAATCATGATCAATAGAGGGGTTAGTAAGGGGGATATAATATGAGCTACTTTGCGAGATGCCCATTCTTAATGGTCATGTTGTCGACCCTGCAAGTAATGTAAGCATCAACAACGGCTAACCAAGGTATCTATAGAATGAGAAGGTATCCATTAAACTTTGTTTTAGGAAGGAGGATAAAGAAATCTGTGGGAAATTCGCCATAGTCATTATAGACCATCACATCCTCAATAACTACACCAGGGCATAATGTGGATCTAATTGAAAGCTACAACACTATAGTGGTCCTCCTCAAGCCTTCATGGAGGTTGAGCTTTATCATGGTTTCCTTGGCCATGAAATTGATCTCAGCCCCAAGGTCATTCAAGGCACTGTTGTCTACAATATTGTTAATGTTCACATCAAGTACTAGGTTACCAAGATCCAAGTACTTTGGGGAGATTACTATCCCGAACATTAGTTCAAATAGTTTCGCAACAACATTGATAGTAGGGGCATCTCTTTTTCTTATCCCAAACCTATTCAAGCATTCTTCCCTAGAAGCTTATTTAAATGGAGACATATTTGATGGCTTGGAGAAGTTGTATCTTAACACACATGTTGTTCAATTCTATCAGATGTTTAACCTGTACTCAGGTGTGTTGTTTAGGTTGGACCAACAATTTATAATAGTGATGTGTATTGGATTGAGGGGTATTTTCCTCCTTCTCTTGTTTAATATCATCAAGTGGAAAATGTGAGTGAGAATCTGGAAGTAGCTTCCTAGACTTAATGTTGATCTCTTGGATTTCCAAATCATACGAATGATAAGATGGTTCCCCTCTTTAGACTCGTTATGTCTACTTATTTTTTGGGTTGAAATTGTGTTTGGCAAGAATCTGAGGTTTCTTTAGTGGGTTGTTGTCAGGTAGTTTTGGTTGAGGTGGAGGAGGAGGCATTAAGGTAGTAGGTTTTGCTTCTTGAGGACTTCATCGCCGTGAAGGGTTGACACATTGAGGAGGCAAGGGTTGATCTAGATGGAAAGGTGGATTGACAGGATATGGAGGGCAGCCAGGAGTAAAGAACCAAGGGTGAAGTCATGGAGGAAGATGAGTGAGCTAGAGGATACCAATGCTGGAAGGGTGCATTCTTATTTTGAATGAAAGAAGGATATTGTTCACCCTTCATGACTTGTTGGCATGGTTGAGGGCCTTGTGCCCTCCTTTGTTTTATGAAGTAAAGATGCTCTAATCCTTTCTTTTCCCCATTGGTATACAAGCTTTATGCCTAAAAGAGGAGAATTTATCTGTTGCATGGTTCTCTTAACAAATAGAGAAGACCTCTATGGTGTTCAGCGGACAATCATTTCTAGGTTGCCTGTTGGTACATTTGGGGAAAAACATAGCTAGTGCCAATTTTGTTTCCTCTTGATTCCTCTTAATATGCACAGTATCCATATGTAACGAAAAAGTGTGCAACATCTCACTCTTGAAGTTTTTTAGAATACTCCTTATCTCTTGTTTGATGGTCAAGGTGGAGGGAGAAGAGTTTACCAAGCCTTGATTGGACTTATCTCTCCTCCTTGCAACCCTACAATGATTCTTGAATAATTTCTTCATGCCATCATAGGTTAGGTCATAAATATCTACACTAGACAACATATTGAGGGTCTCCATTACATCCTCCCTAATCCCTTAGTGTAGTACAAGATTGAGTGATTTAGGATAAAGGGTATAATTATCCCTTCTAAAGTTAAGTTGGAACTTTTCCTTATACTCTTCTAAGGACTGATCTAGCCCTAAGGCCATCCTAAATATCTCATACTTTTTCTCCTTAGACCTACAACAATATTCATACTTCTCATTAAAATATTGCTTCACTTATTCCCAAGAAGTGATGCTACCTCTAGCTAGCTCCATGAACCAATCCAAGGTTGCATCCTTGAGGGTGGAGGGGGACAACTTCAACTTTTTTCATTACAAATATAAGCATAGGTCCTAAAACTTACAATAAATTCAAACATGAATGTGTCAGGCTCCATAGGGGCAAAGCCATGGAAGTGTGGAAGGGAAGTGGGGTTTATATTCTTCATATTGGCTCGTAATTGGTGTAGACTTAGATAGGAAAGATATTATTCTACCTATTATTACCCATGTTTTGGATAGGTGATATAGGTTCTTCCTTCCCTAGGGGTTCTTCAAATATTTAGTGTTTCTCACCTAAAGGATTCTCTAACTCCCATGTTGTTAGAGTGGGAAGTTCACAGTCACCAACGAAGACAGATGGTTGACTAAATTATGGGGTGGGGGTTTTCGGTAGAAATTTCCCTTGATTATCCCTACTCCTATGAGGAATGAAAAAAAATTGTGCTTTTTGTGTTTTCCTCTTTTTTTTTTCTCTTTTTCTTCGAATTTTTCTCAAATAAATCATTCTTGATGCAAAGCAATAGAAAGATGAAAAAGAAAGGAAATTTCTAAGTAGAAACTAGACTTACTTGTACAACTCCCTAGGAACGACACTAAAACATGACGATCCCCAGTATTGCAAAGAGAGTGTTGCAACTTGCAAGGCTACTAACTTTATTTATATACCCAGGCTATGTACAAACATAAGTGTTGACAACGCTATATGTATAATAGGTTTGTTCTAATCATGCCACCTTTAAGAAATGGAGCAAACCAAGGCATACAAAGGCCGCTCTATTAGTTGACTCAAGGAATGAAATTTCATAAAAAGGGAAATAGTATTCTACTTTCAAAAGGAATGAAGACGATACTTGTTCAAATCTAAATACTAACCCTAGTTGTGGGAATATAAAGGAGATATTACTCGTAGAAATTGAAAAATTAATCTACTTTCAAAATGTAAATTATATGTTACTTGCAAGAATGGAAAAATTAATCTGATTTCAAAATGTAAAAGTTGCATTGAAAAGGAAACCTAACCTATGCAATGGAAATAATAATGCTTTGAAATTGAAACCCTAAAAGAAGCATTAATCCAAGAGAAACAATCATAGTATATATTTCATAAATGAATGATCATGAATTGAAACCTTAATTGGTGTGTTCAAAGAGAATATATTTAGTGGCAAATTTCATTAGGAATTTCACGAGGAAATCAAGAAAATCACCTCTATATTGTTAAATTCAGAAATTTTTCCACTAACCCTAATTGCAAAAATGTGTTGGAGTGAAGAAAATACAAATCCTAAGTGTTATTTTGTCTCCCTCAATCAGGGTTTCAAAGCCTAGGGAACATTATTCAAGGCTAAGAGGAAAAAATAAAGCTTTTCGAACAAATCTAATCCAGTTTAGATGGTGTTATAGGACACTACAAGATTTCTAAAAGATTGCCCTATTTTGCTACAAAATTAGATCCATTAGCATTTTGAGATTGGGAATGGTGAAATAAAGGTGGGAAAGGGTTGATGAAGGTATATGAAGATTTTATGAAGCTTTTTCCAATATTAGTACTTCTCACAGGCCCATTTTTCACAAAAGCAAATGTACATAGTGTCCTTTGATGACCTAGAAATATACTTTCAGTTGCAGATTATTGAGGGCGTTGCAAGGTGATGAGAGAGAGGCTAATGTTGGTAAGAGGGATGTGAGATGAATATGCCAACCCTGCAAGGCAATAGTAGTACTTGCATACGAGAAAAATAATTCTTTTGCAACTTAAAAAATTGTCAAACTAATAACCAAATTGCAATGAAATGGAACTTAAACAAGAAAGGATGAGTTGAATTTTATGAAACAAAGTAACAAAGGATGAACTAAATTTCTTTTGCGTCAAAATAAAATATAGCCTATAACATGCATATGACCTACATGCATGTAAAATTAAATAATACTATGACTTAATTCCTTTGTATGCAAGAAACAAAGTATGTAAAAGAGAATTAGTTTAAGATATAACAATTGCAAAGGAAGGTAACCCTATGTTTTTTGGATTTCTAATGAATCTTCATCAAGCACACTTTCGACAAGAGAGGTGTTATATAGACTTTCACCAGCAACATTTATAATCACACTTCTATCAATAAAGAAAATAGATTTTGATATGAAAGGTAATGGATGGATAAAATACATAAAGAGATACTAAAGCCTTTGGGTTTGGCACTAACCTATGGGGACTCAACCCTATAAAACAAACTCATATGGAAGATAACAATCTCCTCTGATTTATATAAAATAGAGTTGAAGTACATAATATAAACTAATGGAAATGACAATATTAAGCTCCTAGCTCTTAGTAGCTCCTATCTGCTCGAAACGTTCAAATATTATTGAGCCCATATGCCTTGCTATACATACAAAAATGACTGAGGGGTAGCTTCCTTAGAAAGAGGATTTCTTCTCTCCAAAATCTCTAGAAAAGTGGATCTATATCACTTAAATCCTCGAAATTTCTTGGGTGCATCGACTGCTAGTAGATCATTGAGTTATAGGTGAGTGATTTTAGGGATCAATTCAAGTTGTAGGTGGGTAAATGAAGGGGAAAAGTCTCTTACATCTCCTACAGCTACCTCCAATGTACCTTTACACAGCAAATGCACTCAAAAGCACTTTTTGACTGCATATTAATCACATTAGGCCATGAAGTATGGACAAACATCCTTTAGTCTCCCTATTAAGGACATTATAGTAAAAAAGATGTTAATAAATGCAAGAGAAGATGAAATTATGTGTTGGAGGATAGAAAAATGGGCCTTATTATATAACTATTAATGGGGCCCATCACATTGTCTCCCAAAATCGTGAAAACTAGAGACATGAAAGGTCCCTAAATCTCATCAAATAACTCCTTCCCTAAACCTCTATTGCCATTCCATCACATATGCACAAGCCGGCTCAATGATTCATAGGTTTATCATTCAATGAATATTGTGCTACAATCTCTATGTTGATCCATTCTTCTCGATTTTCCTTCTTAAGTTCTTAATTAAAAAAAGAATGTGTGGAAAGAACATCTCAAGATATCCACACTCAATGCAAGTGAAAAGAAATGAAATAAATGGACCTAGACTATTGTTATGATTTCCTTTACTTTCATGTTGAGATTAATTTTATTGTTACCTCAACAAGGTTCTTATTTGTATCACTTGTCTTTGGTATCCCATGATTAGGGCAACAAATATTTGTAGTCTCTATTTTTCATACTTTCTCTTCTAATTTTACAAAATTAAAATTGATATAAATCTTTTTTGTTGAAATACAAAAATAACTTATCCATGTATATATAAATGTATATATAAATATAGATACATATACATTTGCATATACACAACGTCTTCATACTAATATGCAATGAAAATGAGTCAAATACTATCTACTAATTATTAAAAATGATGACATGTGATGACATGTATAGAAATCTAAGTTAATGAGTAATGGAAAGACGACCAAACCATTTCGCAATTTTCGAGAAATAAAAGGTATGACAAAATTTTATAGAGCTTCCAGTTTTAAGTCACTCACGTGTTAATCATTATTAGAGTTTTAGTGTAAACAAGGGGAGCTGCGACGCAGCGAGTCCCTGCGTGAAGTTGAGCCTGTCTATTACGCACTACAGGCATGTGTCCATTACAGATGGAAGCATATCAGCCAGGCTATGAAACAATTCAAGATTGCTCGGCAAGTAGCTCAATATTGTTTGTTTGGTGGAGAACTGAATTCAGGTTAACAGAGAATCTGCGTGAAGTTGAGCCTGTCTATTACGCACTACAGGCATGTGTCCATTACAGATGGAAGCATATCAGCCCGGCTATGAAACAATTCAAGATTGCTCGGCAAGCAGCTCAATATTGTTTGTTTGGTGGAGAACTGAATACTACAGGCATGTGTCCATTACAGATGGAAGCATATCAGCCCGGCTATGAAACAATTCAAGATTGCTCGGCAAGCAGCTCAAGATTGCTCAGGTGACAGGATCAGAACTTCAAAGTTTAAGTAAAATCTAAATGAGTCATTTATTATTGAGCTTTCCAATGTTTAGTAATTTGATTGTTTAGATTCTCTAAGTGTTGAGATACTTGCCTAATTTTGAATCAGTTGAAAAATATTTTTCAGTCTTTTGGTGTTGCTTTTTATTAGCAAGTGGAAAAGTGTTGTTTTCTATTGTTGAAATTACCTCAATTATAAACCTAATATGTATATGTTTTTTTTTAATTTCCAGTAAATAACTAAAAAAATATTAAACTTAATAAATACATGCTTTTTTAAATCCAGTGAATAACTACATAACATTATTGTTATGACTGACTCCATAATCTTATTATATAAAAGCATGGACGGAAAGCCCGCAATTAAAAAACTGTGAATCACTCCGACACATCTGAGCATCTTTGAGGGCAGCCCACTCTTCTCCTGCGGGTATATTCTGTCTCAGCTACCCTTAGGAAAATGAGATATTCATGCCGTGAGAGAAAAAAAAAGGGGATATTTTTGACTTTGACAATACCGCACCATTGAGATTTCTTGATTAAGAGAAATCAACGAGAGCTGCAGGAGCACATTTAATATAAATAATCAAAGAGAGGTCACAGCTTAAAACAAATATGATGTTAAAGAAAACTTTATTAAGAGAAGTCAAGGATACCGTGGAAATTAGATATAAAATAATTTTGTTAAGAGAAACATATTTAAATTTATTATGGAAATTTTCATACCTAAATTTTGTTAAGAGAGGTTAAAACAAATATGATGTTAAAGAAAACTTGATTAAGAGAAATCAAGAAGAGCTGCAAGATCACCCAATAATAATATCTTAAAGAACTCAGAGCGTTGCATACGATTCCAACGGTCGAGTGTTTCCAACGACAGGTGTTGGAAGGAGAGGCACAGTGCCCATGCAAAGAACGAAGGCTTCTCTTAACTGAGTGTTTCCAACGACAGGTGTTGGAAGGAGAGGCACAGTGTCCATGCAGAGAACGAAGGTTCTCTTTTCTTGTATTCGTGTGTCAGCAGCTCCCATGGCTTCCTGTAGCAATCTGCTTCCATCTTTATCACTGCACAGACTTGGATCACTGCACAGACTTAGAGCTGCTCTCGGCCTGGACTGAACATACCTCAGCACTCAATCTCCTCAAGTATACAAGCCATCCAAACCAGCATACACCAATCTCTCTCTTCCAGTATATATACGCTGTCTCTATTCTAATTCTGAGGCATATTTCGGCCTCTTCAAGGGCAGATCTGGCCACAGATCTTGTAGCTCATTACTGTTTCATGATGTATGTGCAAGTTCCAGCTCCAGTGCGTACTAAGGATAAAAAAGGTACTAGCTCCGGCCTTCTTCATCACCAAAGCGATTTTTTTCTGCACAGAAGAATGTTTTGAATTAGGAATTTTGATAAGTAATGCTTTCAGGTTGAATTTAGAGCAGTACCTAGAGTAGCCTCCGATTCTGATGTCCCTCTATATATATCTGAACAGATAAATCAGATAGTACATTCCTATAGGCTCAGTTTCATTAATTTTGATGTCTTTTAATTCTTCTGGACAAACAAAAAATATAAAGAGAGGAGAATCCACTTTATATATTACGTAGTATACATTGAGAATGCGAGGATTCATTTTACGAAAATCAGTGTTTAGATAAAGACTCGAGTGGAAACAAATCGATGGTGTTCACATAGAACTAACTTAACAAAATCCAGTCTATTTGATGTTTTGTCCATGTCTTGGTCAAGGTCCTCCAAAATTCTTTCCTGCAGGCAAAGGCAGATTTGTGGTACGCATCAGTCGACATGATTCACTTCTTTAAAGAATTGATAGGCAAACACTGATGAACTCGATCACTTGAATGCATTAGATCATAGTACTAGCAGTTTAATGCATTAGATCATAGTACTAGCAGTTTAATAACCAAAGGAACAAATATGCCCAAGAAAATTAACCTGTCCCATGAGCTCCTCATGTATTGTGAGACCAACACTGCCAAGTCTCTCAACACTGGCACTAAGCGCATCTAACTCTTGATCTTGTTCTCTGGTCACCAGGCAAAGCAAGTTAACAGGCTACCAGATCAATGCTATTCAAGAAAAAGGCTGACAGGTGTAAATTCTTGGAAGAGAAAAACAAATTTTGAAAAAGGCTCTTTAGCAGAGGTGTCCGACAAGTGTAAATGCTTAGAAAGGAAAAACAAAGTTCGAGAAGGCTCTTAAGCGTAGGTGTCTAGACTCTAAAGCACTGTTATAAAAAAAGCTATATTTAAAAGTGATCTTCAACAACATAAATTTGATCATACTTCTAATAACAGAATAAACATATTGGGAATTCATAGAAAGGATAACAGTCATTGACGGCTTTGAACTGCAGGAAATACCAGCAAAAAAGTCGCTATATTGCGAAAGCTAGTATTGCTAGTGGCCATCCCACAATTGTTCTGGTCAGAGAATCCACGGCCTCTAATCCTGAGAAAGCCCAGCTCCTCGAGTCCTTCAAGGCCTCAGCTCCTCGAGTCCTTCAAGGTAATTGTTTCCAAACCCACTGCTATTCTATCAAGTAATCATGTTATGATGACCAAAATTTAATCCTATGATCAGTTTCACATTAGAAATCTCACCTTGTTCATTGCTTCTCACTGCAGGAACCGTCTGCTGTTGCAGAGAGCATTAGAGGGTCTGCGAACGCTCTGCCTTGGAGCAATCCAAAACCAAAAGTCCGTAAGAAAAAATGCAAATATTTGCAGGAAGCGTACACAGTTTAAACCCTGCTGCTCGCAGATTGTAAAGAAAAACCGAAGGGTAGCAGTGTATTTAATGAGATGCAGTGGGCCGACGTCACAAAGACACGGGTGCAGGGCATGCACAAAGACACGGGTGTAGGGCAGGACCTCTCCACACCCCTGACGGTTAGCTGAAAATGCACCGCACTTAATTGCTTTAACATATGGTTTACCACCTTTGCATACCCGCCAGAAGTAATCCTAGCATTAAAACCATACACCCCTGACGGTTAGCTGAAAATGCACCGCACTTAATTGCTTTAACATATGGTTTAGGTTCGGATTAGCTTCGGATTACGTTAGGTCCTCGGGAGGAGGCCAAATAACGTGATTTATAAATATGTCTTCAGAAAGCTTGGTATATAGTTGATGACCGGGCATCACAAGCAGGTCAATTAATGCTAAATAGCTCGCGAACGATTACAATAGTCCATGCCTGAGGGCAGGGACTAATAAGAGATGGTATGAGTTATAAGACCACTAAAGTAATTTGATGGGTTAATATTCTATTACTATTCTTTTTATTTACGTTTAACTTTAACAAATAAAATATCAGTATTGAATTTGTAAATTTTTACATGGTATAAATAAATAAATAACCGAAGCTATATTTTTATATAATTTTAATTTTCCTATTAATAAGTACCAACTCAACCAATTTATTTATTTTGGTTTTCATATGATGCATAACGAGGGGTGTAATGTAGCCTATGGAAATAAACCTATAAATAAAAATTGACAATTTGACATTTTTTTCCTCAGTGATTACGAAACTATGAGAAGGTTTTATGGAAAATAAAAATAAATGGATGATTACATACATATATTCTTTTGTTGTGATATGTATGCTCTCTAGAAGAGGAAATATTGAACTTCTTACCAAGGTACTACTTTCCTCAAACTCTAAATTCTATTGACATCAATATAATTTTAGGTGTAAGATATGCATAAGGTACTACTTTTCTCATCTTGCGTCTTGGGACACTGTTTAGTAGATAAATTTACTCCGACAGGAAAAGGAACCTTCATGGGTTTACTATTCTGCTTATTAAACCTTTGGATTATTGTCTCAAAATACTTCCTCTAGTTTAGCCAAATCTTCCTCTTTACTCGAAATCATTTAATTTCCATGCCTAAAATATAGTGTACAGCACCAACATCCTTCATGTGGAATTTGGAGGACAATTGGGTGTTCAAATCATGGATAATTTTTTTCTCATTTCCAATCAACAACATATCATCCACATACAAGACCATATAAATAACATGGTCACCAATTAATTTAAAATACTCACACTGATCCACTTTTCTTTTGGTGGAGCCAAGTCCCCACATCAATTTATCAAATTTTTGATACCACATCCTCGGCAACTGCTTAACCCATACAAATACTTTCTTAACCTGCATACCACTAAGCATGATTCTTTCCTTTTCCATCAACATCATGTTCATTCTTTCTGAAACTTCATTTGGTTGAGGTGTGTAGGGAGTAGTCTTCCTCCGTGCTATACCACACTTCTTACAAAAATCTTCAAATTCCTTCTTGCAAAACTCTCCACCATTATCTCTCCTCGGCACCTTTATCCTCTTCTCTTTTTGGTTTTCCACCAAAGCCTTAAATTCTTTAAACCTGTCAAAGACTTCAAATTTATTTTTGAGAAAATATATCTAGGTATTCCTTGAGAAGTCATCTATAACTGATAAATAGTACACAGAATTAGCCAATGATGGAACCGACACAGGTCCAAACACATGACTTTGCACAAGCTCTAGTATCCATGTCAGCCTCTTAGCACCATAGGGGAAACTCACCCAATTCTTCTTCCCATATATGCAATGTTCTTAGAAATTGAAATTCAAAGAGAAATTAGACATACATTTTACCATACAATTACCATAAATTATCCGAAGTCTCCTCTCTCCAATATGTCCAAACCTTTGATGCAATAGCATGGTATTTTCTCTAAAGACCACTATATTTTCTGCTCCACTTTGAGCAACCACATAACTATTACACCCATCAATAAAAGTGCTATCTAGAAGATTATACAGAATTCTAATCTGAACTCCCCATGTCAATACCAATTCTCCCCGAACCATCTTGCAAGTATCTTTCTCGAACACCTTTTTTACACTTGCATCATCCATCATGCTTACATAAATTAGATTTCTGGCCAATGCAGGAATATGCAAAACACATGGAACTTTTCTAATCCTTCCAACTTTCAACTTCATCTTGAATATTATGCATATGGCAATTCTAGCATTCTTCTCATCCCATAAGAAGACATCACCACCATTATATTTCTCATACTTGTAGAACCACTCCCTCTGGGGAGTGAAGTGAAAGGATGGACCTGAGTTAACCAACCATGCCTCATGATATAAATGTGTACTTGAAGAAAAAGCCAAGTACATATCCCCACCTTCATCTACGATAGTTTTGGCCTCTACAGGAGGAGAATCATCATAACTCTTTCCCTCCTTAAGAGATTTAGATTTACTTTCCTTTTTGAAGTGCCCTCCCTTTCCACATTTCAAGCACACCTTTAGAGGCTTTCCTGGAGATTTATATCTCCCTCCAGATTTGGATCTCCCACTCAAGGACTTATTTTTCTTTCTCCTCTATGACCGTCTTTGTACAGACAAGGCATCTAAGTTTTGGCCCACCATATTTTTTTTGTCTCATCTCCTCCGAAAGCAAGGATGAGATTATTTCATCAAACCTCAAGGTAGTTGTATTTCTAGCTATTGGAACAACTAGGCTATCCCATGAATCTGGTAGAGAATATAACAAACTGATGCACTTATCTTCATTTGAAATTTTAATATCAACATATAAATTTGGCTTACCACAATATTAAAGACATTTATATGCTTTTTCATTGAGTATCCATCCTTCATCCTTAGGTTATACAACTATTTCTGTAGGAAAAATTTGATCAAAAAAGACTTAGATTGGTACAAAGCCCCTAACTTGTCCCATAAAGCCTTCATTGTAGCTTCCCCTGATACATTCAATAATACTGAATTTCTTATACACAACTGTATTGTGCTCTTTTATTTTTGATCCAGCTTCATCAAGTATTTATCTATCATTTTCGTTGGTTTAGTTCCTGGATCTACCGCAGTCCACTGATATTTATCCACCAGCAGATCCTCCATCTTATGTTTCCAACAGTAAAAACTCTTACCATTAAATTTATCGATCTTTATCTTTCAGTTGCTTGCCATCTTCTTTCACTACGAGAATCGATCCCGTAGGTCTCCCACTGAACAGGGTCTAACACAGGCCCAAACAAAACCCCTCAACATCAAAGGCATCCCCTTGAAGCTGGAACAACTATGATACCAAAAATGTAGGTTTTAACATTGTACATAAATTACTTGCAAACGAATTCATAAAAAATAGAAAATAGACAATGGCGAGAATATAAAAAAAATACATAGAGATTTCCCATGGATACCGGAACTGTGACTACCAGATTGAATTTTCATTATATTTATTTCAATGTTACAATACATATATAAACATGTCGAAGAATTCATAAAACCCAATCCATTAAGCATGGATTAGAGCATAATCATAGTTCTCTTGAGTAAATCTACAGGATACCATGGGAAGAAAACTATCACACAAAAAACCATGTGCAAAACCCATGCACAAAACCATAGGTTAGTTCGTTAGAAAGGTATAGTCGACCTGCGTACTCATGGATACAAACTATTTCACAAGGTGGGTGGAAGCCATTCCATTATGGAAAATCAATGACGAAGAGGTAATATATCTTTTCAATCACTACATCATGACCAGGTTAGGCATTCCAACCTCTCTTACTTTTGATAATGCTACTTATTTCTCATCTTTAACGTTAAATGATTTTTCTTTCGAAAATAACATTATTTTGAAACATTCAACTAACTATTATTCCCAGGGAAATGGCATAGAATATCCAAAAACAAGAACCTAATCAGAATTATGATGAATATCTTGTTGTCACATCAAATAAAATTGCACCATGCCCTAAGCAATGCCTTGTAGGCCAACCAGGTCACACGAAAACCATCTCTCAGAACATCCCCTATTTTCTAGTCTAAGGGAACCAAGCCATCTTACCACCCAACTTGCACCTTCCTGCTTCCCATATGTCATAAGAGTTGTGAGGCACCCCTTTCCCTACCGTGCAAAACCAGATCAACACCCTCCTCAAACTGGAAGGGTAAAGAAAGAAGGCTAGGGAAAAATTTTATGTTCACTAAAGCTAAATCAAGAGATGGTTTAATAAGAAATCCGCAGGGAGTAATGAGTTCAATGTGGGTTACCTAGTCCTCAAATGGGACAAGCCTCATGAGGAAAAAGGTAAACAAACAAAATTGTAGTCCCTATGGATTGGTCCCTTCCATGTTAAGGAAAATATTGGCCATCATACCTACAGATTGGAGACTTTGGGAGGGAGGGTCGAACCCCTTCTTGTTAATGGCGTGGACCTCAAATCTTGTTTTTCATAACAACTCCAGCAACTACTTCTCCACCCCTATACTATAGTTTCCTTTTTTCATTTTCCATATTTGATTAGTTTATCCTTTCATGTTACATTTACCCTTTCACCTTCTTTATTTCTTTTATTTTGTGTCCTTTAATAATGTTTTTACCCAGAATTATGGGACATTACTCTAGTTTGACACCCTAGGGTTGAGGTAGCCTCTACACTGGTGCCTAAGCTATGCTTCTTTCTATGCGTACACTTGACAGGACCTAAAGTCATGACCAAGGTAGAGTGTTGAAATCTATTATAGTGGGGAAGTATAGCATCCATGGTACCCCATCCTTCAACAATTAGTCCTTTCTATTGACTTGCCTGTAAGTTTTGAATGAATCATTTTATCCATCTTTATTGAGAGGGGGAAAGGAAAAACCTTAATGAGCATACATAATTTAGGAAAATAATGGTTTGTGAAAACCATAAATAACCTATCTTGCAAGTAAAATAAGTCGTGATCCCTCATTCACCGAGGCTAATAAATGTCATGTGAATAAGTGATAATGATCACATGTGAATAAGTGCCAATGAGCACATGAATTAAATGAAACAATGAAAAAATGATTGAGAAATGCTTCCTACAGATAGACATGATGCAACGACCTTGATAGGGTACTTTCCAGGATCGCTGGCTGCAAAGCAACGCTTATGATTTCTAGGTAGTGACTTTGTTGGGGTATTGTTCTGGCTCGCTAGAAGCAAAGAAACACCAGATATTTGTAACTACTATACTAAAAACCTTCCCAAATCATATCATTATCAGGCCCCTATATGGAGGCATCAGGAAGGTCTTTACTCTGTGTGATAACAGGCCAAGTATTATGAGCTAGAGATTACTGATCAATACTAGGGGAATATATGGAGGCACCAGTGGGACTCGCAATCTAAAAACGAAGCACTCATAAAAGTCTGAATTATCACAAGATCATGTGTTAGCAGAGATTCTGAGGTTCTACCAGTGAATCGCCAATTGTTGTAGCCACTACAAAAAACCTCCAAATTTCTTGACTTTTCAAAATTTTTGAGTCGTTGTACTATGTTTTTGTCTATTTTTTACCTTCTGAGACCTTAATGGTTGGCCAAAACATTTCTAATCCTGTCACAAGCCTAACTATCAAAGAATCAAAGTTTTATTCTTCAACCCAAGTTACAAGTCACATCGAATCAACTCTCGTGAGTCCAGAAATTGTGACCATGTGACCTACTTTAGTTTTGTCTAAGTCAAGTTGCTAAGTCACAAAGATAATCTTGTGAGATTTTACCCTCGTGCAGCTTTGTGACCTCATGCCCAACAAGGTCATACGGTCAAAAACATATCGAAATAGACAACTTGCGACCCCTGTGACCTTGCGACTTCGTGACCTCCCGAGTCTCTGGGTTGCATGGGTCACAAAGTCACAAGATCATAAAACATACCTTTATGCAACCTAGAAACCTCTGATACCCCATATGTGTGACCATTCTTATCAATAATATGACCTTACCAATCATTTGAACAATTCATTTTGGTTGCTTGGAGGATGAAGGGGCTCAATGACTTGGAGGAAGTGCATGACCCTACCAAGTAAGTGACTGCTATGATTCCTGGTTATCATTACCTATTACCATTTGGCCCATTCTTCGGCCTTGATCTTGCATATTCCTCATCTATGGGTTTTTTATCCAAGCTTAATGTCTCATTTCACTCAGAAACTCTTGGCCATCTTATTTTTCCTGCAAAATTCATTTCTTCCCAGTCACTCAGCTCGATATCCTCCCCAAAAAAGATTGCCCCCCACAAGGATCAAGTCATCTAGTCCAGGGTCTCCTTAGGGACTCAATTTTAACCATCATTCCCTTCGTCGAGATTCCCTATGGAATAGGTCACATGACTAAAATCCGCAATAGGAAAAAGTAATACTACATTGCGACCTTGCGACTATGTGATTTTCCTTCAATGTGACCTTGTGACTGTGTGATTTTCCTTCAATGTGACCTTACGACTGTGTGATTTTCCTTCAATGTGACCTTGTAACCTTTTGATTGTGTGGCCATTGTGATGTATCCTTCATTGCAACTTATACGAACCTTCCTGTGTTGCAACCTATGACCTTGTGACCTAGCTTGACCTATGTGTTAGCCTACTAGTCGCCAAGTCGCATAGTTCATCTTCATGACCCATGCATGTTGGACATTGGATAAACCAACGCTCCCTGTGTGTTTCATGTCATGGACTAACCGCCTTTCGTGGATCCTTATCTCTGATGATGCGATTGTTGGCTAACACTTGCGGGTTTTGGTTTAATGACAATTGTAATTCCTAATAAGTGGTATCAGAGCACAGGTCACAAGTTCGATACACACCCGACCGACATTGGGGGGAGATTATTAGACATCAGATAAACCAACACTCCATGCCTGTTTCTTGACATGGACTAATCACCTCTGATGGATCCTTATCTCTGGCGATGCGATTGTTGACGAAAACCTGTCGGTTTTGGTTTAACGACAATCATGATTCCCAATATTGCAACCCCCATAACCCTTATGACCTTGTGACCTATTAGGAAGATTTATTTCCTGGGGATTTACTAGGAACTCTAAAACTATGATTTAGGTTTAATTATTCATGCCATCTCTCTCATTGTGGGACTATTTTTCTGACATGCCAGGTGACGTTGATCATGAGTGCATATTGATTTCATCTTTCTCTGGCAAGATGGCACCTATGGTAGTGAATTCTTCTAGCAAAAGATATGAAATAAGCATACAATAAATTTACTAAGTCTCACCACCTCCCATGTACAAGGACACTGTGTACAACCTCAACAAGATCACCAAACCCTCTTGGTTTGATATTTATGTAGTTTTTTCCAAATAAGACACCCCTAAAGACAAGGAGGATTTCTAGGTGTATATTAACGTCAATAGGTCTAGTCTCAAAAAAGTGTCCTCTCATCCTCCTATCTTTCTATGCATTGAAACCATCGAATGGATTATATGGAATACATATACAAATTGGTGGGTAGTGAGGGATGACATAGGTGCAACATTCAGGATATCTCATCAACAAAGATCATTGCTGACTACAAATTTCCAGAAAAGGAGGATTCATTTAACACTTGATGGCTCTCCAAGGATATTCTAAGGGATTGGTGGCAAGACCCATCCAGGTTTCAAGTAAGGAGTGACCCAATATGTAAGACAGAGAGTCTAAAAAAGGTTTAGCAGCTCATTTCCTTCATGATGAACCTATTGTATGGAAGGGCTGACATTGAGACTTTCCACGAGACATGTGTCCCTATCATGTATGTCATCACCACCAGAGGTACAATTTTCAGCTAGACCAATATGATAGCTTCTGCATTGAGGACTAATATAGTTTCATCCAAGCATCCTGAGGTGGACTAGTTGTCAAAGTTTTACATGGCCTTGTGTCTATTGGATGTGATTTATGCGAGACGCAATTTCAATCACTGGAGCTACAACTAGACCTCAGATGCAATGAAGCCCTTTCATGAGCACTACAAGATGTTCTGGAACCCAGGCTACAAGAGTATGCTTGAGTTCACCTCTGAAACATTCATCACCTTAGTATACCTATTGTTTTCTGGAGAAGATTCCCCTTGGATGTTGAAAAGGGCCATGGATACTCTCACTAGAGTGGCACATTGGTTCCCCATCTAGAAGGGAAAATTTATTAGGATCTTTGGCTCATATAAGATCCCTCACATGCTTCCTCAATTTTCCACAAATAAAGTGCTCATGTAAGAAGTATGTTATGAAATGACCCAAGGTTTCTCAAAGACGCTGAGGAATGGGAAGAAGAAACCTTGACCTACCTTCCCTCTTACTATCGGGGCTTACAAAGTTGAAAATTTGAAGGAAGTGTAGATGGAAGCCATGGAGATAAAAGGGTTCCATTTTGTGACTTTGAACCACTGCACCTATGACCCTAAAAGAGTAGTGGTAGTTCATTGGAAGAAATCAAATTGAAGATGGTCATACCTGCCACCAGGCACACTAAGAAAGACAAAATTAGAAATTGGTACAATGCCTCCAAAGAGTTTAGACCAAGTGAACAACAATAAAGGAGTGACAAGCAAGTCAGGCATTCCCAAGAAAATGTGAGCTTACAAGAGAGGTCAACTTCATTGAAGAGGAAGAGAGAAAAACAAAAGTCATTGGGAAACTAAAGAAACACAAGCGTAAAGAGATAGACGATCCCCCAAGTGACCAAGATGAGGGGGAATATGATGAAACAATGGAGCAGAGAATGGAGACCTTGGAAAATAAAAATGAAGAGCTCAAAAGAAAAAGAGAAGAAGAATTAAGATGGTCTCAAGAGTCAGGTGAATAGTAACCCAAAGACCACCTTGAGAAGATGCAAGAAGAGGACAAAAGTAGGAAGAAAAAACTATGAGAGGAGATTCATCTACAAATGAAAGAGGGGCAAAGGGCTCAAGAAGAAGAAGAGAAGAAGAGACTAGAACACGAACAAAGGAGGAAGGCAAAGGAAGAAAAGAAAAGAGATGAAAAATAGGAATTAAGAAAACGACAATAAGAGGCTGACAAGAAACCTCAATGGGAATCCGAACAACAACAAAAATTGAGTGAACAAGTTGAGCCACCTCCACTATATGTTCCCATATCCACTCCCATCACCAAAGGGTATCTTCCTCTAAAATATCTAGGCATTCCTAACAAGCCTGAAAATGGAAGTGTTAGACCTTACGAAGGTCACTCTTAATTAGGTCAATTAAAAGATCACACAGGAAAGGAGGAAGTATTATGGAACCCTACATAGCTCTGGTCCATGGCCATGGAGAAGGAGATAGTTCTAGATATGAAAGTTAATCCTGAGATGATCTCTTCAGTTGAAACCATTTTTGTGACCATGATTGAGCTAAAGGTTGGCAAAATGAGCTAGAAAATTATACACGTCCAAAACAATCTCTACGCATCTAAGAAAAAGGAATCAAGAGTAGAATAAGATAGAACGAATATGGAAAAATATGATACAACATTTTGCTTAACTCACTTCAGAACAAAGGAATTACAGGTTGCAAGCAAGGAAGAGGTTGAAACCCTAAGAGGATCCATGGAAATGGTTTATGAAGAGATGTAAAAATTGTGTCATATTATGGCCCCTATCCTAGTCATACGGTCGAACATAAAAGAAAAATCCTTCATGCTAAAAGAAACGATTACAACTATGGAAAATATTCATTAGTGGACAGCCATGTATCCAAAGACAGCGATGGTTCTTCCAAGAAAAGATTAGATCACTACCTAGAATGATAAATTCCAACTACACATTAAGATAAAATCATGAGATAAGCTAGCCAAAGATGTGGATATTTTTTTTGCTTCTTACAAGCATATTCTAAGTGGTTTGGAGTCCGTGATAGAAAACCATGGGGTTCCTTCTATTGGAGTAGTTAGAAAAGTGTGGAAGCACAAGGACATCCTATAGAAGGTTCAATAATTTACTAATAGTTTGAGGCAAGCTTCCAACTCAAGTGATTTGTAGGTTACAAAGGAAAACACCACGCGAGATGTAGTGGAACACTTGAGGATGTAGACGAAGGTGATGACTCTCGCTAATCAGATTAATGTCAAAAGAAGCACTCTCATTCCAGACACCCTTCAATGTCTGCATAGGCACGACGAGGATAAGCTGAAGATATCTCCAATAGTTGTCGAATATAAGCTTTGGAATACTTACCTCGTGGAGCAACTAAACTTAGATGTTCTAGAATTATCTATTGTCAAATTGATAAGATAGAAATTAACTTATTTTTTTGTGAATAGCGAGATAGGATAAGTTAGAGAAAAATAGGAATTCAAAGAGTCATAAGGAAGTCTAAAAGTCATAAGGAAGTCAAAAGTTCATGAGGAAGTCTAAGAGTCAATGGTAGGCCAAAAGTCACGCTCATTCCTATAAAAACACCCTCGTGGAATATTGTAATGCACTTTTAGCTTTGGACTTATTTTGTTACATATTGTTTTGAGAATTTCTGCTCTTCTAATAAATGCAAGGATTAATAGTTGATTTCCATTGTTGGATTGGATGAACACTTTGTATCGTGATGCCATGAATATTATTATCTTGGTGAATTGGAGGTTCCTATGAGTTTTGGTGTACAGTATCCTCATGTATCATCCTACGCTATGAGTTTCCTTTGCAACACATGGATGGTATATGATATGATGACCTTGTGTTTATGTTCATAAACTAATTTATTGATATGGGCATGATGTTATTATAGGTTGTGCACTCACTTGTGTTTTTAAATGCTTACCCATCTTAAACTCAGTAGTTTTATAGTTGTTTTCCTTATAGCCGTTATAATTTATTATCTCCCTATTTATATTGTCAACATGATCTTATTATTCATCTTATCTTGATGTTGAACCACACAGGTTGGTTCGAAATGCATTGACCTAAATATTCCAATATGATTTCTTCAAAAAATGCTTCAAATAATTTAGAATATGGATCACAAAATATTGAATTTGAATAACATTCTTAGTTGTTAAATTTATCCATTAGATATGGGTGGTCTTATTTGAAGTTTTGCTAACGATACTTTACTTAAGATTCATTCTTTGAAGTTCTAACATTTCTATTTATGGTATATGTTTTATGAAGTATTCATCAATTACTCACTCATGTTTGTTTAATTTTATATGTTCTATTTAGCCATATTCCATTTCTCGTTTGAATCAAACTTCAATTAATTATACGGCAGCTGGGCTTACATATCGTACAGGATCCCTAAACCAAATGGTGTAGAGTCCAACTTGGGTTTCGCACTGAGTAGATCTCCTGGCCATTGCTAACAAATGCTAGCCCATAAATACGTTGTTTTTTAGAGTTTTGGATGGGATGATTTTCACAATATTGGCAACATCTTGGTTAGAGTTAACATAGCACAACATAACCCATGAATTGTTCTCAAGTTTCTATAAGGATTCTTCCACAAGATCATCAATTAGCATGGCAATAGGAGGGTGATTCTACAATAAGTGATTAATAATGTCATCCCTATCTAGTTTCATGCTTACTATAGCAGTGTCTAATTCACAAACTGGGTAGAGGGATGGATGATAAAGGTCTTATTCATCCTCCTACTCTACCTACAAGGGTAAATCATGCTCAACAGAGGGTTGAGTAGGGGGGTATAATATGGGCTTCTTTGAGAGATTCCCATTCTTAATGGTCATGTTCCTAATGCTAAAACTAATGTAAGCATCAGTAGTGACTAACCAAGGTATCTCCAGAATAAGAAGGTACCCATTAAACTTGGTTTTGGGTTCGAGGACAAGGAAATCTGTGAGAAAGTTTCTTGAGTCATTTCAGACCATCACATCCTCAATAACTCCATCAGGGGATACTGTGGATCTATCTACAAGCTACAACACTATAGTGGTCCTACTGATGCCTTCTTATAGGTTAAGATTTAACATGGCTTCCTTGGTCATGAAATTGATTGCAACCATAAGGTCGATCAAGGTTTTGGGGACTACAATTTTGTTAATGTGCACATACACTACTAAGCGAGCAAAATTTGAGCACTTTGGGGAGATTACTATTCCCAACATTAGTTCAAATACTTGCCCAACAATATTGATAGTGGGGGCATATCTTTTTCTTCTCCCAGGACTCTTGAAACATTCTTCCTTGATAATATTGTTGTAAATGGGGACATCTTTGATGGCCTGGAGAAGAAGTATTTTAACACACAAGTTCTTTAACTCTCCTGGGCCAACCTTCTAGGATAGTGAGGTATATTAGATTGAGAGGTGCTTTCTTCCTTCTCTTGTTCAAGATCATCAGGTGGAGAAGGTGAGTGAGCATCTTGAAGTACCTTCCCAGACCTAAGGTTGATCTCTTGGATTTCCACAACATAAGCATGATAGGATGCTTCTCCACTGTAGACCTATATTGCATGCTTATTGTTTGGGTTCAATTATGTTGGGAAATAATTTGGGGTTGTTTCAGTGGGTTATTGTGAGGTAGTTTTAATTTAGGTGGAGGATGAGGCATTAAGGAAGGAGGTTGGGCTTCTTCAGTCCTATATCCTTTCGAAGGGTTTCCCCATTAAGGAGGTCAAGGTTGATATGGATGGAAATGTTAATTAACAAGTTGAGGAGGGTACTGAGGAGTATAGGACCAAGGGGGAGGGCATGGACTAGGATGAGTGAGCTAGAGGATACAAAATCTCGAAGGGTGCATTTTTATTTAGATTGAAAGAAGGATATTGTTCACCTTCTATGCCTTGTTGGTATGGCCGAGGGTTTTGTGGCCTGCTTTAGTTGATGAAGTAAAGCTCCTCTAAGACAATGTTTGCCCCATTGGTATAACAGATTCAAGCCTAAAAGAGGGGAATTTACCTATTTCATGGTTCTCCTCACAAATAGAGAAGACCCCTATGGTGTTCATTAGACAATGATTTCTGGGTTGCCTCTTCGTGCATCTGTGGAGAAAGATAGCTAGTGCTCTTTCTGCTTCCTCTTGATTCTTCTTAATCTGCATAGTATCCATATGTAAGGAAATAGGTGTGCAACATATCACTCTTGAAGTATTTTAGCATAATGCCTATCTCTTGCTTAATTTTCAAGGTGGAGAAGATTTGACCAAGTGTTGACTCGACTTACCTCTCTTCCGTACAGCCCTAGAATGATTCCTGAATACTATCTTGATGCCATGATAGGTCAGGTGGTATATATCTTGCTAAACAACATATTGAATGTCTTTGTTACATCCTCCCTAATCCCTAGGATGAGCACATCCTTGAGTGATTCAAGGTCAAAAGGTATAGTTAGCCTTTCTATTGTTAAGTTGGAACCTCTGCTGCTAATATTCTAAGGACTCATTTTTCCCTAGGGCCATCATAGAGATCTATTTCTTTCTCCCCTTAGACCTACAATAATCTCTGTACTTTTCACTAAAGGCTTGCTCCATTTGTGCCTAGGAAGTGATGTTTCCTCTAGGTAGGCCCATGAACCAGCACAAGGCTACATCCTTGAGGGTGGAGGGGAATAACTTCAACTTATATTCATCAAAAATATAATCATAGGTCTTACATACTACAACAAATTCGAACATGAATGTGTTAGGGTTACTCAGAGGCTAGGCCATTGAAATGTGGAAGGGAAGTAGGGCTTATATCCTTCGTCTTAGGAACCCATTACTGTATACTTGGATAGAAAAGAGCTCATTCTACCTACTTTAATCCATTTTTTTGATAAGTGATATAGGTTATTCCTTCCCTATGGGCTCTTCAAATATTTGTTGTCACTCACCTAAAGGATTCTCTAACTCTCATGTTGTTAGCGGGAACTTCATAGTCACCAAAGAAGAGGTTTTTGTAACTGGGTGAAGGGGTTGGGGTTTTTGGTAGAAATTTTGCTACATTATCCCTACTCCTACAAGGAATGAAAAAAATTGTGCTTTTTGTGTTTTCCTCTTTATTTATTTACTATTTTTTTTTTTTATCAAATCAATCAATATTGATGCAAAGCAATAGAAACATGAAAAAGAAAGGAAATTTCTAAGTAGAAACAAGAATTACTTGGACACCACCTTATCAACAATGCCAAAAAGTGATGAGCACCCATATTGCAAAGGGAGTTCTGCAGCTCCCAAGGCTACCAGCTTTAATTATCAACCTGGGTTTCGTACAAACTTAAGTGGAAACAATGATATATGCATAGTAGGTTATGTTCTACTCATGCCACATTTAAGCAATGGATGAGATCAAGGCATTCAAAGACCACTCTATTAGTGGAATCAAGGAATGAAATTGCATCAAAATAGAGTTCTATTCTAGTTGCAGAATTGGAGATATTATTCTACTTGCAAAGGGAATGAAGATGCTACTTGTTCAAACTTGAATTCTAACCCTAGTTGTGGGAATGTAAAATTTATATTACTTGTAGAGATGGAAACATTAATGTACTTACAAAATATAAATTTTGATGCTGCTTGCAAGAATGGAAACACTAATCTAATTGCAGAATGTAAAGGTTACATTGAAAAGGAAACCTAACCTATGGAATGGAAATAATAATCCTTTGAAATTGAAACCTTAAAAGAAGTATTAATCCAAGAGAAACAATCGTAGTATATATTGCATATATGAGTAAGCATGACTTCAACCCTTATTCATTGTGTTCAAAGAGATTAGCTTTAGTGGAAAAGTTCATTAGGAATTAGGAAAATCATCACCGTATCTTTAAATTTAGAAATCTAACCACTAACCCTAATTGCAAAAATGTGTTGTAGTGAAGAAAAGACAAATCATAAGTGGTATTTCATCTCCCTTAATGATTGTTTTAGAGTGTAGTGAAAATTACTCAAGGCTAAGAGGAAAAAATTAAGATTTTAGAACAAATTTGATCGAATTTACACGGTGCTATAGGGTGCTACATGATTGCTACAAGATTGCCCTATTTCAATAAAAAATTGGGTCCTTGAGCATTTAGAGAGTCGAAATGGTGATATAAAGCTGGGAAAGGGTAGATGAAGGTATATTAAGGCTATATGAAGCCTTTTCCAAGATTAGCACCTCTTAGAGGCCCATCTTGCACAAAAGAAAATGTACACAATGTCCTTCAATGACACAAAAATGTACATTTGGTGGCAGATTATTGAGAGCATTGTGACGTGAGGAGAGAGAGGCTAATAATAGTAATATGAATGCGGGGTGACTATGTCAACCCTACAAGAAGATAGTAGTATGTGCACACCAGGAAAATAATCCTTTTGCAACTTAAAAAGAATGCCAAACTAATAACCAAATTGCTGCAAAATGGAACTTAAACAAGAAAAGATGGGTTGAAATTTTTTTGCATCAAAAGACAATCTAGCTTATAGAATGCATATGAGCTACATACATGAAAGCTTAAAGAAAATTTTGATTTAATCCCTAAGTATGTAAGAAACTCAGTATGTAAAAAAATCACTATGTAAAAGAGCATTAGTTAAAGATATAATAATTGCAAAGGAAAGTAACCATATGTTTTTGGCTTGCTAATGCATATTCCTCAACCACACTTCCCACAAGAGAGGTGGTAGATAGACTCACACTTACAACATTTATAATCACACTTCTATCAAGAAAGAAAAGAGATTTTTCTATGAAAGGTAATGTATGGATAGAATACACAAAAAGAGAATAGAGCCTCTCGGTTAGGCACTAACCTAAGGGGACTCAATCCTGTGAAAGTAACTCAGATGGAAGATAACAATGAGATTTTCATTGATATAAAACAAAGTTAAAGTACATCATGTAAAGGAATAGAGATGACAGTCTTAAGCACCTAGCTCTTAGTTGCTCCTATCTTCTCCAAATGTTCAAATCCTATTGAGTCCATAGACTAGCCTATATATACAAAAATGATTAAGGGGAAACTTCCTTGATAAGAGAACTTCTTTCCTCCAAAATCTCTAAAAAAGTGGATCTAGATTACTTAGATCCTCACAATTTCTTGGGTGCATTGACTGCTAACAGATCTTTGAGCAGTAGGTGAGTAAATGCAGGGGAAAAGTGTCCTACAGCTCCACCAGTTGCCTCCAATGTAGCTTTGCATAGTAAATGCACTCAAAAGCAGTCTTTTACTGCACATAAATCACATTAGGCCATGAAGTATGAAAAATATCCTTTAGTCTCCATATTAAGCACATTATAGTGAAAAAGGTCTTAATAAATGTGAGAAAAGAGGAAATTATAAGTTAGAGGATGGAAAATCGACCTTATGATATACCTATTATTGGGGCCCATCGCCTTATCACTCAAAATCTCAGAAAATGGAGACATGAAAGGTCCCTGGGTCTCATCAAACAACTCCTTCCCTGAACGTCTAATAATATTCCATCACATATGCACAAGTAGGCTAAATGATTCATAGATCAATCATCCAATGAAGATTGTTTGACAGTCTCTAAGTCGATCGATTTTTCCTTATATTTCTTCCCCATTTCCTAATTAAAACAAGAATGTGAGGAAATAACAACTATCCACACCCAATGCAAGTGACAAGAAATGAAATAAATGTTCTTGGGCTACTATTATGTTTTCATTTACTTCCATGTTGAGCTTAATTTTATTGTTAGCTCAACAAGGTTCTTATTTGTGTCTCTTGTCATTGGTATCCCACAATAGGGGTAACAAATAGTTTATCTCTATTTTTCATGGAATCTCTTCTAATTTTGCAAATTCTTGACTCTCTACATTACATCCTCTAATGAGATTTCCAATATGACACACGAAAGACTAATTTTGCAAAATTAATATAAATACTTTTGATTGAAATACAAAAATAATTTATACATATATAAATACATATAGGTATATATATATATACATCTCCATACTAATACACAAGGAAACAGCATGAAAAACTATGTATTAACTACTAAAAATAATAACATATATAAAAAGCTGTGTTAATGAATAATGGAACTAAACCTTACCATTTCACAATTTTCAAAAAATTAAAAGTACAAAACATTATGGAGTTGCCTTCCGAGAACCAATGTTTTAAGTCACTCATTATAATCATTATTAGAATCTTATTGTAAATAAGGGATGGTATGAGTTATAAGACCTCTAAAGTAATTTGATGTGTTAATATTCTATTACTATTCTTTTTATTGCTTTTAATTTTAACAAATAAAATATCAATATTGAATTTGTAAAATTTTCCATAATATAAATAAAAAAGAAAATAGAAAACCTAAACTATATTTTTATATTATTTTAATTTTCCTATTAATAAGTACGAACTCAACCAATTTATTTTTGTTTTTATATGACGGATAACGACGAGGGGTGTAAAGGTAGCCTATGCAAATAGACCTATAAATGAAGATTGACAATCTGACATTGCTTTGCATAATATAAATAAAAAAGAAAATAGAAAACCTAAACTATATTTTTATATTATTTTAATTGTCCTATTAATAAGTAGGAACTCAACGAATTTATTTATGTTTGTTTTTATATGACGGATAATGACGAGGGTTGTAAAGGTAGCCTATGCAAATAGACCTATAAATGAAGATTGACAATCTGACATTGCTTTGCTGAGCGATTACGAAACACACTCTTTTGTTGCGATAGGTACGCTCTGCCGAAGATAAAAATAAATAAAAATAAAAATAAATAGATTTTATGGGAAGATAAAAATAAATGGATTTTATGGATGATAAAAATAAATGAATGATTATATACACACTCTTTTGTTGCGACAGGTACGCTCTCTGGAAGAGGAAAATACTGAACTTCTTACCAACGTACTACTTTCCTTAATCTCTAAATTCTATTAACATCATATAATTTTAGGTGTAAGATCTCCATAAGATGATTTATGGAACGTCATGGTTGTGTAACAGTTGATTGCTACAGTCGATTCCTCCACTTCTGAACCAAAATTATTTGCTGATGCATTCCTACCAAAGTCTCACTCAGATATGGGGTACGCTTATCGCCGATTTTTATTCATTCTATCTTTCTCCTATTTTAGAAGTAATTTGAGAGAACTATATTAACAGACTTCCTTATTATAATATATGACAGCAGCGCAGATGGCGGCAACTTCTCCAACGAGCTACAGTAATGCAGTAGAACTACTTTCTTATATAAGTAACCTAGTCTCTTATTTCTGATCTATCCATTATTTATTGCTGTATTTCTGCTGTTCCACCGATTATAGCAAGTAATCCCCTGGAACTACTTTCCCGATCTCTTATTCCCGATCTATCCACTATTTATTGCTGCTGCTCCACCGATTTCAGTTAAAATAAATCGACAGTGACCGTCACATATATATTCATTGACATTTTGTAAGTCTTGTAGCACATCCAAACCTTTTAAAACATATATTAATCCATGCAAAGTTATATGGCATGACTGCAGAACCAAGTTGCCTTTTATACGTGTATATAATTAATTTATTTCTGATATCAAGCTTTTGCTGTGGAAAATTATACTTGTATCACATTTGTTGACAATAGATGCAAAAATTATATGACATGAAGTAGAACCAGGTTGCCTTTTATACGTGAATATGACTAATTTATTTCTTTTGTTTCTTGTACTTGTGAAAAAAGTATACCTGATAAGATTGACACTTCGCACATTTTATTTATATCATTTTAGTATTTAATCAAGATAGATACATTTTAGCGAACCGATCATATCATCGTTAATATCCATGTACATTAATTAATTATATATATATATAAAAAGAGTAAAGAGAGTAAAGGATAAATTAAGAATTATATATATATATATATATATATAAAAGTAAAGATAAATAAATAAAAATTTACTTTTATCATTTATAAAATAACTAAATATCTATATTTTTTTTTTTTATTCACACATTTATCAATGCATCAACATAATAAGGATTATTATTTTTTGAATTTTTTTTTATAATATATATTAGATATTTTTTTAACATAATTGGAATTGAAAGCTTTTTTTAACGTGGAAAGTGAAATGTCTTAACTATAAACTATGAATCCATACAGGTGAGGATCGTTTTATAGATGAGGAATGAGGAATGAGGAATGACCTATTATAGAGTTTTGTGAACCCAACATTTCGGACTACCAAGTGAGTCCATCATCAGGGGATGTGTCAATAGATATTCACTAGATTTTAATGATTTATCCAAAGCTCAATTTAGGGTATATATAGGTTTTTAAAGGAAAGATATATGAAATTTAGTCGGCCATTATCTTATTAATTTTTCATTTATTATTATTATTATTTAACTAATTTATTAATTTGTTCAATTAATTAGTTAATTAATAAGATTAAAGGGATAAATTAATTAATTAATTTTATTATTTATTATTTATTATTTGTTATTTATTATTTATTAATATGTTTATTAATTATTAATTTATTAGTTTGATTAATTAATCAATTAATGAGGTAAAGGGATAAATTAATTGATTTTTTTTTATTATTTATTGATTTAATTAATTTTTTTATTAATAATTTTATGTAAAATTAATTTGCTTAAAAGTTTCAATGCTTTGTTTGATTAATTAGCTAATTTATTTGATTAATTAATTAAAGGAATTAATTAATTTTATTATATTATTTTATGTTTATTAATTTAATTTTATATATTTATATTTTTGATTAATTATTTATATATTTTATTTCATTAATTTATTTTATTGATTAATTAATTAATAAATTGATGACCTAATAATGAGTTATTTATTTATTTTTTATGATTTCAAGTAAAGGATTCCACCTGTTTAGCTTTAAACCATCGTCCCTGTTCAGGTTATTCTTCCTTTTTTCTATTTCAATGGCTTCTTTGATTTTCCTTTTAAGATAGTAGTCTTCTCTTCTAACCAGCTTGACTTCTTCCATGCAGATGTAATGAGAGGAAGAATGAACATGTTCTGCTAAGACCGATTTTCGATTATTTGATCTTACTAATTTTTATTTATTTATGACTTATATTATTATTATTATTTTGAATGCTACACATTATTTTTATATTAAAGAAATGAATGAATTACACACCTCTTTGATTATTCTTAAGAGGAATTAATTAATTTTTTTCATTAAATAATTTCTTCTTATTGAAATAGTTTATTATAATCAACATTATATATATATATATATATATATATATATATATATATATATATATATAGATAATATGAAATTGATATTAATATAAATTAATTGAGTTGAGATTGAGAAATAAATAATTAAATGTATACATAAAAATAAAAATTAAATTTATACATTGACATACTTTTTAAAGAGTGTTATAATTATGCAATTTTTAACACTAAAATAGAAAAATGTAAGATTTTTATTTCTATTTTTAATCATTTGATCTCCATATTCGTTATAAAATTATACCACTTCATATGATATCAAAATAATTTATTTATATTTAAGAATAAGAATGAGTTTTTTGTAACTCTTTATCATACTAGATTGAATTATTGATTAATTAAAACACCACAGTAAAATTTAAAATTCTGGAAGCAGATTCTAACAAGGATAACTAAAGATAATAATAAAATTTCTTTACACGACAATATTCCTATATTAAAAATCTTTATGAATCTCCAAATGTCATGGATACCTTTGAAACTATGCTCACTACAAAACAAGTTTTCTCATTAGAAGACATTGATTTTGGGATTAATCATTTGGCTAATGGGAAAGCTAAGGACATTGATTGTTACCATGCATAAATCCTAAAAATTGGAGGTCCTGTCCTCATCCCCCACATCCACAAGCTTTTCAATCAAGTGTTCAAGCAAGGGTTCCCTAAACCATGGACTCAAAGCGTCATTATCCCTATTTTTAAAAGTGGGGATACAAATAACCCCTCTAATTATTGGAAAATTATGATCAACCCTCTCCTAGCAAAGTTATATGGTATTATTTTAAAAAATAAGTTGAACATATGGCTTGAAAGTGAAGGTAACCAGGTTAAAGGCCAAGCGGGTTTTAGAAGGCAACACTCAACAACGAACCACCTCGTTATGCTTAGGATGATTGTGGAGGAATTTCGCAACGATAAATCCAATCTCTTCTGTTGCTTTGTGGACTTTAGAACGGCTTTCGATGTGGTCCCTAGAAACAACCTATGGAATAGATTAGCAGAGCTAAAGGTTCCTTTCGAGTTGAGAGATGCCACTATAAGGTTATACGAGAATGTAATTAATGAGGGTGGTCGAAAGATATTAAGTGTTATATCGGAGTTAAACAAGGTTTCCCCGTCTCCCCTACCCTATTTTCCATTTAAATCGACAAGCTAGAAGGTTGTTTAGGTGAAGCAGGATGTGCTGGCACGATCTTAGTTGGGACAATCATCATCCTTCTTCTCTATGCTAATGATATCGTTCTTCTTGCAAGGTGCCCATTTGATCTTCATAAGAAACTTAGACTTCTTAAGGATTTTTGCTCTGCCATGGGCATGATTGTAATACTGACAAAACAAAAGTTATGATTATCAAATCCATGAAGGACACTTACGCTCATTTTATGTATGACAATACTAACTTGGAGGAAGTGTCTTCCTACAAGTACCTAGGAATTGATATTCATCACAAGGTCAACTGGAACTATAGCATTGAGAAAAGGATTAATGGAGAGTGGAAAGCCTATTTTGGTCTTGAAAACAATTGTAAAATGGAAAACCTCATAATGTGGGATAGAAAGAAGTTCCTCTTTGAAACTTTAGTCACTCCAGTTATCTTATTTGGATGTGAGGTTTGGGGTTGTAGCATCTCTAAAGAATCCTGGAGAAAGATTAAGCAAATCCAGAAGTGTTTTATAACGTATAACCTCAAGATTAAAAGCAACGCACCCTATCCTATTCTCCTTATAAAAGTGGGTCTTTCCCCTATCAAGAGCCTAGCTATGACTAGGCTTCTGTTGTATAAGCATAAACTCAATAATATAGGAGACTATAGACTTCCTAAACTAGCTTTAAATTCCAGCCAATACCACCTAAGGCTTAAGTGAGGCTAGTATAAATGCACCAGGGCCTGGTTAAACCATTGGGAGATCGACAAGAATGTTGCATTGCAAAACATTAATAACATTAAAAATATTGTTACTTCTAAGTTTTTAGAAAAAATGTGGTGTGAGAAAGATTTAGTGGCTAAAAGAAAATTAAGATATTATAAGGAGGTCATCAAACCCACCCTACAAGATGAAAAGTATCTCTTTGTTTTAACTAGCTCAAAGAAGAAAATTAATATACCCAAGATTAGAATGAAATCTCATGAGCTGCATAGTGACACGGGTCACTGGGCAGTTCCTAAAACATGATGGATGGAAAGGTTCTGCCATCTCTGTGAGAATACGAACATCGAGGATGAAAATCAGTTCCTCTTATAGTGCCCCACGTAGAACCACATTAGATCTGAGTTTCGAAACCTTTGTTGCAATACTGACCTTCCTAGTCTTTTACGATGTCAAAATTATAGTGAGTGCCCCACGTAGAACCACATTAGATCTGAGTTTCGAAACCTTTGTTGCAATACTAACCTTCCTAGTCTTTTACGATGTCAAAATTATAGTGAGTTCGGAAGGCTTCTCTCCAAGTTTTTTGAGCATAGGAATAAAATCTTAAATCAAACTAAATAATTAGTTTCTTCAGATCCAATAGACCAAAATTTAGTATCAGTGAACGTTAACCATGATCATTATCAAATCACATAACATCTTTATATATATATATATATATATATATATATATATATATATATATATATATATATAATTCTACATTTATATCTAACCTAAAAATAGTTTTCCAATACATTTGTAAAAACATTCACTTGCCAAATCAATTGCTTCATCTTTTGATTCAAGAGTGAAATGTCTTTAAGGTAATGATTTAACTATCCTTCGTAATTACCTAAAATTGTTTAATGAATTTTTAATATAGATTAGAATGATAAAATCAAAATATTTTATTAAAAAATAAAATAAAATGAAATTTCAATGAAATTTATTAAATATCCAATATTATGTATTAGTTTTTTTATGGATAAAAATATAATATATTTTTTATTATTCTATTGCTTTAGAAATTCCTAAATAATTTAATGTTAATTAATTATAAGTTTTTTAATTTTTTTTAAATATTTTTTTATTATAATAATAATATTATTTTAATTTATATGTAACAGTATTTCTCGTAAAAATCACATAAAATAAAATCTTGTCGATGCTTTTCAATTAACTAGTGTGGTTCATCTTTATGACAAGATGAGGAATAAGATCTAGGCGATGGAATAGATAGATGATGAGAGAAACTAATTATCCATTAGAAATAACACCTACTTTGACTAAAAAATTTGAAATAACTAATTAAGCCTTTGACCAAGAATTAAAAAGAATTTTAAATTAATAATTAATATTATTTTTGAATTAAGTTAAAAAATAAATAAAATTAATGGAATAACTTAATTTTATTATTAATTAATATCAATATTATTAAATTATATTTGTAAAAAAAAAGGATCTTATAGAAGTATTAATGGATAAAATATAAATTTTGAAATAACTAATTAAGCCTTTGACCAAGAACTAAAAAGAATCTAAAATTAATAATTAATATTATTTTTGAATTAAGTTAAAATAAAAATAAAATGAATAGAATAATTTCATTTTATTATTAATTAATATCAATATTATTAAATTATATTTATAAAAAAAAATGATCTTATAGAAGTATGAAGCAATAAAATATATTATTATGGGGATAATATGTTATCAATAAGAATTAGTATTTTAATAGGTAAATAAATAAATAAAAATAATAAGAAATAAATTTATGGAGATACTATTAATAAAATTATAATTCTTATTGATATTATCTTCGTAATAATATATTTTATCGGTTAATACTTCTACAGGATCGATTTTTTTATTTTATTTTGTTTTACAAATATAATTTAATAATATTGATATTAATTAATAATGAGATGAAATTATTCTATTGATTTTATTTATATTTTAACTTAATCCAAAAATAATATTAATTATTAGTTTAAAATTATTTTTAATTCTTGGTCAAATGCTTAATTAGTTATTTCAAAAAATTTAGTCAAACTAGCTTTATTTATAATGGTTAGTTAGCTGCTCTCATCATCTATTTATTCCATTACCTAATTCCTGATCTTGTCCTAAAGATGAACCACTGGTGTATTTGTCCTCTTTCTTTGAGTTTGTATTTCATCATCTAAATCACCAATAATTTAATCTTTTGTATGAAATTTTGAATGAATTTTACCCTTGAGGGAGCTTAAGATGGTTCCTTTTGGATTTTCAGCTTTTTTACATCTTTTGCAATATCTTCTTTAGGATTTCCAGGAGTAGGATCTGATCAATTGATTTACAATTCTTTCTCAGGAAGAGCCTGATTCATATTTACATCAATACTTTCAATATATAATATATAAGAAAAATAATTTCATCAACCCAAAAAGCAAACTTCCCTAGTGAACCATCATTGATCTTCCTAAAACACTTACATCAAAATATTCTGAAATATTTCACTGAGGCAAGTCTTCCTTTGCATAATTCATATGGAGTTTTGTCACTATTTTCCCGAAGTTATGCCCTATTCATGATATATATTGTTGCATAAACTACTTCACTCCAAAATTTAGGTTCTAAATTAACTGCTAATAACATTCTTCTTGCATTCTCTTGTACAAATATGTTGTTTCTCTCAACAACTACATTTTTTTTATGGAGTCCTAACAATAGATACTTCCCTCTTGATTCCTTGTTTTTCACATAATTCATTAAATTCCCCTAAGGTAATTTCTACTCCTCTACCTATCGTGAAGCATTTCATATTTGTCTCACTTTCATTTTCAAGACTTATTTGAAGGTTTTTAAACATTCTAATGATTTTGACTTAAATATTATGAAAAATATCCACATAATTCTATTATAATAATCAATAAATAATATGAATTAACTTTCTCTTTGTAGAGTTGGAGCTTTGGTTGGCCTACATAGAAGTCCATGAATGATTTCTTAAGGCTTTGATGATGAACATTCCTTTTTCTTTAAGTTGGTCCTTATTTCCTTCCCACATTGGCCAGGTGCATAAAAAAGCTTTTAAGGTTTTTAAATTATGGGGATATCTCTCATTGCATGAGTTTTGTTGACATTCACCAAATTATCAAAGTTTAAATGTCCCAATTGCTTATGCCATAACTACCTTTCATCTACTTGACTCATGTAACATCTTTCTTCTTGAATTTGATTGAGAATGTATACATCATTTGTTGTTCTTACTCCTATTCCTACTAACTTTCTTGAAGTTGATTTCCTTATTTCATAGTCCTTGGAGTGGAAGATCAGATCATGTCCTTGATCGCATATTTGGCTGACATTTAGGGTATTATGTGTCCTTCATCATATAGTGCATTTTGTTCTTTTCCCTTTCCATTGAAAAGGCCCACTTTGCCTTTACCAACAATTTTAGCACACCCACTTCTAAAATTCACGTTTCCATCCTTTTTGTTTAGGAAGATACACTTCTTTTGACCATTAGCCATGTGCCTAGAACATCCATTTTCTACAAAACATTTGCTTTCCTCATTTTGTGCATTCAAAACTATGCCACACTTTTCAAGGCCACATTCTCTATTCTTCCTTGTTCATACCCTTTCTTTATTTTTAGTGGATAATTTTGTGCTTTATGACCTGGATTATTTCATTTAGATCATTCTAGACTATATTTTGAAACAGAAATTGAATCGTAAATATTGACATATTTTTTTCTCCTTGAATCAATAGTCTTATTTCAGTAATTGGTCCCATACTTTCTTGAGTCAAGATTATTACCTCCATAGGCCTTGTAATGGTTGGCCTCATGACCAAGGAAAATAGTTTCATACTTGTTCATATTATCTTTTCTTGATGTGACATTCCTTTCTAGTTAAGATAACTTCATATTCCTTGGATTATTATCATGAGGACCCTTTGGTGTGTCGATTTTCTTATCATTTCTTGGATGATTGCAAAGAGAACACACATAGATTATTAGTTCTTCTTCATCATGGATACAAGTGTTCTCCTCTGAATTATAGGCTTCACTTTTATATCCAAGTCCTAATGTGTCATGTTTTGGTATTTGAGTATTGAGGATGACATCTAAGGTTTGAGAACTTTTCGAGATTTTGTTGACTTTATCCAATTCCCTTTTTAGAGAGACAACTTTAGCTTCCAATTTGTCATAGGTCTCTTCATTTTCCATTTTTTTATTTGAACCTTTCTTTTTTAAAGGCCTTCCTTTAGGTCTTTTAAGTCCCATGATAGTAGAAAAATGTGAATTAAAGTTAGAAAAATATAAGGCTCTTAGTTGGTCTGATTGGCGATCGACACAATGAGAAACGTTACCAAATGCACGAAGGCTTGTCCTATTGATTTAAAAGGATGTAAAACCACTATGAACCTAAACATTCTACCTTTTGGTTCTTAAGATATACTAGTGCATATATATTATCAAGAAGCGCATAGAGAAATTGTTAACTATTTGGATAAAATTGTTCCGTGTACCATGGATAATGGATGTTTCAAATAATGATAGTCAGTTTTATAATTGCTTATTTCAATTTTTATGCTATGCTAGCTAATTTGTTTATCACAAAATAAACCAGAACACAAGAGATGGAACAAAAATAATTTTATTGTTAAAAATAATGAGGAATCCAATCCTCCTGTACAACAAATCAGGCACCAACTTTTTCAACAAAATATTTGACCCTTTAAATGCTCCATCCTTTAGCAAATCCAATCTCCGATTTGGTCAAAATTAGAACACCAATCCTCTCAACAACTTCCAAGCTCCAACTTGGTCATATAGTGACTCGAATTATTTCATAAACTCTAAGCCCCAACTTGGTCAAATGAAAAACTTTACAGGAGATTACTTACTTTAAAAAGAGCTTCAAAATGTCTTCAACAATACTGCAAGAAAAACTTCAATAGTACTCAGGCAAGTCCGCATTTTTTCCGCAACAAATATTCAAGAATTCTTCAACAAATCTGAGAAAATTCTTCAGATGATCTTCAAAGGTGCTTTATCAAGTATTCAAGGATATATTCAAGAATAATATTCAATAATTCTTCATGGATGACTACTCTAGGAGATCTTCAGAAGTGATTTAAAATTGATTCGGTTAGCCTGCTACAAAATTGACCTCGAGTCTGCTTTGATGTTTATTCCATAAGGGCTGAGTCAAGTATTCAATAATAGGTCAATGGTGGCTCCAACGTCTACTTCAAGCGAAGTCAAAGATCTATACAAAAGAGGAACTAATTTAAAATTATGTTTCTTCACATGATAAACTGTCAAAGTATTTCATAGGTTCAAGGTGCCCATAGGTAGGTCAGTAACTGACGCTCAAACTATCCCGACAATGCCTAAATTATAGTGGTCTAGTATAGGTCTAAACTCACATGCTTAGGTCCAATATTTACAGGAGTATGCGTAAGGGTTGAGCCACATGTTGGTCTATATTTTAGGGCCAAAACTTTCTCCAAAAGGGTCGAAAATATTACAAAAATGAGTTTTGAATATGATTATTCCAGGATCTGATAATTATGCTCAACAGTTGGCCCAAAGAGAGGTATGTGGTTTTCTCCAACGAAGGACTGGAAATTTTTTCTCGAACGGGCTGAGTCTTTTCTAAAATGAGGGTCGGAAGCCTTTCTCAAAGGTCTGCTTATGATGGGTGTACAAGGGGTGAAATATTCTCGAGAAGATAACTTCAAGAACTAGTCCATAAACATGAAACCCTCTAATTTAATTCAAAATAGAGACAAAAGTACCAAACGGTTCCCTTATCTTGATTTATCTTCCTTCCAAGTTTATGAGTTATGAACTTCACTTCAAGGCGAACTCCTTCTTTTCTTGCTTGACAAAATTGGATAGAAAAAATGTAGGATCATAGCTTCTATTTATACTTGTTTGACCCTACTATGAATAGACACATCACTTGGAGATGGCCAAATTGTGTTCATACAAACCAACATGAATGGAGACAAAAAAATACAACTCTTTAACTTAGAAAATTAATATGTCTTCAGCGAATAGGAGTTAGAGGGAAAGTAAATACTCATTGGAAAAGGCTTGAATTCTTCTATAACCCTATGCAACAATCTTCTCGAGATGGTTTCTACTTTAATATCAATAAAAATAATTCTTCTAGTAATCTCCCACTTTGTTATTGGTGGAAACATTCTCCTCATATGTTGGTCCACATGTCATCATAATGGTGATACTCCCCTTGTCGTTATCTTGTGCCCCCATCTTATTGCTACTCCCCCTATCATATTCTTCCCCTTTGACATCAATAGCAAAGGAATGATATAATTTGATGCAAGTGTGATGACCCCCATCTTTTTACCCCCATATTTGGAAATTGTTAGTTAGTGTTGACATACTTCATTTTGATGTTCTGGTCTAAAACCTATTCTTGGAGGAAGTGATACTTAATTGGGATATGTTTTGTCTTTGAATGCATGAATGGATTCTTCAAGGTTTATTTCACTGGTGTTTTCATAGTAGATGGTGATGGGATGATTTGGCTCTATGTTGACATCCTTCAAGGCTTCCTTCATCCATAGCATTTCTATATAACAATTTGTTACTGCTATGTACTTGGCTTCAACTATGGAGAGAGATATAGATGATTTTTTCTTGGTAAGCCAAGACACAAGATAGTCTCCTAAGAAGAACGAATTCCCACTTGTACTCTTTCGATCATCAATGATTCTTTCTAAATGTTCATTATTATATGATATCAAGGTAATGTTTGTGCTCTTAGGCTACCATAATCCAAAATCAAGAGTTCCTCTTAGGTATCTAAGTATTCTCTTTATAGCTAGCATATGATATGAGATTTCTTTATGAATGATTAGAATCTTGCTACAATTCCTGATGCATCCATTGTGTATGTTGTTAGTGTCGGTATTTATAGCCCTCCTCCAGTGATCAAACATGCTCTTACAAAGTGATTTTAATGTGTCAAGGTCAAATTTTGTCATTTCAGTGAGTCTTTAAGCAAAATTTTGTCACTAGGCATTGGGTCTAGGGTTTGATTTTACCCTTGTCAAAGTTGTCCAAGTGTCAGTCCATGTCACAGTTCAGCTGAGTGTACCATCATTTAGAGAGTTTTCATTATCATGTCAAGTCCCACTGGGTCATTTTACACCTTGTTCATGCTTCAGTTGCGCCTAGGTAAGGTCATTTCCCTCTCCTAGGGTTTTGAAGGCAATTTCTCTTGGACGGTCAAATCATTGGAAAAACTTGTATCCTGATGTTCATACACCTTCCCCTATCCTTAAAGTACCTTATAAAACACTTCCCGTCATTGAGATCCCCCAAATTCATCATTTTCACACAAACCCTACTTTGTTGCTTCAACCTAGCAATTTTCTAGGTTGGACCTGTGTTTTGCCTTTTTGGACCCCTTCTCCTCACTCAATTTCTAATATTCCACTTTCCCCTACTTCCTAACATCCCTCCCTACTTCCCAAAATTTCCTCAAGAATTTAGAAGCTCCCTATCCCTGTCATTTCGCTTCATTTCGACAAATCCCTTGTTCCACACATCGGGATAGGTTTCAGTCAAATGAGATTTCTGAGCAATAAAAGATGAATTTGGGAAAACTAAAAGAGGATTTTGTCCAAAAAAAAGTAGGGAAGAAAGAAATCCTTCACTTTTACCAGGTGTCATGGTTTTGAAGAAATGTCAAAACTACAATTGCCTTGGGAGAATTGATGCACCTCTGGAGTGACCTTGGCAAAATCAAGTTTTCTCCTAGCTAAGTTGGACAAATGACTCACCTGATGAGTCAAATGATAATTAGACACAAATAGATTTCCAATGAGCTATCATGAACTCAATTTGGAGTTGAGGAAGGCATTCAAAAGTTAACTGCAACAACACTCTGCCTTGAGGTAGCCTCACTGGGCACATTTTGACCAGTCTTGAGAGATTTGATTTTTGATAGGGCAAATGAACTCCAAATTGAAAAATTCGAGTTGGGTAGGAAAGTAGACTCAAATAAATTTCCAACAGGCTATCCTTCGCCCAATTTGGACACCGGGAAGGCCTCCAAAAGTCACCTGGAAAAGAGCTTGATGCACAGAGGGAGCGCGGCGCACTGAGAGAGGTTTTCCAGTGTAAAATTTACACTGGTGCAACGCACATAGAGAGCGCAACACACAGGGAAAAAAGGGCATGAAATTGTTCCAAATTGCTAAAAATTTCTTGGTGAAAGCTATCAAGTTGAGAGGTAATCCTTATGATACCTCTTGTGCATCAATTTTGTCAATGATATGGTGTTTATAAGATGTTTAAATGTTACCCCAAATGCACGAGGTCAACCATGAAAAAATCATCAAGAAAAATGATAGATGGGGTTGCAAGATTGTGATGATGCCACCAAGGTTCCACTTCACTCCCCGTGGCCCCTCGCCCCTCATCTTTCTCATCTCCCCTTCAACATTTTCCTAAGAAACCCACCCTAAATCCACCACTAAAACCCTCCACCTATTCTTCCAAGCAAAACTGGGTAATTTTTGTAGCGTGTGGAATACACATGAAGAGGCACAACACAGTGGGAGCTCGACCTCAGTGCAAAATTTCCACTGGTGCAGCGCACTCAGAGTGCGCGGTGCACTGGGCAGAGCGCGCGACGCACAGACCTATAAGCTCAAAAAACCACTAAATCACCCAAAATTTTTGTGAATGCCTATCAAACTTGAAAGGTGGGGAAAATACCTTCAATCTTGGAATTAAAATTGATAAGAATATCATGATCCTGATGAGTATAAATCCAATGCCAATTTTTTTTTTATGAACAAAGGAATACACAAAGAAAATAAAAAAACTAGGGTTTTGCTACAATGACATTGTTGCTGAAGTATTCTTTTACCCCACCCCTATCAACTAATTTCCCTGTAGCATTTTCCCCTTACCATCACCCTATCACCACTTTAATCATATTCATTTGTTCCCTTTATTTGTATGGATCAAAATATCCAAACCCTACCTCAATAAAATTAAACCCTACCCCATCACATACTATACCCAAAAACACTCCCAAATCCCTGACAAATCTCTCCCTTTAATCCCTATCCCCATTTCATCATTCATCTCCTAATACTCCCTGTTCTATTGTCCCCTTGGCGACAGATTTTTAGAACAATCACCAGTTCTATTGGATTCAGGGGACAGCATAAAACCTAGGGTACAGGAAGCATTAATGGCATTAGGAGTTTCATCAGATTATGAGGGGGAGACACACAGTGACACATCTTCAGGAGAGAGGGCCCATAGGAGACATCACCAGAGTGGCAGACAGCGCAGAGATGAGCCAAACACCCTCATGGAGCTGCAGGCATGCTCTCTTGCCATGTCTTATTTCCAGCACTTGGCATGTTATGAATTTTGCCAAAAGGTGGCAAATGTCAGAGTCCATCATGAGTTGGCCCGCCTTTTTGCACTTCATCTACAGGGAGGTCAATCTATCTTGGCTGGGGTCACCTTCACCTTAACACTAGAGACCATATCAGTGGAACATGAAGTACCTAGAACACAGGAACAACCAGCTAGAGGACCAGTAGGTGATCATGGAGCTGCGAGACATTCGTGAGCATCGCCAGGCTGCTCAAAGGGCAAGGATTGAGCTCACTTCCTTGGAGCAAGAGGTAAATGAAGATTTGGAGGCAAACCTTGAGAGAGCCAATATGCACTTGGAGAGGCTGCTAGACAAAGTAGACAAAGACCTTGCGCTGCTGAGGCATATGGCATTTCACTACCAGGCACGAAACATAAGCGCCAAGGCCCGAATAAAGAGCTTGAAGGCTAAATTAAGGAGAGCAACAAGGAGAGAAAAAGAGTCTAAGGAGCAAGATAGACTTAGAATCTTGGCTGAGTCTTCCTTGGCTCAACATCTCACCCCATAGGGGACCTCTAGTCCAAATTTCAGCAAATTTGGAGAAATTTTGAGCAAATTTTGACTTTTTGTGCAAAAAACAGGAAATTCCTCCCTCTGCATCGTGCCATTGGCGCGACGCTAAAAATCTAGGGCTCCAATCAAGGAATGGTTTGCATTTTTAGATTCAGCATCGAAAATCACGACTACTGGTGTCTGAGCAAGAAATTTTGAGGAGATATGGGCCTCCTAAACGTCAAAAAACACCCAAAAATGGCCTCTCCACTTTTTTGACACATAGAAAGCAGTCTTGGGAGAATGAAGATTTGGAGGGGCAAATGAGCACCAAATTGAAAAATTCTAATGGGGTTAGAAAGTAGACAAGACGTGCTTTCTAACAAGCCCACTTGGGCACATTTTTCACACATACAAGTGCCCCAAAATAGGATCCAAAGTGGCGTGACACACAGAGAATTTGACGCGACGCACATGGGAAAAAACGACCAATTTGTTCCTGTTTCACGAATTTCGGGTCGCAACTTCTCCAAGTGGGCCCGGTCATCTACACTTTGGTTTTTTGGCACCAAAGGCGACATTTAAAGAGTTTCTCTCCATATGGGCATCTTTCCAAGTGGAAAAGGAATGCAAAGGGTCACCACAGCCAAATGTCATGCTTGAGAGCGCTGCACCTGTAGTTGATGGTTGGCTCTCCATCTCGTTTTCGAAATGATTTTAGTAACTTCCCAACCCCTGGGAATTCCATCTCTTCTCTACAATTTCTATATATTGTATGCAAGTTATTTGCAACGAGTTGGCTGGCTTGTAACTTTTGGGAGACTGTGGGAAAGAAACTCTGTTTCTGCACTGTGTATTTTTGACAGAGAATTAATGAAAGGCAGCGGCTCTATTTCATGAGATTCTTGTGGTCGTGAGTGTAGAAAATGTGTTCTTATGTTCCATATGTATCTTATTATGTTTCATATTTCATTTGATGCTTCATTTCTGTGAAATTTTCTAAGTGAGATTAGGTAGAATTCAATTTATATTCCTCTGCCTGTGGGAAAATTTCATGTGCAGTGTTATTCTTCTGTTGAAAAGGATTCATGCGACCATGCCCTTTTCACTCTCTTCAGCAATCTTTCCATTTCGTGCTACCTCAAGCCAAAATTGCTGCGCTTGCCACCTACCTTGCCTCACGAAATAATCTATGCCTTCATATTCGATTCTCTATTCTTTGCTGAGCGCCATTCCCATATACATCTCAGAAGTTTGGTCACTTCAAAAATCTTTTCCAAAATCCTTTTTCACTTACTAGCCTAAGGTATCGTATTGCAAGTCATCTCAGACCATTTTGCCTATCCATTCGCTGAGTGCGACTCAGAGAGAGCCCTCTCCTGCTCCGGTAGGGCTAGCTACCAGACTGAGCGTGGTTTGTGGTTACCCTAATTTTTTCCTTCTTCAGCCTAAGGCAGATTTAGGTGCTAACATAGTGGCGACTCCGCTAGGGATGAAATGGTTTACTTGTAGATTGTTTTTCCCCAGTACATATCTCAAGTTCAGAGCTGATTGTTGATGGTGAACAATGATCAGACATAAGAAGACGGCTGAAATCATTCACTTGGCAACTCGATTCACTTAAGAATCCATGCAATCAGTCCTTCATGGTGACTCCACTGTAGAGGGATCAGTAGCTTTGAGATTTCTTAAGATGGATCAGATTGCAAGAAGATATGCTCCCATGAGCCGAGAGCACATCCGAGGTTTTCCAAATAAAATGCCCAAGTTAGATTGGTCAAAGAATTTGCTTGTGTTCAGAAATGTTGAAGGTAATGATGCTGCTCTTCATCTGGTGAAATTTCACATTCATGTGCATAGGTTAAGGATCAATTTTCCTGAAGACTGTTTGATGAAAATGTTTATGGCTACCCTGGAAGACGAAGCCCGATCTTGGTATGAAAGTTTGCCACCTGCTTCTATTTATTGTTTAAAGGATTTTCATGCAGTAGTCTTTGAAAGGTACAAAGAATCATATCCATCCTTAACTTTAGTTCAGAACTGTTGTATCCATGTTCATAGTTTTATTGAAAGCCTTGAGAAATATTATGAAGATGATAATTTCATGGATGATGAGATCATGGAAGCCTTGTATGAAAATCCCTTTCAGCAGCATAAAGACGATCATGAAAATTTGCAGCATGATCAAGATTGTAGTACGGTGGAAGATGAAAGAATTTTGCATCTTGACAGTCAACATGAATCATATGAAATAGATCAGCAGGTTGAAGAGTTCCATATGGCTGGAGTTGATGAAAGAAAAATTGTTGATTCAGATCTGTCAATAGAAGAAGACGACATGAAAGTAAGTTCAGTTCTAATTTCAGAATGTGATAATGTCAAGATAGCTATTTCAGTTCCAGATGCAGACTGTGATGACCAAGAATGCCTAGTATGGAATCCTATGAAAGAGAACTCTGCTGCTGAAATCATTTGGGATGAAGAAGACAAAGTTTTAGATCCAAATGTTCTTAGTTCATTAGAATACAGCTTTCATGAGGAGGTAATCCAGTCAGTGTATGAAAAACAAGATCAGACCTTCATTCAACACATTCACACCACAGAAGATCAAAACATTCAGGATTTCCATTCAGATTCCTCTTCATATGTTTCATGTGTTGAAATGTTTTTCCAAGAAGATATCTGCTAATCTACCTGTTCAGAGTTTTTTGAAGTCTAGGAGCATAGTTTTAGTGAAGCACATGATGAAGGAAGATAAGAATTTGAAGCAAAGGACACCTTGTTTCTTTAGCGCGAAGAAAATCTTCATGTTCTTCAGGATCCAATGGCATATTTACTGCAGTCAGCTGTGAAGGTGATTATTGTAGTATTTGGTGATGAAGGAGATCAGGGTCAATTAGTTTTTTGGATGCCCAGTTACAAGTATCTATTCACTACAACAAAACAGGCAATTTACTCCAGATTTAGCACTAGATTTTAGTGTATTTTTCTCTCCATTGGGGTGAGCAGCCTGGCACTAAATCTAGCTATATTGTAAAATTTTTAAAGCGTCCTTTTTTGTGCCAAAATTTGCATCTTTTTTTTACACCAAGATTTGCATTTGGTTTTACAACAGGTTTTGCTTCCAGTTTTGTTCCATTTTTTGCATATATTTTTGCATCATTTTTTGCTTCCTATTTTGTGCCATTCTTTGCTTCTATTCTTGTGTTGTAATTTGCATTGAGTTTTACACCATCGTTTGCATCTAATTTAGTGCCTTTTTTGCATCGAGTTTGTGCTAGTTTTTGCATCTAGTCTTATGCCTTTTTTTGCTTCTAATTTTGTACTTATTTTTATATCTATTTTTGCACCAATTTTTCTTCCTTTTTTTACACCATTTTTTGCATCTAATTTTGCACCATATGTTGAATCTGATTTAGTGCCAAATTTTTCATCCATTTTTGCACCATTTTTTTCATCCACTTTTCATTTCATTGCCTCCTACTTTGCACCTAATTTTGCATCATTTGTTGCATCCAATTTTGCATTATTTTTAACAACATTTCTTGCATCCAATTTTGCATCCTTTTGAGCATCTAAATTTTCACCCTATGTTGGACCATGTGTTGCATCCACCTTTGAATCCCATTTTGTGTCTAATGTTACGTTCAATTTTGAGCTATTTTTTTCATCTACTTTTGCATTTGTTTTTGCACCAAGTTTTGAATCATTTGTTGCACCTCATTTTGCATCCAATGTTGCATCCAAATTTGAGCCATTTTTATGCCCATTTTCGCACCATTTTTTCTACTTTTGTGTCCAATTTTTCACCATTTTTTATGTCCAATTTTGCATCCTTTTTGGTGTCTAATTTTGAATCCTTTTTGGAATCCAAATTTGCATCATTTTTTCTGCCACATTTTGTGTCCACATTTGCATCTCATTTTGCACCTAGATTTTAGTTTGAATTTTCATCTAGTTATGCATCATTTTTGGCATCCTTAGTTTCACCATTTTTTAGTCCCATTTTTCTTCTTGTTTTGTGTCTTTTCTTACATCCTTTTTGCACCCAATTTTGCATCCTAATTTTACACCATTCTTTGCATCCTCATTTGTTGTCCATTTTTGCATCCTTGTTTGCACCCAATTTGGTATCTTTTTGTATGCCCTATTTTGTTCCCTTCGTGTCTAGTTTTGCACCCTTTTTTAATTCTACTTTAAAACCCTTTTTTTCTCATTGTTTTCCTTGTTTTGATGGCTAGTTTAACATGCAATTCTACTTCCAATTTTGCATCGATGGTTACATCCACTTTTGGCTTCTTGCTCAGAGTTTTACTTTTACTTCCATTTTACTAATTTTATTACATAGTGAAATATATTATAGTTTATAAATGTCATTTTGCTGTAGGATTTAATGCACAGTTAGATGAACATAAAACCCTCTCAGTTTATCCCAGAAACCTAAGATAGTCTGGTTAATAGATAGGTTTCCCTAACGCTCGGGATTCTTAGTAGATCAAGATGTAGAGTATAGATTAATAAAACAAGAATGAATTCATGTGAGTCCTCACATGCAAGTCTTTTTGGAGTTTCTAGTGTAGTTGGGAAGCACTCCTAGATAGCTCCAAATCTTGGTCCTACACACAAGAAAGAGAACAAAGAAAACTTCACAACATAATATCTTGATAATTCAAACTATCATAAACATATAAATATTATTGAATAAATAAATAAAAATCAAAATCCCATACATTCATTAGTTAAATAGGATAAGTAAAGAATGAATAGTAGCATATGGAAGGAAGAACAACTAATCTATATTAATAAAGGAGTTGGAGGAAAGTTACAACCATCAGATGCAGCTGCAACGACACCTCCCCCAACTCTTAGCTCCAAAAATCTCCCTCTCAAGATAGATCTCAGCACCGTGACAATACACGAATTCCCATCATTTCCTCAATGGCCAAGCCTCCAATATATATGAAAGTGAAGGCTATCAAGATTTCCCAAATTCCTCATTAGTTCAATTTTAGCAAAATCTTTTGGGTGAATAATGTTTCCTCATATAAAAATGGCATTTTCCACTTTTTAGATGCTTTTGTGCTTAGGAAAACGCTTCCCCATGATTTATGGTTCTTTCCCACTTTTGTATGCTTTTATTTTTTTACGAAAAATCTCAACATGAGGATAAAGAGATCACATTCCACCATATGATTTTCCGAAAGTGAACAAGAGTGTCAAATTCTAGTTAACTCGAGCTTTTTTCCTTGCATTAGAGGAATTTTCATTTTTAAATGTTAACATTGAATTTCCATGTCATAATGTGTAAGCCAATCAAAATCCTTTAAAATTTAAAATATATATAGGTGTGACTAGGCAGTGGATTTTTTTTAATAATATAACTTACCTAATTTAACTGTGAATGGTGCCCAAGTGACCCAAAACTATATTAAACATTAAAAATAAAATTAATATCTTAATCTATAAAAGTTTGAATATCGAGAATATTTTTAATGAAGGGTAAATCATGGCATGTTAAATAAATATATTTAAATATAAAATATAAATTTATCGTTATTTTGATAAAAGTACATTTATTTGAGTAACTTAAATTTATATTTTAAATTTTCTTAAATCTTGTGTTAATAAATTAATTTCAATATAAAATACATGTAGATGGTTATTTTTGATAAAAATGACATTTATTTGGGTAATTTAAATTTAAATTTAAATTTCCTTTAAATTTTGAATTTGTTTTTTTAATTTAAATTTACTTTTTTAATTTAAATTTTATTAAATCTTGTGCTAATATATTAATTTAAATATAAAATACATATAAAATTATTTTGATAAATGTGAGATTTATTTGGGTAATTTTGGTAAAAGAATAATAAAAATGATATATTAAAAAATTGTCTACATGGCATTATTTTATTAGTTTCTTAATTTTTTCTTAGGTGGTTAATTTTTTAGTTCAAAATTCCTCTAATGTGAGAATTTTGGTAACAAACGTTAGATGAAGGGGACAAATTGTTATAGACTAGGATATCGTGGTCCTCATGGTACATAACTTGTATTATATAATTATATAGTTTAGGAGAAAGGGGTATTTCAACCAACAATATAGTATTCTCCTCCAAGATGATGAGGATGTATTTTCATGTATAACACATTTAAGAATATATCACAATTCAAATTCATAACTTAGTATTTGTAAACAAATTTAAGGGTAATTGACAACATTCATAAAAAAATATCGCAGTATCCTCATACATAACAATTCTCCATAAAAAATTCATTGACAATTTTCAATATACCTATATTACTACTAAATCAACATTCATCGCAAATATCATTATTCCAAGGTAAATTCACAAAATTACATCCAAAAATAGTAATATCGTCATACATAATCATTCTCCATAAAAAAGCATTGACACGTTTCAACACATATATAAAATAACAAGATAATATTAATAATATCCTCATCATATTTAATCAAATCACCTAAGATTCAAATGTGTGATTATCATATCAAAATATTTCATGAACACCATTATTCTAAGGTAAATTCACAACATCCATCAAAAGATAGTAATGTCATCATACATAATAATTCTCCATCAAAATAATGTTGATAATTTTCAATATATACATAAAATAACAAGATAAAAAAGATAATATCATCATAATATTTAATGAAATCAACTAAAAGTCAATGTAAGATTACCAAATAAAAATGTTTCATAGATATCATTATACTAAGGTAAATTTACAACATCCATAAAAAATAGGAATCTCATCATACACAATAATTCTTCATAAAAAAGTTGTAAACAATTTTCAACATATTCATAAGGTAACAAGATAGTACCGATAGTATCATCATCATTATTCAAATAAACTAAAATTCAAATGTATGACTACCATATTAAGACATCCAACTAAATATAAAAAATAACGCATGGCTAGCTAGCACCACGAAAATCATAGTCAAGCTCATCCTCATGATCATCATCCTGACCATCCTGATAATATCATCCACATAATCATCACCAATGCCATCACCATCCTTATCATCATCATCTCTGATATACGAAGTAATCTAAACATAGTCTATATCATCATCTTCATGGTCATTACCTATAGCGTTCTGGAAAAAAAATCAATATTACATGTTAGTACTAATTCTATAGAAAAATGCATATTTTTATTATAGTGCTAACAATAAAATGAGGTAGGACATAATAACATTTAATAGTACTAAAAATAAAATGAAAATATGGCTTAAGATATATTGGAGATCCGACTAAGGTTACACTTGTAATTCACATTAAGTAGTAGAAGCATTTTTTAATCCATATGAAGTAGGTACCCATTTGTTCTTCATATTATATTGTGAATGCTTCTTATGATTTCCATGTAGAATTGGTAAATTAATATTATGGATGCTTTATTACAAATTACAATTGTAATTCAGATTAGAAATAGAAGAAATTTTAGCAAAAAAGAATGTCACGTGAAAAAGTAAATTGTTTTTAATGAAAAATAAGTTGCATAAAATATGAATGTCACATGAAATATTGAATTGTTTTTAATGCATGTACTTTTCTCTATAATAAGATGGATCCTAATGTTTGTTCAAGAACAAATGCTCACAAATAATTACTTCATTTTATCCATTATCACACTTAATCCATTACACCTAGTGACGACAATGATTCCATTCAAATTGCTTTGAACTCCCTAAATATAATGTAAAAGAGAAAACTCCACAGCCACGACCATCACTACAACCCCATACCTTGTCTCGTCCACCATCAGAGACAATGAACTTGGAGTTATGACCACGATAACAACCCCTCCCTTGCCTTGTGTCCACCATTAGAGGCATTGAACTTGGAATTAAGATTACTCGTGTTTTCTTTGCTTTAATTAATCTCCAAGGAATCAAAACTTGATCAATATATCAAGGACTCCATCAAGGAATAGATATATCATAAGAGAAGCTCAATAGACTTTGTCAATAGAGTGTGAAATAACACCTATCTATGTTTTATGAAATAGCTCGAGTGAGTGGAATGAATGGTGGGAAACACTTACCAAGGAAAGGAATATTTTTGGTCCGTCCTTATTTCTATTATTATTTTTGCTTCTTAGAATGGAGGGAAGTGTTTAAAAAAATTCTAAAAAATATTTTAAATTAAAAAAAATAAAAAATTATTTTCTTAAGTTTAGTTTTTTTAATATATATTCAGTTTAGTATTTTTTTACTTTCTAAGAAAATATATTTAGTTTCTGGTTTTTTTATAACAAAAATTATATTTTCTTTTTATAAAAAAGGATTTCAAATAGCCATTCATTCTAAATTTGTGATTTTATGATATAAGTTTAAATTATATATAAAAAAGTAACTTAATGCCATGCGTTGTGTCGCTCAGATGTGTATTATACATCTCTTCCTTGTTAAGTTATAGAATGTTCTTGGGTTTTCTTAATGAAATAAAATTAATTCTTCTCTTTATTATATCTTGAGATGTTCAACTTGCACCTAATAAAACAATAAAGTTAAAATAGGTTTTCCTTTGTCCTTTGTAGATTTCTTTCTCCATTAATCCTTGTCTTAATAGATTAATTGTCTTATGGTGGCCTTGAGTGGTCACTCCCATTAGTTGCATGCTTTTTAGTTTTATGTTAGTGACATTTCTTAGGATTGATAACATGTTATTTAATTTATGAAAATGTGTTATTTTCCATATTATTGTTAAATATTAATATTAAATATGTTGGTTTTGAACATGGTTTAGCAAAAAGTTCCCAAAAGTTTTATAGATTGTAATTTATAATGTACTGCTGCATTGTTTGATGAAATTGTTTTGGATATTTTCTTTAAATATTCATTGATTGATGAAATTTTTATGGATATTTTTTTCAGTATATTAACTTGTATGTGATAAAGTCAAAAGTCACCACTTTTTGAGATTTTCATTGGTATATTTCCCTTAAGGCTATCAAGTTCACCATTCAATCCCAGGTTAAGGAAATATAGGAGACATGATGTGGCATTGTCCAATAACTTAAATCTTGGAACATTTTTTTTTAGTCACATTATACTTCCTTTCTGTGTAAATTATCCATGAAAATAGTCTCATGGAACATGAGGGACCTCAATAGTATAGGAAAACAAATACTCCTAAAAGAAAAATGGTACGCAAAGCACCCATCAATAATGTTGATATAAGAAATACAAATATTAAGTGAGGTTCTAACTCATATAATTAGAAAATGGGGGAGGAATTTCCAAGTAGTAGTGATTGATGATTACATACACTCTGGTGGAATGGCTATTATTTGGAATGATCAGGACATCAAGGTTATCAATATGTTTACCTCTTTTCGCATTATGACAATATAATTTTAGTTAATTGACATCGAGGACTACTACCATGTATCCAATGTCTATGACTCCAATATTGCAAATGGAAAACCTCTATTTCTTAATTCTATTTCCAGCACAAGTAATTTATACTCCCCATCTATGTGGATTATTGGGAGTGACTTCAATATTATCAAGTGTCTCGAGGAAAAGAAAGGATGAATCACAATGTTTACCAAGAGATTTTGTAAGATATACCATCAAGGCCCTAAAGTAGTATCCATTAAAGTTCTCAAGCAATGAGCCTCCAACCCAAACATGTGGATCAATGACATGTAATACGTGTATGTGGTGACTAACTTAATATACTGTTCTAATAACTCCACACACTTAAGTATTTCACTCCATCACATGATTGACCATAGTGTGACATAAGTAAACCAAGATTAGACATGAAACCCTTAGGCAAGAAAAATTCCCTAGATCATCAATTAGGTGCTTAAATGATGAAGTTAAAATGAATGGGGAAAAGAGGACTTCATGATTTAACCATCACAAACATGTGATCAAGTGTGACTAGAAGTGTATATATTCATATGTTTTCCAAAGAGGGTGTGAATACATGAGTTACCATTCATTGGGCCTTATTTTTCTTTCTTTTGATTTTTCTTATATATAGGACTTAGGGAATAAGGTTTTCATAAGTTTTGAGCAACTCATAGATATAATATTTACATAAATTTTCACTTTAACCTTAGAGTTTAGACTTAGATAAATCATTATAGTGTATCTTTAATGGTTTTAGCTTTAACTTTTTGATTTTATTTCATCACAAATGACAAAAGGGGAAATATCTTGCCATAAATCTATGAATGTTGAATCATAAAGGCGTCATGCGATGAAAACAAATTAATGATGTTATTCCCTATGAAAATGATGGGTATTCTTGAGAAACGTTTATGCTTGTGGATGTCTCCTCCCTGGTTGAGAGGGAGTGAGCATTGACACCATATTATCCATTTTTCATGTACTATGGCCGAGACTAATAGTCGTAAGCCTACTAAATACACCAGTAGGGAGAATGGTGGATTAGATAAACATCTGGGACCAATATTCTTTGAGAATTTGTCCTTTTCCCTTGACTAACCACCATAAGTCAAGTACATTAATCCAAGATAAGAATAGTCATGAGGATCGACATTTCCTGGTGTCAAATATTATGACAGTGGATTAGGAAATGATCATGCGAGGACATGCCTGATGAACATCCTAGAGCGGTAAGTGCCTAAAGAGGCTGTGGTGTCCAAATTTATGCCTCCCAACATTGTGTATGATCTAATGGAGAGATATAACTTGTTAGTCAAGGCCTTTCTATTTTGACAATGTTGGCTATGATGATGTAAATGATCATTGATGCTTATCAATCCAAATCCCTTCCTTATATGAATATTTCAACTTGAGAGTACTTTTTTGTCTCATTATGAGTATCTCCCTAGTTTAGAGGGAGTGTCATCACCTTCATTATCATAATCATCACCACTATCAATCTCATCATTGCATTATCATCATAATCACCATTCATGTCATCGTCATCATCATCATCATCATCGTGATTATGGACATTGTCATCAATTGTTCATAATTATAAGTGTCATAAGAAATATCATCAACCCAAAAAACATTACGAGTGCTAAAAAAGGATTGTTAGGACACATGATATATGGAAGAGAAATGACAACTTTATTTTTTAGAGATGATAGATGATCATCATCATCACTACCATTATCATCGTCAATATAATTTTCATCATCCCCATCATCATAATTAATCTAATTTCTATCATCATTTTTGTCAACATGTCATGAACATCATAATCATCATTCATGCCATTATTGTTGTTGATGATGAACAAGATGAGAATAATGATAATGATGATCAAATGATGATGACTTGGAAGATGACTCTAAAGATAATGATTATGATTATGACCATAACAACATTTAAAAATTTGGAAGATTGTCCAAGGTCATTAGCATCGCCATCATCATTGTCATTATAACCCCCATCATCTTTATCATCATTTTGATTATAATAATAATCACAATTCATGTCATTGTCAACATCTTCATTATCATCGTCATCATAATTATTGACATTGTCATCAGTTGTTCATAATTGTTAATCTCATAAGAAATATCATCAATGCAAAAAATATATGAGTGTTTGAAAATGGATGCAAAAGTAAAAAAAAAATGGGGGCAACAATAGACGTAAAATCATATGAAAAGTGGACACAACATAAGTAGATGCAAAACAAGACAGAAAAATTGACACAAAAGTGGATGAAAAAGTTGATGCAATAGTTGATGCAAAATTGGACACAAAATAGGATGTAAACATGGATGAAAAAGTGGAAGAAAACATGGGTGTAATAGTAGGCATAAAACTTAGCATGAAGTGTTGTGAAATAAATGTGGATACAACAATGAACAAAAAAAAAGACATAAACCTGGATGCAAAAATGAGGCAAAATTGGATTAAAAATAGATGTAAACATGGACCAAACATGGGTGCAATAGTGGACACAAAATTAGATCCAAAATTGGATGCATCAGAAGTGGATGTAAAAGTAGATGCAAAATGGGATGCAAAAAACATAAAAATTATTTGATGCAAACTTGGACACAAAAGAGGATGCAAATGTGGATGCAAAATTGCAAGAAAATGTGGGTTTCAATGATAGACACAAGATATGGCACAACAAAAGTGGATGAGAAAGTGGACGTAATAAAAAACACAAAAAAAGATGCAAACTTGGATGCAAGACAATATGCAATAAGGGATGCAAAAGTGGATGCAAACATGGGTGCGATAGCAGAAACAAAATTGGATGAAAAATATGGATGGAATGGAAGTAGATGCAAAAGATGATACAAAATGAGATGCAAAACCTAACACAAAAGTGGATGCAAAAAATGATGCAATATTTTGATGCAAAAGTGGATGCGAAGATGGATGCAAAATTGGAAGCAAACGTGGGTACAACAGTAAGTAAAAAACATGGTACAAATAGTGTCACAAAAAGGTGGATGTAATGATAGATTCAAAAAAAGAAGCAAATGAAGATGAAAAATAAGATGCAAAAAGGGATGCAAAAGTAGACGTAAGCATGCATGCAACAATGGATGAAAAATATGATGCAAAGGCTGATGTAACAAAATTCCATGCAAAAGTAGATGCAATATGAGACACAAGAGTTGATGCAAATCTTGAAGCAAAGGGGATGCAAAAATGTTGTAAAAATGGATGCAAAAAATGATTTTAAAAATGATGCAAAAGAGGATGAAAGAGATGATGAAAAAGTTGATGCAAGTGTAGGCACAAAATGTGGATGCAATAAATGATACAAAATTTGGTGAAAAAAAAATTAGGTGCCAAACTTGATGCAAAACATGGTTCAAAGGATGGCAAAAAACTTGGCATAAAGCCTGACGTAAAACCTGGTGTAAAACCTGATGCAAAACCTATTACAATACCTGGTGCTAAACTTGGTGCAAGACATGGTGAAAAAATCGATGCAAACTTTGCATCAATTTTTGCAACATATTTGATAAATGGACACAAATAGCACCAAAAATGGGCTCTAGATGCGAAAAAGGAAGAAAAAAGGGATGCTTATCATAGGGTTATGTTGTAGTGTATTGTTGACTAGAAGATCTGATCAACAGAATCAATCAAGGAGGCATCTACTTGATTGGTTACATTCGAAGACACATTACACATGATTGTACATATTGCATTAGTACGTAGGTGGTTGTCATCTTGATTTGAAACCCTCAAATCTTGATGGACTGCTGCCATTGAACAAGCTTTGTAAATACTTGTTTTAGTTAAGTAAGTCATGAGTCATTTTCTTTTGCATAGAGTCAAGTTTTTCAGTCATTTCAGTTCGCATTGAGTCAATTTGAGTCAAGTTTCAGTCAATAAATTGAGTCATGTTGGTTTGTCGGAATAATGGACTCCATAGCCCAATGGACGAAGGCACTGTCTGCTCACCCAAAGATCTACAGTTCTTGGCACCTCCAAGGAGCTGCCATCCCTATTGGAGCCGATGTTAGTGTCAGTCTTTACAGCCTTCCTCCAGTGATCAAACATGCTCTTACAAAGTGATTTTAATGTTTCAAGGTCAAATTTTGTCATTTTAGTGTGTCTTCAAGCAAAATTTGGTCACTAGGCATTGTGTCTAGGGTTTGATTTTACCCTTGTCAAAGTTGTCCAAGTGTCGGTCCATGTCATAGTTCAGCTAAGTGTACCATCATTTATAGTCTTGTCATTATCAAGTCAAGTCCCACTGGGTCATTTTACACCTTTTTCATGCTTCAGTTGCGCCTAGGTAAGGTCATTTCCATCTCCTAGGGTTTTGAAGGAAATTTCTCTTGGACGGTCAAAGCATTGGAAAAACTTGTATCCTGATTTTCATACACCTTCCCCTATCCTTAAAGTACCTTACCAAACACTTCCCATCACTGAGGTCTCCCAAATTCATCATTTTCGCACAAACCCTAGTTTCTTGCTACAACTTGGCAATTTTCTAGGTTGGACCTTTGTTTTGCCTTTTTGGACCCCTTCCCCTTATTCAATTTCTAAGATTCCACTTTCCCCTACTTCTTAACATCCCTCCCTACTTCCAAAAATTTCCTCAAGAATTTAGAAGCTCCCCATCCCCACATCGGGATAGGTTTCAATCAAATGATATTTTTGAAAAGTAAAAGATGAATTTTGGAAAACTAAGAGAGGTTTTTGTCCAAAACAGACGAAGGAAGAAAACCATCCTTCACGTTTTACAGAAGTGTCATGGTTTTGAAAAAATGTCAAAAATACAATTTCCTTGGGAGAATTGATGCACCTCTGCAGTGACCTTGGGAAAATCATGTTTTCTCCTAGTTAAGTTGGCCAAATGATTCTCTTGATAAGTTAAATGATAACTAGACACAAATAGCTTTCCAATGAGCTATCATTAGCTCAATTTGGAGTTGAGGAAGGCATTCAAAGGTTGACTGTAACAACACTCTCCCTTCAGGCAGCCTCACTGGGCACATTCTTACTAGTCTTGGGAGATTTGATTTTCGATAGGGAAAGTGAACTCCAAATTAAAAAATTATAGTTGTGTTGGAAAGTAGACTCAAATACATTTCCAACGCGCTATCCTACGCCCAATTTGGACACCGGCAATGCCTCCAAAAGTCACTTGGAAAAGAGCGCAACGCACAGAGGGAGCACGACACACTGGGAGAGGTTTTCCAGTGTAAAATTTACACTGGCGCGGCACACACAGAGAGCACGGAGCATAGGAAAAAAGGGCCTGAAATTGTTCCAAATTGCCTCAAATTTCTTGTTGAAATCTATCAAGTTGAGAGGTAGGCCTTATGATACATCTTGTCCATCAACTTTGTCAATTATATGGTGCTTATAAGATGTTTAAATGGTACCCCGAATGCATGAGGTCAACTGTGAAAAAATCATCAAGAAAAATGATAGATGGGGTTGCAAGATTATGATGATGCCACCAAGGTTCCACTTCACTCCCCTTCGCCCCTCACAACTCATCTTTCTCATCTCCCCTTCAACATTTTCCTAAGAAACCCACCCTAAATCCACCACTAACCCCCCCCCCCCATCCTTCCAAGCAAAACTGGGAGATTTTTGTAGTGCATGGTGTACACATGAAGAGGTGCGGCGCACTGGGCAGAGCGCGTGGCGCACAGACCTATAAGCTCAAAAAACCACTAAATCACCCAAAATTTTTGTGAATGCCTATCAAACATGAAAGGTGGGGCAAATACCTTCACTCTTGGCATTAAAATTGATAAGAATATCATGATTCTGATGAGTATAAATCCAATGCCAATTTTTTTTTTTATGAACAAAGGAATACACAAAGAAAATAAAAAAAACTAGGGTTTTGCTACAATGACATTGTAACACATATTTCATTAAATTTGGAAGTATTCTATTACAAGGCCTCCAACAACATTCATTTTTTTTGTAAATTTCCATATTAAATTGATTCAACATTAAAATAATTTGCAAGTAATTTCTAACCAATTATAGATCATGAATAGGTCAAACATGGGGTTGTTATGTATAATAGTATCAATACACAATAGGTGTGCGAAATCAAACTCTTAGAAGAAATTGATTTAAGTTAAATCATATTCGTATGTCAAACATCCAATCAAGATATTATAGTTATGGATAACATGCTAGATTTATCGATGTTTAAATTTTATGTCTCGCAACTCTAACCCCGTTTTCCCCAACCTACAAGGGATTTGTTGATTGAATGATGGTGATGTGAGGATCTTCCTGTAAATGACAAGGATAGGTGTCCCTTGCATTGCATTGAAACTAGTCTATTAAAACCTTAGTAAAATGTTCTTGTGCTCAATTTCCTACGGCCCCTTTGTGCATTTATGAAGCACTAATGAGGGGGTCATCATTCATCTTCATAGAATGCAGGCATATACTATAAAGGTTATAAATTGTTGATCTACGTATTTCAAGAAGGTTAGGCACCATTGGTCTATCTCCACTCAAATCCAAGTACATCAAATGAGAGTTCTTAAATTGGTATTCAGGTCATTCCATTATGATGGACAGTGTCACAAAATGAAGTAAACAAGAAACTTTAGTGGTGAATTCTTGTAAGTAGTGGAGGCAGGGGTTTTCAAATATTAGCACAATTGATGGTCGTGTGGATATTGATCTCTCCTTGTAAACGTTTTCAAAACCAATAATAGTCTCGATGTAAATTTAGTGTCAACCAATAGTATGGAAAACCATGATTGACCATTAATTTCACTAAGAAGAGAAAATGATAAGCATTTTTAATGGGGAAGAAATAAATGTGAAATGTAACTCATGTATTTTAGTTGAAATTTATATAAGTCCCCGTGTTCTTAAATTATTAAATACTTAATGTAAATACTTCAAAATTATCATTAAGATATTGATTTTGAAGATTAAATGTGTATTAAAAGGCATTCATCTATGACATTGGATTTTTCATGTAGCATGAATAAACCACTTAAATCTAATTATCAATTAATCTTAAATAGTTTTGTATAAGATATATCTTTACTTGCATTAATAGATTTATTTCAAAAATAAATTACATTTTTAAACTTGTATGAATACATATAACTAAATAAAATTCAATAAATAACTTCTGAGTCTTGTTGGATTCTATGAGATTATTTTAAGTACAAATAGTTTATTTAAGATTTGAAATTTACAAAATGTTAATATTGATGGTGAAAGCATTTCATATGATGTAAAAAGTTTAAAGGCATCCATTTATGGCCCATCCGTTGAATGAGCTTAAATAGTCTGCTTAATGCTCATGGTGAATTCATTAATCCATGTTTTATTAGAAAATTCATTTTCTTTACATGGTTTTTATTCTAGAAATAACAATTTCACATTTGTACATTCATATTAAACCACATTATAGTTAAATAGAAATTTAATTAGTCATTAAAACTATTGAGATGAGGTGTCCCTTGCATTGCATTGAAACTAGTCTATTAAAACCTTAGTAAAATGTTCTTGTGCTCAATTTGCTACGGCCCCTTTGTTAGTCATCTCATCTCATCGCATTTAATTAAATTAATCCATGATAGTATCTAATCAAACCTTGATAAGCCACTTATCAATCTTTATCCTCATATATATGTTTTTTTAAGAAATGCAAAATTATTTACAATATAATTTTATCTAAAGAATTACACATCACATTTATGCACTCATATTAGTGCATTTTATATGTAAACAATGAATAACTAACTTTGTGCCTTATTGATTTTCAATATGATATGATTGCAGTTACAACCATTAATTGATTTAAGCATATAAATTTATGAAAACTATCAATTGAGAAATCACATATCTTATCATTCAAAAAGATCAAATCATTTACCTATGGCACATTTCTCGTTAACCTTAATAGTGAATAATGCATTGTGAATAGTGAATAATGCACATAACATTTATCAAGTAAATTGTTATAATTTCTTTAGTAAGAATAGCACCTTTGTTTGCAAGGAGTTCTATTTGAAAACTTATATTTCACATTTATATATGATTATTGATACATATAATTAAACATAAGTCATCAAAAAAATCATTATAAGATGGTTCATATAAGATAATTTGAATGGCAAACAATTCATTTAAGAACACGCGCGCGCACACACACATCTTAGAAAAAAATCGATACATAAGTCATTGCAAAAACATTTATAAATAATAAGAAATAAACATATTAATATAATTTGCAATTTCCATCTATTTCAAAAAATATAAAATCATACAAATTGATTCAACAAAAACTATGTCCAAAATGTATTGAAAATTTGGAATGTACTTTTCAACAAATTTATAAAAGAAATTATCTCCATGAACTACAATGAAGTACATGTTCTATTGAACATTCGAATGTACTCATGTTTTTGTTTGATACGATGAAGTGTCTTAAGAAAGGGGAATAAAACTTGCATAAGCCACGTATCTTGCTCTTTTCCTGTATACGATTTTATCAAGATGTGGTTTGATCGATATCCCATGAATTGAGAAGTATGCTTTTCTGTATCTATTAGCAATACATTTGATTCTTCATAATTATCTCCATATTGGCACCACACATCAATCAACTTTTTCTCATAAAATTGTCTTGTTCTCCCTGCTTCCAATTTTGTTTGCAAATGACAATGAGATCTATCCCATGCAAATTTAAAATCCTCTATATCAATATTTGATTTTTCAAGTACTTTTCGGATGTACTTGTCAGTGACATTTAATGTCCATATTGCAGCATCATAATTTCTTAAGCAATATTTTAATACTTTTGAATAAAAAGGCCTTAAAAAATAGGACCTATCACCAAACTGCCAGTCTAGTTCTCTTTGAATATGAAAATCTTGTTCATATTTGGTGTATGATTGGAAGAATACTCCTTCCATTTCGAATATCAACAACATCTTTTGACTTGTAGTAATTCCCATCTGCATTTGCAGTGCAACCACATGTATGATATTAACATATCTCCACTTCAACACTTCATTGCTTAAGGACATAAAAACCTATCATTTTAAAAATGATGTTAATATTTATTATGAACAGTTTCCATTTGTATGCAAAGGCAATTTTACAATGAGTTCAAAGTATCACAAAATACAAATACAATTGCTCCATTAAAATGAACAAACAAATAATATGTTTACTTTATACATACAACCTAATACCTTTATTTAATTTGTATGGAACAAAAGTATTATAAGAAAGCATTGACCCACCATTTAGATCATTAATTTTAAGACTTATAATGATTTATATAATTGCAATTGAAAAATATAATTATAATGGTCTAGCGCAACTAAACAAACTAATTTTTTATTAATTTTCACATACAATATAACACAATTTTTAAATTTCAAACCTGATTAATTATATGTTAATTTATAGAGTTTCTACCTTAGTTTTTTTTTGTGCTTCTTTTAGTGCAAATTGTATGTTTATTGTTGGTGTTACATACAACTTAATATAATTTTTCAACTTATATGGAATAAATAGGGTTATAAGAATGCAATGGGTCATCCTTCAAATTACTAATTTCTAAGAGGTATAACAATAACTTAAACCGAATTTAAAGCAAATAATTGTAATGATCTAATTAAAACAAATAGAACAATTACCTATAAATTTTACATACAATGTAATCCATTGTAAAACAAAAAATATAGACTGGGAAATTTTGATATGAAAACATTAAATGACCATTCATCTCACCAAAAATAAATAAAATAAAAATATTTGATTTTTAGAAATGACAAACCAAATCAACAATTCTTTTATTAGTGTTGTGAAATAAAAGTAATCAATCATGATGTCATACATATAACATCATGATATAGACATATGTAATCTTAAGGTACTTCTAAATATAATTGGAGATCCTTCAAAATAGCTCGCACATCCGTAGCCTTGTTGAGTTTATGCAATATTCTCCATAGCTCATGGATCAACCAATTATCCCCTTGATTTGCTCCAATGAATGGAGGGGCAAGAATCACATTTTCTTTCGGATTCTCTTTCACTCTCTCAATTAAACAATGAACTATAATAGTAGTGGTTGCATCATATTGGGTATGCATTTCCCACACCCTTTTCAATGATTTAGTGTGTATAACGTTCGTTGAATTGTCAATGACCTTATGTCCCTTTTGTGGCTTAGAGTCTGAAGCAGTCCACTTAAACAGAAATTTATCTTGTAATCTTTTTGAAACCAACTTTTTTAGAAATCTTGTTGTGCTTTGTTTCAAAGCTGTCATCCAAATTGCAATGTCAAGAGATTCATTTTTGAAACACATTTCAAAAAATGATTTTGCATGTGGATGAATCCAAAATAGTTTTTTCTCTATTGTGTAATCAGCATCAACTCCCATTTTCTCAATATGCCCTTTGTTTGTTGCTTCATCATCAATGCTATGATAAAAAATGTCCTTTGTATTAATTTAATTAAATGAGATGAGATCCATGATAGTATCTAATCAAACCTTGATAAGCCACTTATCAATCGTTATCCTCATATATATGTTTTTTTAAGAAATGCAAAATTATTTACAATATAATTTTATCTAAAGAATTACACATCACATTTATGCACTCATATTAGTGCATTTTATATGTAAACAATGAATAACTAACTTTGTGCCTTATTGATTTTCAATATGATATGATTGCAGTTACAACCATTAATTGATTTAAGCATATAAATTTATGAAAACTATCAATTGAGAAATCACAAATCTTATGATTCAAAAAGATCAAATCATTTACCTGTGGCACATTTCTCATTAACCTTAATAGTGAATAATGCATTGTGAATAGTAAATAATGCATATAACATTTATCAAGTAAATTGTTATAATTTCTTTAGTAAGAATAGCACCTTTGTTTGCAAGGAGTTCTATTTGAAAACTTATATTTCACATTTATATATGATTATTGATACATATAATTAAACATAAGTCATTAAAAAAATCATTATAAGATGGTTCATATAAGATAATTTGAATGGCAAACAATTCATTTAAGAACACGCGCGCGCACACACACATCTTAGAAAAAAATCAATACAACAGTCATTGCAAAAACATTTATAAATAATAAGAAATAAACATATTAATATAATTGGCAATTTCCATCTATTTCAAAAAATATAAAATCATACAAATTGATTCAACAAAAACTATGTCCAAAATGTATTGAAAATTTGGAATGTACTTTTCAACAAATTTATAAAAGAAATTATCTCCATGAACTACAATGAAGTACATGTTCTATTGAAAATTCGAATGTACTCATGTTTTTGTTTGATACGATGAAGTGTCTTAAGAAAGGGGAATAAAACTTGCATAAGCCATGTATCTTGCTCTTTTCCTGTATACGATTTTATCAAGATGTGGTTTGATCAATATCGCATGAATTGAGAAGTATGCTTTTCTGTATCTATTAGCAATACATTTGATTCTTCATAATTATCTCCATATTGGCACCACACATCAATCAACTTTTTCTCATAAAATTGTCTTGTTCTCCCTGCTTCCAATTTTGTTTGCAAATGACAATGAGATCTGTCCCATGCAAATTTAAAGTCCTCTATATCAATATTTGATTTTTCAATTACTTTTCGGATGTACTTGTCAGTGACATTTAATGTCCATATTGCGACATCATAATTTCTTAAGCAATATTTTAATACTTTTGAATAAAAAGGCCTTAAAAAATAGGATCTATCACCAAACTGCCAGTTTGGTTCTCTTTGAATATGAAAATCTTGTTCATCTTTGGTGTATGATTGGAAGAATACTCTTTCCATTTCGAATATCAACAACATCTTTTGACTTGTAGTAATTCCCATATGCATTTGCACTGCAACCACATGTATGATATTAACATATCTCCACTTCAACACTTCATTGCTTAAGGACATAAAAACCTATCATTTTAAAAATGATGTTAATATTTATTATGAACAGTTTCCATTTGTATGTAAAGGCAATTTTACAATGAGTTCAAAGTATCACAAAATACAAATACAATTGCTCCATTAAAATGAACAAACAAATAATATGTTTACTTTATACATACAACCTAATACCTTTATTTAATTTGTATGGAACAAAAGTATTATAAGAAAGCATTGACCCACCATTTAGATCATTAATTTTAAGACTTATAATGATTTATATAATTGCAATTGAAAAATATAATTATAATGGTCTAGCGCAACTAAACCAACTAATTTTTTATTAATTTTCAGATACAATATAACACAATTTTTAAATTTCAAACCTGATTAATTATATGTAAATTTATAGAGTTTCTACCTTAGTTTTTTTTTGTGCTTCTTTTAGTGCAAATTGTATGTTTATTGTTGGTGTTACATACAACTTAATATAGTTTTTCAACTTATATGGAATAAATAGGGTTATAAGAATGCAATGGGTCATCCTTCAAATTACTAATTTCTAAGAGGTATAACAATAACTTAAACCGCATTTAAAGCAAATAATTGTAATGATCTAATTAAAACAAATAGAACAATTACCTATAAATTTTACATACAATGTAATCCATTGTAAAACAAAAAATATAGACTGGGAAATTTTGATATGAAAACATTAAATGACCATTCATCTCACCAAAAATAAATAAAATAAAAATATTTGATTTTTAGAAATGACAAACCAAATCAACAATTCTTTTATTAGTGTTGTGAAATAAAAGTAATCAATCATGATGTCATACATATAACATCATGATATAGACATATGTAATCTTGAGGTACTTCTAAATATAATTGGACATCCTTCAAAATAGCTCGCACATCCGTAGCCTTGTTGAGTTTATGCAATATTCTCCATAGCTCATGGATCAACCAATTATCCCCTTGATTTGCTCCAATGAATGGAGGGGCAAGAATCACATTTTCTTTTGGATTCTCTTTCACTCTCTCAATTAAACAATCAACTATAATAGTAGTGGTTGCATCATATTGGGTATGCATTTCCCACACTTTTTTCAATGATTTAGTGTGTATAACTTTCGTTGAATTGTCAATGACCTTATGTCCCTTTTGTGGCTTACAGTCTGAAGCAGTCCACTTAAATAGAAATTTATCTTGTAATGTTTCTGAAACCAACTTTTTTAGAAATATTGTTGTGCTTTGTTTCAAAGCTGTCGTCCAAATTGCAATGTCAAGAGATTCATTTTTGAAACACATTTCAAAAAATGATTTTGCATGTGGATGAATCCAAAATAGTTTTTTCTCTATTGTGTAATCAGCATCAACTCCCATTTTCTCAATATGCCCTTTGTTTGTTGCTTCATCATCAATGCTATGATAAAAAATGTCCTTTAGTTCAAAAATAACTAGTTTCTTTTCAGTTATTTTGGCTGCAACACAATGGAAAATAATATAGTCAAACCATTTTATTCATGTTACAAAAATTACTAAAAAAATTGTTGAAACAATACACTTACCTTGAGTGGTTTTTTCAATATTTATAGATGAAACAATAAGTTCTTTTATCATCTGGACAGGACCTGGAGTAAACATATTAAACCTTCAATCAAATACCGATTGTACTTCTATTTAAACCTTCAATCAAATACCAATACCAAGAAAAACATTAGTAATGCAACCTTTAAAAAGGAACACACACACACACACCTTAAACATTATTTTGATTGTTAATTTTACCCTTTTTATTTGTTCCTATAATAAAAATATACAACATTATGGTAGTTACAAGTATTTGAGTTTGAAGAATAATAAGATAAACAAGAAGACAAGTTATAAGTATCTGGTATGACATTATCTTCATATTTCTAACGTTGGACCTCATCATCATCTTGGTTAGCTTTATTTGTTTCCAAATTAAACATATAAAATATTTTGAATTGTGAAAATTAATAGAATCATTAAATAACAAGGAAAACAAGTGGACAAATTATAAGTACCTGATGTTATATTTGGTTCTTGGTTGTAGTTTTTTGGGACAATACCTTGGTCATTATATTCATTCTCTTTATTTCCAACTATAATCAACATATGGAATGGATATGAATCACAAAAAAAAAAAAAATAGAATAATAATAAAATAAAAAAAGATAGAGATACAATGATTAATACCCATTTCTATCTCCATCGTTCCATGGTCATTGCCTTGATTAATTTCATTCATCTCATAATTCCCTATAATAGTCATCCAAAAATATTATGAATATGGAAATTAAATAAATTGAAAAATTATCAAGAGAAAAAACTAAACAAATTATGTACCTGTGTTGATAACTTCTTCCTCTCCTCCTTCTCCTCCTATTTCCATCTCCATACTTTTTTCAACAATATAAGCATTATGTTGATTAATTTGTTTCTTCCCACTTTCATCATTCTCTGTTTTAGAATCTCCATCATTAGTCATTTTAGTAAACACTTCGACAATTAAGAAATATGAAAAAAAATAGTATCCAATGTATTAGAAAATAAACAAATGAATTGTAGTACCTGAATTCTCCAAGAAGTTAATGGGTACTGGATTTGATAGTTGAAAACATTTGTAATGATTTAACATGATTGTCCTTTGTGACTCTGTTTGCACAACACATGAAATTATTCTTCCATATGTACAATAGGCCTTGATAAAAAATTTCCCCGCATAAAGAGAAATAACCACTTTTGCATCACTACATTGTTGGTGCTTTTCCACTAAATCCATCCAAAAATCATAATCCCTCTCATTTTCATCAAATGTTTCTTCAAATGTGTGAGAGTATTTTATAGCCTCCAAAATTTTTAATTCTGAAGTATAGAAATGTATAGTAAGAACTATATCATAACTATAATTGTTTTGGCAATTATATTCATAAATGCCACTAGTAATTTTATAATTGAACTTGGATTTCTTTATCGAAATTTCCAAAGACTGGCGTATATCATTACAAAACCAAAGTTCTACTAAGAGAACTGTAGTAAAGTCATTCAACTCATTTTTTTCGATAAGAAATCGAAAAAATTCAATGTAATACCCCTTGTTGAATTTTTCTTTTTTCAAAGCTAGTGTGTCCAAAACAACAAGGTCAGTGTGTAAAAATGGTTGCAACTGACATGGAAAAGAGTTCAAAAGTGTTTGCAAAAGATCAGGGCCTCCAAAATGACAACCAAATTCAAAATTGTTATCAGCCTGTTGAACACTTGTTGATCCATTTATCATTCTGTCAAGGACTCCACATGCTTGCTGAGAAAGGGACTCTATCTTTGTATTACTTGTTCCTTTGACATAAGTAGACCCCTCCACCATGTTGCAAAAATTGGTGAATATGATATCATTAATTTCATAATGCTCAAGAATGTTGAATGTGGTAAGAGTCATCTCATTCAAGTTCTGATCATGACTTTGACAATATGTAACCATTGCATCCAATATTGTTCTGTTGGTTTTCAATTTAGAACAATAATCTTTTATTTTTATGGCATTTGTTGGATGATTAATTGGAATAGAAAACCAAATGGTTCCATCCAATAGCTTATCTGCTACTGAAGCAATTTCTTCCATGGTTAATCCCTAAAGGGGCCGAAAAGTAGCTGCTGTCAAACTGTGTAGACTATTTTTCTTGTAGTTCTCAAAATCAGGCTGGCTTGGAGAACACTTTAATGTGCCTAGTTGGTAACAGTTAAAAACAGTGTCCCATTTATCCCAAATAGGTTCATCAAGGTATAAGAGAATTTTTTTATCAGAAAAATGTGTAATTGGACAATCGAAGAATGAGCACAACATTTCATCATCAACCTGATAAAATAATAAATATAAACTAATAAGAATCCAATGTAAAAATGAAACTAAATAAGGTGTTATAATCTAATTTGAAATCATCATAAATATCAGAAAATATGACTTATATTATCGGCTTTAGTAATTTATCTACAATAAAATTAGATACAATAATAAAATTTAAATGTAAAAATAATTAAAATTACATACCTTGTCTTTAGCCGTCTTAGAGCATCCAATACTCCTTTTCTTTAATTTGTCATTCGCAATTAAGAAACGCCTTGCCGAGCGCACACAATCAATAAATGGAGTTTTATAAAATACCTTATTTGCAGAATTTAATTGACAACAAATGCGGATCACTTCAGTGGGTTCAACTGATGGATGCAAGAATCGAGCATTATGTTTTTTATATTTTTTTTTCGCTTCTGTTGATACATTATATTTAGGATTTGTTAAAATTTCTTTCGCTGCTTGAATGGTATGTTGACCATCAACTATCCAAAAATTGATATTCTTAGAATTTAGATCTGTCTCATTTATAATTTTGATAGAGTTGACCAAAGGATCAGGCTCATTGATGTCAAATGGAATGAGAAGAGCATCAGGTAATGAGGTTTGAAATTTTTCTAGGAGTGATTTCACTAATACTTGAACATTTAAATCATCTCGTGATCTTAATTTGAACACCTTAGGAGCTTCTTTACTTCTTTCAACAGGCACTTTTCTATTAAAGGAGTTTGAAAATAGATAGCAATGCTTGAAAGCTTCATGAATCTCATCACATTGGTTTGCAAGGCTACTTGTCTCAAATTCAACTTTCCTAGTTTTTTGAAATTCTGTAGTGGGCTTGAAATCACTTTCTTTTATATTCTCCTCCAAACCTGATAAATATACTCTTCTCAAAGCAAGTAATTGAGAATCAATTTTATCATCTGGTATTTTATCAAAAAATTTACCCTTTTGTTGTAAATGAAGAAGTACAGATGATGTTTTTTTACTTCTTACATAACGATATCTCAGAACAATGGTGATGCATTTTAAAAGATCTGCACAACTATTTAGTCCAGATTTAGAGAAGCTCTCAAATCTATCCAACTTGAACATTGAATTTTTTATCGTATTTGTTGAATCAGTACTTGAAGCTTCAATCAAATCTGGTCTAAAATTTGTATACTCCACTTGACATGAAATTAATTTTACCTCATTTTCTTTAATCATTTCCACTTGAAAGTCAATGTCATTTTCATTGCAAGCATAGCAATTAATTATTATTCCTAATATGTCTGGTTCGTTTACGTCTATTGATCCAAATAGGTACATATCAGGAAACATATTCATGGGAGTTTCTATTTGGATGTACCAATCTTGCACCAATTCATATTTATTATTTGTATTGTATTTTTTAATCATTTCAAAAGTAGAAGTTGAAGGTGTTATTGATATTGCCTTTTAAGTTGAATAACTTTTCTTTTTCTTAAGTGATTGTTGTAACATTTCATTTGCTTTTGGGCCAACCAATTCTGCAAATAATAGCAAAAAAATTATTTGCATTAATCAAAATGAAAATATAATTTCAAATATTGTCACATAATGTTCTTATAAATACTGAAAAACCACCTAATCTAACCATTTCCAAGATAGTGTACATAAAATATAAAACCACCATACCAGTTGAAGGAGGCAATGTTTGTACATCACTTTTTTTTTGTCTTTTCTTCACTACTTTACTTTGAATTTCAGGCACACTAGATTCCGCAGTTTCTAAAAAAAAAAATTATGGAATACATGAAATACTAAATATTATTAAACAACCTTATAATATATGATTTCCATTTACATGCACAATAATAAACAAGTACATATGCTATGCAAGTTTACTATATGACACCAAAAGTTATCACCTAGGTAAAACTGATAAGAAAAGAAACCACATAATCCAACCATTTCAAAAAGAGTACAAAAAATATAAAACCACCATACCAGTTGAAAGGGGCATCATTTGTAGGTCACTTGTTTTTCTTTTTGTCTTCGCTACTTTACTTCGAATTTCAAGCCCACCAGTTTCCACAGTTTCTAGAAAGAAAAATTTAATGGAAGACATGAAATAACAAATAGTATTAAACAACCTTATAATACACGATTTTCATTTACATGCACAATAATAAATGAATACATATGTTATGCAAGTTTAGTATATGACACCAAAAGTTATCACATATTTAAAATTTCTTGGAAAAAAATACCCATGTTAGTATGGGTTGTCCCCATTAAAACCCCAATCCTAAGGCTATTTCCATGGGTTTTATTAATCAACAACCAGTTATTAACACAATGTCTAACAATTTTAACAAAGTATAAATTAAAATTGTCATACCAATTAAAGAATTTGGTGTCGTGTTTCTTGAACTTCCTTTTTCCTTGGATGCTTCCTTTGAATTCTCACTAGCTTCATAGTCCATGGTATCTGAAAATAAAGTAAAAAAATTGTTATCACAATTTCGAATTATTGAAGAAAATATTAATTTATAAATACTACAACTATTCGCATAATTATATGTGTAGCAAAATGAACAAGAACAATAACAATTGTATAACTCACAATAATAGCTAATCAAGGTTAGAAAAAGGGCACCTCGAAATAATTTTTTATATTATTTTAATCGTGAATATAGGAAAGCAAATATCTACTAGGTTTCCTTCCAGCACAAGCATAAGAACATTTCCAAAAGACATTACATTGTGAATAAACAAAAAAAAATTGTATAGACCAAAATAACAACATATATACACAAAATTTATCTCTTATAGTCGTGTATATTCTTAGTTTGCTTTAGATGAAATAATAGCAAAACACAATGAAAGAACATTAACTATGGCAATCATTATATTTTCTTCTAGATCTTTGTCTAGCACAAAGACAAACACATACCAACTTTGCAAGGTGAAATAAAAGAATGTGATATAATTACTTCTAACATGAACAAAATCATATTGCATTTGCATCCTAGATTTATTTCTATTACAAACGCATGGATATTGTCAAAAAAAAAATTGTAAGGTGAAAGAAATCTAGCATGTGCTAGAATTATTTTTAGCACGAACACATTCATATTTCCAAGAAAAACATTGCAAAACAAAATAAATATAGCACAAGCTAGATTTCCTTATACCACAAACCACAAACATATTGTCATTAAAATATTGCAAGGCAAAGGAAATGAAACCCATGCTAGACTATATTCTATCGCATACAAGAAGATTGCCAACAACAACATTGTATTGTAAAGCAAAAACATAAACACAACGTCAATAAAGTCATTGGAATAATAATATTTCTTGGGACATTTGACCTTGCCTTTTAGAGACTATGAAGTTTTAGTCCATGCCTACGTAGACTATTGTTACAATATAAAAAAATTTAAACCTTGAAATGATTAGAAGGTCCTTCATATGGAATATGTGGTCTAAGAATGGGATAGTGTACAAATATTTCCTCCTATAAAAAATACAAGAACGTTGCAAATAACAACATTACAAGGTGAAAGAAATATAATTCATACTATAATTCCTTCTAATGCGAAATTAATCACATAACAACATTGTAGGGTGAGAAAAATTTACTCAAAATTACATTTACTTATAACAAACATATAAATATCTCCAATGACAACACTACACGACAAAAAAAATTTAAAACAAGCTAGATTTTCTTTTAGCCTAAACAAAAACATGTTAGCATTAACAACATTGCAATGTAAAATAAAATCTAACATGTGTTAGATTTCATTTTAGTGCAAACTCGAGCACATAGAAACATTGTAGAGTGAGAAGTCTATCAAGTGCTAGATTTATGTCTACCACAAATACAAGCACGTTGCCAACAACAACGTGGTAGAGTATAAGAATTCTAGATTGTGTTAAATTTTCTTCCAACACAAACACAAACACATTTTAATTTGAAAGAAATTTAACACATGTTATATTTCCTTTAAACGCAAACACAAGAACATAACAACATTGTAAGACTAAACAAGTTTATTGTGTGCTAGATTAACAACATTACAATTTAAAATAAAATCTAACATGTGTTAGATTTTCTTTTAGCGCAAACTTGAGCACATAGAAACATTGTAGAGTTTCCTTTAAATGCAAACACAAGAACATAACAACATTGTAAGACTAAACAAGTTTATTGTGTGCTAGATTAACAACATTGCAATTTAAAATAAAATCTAACATGTGTTAGATTTTCTTTTAGCGCAAACTTGAGCACATAGAAACATTGTAGAGTGATAAATCTAGCAAGTGCTAGATTTATGTCTACCACAAATAAAAGCACATTGCTGACAACAACATTGTAGAGTATAAGAAATCTAGCTTGTGTTAAATGTTCTTCCAACACAAACACAAGGACATTTAAATTTGAAAGAAATCTAACACATGCTATATTTCCTTCTAGCACAAACACAAGAACATAACAACATTGTAGGACTAAATAAGTCTATAATGTGTGCTAGATTAACAACATTGTAATGTAAAATAAAATCTAAGATGTGTTAGATTTCCTTTTAGCACAAATTGGAGCACATACAAACATTGCAGAGTGAGAAATCTAGCAAGTGCTAGATTTCTGTCTAGCACAAATACAAGCATGTTGCCAACAACAACATTGTAGAGTATAAGAAATCTAGCTTGTGTTAAATTTTCTTCCAACACAAACACAAGCACATTTAAATTTGAAAGAATTCTAACACATGCTATATTTCCTTCTAGCACAAACACAAGAACATAACAACATATTAGGACTAAATAAGTCTAATGTGTGCTAGATTAACAACATTGCAATGTAAAAGAAAATCCTGTAGGAATTTACAGGGTAAGTTCCTCAGAAAGAATACCAAAACGACACCGCTCACAACCAGATCTCAAATCAATACACCAGTATTTTTGACGTGGTTAAAACCCTCAGAGTGCAAGGAGGGAAACAGTCCACGGCCTGTCCCAACGTGGGTACAGACAATTTATTAATAAAAGAATGAAAATTTACATAAGCTTCTCTCATGCACGGATTACTCGAACAATGACCCTCCATGCGCTTTAAATAGAACTCATGGACCAATCGGGTGTCAAGCCACGGATCAAGTGTCGGTAATACCGAGGTGAGAGTGAACCGTCGGATCACTACATATCGTGACCGTCGGATTGTAAGTTACAAAATGTACAACGGTAAAGAAACACACTTTACCTAACTCTAACCTAACTCTATGCTAGACCAAGTTGAACTTAACTATATCCTATGTGTCGGAATATCCTAACATCCCCCCTTAAGAACAACTTGGGATAGGATTGAAGGATTTACAAATATGACACAATAGGAGAAGGAAGGAGGCACTAGAGCCTATCCCCCCTTAGTGACAACTTCCTGAACTCCAAGCATATATCGAAGTTTAGTGAACTTCGCCTCTGTGAGAGCCTTTGTGAAGATGTCTGCAACCTGATCATTCGTTGGACAATATTGCACTTCAAGAACATGGTCATGAATGAGCTTTCTGATGAAGTGCATGTGTAGTTCAATGTGTTTGCTGCGCTGATGCTGGACTGGATCTTTGCATAGCTGAATGGCACTTTGATTATCACACCAAAGTGTGGTTGGATGCTGCTGCTCAAAGCCAAATTCGGATAGGATCTGACGAAGCCACAAGGCTTCCTTACTAGCTTCCACGGCACCACGATACTCTGCTTCTGCTGACAAAAGAGAAATGGCAGCCTGTTTCTTACAAGCCCATGTAATAGGTCCTGAACCAAGAGTGAAGACATAACCGGCAGTAGACTTCCGATCATCAAGGTCACCAGCCCAATCAGAATCAGTGAAACCAACTAACAGAGGAGCTGCTTTGGCACTGTAATGAATCCCAAACTGTACTGTACCTCGAACATAACGAAGTATTCTTTTAGCTGCTTTCCAATGACTTTCACGGGGGTTTTGCATAAAACGAGCAACAAGGCCAACAGCAAAGGAAAGATCAGGACGAGTATGGGTTAAATACAAGAGTTTTCCGACAAGTTGACGGTATAAGGTAGCATCAACTTCAGGAGAAGTACAAGAGACTGAAAGTTTGACTCCAGACTGAAAGGGAGAAGGGGCTGGCTTACAGTCTTCCATGTGAAAATGACGAAGAATATCACAAGCATACTTGGACTGGGAGAGGAAAATACCTTCTTGGGATTGCAAGACTTGAAGACCGAGAAAATAGTGTAAGTGTCCTAAGTCTGTCATTTCAAATTTCTTTTTAAGGCTGGACTTCACATGGTTTATAAGGTTGGGATCACTACCAGTAAGAATAAGATCATCAACATAAAGAAAAAGGATGATAAGAGAGTTGCCCACTTTCTTGGTGTAGACAGTATTGTCAGAATGACACCTAGAAAAGCCAGATTCTAAAAGAAAGCTATCCATTTTGGCATACCAAGCCCGAGGAGCTTGTTTGAGGCCATAAAGGGATTTCTTAAGTCGACAAACAAGGCTGGAGTCTGTTTGTATGAAGCCAATGGGTTGTTCCATATAGATTTCTTCCTGCAAGTCCCCATGCAAGAAGGCAGATTTAACATCCATTTGATGGACTTCCCATTTTAAAGAGGCAGCAAGGGAAAGAACAAGGCGGATAGAGTTCATTTTGGCAACTGGAGAGAAGGTTTCAGTGTAGTCAATGCCTTCAACCTGTGAAAAGCCCTTAGCAACTAGACGAGCTTTATGTTTATCAACTTTCCCATCTGGTCCATACTTGGTTCTGTAAACCCATTTGCATCTAACAAGTTTGCGTCCCTTTGGTAGAGGAACAAGATCCCATGTATCATTTGTCATCAATGAATGATATTCTTCATTCATAGCTGCTTCCCAATGTGGATGGCCTGAAGCTTCTGCAAAAGTGTCAGGATCATGATTTACTGGAGCTTGAGCCAGTAAAGAAGAGGCTCTTTCAAACTGAGAACGTGTACGTCGCTGATCTGTAGGATCACCGGCAAGATCACCTGCTGCATCCCGAGTAGCACGGACCCATCTTGGAAGTTGAGGATCCTGAGAAGGTGGGGAAGGATTATCATCCTCGCTTTCATCATCAGAAGAAGAAATGTTTTCAAAGATAGAAGAGATAGGAAGAGGTGGCACATCCGCCGGACTAGGCTCGCAGGCCGATTTATTTTCATCAAATTTTACATCTCTTCTAATGATAACATTTTTGGACTTAAATGGAATAAGTCTATAGCCTTTTACATCTTCAGAATATCCAACAAAAGTACATTTCTCACTCTTAGGTTCTAAAGGCTTTATGCTTTTCATCTGGAATATGGGCCCATGCTTCACTTCCAAACACACGAAAGTGACTTACATCTGGTTTAATGGAACTCCAGGCTTCTTCTGGAGTGATATTCTCTAGAACCTTAGTAGGAGTGCGATTGATTATATAATTTGCACAATTAATTGCTTCGGCCCAAAAACTAAGACTGAGTCCTTTAGATTGCAGCATACAATTAGCCATTTCCTTTAAGGTGCGATTTTTCCTTTCAGCTACACCATTTTGTTGTGGAGTGTATGGAACAGTATGTTGCATTTGAATTCCATTTTCGGTGCAAAAGTTGATGAATGCATTTTTAACATATTCTCCACCATTATCAGTTCTTAGCTTAAGAATTTGATGTCCAGATTGTTTTTCAACGAATGCTTTGAAGGCCAAAAAGGTGGTAAATACTTCGCTCTTGAGTTTTAAGAAGTATACCCAAGTGCGTCTGGAGAAATCATCAATGAAAGTTAAGAAGTACTTGCAGCCAGAGAATGAAGCAACAGGAAGAGGACCACATAAATCACTGTGCACAAGCTGTAAAGGGGCTGAGGCGTGCCAAGAGGCACGTTTGTCAAAACTGTCCCGATGATGTTTTCCGAGTACACATCCGGAACAAACACCATCTTTGCAAGATACCATAGGAAGACCTGTCACCATGTTTTCTTTACATAGATGCTGAAGGGAGCGATAGTTTAAGTGACCATACCGCTCATGCCAAAGTTTGCTCACTTCATCATTATGAGCAACAAATACTGAGGGAAGATGGGATGACCCAAAGTTGTGAAACTTATACAACCTTTTGGAATCATCAGCAAGACCAGTAGCTAGAATCTGTTTAGGATCTTTTAGATCCTTGATTACAACATCATGAGGTGAAAATTCAACAATTTTACCTTCACCTGAATGAGTTATCTGATAGACAGATAGAAGGTTGCAGGATAAGTTTGGAACACATAATACATCATTGAACTGACCATTGTCTAGATGAACAGTTCCAGTCCCTACAACATTAAGAGATCTATCATCACCAACATATATATTTTTGGTGTTACAATCATTTAAAGAAGAAAACATGGCTTGGTTTTTGGCCATGTGACAAGAGGCTCCAGAATCAATGAGCCACTCATGAGAATGAGAAGAAGAAGAAGATACATTTAATGCATAACCAGACTGAGATGATTGACGATGACATGCAGAAAGTGCCGTTCCGGAAGTTGAAGTTGAAGTAGGCTCCAGATGGATGTTATGTTTCTTCATTGCGGCTTCCAAGGCTTCCATCTTCTTAAAGCATTTAGATTCTAAGTGGCCATCTCGATTACAAAAGTTACAATGTCTGTCAGTCTTCTTCCATTTGTTTTTATTGGTCTTGTCATATTGCTGAAATGATCTTTCATCTTGAGGCTGAGTTGGTTTAGGACCATTCCTTTGAGGATAAGACTTCTTAGGATTCTTTGAATTTGGTTGCTGCTGGGCGGCTAACGCTTTCGAGGAAGAGTTTCCAAGATTAAGAAGACCAAGGTGTAAGAGTTTTTCTTGTTCTCTTATTAAGGAATCACAAAAGGAGTCAAAGGAAGGGGGCTTGTAGTCTTTGCCTTGACAAATGAAAGCTTCCCTGGTAGAATGGAAAGTGGAAACAAATACAGAGTAGGCTGGTCCCAACTTAGTAAGGATGGAATAAATAAGGTTACCATCTTCTTTCTTAACTTTAACACCTTCCAAGAGATATCTAAGGGTCTTGAATTTGGACAAGAAATCTTCAATGCAAGAAAAATTATTAGGATCCAAAGTAAGCAACTCATTCTCAAGTTGATGGGCTCTAATTTCATTTTTAATCCCAAAAACTTTAGCAAGTTTTTCTAATGCTTCATGAGGAGTTTCAATTTCTGCAATGTGGAATCTAAGATCAGGAGAAACAGACATTCCTATCAAACCACGTGCTTGATCTTGTCGATTTTCCCATTTTTCGGCCTTGTCTTCATCTTTGGGTTTCTTCTCTTGGTCTGTGGCTATTCTGAAGAGACCTTTACTTCTAAGTAAATCTCCCATGTAGGCTACCCATTGGAAGTAGTTAGTGCTGTCAAGAATGACTTGGCATGGACTTTCCATTTTTTGAAAAAAAACTGAAGCTGAAGATGCTGAAAGTAAGTGGTCCAATGGATAGATCTCGAAAAAATAGGCGGTTTAAAAAAAAACGGCTCTGAAAAAGGCTTCCGGATGAAGAAGTTATGGCTTTTTGAAAAAAAATTGTTGACGTTGCCGGCAAAGTGCGCGAATGTGCGGGAATGAAAAAATCCGCCCCCACAAAATGGAGACTTGAACCCAAGACCTCTACTCTCTTAAAAGGTCTTTGAACCAATTGATCTATACAAAATATTTGAGAGAGAGAGAGAGAGAGAGAGAGAGAGAGAGAGAGAGAGAGAGAGAGAGAGAGAGAGAGAGAGAGAGAGCCTCGATTTGCGTGCTTGCCTTGGGAAGACTCTTTTCCCCTACAAAACACAAAACACAAAACCCAACACGAATATCCAAAGAAAAACGAACCTTACGGCTCGAAGTTAGCTTTAGCCAAAAAACTAGAAATTTAAAAAAAATCTCAAAGTTAGCTTTTAGCCGAAAAACTAAATATTTTTCTCAATGTTTCTGATTTTCCGAGATCACACTAAGGTGCAGGGAAAAGAGCATACGCATGAGAAAAATCCTTTCTTTCTGTTTCTGATTTGCCCAGATCGCACAGAGTCGCAGGGCAAAGAGCATACGCAGAAATGAAAGGTATAGATCCGGAAAAAAAAAGGGCTAAATAAACCGAAACCGAAATAAGCAGAGAGAAAATGACAGTAAACTGCAAAAAAAACACTGTATACCTCCCGATCTGAAAAATGACGCAGCTAGGGCTACCGGAAACCTTTTCGCGTGAAACGAAAGGGGTTCCTCACTGAAACAGATGCTCCGAACGCAACAGAGCAGTCCTCTCGGCCCGAAAGCAGTCAGAAACAGCAGATCTAGGAAACGACAGCCGCATGCAGTTCTACCGGCTTCAGATTTGGATCACCAACGGACGCGGCCCTCAAATAGCTCTGATACCATGTAGGAATTTACAGGGTAAGTTCCTCAGAAAGAATACCAAAAGGACACCGCTCACAACCAGATCTCAAATCAATACACCAGTATTTTTGACGTGGTTAAAACCCTCAGAGTGCAAGGAGGGAAACAGTCCACGGCCTGTCCCAACGTGGGTACAGACAATTTATTAATCAAAGAATGAAAATTTACATAAGCTTCTCTCATGCACGGATTACCCGAACAATGACCCTCCATGCGCTTTAAATAGAACTCATGGACCAATCGGGTGTCAAGCCACGGATCAAGTGTCGGTAATACCGAGGTGAGAGTGAACCGTCGGATCACTACATATCGTGACCGTCGGATTGTAAGTTACAAAATGTACAACGGTAAAGAAACACACTTTACCTAACTCTAACCTAACTCTATGCTAGACCAAGTTGAACTTAACTATATCCTATGTGTCGGAATATCCTAACAAATCCAACATGTGTTAGATTTCCTTTTAGCACAAACTCAAGCACATAGAAACATTGTAGAGTGAGAAAATATAGCAAGTGCTAATTAATTTATGTCTACCACAAATAAAAAACATGTTGCCAACAACAACCTTGTAGAGTATAAGAAATCTCGCTTGTGTTGAATTTTCTTCCAACACAAACACAAGCAAATTTAAATTTGAAAGAAATATAAAACATGTTATATTTCCTTCTAGCACAAACGCAAGAACATAACAAGAACATAACAAACATTTTAGGACTAAATAAGTCATAAGTAACTTAAATAATTTAGAAATTACAATGTAAAATCAAACATGTTAGATTTCCTTTAGAAATATAATCTGTTTGATTTGCTTAGCAACTATAGAATGCAATACAAGTTGCACAACAACACAAGCACGTTGCCAACAACAACATTGTAGAGCGAGAAATCTAACATGTGCTACATTTATGTCTACCACAAATACAAGCACATTGCCGACAACAACGTTGTAGAGTATAAGACTTCTAGATTGTGTTAAATTTTCTTCCAACACAAACTCAAGCACAACTTAATTTGAAAGAAATCTAACACATGTTATATTTCCTTCAAGCACAAACACAAGAACATAACAACATTGTAGGACTAAATAAGTCTAATGTGTGCTATATTAACAACGTTGCAATTTAAAAGAAAATCTAACATGTGTTAGATTTCCTTTTAGCGCAAATTCGAGCGGATAGAAACATTGTAGAGTGAGAAATCTAGCAAGTGCTAGATTTATGTATACCACAAATCTATCCTACCATCGAAAGCGAAACAAAATCTATCCTACCATCTCAAGCTTTGGATAGAAAGCTTGGTAAAAGAGATGGATTTGGTCTGGGATAAGTCTCTCTATAAGGAAAAAAGGTCCTCTACTATGGAGCTGGCAGAAGGGAGTTACCTAAAAATCTATCACGAGTTATCTAGAAACTCCATACGAAACATCACATGTGTTTTCTTATCAAAGGATGGGCTTCCTCTCATAAACCAATAATTCATTGCTTCCCTGTATCCCTTGCAAAGGCTCTATCTTTTGACCCTGTTGCATAAAAGTCTCTTTCACCCACTGTTGATAATATCGGCGATTCAAAAATATTGCGATATTTTTGGCAAAATGATATATCACCGGAAAATATCGCGATATTTTTTTGTGTTGAAAATATTGCGATATTTCCAAAATATCGGCAAAATATCGGCTATGTTTAAAATTTTGAAAAAAAAAATATTTTTTATGCTTGCCGATATTTTGTTGATATTTTCGCCGATATTGCCAATAAGATGTTTTTGGACCCTTGCCGATATTTTGCCAATACCAATATTTTCAACACTGCTTTCAACTACCCTGTTGATCATATGCTCCAAGTACAAACTCAAAATAATATATGGAAGACACATTATCCTCATGCGTGGGAGACATAACATATATGTTTTCTTGGAGAGTTTCTTTCCATGTCATTCTTACATTCTTCCTCATGCTGAAAGAACATATCTCATTCTTACATTCTTCCTCATGCTAAAAGAACGCATGCCTCCATAGTTGGAATTCAATAAAACCAACCTAAGAAGCCAATGATCTTGAAATATGTGTGATTTTGTGCCAAGATAGAGGTGTCGTGGCATAAGTGGAAGGAAGGAATTTTTCTGAATTTGAAGACAGAGTTTAGTAAAAAACATAAAATCTCATTACGCACTAGTTTAAATCAATGTTCACTGTAAATAAGATAAGGTGTCCTTCAAATCACATTATAAACTAGTCTGAATCATCACTGCATTGAGCCATGGTATACGAATTGTAAGGATACCCAAAGAGTAGCAGTAACTAAAATTTTTATGCCAATACTATGGAACTAGAGGGAATGGATTCAATGGAGATCAAGACCTTACGTTGTGTTTTTCTGAGTGGAAGAAGTCCCTAGAAATTAAAATTTTCCTAGAGATAGGGACAAGCAACTAATAACAAACGGAAGCACTAATAATGTATCAAGGAGTCAAGTTCCTGAAGGACATTGTGCAAAGGGATGTAGTTATTGTTGAGGACTCCAACATAATCACAAGATCACTGAAGCAGTTCCCTCCTCCTAAGCCCTGGCATGCATCTATCATAAAATGGACCTGCTACTCAATGCATTTAAATAAGTCCACTATTTTCAGGTTAGAAAAAGATTCAACTCCCAAGTCAATCAGATGGCTAAGCAAGCAATTTCAGTTGAGGACTCCAACACAATCACAAGATCACTGAAGCAGGAAAGAGCTCCTTCCTCTTAAGCCCTGGCATGCATCTATCATAAAATGGTCCTGCTACTCAATGTATTTAAATAAGTCCACTATTTTCAGGTTAGAAAAAAGATTCAACTCCCATGTCAATCAAATGGCTAAGCAAGCAGTTTCAAAAGACAAAGGAACTCTCTGAGTATGTATCAAGGGGGGGAAATCCCTCTACACCTCAATAACATCATCAATAAAAAGTCCCAAGGAGAGGAAGCATGAAAGGTGGCATTCTCTACCCAAATTGTGATACATGGAAACAAAAGGAGTTTGGCTCACCAGATAAGAAGGCACAGGGACAATTTTGCTAACAGAGAGTTTGATAACCGGGACAGTTTGCTAACAGGGACAGTTTGATCATATGTTCCAAGTACAAACTCAAAATACTAATGGAAGATAGGTGATCCTCATGCATTGGAGACATAACATATACGTTTTCTTGGAGAGGCTTGAGACTAAAGCATAGCATGACATTCTTTTTTATTACAGATTTCCTTGACAACACGTTAGCATTCTTTTTACTTGCAGATTTCCACAAGCTTGGGGTCCTCTGGAAATTCTTTTGGAGTACTAGCTTCTGGGTTATGATCTTCCAGTTATTTTTTTTTTCTTTTTTAATTATTTGTGTTTATTATTATTATCTTCTCACTAAACGTCTTGGTAGGATAAAATTTCACCTCATCCCACTCTAAAGTAGAACAATTTAAAGAAAATGATTTGTTGATATTCCTACCTGGGAACAAAACTGGCAGTTAAGTTCTCATATTTGGTTGCTCCTAGGATTAATCATTACATCATAGGTGTCCATAGGTTATACATTAGGAGATATATACAGTCATGTATATCCCTTATCACTGGGAAGTGCAAATGTCATAATTCAACGGAGCACATGCTGTACTACCGTTAAGGTGCATTACAAAACACGAAGTACAAGTTTGATACATCTTTGAAGTCAAGTCCACTAGGAACTAGGAACTAGGAACTATGTCTGATCAATGAGATTTCTGTAGGTCTAACAAATCCACAGTTGTGAATAATTATTCCCTACAAATACATGTCCAGGTGGAAAAAGTTGCAATGGATCTTGAGCATTTTGTTAGCTACTTGAGCACTGAAGAGGTGCCTTTTGCATAATGAGTAGGGTCCCGGCTGATGATCATCAACTTTGCTACTTGTGCCTCCCAATGCTCAAGACAAGGCTTTGAGTAGTGACAAAGTACAAGTCAGTGAGTGTGAGAAATAAGGGAGAGATGCTAAGTTTGGCTATGCCACTGCCACAACTACATCTAGTAGAGCATACTTTGGATGAAAAGGTACCCTGCATCCTCTTGCGGTTATCTAATATGTGGTGACCTCAGGATGATGGTAATGAAGGATGGAACTTCCAGTGATATTTATGTTTCCCAATGTTTTGGGATGGCCTTCAAAGCTAATCAATTATGACCCTCCCTGTTCTACTACGGTGCAGGTGTTCAGGTGCCATATCATTTATTGTTATTGTTTTGTTGATGTGACTCACCCTTCAAGGTTTTAATAATGTTGATGGCTATACTGGACTTTGGGCCAAGGGTCTATTTTGTTCATAACTTCATATTTCAGTTGGATCTAGGCATTTAGTGCATAGGGGATTTTTAATGTTACTCCTATGTTGACATTATGGTGGTGGTCCATCTATTCAAGCCACACATTCACACAATGGGTAGTGGATGATGGATCTAGTGGGCAGGTTTGGGTTTGTTGTATGGTTACATGTTTTAGGCGGCATTTAACTGGAGCGAGGAAGATGGATAAAATCAAAATCTGTGACCAAGTTCCTGGTGTAGACAGGGAACCTTGGAGGGCTATTAAACCAATCTTTGTACGAGGAAGAAAGGAGGCAGCTCTGTGCCCCAACATGGCTGACATAGAGGGGATCAGAATATATGCAGAAGAGACAGAAGTCAAAGGCCAAGGAGAAAGTAGATGAACCGAGTAGACTGCATCAGATCTTTGTAGGGGGTGCTCAGCACAAGCTACTGCACCTGTTCAAGTAAACCCAATCATATTAACTGCAAAAAAGGATTTGAATAAAAGAGAGAAGCATCTTTATGTTGTCTGCCTCCAGAAGCAACAAAAGAAAATATTAGAGTGTGATAGGAGAGGGTATTTTCATTTGAGTGCAATGCTTAATAAAACTTAGACAACCATTTTTTTCCTGAAATGCAATAAAGAGAAGCATTAAAACTTACTACACTGGAATTTGGCACAAGAGACGAATAAGCTCGAACAGGATAATAGGATAATGATTAAAACACAGTTAACAGACTTATAAACATTTATCAAATACCATCACACAATTGGCATGGTTAATATCAGCAAAAGGCACGGCTATTAGTGCAGCAACGATGAAGCATTTGGCACACGAAGAATACAACAATGCAGCAGCTAGATATAGTATTTGAAAATGAAAAATAGAAGATACTAGAATGCCATAGTTGACATTGTAACATAGTGCTTGGCACAGTTAAGAAAGAAAATAAACATAGTTAGAAAAGGCTACTGATTGTAGCAAAGTAGGCACTTAGACATAGCGAATTCAGATGTCCCATTTGTGGTTTGATATTCCTTTTTTTTCTCTGATAATGAATTTCCGGGAGGAAACCCACTGGGTACTTCCCCTCTAAATGCAAATGCAAATCAAACCAATCAAACAATCTAAATGCAAATGCACATGCATGTATTTGTTTTTTCCTTTCTTAGTATGTGAATGGTAAAAAGAAAGCTAATGCGCAAATCTGAATTACTTTTCAAGTGACAGTTACTAACAAGTTTCTTTTCAAAATAAAAAATGAAGACAATCACAACACTTTACGATTCGGAAATGAATACTTGCTTTCGACACTAGAAAAACTACAAATTCATACCAAATACAATAGTAACAGGGTAATTGACTATCAAGAGTAACCAAACTCTCTCCTATGACTGAAAACGACACTTGCGACACTTTCAAATCAAGAAACGACAATACAATTACGTTACTTTTTGCAAAGGAGAACTGAAAATGACTCAACAAATACACAAAAACATTTACAGTTCTTTTGCACAATGGAGGCAGAATATCAGCAAGGAAAGGGGTTTCAAACAGAGATATACTGATTACAAACAACAAAACTCATGAATAGAACTGAAAAGAATGAACACAGAAACCAAAACTGAGGAACAATTCCTAGTCTGATCAGCGCACCTGTAACACAGTGAACTTGAAATGCAGCGCACCTACTACACTCGGGAAGTGCGCTGAATTTCAGATTCACAGAACAGAGCCTGCGCTGGGCCAGAGACGAGACTTTGCTTGGGTTCCAGGTCACAGTTTGCAGTTCAGTTCAGGGGTTTTGGCCGAGCAAATGGTAATCAGTAAACCAACAATCAGGGGTAGATCTAAGGAGGTTATTGGAGCTACCACAGGGGCAATTAGAGAGTTTGTAAATCAGTTGTTTAATTCATAAACAAATCTCGGAGATTGACTGAAGCGGCATTTATCTACTTTGCATTTGCATAGAAAATGCAGTTCGAAAGCTACCTGGCTCGACTTCAGGCTCCGTCTGTAAGTTTATAAAATAAACAACAAGGAAGATAAACAAACAACCTAGTCGCTCCCCAGCGGAGTCGCCATTTTGTTACAGGGAAAAGTGTCTACACAGAACTTCTTATCCCACTAAGGTGTGGTAGCTACCTTAGAAACAAACAAAGTAAAGCTACTTTCATTTTTCCTTTATGAAATATAGATGAGAGAAGAACAAAGGAGACCAACCTCTATCTTGCGCTTATCTCCTAATTCGATTCCTCTCTCTCCTGATAGTCCTTCACTACTTGCTTCCTAGAGAAGGATACTAAGAGCAAGGCTTAATGTGCAAAGGTGGTGGTACGCAAAACAAAGAAAGGAAAAATAAGATCGAGGGGATAAACAGAAATGTCTCCTCTCGTTTATATATTTTGTTGATTTGAAAAAAAGCTTACTCATTTTCATTCTTCTTCCTCGTTTGTTTGTTGTCCCATTTTCCATTGTTGTTGACTTCTTTCTCTTTGAAACCAACCCATTTCTTTAGCTCTTTATGTCCTCATCCATTCTCTTGTTTCGATTAAAGGTTTGCTCCATGAATTTCACATAAACTCGTCATCGATATCTATTGATCTTCACCATTTGAGTCTCAGCAGGACCATTTTTGTCTCTGATACCTATTGCCATGGTTCTTTCATACCTTCAAAGGAGAAGCAGCTTCAACATGCACAACCATGAGAAAAGCACTGGGAAAAGATGAAGAAGACAATGGAGATGTAGGACAGCAAAAATCTCTCTATTTCTAATTGATTAATTGCAAATAAATGATAGTCTCAAAGTGTGGTAATTGAGAGGACAACTGCCTCCAGAGTAAGTTCATTTTTTCCATTTTTGAATGTAACATGGCATATTAAGGTTTAGGAATCCCCTGATAGGAAAGTATCTTTGAATTTAACACAACATATTAAGGTTTATGAATTCCCTGATTGGAAAGTACTACTAACGAACACTTAAAAATGGAATTACCATACGCTGCGATATCCATGATGGTTGGATCACCAAGAACTAGTACTGTTATGCAGCATGGATGGACTGTTAAATTTGAAGACAGAGTATGGTTGGATCACCAAGAAACTAGTACTATTATGTAGCATGGATGGACTGTTAAATTTGAAGACAATGTATAGTAAGAAACATGAAATCTCATTATGCACTAGTTTAAATCAATGTTCACTGCAAATGAGATAAGGTGTCCTTCAAATCACATTATGCACTTGTCTGAATCATCACTACTTTGACCCATTGCTAACAGACAGTTTGATAACAGAGACAGTTTGCTAACAGGGACAGTTTGATCATATGTTCCAAGTACAAACTCAAAATACTAATGGAAGACAGGTGATCCTCATGCATTGGAGACATAACATATACGTTTTCATAGACGTTATCTGTTCACAACTAAAAATTCATTCCCTATGGGCCTTTCCACTATACGTGATTAATTAGCTTTACAAAAAACCCCTTTTCCAATCTATCTACTACCTGAGGTTATATAACCTTATCTTCTTCAAAAAAATCCTTACTTTATAACATAAGGGACATGATAGGAAGACTTCAAAAAGAAGTCTGTAGAATCTTTCATCACACCGTCAAGAACTTGTAAATATTTATGGCAACAGGGGACAAAGTCAAAGTCCCCTTTGATAACTCATTCGCTGAAGTATTGAGTTCATGAAAATGTCCCTAAAAGAATATTTGTCAAAGTCTGTTGAAGTGTTGAGTTCGTGAAGAATGTTCATGAAAGAATTTCATTTAAAAGATATAATTGAGTTATAAAAGTCCACCAACAAATGACATAGATTTATATTTATTAATTGATGCTTTCCTATTGGCCTAATCAATACAAGGTTGGAATCACTCATGATCTGCAACTTCTTAACACCTCTAAGCATAACAACCTCAATAAGTTTTCTTAGGGAAGTAAAATATGCTTGGTTAGTTGATCCTCTATCGAGAGAATATTGAATATGGAAATAGTGATCAGGAATGAGAAAAAGAACAACACATACCCCACAAATGCAGGGATGGTCTTAACTAACACCATAAATAAATAAACTCAAAATCCAAATCTATCATTACTGATAGCTTAGGCTTCCTTGTGGGTATATCCTCCAACCTTTAATGCGCTAGATATAATAGAGCCAACAGTAATAGAAATAAGAATGTCCTTGTCTTGAAAAATGCTATAGTTCTTTGTTTACCAAATACCATATATGAATAACACTACAAGAGCTTCAAAGCATTTAAGAAACTTATTAAAGAACCAAACTTATGCACATTCCATCAAAATAACATAGGACCAAGGAACCTTTGGCTTGAGCTCAATGAAAAATTTAAATAGGATTTGAACAATATAACGACAAGAGATAAACAAATGATGAACATTTTCCTCATTGTTTTTGCACAACAGACATTGATGAGGCCCAACCTAACCTATTTTAATTCCACTTGCCCGAGTGAGAAGTTAATTTGATAAAGCTAACTACAATGTAATTATAATTTCCAAAGGAAAATGCAGTTATCATAATAAATCCCACTACCACTCACTTCTCTTGAAAATTGAGATTCCATAATTACCTTATACCTTGTTTAATAGTGAAATCACTTCTACTAACTTTTTGACACCAAATTGGAACATCTTTTATATCATCTTTAAGATTTCCTTGATCTTAGGCTTGACATTCTGGGTTATGATCTTCCAGTGATTTTTTTTTTAATTATTTGTGTTTATTATTATTATCTTCTCACTGAAAGTCTTGGTAGGCTAAAATTTCACCTCTTCCCACTTTGAAGTAAAATGAATGATAGTCTCGAAGTGTGGTAATTGAAAGGACAACTGCCTTCAGAGTAAGTTCATTTTTTCCCTTTTTGAATGTAACATGGCATATTAAGGTTTAGGAATCCCCTGATTTGAAAGTATCTTTGAATTTAACACAACATATTAAGGTTTAGGAATTCCCTGATTGGAAAGTACTACTAACAAACACTTAAAAATGGAATTACCATAAGCTGCAATATCCATGATGGTTGGATCACCAAGAACTAGTACTGTTATGCAGCATGGATGGACTGTTAAATTTGAAGACAGAGTATGGTTGGATCACCAAGAAACTGGTACTGTTATGCAGCATGGATGGACTGTTAATTTGAAGACAGAGTATAGTAAGAAACATGAAATCTCATTACGCACTAGTTTAAATCAATGTTCACTGCAAATGAGATAAGGTGTCCTTCAAATCACATTATACACTTGTCTGAATCATCACTGCATTGAGCCACGGTATACGAATTGTAGGGATACCCAAAGAGCAGGCAGTAGCTAAAATTATTTATGCCAACACTATGGAACTAGAGGGAATGGATTCAATGGAGATCAAGACCTTACGTTGTGTTTTTCTAAGTGGAAGAGGTCCATAGAAATTAAAATTTTCCTGCAGATAGGGACAAGCAACTAATAACAAGCGGAAGCACTAACAAATGCATCAAGGAGTCAGGTTTCTGAAGGACACCTCGAACTGATGATCTATATCAGTGTATGTCAAACAAAAAATAAATTCAGACCACTTATAAAATTCACATCTTATGATAAATAAATGTCTTATCAACCAAAACAGAGCTTATAAATGCAGAGCTTATAAAACAGAGCATTTATCAACCAAAATTAAGACATCACGTCTGTAAAATGCCAGTCATTGTACAATTGTTCTCTGCTTAAAAAAGTACCATACGAGTATTCCAAACAAAAACTGTGGGGATTTTTGTTCTATATCAATAACATCGTCTAGTCCAATTGGCGAAAATGCTAGTTGGTTTTGTCCTAAGCTATGTGGCCTCAACTAAACAGGTTATCAAGAGCAAAATGTTGGACTTATGGTTGAATCAACCTTCACAACAAAGACACAGTGAATTATTTCATTCGACTTATGTCTCGATTTGTAGATGGAAATGCAGTTTGTGTGGAGAACTAGTGTAGTAAGGGTATCTTAGATGCTAGGGATAGGTCACTAAAAGAACCACCAATTTGTATCTTTTCTGGACGTAATCTGGGTATCTCTCATCTCAAGCGTTCTTGTGGTAATATGCTATTGAAAATAAGAAGACTTGTGGTAATATGCCATTGAAAATACACCAATTTGTATCTGTTCTGGACGTAATCTGGGTATCCCTCATCTCAAGCATTCTTGTGGTAATATGCCATTGAAAATAATAAGACGTCCTAACATTTCTACCCAGAAAGTGCATGGTGAAGATGTTTCGGAAGCGATAAAGGTTTTTCTGCTTATCAATGTACTTCAAAGAACTTCAAGGCAAGACAAAATGATGTCAAGTAGCTGGAACAATCTTAAAGAGGACGAGGATATGGAAACAACAAAATGTAAATTTATTTTATTCCTATCAGAATGATATGTCAAGTAGCTTGTATTTTTCAATCTTGTAGAGGACAACTGCCTCCAGAGTAAGTTCATTTTTTCCCTTTTTGAACGTAACATGGCATATTAAGGTTTAGGAATCCCCTGATAGGAAAGTATCTTTGAATTTAACACAACATATTAAGGTTTAGGAATTCCCTGATTGGAAAGTACTACTAACGAACACTTAAAAATAGAATTACCATACGCTGCGATATCCATGATGGTTGGATCACCAAGAAACTAGTACTGTTATGCAGCATGGATGGACTGTTAAATTTGAAGACAGAGTATGGTTGGATCACCAAGAAACTAGTAATGTTATGCAGCATGGATGGACTGTTAAATTTAAATGGATGGACGTGATTAATTAGCTTTACAAAAAACCCCTTTTCCAATCTATCTACTACCTGAGGTTATATAAGATCTACATCAAGATCTTGGAAATAAGATGGCCTAATTCATAGGTTGATGTAGATCATTGAAGTGATTGTCCTAGGCAAAGAACATGTTAATCAAAATTTAACATGGTATCAGAGCTCAGGTGAGGACAAGCCCAAGTAAGAGAAAAAACAATCACTTAGAAGTTTGTTGATAAGAATTCATGATCACCTTCTTCTGGAAATATGAAGGTGGAAGTTGCAGTCCTCTGAAGCAAGAACCCTTACTCAATACTTTGAACAATTCGAGATCCTTCAACTATACTGTCTTCAAATCCTGAACTTACTATTTGTATCATCGAGTCTAAAGCAGAATCCTAAGTAAATTGAAGGGCATTCATTAGCTATTGTCATACTGGATTATTTCAAGGACCAAGGGATATATTTTCAGCCTTAGTTATGAACCTAATTTCAAGCATGGATCCATTTCAGATCTCTGAATCATCCTTGGACTAGGACAAAGCCATTACAGCTGTGAGCAAATTCTGAAGCAAGTCATGAAAATCAATATTAGAGTTATTCACTTGGCTTGATATTATTCTGGAAATTTGCCTCAATAGAAAAATTTAGATTTCTTAATAGCTTACATTTATATGCCTGCGGTCCTATTGATGTCACTTAGGTGAGACAATGGCTGAAACATTGAGGCTCAGAATTATGGTATCGATTAGCCCTTAATTACGACAGAATTCCGAAGCAGTCCTTATTGTAAATGAGTCAGAAACATGATCACCTTCTTCTGGAAATCTGAAGGTGGAAGTTGCAGTTCTCTGAAGCAAGAACCCTTACTCAATACTTTGAACAATTCGAGATCCTTCAACTCTGCTGTCTTCAAATCCTAAACTTACTATTTGTATCATCAAGTCTAAAGCAGAATCCTAAGTAAATTGAAGGGCATTCATTAGCTATTGTCATACTGGATTATTTCAAGGACCAAGGGATATATTTTCAGCCTTAGTTATGAACCTAATTTCAAGCATGGATCCATTTCAGATCTCTAAATCATCCTTGGACCAGGACAAAGCCATTACAGCTGTGAGCAAATTCTGAAGCAAGTCATGAAAATCAATATTAGAGTTATTCACTTGGCTTGATATTATTCTGGAAATTTGCCTCAATAGAAAACTTTAGATTTCTTAATAGCTTACATTTATATGCCTGCGGTCCTATTGATGTCACTTAGGTGAGACAATGGCTGAAAAATTGAGGCTCAGAATTATGGTATCGATTAGCCCTTAATTACGACAGACTTCCGAAGCAGTCCTTATTGTAAATGAGTCAGAAACGTGATCACCTTCTTCTGGAAATCTGAAGGTGGAAGTTGCAGTTCTCTGAAGCAAGAACCTTACTCAATACTTTGAACAATTCGAGATCCTTCAACTCTGCTGTCTTCAAATCCTGAACTTACTATTTGTATCATCAAGTCTAAAGCAGAATCCTAAGTAAATTGAAGGGCATTCATTAGCTATTGTCATACTGGATTATTTCAAGGACCAAGGGATATATTTTCAGCCTTAGTTATGAACCTAATTTCAAGCATGGATCCATTTCAGATCTCTGAATCATCCTTGGACCAGGACAAAGCCATTACAGCTGTGAGCAAATTCTGAAGCAAGTCATGAAAATCAATATTAGAGTTATTCACTTGGCTTGATATTATTCTGGAAATTTGCCTCAATAGAAAACTTTAGATTTCTTAATAGCTTACATTTATATGCCTGCGGTCCTATTGATGTCACTTAGGTGAGACAATGGCTGAAACATTGAGGCTCAGAATTATGGTATCGATTAGCCCTTAATTACGACAGACTTCCGAAGCAGTCCTTATTGTAAATGAGTCAGAAACATGATCACCTTCTTCTGGAAATCTGAAGGTGGAAGTTGCAGTTCTCTGAAGCAAGAACCCTTACTCAATACTTTGAACAATTCGAGATCCTTCAACTCTGCTGTCTTCAAATCCTGAACTTTACTATTTGTATCATCAAGTCTAAAGCAGAATCCTAAGTAAATTGAAGGGCATTCATTAGCTATTGTCATACTGGATTATTTCAAGGACCAAGGGATATATTTTCAGCCTTAGTTATGAACCTAATTTCAAGCATGGATCCATTTCAGATCTCTGAATCATCCTTGGACTAGGACAAAGCCATTACAGCCGTGAGAAAATTCTGAAGCAAGTCATGAAAATCAATATTAGAGTTATTCACTTGGCTTGATATTATTTTGGAAATTTGCCTCAATAGAAAACTTTAGATTTCTTAATAGCTTACATTTATATGCCTGCGGTCCTATTGATGTCACTTAGGTGAGACAATGGCTGAAACATTGAGGCAGAATTATGGTATCGATTAGCCCTTAATTACGACAGACTTCCGAAGCAGTCGTTATTGTAAATGAGTCAGAAACATGATCACCTTCTTCTGGAAATCTGAAGGTGGAAGTTGCAGTTCTCTGAAGCAAGAACCCTTACTCAATAACTGGAGCTACACCCAATTGACCTATGGTTTGATAATTGGCTAAATTTGATATATTTTTGTAAGACAGTTCTCTCATGGGGAGTGGGTACAGTAGATGGAGAATTACGTTAGATCAAGTCAGAAATGTGAGAGTAAATAGCCATGAGAGAAAAATCTATGGGAGACAACTTTTTCGTGTATGTAGAGAAGGATACTAAGAGCAAAGCTTAATGTGTAAAGGTGGTGGTACGCAAAACTCTACAAATGGACGTCATTTGTCAAAATTGATTCTAAATGTGAATATGTTTTCTACTATGCCTGCGATTGTCAACTCTTTTTGTGCCTTTGTGTAAGAAAGGTTGAATTTTTATTTTGTATGAGCACAATGATGACTCGGAACTCTGTCTTGTGTGTCAGTGTCTGATCTATGTAAAAGATAAATATAGATTTTAATCACTCTTGAATAGACTGTAATTTTTTTTTGGCATTGCATGATGTTGAAAATAGTTAGGTGGACAGATCCTAGCTGGTGTAGAGTCCCCCTGAGGGTCCACTCAAGCTCACTACTATGTTATTGCTAATTCACTAATTTTTTTTGAAGCAGCACTAGCAGTTCTAGTTCCAGTAGTATATCTAGTAGTATACCTAAGAGCATATATATGCATACGTAGCAGCAGAACAAACAGAGTAAGTATATGAACCTTGAACCAAGCTAGCATCATGATCAGCCTCTGTTAAGGAAATATCTCCACGTGTTGTGGGGGTCTCACCACACCAAACGCATCTTAGAGACCCTTGTCATGACCAGGTTAGCCCTGTAACTTCACTGCCTTCTAACGTGTTTGGAGGTTGTTGTTACCACTAGATATTGGTTTCATTCATTGTTCACAGGTAGCAAACTTTCACTGCCATATTTTGTTGAGAAATATCAGGAGCCCTGAAGGAGGAGGGTAGGGTCAAGCCTTGCCTCCATGTACTCAATCATCCTTTTCATATGGTTGATATTTTGGGGTAGAAACATGGTTTCTACCTGCCTAGAACTGCATATGGGTTGTATCAATGGTGGAAATATTCAAAAAATCTTCATTTCCTCTGTTTATCACTTTGTCATGTAGGAAAACAGAGTACAGGAATATGGGTTAGTCTGACTCGTAACTGTAAAGTTGCTGAGTCTCGTAACTCCTAAACACCAACCCTTTTATAGGGTAATATTTTCTAGAGAAGAGAAATCATCCTTTTCATTAAGAAAGAGGAGTACATTTACATATATATGACCCAAAAAACCTCAAAGGTATGGACATCACCAATGCCAACAACAACATCCATCACAAAATTAACTAACAGGGACCAAAAATGGACATGAAAAGAACATCTATAAACTTTGTAGAAGATGGATAAAATTACTAAAAAAGATAAAAACCCGGATAGTATGGAACATTAAAATCCTAGTTACAAACAAGAATAACCAGTTCAAACAAAAATATTTTATTCATAAGATGACAAAAAGGATAGAATTTCTTGACATATCAAAAGAAGTGAGCCAACTGAAGATCACTGGGGTATTCATATCCCCTTCTCAATAATTGTAAGCCTCCTGGTTCTTCAAATAAAAAGTGGCCTTCCTCCACCCGTAGATATTTTTTGGACATATAGTCCGCATGTTGGTTACATTCCCTCAAAATATGCTAGAATAATAGATTATGAAAGAGACCCTTAAGAATTTAAATATGTTACATCTAGTGCTTGAGGGAAAGAACCTTAAAATTCCCCTTCTCCATTATCCAGTCCATCACACACTTGGAATCTCCATAAATCTGACAGGAGATAATGTTCAATGATGTTTCAATATATAAAAGGGCCCAAACTACAGAAACCTCTGCCTTGGTATTAGACTCTGAACCAATATTCAACCAAATATGATAAGACCCATTTCTAGGGAGGAAACTGATGGCACCCCCTCCACATACACCTAAATGATATGCATCATCAAAGAAACCTACATTTATAGATAGAGGACTATGAGGGAAGCATAAGGAGTGACTACGAGGAGGATTCAAAGGCTTGACATACAGAGAAGAAACCCATAATATGAGGCAGGATGTCAGAGATCTCTGCTTTCAAAGATATGTTTATTCTGAACCTTCTAGACACCCCAAGCGATGAAGATAGGAAAGGATTTATAATTACCCATGTTTTTCTCACATAAGAAAAGGAAATGGTCAATATGATACATTGGAACAAGGTCCAAAATATTGAGGGTTGCAGTCCAAAGTTCCATGGAAAAATCACACAGAAAAAATAAGGTCAGGCATTGTGCTATTGAACAAAATCTATGGCCATTTTGACTACTTATGATGGGACTTACAGTTCAGTCTTTCCACTACTTGTAAGCATGGATAATTTTCCCTAGTAGTATACCTAAGAGCATATATATGCATACGTAGAAGATGGACATCCATCACAAAATTAACTAACAGGAAAGGATTTATAATTACCCATACACCTAAATGATATGCATCATCAAAGAAACCTACATTTATAGATAGAGGACTATGAGGGAAGCATAAGGAGTGACTACGAGGAGGATTCAAAGGCTTGACATACAGAGAAGAAACCCATAATATGAGGCAGGATGTCAGAGATCTCTGCTTTCAAAGATATGTTTATTCTGAACCTTCTAGACACCCCAAGCGATGAAGATAGGAAAGGATTTATAATTACCCATGTTTTTCTCACATAAGAAAAGGAAATGGTCAATATGATACATTGGAACAAGGTCCAAAATATTGAGGGTTGCAGTCCACATACACCTAAATGATATGCATCATCAAAGAAACCTACATTTATAGATAGAGGACTATGAGGGAAGCATAAGGAGTGACTACGAGGAGGATTCAAAGGCTTGACATACAGAGAAGAAACCCATAATATGAGGCAGGATGTCAGAGATCTCTGCTTTCAAAGATATGTTTATTCTGAACCTTCTAGACACCCCAACGATAAGATAGGAAAGGATTTATAATTACCCATGTTTTCTTCCACATAAGAAAGGAAATGGTCAATATGATACATTGGAACAAGGTCAAATATTGAGGTATGCAGTCAGTAGTTCCATGGAAAAATCACACAAAAAAAATAAGGTCAGGCATTGTGCTATTGAACAAAATCTATGGCATTTGACTACTTATGATGGGACTACAGTTCAGTCTTTCCACTACTTGTAAGCATGGATAATTTGCCCTAGTAGTATACCTAAGAGCATATATATGCATACGTAGAAGATGGACATCCATCACAAAATTAACTAACAGGGACCAAAAATGGACATGAAAAGAACATCTATAAACTTTGTAGAACATGGATAAAATTACTAAAAAAGATAAAAACCCGGATAGTATGGAACATTAAAATCCTAGTTACAAACAAGAATAACCATTCAAACAAAAATATTTTATTCATAAGATGACAAAAAGGATAGAATTTCTTGACATATCAAAAGAAGTGAACCAACTGAAGATCACTGGGGATATGAACATATCCCCTTCTCAATAATTGTAAGCCTCCTGGTTCTTCAAATAAAAAGTGGCCTTCCTCCACCCGTAGATATTTTTTGGACATATAGTCCGCATGTTGGTTACATTCCCTCAAAATATGCTAGAATAATAGATTATGAAAGAGACCCTTAAGAATTTAAATATGTTACATCTAGTGCTTGAGGGAAAGAACCTTAAAATTCCCCTTCTCCATTATCCAGTCCATCACACACTTGGAATCTCCATAAATCTGACAGGAGATAATGTTCAATGATGTTTCAATATATAAAAGGGCCCAAACTACAGAAACCTCTGCCTTGGTATTAGACTCTGAACCAATATTCAACCAAATATGATAAGACCCATTTCTAGGGAGGAAACTGATGGCACCCCCTCCACATACACCTAAATGATATGCATCATCAAGGAAACCTACATTTATAGATAGAGGACTATGAGGGAAGCATAAGGAGTGACTACGAGGAGGATTCAAAGGCTTGAAATACAGAGAAGAAACCCATAATATGAGGCAGGATGTCAGAGATCTCTGCTTTCAAAGATATGTTTATTCTGAACCTTCTAGACACCCCAAGCGATGAAGATAGGAAAGGATTTACAATTACCCATGTTTTTCTCACATAAGAAAAGGAAATGGTCAATATGATACATTGGAACAAGGTCCAAAATATTGAGGGTTGCAGTCCAAAGTTCCATGGAAAAATCACACAGAAAAAATAAGTGATTGACATATTCAAAGTCCTTTGAATAGAGGATACATATATTTGGCCTAGATAATCCTTTGCACAATAGAGGGTCCCATGTTTATATCTAATTCTCTAAATCCAACCATATGAATAATTTCATTTTTGGAGCAATAAGCCAGTCCCGGAACTTATTATACCACCAATTTACCATGGGAAGGGAAGAACATGCTGATATAGAATTATAGGCATGGCAAGAAGTTATTTTCCCAAATGAGGTGTTCCAAGCACAAGCAATTGAACCATCCTCCTATGATAAGATTAGACCTTTGAGAATAAGATTCTTAACAAAATTGTCCCATTCATATGCTAGAAGACCATGTCGACCCAATTCAGAAGCACATTTCCACCTAATAATAAAAGACTGCAATGAGGAAGACAAGAAAGGATGACACAATATATAAACAGCCCAGAATTTGAGATGAAATATGAGCTTTGGAAATAATTAGTAGAAGGGAGATCCCCTAATAGAAGGAGCTCCAGATGTTATTAACAAATGGGGTTTATGTTTTGCAGGTCAAGCATTGTGCTATTGAACAAAATCTATGGCCATTTTGACGACTTATGATGGGACTTACAGTTCAGTCTTTCCACTACTTGTAAGCATGGATAATTTGCCCTAGTAGTATACCTAAGAGCATATATATGCATACGTAGCAGCAGAACAAACAAATTATATGAACCTTGAACCAAGCTAGCATCATGATCAGCCTCTGTTAAGGAAATATCTCCACGTGTTGTGGGGGTCTCACCACACAAAACGCATCTTAGAGACCCTTGTCATGACGGTAAGCCCTGTCACTTCACTGCCTTCTAACGTGTTTGGAGGTTGTTGTTACCACTAGATATAGGTTTCATTCATTGTTCACAGGTAGCAAACTTTCACTGCCATATTTTGTTGAGAAATATCAGGAGCCCTGAAGGAGGAGGGTAGGGTCAAGCCTTGCCTCCATGTACTTGATCATCCTTTTCAAATGGTTGATCTTTTGGGGTAGAAAACATGGTTTCTACCTGCCTAGAACTGCATATGGTTATATCAATGGTGGAAATATTCAAAAAATCTTCATTTCCTCTATTTATCACTTTGTCATGTAGAAAACAGAGTACAGGAATATGGGTTAGTCTGACTCGTAACTGTAAAGTTGCCGAGTCTCAATTGTGATTATGTGATCTTGGAAGGTTTTGAGAGTATATAAACTCTTCTCAATGTATGTCCTTTCCTTGCAAGACTTGGAGAGGGGATATAGAGTCTTCTTATTAGAATGCAGAGGTTGTTTGACTTTGTATAGTTGCTTATTATCTAATCATATGAAGAAAAAATAGAGTTACAAGAATACAAGTTTAAATGCCGGGCCTTCTTCTACTTATGTTTTTGGAGAACACATATCACCTGATCGTTCTAAACAACAAAACACAATAGCCAAACTCATCCTATACCTCTTTAATTTTTCTCCTTTCCAAATATGGCTGAATGATCCTAAATTCAGTGGCAAAGTACCAGCCTTCTCTTCATGCAATCTCAAAACAACTCTGAGGCCAACCTACCTTCATTGGATGAACAGAAAGGTATTAGCACATCTATTTAGGGTGCATCTTTATGTGCATTTGTGGCTTCTTCAGCACAAGCGTACACCATAGAGATGATTCGGTTTTGTGCTTGTGCTGGGGTGAGAAATGGCATTATATGAACAATGCTGCTCAATGTTCCTTGAACAGAGTTTATATTGTTATAATCCTGTGCAATTCAGTACTAGTTTGGAGAATTGATGGCTATTTAATATTTGTACAGGTCATGCTCGAGGCTATTTTTGCTTTGAAAAGAGTTGAATATCCATCTACAGATTTATTGTATCCATTTCCA